>OX388213.1:11693200-12996950 GCA_947578815.1 Epinotia ramella | reverse complement strand
TCTTGATCCCTATGACAGCTGTCATCTTAATACAATTTCACGTTTTAAGGTTACATATTGTATAGAGATGGCAGCTGTCATAGGAATGAGGATTTGCCGCGATACGTGTAAATACATTTTCCAACATAGACTAACAAAAAGCTAATTAGTTTGCTAAGCTAGAGAGCTAAGTTAGTAAGCTAAGCTAGTAATTTTCTTACAGCTACGTTTTTCTTGCGTCTGCTCGCAGTTCGCGTTCCACACGCCGTCTTGTTTTGTTATTTTTACCCCACACCCACATTTGCCTCGTGGCGTGGAATGTGACAAAATAAGCCGCGGATTAAGCAAGCATATTTTTATTGCTGTCCGGAAACCAGATAAAATGCACTGCGAACATGCTTATTTTTTGCAATGGTACGCGTTTTATACATTTACAGCGTCATACATATTCTTCTTTCATTTAAATCGTATAGGTATATAGAGAAATGGCGATGCTTAAGGCAGTGCTATTTTTTGAAGGGCGTCATGATAAAGGATGGATGAAAGGACTGAGAGTGGGTTTAAATTAGCAAAAGGGACTGGTAAGTTTGTTTCAACATTACTGTCATTGTCTTTTTTCAGCGGTTTCGAAGATCTTTATAATATTAAGGCGTTCAATATTATCGGAGCCGGTATAAGAAACATATGTTAAAGAGTGCTCAATTTGTACTAAGTTATTGTGTTAGTTTGTGTTGAGTTAGTTTGTGTTTCCTTGTACACTTATGGCCTGTGGGTCGACTGCACGCTGCGGGAGTATAATGGTATTTCAGTGCAGTATTAAAATGCGTGCCGGCCGCGCTGCAGCTTCGCGGGGGGGTAATCACGAAACGTTTCGAACGCGCGTTGGGACAATCCAGCTGTCATTTTTTTCATATAAAAAAATATAAATAAATAAATAAATATTTGGGGACAATCTTACACAAATCGACCTAGTCCCAAACTAAGCAAAGCTTGTACTATGGGTACTAGACGACGATATATATACTTATATAAATAAATACTTAAATACATAGAAAACATCCATGACTCAGGAACAAATATAGTTCGCCTACTTAACGTGCGTACAATGCGTTACGTTATCGACCTGCAGGAAGCGGTGCGCGTCGCTCCTCTCGCGTATGCGCGACTGCTCCAACCGCATTCTGAGCGCATTGGCGTGCCGTTGGGATAGCACTATGTTGGCTCTCTGTATAAGGTGCATGCACAATAAGCACTGAGGGCCAAAGTTGAAGCTAAAATAGATTACCTAAATTATTAGTGTACTTACCACTCACTTAGATTCATAAGCACACAATAGTAATACTAGCACTACACTCGCGAGCAAAATAATTGCAGCACTGCATTTTTTCGTGTGCAACTGATATCTTTGTAAATTTTTACACTAATTTAAAAATTAAGGTGGCAAATGAAAGCTGACAATGTAACCTAACGAAAAACGTCAAACTTTGATGTAATTACCAACTTAAGTATAGAAAAAAGGTTGATGGCTTGACATAAGTCGGAAAACGCTTGAAAAATTTATTAAGGGAATGGAGTATTAAAGGCGTTTTTGTTAGGAAATGTGTAATAATGTGTGTTTATTCAAATCAATCAATACCTGGTGTTACCACCATACGCCCTTCCTACGCATTCAAGACGGCGTCTCATGGACCTAATTAGGCTTCTTATGTAATCCTGGGGAATGGCGTCCCACTCCTCCAGCAAAGCAGGCTTCAGGTCTCCAATGTCGGCACGAACAGGATCTCGCTTGCGTTTATGCTTTGCTCGGCGGAAGTCGCGTCCATGACAATGACAGTAGTTCTTCAAGCAGTCACGCGGCGCTGTACGTCGCTCGCCATCCGGTCGATAAAATTACTTAATAATTTTATATTTCAGTTAAATTGGGTAATTATAACAAAATATTGAATTCAAAAATGCTATTAAATGAATGAATATTTGTTGTCAATATGGTAACACATGACATTTCGAATCGGAATGAAAAGTACCTAAATTATTACTTATTCGATGTATACGCTCAGGTCGCATGAACCAAACAATCCAAAGTTTGGATTCCAAACATAAAACTAAGTTGAATATTCGGCCTTTTTCAGTTCCTTCGTAAATATTATTTAAATGCGTTCAATATTGGTTACTGACTGTTAAGTTAGACTCTAAAATAATAATTACAGTAAAATTACAGTGAGTGTATATTTAATATATATACAATACCTACAAACGTTTAGCGATAAGTACTTTTTTATGAACATAGTTAGGAATCTTGTGTAAATATAAACTTTAGGTAGGTAAAAAGTGTAAATACTGTAAACTCATTTAGTGCAGTGTATATAATTAATAAACAATAAACATGTCGTCTAGGAAAAGAAGTGCGGTGTGGAACCATTTTAGCGAACCTGAGCCGAAAAAGGCCAAATGCAGTTATTGTTCAAATACGTTGTCTGCAACGTCGGGGAACACAGGCAATTTAAGCAGACATATGAAAAGCAAACACCCAACCATACCAATAATTCCTCTTCGCCAAGAGCCCGCTCCTGTTGCTGAGGATGCCACTACGCCCACTACATCTACACAAATTTCAGCGCCCGAACCGCCAGGTGGCTCCCAAAGCACAGTTTTCACTTTCCGCGGCGGTGTTGGTACTGTTGGTGTTTCTGGTGCTTCTCAAACTTTCATGACGCAGTTTGTTCAAAACACCAGACCAATGCCACCGCGTCGATCAGAGGTGATAGACCAGCAGTTGGTAAGAATGATTGCCTGTGGCTATCACCCGTTCAGTATCGTGGAGGAGCCAGAATTTAAAAAGTTTTTAGCAATGCTATGTCCTGGCTATACCTTACCAACACGCAAAAAAGTCTCAGAAAGTCTTTTGTCCAAAATGTTCCAGCAAGAATTAGAAAAAGCAAAAACCAAAATTCATGCTGCCTTGGCAATATGCTTAACAACAGACGGGTGGACATCCACCAATAGCGAAAGCTTCATTGGTGTAACCGCACACTACCTAACCAAAAATGAGGCGGAGACAAAGTTAGGCTCGACAATGCTAGGTTGTATTAAATACAGTGAGCGGCACACAGCAGAGAATTTAACCCTTTTTTTTTAAATATTATGAATGAGTGGAACATCACTCACAAAGTCTCGGCCATAGCGAGTGACAATGCTGCTAACATTACTGCGGCCATCAGTGGTGGCAAATGGCGTCAAGTCCACCGTTTTGCACACTCACTCAATCTGTGTGTGCAAACAGCTTTAGGAGCAATAACGGAAACCTTAGCCTGTGGAGGTAGCCATTACAGGGCGTTGGCCCTCTGGTGGCGGATATCTGCTCAGCCCGTAATAACGGGCCGGTCTTCGGGGGCCTTTTTGGGCGGATTCGTTGGCCAGTCTTGGCTTGGTGGTCCGTTGGCCTTTCAGCGGCTTTGGGGTCACGTTGGCCGGTCTTGGCATTGTGGTCACTTGGGCGTGTCAGGAGGCATCAGACTTGGGAGCGAGCTCTCTCTGCAGAGGGCGCGAGCGTCGATCCGGGGGCGCGCGTGGAGTGGCGCGATGCCTTGGAGTAGCGAGAAGCTGGAGTTGTCGGCACGTCGAACATGACGCGGGCGAGGCGGCTGATGAAGACGTCCAGTGTCTCCCACCAAAGGTCCTTCTGGATCACCTCGTTTCTGACAAAACGAGGGGCAGCATGGTGCGCAGGGCCTGGTTCTCCTGCGCACGTAGCTTCTTCTTGTTGGTTGCCGACGCAAGCCCGTACCATGCTGGTGCCGCATACGTGAGGTGGGACCGCAGGTACGTCTTGTAAATCCCCAGCTTGGTCGGCATGGGGAGACTGCTGGATAGGACTGGTCTTAACATAGTTCTCGCGACTTTTGTTCGCCGTGCCGTTTCCTCTACGTGCTTCTTCATCGTCAGCCCTCTGTCGATCGTGACGCCCAGGTACTTCAAGGTACTGGACCAGGAGATTTCCTGTCCCTGTAGACGGAGTGGCAGAGGCAGCTTTCTTGTTTGACCCGTGAGGAGGGCCTGGGTCTTGCCCACATTCACCGAAAGTCTCCATCGGGAGAGCCATTCGGGCAGGGCGTCCAGAGTTCTTTGAAGTTTGACGGCAGCATGAGCGGGCTTGTAGGACGAGACGTAGTACGCCGCGTCATCCGCATAAAGTCCGAGCTGCACGTCGCTGAGCACCGGGATGTCATCGGTGTATCGCGCGTAGCAGCCCGGAGACAAGCAGCTGCCTTGTGGAACGCCCGCCGCTATCGGGCGCTCGGTTGACACGGCGTCTTCTACCGCCACCTGGAATCTTCGCTAGTCCAGGAACGACGCGAGGACACGGACGATTCGGCGGGGTGCTGAGGAGCTGGACAGCAGGCCCTCATGCCATACGCGGTCAAACGCCTTCTCCATGTCGCGGAGTACTGCGACTGTGGCTTCCTTCTTGTTTAAGGCGACTGCCATATAGTGCAGTACCCTCCTCAGCTGCAGCGTCGTCGAATGCCCGCTCCGGAATCTATAACAATGCGTTCTTTTACCCCCTTTTTATGGGGGTTAAAGGGTGCTCAACTCGTGGGCGGGGCAGGGCGGAAATGCCTACTAGTCAGAAAAATGCCTGTATTCAGAAAAATATGGGACCGATATTAATGTTTCTTATGTTTTTATAAAGATTAAACTGTAATGATTGTAATTTAATTGAAATATATCAGCAATTTACTTTATTTACAAAAATATCTGATGCAGACGAAAAAATGTAAAGTGATGCAATTATTTTGCTCGCGAGTGTATATGGGTTCTAAACCTGAAATAAATAATTGAATTAAATTGAATTAACTGAGAAAATAGTTCATGTGGTGTAAATATCTCATCACAGCATCGATGCTTTTAAGAGTACCGTAACATGGTCCTACTTTGCTCCTAGGGTGGTAACTATGCTCCAAAAAAATAAAAACTAAACGTTCCGTTACAGACGAAAACCCTTGTTAAATTTGTAAATTTAAATGATTTTATCGGGTAACGTAAGATTTCAACTTGCCTCGTTTTTCTGTTTCTCCAATAATCATCGAACAGACAATTGATAGCTAAAACACGTTAATTAATGCTCCAGGGCAGAAATAAAGCAGAATACAAGGAAAGATTGTCTTGGAGCAAAGTTTCCCGCCTCATACAGATTACTTTGCTCCAAAAAATAAGTTAAAAAAAATCTAAAATAGCAACTAAACTGCAACAAAATTCAACCTAAAATAAAGGCAATGAGTACATATTTCCGATAAAATCATTACCAGTACCATAATTCTATATTTATAAAAAATGCGATGCAATTAGTAAAAGTGGAGCCAATTTTGGAGCGAAGTAGGACCATATTACGGTATTGCATCTTATAAAAGAATGTGTTCAATCTCAAAAGATCTAACATAATCTACCGCTTTTACAATGGCTGGCCGCTGATCGCTCAACTAACACTTCTCCACTACGCTCACCCAAAGCTCTTCAGAAAACAAGTCAAATACCTACTTCAGTTATTTATAAAGTAACCTGCTATGGCTCGCTGCATATTCTACGATGTCTATAAGTATCAATTATGTAAAGGCGTCGCATTAAACATGAGGTTGGAGCCATCACGTTGCACTTTCAAATGGCTTCAGAGTATAGCCATACAAATGCCCATACGTGTCAGATAAGTGATGCATATTGTATTGAACATACTTTACAACATTAGGAAGCTGCTTTTATTTAAATCAAATGTTGCGTCTTGGTAATGGGTCAATCAAAATTTTCTTGTTGTTATTCTATCCGGGTAAGCCAGGAGAGAACAGCGACCGAGTTTCTTAGACTTAAGTTTCTGACAAAAATTTCATTTTTGGTACAAGCTTTTATTGGCGACTGTACTTTTCTGTATACCATCAGCGACTACTCATTGAGACGCTTCTAACGAGTCCAAACTCAACGGGGTTACGTCGGTTAAATACTGAATTCCCATGGGCACCTTCTGTCTCCATCATCAGATCAGCTCGATGGTACCATAATATTGAACTGTCATATACAAACTATACTAATACCCAAAATTTCAGCTCAATCGGATAACCACAAGAAACTGAAAAAAACCGGTCAAGTGCGAGTCGGACTCGCGCACGGAGCTATTTTATAAAACGTTTTATAAAATTTACTATTAATTATAAAACGGCAAAAAACAAACTTGTTTTTTTTGCCGAATTTATACTGTCTAGTTATCGCGGTTCTTGAGATACAGCCTGAAAAAAAAACGTTTGTTGTATGGGGGCTCCCCTTAAATATTTATTTTATTTTGTTTTTAGTATTTGCTGTTATAGCGGGAACAGAAATACATCATCTGTGAAAATTTCAACTGTCTTAGCTATCGCGGTTCTTGAGATACAGCCTGGTGACAGATAGACGGACTGACAGACGGACGGACAGACAGCGAAGTCTTAGTAATAGCTGGGTCCCGTTTTTACCCTTTGCTTTTTTTTTTTTTTTTTATCGGGTTATCTTCCAGAAACCGCTTGATTTTGTTTTTTAAAATCTTTAATTGGTAGGCACGTTATTGTCAAAGGTAGTTAGGTTGAACATGTGAATTTTATTGGTTATCCTTGTTTAAAAAAAAAACGTTTTTGACATAACTTTTCTTTGTAGAAGTGTTGTAATTGTGAACATGTTTCCTCAGTTTTAAATTATTTTTCTCTGCGTGTACATCTAGTAGGCTGGTGTAAATATATCATGAGATGGCTGTCATAATTCGGTTTTTAGGGTTCCGTAGCCAAATGGCAAAAACCGGAACCCTTATGGATTCGTCATGTCTGTCTGTCTGTCTGTCACAGGCATTTTACTCAAAAACTATAAGGTGTATTTGAATAAATTTTTGAGGATAAGTGTATTTTGTTAGCCGCTACATATTTTTGTAATTAATTTTTTTTGGGGTGCACTCCATACAAAAAACTGAAAGTCAACTTTTTTTTTCATTGCAAGCCCAGGTGTGGCGCATCAATCAATAGGCCTTTCAATATAAATATAAGGTTTCTCAGCAATTTGTTTGATTAAGTGAATAGAGTCGGAGATAATCGCCCCGAAAGTCACTCAAATTGTTTCCCCCCCCCTCTAATTTTTGAACCGTGTATTTTAAAAATATGAAAAAAAAACATGGACATAGGGCTTATTCAATTCTTTCAGCAAAAAATGTTTTTAACAAGTTCGGTTCAAAGGTTTTCGAGATATTTCTAAAAAATTGTCTTCCTTAAAGAAAAGGACGTAAATGCCATAAGATTTCAGTAACGTTCGACCTTTTTAATAGGCACGGAACCCTTCGTTGTGCGTGGTCCGACACGCACTTGGCCGCTTTTTTTCTTTAAATATTGTGATCGCGTAAGTCACGTTGGTATGTATAATTATATGCATAGTATACCGTTATCAACGACTTCTTATCCAATACCTAGTGGTTTTAACTTTTTGAGTGCAAAGTTTGCTCTTGCTATTTTTTTACAGACTTTGTCAATATGTAACTTATGGCAAATTTTCTTGTTCATCTCATTACTTAGGGACCCAAAAAAGTCGTATCCAATTCATTCCTTTTCTATAATATAAATATGCATGTAAGAATTTCGTCTAGTTAAACACGTATTTTTTCCTCTGTGGGGCCCACGTGAATCGCCTTGGTTCAATAGGTACATATACCATGCCATCTTGCTATAATGTGTGCGTGAGCGCAGTGCATTTATAATAAGATTGGAATAACATTGTTTGTTTAATGTCGTTCTGACTCGATAGATTATGTAGTCGTAAGTGGAGGTGAGTGCGGGCGATAAATTATATTTTGATAAATAGGTAAATAAATATAAGAGAGACAACCTTACACAAATTGATCTAGTTGCAGAGTAATATCAAAATGGCTTTTGTTACACAAGTATTAGACGACGATAAATACATATAAAAACCCACACACAAGACTCAAGAACACACACGGAAAAAAAAATACATACTTGATGTCTTGAGCCAATATTTTTTCCTGTGGGTTCTAGAGAAACATCTTAATTCAAGATATTGACGGTCTTCCTATTTTATTTATATCTGCGTGTAGATACTCGTGCTCATCACACAATCATTTGTCCTTACTGGGATACGAACTCAGGACCATTCGTTATGTAGGCAGGACTACCTGATACAAAGTAGGCATAATTGGTCGTCATTGTTGATATACTAATACGCCAGGCGAAATATAGTACCCCCTGGTAACCCTGGTCGTGTAAGCAACACCTATCAGTGTTTATTCGTAATCAAATATTATCTCAATGATTAGGCAGTGCTGTAAGATGATAAAATATAAAAGTCATTTTGTATTAAACAACAAAACAAATTACGCACAATATAAAAACGACTCTGAGGCCGAGCATTAACACTTAATGTTGTATAACATAGGCCATCATGATGTAAATGAGATAATTCACGCACACAATCATACTGATTACGCCGTCACTAATCGACTACATTAAGAATACATACGAATTATGCGATATTAAATCTTTTCTCAAAGCCTTAAGAACTTTGACGGCTGCAATATTTTTGTGGTATTGCTATAGTTGTGGCACAGGCGTTGTGTTACCGTGTATTCGTTGTGTGAATATAGCTGCTGTTCAGTTCGGCTGTCACTGGGTCACTGGCGAGGTTATGTTCGTAATAAATACGTGAAATTGAAAGTGTTTTATCACAAAACAAGTGATAGTTTGGAAAAAAAGTGAATGTAGTTCATGTATGACGTAACAATTGGCATTGAGTGAATAAGTGAGGTCTTCATCTCCGAACTTTATTAAATATGGCAGCGGTAATAACAAGAACTACCAACTTGTTATCTGTGTTATGTAAAAATACGAGCAGTATTCGTGCCCTGTCTACAACATCTTCAAACAAAGCGAAGACAGTTTTTAACTGGGAGGATCCCCTGAATTTAGATGCACAATTACACGACGATGAAAAGGCGGTTCGGGACTCATTCAGAGCCTACTGTAACGAAAAACTACTGCCAAGAATTGTTGAAGCGAACCGACAAGAAATCTTCCATAGAGAGATCTACAAAGAAATGGGGGAGTTAGGTGTAATTGGATGCACGCTGAAGGGCTACGGGTGCGCTGGCGTCTCTTATGTTACTTACGGACTTATCACCAGAGAGCTTGACGCTGTTGACTCCTCGTATAGGTCAGCGTTGAGTGTTCAAAGCAGTTTAGCCATGGGCGCTATATACAATTACGGTACAGAAGAACAGAAACAAAAGTTTTTACCTAGAATGGCTAAAGGAGAACTGGTCGGCTGCTTCGGACTGACAGAACCCAATTTTGGCAGCGACGCCGGAGGATTGGTAACCAGAGCCAAGTATGATGCCAAAACTAAGACCTACAAACTATCAGGTTCGAAAACTTGGATTACGAACTCGCCAATTGCTGACGTGTTAATAGTGTGGGCGAAGGACGACAGCAACAAAATAAGGGGCTTTATTGTCGAGCGGTCGCAAGTCAAAAAGGGTCTAGACACGCCTAAAATCAACGGTAAGTTTTCTTTGCGAGCGTCGACAACGGGCATGATATTGCTAGACGAAGTGGCTATACCGGAGGAGAATTTATTACCGAACGTAGAGGGCCTGAAGGGGCCTTTCGGATGTCTCAATAACGCGCGGTACGGGATCGCTTGGGGCGCCCTCGGTGCGGCCGAGACATGTTTGCGGATCGCCCGACAGTACACATTAGATAGGATTCAATTTGGAAGACCGCTCGCCGCGAACCAGCTTATACAGAAGAAAATGGCTGACATGTTGACAGAGATAGCCGTCGGTTATCAGGCCTGTCTTCAAGTTGGCAGACTGAAGGACCAAGATAAAGCGGCACCAGAAATGATTTCTCTAATAAAGCGTAATAGTTGCGGCAAAGCTTTGGAGATTGCGAGAGTCGCGCGAGACATGCTCGGAGGTAATGGAGTCTCCGATGAATATCACATCATAAGACACGTTATGAACTTGGAGGCGGTGAACACCTACGAAGGCACTCACGACATTCATGCGCTCATATTGGGTAGATGCATCACGGGGATTCAAGCGTTCTCTTAAACTGCATTTTATATTAAGTTTATTAAAATAAACCACGTCAGGTAACCGTACGTAAGAAGAAATTATGATGCAATAGTTTACGTTTATACCTACTTACTTCTTATTTAAAGCATTTTGTGTATATATGTTACAATGTATTCACCGAAATAAATAAACTTTGTTACTGTATTGATTGATCGAAAGTTGTTGCTTTTTTATACTTATGTGAAAATTCCACCTTAGACCATATTCACGAATTCTAATTTGTGAGATCTTTTCTTCCTAGATTGCAGGATTGTGCGCGGTAGATATTTTACTTCATACGTTTAATTATGAAAAAACATTAAGAAACCACTAATGAGTGGAATGGATTTTTGGTTTTACAATCAGGTTATAAAAATAAGGCATTCCTGGCTGTTTTGTATGTAAAAGAATTTTGCAAGTGCAACCCGCGTCAATTTTGTTAGCTACTATGTGGCCTTTAGTTGCTAAAAGGTTGCCGACCGCTGCTGTAGACAATATATTAATATTTAGGCTTTAGGTACATTAAAATGTTTTTCCAATCACATCGTAAGTTTGGAGCTAAATCATATGTATATCTAAGCTTCACTTTTCGCTTTGTTTTATCTACCCCATAGTATTTCTTTCTATTTCAAAGATAATCACCATTTTGAAGACGTCGTGGGGGAAATCTTTTCCTTTTCAAATGCGATTTAGTGTTGTTGCGAAGTTGGGAGTTTGGGAGTTAGGCGGTAGGTACAATATCAGAGCTGCGCAGAATATTTATTTTAATAAGACGATAACGGGACGGGAGAACGCTAGGAGGGTTCCGCCATTTCAATGGAACGAAAGAATTGTAAATGTATACGTGATGCGTAGGTAACTTTATTACGAAGAATTACGCATAGTAATTCTTTTCATTTTACGTAAATCACATTAAGTATACTCATTTATTAAATGGTTTTTTGTAACTGAATTAATGTA
The DNA here is from genome assembly GCA_947578815.1 of Epinotia ramella. Taxonomy (NCBI): domain Eukaryota; kingdom Metazoa; phylum Arthropoda; class Insecta; order Lepidoptera; family Tortricidae; genus Epinotia; species Epinotia ramella. Next base: position 12,985,885 of record OX388213.1, on the reverse strand, counting down.
AATACAATAAACGTGAGACAAAATGTAGTTTACCTAATCATCAATCATTTTTTTTTTTAATTAATTCATAAGATAACACGGACAAAACATACATGAGATGAACAAATTACAACGATGCTTCCTTAAACGTATCTCACTAGGAACACAAATACCACTAGGTACCTGAAATAAAAGTAAACATGAAGTTCTAGATGCAGGGTAGTTAAAAGTTTTTGCAGGCAAATAATTTGCAATTTGGAGGCAAATAATTGATTATCGTGCGAGAACACTACGAGTTTCTCTAGATATGAGACTGATAACGATAACAAAATTGCTTCAAGAGCACTTGGCGATTATATACATACTACACATACTTATATAGATAAATACATACCTAAATGTATAGAAAACATCCAAGACTCAGGAATTAATTCTCATGCAGGAATAGATACTCAGGTAGCTAAGGCAAATACTTATTTGTGTCATGACTGAGATGAGTCATGGTACAATATTTGCCAGTACTGGGATTCGAACCCGGGATTACTGACTTCGTTAAGTACTATTTATTACCATCTAGCTCTACATAATGTGGTTTTTCAGTATTCCTAGTAAACATCATCATCATCATTATAATATAAGAAGAAAGACAGTCACTGCTGGACCTAGGCCTCCCCCAAAGAGCACCACAATGAGCGGTTCTACGCCACTCGCATCCCGACTCTGCGATCTTTACCTGCCCGTCTTGACGCGGAGCAGCCGGCGCATCCGGTGAGTCCCTTTTATGTGGAATTTGTAGATTAAGTTTTTTATGATCCACGTATCGTGTGACTTCCTTCAGGAAACGATATCAGGTCGAAAATCTGAACAATTTGGTCCACCTAGTTAACATTATGTAATATTAGCTTTTGCCTGCGACTCCGTCCGCGTGAAACTCGGTTGTATTATATCGTAGCTCCATACCAGCTTTCACCCCCCATCTAAATCGGTTCAGCGGTTTAAGTGTGAAGAGGTAACAGACAGACAGAAAGACAGACAGACATACACACTTTCGCATTTATAATATTATAGTAGGTATAGTATACGAGTATGTAGTATGGATAAGTACACACTGTTAACTACAAACATTGCATTATGCAATATTTGACGAACCATGATATCTTATAATATTATCTGTCTTTTGTTTATACAGAGATTAAATCATAACACGATTTTTTTGGTTTGTTTACAACGAGTAAGTACTTAAAAATTTACTTTAAGCTTATGGAAATGAAACATAATGATAATATTATGTTTTCTATGTTAACTGGAACTACAAATAAAAAGTGTTAAGACTTCTTCGTACTATTTTGTTCTGTATGCATGTGCAGCTTTTCATCATCACAATATTCCCTGCATCCCTGTGAGATGATATACAAATAGCGATGTTCTAATAACACTACTATCATATAATTAATTAATTACATTATCATGTCATATCCACAACTAGCTTTCGCTGTGCTCAGTATCGCAGTACCTATCTCTAACAAAACAAGCGTAGTGGTGTGATAACGAGCAATTTCTTCGCATAACAACCAGTGGAGTACATATCGCTTTATATGCGTGACGATCACCCTTTAATGATTATTACTGGAGTAATGTACTCTTCAAAATGGATTCCCCGCTGAGGAAGGCATGCAATTGTTTTATATTTTTAACAGGAAGCCCTCGGGATGTCTTTTTAACTTATTTTGCCAGTTTCAATTAAATAAGTTCGTTTCAGATCATGGTATAATTGATATGTACAAAATGCTTTAGTACTTTTAACACTGAGGTTATTCATTCTCAGAACATAAACAGTAACAAGGTTTTTGGTTGTTCAACATTTTAAGTTTCTTCAAAATCTGTAATCGTGTATAAAGAACTAGCCAGTTACAGTTACAGTAGCACAAAACGAATACTACAATTTATTCATCAATATAAAATCTAAAACGTTGCTCGTACACCTGCCATAGACTCCCAAAGAAACCACTTTTCCTCCCCACCGTTTTATCGTATTATTAAAATAAATATTTTAAATAACGAGCTGTGAGATTGCGGTTGGTATAACCGCTTGCGGGAAATCCGTTTGTGGGGATGGAAATGTTTTTGTTTCATAAGGGAGACTAAGCTACGTCTGCATAATCAATTTTCATGAGATAACTTCTGCAAAAAGACAAGATCGTTATACACGTTATGGTTTAATAACACGGCTTTAACTCGGAGTTTTTGCTGGAGCGGCAATATAAATACAAGACTGAAGTACATTAAACTAAGATGTATTCCTCTCTTTTAATATATTGGAACTATGAATAATATGGTGTTAATTCCTGTACAGTAGTTTCAATATACGTGGGAGTCATTTCGGATACCTACTGAAAGCAAGGGATCGATTCTTACTGCTAATCCCCGGGCTGGGATGCCTGCAGACTGCGCTTTTATTTCGAATAACTCTGTAATATTAATAGGCCCATACAAAGCCCGATTCGAAATGACAAGATGTTATTTCTCTAGCATATTTAACTCAGGTTTTTATTCTCTGTCATGTGGAATTCAATACTTAAGTACTATACTATAACAAGATCAAGTTTTATGTCATCAAAGAGAAAAAAAAGCGTTGCCCTAGAGATGTCTCCTTCTGGCTATTAAGACAAATGGAACTATGGCAGAGGTATGGGATGGCATCCATTTAACTAGTTTTATTTAATGAGTAATAATCGCGACATGATTAACAAAACTCATAAAACCCCCAAGAATTTTATAATTTTGCGGTACTTCGGTGATGTGATGTGATTTAGGAGATCTGGGAGTGAGCGAGGCTCTGCTTGCTGAAGATAAAATATGAGACTATTTTATTAGGCAGGCGTCCGATGTCTAATCCAATAGCCAGACATTATTCGATCATTTCACCCTATAACCCGATTCGTTTAGATTCCATCAACCAGAGACTCTAGTATAAGTTTTGCCGAAACAAAACTTTACGATCGCGTTTGCGTTTTACCCTCAATTTGTATGGGATTTGACAGCTAAACGCGAACGCGGTCGTAACGTTTTGTTTCGGTAAAACTTATACTAGAGCCTCAGTACACTTCAACGGGAGCTGTCTCTATGTGCGTCCATGACACGGGCAGGAACAGGCACTTTTGCATTACATTGTCGAACGAAAGTGCCTCTTTGTGTTGGTCCATTTGGTACTTTGTAGGTACCTGGCTCCACGCACGCTTCCGTAAGACCCGGTACACTTGTCCCGGGAGCGGGAAATAAATAACTTCAAATTGTTTTGTAATAAAGAGATGTAGCCCGAAAAAACGTTTCTATGGAAATTTCACACTGTTTTCCTTCATGGCGCATTTATTACTGAACAGAACCCCTGAAGGTGAGAAGCAGCCGTGGAAATATTTCTGTGTAAAAAGATTAAGGCGCTTTTAATGCGGGCCATACACATCGGTTATGCCTGCTTATGACTTGCAAAATTTATGTTGACATTGTCAAAGCTTTGTGTATCAAGGCACGCAATTGTGTTTGCGATAAACGCACCACGACACCCAACGCGTTTGACGCGCACCTTGTATATCACACAGACCCTTGCACTGCTTGAGGTGTACTTGGAGACGCACTGAGTTAAATCACATGCGTCTAACGCTGCAATTGCCCAAAAACAACCGCGTATTCAAAGCGCCAATGATTACAATAATTGAGTTATTTCGAACGCATTTCAATTGCCAACCAAACAGTATCAATTTTGTCGCCCCGTGCGAAGCTAACGCGTGGCTAGTTATCAATAAAATATCGTCGGGGTTCGTTGAATTATTTACGTTCTCATTAGCTGTATTGAAAACGGCTGACACCCGCAAAATCAATTTTGGATGCGACGCGTTGCATTTTACTAATTAACGCTGCGTTCGAACGTGCTGCGTGGGTAATGTTGGATCCACATAACCGACTACAGGTATTAATTAGACTATAGTTTTTTTCTGACTGGTAATAGGCACTGACCGGCGAGCTAGTGTCTACGTCTACGCCAAATCCTGGGAAAAGATAGGTACAAAGGCGGACCTCGCGGGGTCCTTTAGTGTGCAACCGGGAAAAAACGCTAGGCATAATGTTGATAATGTCGATCGTCATTTTAGTGCGATCAGTGGTAACGTTACAATAATAAATGCAAGTTTTATTCAAATATAAAGAAGCGGGTCACTCACGTCTTTGAGGTGGAAAATCGCTCGACATGTTTCGAACCAATACGTGGTCCTTATTCTGTACTATCGGCCTAAACAAGTTTCTAACTAAGAAATATCCACCTACAAACTGTCAATTGCTGCAGTTTTTTATTGAAGTGAAAACTTCTTTAGCGGCGCTGTGCACTATTTGTGGTGGGGAAAGGTCACGTGTGTGTATCTGTATCTGGTGTTCTGCTCTGACCAGTAAGTAATATCAAGTACACAATCACAATTAATCTAGACCTTACCACAACTAAACACTCACACGTACACACAACACAATCACATAATTGTTAGATCCTAATACGTAATTACCCTATTTAAGATACACCTCATGTACATCTATCTACTAAGTAATAACTGTAAGCGGAGAGTATACTAGTACGGAGGGTAGCTTACTTTTACCTCGAAGTGCATACCTATTATTGAAAAAATGACATCTTTTAATATAATATGATAATGTAGTAATTTAAGTAAACGATAAATAAATCCTTATCCTTACTAATATTATAAATGCGAAAGTGTGTGTGTTTGTATGTTTGTCCTTCTTTCACGTCGCAACGGAGCGTCGTATTGATGGGATTTTTTGTATGGAGATAGTTTAGAAGCTGGAGAGTGACAGGCTACTTTTTCCAGCGGGAAAACATCTAATTCCCACGGAAAAATTCAATATGTTACATTTTCCTATAACCACGCGGGCGAAGCCGCGGGCATCAGCTAGTACCTAAAAAAAAAAAAAAATCGTGTGCTAAGCGCGCTGGAATCGCGTGTGCTCACGAATGAGAACCACATATTGGTTCGAAACATGTCGAAATAAAGGTTAGTAGTACTCGTAGTAGATACACCAACATTTTGCTTGAGGCAACGCTCACTTACCTGTGGTATGTTAAGCCGGGAGTCCGCTGGATACGGGTAGCGCAGGACCGGTCATTGTAGCACTCTTTGGAGAAGGCCTATATCCAGCAGTGGGCGTCTTTCGGCTGATACGATGATGATAATGTTACTTACACTCGACCATTTTGATATCGTCCAGGTGTTACACGCGTCTGTTGAAAAACCTTAGATAACCTTACAGGTGTATATTTGCCATAAATGCATTGAATTTAAAACAGTTTCGTATCTATAGCTCATATGTTATAAAGTAAACTTAACATTGTAATTATATAGCGCATGGCTCCAGCATTATTCAGCATTATCATTTGCATTTTTGGTACAAAACATTATGCTGTAGACATTTTATTCGTTTTTTACTAAAGTGTGTTGTCATCGACTTTGGTTATCGATTCCCTCTGGGTGGCCCATAAGGCCCCCAGTGCCCCCAGAGAGGTCTATCCCCAAACAATTCTGTTGCTGGTCGCTCTGCAGGCCAAACAGGGAAACCCAAAAAAAAAAAAGACCGGGTTGCACTCTGGGAGTGCCGGCAGAACTGAAAACTCAGTAACATTGTAACAGTTTTTCGATCAGGTCACGTGACATCTTACGGGTGACACCGTAAGATGTCACGTGACCTGATCGAAAAACTAAAAATGAATTTGACGCAAATTTATAAAAAATAGGCATGATGCCTCATGTTCAAATTGATAACTTAGTGATGCTAAATGGATAGTAAACCATCAAATTATCGTAATAAAGTATAAATTATAAAATGTTATTAAAATCATAAAAAGATGTGAGTTAGAAAAAAAAATCTTTTTTTTTTATTGTCCAAGAGTACATTAAAAGCTACCAATAGAATCTTTACGCTTTTCTAGAAACAAAATTGTATGACAACTATGTACTTAAACGCAGTATTTCGCGACCGACACAACATTTTATCTGATTTTCCATACTACGATTAGTACAAATGTACAAATGTGACGTCATACTTGTATAGACACACAGTATGAAGCGTTTTGCACTGCCGCCAGCGAGGTCAATCTTTGTCTAAAATTTTTAGGTATTTAGGTTCTTTCATTGTAGTTGCTCCCATACAAACATTTGTTCCCCTCTAAAAACTGGTTGGGATGACGTCACAAAAAAATCTTAGTCATCATCCCTATTATCAATTATTTAGGCGGACGGCCCGCGGGCGCGTTGGGTGCGACGGGCCGCCGGCTCCGGGCGGCGGCAAACACAATACCAATTTGTTTTTGCCATTGCCAAATATTTTTCAAAGCTTTATCTCTTTAGGAATAACGTCTAAATTCGAACTATTCGAATTTGCACAGCAGACGGCGGTGGCGACCAAAATATCAATTTGTTTTTGCCGTTGGTAAATATTTTTCTAAGCTTTATCTCTTTAGGAATAACGCCCAAATTCGAACTATTCGGTGAAGGACGCGTTAGTATTATTACAAATTTATTTGCAGAATATGCTATTGCAAAAAGTGTTTAACGGCTTTATACTCTTACGAATAGCGTTCAGTTTTGAATGAAGTTGAATCGGCTAGCAGCAAAAAGTGACCTCCTTCACATCTGACGTCACAAAACTCTGTCGCGTATTTAACAATTTTTCCCCATCCCAAAAAGTGCTCAGCGCCGCTAAAGAAGTTTTCACTTCAAAAATTTGGTCATCGAGCCAGCATGGAACCTTCTTTGCCTGACTACGGCAAAGCCAAAAGGAAGGGATATGTTTTTAGCACTCTGTTATGATTATGACGTCAGACCGCGACGAACTTAATTTGGTTTTTACGTGGGCTTATTGTTTACGACAGAAATTGGTGTTACTACCCGAATAATTACCCGACTGCCTAAGGGGAGGAGGACTATCTTTAAAACTGTCTCTTTAGCTATTCTTTTAACTTTCTTATGGAATGAAGAATATTAACTTTGTCTCTAACTTGTTTAAACGAAAGACTCTGTAAATGTTTATCCTTATATTTGTTTAAATACGTAGTTTAGGTTAAATGGGTCAACCAACTATTTCTTGTGGTTATTCTGATATCCCCTTAGTCAAGAGACAATATGACATTGTTACAACATGAACATCTAATAAGCTTAGCAGATGGCTCTTAAAAAAGGCGTTGAAAATTACAAGAAAACCCCAAATTTGCTTGATTTTAATACCATGGCAACCAGTGACAGAACAAAGTTGACCATTCCCTTGCTGGCGATTGTTTGTTCGTTAAACTTCCCACGTCTCTATTAGAAAAGTGGAGCAGTTGGAAAGTTTCGCGATTTGCATCCCGCTCGCACGTCTGAATCACAATGAGCCACGAAAAGCAATTAATACTTGGAGTACCTCGATTCCGGGTTTAAACTAAGTACTCTTTTAAATTGTTCACTCCAGTTCTGTTGGATTCATAGAAATGGAAATAGGTAAACCGAAAAGTGAGTGATTAAGTCGATCGCCCGCTGATACCGCAAATGGAAATGAAAGACGACTGAAGCCCGGTATTGAGTCCCGTCATTTGTGCTTTCTGTTAAGACGCTGTCAACACCAAAATGCCCTTGAGGATTTTGTATAGGCGCACAATGTCTATTTGTATCGGAGTAAAATATGTTGACTTCATGTTTTTAATTGCAGACCCATACGTCAAAAAAATAAAGAAATAGAACCGTTTAATGTGGTTTTAAGACCAATCTTTGCAATTATTTTTTATCGAGCCGATTTCGTCCAATTATGTATCGAGCCCGTCCACAGTCTTTGAAATATGGTAAATATTAACTTATATTTTGTTTGATGTGCTAGAACAAATAGTTTTTCTTAAAAAACTGCTTAAATAACATCAATTTCACCAATTTAGGTCTTGTCAGCCTCTTAAGAATCATTCCTATTCAGAGTTGCATTTTGATATCGGGCGTGAGATAGTCTTCTACTCATGAATGTTTTGATTATATTCACTTTCTCACTAAGACGTTTGAAAACTGTTGTCTATACGGTTGGTAGTACAGTAATTTAATTTTAAGGAAAAAAATGACTGAAAATAATTTATAATGGCTGATTTTTTTTCTGATTTACCATCGTCTAAGTAAGTAATTAAGTAGAGACAAAATCCAACAAAATATGAGATATGTAATTAAAAGAAAACTAAGTTAGCTCCTGACATGTCAGAGTAAATAATTTCTAATGTTTACATCTTTATTTCAATTAATTAACACTTGCTCTACATAATAATAATTATTATTGGGAGCCTGTTGTGTCCCACTGCTGGGCAAAGGCCCCCCCTCCCCGTCTGCTTTGCTCAAAAATCATAATAAAATACAAAAATGCTTCATTCAAATGTATATAATTACTTCCGAGTGGAAAGTTTGCTGAAAGAATTCTGATTCTTGATTGAAGTATTCTAGAATAACGTTTTAAAATAAAATAAATTAAAAACACGCTATTACAAACGAATGTCGCTAATATTCCACCGACGACCGGTTAGCCTAGTGGGTAGTGACGCTGCCTACGAAGCTGAAGGTCCTGGGTTTGAATCCCGGTAAGGGCAAATATTTGTGTGATGAGCATGAATATTTGTTTCTGAGTCATGGAAGTTTTCTATGTATTTAAGTATTTATTTATATCTATTATACAACGTGTCAAAACTCAACGATAAGCCGGCACCAGAGGATGGAGCTGCTTATGATTAGTCGAGAAAAAATAAGGAAAAAAATATATCTCAATTATTTTAGAAATTACAGAAAAAAAATGAAATTCATCGAAAATCGACATCCCTAATGGTATTTTTAACGACCATGTCTACAAATATTCAAATATTACTGTTTTTTTTTTGTTTTTGGAAACTTAAGTAGCCCTGCTATCTAACACAGTTCTTAAAAATACCAAAATACATGTAGTTTTTACACAAAAAATAATCAAAATTCATTTTGTCCCTACAATTTTAAAAGATTTTTTCTTACAGTCCACTTTCAATCATCATGGTGTAAAAAAATAGTATCGACACCACTATGGCAATTATTTTCAAAAGTTGACGCAACTAACCAAGATTCCAAAATGGTATAATACTTTGGGAAACCTAGTCACAACAAAAAACAACGAATTTTTAAACAAGAATCGACATTATTTAATGTTGGCGGTAATCACTTTTACTGTACCCAAAAAAGGATTTTTGTTGTTGAAAAATGTTGAATAAATGCAAAGAAATGGTACAATTTTTTTTTCATTTTTTAAATTAATTTACTACATATACACATACTAGATATCGGTGGATGCGGATATTCGCGAGCTCCAAGCTGGCGATTGGCGAGAAACCACTCAAGATCGGGATCAGTGGCGTGCACTCGTATTGGAGGCCAACACACACTTTGGGTCGATGCGCCAGAGGAGTAAGTAAGTATTTTTAGGAAACTGAAAAGAAGTTATGGCGCCCAATTTTATTCAATTTAATTATGTATCGCGCCGGTCATACCTTCGACAAAACTCGTAGACCGATTCCATTAACATTTACAATGCAAATTAGTGTAAATCCTGATTGCAATCATTGTTTAAACTCCTAACATTTAAAGGCAATAGCCCATTTCCAGGGAAAGCTATCCCAGGCCTCCCGCGTTCAGTACACATTGAGATTGCTTGTTTAATTTAAACAATTACCATATTTTAAAAATAAAGGCATTAACCAACCCTTGAAAGATATTTAATTATAATTTGAAATGAAATACAAAAAAATCTTTTTTCAATCCTGTCGATTATTAATTGAAAAAGAAAGTTACTTTATTGGGCCAGTGAATTCCAATCTCAATGAGTAAAAAAACGCCCACTTAATTTTAACGCGGATTGTACAATAATATAATACCTACTAAGAAAAGGTAGCTCGATATATAACAATTATAAATGAAATAAATGAATTTTATTCTGCAAGTAGGCCGTAATGGTACTTATACAAGTCAAAATCTACGAGCGTTTCTGAAAAAGAAGACCACTGTTAAGAAGAAACGCCGAAACAAACTCAACAGTCAGTAATTTTTTGCATTTTTGAAAAAGGTTATTACAATTTTACAATGATAGTACTTAAGCTACTAGCTGAATATGAATACAAAGAAAATAAAGCATCATAAAAAAAAGACCGGGTTGCACTCCAAGAGTGCCGGCAGGAGTGAAAACTCAATAACATTGTAAAAGTTTTTCGATCAGGTCACGTGACATCTTACGGTGTCACCCTAAAAATGAATTTGACGCAAATTTGTAAACAATACTCGTAATCAATTATTTAGGCGGACGGGCTGCGGGCGCGTTGGGTGCGAACGGGCCGCCGGCTCGCCTCTCGGCGCGCCGACGGGCGGCGGCAAACACAATACCAATTTGTTTTTGCCATTGACAAATATTTTTCAAAGCTTTATCTCTTTAGGAATAACGTCTAAATTCGAACTATTAGAATTTGCAAGAACAGCAGACGGCGGTGGTGACCGAAATATCAATTTGTTTTTGCCGTTGGTAAATATTTTTCTAAGCTTTATCTCTTTAGGAATAACGTCTAAATTAGAACTATTCGAATTTCCAAGAACAGCTGACGGCGGTGGCGACTAAAATATCAATTTGTTTTTGCCGTTGGTAAATATTTTTCTAAGCTTTATCTCTTTAGGAATAACGCCCAAATTCGAACTATTCGAATTTTCTCAATAGCAAAACGGTGAAGGACGCGTTGGTTAAAATTACAAATGTATTTGCAGAATATGCAATAGCAAAAAGTGTTTAACGGCTTTATACTCTTACGAATAGCGTTCAGTTTTTAATGAAGTCGAACCGGTTAGCAGCAAAAAGTGACTTCCTTCACATCTGACGTCACAAAACTCTGTCGCGTATTTAACAATTTTTCCCCATCCCAAAAAGTGCTCAGCGCTGCTAAAGAAGTTTTCACTTCAATAATACGTTGTTCTACAAGAAAACATGTCCGAATAAGCTATATGAATGATTAACGCACTGGTTTGGGCCATGCATTTCCGTCAGTTAGAAAGTCCTCAACCCTGTAATAAGCCTTGGACATCAATGTTTTTTTCAAGTATTTTTTAAGAGCTGGAAAGGGTAGAGACAAAATTTCATTAGGTAAATTATTATAGAAATGGATACATTGACTCGAAAAAGACTTGTATGCTTTACGAACACGAAACTTTTTGGTTGCTATTTTATTTATATTTCGTCTATTAAAATTATGGCTATCAGAATTTTTACTGAATGAATCTATGTTCTTAATGACATAAACAATATTTTCATAAATGTATTGGGACGCTACTGTTAAAATGCCAATTTATTTGAAGAGTTCTCTCACGGATTCTCTTGCTCTCAGGTTATATATATATAGAACTAATGGCTCTTTTTTGTAATATAAAGATTGTCTTTATGTCAGCTGCTAAACCCCAAACCAGAATACCGTACGACATAATAATATGAAAATAACTATGATAAACTAGGCGAGCTGTTTCAACACTGGTCAGTTGTCTAATTTTTTAAACAGCATATACGGCCGAACTTAGTCTACACGCCAACACGGCTATATGCCCATATAGCCGTGTAGATTTTTATCTAATGTTATACCCAAGAATATCGTTTTATCGACTATTTCTAAACACTCATCATTTACAAATATACTAGTTTCCACCGGTCTAACATTAGGCAAAGAAAATCGAACACATTAAGTTTTCTTGGAATTTAAAACAGATTGTTAACGGTAAACCAATCGAGTAACTACTTTGACCAGTGTGCCATTAACTTTGCTATAGTCTGTTGATTTTCGGTCGACCTTAAAGATTAATGATGTATCATCGACAAATAATACTATCTATAATATATCACAGATATTGCTTACTATAGACGATAAGTCATTTATATAAATCAAAAATAGAAATGGTCCTGAGATAGAGCCTTGAGGCACTCCTAACGTTACTGCAGGTCCACTAGACTGGGTTCTGACTTAATGCATTTTCAGACAGACCGTAATGCTGTAGTTTAAAAATGAGCGTTCCATGATCAACGCAATCAAATGCTTTAGAAAGGTCACCAAAAATACCAATTGCATCACAAGAAGTCTCCCAAATATTAATTTTGTATTATGCAGTAACGCTGCTAACGAAATTATAAATTTAAATTAAAGGAAAAATTAAAAATTGTATGCTCCGAACCGGACCACAGGCATTCATGGCCCGTCGTTACTAACCAACTGAGCTATCGGAACAATCTGTCTTGTAAAATCTTTCAATCAGTTCCTTCCTACAATGCCTGAGGGCGGCGTGTAGCGACATCTACCAGAAGAGTTAGGCTTCTTTACGGCACCAACATCTCAAATTATTTTGAGAAATCGTCAGTAACGATGCGCCACCCCATACTAAATTAATTTTGTAGTAAGCTGTAACGCTGCTAAATAAATTATAAACTTTATATTTAATTACTAGCGACCCGCCCCGGCTTCGCACGGGTACTATATTATAAACAAACCTTTCTCTTGAATCACTTTGTCTATAAAAAAACCTCATAATAATCCGTTGCGTAGTTTTAAAGATCTAAGCATACATAGGGACAGACAGCGGGAAGCGACTTTGTTTTATACTATGTACGTTATACGTTAGAAAAATATTTTTTGAATGCCAAAGCAACATCGTTATTTGACACGACCCGTGGGCTTCCCGTAAGAATGTTGACTTGACATTCGCGAGTTTTAAGTTTACCTGATTCTCTATTTATAATGTTCCATACAGTTTTCACTTTGTTGTCCGACACTTTAAGAGTCCGCAGTAAGCTCGATTCTCCATACAAACGGAGTTTCGTTCTCATTTTAAAACTACGTGTTGTATTGTAACGAAACTTTGCATGTACAATGACATGAGATATACGAGGGCTGCCTTTTAAGTTGTGTCGTTTGGAAAAACTAAAGACAATTTAAGTGTTAAATGGTATTTATTGTTTTTCAAAGTAATCACCGTGATATGTAATACACTTTTTCATTCGATCGAACCAGTTTTCGAAACACTTATTCCAGTCCGAAGTCGGGGTCTCCAAAATGGCCGTTTTGTATGCCTCAACCGCTTCTTCAGGCGTCTGGTACCGTTGACCACGAAGTCGTTGCTTGATTTTTGGAAAAGTAAAAAAATCGTTAGGGCTTAAGTCTGGACTGTACGGCGGGTGTTCCAGAATTTCGACGTTTTGCTCTTTTAAAAACGCAATAGTTTGCCGGGCGGTGTGCAAGCTCGCATTATCGTGGTGCAGTCTTATACGACGTCTTGGGTTATTTTTTCGAAACTCGCCGATGACTTCTGGTAAACAGACAGTGGTATACCAGTCAGCATTAACCGTTTTACGATCCTCGAGCACGATGGTGGCAACGTGGCCACTTTTCGCCACAAACGTGGCGACCATTTTTTTCGAAGTGCTCCGTGAGCGTATTACTTTGGTCGGTTTTGGCTCATCTTGGAACACCCAAACAGTCGACTGCTGTTTAGAATCGGGATCGTAGGCATATATCCAAGATTCGTCACCACTGATAATGTCGTAAACATGTTTCGAGTTTCCTCGGTTGAATTGCCGCAGAGTTTTGCGACACCATCGAACGCGAGCCGTTTTTTGGTCTTCACTGAGTAAATGTGGTATCCAGCGTGAGATCAACTTTTTTACGCCTAAGTGATCATGCAAAATACTGTGAACACTGGTCCCTGAAATACTTAAGGAAGCTTCTATCTCACGGTATGTCGCATGGCGATCTTCGATGATCAGTTGCCGTACAGCATCAATGTTCTCCTGGGTTACGGCTGTTTTTGGTCGACCTTCACGATGTCTATCACCAAGACTAGAGCAACCACGTTGAAATTCTAAATACCAGCGTTCCACAGTCCGAAGGCATGGTGCTTTATCATTGAAAACCGTAGTCAACTCTTCGAAGCACTGAAGTCGCGTTAAGCCCCTTTTGATGTTGTAAAAAATTATCGCACGTAAATTTTCCTTCAAAATTTCCATTTTCACAACTGACTTGTCAACTTTGAACGAACGCTGTACTAAAACGGTTGGGCCGATTTCGAGTCATTCTTTTGTTTTCGAATTCTAAATTCAAATATTTTAACGTGACACTTGTTCTTTTTTATGCAATCACGGGAGGTTTGCAAACGACAGAACTTAAAAGGCAGCCCTTATCCAGGTCTGTAATTAGTTTATGTAGCTTCAGATACCATAGTAAAAAAATACAGCAAATTTAAGTTTTTCAAACATATTTTTTTTGCTGTATTTTGTTTGTTTTATAAACTGGAACCATATAAATTAATTACAGACATAGATATACCTCATGTCATTGTATCAAACTATCGTCACAATCCAACACGTAGTTTTAAAATGAGAACGAAACTCCGTTTGTATGGGAAGGTGAAATTCGGCCGAGCTTACTGCGGACTCTTAAAGTTAGAACTGATATAATTTGCTTTAGCAGTAAAACACACTTTCTTGAAGATTCTTGAGTAACTCTTAACATAGTCGAGGAAATCACTCTTCTTGTTCACCTCCTTCTCACCATAAAGTTCATAAAGCTTATTCCTACTTTTATGTATACCTACGGTAGCCCATTCACTAAACTTTATCTTAGTTTTCGACCCAGGAATAGTTTTCATTGTCAAATTTTCATCTCAATTTCAATCGATCAAGAATTACGCCGAATAAATCTTTATACATGTTATTTTAATTATTTCGTGGAAATGATAGCGTACAAATATTCCAGTGAATTTCATTTTTAAATAATTCCAAACGATAACTAGTTATTGGTGTATATGTTATTGTTCGTGGAATTTCGACGACCACTTTAGCCTAGTTGGTAGTGACCCTGCCTACGAAGCAAGAGGTCCTGGGTTCGAATCCCGGTAAGGGCATTTATTTGTGTGATGAGCACGAATATTTGTTCCTGAGTCATGGATGTTTTTCTATGTATTTAAGTATTTATTTATCTATATAAGTATGTTTATCGTCGTCTAGTACCCATAGTACAAGCTTTGCTTAGTTTGGGGCTAGGTCGATTTGTGTAAGATTGTCCCTTAATATTTATTTATTTATTTATTTAATTTCTTTAATAATTTGTAAGAAAGATGCTTTTTGACCACTATTGTCAGAATTAAAACAATGTTCAATTTTCTTATCCAGACATTCACAGTTGCAAAAAATATTATCTAAACAGGTAGCACTACTTAGTTACATCTACCCGGGTAGGCTCAAAGAAAAAAATTATCATAATATTAAAAGATTTACATTACTGAGTTGTAGGTGTAAAATTACTCCGTGATTTAGATCGTACTACACTATTTTGCTTTTTTTGGGTTAGTGGTTCTTTGTTCATGAATATAGTTGTAATTATCTCCGCTGATGTATCCAGGGCTGAAATTAAACTGGCAAGAGTTTGGTGTATTTTTAACAGACTTCAAAAAAAAAGGTTCATAGTTCGGTTGAATTTTTTCAAGATTGTTACCTCTCAGGCCCCGTAGCATGGATGGCGTTATCACGCGATAATTGACAGGATAGAGCTTCCGTCCCTGGCTGACACCGTTTGATAGAACGAGACGACGCGCCTATCCTGTCACTTATCGTGTGATAACGCCATCCATGCTACGGGGCCTGAACTCTGTCATCTATGAACCGATTCGTAGAATTCTCTTTTTATTTGAAAGCACATGCTTCCAGATTGGTAGACTTTCGTAAACCCGGATGTACGGCTGTCCAGCTGTTCTCCTCTAAAGGTCGCATTTCTCAACCGATTCTCGTGAAATTTCGTGATAATTACGGATGTTTTGTCAAAATCGAAGTTTGAAAAAAAAAAAAAAAAAAACAAAGATATGCTCGCGATGTCGCCTGCTCTCAGAGCCACTAGTTATTAATTAGCTTTTTCTCAAACATGCAATGAAATATTGACGTTGTTTTCTTCAAAATGGGCTTCGAAGTGTCACGTTTCGGGCGGAGCGAGACGAGAGATCCGTAATGGCATTTTATACAAAATTGGAGGCCTAGGCCTGCAAGATGGTCTTTTTTAATTTCCATTTCACAATATGTGGCACAGGATCATGGCGTTCAGCCATGAAAATTTAAGTATTTTTTTGGAGTTTTTTTAATTTATTTCATTGCATGTTTGAGAAAAGCACTATACAAACCTCGGCATGAAAAGGGGTTGCCAGCCTCATAACTATCCGACCTCGCTACGCTCGGCCGTCTATATGTACTCGGCCGGCAACCCCTTACTTCCCGGCCTCTGTAGTAATGTACTGTTAAATATTTGATTTTTGACTACACAGCGAAAAAAATTATGTCGCAACACCTATATAGAAATTGTTTTATTGATTTGGTGTTGTTTCAGTTATTTTTATGCGCCTTGTTCAGTCTCATATTACAACAGGAGACTAAGTGCAAGTCAGACTTGTGCAAGTGTTTCGTAACACCTGACAACATTTCCACATTTCCAATGTATTAGTTCCGTGAAAATAACTGAAGTTGTTTTGCAGTTTTCTCTTATAGTTACAGGTCAAGGCTACATATGACTTCAAATTTAAAAAATTACAGCTGAGTCACACAATTTTGTACCCTGTGGGATTCAAGTACAACACTGAATTTGAAAATATTGCATGCCTAACAATGCCTTGTTGCTTGGAAGCAATTTGATAGCCCAGGTAGCAGGCTACGAGTTCTGCCAAATGGAGACTGTAAATCATAGGAAATGGTTTGGCAATTTGTGGGAGGCACAAAAGGCTGCGAAACCGAGACTAAGTAATAGTGCTCTAAGTAAAGATCTAATTGGTATTTCTGACGTACCTTTGTAGAATTTGCGAGTATTTTTTTACATAAGTATACTATTTATATTTGTGAACAATCTTACACAAATCGACCTAGTCCCAAACTAAGGAAAGCTTGTACTATGGGTAAATACCTAAATACATGGAAAACATCCATGACTCAGGAACAAATATTCGTGGTCGTCAGTATTGATTTTAAACCCCATAGTTTTGTTAAAGGCCGCGTTGTACGCAATATTTGGTACCTATAGGATAGGAGGAGCCATTAGCAGTTTTGCAAAATAAGACGTTCAAAATGACCAACGCAATTTTTAATCTCTTAACACTAGCTAGATTCTGTAGTGAGTACTTCTGCTGCTAGTTGTATCTACTGTTAAACTCTTTATTTCATTTTTCTTTTAGCTGCCCGCGCGGCTTTGCCCGCGTATTGAAAGAAGACCGAGCCGTGATAAAAATAGCATAGTTATGTCCTTCCCAGAGGTCCATTTTATATATTGGTAGGGGTTTTTTTGGTGAGTAGTTCCAGAGATTACTGCAACATACAGTCATAAAGGTGAATTATAGTTACAACTGTTACAAGTAAAATAAACGAGTATGTACTCGCAATACATATTTTCTATTAATATGATGTTTTTATACTGAAAGCCCGATCCATCTGGACTCTGCTTTTTTTATACTTCCATACACATCCGATGATAATCCAACCTTATTTCCTTTATCGAGTACAGCGTAACAACTAACTACTCACCATTAGTAAAGTAATATACATAATTTCCGAACAGTGAAACTGTTACACCATAATTTCCAGTTTCGCATAAGTAATAGACATAGTCGTTGCGTTAGTTTGTGTAAAAACATAGCTTTGGAAGGACGCCAACCAAGAAACCTCGGGTGACCGGTGAAGTTTCCACCATCAGTTCCTGCCGACAGAGATGACCTGGGATTAAATTCTGCTAGTCTTTTTCACAGCCCAATTACATTTTAATATGGTCTTCTCGTTCTCACAGGTTAGCTCGATGCGTGAGGAATCGAGCGCGCGATACAGATTGAAATGTTATTGGAATCGGAAACGATGGATAAAATCGGACCTCCTGAACTTTGTAGCTTGTTAGTAAAGTAACGTGCATGTTTAAATAGACACAGGCCGTTTAAAGATGCTTAGGGCTGTCTTGGAAGTTGCATTTTAATAGCAAACTTTTAATATACGCAAACTATAATATGCAAATAATAATGAGTATTTATAGCTGTCGGTTATCCTTACTTATATAAGTAAATAGTACTTAAGTATATTGTGCAACAAGCGCGCAATACAAGACATTTTATTCGAGGCAGTTTTGAAATACATTTTGAGAATAAAATGGGTTAAATTAGGTAGATGATTTTCACGCTCTACTATTCACACTGATTTCGAGCAAATTAAAGTAAAATTCAATAGTTTTTGTTACCTTATAGTAGTAGGTATACCGGCAAATTTTACTTTATGCACTAGAACATATAAAAATACATTTTAATGCAGCCTTCACACAACATAACGACGAACTTTACGAGCATTGGAAGTGAACATAATTTATTTATTTATTTATTCGTGGGAAACAAACAGCGCACATATTCATATACACGATATTCATATTCATATAGAAATAAACTAATACAAGGATAGACAAACTTAAACTAAGCGTATATTACGCGTAGTAACCTATCGCAAATATGTTTTCACCATTAGAATAATTTACAGTTGTCATGTCCTAAACACGCATTTGGAAGATTACGCGAATAAGTACCCTGCCAAAGTACGGCTTTTGTACTAGATCCAATGGTCTATAAATATCTCTTACCTTTGCTTTATAGTTTGTCTACTGCCTTTGTTTGTGGCTTAAACGATCTTGAATTTTATAACGGAACTTGGTAAGTAACTACAATAAACGTTCACTTTGTCACAAGCACAATCGATAATTGTCAATCGGGTTTCAACTTTTTTTCAGCTAAATTAATGGCCGAAAGCAGTGCCTCCTCTAGTGCCAGGTACGTCGTTAGCCGAAGAGTTTCCCTTTGTCTCAAGGGTGGAAACTTGCTTGTTATTCTCGCCTTTGTTGGTGACCCCGCCCGTGGCCTTCTTTTTACTTATTCATTGCATTTTTTGAACCAAGCCGGGAATAAATTATTTAGGTCAGTCTGTTGAGATGTACGGAGGTTTATTACTTTCTTCTTTATGACTTGCATATTGTAGTGGGAAGTTATAGACTGGTCTTACAGGTGTCACCATCTTAAGTACGCTGCGTGCCAGTACCGCATTTGCAGAACAAAATTTCCCCTTTTACAGCGCGAGTTTTTCTACAAACATAAAATACGTTACCTCCCTATTAGTATACGTCCATATACGTCAAGATTAATATGCTATAAGCAGTGTGCGTTTGCACCAGCACTTGAAAGTCTATTTCAATTCAATAAACAGTCAAAAGTCTCAGAGGTGCGTCCATGTATTAGATAGCGTTTTAAAAAAAGATGTAAAATTTTCATAAGCCACCTGACACGCGACCTATCTCAATTTGAAACCGGGCTGCTTTACGACCGTCGCAAAAACTGTGAGTCTCGTATCTGGCTACAGGATTTTATGTATACATGTATTGTATTATACCTACTATAACGTTATCATATAAGCATAACTATCCCATAAAGATTAAAATTGTCTGCAATAGAAAAGAGACGCTTTATTGGTTTTAGGAAATCCAAAAGTGTTCGTTCGTCGTGCGTCGTCGTAAAGTGTTAAAGGCATTATTTGTAGCTACTACTAGTATTTAAATATCCGTGGGATTTTCTAGAGCAGGTAAGACATCGAAAGCATGTGCACTGCAAAGCACTTACTCTCAGAAAGTAAGTCGGGAATCCGATAAAAAGTAACTATACTTACCTATTAACAAAGACTGATTTTTGTAAATTTCTGTTAAAACATGTACTAAGCACAATGTCAACCAGTGCAAGATTTTAAAACAACGAAGGCCTTATTAAAATCCCAGTTATCCTAACTAATATTATAAATGTGAAAGTTCTGATGTTTGGATGTTTAGATGTTTGGATGATTAGATGTTTGGATGTTAGAACGTCGGTTTATTTATAGTACTTTAGATATGGGTCGTGTTATAAGAGCATCTGGGCTACCCATCCCCAAAAAGAGCAATGTGGGCCAGGCCCGGGAAAAGATCAAAATAATATAATGGTGATTTCGATTAGAGAACTCGCATTTGCGACTTTAAATTTGAGATTTGGATGACGTAACGATACTTGCTCGTGAGTATATATTAAGATTTATATTGGAATAAGTATTTGTGCAGTAAACATAGAATCTGTCGTGGGTCTATTTTATTCTACCAAAACAAAGAAAAAAAGAGAGAGTGGTTTAAAATTAAGAAACAGTATACTATCATCATTCTCCTAGCGTTTTCTCGGTTGTCCAAAAGGATCCCGGATTCGCTTATCGTCGGGGATAGTGCAATACCGCGTAACTAGCACTGGTAAATAGTGCGTATCTACACAACACCCACAGTTCGAAACCGCGTATACGGCTACTACACAATTACCCAAATTTACAGGAGAAGCTTGGTAATCAGGATTTTACGTTCTTTGGCGGAAAAACTTAATTTGGCTATTTTTGTTAGATACGCGGTATCAACCAATGCTAGTTACGCGGATTTGCCCTATGGGTCTTGTGTAGATACGCAGTATTTACAAGTAGTTACGCGGTATTGCACTATCCACGACGTTATGTAACCACTATAGAATAAAAAATTGATAAAGCGATTGTTTAATGACGGACAAATGACAAAGTGATTGTGTTATATAATCTAGAAATAGCTTTTCTTGGTTTTCGACTATTCAGGTCAGATTATTCAGTATTCAGGAAGTCAAAGTGTGCTTAAATTATACCTACCAAAGTTATCAGAAATTAAGAAAAACACGGTGTATAGAAACATAATTAACGTTAGGTAAGCGATGTTGTGCTATTAATAAATACTCCATTCTCTCTCTCTCTTAAATAATGCATACGCGTACCTTTCTTTATTACACTAAAACTACTCTTTACTAGTAGGCAATTCCACACGCCTGTTACAAATGATCCCACACGGCAGCACACTGGTAACCATCTCCGCTTAAAAATTCAATATGGCTAAATGTGCTTGGTGGGGGGATATATCATGTGGAAGCAATTTGAACACCTCTCCACCGAGCAGTAAATGTTATTTATGGTAAGCCTCGCCACTCTCTGGATTGGCCACATTGAGTTTGGTTGGATTTTTCGCTACGCCTGTATTATCGGTGTCACATATTGATTACAAGTCTGCGTTTGTGGGGTGATGAATGAGACCCGCCGTTCAGTTGTAAAACGTTTTTCATTGGTCTAATCTTGGTGTAGGAGACTTTGATTTGTCATAACAATGTTGATTTTGCGTTTAAACGTCCTGCGTTATGTAGGAGAAGCTCCTTTTAGGTAAACAAATGTAGGGTTGATATAAAAATGAATTTCTATACTAGCAAGCCAGCGCAAGAGTATTTTATCAACTTGTCAATAAATAGCTATCAATTAAGCCTTATAATCACAACCAACGTTTAACTCAATAAAAATATTGAAATATCATTGTCAGGCAGCAAATGTCAAGTTTGTAAAATAGATCCATGCGGGATCCGTGATAAAATTGATATGACCCCACTTTCATTTTACTAAATTAGAATGACCAAAGCATCGCAATGTGGATATTTACTCTTCTGTCAAATAGTGTGGTTATTGACGGTCCAGTTGATAAATAAATGATATTCCAACTGAATCGACGAAATAATATTCACTATCTATTTATGGCAAAGTAGTAGCAAAGTGCTGGTTCAGCAGGCCAAACTAACAGCCAGCGTGTTAAATACACTTTAAAGCCTTGCCAGTTTGTTTAGTTTCGGATCGATCACATCGGGCGAAAAGCGAACATGCCCTATATGCACATTACAGGTTTGTTGCTCAAATAATGTTGAGATAATCTAGCTAAAAGCTGGCGTGTGGAACGGCCGGCGTGTGCTAATTACAGCTAAATCATAATTATGTACTTAGACGCGTTAAATTTTGACTATTTTGAGCGCACGCAGAAAATCTTCAACACATGCGACATAAAACACTGACCGTTTGGAACAATGTTGAATACGTAATTTACATTAAAAGTTTTTATTAAGAACTAGCTGCCTGATTAGATACACAGGCAAAGCCGCGGGCTAAAACATAGCCTACATTCACCCAGAAAGTCTATGCACAGGTAAAATATTTTTTGAAATCGGGTCTTTGTTTTTTACGGCGAACTAATAAAAAGGCTTTAATGTTAATTTGTTTAGGTCAAATCGTGAAACCAAAAATTTGTTTTCCTTTCGGGGTTTTTATTGGTATTCCATTAGGAAGATATTTGAGACAAATGTATCCGTTTTGTTCAACAAGTAAGCTCGTATAAGCCCAAGTGCATTTTTTTGTGACCCACTCATAACAATAAGCAATTTCATAGCATTGGAGCGTACACAGCTTAAGTATAATTATAAATAGCGAATCAGATAAATGTTTGACTTAAAAGAGATTTCAAAGTTAAAAGAACTTTGCAGAAGCTCTCCGCTTTGATTTGTGCCTTTGTTCCTGAAATGGAACGCCATTTGTAGATGACTATCTTACGGCCGGGATAATGACACCTCTTTGTTGAAATTATATCTCATTTTTAACCCTTCAAGATGAAAATATCATTTTAATTTTGGAAATTGTGAAGTCGGATTGTGTCTTAATTTAGGTGTCTGAAGCAGTTCTAAGTTATTAAAAACTCGTTCTTTGGAATTAGGATATTGCTGTGACGATGGTTTTGGTAAGTTACCTACTAATCATAGGGTGAACAATTTTTTTTAATTAAGCATTTTTTAACCATATAGTATTCAAGATCTGCAAATTAACATTTGTAAAAATCACCAAATATTTGATGGTCATTTGTCACTACATAGTATAAAACAAAGTCGCTTCCCGCTGTCTGATGTATGCTTAGATCTTGAAAACTACGCAACAGATTTTGATGCAGTTTTCTTTTAATAAGTAGATAGTGTGTCTCAAAAGGTAGTTTATATGTATATTATAGTACCCGTGCGAAGCCGGGGCGGGTCGCTAGTTATTTATAAACTAAACTGACACCAACAAATTAGATTAAAATGTTTATCTCTGTATCCGTCTGTTCCAAACGTTTCTTTTTCATTGAAAGTCTTGTCTTAAGATGTTTCTTAGCTATGTTTGTTTTCGGGGATGTTTTGATTCTTTTGGTTTATGTACTTATTTAAATAATCTTAATCCTTAGTCTTTGCCTTAGCATGCCAAAACATGCTCACACCAAAATTTACTTCTAGTTCCAAGCACTCGCTAGGAATGAGCTCTGCTCTTAAACGCTTTCCTCCATTTAGAGGGTTATGTACTGAATGCGTTAGGTTTAATTCTAATCATGGTCATTTGAATCTTGAAGGCTATCCTATAGAATTAGTATTTAGACGACCGGTCAGCCTAGCGGGTAGTGACACTGCCAACGAAACTGAAGGTCCTGAGTTGGAATCCCGATATGTGCAAATATTTGTGTGATGAACATGAATGTTTGCTTCTGAGTCTTGGATGTTTTCTATGTATTTAAGTATTTATATCGATTAAATATTTCGTCGTCTAGTACGCATAACACAAGCCTTATTAAGCTTACAATGGGGCTAGTTCGGTTTGTGTATGAATGTCCGTAATATTTATAAATTTATTAGTATTAAAAAACTATGCAACTAAAATGTTTATGTAGCATATAGGACATTCATTGCCATTTTCAAATGCTTCGGCATATGCGCAAACTTAAAACTAGACGTACTTGTATCCGAAACACACGGGGTGGAAATATTTGAGTCTGTAGTGTTTTATCAATCAAAGAGTAAATTCGATCGGTATAACTTCCTATATGCTTAGTCAATATGCCTAACGCTCACCCTCTTTGAGCACCCCGTCATGTTCAACGCAAAGGACCACAAGAGTTATTGATTTAAAGCAATTTTTCTAATGCACCGACCATCGACATGGCAATATCGCGATTAAACCCTGCTCGCGTTTACTTGCCAAGATTCTCTAAGCGATTGGATTAAAGTGGCAACCATACAGAATGGAAATAACGGTGTCTGCATTGTGAGTTTAAAATATTTAACCGTTAAAAAGAGTAAAAGAGTTGGGGCTAGTCATCATTTTAATAGAAACTTCTGAAATATATATATATATATGTTTTATTCATTCTATAAGAGCTTGGGTAATTCGTGATTTGAAATATAAGGACTCAATTTAATAATCAACCGAGAATGGTACTTGCTCTAAAATGCATTTTTTGTTTGTTGGTGACTTAATCGCACGACTAACCAGTCGCATTTATCCTACTTCCTACTGCAAAAAACAAAAGTTTGGATGTTTAGTTTATGTTAGTTACTCAATCTATACTCTTTATTCTTTATACAATCTCTTCATTATGATACAGCGTCACTCACGTCGTCAAACGACATTGATCTCATTATTACCAGACTTCAACTGTCCATAGATCTCCTTCATGAATTTTTCAGTTAATGGAAATTGAAACTTAATGAGACTAAAACTGAAGCTATCATCTTAACTAGACGTCGTAAATATATAAAAATAAGAAAATTGTAAATGGGTGCTACGAAATCCCGTGGAGTACATCTGTAAAAAATGTCTCGGAGTAAAAAATACCAGGACAAAAAACTAAACTAGGGCACCCACGTAATGTCCTTAAGCTAGAAAGGTATTCAAGCATTAGGTGCTCTGTCACCGATAATGAATCGTAAAGCTGCATTAAGAGGAAACACAACGGCCGTTTTTCCATATAAACGTAGTCCCCTGTTTTTTCCCTGGATAATGGCAGTAGAGCAATATTATTTTTTCCATAAATCTATGGCTACTATTGGCATGTTCCTATGTTTTCCTTTTTTTCATAAATTTATTCTTAAAAGAGATTAAACCATCAAAAACCAAAAAAAATAATGCCAGAAAACAATTTTGACTAGATTATTTAAAAAAAGGAAAACATGAACGCGGCCAAAACCTTTCTTGGATTTTTAATAAAAAAAATGTAATAGGTCAAGTTTTGGAGAAGAAATCAGAGGACTACCAAACGTTGATTTTATGTTCTTTTAATAGGTATTTTCGGTCCAAGCTGCAGTTGTCTCTATCGCGCTCTGGGGGTGGAGGCTTGAGGTTGGCGCGACAGCAATACATTTTACAAATACCTATTTCTCAATTATCTCGACCTTTTTGTTTCCTCTTATGTGCGAGTACGAAAACTTCAATTTATACCACACTCGTACGGCCTGTCATCACTTTCGCCTGTCCGGTATAGAGTAGTACTTCCGATACAAACTACAATAGAATCCAAATTGTCCAAAACAAAGCAATTAAGGTCTCCTATAATGCTCCTTTTTATACCAATCTCCGGAAATTGCATATTAAAATTAACCTACCACCACTTAAACCTTTCATCTTAAAACAAACTAAAACTTTTTACCTGATTAAGAATCCTTGCCACAAATATTAGACGATATAGGGTACCACATCACTACGTGCTCCAGCCGAGTGACGTCGCGCGCGAACCGGTCTCGCAGCAATCAATCAATCAATCAATTATTTATTCTGCAAATAGGCCACAAGGGCACTTTTACATGTCAAGCGGTAATTTACAATGTAATAATAATAATCTTACACAATAATCATTTAAAACTTGCAGATCAAGGACCGGTTTAAACGGTTAACAAAGTAAATGTCACTAAGTTAATGAAAACAAAACAAAATTGGAAAATATGACCATTACATTCGATATACGGTCTGTACTCTGTAGCAGCATCGGCTTGCACCGCTTGCACTACGCACTGATAATGCTTCTAACGAGTTCACTTAGCAGCATTAATGCATTTCTACCGACATCATTTTTATTATAACGAAAAGGTTATTTTTAATAATACCCAATTCCATATTTACCTAATTTACATCAAGTATATTAAAGGTATTGTATTATGATCACAATATAATCTAATATTAGTATTAGGTTATTACTTAGTACCTATTAACTTAGGCTGTAAGTAAACATTATTGAATACCAACATGTATGCAACAAATGCGAGCTTTTCTAAGCAATTAAACATATAAATGTGATTCGTTGTAGTGCCTACAGTGGACACTACTACTGATTTAATGTGAATAAAATAAAAAAATGTGTTCATGCATATTTTATCGGCATATTAAAAAGTTAAAAATGAGCGCAGTAGCTCACTTAACTGGCTGTGTATAATGTTTTTGCTGTCTAGGACCCAAAATGTACGCTAACGCTAACGCGTAACTCTTGGTACTTCTTGTTATTAATAAAGACATTTTAAAAACAAAACAAAACAGTTACTCAATCATGCTCAAAATAGTTTATAGCCTGGATTAAAATAAAAAATATTTTTTATCCCGGCTCCAAGCAGACGAGGTGGCTGGCGAAAGTTAGTTCTGAAATAAATGACGTTGCATGTCATCAAACTGTGAAGGGATCGCATATCGCATGACCTATATACCAATTTTTTTTTTAACGAAGATTTGATACTTATGTTTTTAAAAATAAAATTTAACACAGGTGTTTTTTCTAACTAAATTTAAGCAAACATAGTCTGAGCACGCCTTTTATTTATTTAAGCCTTTTCCAAAACGCCTACAATACAAAGTATCGAGATAGAATACTCAACGCATGTTGATAAACAAAAATAAATTTTGTTAGAACACGCCCACAATTAACTATTTAGATACCTGGAATAAATCTACTATCACCGAGGGTATAATTAAATGATCATTAAGTGGTAATGTTTGTTTTGTAAAACACACCTCCAGGGAGTCATTTGGGCGAGGACCTTAAAACATTTTACTAAACTAAAATCCTTTAGAGTCCCCTGACGATTATGTTTTGTTAATAATTAGCCGCTTTCGTTCGTAAAATATGTAATCAAGTTTTAAAATAAAATATTTATTTTCCGGTCGAGTAATTAATATGAAGCCTATAAATAAAATTGTTTGTACAAAAATCAAAATCAAATATTGAATTCAGTGCCGCTCAACTCTGTTCCGAAACGTTAATCGTATACATGTCAGCCTCATCAGAGACTAGTCGATAAAATAGCTCGCTCAGAGAATAACAAGTAGGGTACAGTCAACGTCAGCCCTCACATAAATTTATAATCAACCCCCCTTCCCCAAATGAAATTAAATTATACCTGGCACCGGTACCTTTGGCAAAACATTTACATTTCGCTCCTTGAAAAACTCCTTAATTCTTTAGCTCCATTTCACAGCATCAAAGAGGGGGACTCGTTTTGTCACTACGTTAAAGGCTTTAAGGTTCGCTTCGGCTTCGGTTTCTAACGTGTTTATATGCCGTACTTAATTAAACTCAGATGGCTCAGTTATAAGGCCATTCTAGATAATTTTACAATTTATTAGGTGAACAATGTGACACGTTTAATTTTGCAAGATTTCAATAAAGCAAAGTTACGCAGGGTTTTACAGAATATTTTGGAAACAGGGGATAAAATAAATTGAGTTTCCTATGCCCCTCTGTTGAGTGCTCAATTAGAAATATGTATATTTTGGGCATCGTGATTGCTCACACCTGTCAAACATGCGTGTTGAATAAATATTGTGTGGTGTGTGTTGCTAAGACAAATACCACTGCATTGTAATATCCCCACAGGAATGACAGTAAAATATGCCAGAAAATTTGCATTGAAAGTCTATCCCGTGATGCAGGGGAAGTTTAAAAATATTCAAATAGTTATAACTGAATTATTTTATGAAACATAAGATAATAACCACAAACTTGCGCATCACCTCAAATGTATTCAGCTTAATTTACATACCCCCGTTTTATTACGGAAGGACTTATAGTAAAATTCTGGGTAGTCATAAATGAACACACCTAGGAGGATTTATGGGACGTGTCAAAATGTTTACTTAGTTGAGAATTCTGTTCACGCAACCAACTAAGTACCTAATGCCTTGAGACGAAAGTTAGCAAAGTAGGGAAGTTTTACTGATAAGAGTGACGTTCAAACCGCACACTAAATACTGACATAGTTCTACTTCGTCAATAAATCACGAAGTTGTTAAACTTCCTCCCATCCGTGATACAGTGGATTGAGTGCATATTCAAATTGATTTCGTAACTGAATTGTGAAAAGCTGAAACCAATCTGAATGTCTGAAATTATATTACTAACGATTTATTTTCAGTCCATTTTAAAACAGCTTGGTTATTCCAAATGCTATTTTTTTTTTAATTATTTCATGATATACAACAACAGGATTAATGCCCAATTGTTAATTGAAAATGATTCATCCAACAAGGGGTTATAATAGGCCACGAGATGCAGGTTATTTTGTAACTGAATATCTTTTTACGAACTATTATTATTATGAATGAAGTGTTCGTTTCGAACGTTATCCAACGGAACCGACGTCGGCTTCAAAAGCTGGGTGATTGCCCTGCTGGTTATACATTTGACCTAAGTAGAGAGTTGTCTCTATCTGTCGAGATACAATAAGAGTTTACTTTGCTTATACGATTAAAAATAGCGAGTATATTTTTACTAAATACTTATCACAATTAAATACAAGTCGTTATTTTTTATTCCCATGCATACGTAGTCATTATAACTAAACGATCGGTTGTTTGATTCATAGATTTCAGTCTAGAACCATGATCGTGTGAAAAGGCCATATAGACACCTAGTCTCTAAGCAAATGCAAGCATAAAGACAAATTGTAAACTATCTTTGCAACACATAAAAATCATGAAAAGTCTGAACACATTCTTAACAATAAATAACAAATATTCCTCCCCACAAATACAAAGATCAAACTGCAATATTTTAAAGTCAAGCTCCTGATAGGATTAAATACGGAAAACTAAATAAATCAGTCTTTTTATGCAAACTCGGAGAGGTTAATGCAAGAAAATATTCCCGGGGGAAGTTACAGCAATAGCGGTGGATCCCGAGACACCGTGCTCTTTTTAAATATTAAAAGTTGAAATTTTAATTAAAAGACTCTTTGCGTGCTTCGAAACGACTCCAATTAAAACTATGTCTTCGCCTGTCGGGAGAACATAAAAGAGTCCGGAGGTCGGCTAAAAAGGCTCGTATAATTGCTGCCTCAATTGTGTATTTGTGGCTCGTCAATTTAAATATGTAAATTGTCACCTTTTGTTCAAGATTTTTGTTACTTTTAACATTCGGGAAATGTTTTTAATGAGATGGAATTTTGTTCCGACGTTTGCTGAAGGATTGACGTTTCATTTCAAATTGATGGAATGGTAAGTATAACGTTAAATAGAAACGCAATCTTTGAGCAAATTATGTAAATATACTTACAACTACTCATAACAATCCAAAGAAATTCCGTCCTTTGTTGTCCTTTAAATTTGTTCCTCAGCTTGCCGACATTCATTTTCAGAGCCGGGGCATTTGGATTGTTTCTCAACTCCCATTTTGTGGTTTTTTACAGTTGTCACGATTTTCCTTTTGTTGTTATTTCTCAAACAAAGGTTTTGAATTGCTGTTCGTTACATTTGCTTTAGAAGCTCCTACTGTATGATTACGAGTATTAGATTGGATGCACCCGTAATAATAAAAGCTGTATTCTATGCATGTTTTATGTAAAAAAAGTTTATAAGTGTGTGAGTTTGTATGTTTTGGGTAATTCGGCATGGTTGAAAACCGGCTGCAATAGGTCGTTCGTAATGCTCTGTTTATCTTTTTTCTTGATCTGGGATTTTTACTTACTGTATTATACCTACTCCAATCTCTATGAAACTACCAGACAAACATAAACAAGGGGGTCGAAGAGACACATTACGTTTCAAGTTTTGATGAATTAATGTATTTTTCTTGATCTGAGAATTTTTTTTTGTATCTGATATCCATATATTACGATTCGCGAGTTCTCCACTACGCGTGCTGACCTTACGTATTGGAAAGAGTAGGTATATATCTACTAAGTATTAAAATACAATAAATCCAAAAAAGCACTAATGTTGTCCTTACCTGTAAACGTAGAATTGAAGACGTTCTGGCACTACATCGTCCTAACCCACATCAAAATACCTTTAATATTTCATATATCTAAGTACGTAACTTACATTTCACAAATGTATCCACCCTTGTATTTTACCACATAAACAAGTTGATCCTAGCAATTCCCAACTTTATATCACCGTCACAAGGTTCTTAATGATTCGTCATATTTAAATGAGTCAAACGTAAGTATCTGGATTTATTTCTAATACACTTATCAGAAGATATTCGGTCAATTTTGTATGCATGACCGATAGCCGACCGCTTTAAAGATTATACGTTACAGCAATAAAAAGACGATGCGGAACAACAGCTAATATTTAGATAAGGGCCCCCATTCGCAAACCCCCATATGACCAACAAAGTTAGGACCCAACAGATAAGGGTGGTCGTAAAACAAACGTGTCTTCTTTGTCCTTAAACATCAAAATGGCGAGATGGATCTCGTTTGTGGGGCGGCGTTTTAGAAATTTGATTTAATTTAGTCGGCAACTTGCCCGCGGTGCGCTTAGCGCTAATATTGTTTTATGAAGGTGTTAAGAGTGGGACTGAACTGTATTTGCTTTTATTTTCACTTTCAATTAATGTGTGTACCTACATTATTACATTTATTAATTTTATATCCATGGATGTGGTTCGGAACTAATTAAACAGTCGATGACATTATGTCAATTGATCAGGGTTTGTATTTGACTAAGCCCGTTGTAACTATAATTTACCCAACAAGTCGTTCTAAATTATAATGATCAATTATATTTTAATTATGTAGTTTTTATCCTGTCGTAGGTTTGATATACTCGTAGTATATAACCTTTTCAAAAGCCTTCTGACGTTCTTTACTTTGTTTCACGTAACCTTTTGAACGCGCGTTAGGTACAGTCGAGTTCTGCAATATATGTACACTTTTTTACCTAATCGAACGCGTTTGCATACTAATTGTTAGCGGCCGCATTCGAGTTGGTAAAAAAGTGTACATATATTGCAGAACTCGACTGTAGATCCAAGTGTCATATTTCCGTAAAAAAAATGACATTGAACGTACAATGCGTTACGTGAGACCTGCTGGTCACTGAAGTAAAGAAGTCAACACGGAGCAAAACAAAAGGCTCTTTTTTGATGAATTATGGGTTTGGTAATATCAAGAAATGTTAGGCAAACCGGCGGCTCCGCCACTGCTACCTAATGTGAGTGTTTTGTGTTTACAAGATTTTTCTCTCAGAGGTGAAGACGCATTTACGCACTGGCGCAATTTTCAGAAGCGCGCGCTGGTCAAACGTTACAGATTTCCATACTCTGACAAGTGCGCTCGATTTCGCCTGTGCGTAAACGACTTTAAGCTTGGCGGGTGTGGAAGCAAGCACGTACTACAAATATCTAACAGAACGGAGGAAATAGACTATTTAAAATAATTTCCTAAAGGTTTGTCCGCCCACCTTTACACCAGGCACAATAATGGGTCTAACCGCAGACACAAATGTATTTTTGCCACGATCGATAGTGTTTAACGTTTCTCAGGATACGCAAATTGTAACAGGCTATGCAAATGGAATAACCGTGTAGCTGCGATTAGGAGCGGCCGGGCCGTGTACGTACCGGATCAGCCTGCGTCACACACACACGTGGTCACGCTCACGTCTCGCTTGGCTTGGGCCTTATTAACGAGTGAGAGTGATTTGGTGTAAGTGGGGTTGGGAATCGATCGTACGTCAATCGATTACGTAGCAGCATCAACTGTTTTGACGGACACAATTTTTTGATTTAGTTTTTTCTGTAGTTGCATCAAGTAGCCGTTCATTTCGTTTGAACAATGTGGAAGAGACATTTTTTAAATGTTTTACATAATTATATTTAGTAGTTAAGTATATTAGAAAATGCGTCGGGCTTGGTTTATATTCCAGATACTGATTTCTGGTATTTCTTTTACAAATAAGAAAATAATATATAAAATAAGAAAATAGTATACGTAGATGATGTGACACCACTGCTTAATTTTTTTTCTCACACTTGCTCGAAAAGGGCTTCACAATGCGCAGATATACAGAGTTGTAATAGCCTGTGTTACGCCCACGGGCGTAATGGTTTCTTTCTTAAATTGTATCTGTCACTCATGCGGCAGTTACAGAACAAAGAGGTTTTATATCAAATACGATGACTGAAAACGTATTTATAAATAAATTTAAACTTAAAAACTTCTTAGACATGTTTAACAGAATTATTTACAGATTTAATATGAAGTTATTTAGTGTCTATGTAAAATGTTTTTAAGTGTTTTCAAATTGTGGCTGTATACCGAAGGGTCTTTGCCATACGCGCCTCACGTCAAATTCAACAAAATGGACGACTGACATGTTGCAGCTTTTATTACGATTTGTATTCATTTCATCTAAAATGTATTTGTTTCCTCGCAAATGTGATGAAAAACATTGTGTATAACACGGGCGTAAGAATATTGCAAACTCGAGTCATCAAAAGCCCTACGCCTTCGGCGTCGGGCTTCTGATAGACTCTTGTTCGAATATTCCATTTACGCCCCTCGTTAAACAATGTACTATTGTGCTTTGCGAGATGAATTATAAGAACGTTCTCTTAAGTTGTAAGATTATTACGATTTTAAAGCCTTATGTTTACGTAATAAGCAATATATTTTATTAAAAACCGATCGTATAAGATCAGTGAAGTACAAAAATATAATTCAGCTTAGTGTACATGCGTTATTTCGATATTTACTACAAATGGATGTTTCCGAATGGATGGACATTGACGTTGGTGTTCCAACGTTGAATGTTGACATGTACGATCGTTCCACTTGGATGGCGCGTCGCGCTCGTTTGGATATCCGAGAGGCCGCGCCGACTATCCTTAAACATTACAGTTTAGACCGCGAAAGCTACAGCTTCAGCACATTCATAAACCGATTTGACGCGACACTGCCACATTTGGCTTTAGTCGTGAATAGTATTCAAAATTTCAAAGTATCAGCTGAAGTATATTTTTGTTCATGTGTGGAATAGGTACCTAATGTCTATAAACCACTGTAGGCGCAACTGCTTATAATATTTTTATCTTGAAATAATATCACCATTAAAATGAGCAAATGGCAAAAGCGAATACATTTTGCGGAGCGGTCCGTAAATTTGGTTTCCTACGTTCAATTACGGACGAATATTTTGCAGGAAATTTGATACGTGATATGTGTCATTTCAGTTACGTCCATATAATGTTTTGCGAAATAAACCCATGAATTCCATTTATTTTGCTAGACAGCATATTATAAAATTTATAATTTAAAGTAAATGATTGAATCAGGACTTAGAAGTTAGAAGAATTCCGTTTCAATTATCATGAAGTAGGTACACACTTCATGATAATTGAAACGGAATTCTATGATAAGTTATTATAAAATCTTTAGCGGAATAGCAAGAAAATATTATAATATTATTGTTCTTGTAAATTAATTTGTGTAGGTATTTATGGAATGAGGCATAATACAAATATCAGTTACGAAAAAGAATTTGTAGAAAATATAGGCTGCCGTTCATTGAAATTGTTACTATGCATGTATTTTACGTTTGATACTAAAAATATAGTATTTGCACTCGCACTTTACTAGACTATAACAAGGAATCGGGTCAACATCAGTGGACGGCACAGGCTATGCGAGTGTGAAAGAGATAATGTCATCAGCTCAGTTTAAATGGTGACTGAGCTGATGACATTATCTCTTTCACACTCGCATAGCCTGTGCCGTCCACTGATGTTGACCCGATTCCTTGTTATAGTCTAGTAAATTGCGAGTAATATTTAGCCCCTTTGAAGTTTACTTATTGTAGTGCGAGAGAGGCGGACAAACTTTCAATTACAAATCAAGTTAATGAACAGCAGAGGCATGGCGTTTTCGAATTAGTGCTATGGCATTCATTTCACTCGAACAAATGACAGATGATATTTCCTGACACGCGGTTAGAAATGTTAGGTATCTACGTGATTACCCTGCCAGACCGCGATTCCATTTGTTTTAATTGACGGAAGAGAACATTCCCACATTATTAATAATTATTTATATCGCTTATTATATCGTATCGCTGGCATTCTAATTTCGGAAGGCAGATGCGTGAGATTATCCGATGTTAATGCCATTATTGTTTCTTCCTATTCGCGATTCTGCACAATATGAATTCCACACAGCTGAATTTTATCACATGCGGTATTCTTCACAGTCAATCTTGTTTCTTCCTATTCGCGATTCTGCACAATATGAATTCCACACAGCCGACTTTTATCACATGCGTTATTCTTCACAGTCATTAATTCTTCACAATCTTGTTTCTTCCTATTCGCGAATCTGCACAATATAAATTCCACACAGCTGAATTTTATCACATGCGTTATTCTTCACAATCCTGTTTCTTCCTATTCGCGAATCTGCACAATATGAATTCCACACAGCTGAATTTTATCACATGCGTTATTCTTCACAGTCACAATATCTTCACAATCTTGTTTCTTCCTTTTTTTTCACAGGCAGAATAACACAGTTATATTTTTATACATATATAATCCGTTGCATGGAAGTATTTGTCTTTCATAATCAAATTAACTGAGATATGAAAGAGGGGATGTCGCATTCTGAAAAATATCAGAGATGGAATACCGATCTGGTTCCATTTGTGAAATGAGAGTATTCTCAGGAATTTTCAAATAAAAAATATTTTGTCACATACACTGCCTTTGATGTGAATAAAATATGTCATGTATTGTTAACATCTAGTTCGTTAGTTTTTCACAGAATTTTATTCGGAATGCAGAGGTTCGTTTTTCATACGCGATTGCAGCGCTCAAAGGGAACGTGTCGCTGAAATGAATCCGTCTGTGCTCTGCGGATTTACCGAATCTGTTCAGGTATTACGGGGATGCATGCAAACTGATTAAAAACGAGAGACTACCGAGAATTACAAAATAGGATAAATACGTAGGAAACGACTATTTGAGAAATTTTGTTAAATAAATATGTAGTACCCACCTACCCAAGTAATAAGGCGCGCGGTAAAGCCTCTCGGCCAAATTTTGAAGCGCTAAGGCTGGCGCGCCGACCAACAATCTAAATAATATATCGAAATCATCATTTCATTACTAGCTTCTGCCCGTGGAACTCATTTAAATCGTAACTCCATAGAAACGTCCACTCCCATTTTACCCGACGATTGCCGGGATAAAAACTATTCTATGCCCGTTCCCGGGATTCTAGATAACTATCTTCATAACAAATTTTATCGCAATCGGTTCAGACCGAGAGACTTACGAGACAAAGTGTGGAGTTAGTATGGAGTAATGTGAACGTTTGAATTTCTAGTGGGATACTAACATCAGGGGCTCGTTTCACGAAGCTACAAGTAACAAATTACAAGCGGAAGTCTCTTTTTAATACCTTTTGATAGAAAGAGACTTCCGCTTGTAATTTATAACTTGTAACTTCGTGAAACAGGCCCCTGGTATCCTACTAATATTACAAATGTGAAAGTTTGTTTAACTAATAATGAGGTACAATATGAAATTGCATGCAACAATAATATTATATTTGTACGCCAGCCGGCAAAACATAGTGTTTCGCTATATGCATTATTTTAAGATCTTTTATGTACCTATGTTAAACAAATAAATATATTCTGATTCTGATTCTGATTCTGATGTTTGGACGTTTAGATGTTTGGACGTTTAGATGTTTGGATGTTTAGATATTTGGATGTTTGTTACTCAATCACGCTTAAACGGCTCAACCGATTTGGATGAAAATTTGCAGGTATACAGTTTAATTAAAGCCTAGATTAAAATAAAGGATAGTTATTATCCCGGGTCCACGCAGAGGAAGTCGCGGGCGGCAGCTAGTGTCA
The DNA here is from genome assembly GCA_947578815.1 of Epinotia ramella. Classification (NCBI taxonomy): domain Eukaryota; kingdom Metazoa; phylum Arthropoda; class Insecta; order Lepidoptera; family Tortricidae; genus Epinotia; species Epinotia ramella. The sequence continues at coordinate 12,949,954 of OX388213.1, read as the reverse complement.
TATATTTTTGCGAAAGAATATTTACTGCCAACTCTTAAAAGATTTAACCAATGCGGAAGTGGCCTCAAATTAGTAATCGAGTCAATTTCAATAGGAATTGTTTAGGTCCCTTGGTGAAAAGCAACGTCGAACTCTCAATTATCAATAGTTGGATCATGTTACTACCGAAAAGGCCAATAACAGAGCGTCTAGCGGAGGTTAATGTCTCATGAATAAAATGTTGTCCTAATTGGTATCAAACAGGCACTTTCTGATAAATACGATAATATAATTTACTATGACGAAACTCGTGAATTCGTACCAACAATGTAAATACGTACGAAAATATAAATAAACTACCTCCGCGTCTTCCAATATTTTTAATTAAAAGAATTGAACAGCTAAAAACTCAATATTAAAATAATGTTTATCCCATTTGTGGCACAGCTTTGCTTAGTTTAGTAAGATACTGTTACGAGGATAATTTTAATTGAGCACATAGACGAGAAACATGAATTGACGAATTGTTTTTAAGTTACATATTATATTTTTAAAAAGTAGTTTTAAAAAGTATTTACATTAATAGCACATTCAGAAACAATCTATATATATGATATATTGCCGGTACAGCACCTTTACACTGGTGCTACCGGATCGTATCACCCCGGTAATGTTATTAGAGCAGGGTTGTCCGTTTACTTCGTTAGACCTAAGACATTGTTTCTCTATCTAATTTACAATTAAGAATGTTGTCAGTGATATCATAACTACGTACGTATGCGTGTTTAAAACTTTAATATGATACTACGGCAAGGATAAAAAAAAAATTGACATGTGTATTAATGTCCGGCAGAAAAAAAATTACGGTTCTACCATAGTAAGAAAAATATAGTGCTCGTGTTAGAAAATGGGGATCCTTACGATAAATAATTTTATTTACCATCACATTAGTTTTTGCCATAATTGTCAAAAGCGAATTTCTCCGAAACCTTATTAAGATATATTTTTTTTAATTTTCTACAGAAACGTTCAAGTTAGGTTTGTAATATAACGATGATAATGGAAAACGTTTAATTTCGTCATTATCATCATCATCATATAAGCCGAAAGACGTCAACTGCTAGGTTTCCCCCAAAGAGTGCCATAATATACAATGTTACATTTACGGCAAATAAATTACTAATAACCCAAGAAAAGTATTTATATATTGCTAGACGCACGATAAAAATGTTGTTCATGCTTGGTATATGATCATTCATCATAACACGAATAATAGTACATTAACTCCAGCACACACTTACCTGTCAGAGATGAAAACGTGGCGAATGTTTTATCCACAGGGATAAACAATAAAAACGTACCTGCGCCTGCGTATTACGCTACCGTACCTATTCTTGGTTTAGCTCATGAGCTAATTAGTCTTTTTTAATCCAAATTGATTAATTTCACATACTTATGTATAATTTCCCAACATATATTTTTCAAATTTTATTTTGTTCCGATAACACTTACCTAACAGTAATGGACACTGATGATGACTTTGAATTTGAAAAGAAAATAAAAGTAAGTTGGGAAGTTAAATATTTGTGAAATGAATCTTTTTTGAAAACATATTTCGTTAATTGAGAATAATTGAATATTAAATAATAACCAAACTATCTAGCAGCTCAAAAAGAGAGTTGATGTTAGGTCGTATCGAGATGTCAAAGAGGTTGCCTGGGATCGGAGTAGATGCGAGGGCCTACTTTGAGCTAAATACACCGACAAGGGCTTAGCTCTTAAATAAGATGGCCTCTTCTTATGACACGTTTTGTATCTTTTTAATAGATGAAAGAAATAATCCCTTAGGTTCTCAATTCGACGCGCAGGCGCATATTTTTAACACACTAGTGCGGCTTCAAAGGCTTGTAAGTTGTACTATAAACGGAAGTATCGTACTAATAAGAAAATGGAAGTCATCCGCATCCGATTTATAAAAATAAAAAGTTACAACCCATTGTGAAATGAGACCCTGTTGCAAATTATATGCTCAAAATATTTGAAAAATATATGCAAAGAACCACGGGCGGCAAAGAGGTGGCAGGCCGAGACGGAGATGGCGGGACGACCTGAACTCATTTCGTAAAGATGCGCTAGAAATTGCTCAGAGCCGGGACTACTGGAAGTCGAGAGGGGAGGTCTTTTCCCAGAAGAGTGAGGACACGGGCTTCGAAAAACAAAATAAAATAAAAGCAATTTTAATATTATTTTACTATTTTTGTGGCAGCCCTATGCGCACTCGTCGACCGCAGATTTACAGCTGAAGCTAGATGAAAGGGCTAGGTCGGGAGCCCGTTTATTAACACTATTATGTGCGGGATTTATTGTGTTTTCTCTAAAAGTTCTACCAACAAACTACCGTAATGTGTTGGCCGGCAGTGTAGCAATAGATTGGCTTCTAACTAATAGAGAAATAGAGGAAATCTGTAATGAACAATACTTTTCGTATGAGATGTGTAAAATGAATTGTACATACTCGTTAGCTATGTTCGAGTAGGTATCCTTATTTTGGTGTTCGATATACTTAAAGCGTAAAATTCAATACTCATCTCAAAATATTCGAAGTATTTTGAAACGTGCATCTACTAAATCCATCCTTGTAGAAAACTAGAACGCTGATCTGTGGTATTTCGGCACTGTTTCATTATCAGAGCTTGCGTTTAGAGATAATTAATGGCTTTGTAATTGTAAATGCCCTAGGAAGCAACTCAGGTGTTACCAATGTCTCGTTGGCTTGCGATTAAGCATAGGAAAGGTTTTTCTGATATTGATGAGATCCATGATCTCAGATAAGATTTATTAGAGTTATGAGCAGACAGAAACCAACTAAAAAAACCAATATTTCAAAATATTTAAATTTGTAAATGTAATATAACCGGTATCATAAAGCCAAGCTTAAATAAAAAAAGACCGGGTTGCACTCCGGGAGTGCCGGCAGAAGTGAAAACTCAATAACATTGTAACAGTTTTTCGATTAGGTCACGTGACATCTTACGGTGTCAATTTATAAACAATTATCAATTATTCAGGCGGACGGCTCGCGGGCGCGTTGGGTGCGACGGGCCCAACGCCCCGCCGCGGCGCAACGGTGCCGCAAAGACAATACCAATTTGTTTTTGCCATTGCCAAATATTTTTCAAAGCTTTATCTCTTTAGGAATAACGTCTAAATTCGAACTATTCGAATTTGCAAGAACAGCAGATGGCGGTGCACGGTGGCGACCAAAATATCAATTTGTTTTTGCCGTTGGTAAATATTTTTCTAAGCTTTATCTCTTTAGGAATAACGCCCAAATTCGAACTATTCGAATTTTCTCAATAGCAAAACGGTGAAGGACGCGTTGGTATTATTACAAATTTATTTGCAGAATATGCTATTGCAAAAAGTGTTTAACGGCTTTATACTCTTACGAATAGCGTTCAGTTTTGAATGAAGTCGAATCGGCTAGCAGCAAAAAGTGACCTCCTTCACATCTGACGTCACAAAACTCTGTCGCGTATTTAACAATTTTTCCCCATCCCAAAAAGTGCTCAACGCCGCTAAAGAAGTTTTCACTTCAAAAAAAAAACTACTAATTTTAGGTTGTCCTATTTATAAAAAATAAAATAAAATAATATATATATATATATATATATATGTATATATTTATTTACCATAAAAGAACATATACAAGAGAGAAACATTAATAGAAATGAAATATAAAACTGAGAAGATTACCAGATAGGAGCGCCTCTTAATTTAATAAATAGGCAAGTTTTTATTAAAAACGGATAAACGTTACTCTTAACTTTCATAATGTTTTGTTTAAATTTGACGACCGGCTAGCCCAGTGGGTAGTGAAGCTGCCTACGAACCTGAAGGTCCTGGGTTCGGAACCCGGTAACGACAAACATTTGTGTGATGAGCATGTTTCTGAGTCTTGGGTGTTTTCTATGTATGTATTTAAGTTTTTATACTTATTAAGTATATCGTCGTCTAGTACCCATAAGTAACACAAGCCTTATTGAACTTACTATGGAGCTTCGATTCGTGTAAGATTATCCTCTAATATGTATTTATTATTTATTTATTTCATGTACATAATTATGGCATACTAATACTAACAAGATACGGTTAAAATCGGGGTCTGTATGTGTGATTTGTGTGTGGAGTATAGTTATGTCAACATTGATATGTGTACGAGTGACTTGAAATTACGCGAGCAAAGTGTGAGACAAATAAAAGTAGCCCTACGAGTTTGTAATAGTTTTTTTTACCGTACTTGCCAATGATGTAATATCCTTCTGCTCATCGCGGGCGTGTAGTGTTGAGCTAACTATTCATATTGTTATCTTCTGCCAACCTTGTTGGTAATATTTCTTTTCTTTTCTGTTTTTAACTCTACCCACATATTTTTGTAACGGGCTTACCAATTAGATTAACATTCTATACTTATATATACTGTAAACAACAACGAGGGGAGGGGAATCCTGTTCCACCGTGATACAGTTTTTACTAGTACGGGGAACAGAAGACGCTTACTCACTGTTTAGATTATTCTTTTGCTACCAGACATTATGTACCTATTCTGTAAGCAAGCTATGACCTATGTGAAGGCTAAATAAAGTTATTTGATTTGATTTGATAAAAAAAAAAATATATATATAAAAAAGGGGTTAAGAAACCGGCCAAGTGCGAGTCGGACTCGCGCACGAACGGTCCCGTATCTATAAAAACAGCAAAAACAAAAAACGCGTTTATTGTATGGGAGCTCCTTAATTATTTATTTTATTTTGTTTTTAGTATTCGTTGTTATAACGGCAACCAAAATACATCATCTGTGAAAATTTCAACAGTCTAGCTATCGCGGTTCTTGAGATACAGCCTGGCAACAGACAAAACGGCAAAAAAAAAACACGTTTGTTGTATGGGAGCCCCCCTTAAATATTTATTTTATTTTGTTTTTAGTATTTGTTGCTATAGCGGCAACAGAAATGCATCACCTCTGAAAATTTCAACTGTTTAGCTATCGCGGTTCTTGAGATACAGCCTGGTGACAGACAGACGGACAGCGAAGTCTTAGTAATAGGGTCCCGTTTTTACCCTTTGGGTACGGAACCCTAAAAAGAGGTAGATAGGTCATAAGCGCTCCAAAAGTGGCACACCTCAACTGAGTCAAATGCACCAACTTGTCTCAATTTCGCGTCATCAATGGAAACGTATGCTGTCAGATTTGGTGGTCATTTTTACACGGAAATTTGTATATAGACAACGTATCTACCTCTTTTTAGGGTTCCGTAGCCAAATGGCAAAAAACGGAAGCCTTATGGATTCGTCATGTCTGTTTATCTGTCTGTCTGTCCGTCCGTATGTCACAGGCATTTTACTCGAAAATTTGAATAAAATTGTGAGCATAGGTGTATTTTGTTAGCCGCTACATAGATTTGTAATTAAATCCCTAAAAAAATTTTTTTTTAGTGTTGCACCATACATAAAACTGAAAGTATTTTTTTTTTCATTGCAAGCCCACGTGTGGCACATCAATCGATATGCCTTTCAAAATAAATATAAGGTTTCTCAGCAATTTTTTTGATGAAGTCACTAAAATTGTGCCCCCCCCCCCCTCTAATTTTTGAACCGTGTATTTTAAAAATATGAAAAAAGTCATGGACATTAGGGCTTATTAAATTCTTTCAGCGAAAATTGTTTTGAACAAGATCGGTTCAAAGGTTTGTAGATATTTCTAAAAAACTGCCTTCCTTAAAGAAAAGGACGTAGATGCCATAAGATTTCAGTAACGATAAGTACGTCCTTTTTAATAGGCACGGAACCCTTCATTGTGCGTGATCCGACACGCACTTGACTGCTTTTTTATTTATATTACATCATTGGTTCTTGCATTGGCCCTTATATAATAAACGGAATTCCATAGCTTTTATGTGCCCTAATTTAACATTACAATATTGTGATTGTTAACCAAATTTTCTGGCTTAATCAGAATAGTTCGCCAATAAGGTCAACAAAATAGGAAATAGGTCAGTTCACTCAAGCCCTCCTTACCAAGTACAAAGCAAGCCTTAATCACTTAACTAATGCTATCACTTTAGTTCGCACAATGAACTGCAAAATTATGTTAACAGCTTTAAGCTATCTTCAGTAGCGTAAAGCTTTTGAATAAACTTCTAAAGCACTCTACCTACTGTAATAAAACCCCAAATAAATATTCATCTTGAAAATGGAAATCAGGACGCCCTAAACTCATTACAGAGTCATTTAAATGAAACTAAAACGCATTCCCAATGAATAAGCCCATTAAATAAAACAGGCCTTTATATTGCGAGCTAAAAGTGACAATAACTGTACTTCGAATGTTATTATCTTTTCAATATTTTGTAGCGGCATGTTATTGCCATGATAGTAAAATTTGAATGACAATTTAATACATATTTAGCTGGCGAAAAGACGTTACAAGACGCGTAGTCGGAATAACGAGCAAGGGGCCCGCCCCATCGCTCTGCCCTTATGGAAAATAAAATTATATTAGGCGAGATCAAACGTTCCTTATTATATTGAATGCATCGTTGACGTGTAATATTTGAGACTACAATGTATAGATTGTTGTATTTAAAATGTTTCGATTGAGCAGAATGTTAGTACAGCAGGATAATCGCGTAAATTTTCGAGTGAGAGTTGATTCGATACGTCCGAACACTTGTTTGTTATACAATAACCCTGCTGGATAAACAACATAATATATAAAGTTCTGTAAAGATACTTTAGACCAACCCTGTCTGATCATTTAGTCATATTTTTTTTGACATATCTTGCCTACACGATGTGCAACGGATCTTTATAAAAACCAAGCTTCAATAGGAAACTTTGTTGAAATGAAACTGTTACAAGTTTATTTGGACGCAGTACTAAATTACTCATTATTTTCGTAGACTGTAGCGTACAGTACGATTACTGTTAGTTAACCACTGACAGATAGTATGCCTTCATTTAATTTCCAACTTGTGTCAAATGTCATACAAATAAAGCAATTTTCAGACTACTGTTACCCACGTCTACCGATTTAGAAATAACTACTTAATTTGTATGACGTTAAAGTTGAAAATTAAATGAAGGCAAACTATCTGTAAGTGGTAAACCCCAAATAATTCTAATGTAAGTACCTATAATGTTTGTTTACATACTAATACTATAAATGCGAAAGTGTGTCTGTCTGTTACCTCTTCACGCTTAAACCGCTGAACCGATTGCGATGAAAGTTTGTATGGAGCTACGATATAAACGAATTCCACGCGGACGGAGTCGCGGGCAGAAGCCATGTTTAATAATCTAGTAAAGGTAGTATTGCTGCCGTATTTCTTAGGCCTCTTTCAGAAAAAAATTAATAGAATCGCTGATCTTACATAATCTAATACTAATATTACAGGATATATCACTTATTGATCACCTTTTATATAAGTAGTTATCATCATAATGCGTAAAGCAAGTTGATTTAAAATTCGAAACAGGATAAAATCCTATACTATTAAACGAGCAATATTTGTATACAAATATATATATTTGTTATTATTACATTCTCAATATAGGGGCTTTTAGGGGCCAAAATCGATCTATCTAGGTCTCATATCTGGGAAAAAAATGATTTCTTCGTATTTTTACCAGAAAAGAGCTCAGTCGCCCAGAGACTAATACGTAAAATACGGCACTAATAAAGAATACTTAAAATATGGTCTCCTTTGAATACGTTATATGGGGTATATGGTGGCGGAATAGTATTTTTACTCTTAATAATTTGAACAAAAATTGTCAATTTTGCGATAACTTATGATACCAAATATTCTGATTGCAAAATCTTTATCAAGTCTATATTTCAATACTTCATCATACCTAGTTATCTCTATCTCTCGTCTCCTATATCTTCCTGTGTATCCTTACTCACAATAAGGAAAACGATGCAGAATAACGAACAACGCGAGATGTAATGTATACAGGGTGGCTCATTCAGAGCGGTCAGTATGGGAAAGTCTGAAACTATAAGATATACGAAGATCTGTTCTTAGGAACCATGACATCGATTTTAGTAACAAGAAAAACTGCATTCATACATTAAAAAAAAACTTGTACTCAGCTCGGGAATCGAACGCGGTCGTTTTGAAAAAAAAAAAACTAACACTATTTCTATTTAGATATCGATTGTGTAGGTCTTAAGCAGTAAATGTTTCTATGGAACATGATGTCTAAAATGAATAATTGTTTTCACATACTTTAATTTATTTTAGTAGGTGTTCGAAGTGACCACCGTTTTTTTCAATACAATATTCAACACGTTTAGGTAACGATCTTACTATTGCATTTTGTATCTTCATGTGGTGAATTTACGTTAAAATTGACCCTATGGCTGCTTTAGGTCTTCAACGGTGTCATAGCCTGTTTTGTACACTTCATCCTTAACATAACCCCACAAGAAATAGTCTTGAGGCGTTAAATCGAGCGACCTCGCGGGCCATTTGATAGGGCCGTTCGTACCAATCCATTTCTGGGAAAAGTGCTTAGTTAAAAAGTCTCTAGCTATGCGACTATTGTGAGCCGGTGCTCCATCCTGTTGAAAATAAAGTTGTTCTCTTACTTCTGCTGACATTTCTCCTAGGGCCTCTAAAAGATCTTCTAAGATTGCAAGGTACTTGAATCTATCCAAATGTCCATCATAAATTTTAAACATGAGTACCTTATTATAAAGTAGGCCGACCCAGCAGTTAAATGAGAATCTAACTTGACGGCGTCCTTCGTGCATTCTTAAGGGATTTTCTCGACTCCAATTGTGATGATTTTTACGATTGTACATTCCGTTGTTGGAAAATTACGCACTTAAAATGAATAAAAGTCATAGCATGGCAGGCGAGCTAAGTACAAGTTTTTTTAAAATGTATGAATGCAGTTTTTCTTGTTACTAAAATCGATGACATGGTTCCTAAGAACAGATCTTCGTATATCTTATAGTTTCAGACTTTCCCATACTGACCGCTCTGAATGAGCCACCCTGTATATTGCAGGTACCGAATGATGCGCCATCTGAGAGTCAATTTGACGTATAATTCATTCTGTCGTCAACCCTCCATTCTTTCTTTTATAGTTTCCTACCCTTCGGTCTTTGGAATGTGATGGTCTTGAAAGAAAATTAAATAATGTAAATACACAGATATGCGCATTACCTGACTCTACTTGAAACAAGAAGTGGAAGATTTTGTTTTGGTATCATATACATGCTTAATGTGTTGGTATCGTATTAAATAGTTATTTTGCCTCGCCTACTAGTTATGTTCTTAATTTTATTCTGGGTGCAATAGGGGTCTAAGCTTAAAATGTATTATTACTTCAAAAGAAAGATAGCAAAAAAATATGCCTCAGGACGAAAATCTCATTCAAATATCTCAAAAAATGTTAAAGCTACAACTGTTAGAGAGAGAAAATGCTAGCAGATCGTGACGTCACCCTTTCTTAAAACTTTGGAAAACTAATAACTTTGTGATTATTTCACTTCTTTCGTCGCTTTTTTCTCCATTTGATTACATTCATGATCCTTTTTCAAGAGAATATTGTTATCATTTTACAGTCACAATTTAAATTTCTATTGGATTGTTGTGAACAGTCAACAGGCTCATGCAAAATAATAATTAGGAAGGTATGATTTATTTAACCTCCCTCTTTTACTTCAATGATGCTATATGCACTACATTTATTTTCACTTATTATAAAACCTTTTTGAGGCAAATTACAATTCGACAGCCTAAAAACCAATCGCCAGTTTTATGATAAAGTATTTGAAACGAGTAAAATTAAAATTTAAATAAGTAAAGATTTATGTCGCCTTTACATTAACTTAACTTTCCGTACACCGTACCGTACCTTTGACATTAATGGTTTAAATAATTTATTCGCCTCCGTGACCACAATTCGTTTGAAGCAGGTCTCAATTCCTAAAATCGTGTTATATTTCTACTCTCTTTCTAACTCTGCGGGAACTGTAATCTTCTTATCGGTCTGATTCTATGTTTTGACGTTTTTTTAGGGATTGGCACAATAAAAATATACTTACTTACCCCTAAGATATCATAAATTAATTTAAACATTTTTGGTTACTTTACAAATCATTGCTAAAAACGAATTTACCTTTTTTGATTGACACAAACTATTTGATATGAGTTGCCGACTAACAAACATGTAGATCGTCCACATTCGTAGATCATTTATGGAACACCGTTAGCCATTTTAAAACTAGTTCTCAATTGATCTACATAAGAGTTTCTCTAAGATTTCTGGAGTTCGCCTCCAGTTCAAACTAAAGCCACTCTAACGTTACCTATATATACCAACACATAAGACGAAGGTTGGGGTAGACGTCCGATTATTGATTTCCAGTCATGATTTGCAGTTTCCCTTTAAAAACACCCTTTTCAATATTTGGAAGGTACTTGAAGATTTATTGTTTTTCCAAAACAGACTTTGATAAAGCGGATCGGTAAACCAAAGCCTGAGGGATCGTCTTCCTACTTTAGCATTTCAAACGGCGTTATACCAGAATGAGGTAAGGGTTTTAACTTGATTTATCATGTTTTAATATAATATTGTGTTATTTCAAATGCGTCACTTTAATTGTTTCTTACAAATTGGAGTATGTCGTTATTAGTTCACGATCACGATTAAATGTGGAAGAGTATTCATTTAATGACTTCAAGCTTTAATAGGTATTACTTAATGTTTCTCTCTCACGGGAATGATTATTTCAATTGTTATTATTTATTATAAATACATTTTTTATTGGATATTTTAGTTTGTGTACATGTAAAAATGCTCTCGTTTTCATGTACAGTCGACTACAAAGAGATGTATCCATACGATGTTAGAAAAGTATGTATACATAGACTTTACTACCATAGTAATAAGATATACATACATAACTTTGTAACATTAAAAAACATACTTATCTTTGTAGTCGACTGTACCTGACAAAAAATAAATTACCTGATGATTTACACAATGTACATACATACATGATTTTTCTATGACGGGGTAGTATAATTACAACTTGGTATGAATATAAACCTTCATGAATGTTTGAAATGATGAGTGAATGTCGAATTAGTCTAATCTGATCTGGTGTTGCAAGTGTCCATGGGCGGCGGTATTCGCTTACCATCAGGTGATCCGTCTGCTCGTTTGCCTCCTATATCATAAAAAAAAAAAAAAAACAGCTAGTTCTGATGGACATCGAAGAAAATGTATTATTTATAGGTTACTAATTCACGTTAGCCACAAAAACACCCGTTAAGAATTAATTACTTCCCCTTAAAGCCTACAATGATCAATAAATCTTACCTCCCTTAAACCGGCATAAAATCCGGCTTTCTTAATGGGACTTTGCCATCAGGCTCCATTTTTAGATTTCCCTCCAGAGAAACCATCGGGTTTCAAGTAAATCTGTGATATCTCCTGTAATGTGTCCCCAGGCGTTGCCACCGAAGTCGTTGACCGTAAAATTGTAAAAACTACGATAAATCTTGCCTTTTACTTTTCCCTGGCCTACTGAGGATCGAGTAAAGAGGTGCTCACCTACTCGATATATCGCGGGAGTATTAACGTAATGTGATAGTTAATGGTCCCTGCACAGTAACAAATGACCATAGATGTATTATTGGATCTACAATACATTTAGCACGAAGAAAATTTGAAGCGAATTTCTTTATGTCAGCTGGGTATTTCAAATTGTAGAGACGTTTTGATTTTTGTTTATTTCATATCAAATACAAGCAATACACGTGTGAAGATAATGTTACATAATATACTGGAGTAGACACTAAATTAAGTTGAAAAACTATGTCTTTTTATAATCTCACATGTGCTTATACGGTATTTTGTTCAAACTTTGTTAGACAAAATAATAAAAACCTGAATCGGATCTAGAAATATACAATTTTTACACGAGTAAACTTATAAATATTAGTAATCAAGTGGGTTTAACTTAGAAAGCAGAAGAATGTTGCTATACGTTAGTCCACAAAGTATCCAGTCATTCTCAATTGTTGCTTATCAATTTAGCGGTTTGCGATCGATTCGAGACATACGTAACGCAATCTGATTTAGTTTCTGTGTGTATCGGGCACTTATTCTGAGAGCGACTGCGCTTAATACATTGACATAAATTGAAATGCCGAATGTATGCCTTGAATCGATCCGCGCCAGACTCACCTTCACATTATGGTGGGGCTGCCGCGTTCCTGCAGTGCCTCCACCCTGTTCGCGGAAGCCAGAATCCCTGACTTCTTTGCAGTGGTACGCGCGCGCATTGCTTCCTTCTGGGAGGGGATGCGCCGCTCGCATAACACCATCCTCATGTCGGTGTGCCGCAACATTAGTTGTAACATGTTCAGATACTGGCTTTCTGTACATCGAAACGGAAACAAAAAATAGTATTTGTTTTACTTGTTTTAATTTTATTTTAGTTTTAAGCATTTCTAATTAGTGTGATATGGGTGTACCATTAACTGTACTTGTTGCCTGAAAATAAAACTTTATTTATTTATTTTATTATTTTATTATTCTGTCACTCTTACAGATTAATAAGCCCTATGTCTGCCTAATGTGCCTGTCTTGTAACATTTACAGATTATACAATATCCGTACTCGGAAAACTACATTACTACGAGAAAATACTAAAGGAAAACTAACCGTAGATTAAATATACCTTCGCTCAGCAACTAACTTTATGTAAAACTAGTTAATCGTGATAAAAATCCATTTATTTCGACATAAATGAACTCAAATGGTTACGCTACTAGAGCAAATTGGTTTACAGTTATTAACTTTCATGAATCACTTAACAATAACGGCAGTTAATGGATACTAAAAGATTCCCTGATGGTACAAAAGCGCCATTATTTAATTTAAAACTTTTGTTTTTTACAAAAAGGACGACCAAAATAGTGTTGAAACATTGTTTCCGGCTTGATAATGAAAATGCAGTTTTATTATTAACAGTTTTAAATTCATAATGAAATGAAAACCAATACAATGAGTAGGTGTACCAAATGTTATTTAATTTACTAGCACTGAACAAAGTAGATTAATTTATTCAATAAGATTCCATCGACGAATTTCTACTTTAAGTCTGTTAGTAAATTGCTAGAGAACTGAAGGATGCTTTATTTTCTAGCTCATCTGCATTCAGGATTAGCAGCGGTCTACCTTTTACGCTCTACTCAGATACTTAATACTTTAGAAAGTCTAATGGACTGCATCTTAATTACATAAGTAGGTATCCATTGGACATCTTGCTATTTCTATAACCTGTTATTAAACTTTTTACATAGTTATATGTATGTAAAAAATATTGTAAGTTGTCCTTCAAAATATGCTATGTAGCTTTGTTCCAGCCACTTACCGGTTTCCGCTTGTGCTGAAATTTGGCATGCTTATGTATATACATAACGAACTTTCGTTGACAACACAATATTATGGCACCACCAATCTGATCTCATGATGGACACAATTGCTTATCCCCTACCCTCTCAACAAATAGTTGATGACGATGGTAATTAAAGTACAGTCGGAAGCAAAAGTTTGTGCCTATAAAGTATTTTTTGAGAGAGACAATTTTTTTTATATTAAGTATGGTCATTTATGCTAAGGCCATAAATCTTCAAACAATTCAATGAAACACGTTTTGTTAGACTTTATACATTTAGATTTATTTATATACAAAGATTTTCAAACAGCGCATTTGAGTTAATACCTCTTTGCTTTATAACTGACGTACGAGTATATATTTTTATGTATAAGTGACAGGTATAATTTAAGAAAACTATCATTACGTCCATGGGCGTAATAAAGGTTGCTGTAACTATGTATATCAGGCCGTTGTGACGCTTACGAACAAGTGTGATAAAACATAATAAGCATCATCATTAGGCTTATTTCTTGAGTTTTAACGTTCATACACAAATGGTTCGCCTGTCTGGCTCTTTCGCGATTTGTAAACGACGAATTGCCTGAGGGCCCAATTACGTTAGCACGAAATCGAACGGCGGCAATGGTATCGGAAAATTCTGTAACTACATAATAATGTGTTTCGAATACCGGTTTCATAAAAGGTAAAACCGATACAAATAGCTTATTTGTTCTAACTATTGACTAGTGGCTCTGTGAGCTATAGACCTCGCCACCTTTTTGTTTTTAGGGTTCCGTAGCCAAATTGCAAAAAACGGAACCCTTATTGATTCGTCATGTCTGTCTGTCTGTCTGTATGTCTGTCTGTTTGTCTGTCTGTCTGTCCTACCGTATGTCACAGGCATTTTACTCGAAAACTATAATGTGTATTTAAATGAAATTTTAAGGATAGGTGTATTTTGTTAGCCGCTACATAGTTTTGTAATTAAATTACTAAAAAAAATATTTTTTAGGGGTGCACTCCATACATAGAACTGAAAGTCAAACAATTTTTTTTCTTTGCAAGCCCACGTGTGGCACATCAGTAGGCCTTTCAAAATAAATATAAGGTTTCTTAGCAATTTTTTTGATTAAGTGAATAGAGTCGGAGATAATCGCCCCGAAAGTCACTAAAATTGTGTGTCCCCCTCTAATTTTTGAACCGTGTATTTTAAAAATATGTAAAAAATCATGGACATAGGGCTTATTGAATTCTTTCAGCAAAAATTGTTTTAAACAAGATCGGTTCAAAGGTTTTTGAGATATTTCTAAAAAGCTGCCTTTTTTAAAGAAAAGGACGTAAGTTCCATAAGATTTCAGTAACGATACGACCTTTTTAATAGGCACGTAACCCTTCGTTGTACGTGGTCCGACACGCACTTGGCCGCTGTTTTTTCAATTCCAGAAACCGCATCATTGCTTTGTGTGTACAATTCAAGGTCTTAAAAATAGTAACAAGTTCCAACACAACCCTGTGAGGGCATAATAATGGCATTTTGGTGTCGACAAAATGTCATGAGAATCGGTTAAGAACTGCGACAGTTCAGAGGACCGATTTTTGACTTTCGAGCGCTCGGAAATCAAATAAAAGTAAATACGTTTGTAGTGTCAAAATGCACTTACTTTCTACCAATATAATTGAATACGAGTGGTGAACACCCCTCGTTTTTAGGGTTCCGGAGCCAGAATGGCAAAAACGGAACCCTTATAGTTTCGCTATGTCCGTCCGTCCGTCCGTCCGTCCGTCCGTCCGTCCGCAGCTTAGCTCAGAGGCTCTTGGTACTAGAAAGCTGTAACTTGGCATGAATATACATATTAGTCATGCCGACAGTGGTAAAATAAAATCTTGAAAAACATT
Organism: Epinotia ramella; assembly: GCA_947578815.1. Classification (NCBI taxonomy): domain Eukaryota; kingdom Metazoa; phylum Arthropoda; class Insecta; order Lepidoptera; family Tortricidae; genus Epinotia; species Epinotia ramella. Next base: position 12,934,608 of record OX388213.1, on the reverse strand, counting down.
TTTTTTAGGGTACCTCCCCTACATGTAAAGTGGGGATGATTTTTTTTATTGTCTTCTACCCCATAGTGTGGGGTGTCGTTGGATAGGTCTTTTAAAAATATTGGGGGTTTGTGAAAACAATTTTTCGATTAAACGATCCGTTTGTGAAATATTAAGCCTTAAAGTGCTAATTTTTGTTAGACTCCAGTGTCCCCACCCCCTGCTAGCTAAATAGTTGTTTTGGGATATGTGAAAAAATTCATGGTAGTAGTACATATAACGAAGTTAAAAAGGAAAACTATCACAGCTAAGTAGGCTTTACACGTTTACGAGTAATAGTCGACCAACTTATAAAATGTACTTCAAGAAGTAATAGTTTCGTACAAATTCTATTGTAACTTATTATTATATATAATGGTACGGAACCCTTCGTGCGCGAGTCCGACTCGCACTTGGCCGGTTTTTTAAATGTTCTATCGCTATTTCAAAATAGCATTTCATAATTTTTGGCAATTTTCGAGTGAAAGAGAAAGTCAAAAATCGGTCCCCTGTACTCGTTCTATGATTTTCATGATGTCTGTAATGTTAAATTTGTCAATGTTAACCTGCATTGTATCTTAACGAATATTACAACTTGATACAAAAATCATGAAGATGGAAAAGTAAGCGTACCTTAAGGGGATGCCTTGATTTGAGTCGTACACGCCCCCTAGACAGAGACACGCCGATGCCTTCCGCCCACGAGAAAAAGAGATGTAACACTCTTCGGGAATCGCTGTTTTGGACAAATTTCGATAAATACCTAACTTAGTGAAGGTTTATTAAAAAATCATAAAGTGAGATTTTAGATGAGATAAAATACTATTGTATTTACTTGATTGTGTCGTAAAATAATGTATCGTTTGAGTAGGCTGAGTAAAAAAAGGAAAATACAGACCCAACTTTGGATTTTTTTTCTATAGAGAAAATTTTAAGCAATCATGTATCGATAAAATCAGATGAACAATCATATAGTCAAGAATCATATATCTGAAAATCAGACCTTATTGTTTCTTAATCAAGTCAGAACGGCGTTTCAAAGCACGGCGATGGTGCGGCCAGATACCAGATCAAATGGAGTATCGCCGTGGAACGCTTTTCACTATGTAATCGATATATCCTTGTAGGTTGCATTGCGGCACGAGTTGCTTTACTTCACCCAAACTAGAGAGCTACCTGCTAATTAACCTTACAGTGACAGATCAATAAGAAAGGGAACAGAGATCCCGTACAAAGAAAACAATACGCTGATCTAGTGTAGCCTAGTGGTACGACTCGAACCTGCGTTTGCCAATCCGGGGCAACCCCCTTACATCTAGACCACTCTGACTCCTATCGCAGAATGTATACCTACTATCTGTATACATCTTTTCCTGCTAGCGTAACTCTCTCTAGTAGCGTTTCCTTTTTGACAACGTCGTTTTATAAAAAAGAATATTCATGCGTCAGATGGCTACAGTGCTATGCCATGCTAGTCGCCCGCTGGTGATGTTTGCTCCATTGGCTATTAATAGTTTCACTGCCAGGAATCCGTAGGCGCTTTCGGCTACTTTGCGGCAAAATCATGAGATCGGCTACGAGCGTAGCGCGTAGTGATTCTTGGCAGTGAATGTGTTAAGCTGCTACGAACTACGGTATAGTGCTACGAGCGTAATAGCAATGAAGTTTAATACCAGAATACTCTCCTCGTAGATTGAACGATCTACATATATCGTGTACTTCATAAATGTAGCGTTACTAAATGATCTGATACACGAACTGAGAGTCAAGTGGGATTAAATACTTCAAAATGCGAGGTTCAGCTTTCGTTGAGTGGCTTGTAGAGCATTCTCAAAAAGGAACCATAGATAGTTTATACAAACTTTCTCAAGTGCGTGTTGTGCTCCAGTGAGAATGTGGAAAAATTGTGAAGAGATAAGACATTCTAGCTAACTGCTTATAAGGAGCGTTTTTTTTTCCAATGACAACATAGGACATAACGACCATGGGCGTTATGTCCTATGTTGTCGTGGTCGTTAGTTGAAGACTTATTTTTTTTTAATTAATTACAAACGTCATATCTTGATAAATCAATTTGATACAAATTAGCCGGATTCAAATAATGCCCACAGGCTAGACTAGCACCACCCCCATTCTTCCTTTGGGTGTCGTAAGAGTCGTACGAAGGGAACAGGGTTGAAGTGTGTTTTGAGCGATGTGCTAGCAACATATCGATATCACATTTTATCGATCTCTTATACCCACATTAGATTCGATTAGATTAGATTATTTATTTCATGATAAAAAATTACATTCCAGATTTGCATACATGTAAAAAAAATAAGAATTATTATCACGATCGTCAAAAACAGAGAAATATTAAGACAATGTCAACAAATGTAAGAACACAATAACAAGGAAATAGAAGAAACAAACTAAAAGCAAAAGAACACTAGTATATCAATCTCTAGCATACCTCGCATTTATGCTTAAAGTGGCACTGGAAAATAAGTTTAAAGTGCTCTGCCCTGCCTAGCCCTTTTGGGAATTAAGGCGTAAATAGTATGTATGTAAATAATATTTTATTCAATTCTCGCAAAGAAGAAAAGCAATCAAATCTTATTATGTAATGTTTTTAACGTCGGGTTTGAATGTACAGATGTTTTGATGGTTGTTCAACAAAAACGGCTGGCACGGGTTTATATGAAAGGCATACATAAATATAGTTTACAACCAAGATTAAAACAAAGCACATTTTTTTCCAGTTTACTTTTCTTCAAAGGAATTAAATTTACGATGGAAGTAAAGTACACGCAGACAAAGTCAGGGGCAAACGCTAGTACCTAAATCATAATATGTATTTTCATTTCCCGTAAAAGTCGCCGCGATGGCGATTGTAATTGCACGCTCAAACGTTAGATAAAACGTTCATTTTAGGAACAGTAACAGTATCAAAAAAGCATAAAACCAAGTTGTTGTCCTTATTGCCGAGCATATTACCTGGCGGCAGCGAAATTAGGAATGTTTGCCGCCCCGTAACTTAATTACACTTTTTGACGTTTCTACTCGAAACTTTCCACTTCGTATTGTTTCGCGAGGAAACCATGGTTCAATAATAGGTTCAGAGGTTCGCAAAAAAGTTAACAAATACACAGTCAGACAAAATACTTAAATATACATAATGATAGGCAAATCGGAGAGCCAAAATCTGATGCGAATGAGCAAAAAAACCTTGTTTAAAAGGTTCCGGGTATGAAATAGCTGGAGCAATTGAGAATGTATCGAGGGCAAGCCTTGTCCTTACATCAAACGTGAAGCAAATACAAAAATGCTTCAACATAAGGGAAAAAATGAAAGATAGAACTGGCATGTATCTACAAGGCACTGTTTGCCATTCTTCTATGGAAAAACTCGGGTTATACAGTCGTGTGCCAAGGTCAATAAAACTACTCTGATCTATTCTTGAACTATCGAACACGCACCGATAGCTAAATACATAGTTGCAAGATATTTTTTTGTGAAACTTCGTATAAACATCAATCCTTTTACGCATTGGTATGCAGGTTACGTAGGTCGAAATGCAAAACACTTACCCCGCCAGGGTTCAAAGCGTAAAACTTTTTCTGTCCCAAACATTATTCCGGTCTCGTAGTTCTGCAGCTTTGCGTGTTTGAGGTTTGAAGTATTTTTCGGTTCAGGCCGCTTTCATTAAAAAGTTTCGGTTACTAATATTCATAGTAATGGAGCAAATTTCAATGACGTTTGCGGAATATATTGTAAGATTTGCTTTTCACATAAACAAGGAAGGATTAAAGGATAACAAAAACAGAGTCGTTTATTAAGAGTTTAACTACAAAGTTAAGTATTATTTTTATCTCATTACGGTTGGCTTTGAGCAAACAAAGATTCTCAAAAAAGTTTTCAAGTCATTAGTGTACGCGATCGCGGTACATGGAAAATAATCGTGTAATTTATGTAGAAAAGAAAATAAGAAAAGCATTGTTGGTATAAAAAGTATAGAAGAAGTCGGTGGGCACTTTGCGAAGTTTTTATTATTAGAGGCAACTCCGTTTGCCCGACCCGGCTGCGTGGCCGCGACTCAATCTAGCAAACAACTTACAGTTTTTTTTTTAAACTCGGTAAAGTTTACTGGAGCATTAGTCAGACTAGGAGGTTATCCTGTATATGTATACAGGATTTCGATGTTCAGGGGAAAAATAAATGTATATATTGGAGGTTGTGCATTTTTCTGTCATTATTTTGTAAAGTAATAAATTGTAATTTAATTATACATCAAAATACATTCTATCTTTACCTCCGTGTTACGAAGACTCTTTTCTAGTTTACGTAACCAAATTCAAATAATATTTTTGGATTGAGAAAGTTTAAATCTCACAAAGAGAAGGACATGGATACTTTTTATCTCGGAAATCAACACTACATATAACCGTTTCCGGAACTCAAACTATTGAAATTGAAAACTGAAAAGAACAACCGGCTGTCAGATAAACAAACATACACAACAAGTATATTTCATAGCTGTTGGAATTCCTTGTATAAATAAATAAATAAGTATCTTGGGCGAACAAATTCGTAGGAAAATATCGGTCAAAAATAATTTAGCATAGCTGAAGATGGTGAGTAAGTAGCCAGATTAATATTAATACAGTCTGCGGTCGAACCCAGAGGCCCGATTCCGCCAAAAAAGAAAAGGGACCTATTATTAAAGCCTTAGAAAGTAGAAGTTTAAGCCGACTTTCTTTGTACAAAGATTGGAGGCTTTAGATATCTTTGGACGGAAACTTTTTGTGCGATAAAATGTTTCGTATGCGTGTAAGTAATCCTTAGATTCTACTTGATTTGTTTTCTCTGAGATAACTATCTGAAACGGATTCGGTTGCAGTTGATAGCTGTGATTTTAAAAGTTACTGTCCCTTTATGTCCCTGGTTTGTTAGGCTAGATAAGCTACGCTTGTTTTTAACTCCCGACGAAAACGAAGCGGTTTTATAAGTTTAACATGTGTATCGGGGTGTCTGACTGAGCATACCTACTTTAGCATAAATTATTGAAAGTAAACGTTACTCATCCTAGTATACCTAATGGCGAAGAAGGTATTTTGTTAGAATGAGAGGTACAGAGAGTGGGTAGGTACATTCGTTTCTCTTTGAACAATATACAAAAGAAAATATACAAAAATGGAACTGAAGTTGATACTGAAAAAAAACACATTAAAAACATATTACACTACAGTAGGTTGTAAAAAGGATTCTCATTTTTAAAAAAAGGGAACAAAATCTGGTTTGGTCCGCGGGGCAGAAAACTAGTAATAATGTCCCCCTTCACACAGGTTATTGTCTTTATCCTTTTAATTGATGTAGGTATACCGTTTACAGCAGACGTTTAAGCAGATAATATCTTGATCCAAATGATCTCATACGGCGACAACAAAGTGAACTTAAACAAGACGCCATTTTAAATGATCTAAAATATTACAAGGACGTCGGGTTAGCGAAGGCTTTCGAAATAATTAAGGAAGTGTATAAGGCTTTACATTTGCATAACAAATTTGAAAAGGGCTGCCTTGTGAAAAAATATTGCTAGTAAATCCTTTGACAAATCAGGCGTCCGTTTCGTCTTCAGTTTTCTTCTGATTATTTTCTTGAAGCTCGGTTTTGTAGGCTTTTTATTAATTTCGGTAAAGTATGGAATCTTGGTTTTCAAATTAATAAAGCGACTCCGATGTCCCGCTTATTTCGCAGTCAGTGGTGCAATGACAATCCTTATTAGATTTTATGACAGAAATTTTAAATACAATACATTTTTTTTCTTTGTTTCTGCTTAAACTACAACATGAAAGGGAGTTGATAATTAATTGAACAGAGAAACATTAATAACAACACACGTATCATCTTCTTCATCCTCCTAGCGTTATTCCCGGTTGTGCCACTAAAGGATCCCGGGGTCCGCTTTGACACGGCTCATATAACAAATACCTTAAAGACTAACACACATACATACAGTTATAAAAACTAATAAATACCCTTATCACTATGTTCTATCTTCTTATTAGAGGTGTGCCAAGGCTGTGAAACAAGTCTATAACACGATACAGAGGGCGCTAGTCCTAGCGGGAATATAATGCAAATATACACAGCGTAAGTCACTGTCCTCGTAGCTCAGTTGGTAGAGCAGTCTAGCGTTAATAGAAAGGTCGCAGGTTCGAATCCTGTCGGGGGCTACAGACGAAGATGGTTTATTTTTCCATTATATTCTTTCTCTGTATCATATCGATTATAAAAACTAATATTAAATATATGGTATAACGGTCTGGCTCCGCTGCGTCGTCAGCTCCGATGAAGGGTTCGGTAGGTTATATCTGTACTTTTAATTAAAGCTAATTGAATATACCTGTTCAAGACAGTCATTATTTAGTAAATCTCGTAGTCTTATTCCCATCTACCATTATAAAACATATGTAGTGGGTCAATGTGAATGGAGACATTTCGATCCGCCCACATAAGAAAAAAGCGTATTGAGCAAGCAGGCGCTCGATATTATGCATCTCGTTTTAATCATAAAACATATGTGGTGGGTAGATGTGAATAGGATTATTTCAATCCACCCACATTTGAAAAGAGCACTGAGCGAGCAGGCGCTTGATATCTTGCGTCTCGTTCTAATCATAAAACATGTGTGGTGGGTAGATGTGAATGGGAGTATTTCGATCTACCTACAATACGAAAAAATAGGTAGTAAGCGCGGCGCGCGATATTTTCATCTCGTATTAATCGATACGTAAATATGACTGCAGCGCGCGCTTCAGTAGTTCCTGAAAATTGATGTACACGCATGTATTGTAAAGGTGAGAACGAAATTTGGATTGACAAATTTATACTCATATTTGTTCGATTAAGCTACCTTGGTTAGCATATTTCTTGTGCTTACGTATTAAGGGGAGACTGTTCAAGGCAGCCGTCTGTAAGACAAATACATAGCTTTGACTCTTTATTTTACCATCTCAACAGCTCTCTTTGGTTCATAGGTTTCGGACTTATGTCAAGGTACTTTCCCCTACAGTTAACATCTTATATGAGCGGATTGGTCTAGTTTACTAACCATCCAAATATACCCGGACTTGACAATAACGTGTAGGTAAAAGCCTCCGTTAAGAGCTTTAAGCTCCAAATATAAATAGGTAAACGAAGTTGTACCATTTATAGAGGTCACACCTTTGGTAGGTGTGCCTCATGAATCGAATATTCCTCAACGATTGTGACTTTGGCCTGGCCGCCTGAAAAGCCGGTGGTTGCGAAGCTTTCAGAGTACGCTTTGCAAAGCTTCCAGTCACATAACCAAAGCTGGGTTCATTTAGTTTTCATACAAGGTTGTTTCCATATTTTTCTAAATTTATTTAATTAACTTAATTTATATTCGACAGTAGAATCACAAAACAACCTTTGCCTCCTCATTCCTCATTAATTCTGCTTAAAACGGCAATGCGCCGAACGTAGTTTTAAGGATTTGAACAAACGGCACTATGCCACAGTAGGTAAAGCTCTTTAAGCTAATTAGAAGCATGTAATTATAGTCATTTCCTTTGCATAGCTCATGTTTTGGTAATTTTCACTTGCACTATGCACATCATTCATAAATATTAGACAAGCCTTAAGCTTAACATAGTAAACTTTACTACATTATTAATCTACAGTAAGATATTAATCTAATGAAATAACTGAGAATAGTGCTTACGACCTCTGTTAGATGTAACAAAGGAATCAAAAGTATTAATTTGCATAAAACTACAAAAGTTTAGTGTTTAGATAGGTATTTCACCTAAACTATTTGAAATGTATTCATTTAGCCTATTAACAATTATGCACTGAGTAATTCTGTACAAGATTAACATAACTTAAGACCTAGATTTACCTAGATTAAGACGGTACTGGAATGTAAACGCTAAAACCTAAGACAAAATTGTGTAAAGAAATGACTGTTTTAATCGAAATAAAGATGTTTACGTTATGGTAATGCTGGAAGGTTTATATATAAGGTGGAGTACAAGCAAAATGTTCACTCATAACAAGCTCGACTATCACTAGAGCAACATATACCCATCTCGCTCCAACCAACCAGCCGTGCCATCAAGCTTTCTCAAGAGTATCGGAGTTTTATTTCCGCCTGTGGATCCCACTTGTGTGTGAGTGCGACGACAACAGAGCTCCCGTCACGCTCGCACCGTGCCTCCGCTGCTGCAGGGAACAATCGACGGCCACACATGCCAATTTGTGTGCACGTCGACCACTTCCGCGGTTCGGACCAGCGACCTCACTAGGTCAGCACCCTTAGTCCGAGGCTATTGAAGCCAGGCACCATACGTCGCAACCCTCTTCCCGTGATGTAACTACGGGGCACCGCGCCGTATAATACCTGATTGACTCAGGTAGATTGACTATTCACTTTATGTACAAGAAAATGAGAGTTGAGCTGTCCTAACGTACTTTCGAAAAGTTACTTAGGTAACAATCCCTCTGTAATATGAATCACTTCAACCATAATCTTTATGTCATGATTCATGACAACAAAGTGCTGTCAGCGTTCGTTAGTATGTTCTTCACACCCTGAGACTTTTTGCAAAATTGGCTATCGGACAACCTAGATTGTAAAATGTGCGGCGAGGATGGTGAGACAATGAAACACTAGTTTATTGTGTGAATGTTTTGTCCAGACAAAGATCCATCTTCTAGTTTGTAAAGCAGTGTTTTTACCAGGTCAGACATTTTCTCGACAAACAAGTACTCCTTAGTTAACTATATTGAGTAGATATCCATATTGTAATCAAATTTCTTGTAAAATGTAGATACAATATTTGTAACCCTGTAGACAGAGTGAATACATGAAACCAATAAATATGTACATCCAGTGTGTAAACTGTATTCTTAGCAAATAACAGTTTTGAATTTGTGTTTTAGAAATGCTGGCGCGAGCAATGAAGTAGGCACAAAATTTCACAAAATTCTCTCATACCGATAAGGTAAGATAAGCCCCCAAAGCACATCAACATTAAATTGGAATGCGACACGAATGTGTCAAACAGGCCCCAACAACTCGGGCTCGGGAAACATATACTTAAGTCCCACAAGTCCTCGTGTCGAGTATCATGTCGACAAACACCTATGCCGAGGCATTTGTCAACTTCACGGACAGCCCTCTAGCGAAACACCCTCGGGCTGCAACTAACATTACAGACGTTGATGACACTCGGCATCAGGTGCAAGGGGAGCGGTGTAATGGTGCAGACGTTCTAGTATTTTCACTGTAACGAACGGTCAAGGAATTTGAAACAACCACTGCGTGTTTTAATGTTGCGCGTCGATGTAAATATATCGTCGTCTAGTACCCATAACAGAAGCGTTATTGAGCTTACTTTGAGTCTAGTTCGACTTGTGTAACAACGTCCCGTTACATTCATTCCTATTTATATTTATTTATGTTATTCTTACGTGATACGTGTACATAATGGTACAAACTCCGAGTTTCGACTTTATTTGTCAAAGACAGGGTAGGGTAACTAAATAACAACCTACTTTTTTTAAAGTATATCGTACAATATGTGCATACATATCAGATAACTTCAAATGTATTTATTATAAATGTTAAGATCCATCACTGTTAGTATTTATACATATTAAAAATATCTGGCTAGTAAGATTTGTGTTTGATTGCCCCTTTATTATTAATTTGTTTATTTTAGTTATTTATCACTGGAGTCGATTGATAAAAATAACAAAAAAATACACTTCAAAATAAAATAAAGCGCCTTAAACGTAGAATGTAGGCATCAAATCAATAAGATATTTTTTCGTCACTAAATTGCTAGAACATTGAAAATCTTAGACTTCACGTCAGGTGATGATTTATTTTCTTTCTTCATTCCTTAATATTGTAATAGCCGCTGCGCTACGCTCGTAGCGCCACGCCGTTGCTCGTAGCAGCTTAAGACGTTCACTGCCAAGAATCGCTACGCGCTACGCTCGTCCGATCTCGTGGTTTTGCCAGCATGTAGCGGAACGCAACTAAGGCGTAGGCGCCCGCCAGGCGGGTTCATGGCATAATATGTAACGAAGAGCACCCGTAGCGCTTTGTTGCACGTGTGTCGTGATTGGCGCTAAATGGATTGATATGTAACTTATTCACCAAAAGCATGATAGTAAATAGTGTTCTCAATGTCTACTTTTCCTAGACTTTAAACCTAAAGTATTCCCCAATGTTGATAAAAATGTACAACAAGTTTCAAGTTTGACAGTAGCCTGTGAATTATCGGGGTCTCTTCGGTGTCATTTGTAAAGTTCAGGCAACTTTGGTCTTCGGAGAGGTCTTGCGATGCAACTTTCCTTCCTAGACTGTCTTGTTCAAAATTCTGTAAGTAGGACGCCGTTAATATCCTTCTGAATGTTTGCGATATGTCCCAGAAGACTAATTTCGACAAATTTTATAACTGTGAGCAATCTAGTAGTAGTTCTAAAGAACTGAGGGGAAATTGAAAACTATACCTTACAACAATGACGTCGATTTTAGAATAAGAAAAACTGCATTGAAATATTTAAAAAATTAGACAAGTGCGAGTCAGCCTTGCCCATTAACGGTTCCGTACTTAATTACAAATGTATGGTTTACAGATTTTTCCCTGTACTTTTAGTATATAAGACGAAATATTACTTGCCAAATTTCTTGGTTCTAGGTCAACGGAATTCATATTGATTCCCTAGAGAGTATCGAAATATACTGTTACGAGCGTGGGGGTACGGGAGAGAGTTAATACACCTTTTTAACACGACTGTAGACCTGAGTAAGTATATGGTTTTAATTTCAACTTGATACCTCCACGCGTTCCCGAGATAAAAGGTGTTGACAGACATACAGACAATAAAGTGATCCTATAGGGTTCCGTTTTGAGGTATGAAACCCTAATTATTCACGAACGGGAACGGGTCACATTCTCTGCCGCCCCGATGACCACACGGTTCAAGCAGCCCTCAGAATGCCGAAGACGACTCCACGACGCCGTGGAAAATCTCCGGCCACTTGGATGACGATGGTCCAGATTGACTTGAAAGAGAGTGCCTTGGACGCTGCAAAAGCACAGAATCGTGTCCAGTGGAAGGCGACAAGGAGAGTCGACCCCAGATGATGGAATAGGGTTCAGTAGAAGAAAAGAACTAAATATTTAAAAAAACGGAAAGTCTTCATTAGCCCTTTTTTAGGGTTCCGTAGTCAACAAGGAACCCTTATAGTTTCTCCATGTCTGTTTGTCCGTCTGTCCGTCTTAGCTCTTCAATTCTTACTCCTAGTAAACTGTAATTCGGCGTGGATATATAATAAACTAGCTTCTGCCCGCGACTCCGTCCGCGTGGAACTCGTTTATATCGTAGCTCTATACAAACTTTCAACCCCCACTTCATCCCCTTGAGGGATGATTTCCGGGATAAAAACTGTCCTATGTCCTTCCCCGGGATTCAAACTATCTCTATACCAAATTTCATCTAAATCGGTTCAGCGGTTTAAGCGTGAAGAGGTAACAGACAGACAGACAGACAGACAGACAGACAGACAGACAGACAGACCGACAGACAGACACACTTTCGCATTTATAATATTAGTATGGATCAATCACGCCGACCAAACAGTACAATAAAATCTTAAAAAGGCCAATTTTCGTACAAATTCGGCCGACGCAACCGCACTATTTGGCACGCGCGTGTCGATATAGCTAAGACAGACAGGCAACTACGGAACCCTACACTGCGCGTATCCCAACACGCACTTGGCCGATTTTTTGGCGAGTCAAGAGGAGGAGGAGTTCAAGTCTCGTTTGCGCCGGGTAAAGCATAAAATATATACAAAAAGAGCATCAAAAAATATGTAACATATTGGTAATCTCCATTTTTTTTGTAGTAGTCTAGCTATTATTTATTGTTTCATTAACGTCCGGAGTAGGTGCAGTTTTTCTTTATATACTTAATTAATCTCTTTTGCATAAACGGAGAACTTACCGAACAAGATTTCATTCAACCAATCTCTGTCGGTCAATCTTCGAGCAAAGTAGGCAGATTATGTGCTTCACATGTGCAGTCTGCGGCAGAGTAACTTGACCCCCCTGCATAGAACTTAATATGCAACATGGGAGCGGAAATCGCGTTCCCTGTGACTGATGATTATATATACGTGTTATGAAAATAAAAACATTCTATCGTACTAAGGAAGCAGCAATCTGCATTAATATCAGTCTATACATTTCAAATTGAGTAAGTAATACGTATTATACACAATATTATTTACTTACACCCCTAATGGGATCATTGTACTTTGGCCATATAATGAGAAGGGGTGACGAATATTTGGAACGGTTAATCGTTGTGGGTAACACTGAAGTCATAAGATCACGAGGCCGTTTACCTGCACGATGGACTGATCGACTTAAATACGTAGACTTGTCCCAAAAATTCTACCACGTTGTTAGGAACACGATGGACCGAAATCGATCGACGGAACACATTCGTGCTCGAACAAAAATCACCAACCTCGATCATGGACACGCACACGACTAAGTAGATGAAGAAGAAGTATCCCATTGTAGTAGCTAGTAGGCTAAAGTTTGCCAGAGGCTCCTTTGCCAGATCCTCTCTCTCGCTTCAATCACATTCACACCTCTTTTCACACAGGATAGGTTGCAGACAGAGTTTACCCCAGAACTAATCCCACGAAACCAAACCCCGTAACATGGTCGGCCTTATCACACGATAAAGTGACAAGATAGACCGTCCGTCACTGGCTGTCACCGTTCGATAGAACGAGACGACGCTCCTATCTTGTCACTTATCGCGTGATAAGGCCGACCATGATAGTAAATATAAATCTGTATATAATTGTTGAATACTCGAATAACAAAAACAGGGCAAACAAAGAGACCGATCGAGTTTCTTACGTTAGATACGTGTACGAGCGGGTATTAGGCGAACTTTTAATTGAGTTTTTGCAACGCCCTAGCGTTACTTCTGACGTTACTTGCGCGTAACGAAACGTTTGCTTGCTTTGTTTGAATATACCATTACAAATGGGCCTTAAGTAAATGGTTAATGAGCTTACATGTTTTTATAAATGCGCTTATATAACTTATTCAGGTATAATTTCCAATGTTTGACATTTATTGCCATAAAGTCGACTTCTATTTGTTACCTGTATTGTTCTGCATTAAGATTAAAAGTGTCAATTATTGGGTCAGTGTCTAGTACTGGAACGTTTACCTTACGTATTGATTGTAATTAACGTTTACAATCAAGAATTATTCAGTTAATTTTACACGATATAAGTACTTACGAATTTTAGGAATTGAAATGAAAAATTAGGGAAATGCGTCATAGATTAACGATAACTAGACTGAAGGTACTCACTCGTATTAAGCAAAATAACGGATACAAGAAGAAATAAATTTCAATCAAGAATTATTCAGTTAACTTTACACGATATAAGTACTTACAAATTTTAGGAATTGAAATGAAATGGTAGTGTAAAGATTAACGATAACTAGACTGAAGGTACTCGTATTAAGGAAAATAACGGATACAAGAAGAAATAAATTTCAGTCAAATGCCGTATAGTTTTAATTGAACGAGCAAGCGAAGCGAATTAAGTTCTCCGTTAGAGCTTGGCCGAAAATGCGTTTGTTTGTTTTTCTTTACAGGTCGCATTTCTCAATCGATACTCGTGAAATTTTGTGACAAGATTCGATTATCTATTACATATATTTTTTGTCAATTCAGTTTTAGGAAAACTGAAATATAATAATAATAATAAGTTGGATGTTTAAATAGCATGTAAGTTTTATATTTTACTGTTAAGTATATAATTATTGTAAAAACCTAGTCTAAAAAGAAATGTGAATAAGGAGAATAATAATATGATGAGACTGACTTACGAGGTCTACTTACAGCTACCTACTTCACAGAGCCACTAGTTTACTCTATTACTAAGCGCCGTGTTTTGTCATTTTTGCAAATGCATCGTGCTAATAATAACTGAATTTATACTACTCAGATAAACATGACTAAATGCCTGCTAAGCGACATAGAGCAGCGTAAGCATAGGTAAACCCGGAGCCCGTATCTACTCACAATAAGCGCCGGCCACTGGGCGTTCGCAGTTTTTGCCAGCACAATGAATGGCGCTTCTTCACACGAACCACATTGTTTGCTGACCGCCACTGTGTTTATGGGCCAGGAACACCGGCACCACGCCACTAAAAGAGATTTATTAACACTTTATTCCAGCCTTATACACGTTTGAGCCAAGTCAAGTGCAAAAAACATCGAGTAAACACGTATTTGTTTAGTTGATGTGTATTAACTATAAATTGCTGTCAGCGGAATGGATACTACTAGATAGCTTATACACGTTACTTACATTCTCAGAAACCTTAAAAATATCGATTAATTTCAATTTCGACTGGTGTATTCAAAAATTACCTTGATAATTTAAATCGACATAGCCACGAGGCAAACTCAAATTATTATAATAACTAGAACAGTTCAAAAAGATTATTTTTCGGTAATCATGAAATACATTTTGGGAAAGAGTTTTTCATTAACTGAAGGGCGTTTTCCACTGGTCTCTGTGTTTATATTTTTCTATAACGAATTCGTTTTAATTTGACGATATTTCAAACCTTTGAAACCTTAATTTTACCCGCCGTAAAGTGCTTTTTAGTGCTCGACTGTCTATCCTCTTTACCTCTTGCCAGTTTTTCAACGAAGACATAGTTTTAATTGGAGTCCTTCCGTTTTGCTTAAGGTCTCTTAATTGAATTTTTTGCATTTTAATTTGAAAAGACTTAATTTGGCAGCTGAGAGGTTTTAATTCATCTCATCATTAATTAAGATTCCATTGAATATCAAACATTTCTTAGATACGTCCGTGAATAAGAAATGCTTATTGGGGTTTATTTGACGGTTTTTTCATCTTGTGATTTACAATTTAGCAAACGTTTTGAAAGAAAAGCCTAAGCATTCAGTCATGTAATTTGTCTGGGAGTAATAGAAGTGATAATAATTTTCCGACGTCCTATGAAAAAGTGGGGGCTTCCAATAAATCTGTCCCTCAATGACAGGAGGAATGGCGAGGACTAAATCACGCAAAACATTATAATGGCCGTTTATATTCGAACATAAAATACGAATGGTTCATTAAAAAATTGTACTGACAAACGAATAATGTATTTTGGAACGGGGAACTCATTTCACGCACACTTTTATCTGAAAATTTCTAATTGTAAGTTATCATTATTATGATATTATCTTGTTTCATGAGTGACATGTTAAGGTACTTCTTCTAATTCTTATTCGTGCACTTTTGACAGAGTGGTTGTCATGTTACGGTGGATTTTTGCACCACCGCAGCTCTTGTAATGCATGGCCATGTGGCTGGTTTTGGTGGAGTGAGAGCAGTCATTGATTGTGTCTTCTGCCGCTCCAATGAGGTCTGTCCATTCTGTTGGAGAGCGCCCACGAGATCTTTTGCCCTCAACTTTCCCTGGCACCATCGAACGTTCCATAGAGTCCTCGTTACGTGTGTTGGGAAGGTACCATAAATATACTCTTCGGTAGGTTAAGGTTAACGATCCTATTAAGTAGTACCTTTCATCATACCTTTGTTGAGCACCGCAAAATAAATAAATATGATTAAGTATACGCAGACAAGTTTAGTCTCGTGTAGTAAGAACTACGTACATTACAAATACACAGGCAGCCCCACAAAATACCCATTCCAAAGGTCCAATCTATATATATACTGGTGAAATATTTGGTGTAAACGTTAAGGCGCCGTAGGTTCAGCGAAGTTAAGCGAACAGAGATTTTGAAACAATATAATGTGTCTGTTTATAATAATATGGTTTCAAAAAATAGTAATCTTGAGGCTTTTCTGCAGGGAAATCAGTGCTTCGAAACATAATTTAGTAAATTTCGCTCGATAGAAAAAAATCACGAACATAGGTCTAAAACACACAAAAATATACTTAAAATATTCGCAACAAATTATGCACAAAAGCTATAAATATTAAAATTGCTTCTAAAAATCGGCAATATCTTGTTTGAGGGAAATCAGTGTTTACATTTTTATTTATTTAAACGGCCAAAAAATTAAAATTAAAAAACATCATATCCGCGCTTCCGAGCACGCACTTCCATCTCGCTCACGCTTATGCTCAGTGAGAGGGAAAGAAGACCATGAACCTACGGCGCCTTAAACACCAGCTTACTATGCAGATAATATGTTAAAATGGTGAATGTTTTGGTCAGTATAAGTATTGCTGAAACATAATGTTTCGATCTTTTATAAATAACTGTAAGAAACAAACAGTGTAAAATTTATAAATTTTAAAAATTACTATCATATGTATACAATGTGTATTGCTTATACTTGATCAAACGAAATGTGCGGATACTAGACAAAAAAATATCGATAAATAAAAAAAATAATAAAAAAAGCCTACCAAAAAAAAAAAAAGCCAAAAAAGTGCAAAAAAGTCTACCTCAAACTGCTAGTTTTAAAGTTACAGACACTAATTTAAAAAAAAGACTGTTCTTTTTCACAAATTTCTACTAATTACCTTTTTTTTTGTAGGTTTATGTTTGATATTGTTATTATTTTTTGGTTGGTCGATTAGTTGCATTTTGTAGCTTTAAAACAAGACTACTTTTGAGAAACTACACCGTTTAGACGCAAAGATATGAATTAAAAACCAAACTCGGAAATATTCATCAGAAAAAAAATTAAAATGCCTTAATTTTTTAAATAGTTAGCCTATAATTTTTATTTTTATTTTTTTATCGATATTTTTTTGTCTAGTATCCGCACATTTCGTTTGATCAAGTATAAGCAATACACATTGTATACCTACTCGTGAAGATAGTAATGTACTATTACAGACACAATGGTGATAGCATTGTCTAACAGCTTCCAAGGGACCTCAAGCCAAACAGAGATAATACAACGTAAAATTTAAGGATCAGTAAGAAATATAACATAAAAATATTTTTTATCTCCTATTCTCGGGACTCTGGAAATAAAATAAATCCAATAATGCTAGAGTTGTCAGGTTACTTTGATGTTGGCATTTGTTCTTGTTTACCATTTTAAGTCCCTTTTGAACATTCGACGGGGTTGAGTTAAATACTTACGTCTGAGAATTACCGTAGGTTACCAGGTTACGTGGGTACTCGTGCCTCTACGGTTGCGTGGAAATCGGAGATTGTGAAATAATGTGGAGTATTTCTGAGTCACTTAAGCTGGATTAGGTAGAAAATAGAATTTGATAACTTTGCCTTTATACACCTCTTAACGAAACAAATTATTTTGTTAAATATTTTTATTTCATATCAATTTTACCGGCAGTACAGAGGACACAGGTTCGAGTCCTGTCTTGGGCTTCAAACGATAATGGTTTATTTTTCCGTTATATTTGTTCTCCGTATCATATTGTTTGCCTTTATGGTATTCAACGACGAAAACACATACCTACCTACAATTAAGAGCGAGTTTTAGCAGTTAATAGTTGAAAAAAGTGTCAAACCTGTAACAAAAGACGCGTAAGACTACGCAAAGCTTCTTCATTATTTAGCGTAAACACAGCAGCATCATCGTGTTTAAAATGTTAATACACCCTGTTTACTTCTAAACATCCAGATACTTAATATTCTTTACAGGTATGCACACAATATTGATTAAAATATGACTTATCTTTCCTTCTAAACAACTTTTGAAAGCTGTATTCGGTCGTAAAACTGCACAGTCGATAAAAATCTGACGTAAAAACTTGGCGAAAGAACTGCGATGAGGATAATTGAAAAACCTGATCTCTCATTAAAATCTCGTCCGTCCTTTTCAGAATTAAACAGCGGCATATCGCAGTCACGTTCTTGTTCCCAGATTTTATGAGTACAGTCCCGAGCGTTTTATCGCATTCGTTCATACGATTGTCCAAAAAACTGGCCTATTTTCAGGATTCATACACAATTTGAAATTGAAATATGTATAAATCTGTCTCCAAAATAGAAGCAGCCGTTAGCGAAACGAATATTTAAATACCCTACCAATATTATAGTAAATGCGAAAGTTTAGATGTTTCTCAATCACGCCAAAGAGTAAGACCGCGAAGCGTTTCAACCGCCGCACTATTATGTACTTAACGATTTGTGGAGGGACTACCGTTTCAGAATCACTAAGTTTGAATAAAAACAAATAAGCTTGCTTTTCTACTTGCAATATGTATTAAAACTAAATGACGAGCCACCATGAGGTTTTATTCGGCAATAAATCGTTACATAAAAGTGTGGCGGTTAAAACGCTCCTTACCCAAAAACGGCTCAATGGATTGAGATGAAATTTAGCATGGAGATCGATGGTAACCTGGATTAAAACATAGAAAACTTTATATCCCCATAATCATCCTCTAAAGGGATACAATTGGATATGGCAGTTGGTACGAGAGTTCAGGCAGACGAAGTCGCGGGCAAATGCTAGTCATCAATAAACGGTCAGCGACGTACTCGTGGCTACGGCGCGGCGCCTGTTTAGCATCGGGCAGACCGTACGGTTGTTTGCCGCCGCCGTAGTATTAAAACGAAAAATTACGATTTATTGACTCTATTCGACCTCCTCCGCTTTAAGCGATTCAACAGTTCTTTTATCAGACATACTCGTATGCATGGATGTTTCGACACGTGATAAAATATTAAAATACCTACCGTTTCTATTAAAGACGTGCTTCCAAGTAAGCAACTAGGTATTTTTATCACATTGATTAGCATTTTATTTTTTTTCTTATACAAGCATAATTTTCTATGTTCTATGAGATCGATATGTAAGTATTCAACAGTAAGTAAAATGAAAATGTAGGTATCCTATTGTAAAATGAATGCCATCCGTTCGAGTGCACCGATCGTCTACGCAGAACTTAAGACGCCGTAGGTTCATGGTCTTCTCTCCCTCTCACTGAGCATAAGCGTGAGCGAGATGGAAGTGCGTGCTCGGAAGCGCGGATATCATGTTTTTTAATTTAAATTTTTTGGCCGTTTAAAAAAATAAAAATGTAAGCACTGATTTCCCTCCAACATGATATTGCCGATTTTTAGAAGCTATTTTAATATTTATAGCTTTTGTGCATAATTTGTTATGAATATTTTAAGTGTATTTTTGTGTGTTTTAGACCTATGTTCGTGATTTTTTTCTATCGAGCGAAATTTGCTTCATCATGTTTCGAAGCACTGATTTCCCTGCAGAAAAGCCTCAAAATTACTATTCGTATTTTTTTGAAACCATATTATTAAAAACAGACGCATTATATTGTTTCAAAAACTCTGTTCGCTTAACTTCGCTGAACCTACGGCGCCTAAATATGTATAAGTATAAACATTGTCACACAGTAAAGTGCTTGGTAGTGCTTTAGATACGCATTGAATCGTTGTGGTACATATCAAATAAAGTTAACTGTACACACAGGTTATTAAAATGTGAAAAAAAAACATGCAAAATAACAATGATTGGATTTTATAATTTGTTTGTGTGTGTTTTTACATAGAAAGCGATTTAATATTAATAATAATCGCTTACAAATTAATACGTTTTTAAGAGAACTTGCTTATAGTTAATATTAAAAGATATGTAAAATATTTGTTACGATAATTTATAATTAGTCAAAACCACTTTGCGTGAAATTATTTAGTACGTTTATTTTAACGTCGTTATATTCTCGACGAGAAAATACATTTTCTCATGAATTTGGGTTTTAGCATTTTGTCTGGAGGTTGAAATGTAGGTGACATTTATATAAGAGTCTATTTACTCATGCGTTCTATGTAATTTGCGACAAGTTTAATTACTATATATCGTGTACCTTGTATCAAGAAAATTGTGCAACAAACAAAACATGCCAGCAAGGAAGTCGTCATTCCAGGTATATAATCGATAGCGCGATCTAGGAATCGAAAAGGACGGTACAGCGCTATCTAGCGGGTAATTTGATCAACCCCATGAGTCCCATGTTCTCTTGAAAATATATTGCATGCATGCGGTACCTAGTAGGTTTTTTCGAATCATAATAAATTAATGTTAGAGGACAATCTTACACTTGTGTTATGGGTACTAGACGACGATATATTTAATAAGTAAAGATACTTAAATACAAAGAAAACATCCATGACTTATTCATACTCATCATACAAATATTTGCCCATAACGGGATTCGAACCCAGGACCTTCAGCTTCTTAGGCAGCGTTTCTAGTTACTACCTACACTAGGCTAGCCGGTCGTCAAATCAATCAGCCTGAATCACTTAATGTTTATTCATAAAAAATGTAAAGGTCTACGATATAATATTATATAAAATGTGTCTTTGGTTCCATATGAATACGGACATTAGTAATTAACTAAATATCATGTCCGGCAGTTTAAGTGCATAGTAACTTAAAACATGATATACAGCAGCAACAGTAGCAGTCAGTTTATGGCATGACAAAGGCAAGTCAAAGGTCACAAATATTTCACGATCGCGTTAGGAACAATAAAGGAATTTTACAGTACATATGGTGCTACTTTCCCGCACTAGTGCAGAAAGTGCACTGTCCGTGCACATGTCGAAACTTTAAAGAGCCATAGGTACAGTAAAACGTTGTACGATACACGTGCGAATAGGTAATTCGCAACTCGTGTCGATTTAAAACACTCCCTTCGGTCGTGTTTTAATTTATCACCACTCTTTGCGAATTTCCTATTTTCGGCACTTGTATCGTAAATAACTATTGCGAGGCGTTGCAATTTGCCTTTTTCCACTCACTTGCTTTCATATTTTAAAAAAGGTAGCCTAAACTTCTTCTAATTTTTCATTATCAAGGCAGCCCATACTTCAATTGGCAACCACAGTTGCCACCATCAGTTTAGGAGTCTGCGAAATTGGCAACTGTGGTTGCCACAAGCAAGTGAGTGGTCAAAGTTATAGAAAAATGGTTTTGTCACTTTTCAGGGAATTATTAAGTATATGAAATGCAGCCCAAAGTACTCCAAATACATTCGCTGAAAAATTAATTTAATTGGGAATGCAAGGATGTTTTAATTGTAACATTTTGTTACCCTGGACGGTGATTTGTATTGGAAAAAATTAAATCGATTTTTTAAATGTAGGAATATTATTTTATTTGATATTCGCATAATAAATCTCAAATATTTTCTAAGGTTTCGTGCGATTAAGTAAGGGTGGATGCCAACAAAATTCTTATACTGATTGCAAAATGAATCCCAAATATTTTCTAAGGTTTCGTGCCCAAAGGGTGGATGCCAACAGAATTCTTATACTCATTTGTTAAACCAAGTCCCGGATGCTGACATTTTTACCAACGAATTGGGTAAGCGCACGAAAGTATGTTCGGCTTGAAAACCATCCAATTACGTAAGGTCAATGAGGGCATTTCCGTCATACTTTTTGATAAGTTCACTTTGGCTGGTTATAACTAAGAGGATATTTACTTTTTAATAAACCTGATCACTGTAATAGATTGGGCATTTATTTAACTATACAAAACTCATATTAAATTGCTAGTATTGCTGGGTATTTAAATATGTTTTTCTTTTCAAAACATGTCAGTTGACGGATTTTCCCGACGGTTTGGGGCTATTCCGTCAACCAACGATTTTTCTTGTATCGTGACGTATTACAAACATATACGTCAAGTGAACAAATACCACTGAACTGTTAATCGAAACTAAACTTTAGCGAACTCAATTTAAGATTTATTTTAGATTTTATTGCCAAAAGTATTTTTTTGGGGCAATTCCGGCCTATTTTTATAATCAGGAGTAGTAAACCTTTTAAAACAAATTCCCAAACCCTAGGGAAAATCCGTCAACTGACATCATGTTTTTAAAATAATGGGCTACTGTTTTTGTGTTCACCACATGGCGCCACTGTTGAGTAAGATCCATTACAGTGGCCAACTCATTGTTATTATGGGCGCGATAATATTTTTAATTTCAAATCATATTTAATAAGCAAATTGGTCATTTCATTTCAAGTATTGAACGACCAATTCAGCTAAGACCCTAAATGCTCAACAATCGAAGAGCGTGATTACCATCATACTGCTATTTTGCCTTTATCGATCAAAGTTAATTATTTAACTTTGCAACCGTGCTTACAATTTTAATATTGAAATCGTATAATGATATGGACTAATTAACACGCGCTAAGACGTATATACACCAGATGGGTATACGTAGACTAGACAGGCATTAAAATGTAAACGTAGCTATCTTAAGTATTCCCTCCCAATACAAGTCACACTGCTTGCGAGACGCACGCGTGCTCACGTCACACCAGCGGTAAGTCCTGTCCCACGGAAATGTATACCTTCAAATGCAGTAGGAAGCGCACGTCTAATACATCTGGTGTGTAATGCCTTTACATATAACAATTTTAGTACCTACTGATTTTTTATCGGGACTAATCTCAGTCCGCCAAGTTGAAAAACAAATTAAAAAATCAAGCAAAATATAAAAATAAACTTGATCCTCTGCAAATTAAACTAAGAATCGTTGAAAATAAATCATAGTATAATAATCATAGTTATTATTTAACTACGCTACGCTACTACTAAGCTACGCTACCATAGTTATTACTAAGCTGCGGTAGCCTAGCGGTTCATGCATGCGGCTGTCAAACGGCGGTCGTGGGTTCGAATCCCGGCTCGTACCAATGAGTTTTTCGGAACTTATGTACGGAATATCGTTTGATATTTACCGTTGGCTTTTCGGTAAAAGGTAAAACATCGTGAGGAAACCTGCATGCATCCAAGAAGAAATTCAAAGGTGTATGTGAAGTCCCCAGCCCGCACTGGGCCCGCGTGGGGACTACTGCCCGTTCCCTCTCATCCGTGAGAGGAGGGCTGTGCCCAGCAGTCGGACGTATATAGGCTGATTTATTTTTATTTTTATTATTTAACTAAGTCAAATCAAAAAGGTTGGCAATATATGAAATGGGGAAATGCCGGCACATGACGGTTTTGCCCGTTTCACAATTGACGGATTTGTCTACTCAATCATTTCGTTAGTACCAATATTTAACCATCCATAGTTTCTCACCAACAGATTATAATTGAAAATTAATAAAACTACCATCAAACATGAATATCGAACTATATAACAAACGCATTTACTAAGCCCTAAAAGTACATTTTTTCATCGCACCGTCACGAAACACAGCAGCACACTACACTCGCATTCGAGTTCAGAGCGCAACCAAACTTTGAAAGCGGGGTTTTTCCGTTCACTGGCTAGACAGCGCCATATGTTTTTGACTGCGGGTATAAAATCTTCTCTCTGTTTTACCGATCGAGTCAGTAAGCGCGTACTGTTGTTTGAATAGCCACAAACGCCGTTTGACGGAAATGCCCCGCTGACGGCTTTGGCCACCCTGACCTTAACAAATTATAAAATGTTTTAGTTACAAATATTGTATTTGTTTGTTGTTATTTGTGGAGGTTTGAAATGTGTTGTGGGTGATGGGCTCGCAACCTGAATATCACATGTTGTCGATCTTTTATACCCACATTTATGCTAAAAGTGGCACTGGAACATAAGTTTTATGTGCTCTGCCTACCCCTTTTATAAAGGCGTGAATCTATGTATGAATTTGACATATTTTTTCAATGTGAATCTGTGTTTTTAACGAACTTCAAAAAAAAGTAGGAGGTTCTGAATTTGGTTATCATGAATCCGACGTAATCTGTAAGCTTATATGAGAAGAAATAAATGTATAGTGTATTGTAAAAATCAGACGCCACTCATTTTCTTAAACAAATTGCTCTCACTTAGCACTCACAGTGAACCCGTAAAATGACGTTGCACTTAAAAAGGCCTTCCTCACGCGACCACGCCACCTGAACACGTTTCATTGTAACACGATTCAGTAGTCAATCAAAAATAGCCCTTATTCCCATCTAACAAAGTTTTTGTCAATGATCATGCTTCGGTGAAACGGTATAAATGCACTACAAACTTTAATGTTGCCTTAGCGTGTTAGAAAAAACTTTAAAAGATCGCCCGATAAATAATTGGCGGCAGTGTGATTTGTGTGGCTAGTAGGTATGTTGTCGGCAGACACAAATGCTAAGATTGGAAAATGAGGGTTGATTTCGTTATTTTTTTTAAGTCAGTTAGTTTTGAAGTCTTTGTGTAATGACATTCTTAATCAGTTGTTATTTCTAATAGTGGCTAGGGAGCTAGCTTTTTTTAAGTTAAAGTAAATTCATTACCTGTGGTAGACCACTCTGAGCTCATCTCCAGTAACTAAATTGACACAAACAAATCTAATGTAAGTAAACACATTAAAATATAGCCAACCAAATAGGGACAGACGTAGGCGCATCTACAATTATCACTACAGGTATAGGATTGAGAATGACATATAATTATCATCTCTATTAAAGCAATAGATACTTTAAAATAATATTTTATCGGATTTAAAGTCGCAGTCATTGATGTGATATAAAAAACCAACCAAGTGCGCTTCGGACTCGTGGACGAATATTAATTATCTATAAAAACGGCAAAAAAATCGTTTGTTGTATGGGAGGCCCCATAAATATTTATTCTCTTCTGTTTTTTAGTATTTGTTACAGAAATACATCATCTGTGAAAATTTCAACCGTCTAACTATCACGGTTCATGATGACAGATGGACAGACAGACGGACGGACAGCGGAGTCTTTGAGCCTTTGGGTACGGAACCCTAAAAACAGGTAGGTAGATAGGTTATAAGCGCTCCAAAAGTGGCACACTACAACTATGCCAATTGCACCAATTTGCCTCAGTTTCGTGGCGTATAAACGTGTCTCAGCTGTCAGATTTGGTGCCAATTTTTAAACACGGAATTTCGTATAGACAACGTATCGACCTCTTTTTTATATTATATAATTGGTCACAGTAATATATTCTTTAGTTTAGGCATATTTTATTTCATGAAGGTCGATAAACAACCATCAGTTTAGAAAGAAAAAAACTGCTACGAGAAGAATCGGCGTCAAAATCTAGCTAAAATGGCTAAAAGCTAAAATGTAGGCTTTTTCAAAACAGTACACAATCTATACTTAGGGTCGAAAGTCTGTAAAAGGAAGATATTTATATATTATAAGTTGGTTGGGGATACTTAGAATCGATAAAAGAACACATTCCAACAGTTTTTATTAGAATTTTGGTCTATTTGTCTGTTTATTTGATCGCTCATCACGTGAAAACGCCTAAACGGATTTTGATGCAAACTTTACAAATCTGTCAAGAAAAAATCCGACCAGGCCCCTATTTCACCAACACGACAATTGTCACCTGACAACGACAATTCTCCGTACATTGCTGGATCCACAAGTAACCTAGCAACCACCTTAACTTCTAGAACAAGCACTGTATGGCGAATTGTCAGTGTCAGGTGACAATTGTCAAGTTGGTGAAATAGGGGCCAGGTTATAGGTTATAACAATTCAACCTCCAAAGGGGGGGTAGCCACTAACTCGATTGCTCGGCGCTACTTAGAAAGGAAACTTTACTACTACTATGGAGTAGGTACCCTGCTAAACTACCGGTTGGCGCTAAAATTAATGCGTTGTGACATGAATAAGCCACTGCGGAAGGAATGCATTATGCCAAATTAACTCTTAAGTTTAGAAGACAACATTTTTATAATTGATTTAATAATACAAAAATATTAAACGACATTAAACTAAATGATTGGGGAACTGAGTAAACATTAAGTAATCAAGTACCTAAACTAAAAATGAGTTTACATTACGTAGTGGTAAAATCAACACACTCAACACGCGTAGAATTGAATAATTACATAATGATTGAATATAATAATTTAATAGATAACAGAAAAAATATTAAATTACTCCGTCATGAATTAATAGGGAGTCTTTCTGCAATGTTCTGCCGCCAGAGTCCAGCACTAGCACATACCGTAAACCGTTTTTAAATGTCCGTAGGATGCCAAGATAACTCAATACAGCTTTTTTACTACATGAATAATAATAAAATTATCATAATTTAACATATTTTCACGAAATATTTGATACTAGTAAATATGACATAATTATGTCACGGTGCTTTGTTTACGGTATGTGCTAGTGTCGCCCCCTACCCTACGCAGAGCTTTGAGTAATATTCCCTATTATACCTTAATCGTAATTATATCGTAACCATGTTCATACGTATCGCATCCTTTAAGCACTTAATTATGGCCACGAAAGGTACTTTGAAAAAATAAAAACATTTTTCTCTGTCGTTTGCGGAGTAAAATAAATGTCAAACGATTTGGCATTTTATAAGCGCGATGCCTTTCCGAAAAAAAAAGACCGGGTTGCACTCCGGGAGTGCCGGCAGAAGTGAAAACTCAATAACATTGTAACAGTTTTTCGATTAGGTCACGTGACATCTTACGGTGTCACCCTAACCACTCAAGTGCCCAGCGCAACTACGGTTGCGATTCGCCAAATCGCAAAGTGCTCTCGCAACACTAGTTGCGAGGTGGAGTTCAAACGGTTTTTAAATGATATCTATGTGGAACGTGCGAAGAGCTCTTTTCTGTTGACTTAGTTAGGTAGAGGATTAATGTGGCAATATTAAAAAAATAAAAACCGCAGTCTATGGAACAATTTTACAAAAAGTAAAGTTGTTTTGTTGTTGAATTGCGAAACTGACATTTTAGACATTGCAAATGAAAAAGGTTTTATGCGGAATATTTCCCCGCGACCATATACTTTATTTAGTACCAATCAAAGCGTAAACTATTAAAGTTTTAAATAAACATAAAAAATACACATGTAATTTAGATTAAAAAAAAACAAAAATATTTCTGGCATAAGTCCCTATTCGAAACTGTACGTCAACTTTGTGATTTTTTTAATATTAATTTCACTATATTGACTTATTTCATTATTTATATGAATAAATTGCCCGTTTCTTTAGCATTACAACGTAAAAAGAATCAGATCAAAAAGTTCAGTGAAAGCCAAGCAATTGATTTATTTACAAAACATGACACGGCGCCGCTGGCGCGCGGTAAATCTTAGGCACTTTACAGCACTTTTTTTTTAATCGCGGGCACTCAAGTGGCTAAAAATGAATTTGACGCAACTTTTTAAACAATTATCAATTATTTAGGCGGACGGGCCGCGGGCGCGTTGGGTGCGACGGGGGCCTCCGGCTCGGCGCGCCGACGGGGCGGCGGCAAACACAATACCAATTTGTTTTTGCCATTGCCAAATATTTTTCAAAGCTATATCTCTTTAGGAATAACGTCTAAATTCGAACTATTCGAATTTGCAAGAACAGCTGACGGCGGTGGCGAGTTGGCGACCAAAATATCAATTTGTTTTTGCCGTTGGTAAATATTTTTCTAAGCTTTATCTCTTTAGGAATAACGCCCAAATTCGAACTATTCGAATTTTCTCAATAGCAAAACGGTGAAGGACGCGTTGGTTAAAATTACAAATTTATTTGCAGAATATGCTATTGCAAAAAGTGTTTAACGGCTTTATACTCTTACGAATAGCGTTCAGTTTTGAATGAAGTCGAATCGGCTAGCAGCAAAATGTGACCTCCTTCACATCTGACGTCACAAAACTCTGTCGCGTATTTAACAATTTTTCCCCATCCCAAAAAGTGCTCAGCGCCGCTAAAGAATTTTTCACTTCAAAAATCGAATCTTTCGCGAAAGTCTGCGCATTGAGGCTACAATGGGCACGGTCTAGGTCTGAGGAAGACCGCGGTGAAAGACTCAGTGGCGCTCTAGCCAGGCAGGCCACTTCGCTTTCGGCAGTCTCGGTTCCGATCCCAAAGACATCGTACGCAATCTTTGAGATCTCTCGAAACTAGTGACGATCGTGATTCTAGACGTAGCCGCGACCGTGATCGACATTCTTTATCCCGTTCGTCAGAAACGTTGCAGTGCAAAAAACGGTTGACCGATCAGCGGATTCGCACGACAGCTAAATTAATTTTGACAATTCACTACAAAATCAAAATGATCGGCTTTCTTTATGTTTATAAAAAGCTTTCTATAAGTACTATGTGCCTGCTGCTGCTGCTATGTGTGCTGATGACCTGGTAAAGGTTGCGGGAGTCCGCTGGATGCGGGTGGCGCGGGACCGGTCACTTTGGCACTCTTTGGGGGAGGCCTATGTCCAGCAGTGGTGTTAACTCTAGAGTAGTCGCGCAGTACCTACAGTTATTGCATTTTATTTCAGGAAAGCGAGTAGGAGCGTGATCTGCTGCTGTCCGCCAACCGGGAGCGCCACACTTTATCTGAGGTCTGAGACTTTCACGCAACGCAATAAACGCTTGGCGTCATAGCGGACGCGCACCCCAATAAATCCAATTGTTTATGTTTCCAAAATCATACATGATTTTTTGGTATAACGAGTAAGTGATTTATCGGTTGTTCAGTCTTGTAAACCAATCACTAACAGCGGCGCGGTCTGAGGTATGTTTTACATTTTTTTTTTCAAAAAATACGTAATACATTATTCTTTAAAAAGCTGGTACAGCAAGGATTTTAATTGTTGAGCCATGAAGAGCTCACTTTATACTGGACCCTTCAAAGCTACTATTTAAAACCAAAATTAGCTGACACCTTAATGACCCAACAATTAAAGACTTTGACCGTACGTTTATGACTGACTGTACAAGGTTTTATTTCTCACTCCATAAAGTACCACGACACCAAGTACATTTTTTATGATGACTGATATGGCGAATATTCTTATTTTACTTTATTTCAGGAAAACGTGGAGGAGCGTGAGTCTTAGTCTGAACTCCATATTTGGGACAACTGTAGAGCTTTTGTTTTAATGCCGAGTCTTAGCTACAGCGTCAGCTAGTGAGGCTGCTTGAGTTATGATTACATCCATACTTCCATACTAATATTATAAATGCGAAAGTGTGTCTGTCTGTCTGTCTGTTACCTCTTCAAGCTTAAACCGCAGAACCGATTTAGATGAATTTTGGTATAGAGATAGTTTGAGTCCCGGGGAAGGACATAGGATAGTTTTAATCCCGGAAATCATCCCCTAAGGGGGTGAAATGGGGGGATGAAAGTTTGTATGGAGCTGCGATATAAACGAGTTCCACGCCGACGGAGTCGCGGGCAGAAGCTAGTAATATAATAATAATATAATAATAATAATTAATACTTTAATAATAATATAATATATAATATTATAATATAATATTATAAATGCGATGTGTCTGTCTGTCTGTTACCTCTTCACGCTTAAACCGCTGAACCGACTTGGATGAAATTTGGTATAGAGATAGTTTGAGTCCTGGGGAAGGACATAATTTTTTTTTATCTCGGAAATCATCCCCGAAGGGGATGAAGTGGGGGTGAAAGTTTGTATGGAGCTACGATATAAACGAGTCCCACTCGGACAGAGTCGCGGGCAGAAGCTAGTATATTATAAATGAGACAGTGTGACTGTCTGTCTGTCTGTTACCTCTTCACAATTAAACCGCTGAACCGAATTAGATTAAATTTAGTAAAAATATAGTTTGAGTCCCGGGAAAGGACATAGGATAATTTTTATCCCGCAAACGCATTGAAGTCCCGAGCGAAAATCTTATTCTTATTACAGTTAGAAACGCTACGGGGTATATAGGTGAATATGGTTTATTCCAAATATAAATGTTGCATAATAATGTAATATCCTGCGGGATTGAATTGTATTATAAACAAATCTAGTTTACTGCAATGTTCTTTAACTGATGGTTTTTTCTGACAATCACGTACGGAGATATATATATATGCACTCTAAGGGTGGGTTGCACCAAACCTTCTGTAATCGTAAGTGGTGTCCGTTAAAAACTGAATGTATGGAAAGTTTGACAAGTTACATACATACATACATATACTCACGCCCGTATCCCATTGGGGTAGGTAGAGACTAAGGAACGCCAAATACTACGGTCCTTACATACTTCTTTCGCTTCGATGACATCCATACATCTTCTCATACACGCTCGTCGGTTGCGGGTACTCCTGACCTGGCCTTTTAACAGTATCGCTGAAATTTGGTCATGATACCCTCGCCTAGGCCGCCCCCTACCGACCCTTCCATCCATCTCCTGGACGTAAATCCTCTTAGTCAGTCTACTTTCACACATCCTCTCAACATGCCCAAACCACCGAAGCATACCTTGGTCAATCCTAGTCACTACATCGTCTTCTATTCCACATTTTTCTCTTATTATACTATTTTTTATTCTATCATTCAAACGAGCTCCACACATACTTCTTAACGCTCTCATTTCAACTGCATTCAGTCTACTCTCATGCTTTTTCTGAAATACCCAAGTCTCACTTCCATACATCAGTGTAGGAACAAGCACTCCTCTGTGAACCGCGAGTCGAGCCTTCTTTGTTATATTTTGGCTGCTCACAAACGCGTGCAATGATCCATTCACCTGATTTCCCGCTTTCACTCTTCTTTCAATGTCACCATCACACTTTCCATCTCTCGTAAATAACGAACCCAAGTACACAAATTCATTCACTTGCTCCACTCTCTCACTGTCAATCAGAATATTGCACACAGTCACACATTCTTCTTTCTCAAATACCATCACTTTTGTCTTACTCACTTTGACTTTCATACCTTCATTCCTTCTTCCGCTTCAGTGAGTCATCCATACAAGTTACCATCTCTTGCAGCTCCTTCTCTGATGACGCAATTAGCACCTGGTCATCAGCGTATAGGAGGCATTTGACGAGTAACTCACCCATTTTTAAACCCCATTCACTCTCTTTCAAAGGTATCATACAACTGTCCATAAATAAGTTAAACAACCATGGCGAGGCCACACAACCTTGTCTAACACCTCTTTGGATGCTAAACCAGTCTGTGTATCCACCATTGATCCTAACGCATGCTCTAGAGCCCTCGTAAAGGGATTTTAATGCCTGAATCAATTGGTTGTTTACCCCTGTTCACTATTCAAATAATCATTTTAAAGTTTCGCGCCACTAAACTAATACACGATGCGTTCTGAATGGTTAACGTAAGCGTTTTGGCTTGCGCCTGCAGTCACGCGAAAGAGAGGCAAGACGACCGCGCCCGTAACGCGCGAGCGAGACGGTGCATGCCGAAGAAATGGCGTGACGTATGACTCCATTTTGAACCTCCAACGTGCTAACATCAAAAACTTTATATCGTTCTCATGATTTTCAATTGTGGTGTCCAAAATTAACCCCCACAGTGCAAACTTTAAGTGCAAAGCCGGCCGGCAGTTACTGTAAACCAAAACACGTAGTGGAACGAGGAAGCAGCCATCGCGTACCCTGGTATCATGGAGATAGCCAGAGGATCCAGCTCCAGCCCGTTCAACCATCAAGGTCAGTGACTGCAGCATATAGCCTAGTTCAGTTTGCATTGTTTCGTGTATTAACATTATTCACGTATTTTTGAAATACCCAATTGTGGCAATCGAATTTGCTACATATTTTTTGGTGCCGAAACCAGGGACTCTTTAGATTCAGTTAAATTTAGTTCTTGTATTGAAAGTAATCCATTTATTTGAATAACATCTACCACCTAGCTACAATATTTTCGAGAAAGTTCGTAACCTTGAATAAAGAACTACCAGCCATTATTATTATGAGCGCGGTGTAGGTAACTTTCATTTAAGTAGTAAATAAACCTTTAATTATCACACCGAAGTAAAAAACAAGTGTTTGTGTGTACGAACAACTAAATTCCAATAAGATTTTCGATAAATAATAGTCTGTTTAGTAAAAGGAACGCAATAATTATTGCAAATCATCTAAGGTATAATCCGGCCCATTTTGATAAGTCGTGTTGCTTGCCGTATTGTACTAGTTTCACGAGAAGTTCGTACTGCACGGTTACCATCTTTATTTGGTCGCGCTGTAAATATATCGTAACAATTTGGACATATTTTTACAAAACTTTGTTCTTGTTATTTGCACATCTCAATACGTTTAACAGATATTCATACTTAACAAAGTTCACCGTTTTGTTGTGCGTATTATTCTCGTCGTGCATTTAATCTTGAATAGAAAATATAAAATTACAGTAGTCCGATATTTCGCGTAGGTAACAAGTGCCCGGCACTGTAGCAGCTGATCGTAGGTACATTGTAGGTTATCATTATTTTAAGCTGTTCGATATTTGATTTGAACCTTGTATGCATAAGTACCTACATTGGCTACTATTCGCTGTTTACTAGCCGTAGGTAATTGTAAGTTTCGAACTTATTCGTGATAAATATAATATGGGAAGGTAATTATATTTCACCCACGACAACTTTGTTGTTCATTTATCAAGTTGGAATATTTCAACCTGCCTATTTATATTACTATCGAAACGTTCGCCCATCTGTTACTTTATTTCGAGTTCGTGTTTAGGTGCTGTGTAGGTATTGTGTATGTACATGTATGTAAAACATGCAGACGTTTTGTTAACGTAGTTTTATTAAAAACCTACTTAGGCCGAGTGATCGAGGAAAGTATTGCGTTTAGGGACGTACTTAGCGAATCCTACCTATACCTACATATTACGCTTATACGTACCTAGTTATAATTTAAAAAATGTATAAGAGGAAATCTATTAAAGGAACAAAATCGAAATCTATCGAAATGGACGGTTTATCTGTGCACGATCTGCCCGCTTTACGTCGCATACGTACACTCGCGTTTAACCGTTTGAATAAAACGTTGGAGATCGCGCTACAGGCGAAAAATGACGTATCTCAAATTGACGCGTTTCTAATTTATTATTCGGAAATTGGAAAATACGTAACAAAGTTCGAGGAGGCTCACGCTGACATACTGAACATTATCGATAGTGACGCGGAGGACAGGGAAGATGAAATTCGTTCTCGATTTGATGAATGTTATTTTGAAATTCTTTCAATACATCGGAAACTCGTAGTAACCTCTGATGAACCGAATCAACCACCTTGTCCTTTGAAAAATGACATCTTTCAAGTACGACTTCCAAAAATAGTTTTGCCCAACTTCAGCGGAGATATTAAGTTATGGCCTGAGTTCTACGATGTATTTACTTCGCTCATTCACGAAAATAAATCGTTATCGGACACAGAACGAATGCACTACCTCGTGTCGTGTTTATCCGGTGATGCTTTAGTGCTCATCCGTACATTCCCTGTAACAGGGGCCTACTACTCCGCTGCGTACGAGGCTTTGGTTGGACGGTATCGTGGTAAACGGGACTTAGCGTTCACATGTTGGAAGGAGATGTTAGACGTA
This sequence comes from Epinotia ramella, assembly GCA_947578815.1. NCBI lineage: Eukaryota > Metazoa > Arthropoda > Insecta > Lepidoptera > Tortricidae > Epinotia > Epinotia ramella. The sequence continues at coordinate 12,901,233 of OX388213.1, read as the reverse complement.
AACTTTAGGTCAAACTCACCTCATGAATTTCGGAGAACGCTTGATACATTTAACGAAAATTTAACCATGCTGACGCGCCTTGATCTGCCTACCGATAAATGGGATTTTGTCTTGACGTACCTCCTTCTTTCCAAACTGGATTCAAAAACCCGATGCCTGTTCGAACAACAGCCGTCAACAAGCGAGCTACCTACCTACGAGTCACTTAAGACCTTTCTTTACACACAATGCGATGCACTTGTGCGCGATACACACTTTTCGGCTAGTGAAAAAAATCGCGTTTTGGAAAAGCCTCGGATACCCGACAGGAACCGCAACCCTACCAGTTTTAGTAAGCCATTCGACAAATCAAACTACGGAAAGAAAGCAGCGTCAACAGTTTTACTGTCGGGCACTGGTAGCGAAATGGAAACAGCTATGCAGTCGGCGTCATCGATGACGCCCATACCCACTATTAAGTGCTCATTTTGTAGTGAGGATCATTCAATTATCCACTGTAAGGCGTTTTCTTGTAAAACTCCTCAAGAGAGATTCGATTACGCAAAACAGCAGCACTGGTGTTTTAACTGTTTAAAATCGTCTCACGGGTTAAGAGATTGCAAATCTATCTTTAAATGCCAGAAGTGTCATAAACGTCATCACACGTTATTACATCTCGAAGGTTCTGACGTTAACGTAGCGGAAAACATTTGTGATACTGAAGAGCCTTCTAACACCTGTACCCAAGTGAGCATGGTCACAAACAGTCGCGAAAGTTCTCTCGTATTGTTATCGACCGCCATGATTGACATCCGTGACTCATCCGGTAACTTTCAAACCTTTCGTGCTTTGATCGACTCGGGCAGTCAAGCTCATTTTATAACTGATCGTGCAGCCAATAGCCTGGGCTTAGACAGATCGTCGACGTCTCGTACCATACGTGGTCTAGGTCAATCACCGGCTGCCGTATCAGGCACGATTCAGCTTGAAGTGGAAGTCAATAGAAATATCGTCTTCAGTATTGAAGCTCTTACTCTAGCTAATATATGCGGGCCTATGCCCACAACCAAGCTTAACAAAACAACTTGGACTCATCTTCAGAATTTGAAGCTAGCAGACCCTGACTGCAACTTGCCTGGGGATATCGACGTTCTTCTAGGCGCAGAAGTCTTCTCTTCTCTTCTATTGCCAGGCAGCGTTCGTGGCGAACAATCACAACCTTCTGCTCTGAACACAATATTCGGTTGGGTTCTATTAGGCAACGTTAAGGTTACGCAAATAACTGAAGTTAGTTCGTTTTTTATCAGTGAAGGTGAACAGCTACATGAACAAGTACAAAAGTTTTGGGAGCTCGACTCTGTACCTCAGGCTATTCCAAAGCTCAGTAATGAAGAGATCCAGTGTGAGCAACATTACTGCGAAACTTTATCTCGTGACCCTACTGGGAGATATATCGTCACTTTGCCGTTCAAAGAGAACGCCAAGGATATCTTCTTCCCTGGATCCCGGGAAATGGCGCTAAAGCGATTTCATTCGCTGGAGCGAAAACTGGAAGGCAAGCCAGAACTCCATGCTCAATATTCTGATTTCATGGCGGATTATCTACAAAGCGGTCACATGAGTCTGGTTCCCATCGACCAATTGTCTCAAGGTAAATTCTTTATACCACATCATTGTATTTTACGTCCAGATAGCGTCTCCACGAAACTTCGTGTGGTGTTTGATGCCTCAGCGAGCGACGCGCGCGGCGTGTCTCTTAACGAAATGCTACTGATAGGCCCAAAACTACAAACTAACGTCCTTGATATATTATGCCGGTTTCGTGTCAATCCCATCGTGTTTACCGCTGATATGAGACAAATGTACCGTCAGATCTTGATGACCGATAGTGATCGCGACTATCAAAGAATATTTTGGCGTTTTAACCAATCCGAGCCTATACAGGAGTACCGGTTGAACACCGTCACGTACGGAGTAAGCTCGGCTCCATTTCTTGCATGTCGAACGGTGAAGCAATTGGCTCAAGACGAAGGTGATCAATATCCCTTAGCTAAGTCAGTTTTGCAATCCGACGTATATGTCGATGACATCGTCAGTGGTTCCCGTACCTTAGAGGAAGCAGAACAAACCATAGCTGAAGTTATAGCTTTGTTACACAAGGGTCAATTCGAACTTCGCAAATGGGCGAGTAATCGTCCCGAGTTACTGTCTCACCTACCAGACGAACATTGTCTAACAGACTCCGTTTCAATGGATTATGATCAAACGCATAATCTCAAGGTGTTGGGCCTAAAATGGAACCCAGGCGGGGACGTATTTACGTTCGAAGTAAAACCATTGAATCGTAACTGTACCAAGCGCACTATTCTTAGTGAATTAGCTCGTATCTTTGACCCAGTGGGATTTCTATCCCCTCTAACATTCCTCGCTAAGTGCTTTATCCAACAGCTATGGATTTTATGTCTTGGATGGGACGAAACTCCACCTAGAGACATCGTGGAAAAATGGGAGCGTTATTCTGATCAACTGTCATCATTACAATCTATAGAAATACCTCGATGCTTATCCGGTTCTAAAATCAAGACATGTCAGATCCACGGGTTCTCGGACAGTTCGGAGGCTGGATACGGGGCCGTGGTGTACCTGGTTGCCACCTATGATCACGACGACGTACATGTTTACCTACTGATCGCTAAATCCCGCGTTGCTCCCACAAAACGAGTTTCTCTCCCCCGATTGGAATTATGCGCGGCCGTGCTACTCGCTGATCTGCTTAAATACGTAAAACAGATCTACTCATCATTGTTACCCGTCTTCGAAATGTTTGCCTGGTCCGATTCCACCGTCACACTCTCATGGATAAAGGCGCCATCATACCGTTGGAAAACGTTTGTCGCCAATAGGGTGAGTCATATCCAGGAAGCAATTCCAGAGGCTGTTTGGAATCACGTACCTTCCGGAGATAACCCTGCAGACATAGCTTCTCGGGGCCAATTTCCAGCTGACCTGGTGCATAATTCCTTATGGTGGGCGGGGCCAGAGTGGCTTACGCAACCTTCTGAAGGGTGGCCTTCGTTAGACATGTCGGCTATTAAAGATGATGTCGACATCGTTGCAGAAGAACGTGTTCAAGCGTTTATCGTTAACGATGACACTCACATGATTGACGAATTACTGGATAAATTCTCATCGCTACGTAAAATTCAGAGGGTCATGGCCTATTGCTATCGTTTTATTACTAACGTACGTAACAAGCTATCGCGTCGTCAGTCGGCTTACCTTAGTCTCAGTGAACTTCACAACGCCCTAAACATTATCGTAAAACATGTACAATCGAGATACTTTCATAATGAAATTACAAGACTTCAAGCAGAAAAACCACTTTCTAAGTCCATGCGTAAATTAAACCCTTTCATAGATGACAATGGTATTCTCAGGGTGGGCGGACGTTTGGCGAGAGCCGGGCTCGAATTTGAACATAAACATCCCGCCGTACTTCCGCGGAACGCTCCACTGACTTACCGTATTATCGAAGCTGTTCATCGTGAAAACTGTCACCCTGGAACGAATACCATGCATTATCTCATAACGCAGCAGTTTTGGATTCTTTGTCCTTTGCGCGCGATCAGACACTGTTTAGCAAAGTGTGTTCGATGTTATCGTTTAAATCCCGTTCCCCTCGAACCTTTCATGAGCGATTTACCGGCCGTTCGCGTGAATCAGGTAAAACCGTTTTCGATAGTAGGTGTTGATTTCGGAGGACCGTTTCGCATCAGGCTGGGTTCGTACAGAGGTGCTAAGATTGGAAAAGCTTATTTATGCTTGTTCGTGTGCTTTACAACAAAAGCTGTGCATCTCGAAACAGTATCTGATTTGTCCTCCGAAGCCTTCATTGCGGCTCTTCGTAGGTTTGTAGGCCGTAGAGGTCGCGTTAAGATCATTCATTCAGATTGTGGGACAAACTTTGTAGGGGCCAATAACCTGCTTCACGGATATCTGAAGTCGGCAGCTGATTCACAGCTCATAGAGTTTCGATTCAATCCCCCGTCCAGCCCTCATTTTGGAGGCGTTTGGGAAATTCAAATTAAGGCTGCAAAAGCGCACTTATATCGTGTCATCGGAGATCAGACTCTCACATTCGAGGAGTTGACCACTTTATTCATTCAAATTGAGTCTGTATTAAACTCGCGCCCGCTGTGCCCCGTCAGCACTGACCCCAACGATTTGAGCGCTCTTACTCCTGGTCATTTTCTTACACTGGAGCCGTTAACTTCGGTTCCTGATGAAGATCTAACTTCTATAAAGTTGAATCGTCTAGGTCGCTGGCAATTAATCCAACGGTTTCAACAAGATTTTTGGAGACGTTGGAAGGTTGAATACTTACAGTCGCTAACAAAACGTGCAAAATGGACTTCTCACTGCCAACCTTTAGAAGTGAATTCAATCGTGATCATAAAAACTGAAAACACTATACCGTTGCACTGGCCACTCGCCCGGGTGGTAGAGTTGCATCCTGGACCGGACGGTGTTGTTCGTTTAGCAACCATCCGGACTGCTAACGGAACGCTCCTCAAGCGACCTTTAGCTAAACTATGCCCCCTTCCTAATCAGTGTGAGTCAGCGTAGGATATAAACCTAAATTAAGTTTAGTTTTAGTTTTTGATAATAAGTAGAAGGTATCGTTAGTTATTAGTTTTGTTCATACACACGCACTTATTCTTCGTCTACGTTATATTTAAAACTAGATATATTTTTGTATATTAAAATACATAATATTGTATTTTGGTGGGCGGAATGTTCACTATTCAAATAATCATTTTAAAGTTTCGCGCCACTAAACTAATACACGATGCGTTCTGAATGGTTAACGTAAGCGTTTTGGCTTGCGCCTGCAGTCACGCGAAAGAGAGGCAAGACGACCGCGCCCGTAACGCGCGAGCGAGACGGTGCATGCCGAAGAAATGGCGTGACGTATGACTCCATTTTGAACCTCCAACGTGCTAACATCAAAAACTTTATATCGTTCTCATGATTTTCAATTGTGGTGTCCAAAATTAACCCCCACAGTGCAAACTTTAAGTGCAAAGCCGGCCGGCAGTTACTGTAAACCAAAACACGTAGTGGAACGAGGAAGCAGCCATCGCGTACCCTGGTATCATGGAGATAGCCAGAGGATCCAGCTCCAGCCCGTTCAACCATCAAGGTCAGTGACTGCAGCATATAGCCTAGTTCAGTTTGCATTGTTTCGTGTATTAACATTATTCACGTATTTTTGAAATACCCAATTGTGGCAATCGAATTTGCTACAACCCCATACATGGACAGAGTTGACCACAAAACATCCCTCACCACTCTGTCATAGGCTTTCTCCAAATCGACAAACGCACAGTACACCTTCTGGTTTTTGGCCAGGCATTTTTCGGTGATGCATCGTAAAGAGAAAACCTGATCCACACACCCCATTCCCTTTCTGAACCCTGCTTGCACATCCCACATTTTACTCTCAGTCTCTTTCACTACCCTTTCTATCAGTATCTTTGCATACATTTTCCCAACCACACTGAGAAGACTGATGCCAAGATAGTTTTTGCAATCCTGCCGCGACCCCTTTCCCTTGTAAATTGGAACAATGACGGCTTTAGTCCAATCGTCCGGGACCTTGCCATATCTCCAACACAAGTTAAAGAGTCGGTGCAGCAGGGTTGCAACGACTCCGCCACCACTCCGAATCATCTCAGCAGTTACCCTATCGTACCCTGCCGCCTTACCCGACTTCATACTTTTTACCGCATCTATAATTTCTGTCATGCTTATCTCCCTTTCATCACCTTCAAGGCCGGGAGTCACCTCAGAGTTCCGTGACTCTACCGTGTCTCTCTCTTCTCTTTCAAACAAACCTTCAAAATATTCTTTCCATCTTCTCAGTACGTTTTGCTCCCCTTTTACTATGCTACCAGTCTTATCTCTAATTATTCCAAGCTCTGATACTATTGTTGAGCCTCTAGCCGCTTTTACAGCTTTCCAGAACAATTTTCTGTTGGTTTTGAAATCTTTAGAGAATCTCTTATCCATCTTCTCTTGCAATCACCTTTCTTTCTCAAGATCACACTTTTTACCTTTTGCTTCAATTGCCCATACACACGTTTTACTTCTTCTTTCTTCCCCTTTAAATCCGTTCTTGGACTACTCTGGAGATTTCCAATAGCTACTAAGTCAAGCCAAGCTTTCTTTTTCTCGTTCACAACTTCTTTCACTGCTCCATCCCACCAGGGGGTTTCGTTTACTTTTCCTTTCTTTCTCTTTGTTTCACCACACACCTCGGTAGCGGCCTCTATCATTCCTTCTTTCACACATCTCCATACCTCTTTCATATCTTCTCCACTCACAATCTCCTCTCCATTAATATTCTCTTTCAAAGTACTTTTGTAGCGATCCCGTGTTTCTAAGTCTTGAAGATTTTCCACTTTTATTCGTTTGAGTTCAGTGGTAGATTCCGAGCAATAGTGTCGCCATCGTCTGAAGAGGCCTTTCAATCGACTTATTACCAGGAAGTGATCTGTGCCTACACTGGCTCCTCCTCTATATGCTCTGGTATCTACCACCCTACTGACTATCCTTTTATCCACAATCACATAATCTAACATACTTTTCACATTTCCTCTATGCCACGTGTACATATGGATTCTCTTGTGACTAAACATAGTATTAGTCACAACGAGACTCCATTCCAAACATAGCTCAAGCAGCCTCTCGCCATTTTCATTCACTTTTTCATCGCCAAAATTTCCTAGAACACTTTCGTATCCACCTCTCCTTACCCCAACCCACCCATTAAGGTCGCCTAACAAAACTATTCTCTCATTGTTTTTACACATTCTTAACACATCTCTTACACTCTCCCAAAACTCAAGACGCTCTGATTGGTTTCTCTGTGACCCGCCGTCATCGACTGGAGCATAAGCTCCTACTATGAATAGTCGGGTTAAACCCACTTTGAGCCTAATCCACATGAGTCTTGGGCCGATACACTCAAACTCATTCACACACTGCCTCATTCTCGCAGAGAGGATGAAACCTACGCCCTTACTACCACGTTCAGTATCTGAGACCCCTGACCAGTATGCAGAGTAAGGACCATGTTTGGTGGTATCGTATCACACCCCTTCCGCTTAGTTTCACTCACACATAACAGATCAATTCGTCTTTCATTCATCATATCACATATCTCATCTACCTTGTCATTCATACCTCCCTGAACATTCAACGTAGCCATCCGACATTCCTCAGACCACATTTTGCCTACCCGTGAGCCAGGGCGTGACGGGTGGCAAACCAGGTCGCCGTCATTTTTAGTGAATTTTTTATTGTTCATCATCAGTGATCCCACGAGCAGCAAGGGAAAAACATTGTCCACCTTGGCAGTGCCCCGCTTGCCAAGGTAAGGCGAAAAAAGTACACTGGACTTGCCCGGTTCCAGGACCTATTTGGCACACTCGCGACTAGGCTCGCCCCTAGCCATGCATCCATCGGCGCAGCAACCTTGGATTGGCAACGGAGAGGAAAAAGGAAACACGTTTTGACAAGTTTCTATGAAATAACAGCTGCCAGCGCCGTATTTAACGTTGATCGGTATGTAATCGTATAATGGCCGGTTCCAATAATCAATCCACCGATAGTTTTCCTTACCAACAGCCCGCCTAACGCTGTATAATAATTTAAAGAACCAAGAATAGTTATTTAAATTCAAAATTATTGAAGAATAGCATTATGTTTCACATGATCATGATGCATATTGAATACAAGACAAATCATATCTGTTTCCCTGTAACTTACAAAAGAAGGATTAATATTTCGAACCGATTTTATTTCAAATTCTTTTTGAGTGTCGTCGCTCTTGCCGCGGGCCGGACAATTATAGGTTTTTAATTATTAACACAATAAATATTATTGACTTCTCCACATTGAGTCTGGCCTGTTTTTTAATTGAAAAATATTTTCGTATTATAGGTATTGAACTGTTTTTTTTTTTTTATGATATAGGAGGCAAACGAGCAGACGGATCACCTGATGGTAAGCGATTACCGCCGCCCATGGACACTTGCAACACCAGAGGTGTTGTGAGTGCGTTGCCGGCCTTTAAGATGGGAGTACGCTCGTTTCTTGAAGGTTTGAAGGTCGTATCGGTCCGGAAATACCGCAGGCGACAATCCATTCCACAGTTTAGCTGTGCGAGGCAGGAAGATTCTGGAGAAGCGCACAGTTGAGGACTGCCAACCATCTAAGTGGTGAGGATGGTAATGTTGTCGCGTTGGACGATGGCGAAAAGAAGCGGCAGGGATTAATCCGAACAATTCCTCGGAGCACTCCCCGTTATATATGCGATAGAAAATGCAGAGAGAGGCCACATCTCTACGCAGCGCCAAGGGGTCAAGCCGATCCGAAATATGCTCGCTGTCGACAATTCGAGTTGCTCGTCGTTGGATGCGATCCAGAGGGAAAAGCTGGTATTGGGGTGCCCCTGCCCATAGATGAGAACAGTATTCCATGTGTGGGCGGACCTGCGACTTATAAAGCTGCAGGCGGTGGGCCGGTGTGAAATACTGTCTCGATCTATTGAGCACACCGAGCTTTTTTGAGGCTAATTTGGCCTTACCCTCTAAATGGCCGCGGAACTAGACTTCACTCGAAATGTCGACGCCAAGGATTCCGATACTGGCTGCGGCAGTCAGGGGAGTGCTCTCAAAACAAGGTGACACGTCGAACTTTAACTTTTTTGCGGTAAACGCGCAAACCTGTGTCTTGAACTTCAACGAACTTCAAAACAATTTGAAAGTGTTGCGGTCTTACTTATGGGAGTTTTTTCTTGTCCCTCCTGCTCCTCCGTCCTCTTTTGTCCGGTTGTTCTGGGTACACTAGGGTCGCAATCTTTTACACAGATTCCAGCCGAAAAAATATTCACCACTGTATTACTATTGCAGTCAGCCACAAAACTTGTTTTCCACATTGTCCGTATACTATAACACAATATATCCTAGCCTAAAGACATAAATAAATCTATTTTTAGGAGACCTAAGAAAACGCAAGTGGAAAACTGAGCATTCCGAAAATGACGGCGCTTTAATCATTTTTTTTGACAGAACTAAGGTCGTTTGGATACTCATTTGGATATTTTGATAAAAGTCATGTGCTAAAACGTAGTGATTATTAGGGATGTTACGGACCTTCGCCTCCGCATCCGTTAAGGCGGAACTTCCGTTTGGTTTTACACCTTCGGATTCGCCTCCGCTTTCGCTATTTTTTATTTTACACCTCCGCCTCCGCCTCCGCCTCCGTTAATTTTTTACCGAAGTTATACCGGAGCTAAAGGTATTGCATTTGTCGCGGTAGCGTGGCGCACGCCAACGAGTGTTGACTTGTCCGGGAATTACTTACCTATCACTCACGATCGCCCGCTTTTTGTCTTAAGCCGGCTGTACACATTGGGCCAACGTTGGCGTGTGAGCAGGATGCAGCTATGCGTTAGAAGGAGAACGCTATAATTCGATCTCATTCGTTTGCATAGCTGCATCCTGCTCACGCGCCAACGTTGGCCCAATGTGTACAGCGGCCATTACATATAAAATATAAATCAGTTAGTTCCGTCAGTTACTTCCGTGTTGGTATTGCGTTGCGTCATATTAGTAAGTGCTTTTAAATACGTTTAAAACTGGTGCCCTATGGAATTACTTTGTTAATATATAAGTACAAACTCGGCAAAGTGTGAATTATGTGAAAAAGTGTAATTATTCTAGGAAAGGAGGAACAAGGGCCACCTAAACTCGTTGCACCATAAAGAGTATGAATATGAAGACTGCAAAAGCAGACTCAGAAAAAAAGGTAGCTCCATGTCCTCAGGTTCGAATTCTACACCTATTCAAGAGGTAAAAAAACAAATTAGGCTGGGTTGTACCAAACCATCTGTAATCGTAAGCGGTGTTCGTTAAATAAATAAATAAATATTAGGGGACAATCTTACACAAATCGACCTAGTCCCATAGTAAGCTCATTAAGGCTTGTGTTATGGGTACTAGACGACGATATATATAATAGATATAAATACTTAAATACATAGAAAACTTCCATGACTCAGAAACAAATATTTATGCTCATCACACAAATATTTGCCCTTACCGGGATTCGAACCCAGGACCATCAGCTTCGTAGGCAGCGTAACTACCCACTAGGCTAACCGGTCGTCGTTAAAATCTCAATGTATGGAAAGTTTGACAAGTTTCTATGGGATGACAGCTGCCCGCGCCATATTTAACGTTGATCGGTCTGTAACCGTAAGTCGGTGCAACTCGCCCTTAGAATACAAGATGCGTTGACGAAAAATCAAACATCTCACACCTCCGGCTCCGCCTCCGATAAACCTCCGGATCCGGCTCCGGATCCGGCTTCGGTAACGGCTCCAACTTCGCCTCCGGATCCGGATCCGACTCCGTTAAATAAAAAAAATAAACTCCGGATCCGGCTCCGGCTCCGGTAAAGCCGCCTCCGTAACATCCCTAGTGATTATATCCTCTTTGGTCATGACAGATGGCAAAGCTGACCACAGGAACCTATGGACAAGCTATGGTAATAAATAATAGTAAGTAAGTAGCATACAAATCTCGATAAGTGTGACAGAAACGGAAATATCATTCATTGTCCTTGTTCCACTTTTTTATATTTGCCACAACCACGGACATCTAACTTTGAATCGCAGTACTCAGTCCGGTTTAGATATAACTGATTTAGTATCAAGTTGTGGCACATAATCTTTACCCGTCCAAATGAAGTAGGTTGTTTATGGCAAGTCATCAGCCATTTTAAGACCTGTTCTTAATTTAGCTGCATAGGAGCCTTTCCGTCCCACACTGTGGCATCACGTACAGCCTGTCCTGAGTATTCTAGGTCCATGGCTGACCATAAAGTAGGCGACTTCTGAAGCCTAGTTGGTAGTGACCCTGCCTACGAAGCAGGATAAGGTCCCGGGTTCGAATCCCGGTAAGGGCATTTATTTGTGTGATGGGCACAGAAACTTGTGGATGTTTCCTATGAATTTATTTATCTATATCTAATGTATGTTTATCGTCGTCTAATACCCATAGTACAAGCTTTGCTTAGTTTGGGACTAGGCCGATGTGTGTACGATTGTCCGCAAATATTTATTTATTTTATTTATAAGAGCTTTTAAGTACAAACGACGTTTTAAAATGCGTTCATGACGCGCGTTTTTTATAAGCGCGTCCTTTACGCGTAGTCAGCGGGTATTAGGAGATTGTATGCGTTTGTATTGCTACAAACGCGCGCGCTCTCTGTGCTTCGCATTTATACAAACGCAAAGATCGTGTGCAAATTAGATAAATGTTATAACTCGCCGACTGCCTTGCGTTCCTGCACGTCCTACTTACTTACATCACGCGTTCGCAGTGCGTTAAGCCTCTCACAAACTGGCGCGGTAAACTTGTCACTAGCTGTCAAATTTATTATTGACTTACACCGCAGGTCGCGTCAGTGTGTTGCAGGCTTTAAATGGATGTCGTGTGTATAGACATAAGGTCTACTTTTATAATTGATTTAACGTAGCTTCTGTCAATGCTGTCCATGTCAATCACAGAGTACTTTTCTATATATAGTAAGTCAATGTAGTATGTCAATTCAATCGATCGAGCCGTTTTTGTGAAAAACACGTTATGCATTATTGTTTATAAAATAATTATTCTGGCACTGCCACGTTGCTCATTCACAAAGTTACTGGTAGTATTAAATATCATATTCAGTTAAAACATTTGTTGGTTGTATTATGGATAAGTAGCTTGACTATCGTGATGGGAAAGCAACACTGATAATCATCAAAGCAAGCCAAAAAATGTAGTTCTGACGAATATCGAATCGTATCGTATCATGTCCAGCGCTTTCCTATCGAATTATATTATTGCAACGTAGTCAAGTTGTTTTGTGTCGTCGGATACATCCTTGCCCCAGACAAGCTCAATTTTTGTATTGGTCTGAGAGTTTTGCTTGTTGATACAATGTATATGTGTATGACTATACATATACATTGGCAGGGCGACAACTACATTATTGTTGTTTTTAATGTATACGTTATGTATCGTAGTGAGAGTTATATTTATTAATTAATTTGTGTTATATGTATAAGGATAAGCGCGATATTTCTAATTGACATATAGTTAAAACACAAACTAATACGCAATGGCGCATTTGACAAAAGGTTTAGCCCACCGGGTAGTGTCCCTAACAACAAATGTTTCGAATCTCGTTTTCTGTTCTACATTTGTTTCTAAGTCTTGGATGTTTTCTTTGTGTTTAGATATTTGTATCGACTAAATATATCGTCGTCTAGTATATATAAAACGAGTTTTATGGAGCTTACTATGAGACTACACTTCGATTTGTCTAAGATTGTCCCCTAACATTTAAATTGTTTATTTTTAATGACGAGTGAGGCGTGTCTTCGTTACATATATACAATGATCATTTAAGAGCTGAGGTAGTTGTTTTTAGAGTAGACGCCAGTTGTCTGTTATATCTGTTATCATACTCCTATACTTTGGAATATAATTACAGTGGCTAAAAATATCGTGATCGTTTAATTTCTACATACTCATACTGCTTCATCGCAATGATATTTGCACTCCCATTCGGACGGTTAAACTTCACAACAAAGTTTTCCTTTCTGTTTGATTTAAGAACCCAAAGCTCTGCTAACGGGCTAGGGGCTAGTTAACAAACCGTTACTTGGCTATGCTATGTAGGTACATTAAAACTCAGGTCGGGTATCCTTTGTTTACACTTTATATTGGCGCTAATTATCAATGGGTTGGGTATCTTGTTGGTATGAGGAATAAAATGTTGATCAATATATACATACTTCTTTGTTTCATATTCAGTTATGATAACTTTTAATAAGTTTGTTGTCCATGTTGACCAATTGAATTTAAATGAACTCAGGTTTTTTTTTCTTTAAGTATATATGTATACATCAATTATTTTTATACATTCAATTGCAGCAAAAGAGCGAGGTATCACTAATTATCTAAGTTTAACCAAGCCCGGATTATAATAAAAATTACTCTTTCATTCGTTTAAAAATGTAGGTAATCATTATTTTAAATTCGGGACTTTTTAAACTGGACACGGAAACTTTGGTAAACTAAAATTACAACATTGAATCAATGCCCTAGACGCAGGCATTACATATTGAAAATAAAAATACATATCTCACTTACAAAAACTTTGACCGATCGAGCAAAGATAATTATGATATTTATGATTATACCTTTGCATTTTTTTTGTCATATCATCCTCTTATTGGTGGAGTATTTTCAATTTCTCCCTGGTAGTACGCCAGCCGTTTTACTTCTTGGGACTACACTTGTTCATTCTCTCGTCGACACGAAGACGAAAAATATATACACGTATTTAACGTCTACGTGTATGTATAGCGCACCCAAATCTGGTGAGATTATTTAAATTACATCACAGGTCCAATCCTGTGCACACAACTCTGAATGGCGTTATAAAATTTGAAAAATATATTAAATCGCTTAACAAACGGAGGGTCTGTCGACGCTCCCTTATACCTATTGCTCCAACAAAGACATGAAAAATGGCGGCTAGTGGGGAGACGTGAAAGGGATAAAGGTACCTCTTATCTGTTGGATTTAACATCGTTGGAGCATTCACGTCCAAAGCTCTTTTTTGGGGAATTGTGACTGCATATGCGTTGTTATGGTTTATTTACATAGTTGTAAGTTTGTGTATTCATGGACAACTAATAGTTATAATAGCTTTGGATTTGCAAAGTTATTTATGTAATTGTCAGTCGACTAATGCAATATATGGCTCATTAGACAATACAGCACCATGTTATAATAAAGCGCTCATCATATAGCTATTAAAAAAAACAGTTTCGACTTAGATGTCCCAATTTTTGGCATAGGCCAGTCCAATGATGAGAAAGAATGGGTTTTACTAAGAAGCTTTTGGAATCGTCTGCATGTAGCAGTCTAAAATTTGATATTGTCATTTTAATAAACTTCAACTGATATCAGCATTTAAACAAAATGTAATCGACTTGGTGATCGCACTATACGTTTATCATGTGACTGAATTTAATAAAAAAAAAATTGCAGGTTGTACGTCATGCGATTTTCATATTATATATGATCCCAGTTCGTTTGCTATTGTATATAAATGCCAAGATCGTGCAAAGTAAATCCCACAAAACTAACATGATTAAATAGTAATTATCAAAGTGCATTGAACTTTAATGTGTCCTTATTCGTCGTGGTCGCGTGATCGGGACCGTGGCGTGTCGTAATATTAACAGTCATTACAAAATTTCCCAATAATAAGCCCTGAAACATTAGCCGCCGTCGGCTACACGAAAACAGAATTATTAATGGGCCAACTTTGTGGTTAATTCAGTTCAGCAGCTGCACAAAATGTAGGAAAAAATTTACATTCTATCCCTCTTAGATAGGCCGTGTACACATTAGCGCAAGACTCGCTAGAGGAATATGTGTGCTACCTTCAAAACACTTGGTGTATTTTAAAACTTCTTCATGACAGTAGCCATGCCCAGCTGCTGAATGGCAATTTAAAAGCTTTTGCAAAGTTTGTGTGTCTGTTAATATATAGTTTTAGAAAGAAGTTGTCCTTTTAGTTTGCAATCATAACTAATAATTATTTACAATATTTGTATTCAGATAAAAAATTGTCTGAATTGTCAACCACAATGCCACTAAACTAGTCTGATGCCGGGGACCGAAGGCTACACGATAATCACAAATCTTAACTTACCGTCGTTCATTACAAAATCAACTCGACGAAGAGAACTGTGAAATAAATGGGCAAAATTCAAGAACAAAATTTCTACAAAATTATTTTTGAAGTGAAAACTTCTTTAGCGGATGGGGAAAAATTGTTAAATACCGACAGTGAAGGAGGTCACAAACTTTTATATTTTGCTGCTAGCCGATTCGACTTCGTTCAAAACTGAACGCTATTCGTAAGAGTATAAAGCCGTTAAACACTTTTTGCAATAGCATATTCTGCAAATAAATTTGTAATTTTATCCAAGCGTCCTTCACCGTTTAGCAATAGAGCAAATTCGAATAGTTCGAATTTGGACGTTATTCCTAAAGAGATAAAGCTTTGAAAAATATTTACCAACGGCAAAAACAAATTGATATTTTGTTCACCGCCGCCGTCTGCTGTTCTCGCAAATTCGAATAGTTCTAATTTGGACGTTATTCCTAAAGAGATAAAGCTTTGAAAAATATTTGGCAATGGCAAAAACAAATTGGTATTGTGTTTGCCGCCGCCGACGGGCGAGCGGCCCGTCGCACCCAACGCGCCCGCGGCCCGTCCGCCTAAATAATAGATAATTGTTTATAAATTTGCCTCAAATTCATTTTTAGGGTGACACCGTAAGATGTCACGTGACCTGATCGAAAAACTGTTACAATGTTATTAAGTTTTCACTTCTGCCGGAGTGCAACCCGGTCTTTTTTTAACACATTCTTGTCGTGGATTTGAAATTGACACAGTTCTCAGTATGATAAATATATTTTTGTGCCCCTCACACGCACCTAACACCGACTGTCACGGACCACGAACCCGAAAGTATTCCTGTTTCTTCTTCGTTCAGGAGTATTATAAATTGAATATACGAGCCAGAACCGCGATTGTAAAGTTTCTTTATGACACAAAAGTTTCGCTTGCAATTGGCGTCGTTGCGTGTTTGTTTCACCGACTTCATTGCGTAGAAAAAACTTATATGGTACAGGATTTCTTTAAATGTATACCGTTGTTGTGTTGTAATTCTTTATAAATGCAGTGCCTATTCTTGATGCTAAAAGTAGGATAAAACATATGAAAATAATATCTGTTACGTACTATTTCATAGCTACACACGGCATGTGTTTATTTACCATAATTGTTTACAAGAGTTTTGCTCTTAACGATGGAGCTATCGCACTTATATCTTCCTTCGTACCTATATGTTAACACAAACACTTTATAAATATATATAAAGAAATAAATAAACAATACAATACAATAGATTCTGCTTTAGTTACTGTTACAAAATTAAGGTACCACAACTTCCTTGCATATTATATATCTTCCGGGGCTAGTTACATAAAGATCATATAATTTATATATTAAAAAATGCTGTACTGTTATCTACCATAAATGTGTACTAACCTTAAAACACCCCGTAAATATGCCCCCATTAACTGAGCTCGATGTAAACAGACTTTATTAAATCAGAGAACTTTTTCCTCGCTCCACTCGCTGATACATCAATGTGTCTATTAGAACGACCCGCGAGGCTCGTTCTTTCATTTATTGAATTTTACTGAAAAGCGCGGCTATTATACGACCACGGTCCATTACTTTGCCTTTACCTTTAGTCAATAATGGACGGTCATTTTTATAAAATAAATTTACCTTAGATCGTTTTGAATTTGGAGCACAAACCACTAATACAATTAGACTTCACTATAGGTTTAGGTAATAGTTTAATATTTTGTTTGTTCCCAACAATATTACACTATCTTACATATAATCTTTCGTCAGTATCAATAACGTCCGGCACTACAGGTAGGTTATCGTCCAAAACCTGTGGATATCTTTTGAC
Source organism: Epinotia ramella (assembly GCA_947578815.1). NCBI lineage: Eukaryota > Metazoa > Arthropoda > Insecta > Lepidoptera > Tortricidae > Epinotia > Epinotia ramella. The sequence goes on along the minus strand of OX388213.1, from coordinate 12,884,561 downwards.
CAGTTAACTGTAGTAGTAGTATCTGAGTAGATATTTAATGTAAAATATTTATTCAATTAATTAAACAATTTCTTTCGTTTACTAACAAGCACACATAATTCCAGAAAAATACATATAAAGGCTGAGGCTATGTACTTGCGCCGCTTAAGGAGTTCAGCCGAATTTGCCGCAGAGCCAGCCTTTACGGCGGTGCCGTGGGGATGAGACAGCGCTGGAGTATCGGAACCTGTCGCGTCGCAAACCATCGGCAGTCCCATCTTTCATGGCACGAGGGTCATGCATGCCGTCATGTATAAAAATTAATTCTCATATTTCCTTATGACTTATCAAAAAGTCGGAGATATACATAAGTAAATACCTTTATAATGCAGTAATCAGATTTGTTTATAAAGGAGCGTCTGCTTCTAAACTTAACCTTATTTAATCAAACAAATTCCTTTCAGCTTTCAAAGATTTCAATTTTATAAAAACTTGAAATCAGCCTGCTACCATCTCCCCACGAAACAAGATCGAAAACCAAATAAATCGTCCCGTCCAAATAGATGGCATAGTCATAAAATCTCGTATCTTCATCTACTCTGCCGGTTTAAAAGCGACCTTACTGACCATAAAATAAGGTTCATAGTCTGAAATTACCACGAGAAGGCAAATGTGATGTAGAAAGTGAGTAAGTACATACCAGAAATGTATCGCATAAAGGGAATTGGTTCTGTGCAATTTCGGTAATGCATGACTTGGTTGGCCAAATAACGATAACATTCAAGATTTTTGATTGAGGAAATAGATAAAATAAGAGAGACACGTAGGTTCTCCATCATCAAAAGATATATAATATATCATACTTATGTCAATCTATCTTATCTTTTTCCAAGATTCAAAAACAAGAGTGTCGGTGTATTGGGTGATGATTATTTCAATTCAAAGTCTCTTTTGGCAAAAGTACATAAAAGCACCATTCTACTGCAAAATGTCGATAGCAAAGAGTGTAAATTGCATTCACTATGTCTAAAACAGTAGGTTGGATTAATGTAAAGGTACTTACCTACTTATTTATTTTTTGGTTACAGCCAACTTGTGTGAATAACTGCCGAAGTTCATTAAAACCAAATTAAGTCCTACCTATTAATAATATCTCGTTAATGTACATTTTCCCTCGTTACTTTAATATCTTTCGTGGTTTTATAATTAAAGTGGATTAGTAAAATAATTTTCAGATAAATAATAATAATAATAATAAATGATTTATTTGGGAAAGAATAGAACAATAAGTGGATATAATCTAATTAAGTTGTTAACAACAAAACTAATATCTAGCAGGATTATTCATGGTCTTAGGGGACTAATATACAAGTTTATTGCCTAAACTAGGTTACAGTTGTAATCTGTGTTTTAGGCATAAATGTCCTTTGTTTTACATATATATTGCCTGTCTAAACATTTGTTACCTCGCGTCAAGAAAACAATGTACCTATAGTAAACTGTTTCCGATAACGTTTTATTAATATATTATTTTACTCCTGTTATCTGTTATCTGTCATCTGCCATTTATATAGGTTCTAACTCAAACATAATGGCGCCAATAATAATTTGTCGAAAACTCTAATAGCTCTATGGCGCCAAAAACGCACTGTTTAGCGTGCTGTTGATGGTTTATACATTTTCATAACAGCACTGTCAGGTGTACCAACTTCACACACAAATAAATAATTCGAATTGAAAGTTTTTTTACGACCAAACATTGCTCGTATTATAAATGATTTACTAAAATAAAAATAAATCAACATGTATCGTGTTATGTTTTTTCGTCATTTTTTGGTATTATTTGTAAAGATTGGAAGTTCAGATTCGGTTTGGCCCGGGTGGCAAGTGGAAGCAAATAAAAACAAATGAAACCATGAATAAGAGGTGTCATATTATTTCTAATTTCCCACTAAAATTGTTGTAAAAAAAATAAAAGACGAAAGATTCTAACTATATTAAGATTTCATTCGTGTTTGTTAAGAATAAAGTGTACGTTCCTTTTAAAATGGAGTAAGATGAAAATAACTGCACTCCTGAAGATATTCGGTAATGAGCAAACTTGCTCCCTGCAAAGTCAAAAAAATGCTATTAATCTAAAATTATAAATAAATAATAAATAAAAACTTTATTTCGTTACAACAGAAGTTAATTTGTACAACAAAAGTGTTGTTGAACCTAGTAACACAGTTATCTAGTTGTAATTTACATTATTGGTGCAGAATGAAGTCCTTTACTTCCCGTACTTGTTATAAACTGTATCACGGTGAAGTAAGATTCGTCAGCCAACATCAATAGGTGTAACTGATATACTTATGTAATGTTTTTACATAATATGAGAAAATTGAAATGAATTGAATTGAAAAACGCTCGTGGCGCCTTTAATTGCGATGCTTGCCAACGCTCGCATCGCAACCCACACCATCCGCGTTTTAAGAGCCTTCTTATACAACAGTTGCATTATAGTATTTTATGCAACTGTTGTATAAGCAGGGTCTTAAAACGCGAGTGTCGTGAGTTGCGATGCGAGCCTTGGCGAGACGCCACGAGCGTTTTAAGACCTAGTTATACACCGTTGCATACAATACCAATAATTGGTAAAATATGTATGTATACAACGTAATAATTATGTATGACACTGATACATGATAATTTATTTTTATTTTAGTAAATATTTATGTTCTACAAATGTTTTATAGTAAAAATTTGCTTATGAAGTTGGTACCACTCCAATATAGCGGCTGATTAAAAAAAGTTAGTTGATTTGACATCGTGGTAAACAGTGCTTTTATGAAAATTGTATGAACCATAAAAGTACGCTAAACAGTGCGTTTTTGGGCCATAAAGCATAGAGTTTTCCGACGACTTATTATCGGTGTCATTGTATTTCAGCTAAAGCCTATATAAATGACAGATAACGGCACAGGAGTAGAAAAAATACTATTAAGTGACACAGTAAAGTACTAAATACCCGTCACAATAAATATATATAGCACAATGAATCATAATATTTTTATAGATTCTTGTTAAGGTAACTTTTTGCTTTGTCCTAACAGGATCATGCTGTACTCTATGTATATATGCCCTTGTAACCTCTTGTAAAAGATTTAATGATCCAATTGGTAAGTATGCAGTTCATTATATATGTCAAATATACGGTTATTAAACCAGCGCAGTATATTTTTCTCTAACTTACCAATTGTTCATAGGATTTAATTTCCTCAAGGCTATTATGAGTGTTATTTTTATATCGCTAATTTCACAGCAACCGTGCCACCACAATAAATTACACGAGGGGAAATGAGCTCAGCGCTCCGGAAAGAGGAAAAAATGCTAATAAAATTGTACCTTGCCCGTTAATCTTAACCCTCGCCTCCACATCACCAGTTTCTTCAGATTTCTGGTAGGAAATTATTTTTTCTTAACAACACTAGAATGGGCTTGATGCTCTTATTAGCAGGAGGGGTGTTGAAGGAAACACTTTTTGGGGGTATAGAAAGGCTCCGGTGATTATATCTGTATTTAATATCCAGTACATAATAATATTAATAATATCATTAGGAAATTGTTGGGTATATATTACGCTCAGGGGAAAGATATATAGAAACAAATATACATAGTAATATAAGCGCTGAACTGTTGTTACATCAAAGTGTTTACGTTTACGACCCTGAGGAAAAAGGGCAAAAAAAAATGGAAGAGAAAACATAATTTGCAAATCTGTCACTCACTGACCAATAGATACCAAAAAATAAATAATTGTAAATACTTACTTACGTGCAGAAGCTCCGCTGTCTAACATAGTTTATGTTTGATAGCTTGAAAATTCAAACCTAAAATCAAATCCTACTTGCATGCGTTCGCTTCATAGCACGTAGGTACTTTTTCGTTCGTAACACGATCAAGTTTATTAACACCTCTCAGATACGCGAGAGCCGAGATTATGTACAATAAAGTGCTTCCATACAATACATTAGTCGAAGCTTCAAGCAAACAGGCCTGCTTAAACGCAACAGTGTATTTAATACAACAAATTCTAAGCTTAATTCTCCCATACGCCAATGACCTTCGATCTGAATTCCTTAGTTTTATAATGTTTTTTGTAGCTTATTATATTAACAACAACGACTTTAAGCAATATAGTATCCCATATTTACTTCAAAGTTCATTGTTTATGAGATATTTGGCATCAAAGTTGAACAATTTTAGGCCAAAAAACTGGTTTTCTGGACATAACTTTTGTGTTAATTGGTTTAAAATGAAAACCCTGGACCAGTTTTTAGAGACGTCATAGACGAACCCAAATATGTAGATTTCGTATATTATGTTATGTTAGATCTTTCACGTCAATAGAGATACGAAAGAAGGGTTTTTTTAGACAATGTTTAAAAGGTGAATCAAAATGGAGATAAAAGATTGAAGAACCGATAGCCGTTTGATTTATAATTCTATCTCTAGTGCAAAAGTAGGAGATACGATTCAAAACTTCTCAAAAATCGATGAAAACCTCGGGTAGCCCCTTAACATGCTTCTTAGAATATTACAGGTCTATATGAGTTACTGGGTTCTTGCGTATAAATAAAGTACATTTAGGCAGAGACCAGTAAGTAAGCTATACTGACCAAGCCGTAGGCTATTACGGTCAAAGCAAGTAAGTGTTTTTCTCTAAAATTAAACAAGAAAATAAGATAAAAATATATTTAAATAAAAAAAATAAAAAACAGCCTATATATACGTCCCACTGCTGGGCACAGGCCTTCTCTCATGGATGAGAAGGAATGGGCAGTAGTCCCCACGCTTACCCACTGCGGGTTGGGGACTTCACATACACCATTGAATTTCTTCGTGGATGTATGCAGGTTTCCTCACGATGTTTTTCCTTCATCGAAAAGCTAACGGTAAATATCAAATGATATACGTGCCGGGATTCGAACCCACGACCGCCGTTTGACAGCCGCATGCCTGAACCGCTAGGCTCCGTACCTAAAAATATATTTAAGAAATATTCAAGGTAACATTCATATTCGGGCATTGATATTTTTATTGATTTCCCAGGGATATTCGTTTGTTGCATGTCTGAATTTGACTCTTGGGAGGAAGTGAATGTACACATTTATTTACCTTCATCGCTAAATATTTATCACCTGGAGCATCATAGAACTTTTGTATATTTTGACTTCTTTTATTTGTGATTTCTTTACTTTCTAGCCATCCGATTGTCTCTTTAACCATGCTATTTTTGTATAAGTACTTAGTTCTTTACATATGTTTACGTTCTCTATGTTGAGTACTACACAACGAAGCGTGTCTGCACATAAGCTAGACGGCTGCATTATTTGGCGCAGATGGCTGAAATAAGCCAGAAACACATTCTCCGATTGATTAGTTTGATTTTCTTCCTTCCACTTAATGAATTTCTCGTAATCTTTTAAATATCTATCCTTGGATTTAGGCGGGAGTAAATTATTTTTAGGTAACTCCGCCGTCTCTCAAATGTCAAATGAAAATGGAAATGGGCAGGTCACACAATTAGAGGGAAAGAAAAGTGGTCTAAAGCAATAATGATACTGATATAAATGTACTGGTTTACTGGAGACAAAAAGAGGAAACGTGGCAGGCCAACAAGAAGATGGGTTGATGAGATTAAGAGCGCAGCAGGAGGTTACTGGACCACAATAGCAAAGGATAGGGAGAAATGGAAAGAGTTAGGGGAGGCCTTTGCCTACAAAAGGCATACAGATAGAAATTAGATATAGGTTAACAACAAAATGCAATGTAATGTACTTACAAAATACCTGTCTGAAATAAAGGCTATTTTTATTTATTATTTTAATTTTAACTCCGCCGTCTATTTCGGAATCAGACTGGTCTAAACTCATTTCTGCATAATTGTAATACATTTCACAAACCAATTATAGTATTTTAAATCCTGCTTTAATTTCATTGCGTTTATTTTTTTTAAATACTGCGTTTAGTTATTTGCACTGACTTACCAATGTAATGTTTTAATAATTACAATTAACTATTGTTATACTTTATAACTAACGTTCATACTTTTAATTTTACTCAGACGTTTTTTTCTAAACAACACATAACAGTCATTCTGTATATCAACAATAATCTTAACTTTTTTCCCCCATTTTACATAACACAATTATGAGCCAAACGCGGCCATACAAACTTTTCCGCACTAACCTTGTCACTACATACTTTTTTTTTAATATGCACATGAGTTTCTTTATACTGCCAACAGTGCTGACCTTTTTTTGTATAAATTTTGTTCTTGGTGTAAATTGCAAGTGTACTTATAAATAATAAAAACAATTAGTCGTATGCATATTAAAAAGTATACTTTAAATAAGAATATACATATATTTGAAATAAAATTCAAGATTACATTACATTACATACCATTATTGAGAAAAAGTATTTCTGAAATGCGATAACATGCCTACAATTTATTCACAACGTATGTTAACTACCATGTTACCGATTTGACTTACTCATCTGTGAAGCGGTAGAAACAAACCTATTTTTATAAAAGTTTAGTAATAAGAAAGATTTGAGAAAAAATATACATTACTAAAAATATATATATTTCAAAACCATAATTCTATTTTAGAACAATGTTTCTTCGTGTTAACGCATTTACTAATATTCACCACATTTTGCAAGCAGAGTTTTTAACGGCTTAAAACAAAATGGCTTCCATCGTGCGCACTCACGTACTACAAAAACTAAATGCAAGAACACTTGAAGTTTCTAAATATAAACTCGTTCCCTGCGACTAAATACGGGATTGTAAAGACCAGTGCGGCTATAAGACTTAATCTCATTTGCAAAGCCAACTCTTTCAGAGAGCTTAGCTTGGTCAATCCGTTTTTCTGGGTTTAAGGGTTGCGAGTATGGTAGGTCAACGCAATGTGATTTTTCTACATTTACGTAAGTCTGATATTAAATTAGCATTGTTTGTTTGACTAAATTCAGTTTTTTTTGGCATTTATCTAAATGCCAAAAAAAACTGAATTTATATATATATATATATATATTTATATGTATATATTAAACTAAATTTTAGGTATCTACCTAGACTTGACTTGACACTTGTAAAACTTTTAACTGCGTTTTGTAAAAGCTACTTACAGAATTACTTAAATTTCGTAGACGAACGTTTTTTGAAATCCACTTCTCATAAATTACTTATGAAATATCTATCGTATGAAAGGTCATTGACACATGGGTTATATGTTTGTTTAATCCCAAAACCAAATGAGATATATTTGAAAGAATGTTTATAGAAGTTGTTTTTTAGTTAGTGACAGGGAATTGGTATTAAATATTAACTAGGAATGGTTAAAATAATAACGTTATTAACTCTTAAAGCGAGGTCATAATGACTAAACTATTTATTTGAACTTGCATATTAAGTAACAAATCACAAAATATACAAAAAACTAATAAAGTAATGCCACAATGCGTTCTCTACCAGATAACCTTTAGGCCTAACATAAAATAATCATATCTGGTGCGGGATATGAGTACAACCCAGAAATAATGAAAACGGACAAATTATTGCTTGTGCTAAGCTGCATTCTATGAAAATTTAGCCAGTTCACAAGGGAAAATCTTGATAAATGGACTCCATCAACTCTTTCTACCCGTGAATTTAAAGTTGCAGTTGTTTAAATGGAAACAAGAGAATGGCGGGTCCGTCTCATCAACGCTCCATTGGTTCGTTTTTATACGACGCATTCGCATATTCTGATGTATTAAAAAGACAATGCATTCGTTCGTGGATTTATGACCCCGCTCTTCCGCTTTTTCCGAATCTATTACGGCGTCCGTACGAATTATTTGCAGGTAACGGAGATACATTGAAGTTACGGCAGTGTTTCGGAGTTACAGTTTATTTTTCAGTTTGAAATAGGAAGGTTAAATTCATTCAGTTTCGACTTTAGGTAGGTGCTCGTTTTAAAAATACTATTTTTTTTTAATTATTTATTTGTATAGACACAGTAGGGATGTTTAAATATATTAAGGTCATGTGTATCTAGCTTGCATGCAAGCGTGCAAATATGTAGGTGTGAATTAAATTATCAAAGAGTACAACATACATTAAAATAACTATACAATGTCAAATTGAATTAATATACATTATTTACATAATAGTCATAATCATAATAATCATCAAAGAGGCAGAATAAAATTATATAAATACGACAAATTCTAATACTATTAATGCTCGAAATTCTTATGATATCTCTCAACAGCGATAGCCATTCAATGATTTTTTACACTTTCATGTTGTGTGTTTTGTGTTTGTCTTTCATGTGTGTGTGTTGTGTGTGTGGCGACCGGTTAGCCTAGTGGGTAGTGACGCTGCCTACGAAGCTGAAGGTCCTGGGTTCGAATCCCGGTAAGGGCGTATTTGTGTGATGAGCTTGAATATTTGTTTCTGAGTCATGGAAGTTTTCTATGTAAGTATTTAAGTATTTATATCCATTATATATATCGTCGTCTAGTACCCATAACACAAGCCTTACTGAGCTTACTATGGGACTAGGTCGATTTGTGTAAAATTGTCCCCTAATATTTATTTATTTATATTTATTTATGTTGGTACATGAAATAGGTAATAGGTATTGTAAATCAGGATTTTTGCTAGCATTTCTTTCGCCGAATTTAAACTTTCGTGAGACATGTTGAAATAATGCTATAATTACACGGTTCAATCACTCACGTATGAAATGTCACTACGGGCAACATGTTTCCAACTCTTCGGGTGTTCTTTTTCAGTATATGTGTTTTCGGGGCGGTGTCGCTTGAATCGCTTGTGTCTTGAGAGTTCGAAACATGTCGCCCGTAGTGACATTTAATACGTGAGTTGAAACGTGTAATTATTAGCGTCATTTCTTTCGTATCTACATTAGTGTGTTGAATTTGTGTTTACCATATTACAAAAAAAACTTAGTGATGTGAATTAATTGGTTGTAATTACATAATTACTTCTCCTCGGTCCTCACAACATTTTCATAATAATTGTGCACAGCGAAATGTCATCCCGCTCCCACTTGGGGCAGCCCAACTGGGGAAGTACCTCCGCCTTGCAGAAGACCACAGCCATAATAACACTACTACTTTCTCTGTAGTAGTGTTGTGTTCCTGGAGGTGAGCAAGGTCGCCATAGCTCCCGAGGATGCGTTGTGTTGAGAGCGAGGGAATTTGTTCCTTCAGCTGTCAACACGGCGAATCCTTAAACATATCCAACCCCCATGTTACTCTTTTGGAGTTGCATGCGTCTATAGGCTGCTGTGTCCGCTTACGATCAGGCGGGCCGTACGCTTGTTTGCCACCGTCGTTGTATATAAAAAAACCAAAAGCACCCTGAAATAACCACATGTTTACCTATTAATTAGCCGTTACTTAACCCGCCTACAAATATAACCGAAATCCCTCAAAAATAGCCAGTTATATCCAGTTAGTTAACCCCATTTAGACCGGGTAATGCACATACACAGGGTTAAGTCGGTATTCCGCGGTTAATTAACCACTTGACACCCGCCGTACCTGTACCTAATTGACATCGGGACGTCGCTAACGGGAAATGCCGGCAATCGCCCTGCGCAAGAAAAGAGTCGTATAGGTACTTGTATAAGACCTATATAGACAGATGTTTTGGTAGTATTGTACTTTATAACGTAAAATCAAAGAGAGAAAAGGAAAAGAAATAAACATGTAACATATATACGTCCGTGGATTTAACGTAGATAAGATACTACACACTTTCAACCGAGCTGTTTCTAATTGTATACTGCAAGTCGATCACGTAAACGCATAGTACGCGCATCACGTAGAACTAAATGTCACTTTTTCTATGTGTTAATGACAGTTGAGTTGTCCTAACGTGCGTTCGAAAAGCTACGTGGTTAAAGCTAAGTTTAGATGGATCCATCAAAACAGAAAAAAAATACCGTTGTAAAATCTGGACACGGAATTTCCCAAGAGGTAACGAAAGGAAGCTATATTAATTTCTCCCTTTAAAAGCAACCTTTGGCTGCATTTAGGTAGTCACCTTAAAAGTCCATGATTCAGGCAAAATCTGCATCTTACAAGCACTAATGAATTAAATTCAGCCCGTTCTGAGTAACCTCATTTTCCTTTAAGGACCTCGTTTTCATTTTAAGAGGCGCTAAGCTCATCATATTTAATTGGTTTTTGCGAGTAATCTACCATACTGAAACAATAAAAGACTCAATTGACTAATGCAAAAGCTTTAAATAAGCAAACAGAAAACCATACCGCACACAACGAAATTTTTTATTTTTATGTATAATCTTTAGATTTGGAAACTCATGTAGTTCGAGCAAATTAATAAAATCAGGGCAAATAATTCGTTTATTTTTGTAAATTGGTATGGTAAAACCTTGTGGTGTCCAGATGGACATACTAAAAGTCCTCGAGGGTGGGGTGTCTGCTGAGGGTGTAGGGGTTGAAGGTACCTTTTTTCGGTTCTCCTCCGTTAGCCCTAAGAAGTTCAAACCTAATTTCACTAGCCCTAATATTGTGAACCTTAAAATCGCAAACACGAATTTTAATTCTCCCTAATTATTCAGTAGCTCTAATGTCAGTATTCCGAATTTTCATAATGTCTAATTTCTCATGACCGAATTCCCACTAAAACTAATTTTATTTAACCGATTTGTTCATAGGCCCAATCTTTCAATGCAATCACAAACCCGAATCTTCATTTTTCCTAACTATTTTAGCCCTTATGTCATAATACCGTTTTTTCATATTGTCTAATAAATATCTCATGCCTGAAATATCAGTAATATAAATTTTACTTCACCGATATTTTTCTTTTTCTTTTTTTGTATAAAGTCGGTTATGGCGTAGGGTCGCAGTTCTCCCTTACAATCCTACTCGCTTCGCTCTTCGTCGTACCTACACTGACCTGCCTTAGAGTAGAATAGGTAGGTAATCCGACGTCCAGAGGTATTTTTGATTCTAGAAATTGATTTTCAAAGAAAACCCGACATGTTCACTGGTTCGAGGAAAAATGCATTAGGTCTAGTGAAACATTAGAGCAAAAGTTAATAGGTCAAGTGACAGGATAGGTGTGACGAAATTAGGTATAGTGTTAATTAAACAAAGTAACCATTAGGCACATTAATCATTAGGCTTAGTAATCATTAGGAAAAAATATTATTAGTTTCCAATATATTAGCACACTTGATGTTTAGTATTAGGAAAGATTAGGAGGAATGAAATTAGGCCCACTAAATAATTATGCTATACAAGATATTAGTTATCTGAATACTAGGGCCAATGAAAATTATATCGAGCGTTGGTAGGTGTAATTTAATTAGCACTGTGGCTTTTTAAGATTTTTGCTCATAACTCGAATATCTGTACTTACGAATAGCATTATAATTACTTCGGACAAAAGTTTCTCCATAAACAAAGTCTACACAAAATTCAATTCTTTTTACATTTTGAAAAATTTAAATCAGCATGTCTGCGTCTCGTACAAATAAACAACGAAAGCAACATCAGGATTTCGCACAAGAATTTGCGCTTCTCATTTTCTATTGCTTTGCATTCTAACCCTTGATTACGTTTGAAGAATGATAACAATGGCCAAGGGGAAACTGGTATCCGACTTCATTATATATTTTTTCTCCCCCTTGCATCTAATCATAGCTTTCCAATGCCTTGCAGACTGAAAATCCGGATTATGTATAAAGTAAACACGTCTTTTTTGAAATATTAATTAAGATTGCAGTTAGTTGGTACTATTGACAACACTGCTGACAACTGATCATCCGTGCACTTTATGTGCATTGTAATAAGGTTCTATATAGAAACAGGATGGTCAGTTAACTGTGTTGGCGTTTGTAGGCTTGATTGGAGTCTGAGTTACAAAGGAGACTGTATAATAACAGCGTTAAAGTGCGAATGTTTCCGTTCATTATTATTTATATGAACGTAGATTTTATTGTTACGTTTTGTGAGTACCTAGTTTTAGGCGTCAAAAGATAAAGTAATTTCACTAACTTCTTACACTATATTTTTGTATCACTTCAAATGCATTAAAACAATGCAATCCCTCAATTGTTCAAAGGTTAGCTGGAAGAGATCCCTTATATGGATAAGTTCGCCTTTGTACTTTGATCTTATGTGACATGTATTTCATTAAGCCTGTTAAGGTCACAGCTCATTAGAGCCACTCGGCACCCGACCCGCACCGCTTCGCCTCGGAACTCTACTAACTACGGAGTTGATATATAGTGACCGCATGCCAATTACTGCCACGCATTTTTTCACATTCCCAGTAGCAGCCTGCCACACATGACTTTAACAAAAATTTGGGCTTTAAAGAAATGGAACACTAAGTTGAAAACTGGTTTTAAAACACCCATTATATTTTTGAACTAGCTACGGAACAATACCCCTCACTATGGGTTTAACGAGAAAAAAAAACCCCCCGCTTTATGTGTAGGGGGGGGGGGGGTAGGTACCTTAAAAAAAAAGACCGGAAAATTAAATAAATGGATTGCCCCCCAGGTTTTGTTTTTTTTGTAATTTTGCTACACTATTTATCGGTTATGCAGCGGCTTACAAAAAAAAGACCGGGTTGCACTCCGGGATTGCCGGCAGAAGTGAAAACTCAATAACATTGTAACAGTTTTTCAGGTCACGTGACATCTTACGGTGTCACCCTAAAAATGAATTTGACGCAAATTTATAAACAATTATCAATTATTTCGGCGGACGGCCCGCGGGCGCGTTGGGTGCGACGGGCCCAACGCGCCGCCGCGGCGCAACGGTGCCGGGGTCCGGCGCGCCGACGGGCGGCGGCAAACACAATATCAATTTGTTTTTGCCATTGCCAAATATTTTTCAAAGCTCTTTAGGAATAACGTCTAAATTCGAACTACATGTATTCGAATTTGCAAGAACAGCAGAAGGTGGTGCACGGTGGCGACCAAAATATCAATTTGTTTTTGCCGTTGGTAAATATTTTTCTAAGCTTTATCTCTTTAGGAATAACGGCCAAATTCGAACTATTCGATTTTTCTCAATAGCAAAACGGTGAAGGACGCGTTGGTATTATTTCAAATTTATTTGCAGAATATGCTATTGCAAAAAGTGTTTAACGGCTCTTACGAATAGCGTTCAGTTTTGAATGAAGTCGAATCGGCTAGCAGCAAAAAGTGACCTCCTTCACATCTGACGTCACAAAACCCTGTCGCGTATTTAACAATTTTTCCCCATCCCAAAAAGTGCTCAGAGCCGCTAAAGAAGTTTTCACTTCAAAAATCGGCGTTATTGATTTTTATCCCCATGCCGAATTACTGCTTTCTAGACTCCAGATGGACAGACGGACATGGCGAAACTATAGGGGTAGGGTTCCTTGTTGACTACGGAACCCTAAGAAGCGGAGTTAATTTATTTTCGTCAAAAAACGTTGTAGTAGTGTAGGTGGTATTGGATGGAATTGGTAATAAACACAAAAGGTAACAAATTATTATAAAAGTGCTAACATATTATATTAATATTAACTGTGTTATTTAGTGGCAAACCGCAACTCGTGTTTAATCTGTTGTGCAAATTATTGTTTTTCACGGGTCTAACGCGATATTTATTACCTTAATTTTTGACGTTTCGACACCGTTCATGGTCGCAGATGAGAACCAATATAATTTAAACATGAGTACAAAGCGCGAGAGGTTCAAGAGTTCAGTTATATTTTATTCAAACTCGCCGATTCAAAGTAAAATGTAATATTTACAAAAAACAATTTACTAGTTGAATACTAAAATACATAAATGCTTCGTTTCTCTCAAAGTACTTAGCAAAATGAAATGTAAACTGACCTACGACCGCCTTTTGCGGGCACCATTTCCTCAGCACGACATTCTTCGGTACATTTTGTATAGAAGCGTCTTCCCATTTCATTAAGGCTGTTTGCTTTAATTCCGCGAACACTTTCAAGAAGGCATCTAACTTATCCTTATCGAGTTCACGTAATTGAACGTTGGAGCCAAAACTTAAGAACACTACGCCATGCTTAGCATCGTCCAGGACCTTTTGTAAATCCCGGAATGAAAGGAGCCTTGAGTACTCGTTGCGCTTAGACTAATAAATGGGTAGGTATTTCAATATCTACGTTATGCTCCGTTATTTCAATAATATTGAAGCGGATAACTATTTCTTTCTTTGACTTATAAATGATTCCCTTATGGTTTGTCTTTTATATTAGTGAAAACAAATGAAAACTACACTCAGAGGCAATGAAAACGGGTCACTTTGTAAAAGTAATCCATAGGAAGTGACCCGTTTTCATTGCCTCTGAGTGTAGTTTAGACAATAGACCAAAATGTTTTTTTATAAGAAAGTGCAGGGGATTGACGTAAACACAGCTTTAAAATAAGGGTGTTTCATATATTAAATTAATACGGATTTTCTTATTTAGCCTCTCTTGTAATTATTTATAACGAATCGCTTAATGAAATTGATGTTTTCGCTCATAGTTTGTCCGTTTTCAAGAATAAACTTCCGGTGTTTCTCTTTTTAACTGCTTTGTTTGTGTGATGTGTGCAATAAAGAGTATTTGTATTGTATTGTAAACTTCGGCAAATTTTGTTTTCTAGACAATAAGAAATAAGCGGTAAAATTGCTTCTAGAAATCACTTTTCTATGGTTGTTACCCTATTTGCATGTAGTACACAACTAAATAGGTATCTAATCATAATTGTATAACTATCATTACCTTGTAAATGTTTCGTAGTAAACTTTAGGCCTAATTTCTGTCCGTTTGTGCAGGTACTCGTATTGTTTTGTACATGGCTGTTTGCTTTCTAAATAAATAAAAGAAAAAATATAATTGTCATCTCGTCAGGAGTGATAGCATTGGTGAATACATTAGATTTAACTAGACTAAGACGTGGCTATAATTAAAGTAAGACAGAAGTAGGTACATGCCTCTCATTCTAACTATAACTACGTCTCTGTCGATTTTTACGATTCATTAAAAGTCAACGTTTGTAAAGGCCAAACTACTGATAATTCATTGTTTAATGTATATCAAACAGTTTTCACTTCTTAAAATAACTTACGGTTGGTAGACTGTCATTGGACTTTTTGATCTGCAATCCGCTTACTTCAATACGTATACCTAACACCCCGTTCACACTGCGTCCGTTACCGTGTCCGGGAGGCATCCGTCTCTTTCGCACTCGGGCGAAACATCGCAAGCGAGAAAAAGAGGGATGCCTCCCGGACACGGTAACGGACGCAGTGTGAATCGGGAGTTATTCGGCAAGAAAGCGACACTGAAATGAGGGTTCATAAGCACAAGTGCCGCGTTCTCTGCCAATTGTTCCAAACTAGCACCGGTTGAGGCAGATCCTTGAAATAATGCAGAATTGTTTTTTGCCGACGTGTATAGTAGGTACCAAAACTTGAGCAGCATGGTTATCATAGGACGGTCCGCGAGCTGTGTCGTATAGAACATTCGTCTCTTTCTAACTAGGACGCTTAAAAAGAATAGACAATGACGCCGCGATACAGTTCACTGTGTGCGTTGTAACTAAGCGTAGGTAGAGGTCTAGTTTCGTGACGGGTGACCGGCGGGGTGAGCCGCATTAGCACGTAGCGAATAACAGCCTTGTGATAGCGGGGTGCAGGAGCAAATCAAACGCGCAAATGTACAAATTGTACAATCTGCCTATGAAACTAAGCGGTTGGCTCGCTCTGCCGTATTCGTGATACAAAGTTGACAGCTGAAGAGGGTTTCCCATGTAGTAATTCCCCTTAAGTGAGTTCCCAACCGTCGTCACCAACACGAGCGGCGCCTGATATTTATGGGCGAACATGTAAAGTATTTCGTTGAAAAATAGTTTAGTTATGACGAGATATATTTTGTGGTCCTGTTTTAAGAATTTTTTCACGTCCGTAGATTTAAAGACCAGAGGTGTAGTCACGTAACGTTTTGAACGCGCGTTAGGTAGATCCAACTGTCATTTTTCCATACAAAAAGTGACATTCAGATCTACTTGAAGCGCGTACAATGCGTTACGTGGTCGACCTGCAGAGGGTAACTTGACATTTAATATTTTTTTAGATCTTTAGATAATATCAAAATTGACATTTAGATCTACCTAACGTACGTACAATGCGTTACGTGATCGACCTGCAGATTTACCACTAAGCCAGACTTGGCTATGATTATTTGAAATGACTCGAAAGTATAATTCATCATGTCGAAACCTTCGGTTTTACTTCAACAGAAATAGGAAATATTATTTATAATTAATGATGTGACAAAAATTAACAAATTAAAAGTCATGTTTTTTTAACAAGAACTTTTGACGTGACCTTTTTTGCCGTACCAAAATCAAATTATTATCATCTTAAGTAGTTGTTAGTTTATGATGTAGTTAAATTAGATCTATAAAATATTTTGTAGCAGATTGATATATTTTGTTGGGAAAGAACAACTTCAAACATTTCTAATCGCCGACTCAGACGAAATTTATTAATGTAGCGAAAATATCTCAGTTTGAAATAGTTAATGTATAACAGAAAAAAAACGACCCACCAAGTGAGTGAGTGAGTTGTGAGAGTCATTACGGGTTGCATATAATTTAAAGTCGTAAAATTTTGATAGGACTTGAGTCATCAGTCGCATATATTTTTTGACCATAATGTTTGTCACATAAGAAAAACATTTTTAATCCTGTACATTTGGTGGTCCATGTAACCTAACCTAACTTTTTTTATTTCATGTATACGCACGGCAATTATTTTAACCTAACCTGACACAGCCAGCGTGTCGCGGGGTGCCTATTTCCGCTCAGGGACACAAGTTAATCATAACCTAACCTACCAATAACACAATTGCTACGATTATTATTATTTTTTACTTCGGGGGGGGGCTTCGTCCCCCTAGTCTCCCCTTTCTCTAGCTGCCCCAAGCTAATAAAACGCTGGTCAACTAATTTAATAGGATGTTTTTTAAGAATTAATCATAATAAGAGTCTATTATCATAATTTATGCATTACAGTTCTTATGACTAAAAATAATTATGATCTTCAGTATGAATAATGACAAAAAATTATATTCAAAATTTTGTTAAAAAATATTTGACGGTAACAAACAATGACAATGCAAGTACTATGCGGAGAATCATTAACATACGACTTTCTTGGCCAACAATGCGTACAGTGTTATGACAGTTAAAATAATGACAATAGATATTATGAGAAAGTTATAGTTACACTGTAGCCCTAAACTACTGTAACTCTAAAGCCAATTCTTTAATTCCAATACGAGTAGGTATAGTGTGAACTCGCGGTGAACATGCCCAAAACAAAAGACGTGCAACGAAACACATTTTTTTTGACACGTCAAAGTGACAATGCCAAATAATTTGAAAAGAATCGGTATGTCGCGAAAAAAATCGGTATTTTCATTTGAATTAGTATAATGGATAGATTTTGAGTTGTTTTATCTGCTTGACATATTACCAGTGATATTTTCGTTATTAATTCAGAATTTCAATGTTATTTGGAAGTTTCCGATTTGTGGGAAATATATAATATTTAACTTATGGAAACATTTCTATCATCCTAATATCCACCCTCACGCCATACCCATTTAAGCAATAAACCTCTATACATTCCTGTAAAACGACCACTTTAAGTCCCGATTTAAGGACTGTTATGCAGTTTTACGTCAAAACTGTGCGAATTTTCTTGTTTGTTGGAATTTAAATTTGATTTAGTATATATTTATTCTGTTTATCTATAAAAAACAAAACAGTAATTCAATTTAAGAAAAAAGAAGCAAAAAGGATAGTCCACCGGTGAGACTCGGTTCTACTACTCTTCCAGATACCAACTGTGTAAAATACCTCGGGTTTCACCTGGATCGAACCCTTACTTGGAAACTATTCTGGTATTCTGCGCACTATAGCGAACGCTCCGTGGTTCTCCAGGAACGACGATATACATAAACATCTCGAAGTACTGACAGTCCAAGAAGAAATAAAAAGGCATAGAAAAAAATATGCAGAGCGCCTGACTATGCACCCTAATCCCCTGGCAACACAACTTCTACAGCCTGTTCTTACTCCTGATGCGACTAAAGAGGAGGAATGTTTTGTGAAAGGACAGTAGAGACACTGGCCACTCCACTACGCCTACAAGTCACAAAATCACTTGTTGTCAACAAATCAGCTTATAGTCTCGCGACTGATCGCCGATTAACCAAGAAAAAAAAAACAAAAATGTAATTCAATTAGTAATACCGGAATCTTGCACAGCTCAAGGTTAAATTGCATAACTAAAAATACACTTTTATTATACTTTCATTACTTATATCTTCTATAATTTCGTAATTTACACTAATTTGTTGACATTTTAAACTAAACAAGGAATGAAATAACCTTTGAGGTTGTATAATACATTTTTAATTAGACGCAAACTCAACTGACATGCACTATCATGCTCGATAAGATAACCTTATCTATAGAATAATGATATTCCACTTCATTTATGAGACATATTCGCTGCTATGCTAATGATGCGCAAAATGGGTATCATCAATTAGATTATTTATGGTATCTAAATATTATTACACAATACAAAAAATACAAATGTCGGACGCTACAAGTCAATCATTTGGCTTTACAGAAACATTTTGTACAGACATTTAACTTGGTAGGATAACTCGACTTAACACCTGTTACATAAGTATTTAATTACCTTTAGGTTATTATTGTAATCATCACTGCAAATTCGTTTTTTTTTATATATTAAAACCACTGAAGGAGCTAGTACGTGTGACAATCTTCCTTCCAACTCTGCATTATATATAAAATCTATCATCTCTTGTCATATGTCTTAATATCAGGAAAAAACATAGTCTAGAACAGCAACAGACAGAGGAAAATGGAAACAATTGGAGAAGGCTTTCACCGCCATAGGCGATCCTTACAGTTAATGAATATATTATGTATATGTGAAGTAGCCTAAAGCTTATTACTACTACTACTATTATTGTATTATTAAAAAAAAAATAAAAAAAATCTTATTCTAAAACATACCTGCGCGAATTTATATATATTTTGGTAATGAATGCACAAAATGTGGCAACTTAACAGTCTTATGATTATGTGAGTAAGTTGTTTTAAACATTTTGACGACCGCTTTAGCCTAGTTGGTAGTGACCCTGCCTACGAAGCAAGAGGTCCTGGGTTCGAATCCCGGTAAGGGCATTTATTTGTGTGATGAGCACGAATATTTGTTCCTAAGTCATGGATGTTTCTATGTATTTAAGTATTTATTTATCTATATAAGTATGTTTATCGTCGTCTAGTACCCATAGTACAAGCTTTGCTTAGTTTGGGACTAGGTCGATTTGTGTAAGATTGTCCGCAAATATTTATTTACTATTTATTTATTTATTTACATTGCAGTTGCAGAAGTAAAAAATTGTTATTTTTTACAAATTTGACGTAATCACTATATTTATTTATCTACTCGAGCACTTCTATCCATCAATTAAATGATTGACAGCATTTGCAGCAGTCATCTTATGAATATAACATAACTGTATACAAAATGAATTTTGACCAATCACGAGGCTCGATTTCCAGAAGACTCAACGCGCAAAAATAAAAAACCGGCCAAGTGCGAGTCGGACTCGCGCACGAAGGGTTCCGTACCATTATATATAATAATAAGTTACAATAGAATTTGTACGAAACTATAACTTCTTGAAGTACATTTTATAAGTTGGTCGACTATTACTCGTAAACGTGTAAAGCCTACTTAGCTGTGATAGTTTTCCTTTTAACTTCGTTATATGTACTACTACCATGAATTTTTTCACATATCCCAAAACAACCATTTAGCTAGCAGGGGGTGGGGACACTGGAGTCTAACAAAAATTAGCACTTTAAGGCTTAATATTTCACAAACGGATCGTTTAATCGAAAAATTGTTTTCACAAACCCCCAATATTTTTAAAAGACCTATCCAACGACACCCCACACTATGGGGTAGACGACAATAAAAAAAATCATCCCCACTTTACATGTAGGGGAGGTTACCCTAAAAAAATGTTTTTCAAGATTTTATTTTACCACTTTGTCGGCATGACTAATATGTATATTCATGCCAAGTTACAGCTTTCTAGTACCAAGAGCCTCTGAGCTAAGCTGCGGACGGACGGACGGACGGACGGACGGACGGACATAGCGAAACTATAAGGGTTCCGTTTTTGCCATTCTGGCTCCGGAACCCTAAAAAAAGCGGTTGTCTGCATTTTGTTTCAGCAGGGCGATTTTAAATAGATCCCAAGTTTGTTTAATAAATTATTAATTCCGTTAACTCGTAGATAAAGTATTGTATGCAGTAGTTATATAATTAGCTTTTTAACTTTACCTAACCTAACCTAAACGTGGTACTCGACTGAAAAAGCATACATTCTAATAACGATTGCATAAACTACTATTATCGTATGGCTGATTATATTTCTATACTTCAAAGATTTACAGTTTTCAAGTACGCTACTGCGTCTTCGGTTAAAGTTTTTAAATTCTCCACTATTGGCTACTACCTACTACCTAGCCTGTAGCCTGTATTGAAGTTTTTCACAATGAGTTACAGCAGCAAAGTTATCAATACGGATTTTGAATAGCTGTGAATAATAAAGGTTTTTGCCCGTTTTCCTAGGACATTTTTAAATAGCAAATAAAATAGTATCACAATTTTTTATAAAAAAATATCAACCTTTAACAGCACAAGTTTTTTTTTAGTTTTTCTTTTGTTTCTTTGTTTTCTTCTGAGTAAATGCATTTTTAACAAATTTAACTGTTTTTATTATAACATATAAAAGTAGTGCTAACAAGCTTAATAAAAACAAATAAACATCTAGATTCTGATACGCAATGTAACTCATCTTAGGTGGTTTCATAAAACCGGCACCTTTGTGCCTTAACACGTATTCTGTCCACCATACTGCTGTATCAAGGGGCTTGATAGGTCTATCTTTGAACCTCGAAGCTATGTTTCTTGCGTTTTCTAAATAACTCGTGTCGTTCAGCAATTTGTTGATCTTATCCCGCACAAGGTCTTCAGTTATTTCTTTGTAATGAAGAATTTCTCCGTGGCCGTTTTGAACTGTGCCAATAATATTAAGATATTGATCCCCATAAACTGGTACTCCCAGTATAGGCACTCCAGCTGCTACCGTCTCTTGAAGCCCTAATAGTCCTCCGTGCCCAATAAATAATTTCACATTGGGGTGACCTGAAAACGAGAAAATAGATATTCAATTCAATTGTGAAGAGAGCAATTCTCATAAGAGATTATCAGCTCAAGTTTCAACTTTTAAAACATTTTCAACTCACCTACAATGGTTTTTTGTGGGAACCATTTTCTCAACACTATATTCTTTGGTATATTTTGAATAGGTTCTCTCTCCCACTTCATTAAAACTGTTTGCTTCAGTTCTCCAAATACTTTTAAAAACGCATGCAATTTGTCCAAGTCCATTTCACTTGTTTGAACATTGGAACCAAAACTTAAGAACACGACACCATCCTTAGCATCATCTAAAATGTTCTGAAGATCCTGTAAAGAACGAAAGTGTAAAGTACTTTTGTTTATTGAAAAGGTTTTCAAGGTAACGACTTAAGTTTATAAACATGTATGACATTTAATTAAAAGTAAAAACTACCAAGATTTTAATAAGACTAAAGTAAAGCCGATGTTTATTGTTCATTAGCATCTAGCTTATCAGCGGTAAGTGAAGATAACAAAAATGCTCTTACTGCAGGTAAAGTATCATTAGTTTCCTTAATGTGCAATCCACCAACTTCTATCATATTTGGCAGATACGCAGCTGGAGTGTCTACACTGAAATGAGAATTTAGGAGTACCATCGCTGCATTAGCGGCTATTTCTTCTAAATTAGGTACAGGTTGGGGTAAATCCTTGAAATATTTCAACGCAGATGCTTGCTGTTGAGGGAAGTACCAGAATTTCAACATAATCAGGTCAAAAGTGCTAAGGTACACATTATACAATCTCCCAAGAAAACTCAGAGGGTCTCTCGAATTTCCATATTCGTGATACAAAGTTGACAGCTGAAGAGGATTCCCCATATATAAGTTCCCCTTAAAAGAGTTTCCAACTGTAGTGACCAAAACGAGCGGAGCCTGGTATTTGTGAGCAAACATATAAAGTCCTTCGTTGAAGAATATTTCTGTAACGACGAGATCTATTTTGTGGTCTTGTTTCAGAAACTCTTGCACGTCTTTGGACTCGAAGACCAGCTCATTGACCATAAATCCAGATCTATACAGAAGCATTTGGAACGGTTCAAATGCAATGTCCATCATTTCGAATATTCGTGGTGGCACATCAACTGAAATGATAAGAAAGGTCATCAATGTGAACTGGGGCCGTAGACAAGGTTACAATCGACAAGCGCTAACGCTAACTCTAACGAATAAAATGTATGGGAATGACAGATGCCAACGAAACACTTTTCGTTAACATATGTCCCCTACATTTTATTAGTTAGCATTAGCGTTAGCGCTTCTCGATT
The DNA here is from genome assembly GCA_947578815.1 of Epinotia ramella. Taxonomy (NCBI): domain Eukaryota; kingdom Metazoa; phylum Arthropoda; class Insecta; order Lepidoptera; family Tortricidae; genus Epinotia; species Epinotia ramella. Next base: position 12,861,916 of record OX388213.1, on the reverse strand, counting down.
GTAACCTTGTCTAGGCCCCCTGTTGTTCTTATCTTTTGAATGTAGAATAATGTTTATGATATTAAACAGATGTTTATTTATTTTAAGGAAACATAAAAATTACAGAAAATTTAAATGAAGTACTTAAAACTAAAACTTAACAAAATTACAAAATAATATAAAAACTTAGATAATCTAAAAGCTCCGTCCCCCAGAAGCAAAGGTGTCCATCAAGATATAAAAAGTCTTTTTTTTTTTATTCGAATGTGGCTGTTTTAATTATTTCCCTATACTTTTTATCTTGGATCTCAATTTTGGGTCCATTTTCAGAAAATATCTTTTGCTCAAAATGTATACCTACTTTGAGAGTTTTGGCCCCTTCTCTATTTGTATAGGTACATACGACTTTGTCCATACTAGGTGTGCGTGCGGTGTCTGTTTGTGTTGTTTCAGTGTATCACAGCATACTCACATAACTTCATCCATATTGAGTCATCCGCTACCAACAGCTGATGATATGTCGGTGGATGTTCATCTTCTTTGTACGGTGTGATGGTATAAACATCATGGCCTCTCCTTGCTAATTCTATTGCTAAGTTTTTCATGCCAATGTAATGGGACTTAGCTGTGAATGGCATTACGTATAAAATTTTTGCTGATTCACAGACCATTAGATCAAAAATTATAAAAATAATTCCTATATAAAAGGTTTTCATCTTGAAGGATTTCCTGAAAATTAGAAATAAAATATCATTTGTTTTTGTATGATATTAATCAGCGAAATAATACAAAGGTTGGTAAAATAAGCGATGCATTTTAAGGGTTCCGTAGCCAAAATGAAAAACACGGAACACTAGATTCGTCATATCCGTTTGTTTGTATGTCCCTGTTACAGAAATTTTCCTTTATAAAAACTAGGTATAAGGTCTATAGAAATGAAATTTGGAACAGAAGTTTTTGAAGTGAAACTTCTTTAGCGGCGCTGAGCACTTTTTGGGATGGGGAAAAATTGTTAAATACGCGACAGAGTTTTGTGACGTCAGATGTGAAGGAGGTCACTTTTTGATGCTAGCCGATTCGACTTCATTCAAAAGTGAACGCTATTTGTAAGAGTATAAAGCCGTTAAACACTTTTTGCAATAGCATATTCTGCAAATAAATTTGTAATAATACCAACGCGTCCTTCACCGTTTTGCTATTGAGAAAATTCGAATAGTTCGAATTTGGGCGATATTCCTAAAGAGGCAAAAGAAATTGATATTTTGGTCGCCACCGCCGTCTGCTGTTCTTGCAAATTCGAATAGTTCGAATTTAGACGTTATTCCTAAAGAGATAAAGCTTTGAAAAATATTTGGCAATGGCAAAAACAAATTGGTATTGTGTTTGCCGCCGCCCATTCGCACCCAACGCGCCCGCGGCCCGTCCGCCTAAATAATTGATAATTGTGTATGCGTCAAATTCATTTTTAGGGTGACACCGTAAGAGTCACGTGACCCGATCGAAAAACTGTTACAATGTTATTGAGTTTTCAGTTCTGCCGGCACTCCCGGAGTGCAACCCGGTATTTTTTTTGTAAGCTGCTGCATAACCGATAAATAGTGTAGTAAAATTACAAAAAAAAACAAAATCAATCACTTATTTAACTGAAATTTAAATTCTTATTTCGAGTTACTAAGTCAACTTCGGGCAAATCAATCAGTAAGTCTTTGAACGAAATAATTATTTTTTAGTAGTTGCTTGGATTGAATTACCTCTTCATTGATGATTGCTTCAAAAGTCACAATAATGGTGTGTTACTCTCTAACTTTAGAATAGTGGAATGAAAATATATACAAAATCATATACGTAGTGCTTATTAAATAATTTGATAAAAATTGTTTTGAACAAGATAGGTCAAAAGGTATCGAGTTGTCGCTGAAAAACTACCTTTCCGAAACAATAGATCTTGAGTGCTATGAGTTGCATGGTCCGTCACATTCTGGACCGGTTTTTATTAAATTATCTTAGCACCACCTTATAACCTATGTTATAAGAAAAAACTGTCACTATAGGTTCATAGGTTTAACTCAAGTACCTCACAAATGATTTGAACGTTATAAAATATAAGATAATACTAAAAACACAATTCCGGTTTTCACTCACCGTCACTTAATATTGCTTCTTCTAAAAATATAAAATATGTTCTCACAAACACACGAGCGACGCGTGTGGGTGCGATGGAGTGTGTGTTAACTACTATATAGTGTTTATTTTTAAACGGCATCATCGTAGACCCGTTATCATCATGCACTTGGACTATTCATCCACTGTATAAATTGCTTTATTAAGGGGGAACTTTCTATATGGCACTTTCTCAACAAATATATTACGTATCCTATATTTAGATTAATGAGATTTTTTGAAGAGTCATATTTTGTCAATAAAGCACGAATTGTTTTGTTAGAGAGAACTCTAAGTGAAAAGTGTTTTTTTTTTAATTATTATTGTTGATTGTGGGCCTATGTCGCTTCGACCAGCAAGTGGTTTATTATTATTATTGTGACAGCCTTTTTTTAGAGTTTATCGTTAAGGCGATGCCTTGATTTGAGTCGAACACGCCCCCTAGACAGAGACACGCTGATGCCTTCCGCGCACGAGGAAAAGAGATGTAACACCCTTCGAGAATGGCTTTTTTGGACAAATTTCGATAAATACCTAACTTAGAGACGTTTTATTTAAATTTCATAAAATGAGATTTTAGATGTGATAAAATACTATAGTATTAACTTGATTGTGTCGTAAAATAATGTATCGTTTAAGTAGGCTGAGTAAAAAAAGGAAAATACAGACCCAACTTTGGATTTTTTTTCTATTTTAAGCAATCATGTATCCATAAAATCAGATGTACAATCATATAGTCAAGAATCATATATCTGAAAATCAGACCTTATTGTTTCTTAATCTAGTCAGAACGCCGTTTCAAAGCGAGCGATCATTTCCAATGCACAGCCTTAAGGCCCGTTGCCTCCAGGATATTCCAGATTCTTTGGGCTGTGATATGTATAATTTATAGATTAACAATAATAACATTGTGTATTGTTACGCGCGTTAGGGAAATTTAACTGTCATTTTTCCGTATAAAAAGTGACATTAAGATTTACCTGACGCGCGTTTAAAATGGCATTTGTATCGTAACGAGTTCCATGAAAAAAAAATAATTTTAATAAAATTCAATTTGTTGTTTACTTACAAGATTTTACAAATATTCGTTTTTTCGACATATTTGTCAATATGTATTGAAATTTTCCCACGAAATACTAAGTTCACTAAAATATACTGACATAACTGCAAATATTTAGAAACAACTGAAACTCATTTAAACAACACAAAAAAACCGATTGATTAGGGATATCTCAAGGATTTAAAACACGTCGTAGCAATTAGTACGTTAGTTTCGACTTCTAATTCCTATTTTTTATATTTCATCATAATTTCCATTGAAAACGCAATAGTTTTCGTTGCTAACTTTTCAAGAACACTATCTAGATAGTGTTCTTGAAAACGGATTTGATTATCACGCCAATAAACAAACTGCCACCAAACTTCCTTCATCTTGAACTCCAAATCAATAAAATCCACTTACTTTCCTCATTGAATACCGATGAATAACGTCAGTACACCAGTTTGAAATCAGAGCAACTCCTGAATGCGGTCGCAAAGCAATCAACTTTGTCGCAAGTTTACGTCCAGACTAGTGGCTGGCAAATTCCGTGCCATGTAATAAGGAAACATGGAGATGACCATTTATTATGCCACTAGTGCATATGCCAAATCCTGGGATTAGTCCTCGTAGAATCCTCCTTTAGGGCACAACCGGGTATAACGCTAAGGCCCCATACGCACTTGCGGTGCGGTTGCGGCCATCCGCTTAGTGCGTAGAGGTTTTGCGTTTGCGGTTTCATGTGTTTTGTCCAACCGCACGGCAAGCCGCACGCGGCTAGCAGCTTAGTGCGTACCGGGTCTTAGAGAGAGAAAACGCTCGAGGCCACGAGGTGACATCACGAACCTCGAGCGTCATAGTTAATGGCAATTGTTTAAAATGAAGGTGCGTTATGAATAAATAAAGTTTCGGTCCGGGCTACGTACGCACTTAGCGGCTGGCCGCATGCGGTTGCGGCCAATCGCATAGTGCGTAGAGGTTTTCCGTTTGCGGTTTCATATGTTTTGTCCAACCGCACGCGGCTAGCCACTTAGTGCGTACCGGGTCTAAGAGGATGATGAGTTCTAGGGTTGATGCTTATATGTTATAATTGTTTCAAAAGAAAGAGAGCATAAAAATATGCCTAGTGATGAAAATCCCATTCAAATACCCCATAAAATTACGAAGCTACCGTTTTAATGTTGCTAGTTAGACCCAGTACGCACTAAAGCAGCTAGCCGCGTGCGGTTGCGGCCAACCGCTTAGTGAGTAGAGGTTTTGCGTTTGCGGTTTCATATGTTTTGTCCAACCGCACGGCAAGCCGCACGCGGCTAGCCGCTTAGTGCGTACCGGGTCTTAGAGAGAGAAAACGCTCGAGGCCACGAGGTGACATCACGAACCTCGAGCGTCATAGTTAATGGCAATTGTTTAAAATGAAGGTGCGTTATGAATACATAAAGTTTGTTTCACAAGAAACTTATGGCATATACAAAAGTACATGCCACATCGATACATCGTATACATTTGACCCTTAATAGTTTCGGCCGTTAGGCATATGAAGGTTTATCTTAGTGTCCGAAGGTCAAGTATCTGGGCGTTATACTCGACCAGAAATTGACCTGGAATCCGCACGTTAACGGTATTTTGCAGAAGGCTAAAGTAGCCCTCACAATCTGCTGTCGTTTAGCGGGTAACAGATGGGGTCTAAAACCCAAAATTGCTCTGTGATGGCTCCAAATCCGGATCGGAGGTAGGCTGCGGAATATATGGAGAAGCACTCAGGACAGCGATCAGCGTGAACCTAAGTAAGCACGCTTCTATATTCCAGGCAGAGGTATACGCCATTCTAGAGTGTGCGACAGCCAATCTGCAAAGCACCTACCTCAATCGTACAAGTTATATCCACTCGGATAGCCAGGCGGCTCTCTTGGCCCTAACCTCTAATGTCACAACGTCGAGGCTGGTCGAGAACTGCCGGAAACTACTGAATGACCTGGGTGCAAAAAACAAGTTAATATTACGTTGGGTCCCAGGACATGCATGTATCGAGGGAAACGAGAAGGCCGACGAGCTTGCACGAGCGGGGGCGAAGGGGACGCACTGCGGACCAGAGCCGTTCCGTGGCATCCCCAAAAGTCTGACCAAGCTCACTCTAAAGACTTCTTGTTTCTACAAGAGCATTCAAGCCTGGAGAGCTATACCAGGACTGAAAAATTCCAATGCGCTTATATTAGAGCCTTTAGCAAAAAAGCGTCTTCTGATGCCTTGGCGCTAAGCAGGAACCATCTACGAAAGAAATGTCGTCGATGAAAGGTTGGTAAGGGTGCTTACAGGGCATTGTCGCCTAAACAAGCACATGCAAACGTTAGTAGGGCACATACAAGCCAGTGCAGACCCTGCCTTGAGCGGAGGAGACGCCTACACACATCCTAACCGATTGCCCCTGCCTTATGCGCAGCCGTAACTCCTTTCTGGGCAAACACATTATGTGCCCGGAAGAAATTAAAATTCTTGAGATCAACAGCATCCTGCAATTCTTCGAGTTCGCCGGACTTGACCAAGGATTGTAGTAAGTGGCGATCACAATAGATCAGCGATGGTCGCAGTGATATAAGGGCTCTCACAGTTCGGAAGCCACTACCAGAATAATAATAATAATTAATAGTGTCGGAAATTGGACAGAATATATCCTCTCTTAAATCTTTAGACACTTATGACTTTGTGATTTGGTATTTATCTTGAGTTAATTTGACTTGACTGACTTGAATTGACTTTATATTTAAGTGCGAGAAAATTCGAAGTTATTGATTTTTTTATTTGGTGTCATCATCCCTACTGTCAATGGGGTTAGACATTTTGACATAGAAGAGATAAATTTGTATTCGCGTACAGTCTATTGTATAATAAATCCGATGTTTGACAGGACAAAACAACCTTTTTACAGTTAATGATTGGCCATTTTTTTCTTTTATGGACATTAGTCGTGCGAAGGGATTGTGCGCCATCTAAATAAAATAATGTTTGATTATCTTTTTACCAAGTCAATTATACTATTTTCCATATTCGGTTTATCTTCTTTCCTATGTTGTTTTACGTTGCAAAAGCTTCGCGAGCTCCTGCCAACTAGTACCTGTTCTCAGAGTTAAGTAAGAGTTAAAACTTATCGCCACTGCTACATTGATAACTATGTTATGAAATGATGTTTATTTTAGTTGTGTCAAACCAAAGTATTTTACTACTGTCATAGACGACTTTGGACGCAATTGCTAGAAAACTATGCCTCTGTCTATCATTCTTTTATTTGTGACCAAGTAGCTATCGTTAGATAATGTGATATTCCTGAGGGGTGATCACTGATCATGTAACGTTTCGAACGCACGTTAGCACAACTCAACTGTCATCTACCTGACGCGCGTACAATGCGTTACATGATTGACCTGCTGGTACCAGTTAGAAATATGAATAATGATTGAGAAAAACATGTCACAGCAAGGGGTAATTACGTAGTTTTTCGAATGAGCGTTAGGAGAGGACAAAACAACTGTGATTTTTCCGTACGAGAAATACTTTAAGATCTACCTAACATACATACAAGGTGTTACTCGTTCGACCAGCAGGGATAAAAATCTTCGATACTGTTAGTTACTGGGTAAGTTGCTACTGGGCAGTAAAATTTTAGAAAAGGTACTTAATTTCTATTAGTTTTCTTATACGGGCCTAGTAGATTTGGAGCTGCCCAACAGGGAACGTACCTCTCCTTGCAAATCCAAAGCCCGAAAATACAAATGGCGTTGAAAGTTGAAACAGGTCAGGTTTTATCGTTATTTATTATATGTTCGATATGTTGTAGCGATACGCTTATTCGCTGCTCATATTCCTTAGAATTTCACTTTTAATTGCGCGAGTTTCACATGCATTTAATAACGTTGAACGTTGCTGCAGATATAATTGTCTCCATTTTTATTCTAATTCGATTATTTGAAATTTTTAATTTTAGTGACAAATAGCTTTTATGGACTTTGAAAAGGACCACTCAATAAAGCGCCGCCGTACTTTAAAACGGACATAGTGAAAAGGAGTTTTCTTTACTTTGCGTAGCCATTTTAAGTCCTAAGTACCTCTAACATACTTTTGAAAGTTTCAGTTATATATTTAAAAAAAAACCTAGGCAGGAGGTTAAAATATTTTTAAACTAAGTACCTATTAAATTAAACTGATATTTTGTAACTTTTTTTACTACGCTCATGTTGAGAGTGCACGATACATATTATTGAGCGCTTATTTATTAATGTATTCGAATGTCAACAAATAGTATAGCTTATTGTCTGTGTAAGTTAAACGAGTAGGTATCCGTGTTCCTACAACCTAATAAGTGCCATCTCGCTTGGGTAAAAAAACCTATCACGATAAAATTCTTTGGTTAGCCTGTTATAAAGCTACGTCTGCGACTCGTCCTACAATGTGTCCCTTGAAACAATAGACACCCGCATACACCGTGTAACATGGGGCCCGATCAAAAATGGGTAACAGTATGTCATTCCGTATGATTCCGGTCGCTGACGGCTCGCACAGTAAAGAAGAAGGTAACATAAACAAAGCCCGGGACGCAAACAACTTGAGACCCTCTTAATAGAATTCTGACGCTGTGCCACCTTTCTACAGAGCAAAGATACTTTAAGTTGCTTACATAGCCCGAGAGTTTAGGCGTGTTTTTGAACACAGAGAATGTTAGCAGAATATAGAAAGCATTCTGCGGACGAGAGTTATTATTTTTGTAATGCTTTCTGTAGATTTGTTCGAGTCTATTGTCAATAGAGTTCCATAAAAGATGATAGGTATTGGAAATCCGATATACAGGGGCACAGGGAATGATTGGAAAGCGTTCAAGGTTTTAATATTTATGATTTCAGGTAGTATTGTAAATTTGTCGGTATGGTTTTGTGTGTCGGCCATTCTTCTTTAGATTTGATCACTTTTTTTTATCTGCATTATCATAACGATCTAAGTACTTATACACTACCTGGGTAAGGCCGTTATTTCTTGTTCCTGATTAAGCAGTTTAAATAGTCTACATTTTAATCTCTTCCAGTGTGTTACGCCAATTAGCCATATAAATGGATTACTAATATTCGTAACACACTGGAATTGATTAAAATGTAGACGATTTAAACTGCTTAATCAGGAACAAGAAAGAACGGCCTTACCCACCTATATTATTACTACTTCTAATGGCCGCTGTACACATTGGGCCAACGTTGGCGCATGAGCAGATGCAGCTATGCGTTAGAGGAAGAGGGCTTTATATCGTTCTCATGCGTTTGCATAGCTGCATCCTGCTCACGCGCCAACGTTGGCCCAATGTGTACAGCAGGCTTAAAGCGGGTGCAGCGGCGCTGACTGAAGAGCTGGCGGCTTTTTCGCGCAACGCATCAGCATAGCAAATTCAGCGAAATGCCGCCAGCATCCTCGGACCTCGGTACAATGCCTCGAGTGCCTTTTTTTAGATATAACTCAGTTTTAATTTAACTTAGTTAATGTTAGTTATCATCTTGTTTCTACTTTAGAAAATAAATAATTTATTAAATGTAAAGTCTAATTTCAACATTAACTTTGTGATACAATTAGATTTGCGTCAAATACTGCCCTCATATGCCAAATAGCGATATCTCAAAATGAAATGTCATTGGAACATGCAATTTAAAATCTACGTCTAATGACATAACTTGCAATGACATTTCATTTTGAAATACCGCTATTTGGCTTACAGCAGAATATTATTCCCACAAAATTGTTGGTCCCAGAAACTCACATATTTTACTATGATTATACGTCTAATTACTAATAATAATAATTACTTAACAAAGCACTGTGCAAGTGAATCCACTTATTCAAAATTATTGGCGATCAGTGTACCTATACGTTATTCACTGAACCAAAATAATGCGCGGCAGATGTCAACCGCAAAATTATGGTGATGCATCGATGATATGCATCTAAATGATTGGGCATAACTCGGATCGTTGCGTGCAAGGTATGATCTCTCTATAGACACAATGGTAACTTGTGGCATTATTGATCTGATAGAAAACACATATTTGTTGACCAATCAGCATTGTGTGCGAAGTTAAATTAGGTCACTGGAAATTGTGTTCAAACATAATTCGTTATTATATGGAATTTGTCTGGGATTTATTAATTAAATATGATTTTTAATGACGGTATTTATTAGGTATTCAGTATACTTATAGGAATAATAAAATAGTGATGATTTCAACATTATGTGTCTGAATTTTCGACGACAGTTAAAAAAAAAGCGGCCAAGTGTGTGTTGGACCACGCACGACGAAGGGTTCAGTGCCTATTAAAAAGGTCGTATCGTTACTTAAATCTTATGGCACTTACGTCCTTTTCTTTAAGGAAGGCAGTTTTTTTTAAATATCTTAAAACCTTTGAACCGATCTTGTTCAAAACAATTATCCCTGAAAGAATTTAATAAGCCCTATGTCCATGATTTTTTTCATATTTTTAAAATACACGGTTCAAAAATTAGAGGGTGGGGGGGGAAACAATCTCCGACTCTAGTCACTCAATCAAAAAAAGTACTTACTGAGAAACCTTATATTTATTTTAAAAAACGATTGATGTACAACTTACAATGAAAAAAAAATGACTTTCAGTTTTATGTATGGAGTGCACCTCTAAAAAAAATTGTTTTTATTAATTTAATTACAAAACTATGTAGCGGCTAACAAAATACACCTATCCTTAAAATTTTATTCAAATACACCTTATAGTTTTAGAGTAAAATGCCTGTGACATACGGACGGACAGACAGACAGACAGACAGACGGACATGACGATCTTTTTCGGGAGATAGAATAAATATAATATCTTGTATTTACAGTTGATTCATTAAGTCTTTATTATTAAAATTGACGAACATGGTAGAAATTCTTGTAATCTTGACATTTATGCAAATCTATATTGTAATTTTTATCGTGTAATAAATAAATCTAAATCATAAGGGTTCCGTTTTTTGCCATTTGGCTACGGAACCCTAACAATTTCAGATTCCAACGTTTCAAATTAATTTTCAAATGTAATTACCTAAACTTCATTATAATGTCGTGAATCTCAAGTTGAGTCAATCCTTATTGACCACGGCCAAGCCGGGGAACACAGCTATATTATTATAATATTACTAATAATAATAATAAATAATATTACTAAACAAACAATACAGGTTATATTTAGACCAACATTTCTAATAATGTTCTGTTATTAATAAGTTCATTTCCCTATACACATACTTTGCGCTTCGTCTAAACTATACCAACACTTGGCTATGTAATACAAAACATATAGCAATAGATAAGTTTTACATTGTTCTGCGTATGAAAATTTGATTCAATAACTTGAACGTTGAAGAAGTGGGAGGACCCCTTTTTTGTTTGTACAATGCGACGTTTAACATCTTCTTAATTTATTTAAAAAACTTAAATTAACATATATGTCAGCCATGCGCATCTTAAGTTAGACAAACATAAACTAACCGCTTTGCTTTTATATTAATGCTTAAAATATCCTTATACAAGGTTCATTCAACTTATCTCCGCCAAAGAACATTTATGATCATTAAACGAAAAAGACAATAAAGCCCCCTATGAAATACAAGATGAAACATTACGCATGAAAGGCAATTTAGTTTGAGACAACAGTACAAAAGATAACGAGGCAGGAAGCCCGGTCGCTGAACCAAAAGTAATTGATAATATAATTTAACAAGACGGGATAATATCTCTCTGCCGCCCCGCGCTATCCGTCTCGCTCGACAGGAACAAATATCGGTAAATATATCTTCTAATCTCAGCTATTGATCTCATCTCATCACGGTTTGTTGACTATTTACTTGCCATGAAAAAGCGTTCGTGTGTTGCCTTTTAACTCGGTTGTCCCAGGACTTGTTGCTTTCTACAATTAGACAGTTCGGGGTTAGTTAATTGTCATACACTTTAGACAATCTGGCATTCACATTGTCGAATTTTATTTGGTAATTCAAAGTAGTATTTCTCTGAAAACGTCCCTTTATTCCCTTGATAGTGACTTATGTTAAAACATAGCTGTGTTGATTTATTAGTTTAGTTTCGACACAAACTATTTATTAAGTTACTTATTTATACGTCCCAATGCTTGTCACCTTTATTGCTATGAATTGAGATTCAAAGTGCCAACTATAGGGACAGCGTCGAGTACTGGGACATTTGAAAATACCTACCCATGCCGCACCTTTATTTTGAGATGATTTGTGATTTTCTGCTTCGATTATCAAGATTTCCGCCTTATTCATAAAACTTAACATGCCTCTGCTAAATAAAATGTGCTTTGTCCCTTTCCTACGAACACAAATGTCAAAGTGACAGATAAGGACAAACGAATAATAACGCCATTTTAGTTAAAACAGGCTTGTAGTACGTTTATGAATACGGCCGGTACAGTTTAACTAACGTATTTAAGTTTCGTTAACTACGTATACACCATAAATTCAAGCAATCAAACTTAATTCATAAACATTTAGGAATAAACAATACCTACAATACAATATATTCTTTATTGCTCACCATAAATAGTAAACGCCAACACAGTTAGCTGACCATTCTGTGTTTATATAGAACCTTATTACAATACACATAAACTGCACGGATGGTCAGTTAGCTGTGTTGTCGATAGTACATAATAGATACATTATTAAAATAAACATTAACAATGGTGGTCAACAGGCTGACTTATCGCTAAAAAGCGATCACTTTCAGGCATATTAAACAACCGTATTATAAATACGTTAGTGTTTTAATCCACATGTACACAAGGTAAATCGATCTTTTTGATTTCATGCGAGACTGGACGGACCGGCTTGCCCACTTTGATGTCTGGTATCGGCTTTTAACATGGTTTTCGGCATCTACTCCACTAAGCAATTAATTTATTTATTGATGCGCTCTGTCAGAAAGTGGCTGGAATATTGTACCTTTATAGATATTGCTAAACTTAATTTCCGTTCAGAGCATGTGTTACAGTCAGATTTAATTAAATTAGATTGCTTGTAGATAGCATTTCTGATGTGATAGTTTAAAAAATCTACGAAATATTGTAAATATAAAGATTAATTAATTAAGACTTCAGTTAGTAAATATTTTAAAATCTATAGAAATAGTTCATTATTGAAAGAAAAATACGTAACGTACACTAGAGCTAGTGGTTCTGTGAGCTGTAGAACTCGCGAACCCAAAACAGACGTCTTTCAATGTTATTAGCTTTCTTTCTTCGAAAAACTGTCTCGACAAAAAAAAAAAACGAACCTGCTCACCAGATTTCACGAGAATCTGTTGAGAAATGCGACCAGAGGCTCTAGTATAAGTTTTACCGAAACAAAACTTTACGATCGCGTTTGCGTTTTACCCTCAATTTTTATCGGATTTGACAGCTAAACGCGAACGCGGTCGTAACGTTTTGTTTCGGTAAATCTTATACTAGAGCCTCTGTAGAGGTAAACGGCCGGACAGCGGGACACCGGACAAACGATTTTCGGCCCAACCTGAAGCATACAACTTCGTTCGATTCGCTCGGTCATTCGATTACTGTAACCCTGTCTGGCTCTTTAGAAAGCCAATAGAATTGCTGGTCTCGCTCCCGTTTCTATCCCATTGGTGGACTTTTTCCTCGCACACCGCCATTGATGGAGTAGACAAACGATCTAGTATTCGATTAGTGGCGGTAAGGACAAGCCGGCACAGGCCGACACCCGCCGTGGGAACGGCTCGGCGCGAGACGCAATCAGCCGCACAGGCGTCCACAGGCGTGGCACGACCTGGCCTGGCCGTTGTGCCCCGCCATAACACGAAACTAACAAAATGGCTTTTAATTACCCATAGTATGTTATCGGAGCTCGATTATCAGTGTCGGTCCAAACACCGATATCTTACCGGGTAATATAAACGAGCTCTGGGTCAAACAGCTTGAGTAAAACAAAAGTCGTCTTTCCTGTGTTCAATAGTTCAAGCTTCCGCCCATATATAAATGGTTGATTGCATGCTTGGGTTGATTGCATGAAATCATATAAAACAAGACGCCGTTAATGCGGATGAAGAGTCTAATTCTAACCAATATGGCCCTTAACTTTGGCAATGTCCACAACGGAGACGCGAACCTAAATATCTGTACAACCCCTCTATTGCTCTCTTGCTTCCCTTTTTATTTTAGCCATCGTTGGTCCGTTATAATTAGCACGGGTTAAGTGAGCATTGCAACAAAAGTTTTGGCAAAGTTTATCCAAGGCCCGTGACCACCGCACACTTGGCAGCATCCTGCGGTGAACCGAACGCTCCGAGCCAGTCTGTCGCTGTGCCACCCATTACTCACCCGTAATGCACGCTGCTTACCAGAGCTGGTTTGCTATTCGCGACTTATCTTGGTTCTTTTCACCTCTCACTACTAGTATATATTGATGCTGGGAATTGGCATACATAATCACAATGCGTAATCAGAGGTCTGACTTACGATTGGGTCACCTGAGGTGATTTGATGTATTTTTAATAGGTAACAGCCCCGTCCCCACTACCACAACTAACGCTGCGGCGCGACGCGACGAGAAAATCTACCCTCCTCTTTTCATTGTACTCAGCGGGAGTGAGACAGGGGCCAATAAGTTGTGCTAGCCCACCTGGTTCACAAATTATCATGGTTCACTCCATCTCTCACCATAGATTCATAGTAGCAACATCACGGAGGCCTGACTTTCGCCGGTGAGCTTGAGGTGAGGTGAATCGTCATGAATAACAGCCTTGGTAGGCTATTCATTAACTTGTCTCGGCTCTCATCACCACTCATCCCTTCTTGTTACCGAGATTCGTAACAACAACGCGTAATTGAGTGTCTAACTTACACTGGTAGTAATCGAGTTATCAGGAAGCCCTGTAGTCCAGTCAATGAAATAATAATTGCTGAGCTCAGCAACACTCATGTCGGCTGCCACGTGCAGGGCGTGTGTGTTAACAACATTAGCTACGCGGACGACATGGTGTTGCTGAGCGCGTCGCCTTGTGGTCTCAGTACACTCATAGCGGTCTGTGAACGATACGCCATCGCTCACGGTCTCAAATACAACTCCACCAAGAGTGAAATGATGGTTTTTGGAGTCAGAGGAAAAAGTATGGTGGTTCCCACACTAAAACTGGACAACAGTCCAATAAAAATGGTATCCCAGTTTAAATACCTTGGGCACATGATTTCCTCTGACCTCAAGGACGGTGCCGACGTCGGAAGGGAGCGCAGGGCGCTGGCTGTTAGAGCGAACATGGTTGCCCGCAGGTTTGCCCGTAGCTCAACTGCTGTAAAGCTAACATTATTCAGAGCATTTTGCACATCTTTCTACACGGGTAGCCTGTGGGCGGACTATACGCAAAAACAGTACAGCGCCCTGAGAGTACAGTACAACAATGCATTTAGGGTGCTGTTGGGGCTGCCTCGCTACTGCAGTGCATCAACTATGTTCGCGGAGGCGCGCGTCGATAGCTTTTCAGCCATCATGCGCAAGCGAGCCGCCTCGCTACTTAGCAGGGTGAGGGCCAGTACCAACAGCATCCTAGCAATGTTTGCAGGCAGGTGGGATGGGGCTTACCTAAACCACTGCACTAAGCTCCATCATAATGTTTTAAATAAGTTCTAACACTAGAATTAAGTTTTTCATGTTTTTTACTAACAACTATGGACATGCTCTGATAATAAAAGTATTTGAATTTGAATTTGAATGAACTGACAACTCGTATGAAAAAAAAGTCAAATTTGGAAATAATTTATAATAGCTTATTTTTAATGTGTAACGGATATATTATCAATTAAATAGTTACACAGCGACAAAATCCGACAAAATTTCAGACATCAAAAAAACGATAAACTAAGCTTCTGAAAAGTCAGAAAAAATATTAATAAATATTTTTGTCTTTATTTTGGTTCATTTACATTTGCTCTATAATATTCAAGATAAAACGTACAAAAAAAGACAATGCATGCTTCATTTAAATTTACATAATTACTTCCGGGTGGAAAGTTTGTCGGATTCTTGAATTAATCATCTTAGAATAACATTTTAAAATGATATCAACAAAAAAAACGCTATTATAAATTAATGTTTTTCAAAACCGTATTTTGCCTGGAGTACTGGTTTTTTCAACCTTTACTCACCTGGAGCGAACTTTAGTCTATCTCTTAGTCGTATTTCCGATTATGTAAAGTTGTAATTCATCAAACAGGGTAAACCACCAGCATGATGGTCAGACGATTCCTCCCGGAAAGCAAATAAGAAGTGAACTAGATTGGCATGGGCCTTGGCAGTATAGAAGTAGTCTATTCTGTCAAGAGTGGTTAAATAGATATAAAAGATATAGAAAAATAGATATAGATATAAAAGATATAGAAAATATAGATGGTAAAGGTACTACTCGTATGCGTGGAACACCTTTATATTGTACTTACCTCCATACAAACTTCCGCCCTCCATTTCATCCTTTTAAGGGATGATTTCCGGCATAAAAACTATCCTATGTCCTTCCCCGGGACTCGAACTACGTCTATGCCAAATTTTGTCGAAATCGGTTCAGTGGTATGAGCGTGAAATGGTAGCAAACAGACAGAGTTACTTCCGCATACAGGGTGATTCAGGAGACGTGAGCAGGATCAACCCAACACATACAGTTAATGTTAATGGATCTTTTACCATCGTAATTAAATTAAACGCCCACAGTTTTTTTTTTACATTTTGTGTGAAAGTTTCATTCACAATAAATCATGGTCACCCTACACAACTAAAAAAAAATTAACGTTAATCTTACCAATGCTGGTACGACTGAGTAGCTTATAAACTATTGAATCCGTAGGGTTGATCCTGCTCATGTCTCCTGAATCACCCTGTATATAATACTTATTACTTATTATTATTATGAGATCGGGATCATTCTGGGAATCGAAAAGCTGACAACACTTTAACGAAAGTATAAGGTAACCCCCCCCCCCCCCCATTTTTCCCCTTAGGGGATGACTCGGGAAAAAACTACCCTATGTCCTTTCCCAGAATTTAATCTATATATGCACCAAATTTAATCTCAATCGGTTCGGCGGTTTAAGTATCTCCATAGAAATTGTAACCCCCCATTTCACCCCCTTAGGGAATGACTTTCGGGAAAAACTATCACCAAATATACACCTAATTTCATCTCAATCGGTTCAGCGGTTTAAGTATTTCCATACAAATTTGAACCCCCCATTTCACCACCTTAGGGGATGAATTTCGGAATAAAAATTATCTTTTATCCTTTCCCAGGATCCAAACTATATTTGCACCAAATTTCACCTAAATCGGTCCAGCGGTTTAAGTAGCTCCATACAAATTGTAACCCCCCATTTCACCCCGTAGAGGATGACTTTTGGGAAAAAACTATCCTATGTCCTTTCCCAGAATTCAAACTATCTCTGCACCAGATTTCATCTCAACCAGTTCAGCGGCTTAAGTATCTCCGTAGAAATTTTAAACCCCCATTCACCCCCTTAGGGGATGAATTTCGAGAAAAAAACTATCCATGTCCTTTTCCAGGATTCATACTATCTCTGCACTAAATTTAATCTCAATCGGTACGGCTCTTTAAGTATCTCCATAGAAATTTTAACCTCCCACTTCATCCCCTTGGGGGATGATTTCTGGGATAAAAACTATCCTATGTCCTTCCCCAGGACTCAAACTATCTCTATACCAAATTTCATCCAAATCTGTTCAGCGGTTTAAGCGTGAAGAGGTAACAGACAGACAGACAGACAGACAGACACACTTTCGCATTTATAATATTACTAGCTTCTGCCCGCGACTCCGTCCGCGTGGAAATCGTTTATATCGCAGCTCCATACAAACTTCAACCCCCATTTCATCCCCTAAGGGGGTGATTTCCAGGATGAAAACTATCCTATGTCCTTCCCCGGGATTCAAACTATCTCCATACCAAATTTCATCGCAATCGGTTCAGCGGTTTAAGCGTGAAGAGGTAACAGACAGACAGACAGACAGACAGACAGACAGACACACTTTCGCATTTATAATATTAGTATGGATAGTATAATAGTATATATAGTATATAGTATATAGTATATAGTATGGATATGGATTTGTATAACTATGCCCAATTGGAGTTCAGAGTATATTTCTTCGTTTCAGGCGGTAAGCGCTGATAATACAACTATTACCGTGTAACTTTAGCCGAGCAGCATGCGTTCCTCCTCCTCCTAACAACTAGGTACAGCTGTAAATTGAATGAAATTATAGATTTTATAATGTTATCAGATACTTAATTACAAAAAACACTTCCCAAAGAATACGATTAGTGTCACCTAAACGATATGTAGTGAAATTACAAATTGCTGTTTAGGGACTGTAATAATTTCAACATTTTAGCAGATTTAACAAAGTTTTGATGGCGCCGTCCTTATATTACCTGTCCTGCAGGTCGATCACGTAACGCATTGTACGCGCGTCAGGTAGATCTAAATGTCACTTTTTGTATGGCAAAATGACAGTTGAGTTGTCCTATAAGTCTATTTTTTTATTCCTTAGACTAAAAAGACATTTCATGTGTTCTATGTGCACTTCAGCTCGTTTGTGGTGCGCGTGCCGCGGCCGCTGCAGGAGACCATCGCATGCGCCGACTTCTGGCCGAAGGTGTCGTGTTTCGACGGTTCCGGGGCAATCTGCCGAATCCTACACCGGAGATGACGATGCAACGGGGCCACGCCGTTTCGTCGCCTAAATAGTATTATTTGTTGTTTTTAGTTTCGTGACGAATTGGTTTTTACTGTAATGTCACGTAAATGTATTTGTCAATAAATAAATCAAATAAATAAATCAAATGTATTGCTAGTTTTTTACGTCTTATAAATAGTGATGTGCTACAACCGGTACTAACCGAAAATAAACGATTGGGAGGTACTTCTATTTGTTTGATGAAGCGTCTGTAACACAATGAATGGATAATCCGTGACGTGCTAAAAGGGGACTCTAGGAGAGGTATTAAAAAGGGTGATATAGTGTAGGTAAAAATGTCACCATTTTAATAATGCAACAAACGTAACAACAAAAGTCAACAAAAACGAGAGAACACACACTGAAAACATCCGATCACTATACGAGTAAAATAACGAATGCCAAATACGTTAACCAAAATGGCGTCGCGTCAGATCGGCGATACATCAATGTCATTTTAAATGTTTGTGTACCATTAGTAGTGAGTAAATTTTATTTATTGTTTATTTCGTAACATTATGTGAGTAGATTTTATTTATTGTTTATTTTGAATCTAAAATTAATTTAAGATTTTATCGGTTATTCACAAACCGATATCAAAGAACAGCACTGTTTGTATATAGCTGGTCACATTATTTCTACGTTTGACATTTGTGGTTGTCATTTTAGTCTACGGAATAAAAAAATAACGTGCGTTCCAAACATTACGTGATCACGAGGGTAATCACATAACGTTTTAAACGCGCGTTAGGTAGATCCAACTGATATTTTTCCATGTAAAAATTTGTCATTTAGATCTAACTAACGTACGTACAATACA
This sequence comes from Epinotia ramella, assembly GCA_947578815.1. Taxonomy (NCBI): domain Eukaryota; kingdom Metazoa; phylum Arthropoda; class Insecta; order Lepidoptera; family Tortricidae; genus Epinotia; species Epinotia ramella. Next base: position 12,843,103 of record OX388213.1, on the reverse strand, counting down.
TTACCTGATTACCAAGTCGAAAATCGTTTCACCAATCTTTTCCGATCTTAATAGTTAATACAGCGAACTATATTTATTGTATTTATTTATTTCAATATAGCAACTATTATTACAGTTTTACGTAATGCAATAGCGCCTTAAATACCTAATGTGCTTAACCTAATTATTATACTTACACAACATACTTACACACACAGACATTGAACAATGACATATATCACTTTGCTCAGCAACTAGGTTTAGTGTGTGTACGGCGCGACAGAGGCGCTAAGCATATAAGATTGTCCTAACCGGAGATACGGATTATCTGAAAGTCCTTATCATTCCTAGACCTTAACAAAACCCTTGTGGTACGAAGGAGCACAAGTGCATTACACAAACAGTGCTCAGTCCGATATTGGCTAAGAACACAGAGGAAGATTGAATCAGTAACTAGACTTTGTGAAAATATTTATGTACTAAGTAGTGCAACTAGCGAAAATGGCCGATGATGCTCCGAAGGCCTGTTTACTTTTTATGGTTGCTGAACATTTTTACCATTTTGCAATAAATCTTAGATGAATGAATAAGGTTTATTCTTTTTTAACGCTTGAACCAGAACAAACTCGACCCTTATTGTAGTGCAAGTTACATTTATTTAAAGTTTTTCGGCCGTATTCATAAACGTTCTACAAGCCTGTTTTAACTAAAATGCCGTTAAAATTAGTTTGTCCTTATCTGTCACTTTGGCATTTGTGTTCGTAAGAAAGGGACAAAGCACATTTTATTTAGCAGAGGCATTTTAAATTTTATGAATAAGGGGGTAAGTATAATAAAAGATCGCGTACACATAATAGATGTAACTTTGCAGCATATTTACGATTATCAATTTCGAGAAATCAATTCAATGGTGGTTCTAGTGTTAAGTATTGTTTTTTATTGCTATCGACTGACCCCGTATCATGGTCGGCCTTATTACACGATAAGTGACACAATAGAGCGTCGTCACTGGCTGTCACCGTTCGATAGAACGAGACGGACGCTCTATCTTGATACGGCTGACCATAATACGGGGCCTGAAGGACATTCAATAAACAAAACTTAATCTGTGTACGCTAATACGAATTTCTTGTTTGAATGAAATCACAGTACTGATTGTGATATGTCTACTGTGCAAGGAACAAGATCGAATCAGTCTCAGTACAAACACGTCGTCTGTTACATACTCGTACAGTGTCCGCGATCAGAACCAACGGCCCTTATCACAAGAGTTTGTCACTAGATTTTAAACCTTAATAATTTTCAAATTCATTTTATATACCTACTATGAAACTAGGTTACTGTACACTCCATACACGTAGTTTCTTCAAAATAGAACCTTTATTTTCTTAATCATATTTTTTTTCAGATAAGCATATTAGGTTTTATAAGTTACCGATGCTTGTAATCATTACGTAAAGGTGGATCCTTCCACCACTATAGCCGGCTGTACATATTAGGCCAACGTTGGCGCGTGAGCAGGATGCAGCTATGCGTTAGTAGGAGAAGGCTATAATTCGATCTCATTCTTTTACATAGCAGCATCCTGCTCACGCGCCAACGTTGGCCCAATGTGCACAGCCGGCATAAGGCAGTGTTCATGTACAACCGGGGCGAACAGCGGCGCGGTGCCCGCATCCATACACACGCAACAAACACTAACGTGGTGTTGCCGGGCGGAGAGTGTTTAAAATGTTTAAATTCATGCCCACGTTGCCATACTCGCCTGACGGGTCCATATTGACTCTCATAAAATTGTTTGTCTTAAACAAAATTATGAATTCAAGCCTGTTATAAAACATGTTTGAATTCGTAATTTTGTTTCTCATAACAGTTTATTTCATAATGGACCTACAGCATAATTTTGTTAGTACTAATATAATAACTAAGAACATACTTCAACTCATATTTTCTTTTTCCTAATGAATAAACGCTTTCGCTAGGTAAGTTAATAAAAATATCGGTTCTGACGCTACGCTGGCCGCTGCCGCGGCACGCTCGCTTCGCTCGCTCGGCTCGCGCGCTGTAGGGGTTTGGTTCAGGTTAGGTTAGATTAGCTACAATCTCATGGATTTTTCTTTTTATAATATTAATATAGACAACAACGCTCAGTAAATTTCAATTACGTTAAGGTTTTCCAAGTGATGAAATAATTCGAACTTGACAACAGTGGTGGGTGGATACTTAGAGGCAATAAACAGAATGAAAATTTCAAATCAACCCCCATTCCACCCATTTGTGGATGATTTCTCAGATAATATGTCCTATCTCTATGGGATTAAAACTATTTCTATGCCCATGATAACCGGTGATGTAAGCGTTAAAAGGTAACAGAAAGACACGGCTACTTTAGATTGTTTATATAAGTCGAGACAGTGGATTACGTACTAATGGCCGGTTCCAATATTCAATCCACCGAGAGTTTTCCTTACCAACAGTTACAGTTTGACACATTTTCTACGGGTAAGTAATCTGGCAAAATGTAACTGCCGGTAAGGAAAACTATCGGTGGATTCATTATTAGAACCGGCCATAAATGAGCGGTTTGGGGTCTTGCATTATTTTTTACTGATTTAGCTTAAAGGGTTTTAGTTGGATTTGATTGAGTCTTGACTAAATCCTAACATATAAAGTGGGCAAAGCCCGAGTCAGTTCAGTGTTGGTTCATCACTCGTAATTTGGACCCGATGCGGGTTTAAGTAGACAGCCGTGTTTGCCTTCTTGGCTTCCACGCCCAAGTTGGCAAGTTGCTCTTTCGGCTACTAGAACTTACCACTTCATTTAAATACACCGTTTATCACTTTGGTCGTTAGATAACGTTCAAGGGCTGGTATATAGGCATTTATATACCATGCAAGCGTCTAAAGTAGTGTTAACGGAATACTCAGCTTTTCAATACATTGTCGCTTTTTTGACTGAATGGTCAACGAGTGTTTGATTTATTATGACCATTAACAATAAACATTATAAATTAATTATACTTCGTCCTTATGTTTTAGTTCGCCAGACGAAAATTATAAGCCAAGCGATTGCTAAAGGCACTGTGAAACATCCTTATTAATATTACAAATGCGAAAGTGTGTGTGTTTGTATGTTTGTCCTTCTTTCACGTCGCAACGGAGCGTCGTATTGATCTGATTTTTTGTATGGAGATAGTTTAGAAGCTGGAGAGTGACATAGGCTACTTTTTCCAGCAGGAAAACATCTAATTCCCACGGGAAAATTCAATATGTTACATTTTCCTATAACCACGCGGGCGAAGCCGCGGGCATCAGCTAGTCTTGTATAAAAAACTTGTTCAAGATTATAACTTTATTTATTTGGTTTCTACAACATTAACATGAATCCTCTGTTGTATTTGGTTTATTCACGACTAAACAAAAATGAAAGAAAACTTCAGTTATTTTATAAAGTTTTACCCGTAAAAACTCAGGAATACTTATCGCAATAAAAACCGCATTTCTCCAAGCGCAGCGGCGGTGCATGCTACTTTTTGATGGATTTCCCACGTGAACAATCACACTACTTTGTTTACATCTAGACTGGAAGCACTGGAATAAAATTCTTAAAATGACTGTAACCCTCAAAATTTTATCTCGCTCGCCCATTAATGTTAGCTCGATATGACTGTGTTGCCGTGCTCCTCGCCTCGCCCGCACGCGGGAAAGCTTGCGACATTTGTATAAAAAATCATAATATTGCCAAAATGGATGATTACCTCGAAATAATCTACGTTAAATTAAATAAATAACTGTTCTATTATTTTTTAACCGACTTCAAAAAAAAGGAGGTTCTCAATTCGGCTGTACTTTTTTTATCATGTTTTTTTTTTCAATGTTTGACCTTAGAACTCCGTCATTTATGAGCCGATTCGTACATTTTTAGGGTTCCGTACCTCAAAAGGAAAAAAAGGAACCCTTATTATGTAGGATCACTTTGTTGTCCGTCTGTCTGTCTGTCTGTCTGTCTGTCAAGACCATTTTTCTCAGGAACGCATGAAGGTATCAAAGTGAAATTGATATCAAATACTCAGGTCTATTGTCCTTTGGAGCTGTGAAAAAATCAAACTTAAAAGCCAACGCAATCAAAAGCAGTCGTTTATGCTGCAAATTTTAGAGTTTTTCGACACTCGCAAAACCTACGGGGTACTTCCCGTGAACTCAGAAACTTGAAATTTGGCGCGAAGCAACGTCATATAGCACAGACAAAGGAAAAATTACGAAAAATAGACATTTTTAGTAAATAAATAAATAAATAAAAGAAATAGCAATTTAAGTCGCATATTTTGAAACTGAGTACTCGCAAGAAACTCAAAACCTAAAGGGTACTTCCCGTTAACACAGAAACTACTAGGGTAAATCGCCAGTAATTGGCCACCCTCCAGTAATTGGCCACGTTATACTAAAATGATTAAATTTTGAATATATCCATAGAACATATCCACACAATTAAAGTAAATCACCAGATAACAGCAGTTATCACAAGTATTACTCAACTATTTATGTACATCGATTAAAGTAAGAGTTCATAATAAAATGAGTTTGATTTTGACGAGGTGTTGAATTGGCTGGTTGCTTAATTTTTCTCTTAGCGGACATGCATTTCAAATTTAGACTAATGACGTTATGTCAGTGTAGGTAAATGTGATCATAAAAGGTAAGGGAATATTTTTATACTATTATTTTACATAATAATTTCAAATTCTATAACTTATTTAGTTGGCTATTATTATTATTATTGTGTGCTATTGTGGGCCTTTATATGCCGCTTCGACCAGCAAGTGATCTATTGTGGCAGCCCTTTGTTTTAGATTTCACCGTTAAGACCCGTTGCCTCTAAGAAATTCCAGATTCTTTGGGCGGTGATATGTTGTACCTCTTCTGGGTGCACGATGTGCCGCCCTAGGTGGATACTTCTTTTGTGCATGAGTGGTCCACAGGAGCAGAGGATGTGCATTGCTGTTTCCTCTGTCTCCTGGCAGAACCTGCAAGTTGTGTCCTGTGTCATACCCATTTGAAACAGGTGCTTGTTTAATTTGCAATGTCCTGTCAGAATTCTTGTCACTGCGCAGGTTTTGTGTCTTCTGAGTTGTAATAGCTCTTTAGACAGTTTATTGTTGTACCCTTTGATCAAGGCTTTAGTATGTTTTTGTCCTTTGGCGAACTTCCACAACTTTATTGCCTCTGATTTTACTGTGTTGTTTAGCAGAGAATATGCTTTCCGTTTTGTGATACCACAGAACGGTTCTGGGCCGACCAGGGTTGTGTCTGCGCCCTTCCTTGCAAGTTCATCTGCTTTTTCATTTCCTACTATGTCGGAATGTCCTGGTACCCATCTAAGTATGACTTTGTTGGTATTAGCCAGGGTGTTTAAATTGTTTTTACAGTTCTGGACTAGTTTAGAGTAGGACTCTAGGGATTCTAGTGCCAGCAGAGCAGCTTGGCTGTCTGAGTTGATGTAGATGTGTTGGTTTCTTAGGTTTCTTTCAAGATTGAACTCCACGCATTTATTTATTGCGAAGAGTTCAGCCTGATAGATTGAGGCCTCTTTCCCCATGCTGACGCTAGCTTTGAGCTTTGGCCTCTCACCGTAGATACCGCATCCAACATCGTCACCTTTTTTAGATCCATCTGTATACCAAACGTGGCTTCCTTCCTTGAAGTCCATTTGGTCGTTTAACCATTTGTCTCTCGGAGGTATTTCCACTGTATACAGTTTGGTGAATTTGCATTCCACGTAAGTATCGTCAGTGGGCATGTTTAGTTTTTTGTTATCAAAAACAAGGGCCTCCAGTTTGACTAGCGCTTGAGAGCGCCATTTTGACCTTGTTAGTGTGCATATCCTGTAGATGCACTGCTTCGCCTCCTTTTGCACATGCAGGTGGAGTGGCGTTAGATCGAGCAGTGCATCCAAGGCTGCCCCCGGTGTTGAGCATAAAGCTCCTGTAGCTGTTAAGCAAGCTGTACGCTGTAGACTGCTTAACATTGTGATGGCTGTCTTTTGGTTGGCTTTGTTACACCAGACTGCAGAGGCGTATGTGATTACAGGCCTCACTACCGCTGTGTAAAGCCACAAAGCAATTTTGGGTCTTATGCCCCATCTTGCTTCTGCCATTCGACAGCAAGTCCACATGGCCATTTTTGCCTTTTGTATTATACTTTTCAAATGAGCGTTCCAAGTTAGCCTTTGGTCAAAAGTAACTCCTAGGTACTTGACCTCATTTGAGTACGATATTTCCTGTCCATTCAGTTTTAGTTTGGCGAGCTTGTCTAGTTTCCTTTTTTTTGTAAAGGGCACTTAGTTGGCTAATTTCTGATATGTAATTCGACATTATTTTAAATACTAGCCACGTATGTCAGTTACTTAAAAACGCTATAAAAATATGATTGGTAAAAGACATTACTGATAACTTGATGCACCCAATATTAGATGTTGATCAACCATCAGTGTCTTCAGAAGTGCACAAAAGAGACAAATGTGAAAACTTAATATAGTCGGCAATGTCAATGAGCTGCTTTGTTTAAGATGTAGTAAATACTTCCATGAAGAATGTGTTCCCCTGTTTCATAAAAACAAAATACCTGTGATAGGGCCATATTATTTATGTCATATTTGTTACCGGGCAAGTTCCTCATCGGATAGTGAGGATTGAGGATTAATTCCTCAAGAGTTTATTGTTTATTTTATGTTAAAAAGCTTTTATTATGTTAATATTTTATTTGGCCAAGTATTGAAAAAAAATGGCTAGTATTGAAAATACTGGCTAATAACTAGGTTTAACGTACTGTCCAATAAAACAATTAAATATTTTAAGAAATAAATAATATCGTCCTCTAGTAAACACATGTTCATTATTGTCAACATTCACTACGTCCCCTAAAACAATAATATGGTCGATATCTCTTTACAGGTGATCACAATAAACATTCTAAGCAAACAAGGTAGTAAAGTGGCCAGTTACTAACGATTTACCCTATAGATATTATAAAATAAATTATGTGGCAATATATATATTTTTTTTTAGGATTACTAAATTGATAAAGTGACCCTGTTTAAATTTATGCTCCCCAGCTTTCCACATTGTAATGTTACGGATTCCATTTTCATTTAGTAATAAACATACTACAAATTTTGCTCGTTATAGGTTTGTACGGAACCCTCGGTGCGCGAGTCCGACTCGCACTTGGCCGTTTTTTTTTTTTGTAAGTATATACTTCCAGGTTACTCCCATTTTTTTCAAAAATTCAGGTGGACGATGGGATCCATGAGGAATTGAGGAAAATCCTCAATTATGTTGGGCACGCGTGTTGTGATTTTGGTATTTTGCTATTATAACTCGTGTATTTTTACACTCGGAAATCATAAATTTGGTGGAGTGGAATTGATGATGAAGACCACAGATGACTTATGGAATTCCTCAATTATGTAAGTACTTAAAAGTACAAAAGTACGTCACAGATTCTCATAAGATTCCGTTGAAATTGCAACTAATGGAGTGCCAAAGGTAATCCCTTTGGAATCGGCGGAAGTCCTCAAATATTATCGGCCCACATACAGCGATTCAGTTTTTTTCTGTGATAATCAACGCATTTGCTCTCGGAATAGTTCATGAGGTAAACTTGAAAATAAGTACATGTGGAAATGTTCTCGTGGCTTGGCGGAGTACTTAATTGAAGTCGGTTAAAACTTTGCTTTTAAAGAAAATTATTTCCATAAAGATAGAACCTCGAACATAGTATCTACGTATCACTTGTAATACAAAATGTTAAGTTGAGAACAGCCTCTATTCACGAATAAATTGGACGTAGTGTTCTACTAGTACAGCAATTCAAATGTTTAAAATTATGATAAGATAGGTATTGTACATTTTTTTTTCAGGTTTGGCCGACCAATTAAAGAGCTTTAATGCTTCAAAAACCAACATGTTGCATTACTACTCGCTTTAATGGAGAACTCACAAAAGCAGCTGAGCGTTTTTGACCCGTTTGAGACAGAAAATAAGGCAAAGTATTTCCCGCGAGAGTTGCGGGCTCGAATCTTATCTAACTAGAGGGCTTTAAGTTGCCGCTTAAGTTTGAACTTCTCGTATCTGTTCAAATGAACAAAATAAATTGTATCTCTTTTTGAACTTTATTTTGTTCACTATAATGTAAATTACATCTTCAAGCAGCACGTCTATCATTACAAATTAGCCCGATGTCCGCTTTGGCACCCAATCCCAAGATTTGGTGGCGCTAGTTTTTCGAGGCAACTGCCATTTGGCCTTCCAGGGAAAACTAGACCTTGATGTGAGAGCTTTTATGTGTAAATTCAAAAAAATACAATAAGGGTCGGCAGGGCGTGACACCAATGCTCCTGGAGTGAGTTCATTGGCTATAGTTACCGCTTACCATCAACAAGGTCTGAATACTTTCACTGCCAGGAACCCGCCTAGCGGGCGCAGCCTAAGTACGCCGTAGTCACTTTCCGCTATATACGAGGAAAACCACGGGATGGGCTACGAGCGTAACGTGTAGCGATTCTTGGCAGTGAACTTGTGCTGGTTTGCCAACATCGTGAATTAAGGAAAATATTTTAAGTAACTAAGACCAACGAAACTAGTTGCAAAGTCCAATAAAAGAGATATCAATACAAAAGGATTAGGTATTTTGTAAACACACAATTAAATAGTAGAGCGCAAATAAATTAAAAGCGCCCAAAAAGTTGGTGAAAGTTTCGAAGAGCTCTCAACTTCACATAAGAAAGGAAATTATCCTGAACCCGAGGTATAATTTAAGAAGTTTCGGACTAAGCCGCCAGCGACAAGCTCTTATTTCGAAGCCTTCGCTCACATTTTATTGTTTAAAAAGGTTATAATTTATGTTTTTGAAATATAATTAAAGTTATTTTAAAATTACGTATACAAGCACTGACATTTTAATTATGCTCCTTATCTTAACACTGTCTCTCTGGCCAGGGCTCTACTATGTGTACTATGATAAGGAAGATATAATGCTGCGAGCGAGAAGGGGATATAGACAGAGAGAGAGTTCTAAATCGCGCTATCGAAGTTTGAAGCGAGTATATAATTATTATACCCCCGAGAACGCGAAGCGCTTATAAGGGGCTGGGAGTTAACTTATTCGGCGCTAGATGTCGCTGTACCGACCGCAAACTAGTTTATGACTGTTCTCGCTGCTATGTATCTTGTACCCACAGAAAACCCCAACTGTTGGGTAACCACGTAACGGTTCCAACGTATTTTTCCATATAAATTTGACATTAAGGCTGCTCGCGCACTACGATTTTTTGTCGTGCGATAATCGCGTCGCAATAATGCAACGTATGTGTTTATATGTCAGTGCGCGCATATGCCATATTATGCGCGCACTAACATTATAATTTATATCTGAGTATATCTAGTTTGTTAGAAATGTATAGTTTATGACTATTAGACCAAGAAAAAAAATTTTTTTACGGTTTTTTGCCTTTTGCGCAGCTAAGCACTAGTTTTTCGAAGTTGCAAATTTGTGTCCCCTAACTGGTCCATACAATATTCCAAAAAAGCAGAACCTTATCATGCTTTGCGATTTTAGTTTGTTTTTGTGTCATTTTCTACTGGCCTAAATAAGTATTGTCCTGCGAGCACCGAGTGCTGGAGACAGAGTTAATTCAGTTAATCGCACCCACGCTGCACATATCGCTGGGAGCAAGGACGGCCTAATTGACGTCTCGACGGGTGTCACGCCGTCTCGCTCGAATTAGATGAAACTCGCCGAGACTGAAATACCTGGCTTATTTGGCATTCGATCTGTCATTGTGAGTTTCATTGAAAAAAATAAATGAATTCTTCGCAATTTGCTGCTAGTATATTTTGGAAAGAAAAGCGGTATTGCTTGTTCACATGAGCAAAGCAAAACTGAGCTAGTACCTTTGTGGCATTATTGCAACGCACAGTATTGGCCTCGTATTAGCTGGGCATTATTTTATAATTGTGTAGGTACCCATTTAGCGTATGTAGTTAAACGACAATGAACTCAGTGCCAGTTTTGTGACGACAATTATGTATTCAGTTTGTATAAAAGTTAACTATCTTTTCAATTTATAAATTATATGCATAAATTAGTTAATTTTCACATAATTAGTAAGTATGCTTAATTTCCATCACAAAACTGTCACTGTGTTAATTTTTATTTAATAATTCACGCTCATTGGGTATAATTTTTTTTATTATTTTGGTGAGCGTTATGGTAGGTTTATGGGTGACAGGTGGATTGAACTTTTTCAAGCTATTCACTATTCTGGTAGGTATGAAATAAACTTGGAGAGATAATTTACCACACCTAAAAATGGCTCCAGCGCCTTTCTGTCTTGCGGATCAGGCATTTCAATTATAGCCTTCTCTTTTTCATCATCTGGCCAATGCCTCGTTGGTCAAACATGTGCCCTAAATATTTGATCTCCATGACTGCGGACTTGCATTTATCTCAATTAAATCTAATACCGATATCTTTATTTCTCTGTAGTAACTTTTGAAGCCAGTCTTAACGCGGTCACATATGTATTATTTCACCTGTGCTCTGGGTGCGTGAAAAAAACTTATATCGTGACATCGTTACGTTCACTTTCGTACCGAAGTGCTGCTCATCGAACTTCCGCTTAACACAATCGATATCGTCGGCACTTTCGTCCTTGGCATACGTGAACGTGGAAAAGATCTCATATCCTTCGGCGCCTATGAGGTTCACCAGCAGGCAGGCTGTACGTCCTTCGCCTCTTTGTTCACCCCCGATGCTTTTAAAAACACCGAGAATTGTTTTTACCATTTTTTCCAAGAGTCGGCGCGTGCTGCCGCGCTGCCTTCGACATTTAATTCCGGCGGAGGACGAGCGTGCTCCATATTACACGTAACGTGACGTAACATACTAACAAACGGTGATTGAGAAAGTATGATACAAAGACTAATTGCGAACTTTTATGCTTTTAACGTAATTTATTAATTTACCGCTGCCACCATGAAGTGAAACGCTAGATGCTAGGTCAAACACTGATTTATTCAAAGCCACCCCCAAATGTAAATATTACAAACAACTACCTACATAGTTATTATATTAAATATGCCACATTTTATCTCATTATTTATTCATTCTATATACACAAAACACATAGGTGTACTGTCTCCAGCATTAATATCTGCCACAACAAAGCGCGCATAAATATCTGATATCTACGACCATATTTCTATATAGGGCCTTTAGAAGCTGTTCGATATTTTTGCCCGCTTTGTTATGGCAGATATTAATGCTGGTGACTGTACATTCACCATCGGATAAATCGGAGCGGCCTGCGGAGTGCTCACAAATATCTGAACACATAGAGATAATGCCTCGACAATAGAGACGTGTTCAGATATTTGTGACCGATTTGGCCGCTCCGATTAATTTCATGGCGACTGTACAGATTTTGAATGTATCATCCCAAAGCCTTCTTTTTCAAACCACAGCGGTCGCAAACAAGCATACTGCCTGTCTGACTGATGGTAAGAAGAGTTCATAGACTACCGGCGGTTGACGCTCGCGACTTCATTTATTTGCGGATTCGTTGGGTTGACAGTCAGAGAGAAATGCAGGTCTCTCACTTTGAACACACCGCATCATCGGGAGCTATGGCGTCCTAACTTACCACCAGGAACACAACACAACATATCTACAGAGCAAGCAGTGATGATTTTCATTATCATGGGAGTGGTGTGTGGTAAAGTGGAGGTTCTATAAGGTTCTCATTACGTTTCTAATAGTTCGTGTGTTGTATCGCGAATGTAGGAGTGAGCTGACCTATATGCTACTGTGTAAGTAGTAATTAGAGAGGTACAGTGAGCAGCAAAAGTCGATACGCGGGTCAAGTGCTCAAAATGACCTACACCCGACTCTAATGTCAAGAATATAAGGACTGTCTAGATCATTTTGAGAGTATTACTTTGCGTAGCTACTTCTGCTGCTGACTGTACTACTATCAAGTGCCTACCATTAATTAATTATTTAAACACTATATGCCAATCTTCGTCAGAATATAGGTTTTAAAATGATTCTAGACATTTTATCCTATTCAAGTTACCAGGTTCTTTTAACTGCTAGTCTAAGGCATAATTACTGTTATTCTTTATCAAGAACCCTCTATTCCATAATCTAATTGGTATCAATTTTATAAATGATGTATTGTTACCAGCCGTTTTAGAATGATTGCGGGTAATTTCGACTGTCCGTGGATACTGAGTAGTAATTTTGTTAAAGGCATGTCATTACACTATAGAAGTCGCTTGACAAAGTTTTTGTGATTGACATAAGATATGGTTAAATGCGTTTGTATTCATGTTGACGCTAAAGTAACAACTTAAGTAATCCTAATGGTGAGATACATTTTTTGCTCGTATCCGATCCTAGTTCCTAAAGTCGCTGTCAAAGGAATTTGCTAACTATGTAAACAAACCGCCATAGTGAAAAACAATTTCAATATGGCGGTTTGTTTACATATTCTATTGACGGCCACTTTACTAATATTATAAAAGCGAATGTTTAGATGCTTGGATGTTTGTTCCTCAATCACGCTTTAAATGTCTCAACCGATTAGGATGAAATTTTGAACGAAGATGACTACTATTATTTATTTTATTTTAATCTAGGCTATAAACTTATAGCCTAGATTAAAATAAAATATAGTTTTTATCCCGGGTCCACGCAGACGAAGTCGCGGGCGGAAGCTAGTACTTAATAAAAGTATTCGAAATAAGTTTTAAATGGTAAAATCAATTACAAACTACAATAAAACACTATATTTTAAAATGTTTTGTTGTTGATCTTATAAATAATTAGGGTCTGAAAAAAAAATGTAGCTTTTCTTGAAATATTTGGATCTCTTCACTTTAATTACCATAAAATTAAAAATACTGATGTAAGTACTATATTTAAATGTTATGTTTTCAAAATGTTAAGTAAATATGTAATTGATCAAATTAGACCTGATATAAGTAGGTAAATGAAGTTATAGGTGCACAGTAACTTTGACTACCTACTGTGGCCTTTTTTGGTCCTTTATTTTCCTTGGTTCCACAATGTTAACAACTCTTTTTGTAGATACATTCTAACAATCATAAACGTCAGTGGATTCTACTACTTGTTTTTCAGGAATAATCTTATCTGTTGTTTAGTTGTTGGTTATACCAAAGCAATATTTGTCGAAAATATTAGTTTTCACAGGAAAAATTGCCCAACAATTCAATGCATACACCTAACAAAACCACCCCGGAATGAAAACAATGTAATCTAAATATGCATATTATAACGGTATTTAAATCAAATCATGAACAAAGGCAAAGAAACTAAATAAAATCCCAACTTGGAATAAAAAAATAATCGTAAATTTTACTAACGTTAGTGCTCGCGTGGTTAGCAATTTGCCGCCGCGCGCCACACGCTGACTACCTTCGCTATTCTCTTACAGTCATTAGTGCACTGATTTTCTTCTAATTTCTACAACATACAGGTGAAGAATAAAAGGGGCAGCTACTGAAAAGCTTAACCTGGTCAAATTAACCATTTACAAAATAATAAGAACTTTCCGCCACGGGCGGCAAAATGCTCATATCGCGGGGGAAGGGTTAATAATAACAGCAAACAGAGAGGGGTAGGTAACTTTTCGAACGAGAGTAAGGAAAATTCAACTACTGTCATGTCCCCATACAAAAAGTAATATTTAGATCTACCTGATGCACATACGTACTTACAATTAAATTAAATTATCAGTCCCGTTAATAAAATGTGTGAGAATCTTGAAAGTATAATTCAATATAAATTGTCATTCTCCCATACGACTAGTGACATTTAGATCTACCTGACGAACGTACAATACGTTACGTAATCGACTAGCAGGAGTCAATGTACTGGAGCAAATTAAGTATAAGTAAAAACCACTGTGTAGGTATCGCAAATCGCAATGGACCAGGAAAGTTTATACATTTCAAGGCAAAAACCCAACTTGACGTTGTGTCAATTGACTAATTAAAACATTGTAAACGTATATAACCTGAGGCTTCGGCTAGGCCTATATGCATAATTTACTAAAAACAAAGTTTAAACCGACTTCAAATCGGTACTTCGCCAAGCCCATAGGGTACATGACAGTTTTCACATTTCCTTTCTAATTTACCACATGAACTGCTTTCTGAGACCAACTGCGTTGATTATTAAAAAACCCAAGTCGCTATACGTGGGCTGACAATATTTGAGGAGTTCCATCGATTCCTTAATGAATTCAGAATTGACACTTCATTCATTGCAACGGAATCATGTCAGAATCTTTGACTTATGCTGGCCATACACGCTAGGGTACGCCTGCGCAGTTTTGCCTGTACAGTTCGACTGCACAGGTAAAACTGAGCGTATGTGGCATAGAAAACTGCACAGTCGAATGCCACATACCTACGCACAGTTTTACCTGTGCAGTCGAACTGTACAGGCAAAACTGCGCAGGCGTACCCTAGCGTGTATGGCCAGCATTACTTTACATACTTGAGGAGTTCCATAAGTCATCTGTGGTCTTCAACATCAATTCGATTTCACCAAAATTGCGATTTCCAGTTGTAATGGAAAAAACAAAAACAGGCCAAGAGCGTGTCGGGCCACGCTCAGCGTAGGGTTCCGTAGTTTTTGTATTTTTTTTTCAAGAACTATTCAACCTATCAAGTTCAAAATAATTTTCCTAGAAAGTTTTTATGAAGTTCTACTTTTGAATTTTTTATCATATTTAAAAAACTTATGGTTCAATAGTTAGAGGGGGGGGACACATTTTTTTTTACTTCTGGAGCGATTATCTCCAAAAATATTAACATTATCAAAACATGATTGTATTCATTTATCCAACAATATATCACACGGATGAAATGAAAAAAAAAAAATCACACGTTAGGGATGAAATGAAAAAAAAAACACCCCACGTTACGTATAGGGGAGGTAACCTAATTAAAAAAAAACACTTTTTATTTTACCACTTTGTCGGCGTGATTGATATACATATTAGTACCAAATTTAAGCTTTCTAGTGCTAACGGTTACTGAGATTATCCGCGGACGGACGGACAGACAAAGCGAAACTATAAGGGTTCCTAGTCGACTACGGAACCCTAAAAATCACTACACACGTGCCTTTAAAATTTGAGGGTTGCCCTCAATTTCCCTGTGATCCAATCATCAGATCCTGTCTTTCGAATTTCGAAATCGGTGAACGTACATTAAAAAGAAACATACAGTGGAACGTAAACCCTCCTCCTTTTTTGAAATTGGTTAAAAATGTATATTTCATATTTTTTTTTTCAATTGAATCGTACTATTATAAGTTAAATTTAAATAATGCTAATGATGCCCAAAATATAACAAAAATCGGTCACTTGTTTTTAATAACAGCGCAATTCTTACTGTGACACATTCTTCACAATAAAAATCATTTCAACAATAATGTTATGATTACTAGTTGTGATATGAAAGTCACGTCCATTTTATCGACGCCAAGAACTAAGCTTTATACACACAAAACATATATTTCGGTGTCATAACAGATGTTATCGAAGAAGAATGATGAGGTTGAGCATTTTTATCCATCGTTTCCCCAACCGTTGTATCGCCCTTAGACTAAGGGGCGTAGCACACTAGTGTTTTTTGTCGATTTATAGAACCTCAAAATTTTAAAAAAATATACTTTTCGTTTTATGGGCCCAAAATATCGCTCATTATAAAGGTGGCGGCGGGTTAGCGTTTGCGTGTAATAACATGATTCATGTTGCGATAAGTTTAGTACTTAAACAAGTTAACAGATTTCATTGCAAACATGTTTGGAAACGATTAACGGGTTAAATTTTTCATTTTACTATATTCAAAACAGAACTGCCTCGCGATTTTTTTCAATATTATACAACAGATTAAGCATATTCATATTGTATTGATTACATTCTGTTACCATGTTGCTGTATCGATTTAGTGGTAACGTAAAAGTAAAGTAAATGTGCCTAAATAAAACATTAATAAGAAACCATTATTTTGTAATTAAGATTGGCCCAAAAAGCGTTTGTATTAATGACTTAATATTACGTTCTTTGGTAGTTTTGTTGGGACGCTATTGATATTCAGCACATGTAGAATCAAAAATAAAACAAAGATAATGAAAAAAAAAGGAAAAAATACTAATAAATAATACGATTGTGTACAAACAAGAAAAATAAAATTTCAATTAGAAACACAAAAAAAATAAACTATGCTAAAAACATGTATAAATAAAAATATGCACCAAATCGCCATCTGGGGGCAGCGTGCCCAGAAGGCTAGCAACATTGCCACGTTGAATAGCAAAGCTGATCCACTTTGTCAGATATGATCCAGCCTTCCATTCACGCGTCTCCTGTTCTAGGCGTTTGTAGCTCCCTTGAATAAAAGATAATGATAGGATATCGAAATATTTTACTTTGACTCTCCACTGGTAACGATCACCACCCTGAAATAAGGGGCACACTCACGTAGCGTTTTTAAAACGCTCAGCGGTTGTCTTTACAATATTTGTGATATTCTGATTATTAATTAAAAGGTAGGTATCGAGGATAAATTAAGATTTTGTAAGATTAAACTCAGTTAGGTACCCCACACCACAGTTGATGTGGGGGGGGTGGCGGCAAGAACCTCGTTCGAAACGCTCGTTAGATTTATTTTTTTGAGAATCATGCTTTGCGCCCTTGGGTGTGACCACTGCTTTAGAGATAACACTTTGTTTCCCGGATGCAACCGACAAGATGTTAAAATAAATAAAAGCACCGTGCACAGTAGGTACTCGATTTCCGACGGCTGCCATTTCCGTTCTACTTGTAGGAAATATTTCTCGCCTTGTATTTTAACAAGAGTAAGATATAATGATGCGGGGTAGCAGACTTGCTTGTTATTTGCTTTAATAGTTTTTCCTGTTTATGTTTATATTTTTCGCCTTGTTAATATAGTGTTACTTGTACAGCCAAGTGCTAACATATGGGAGCATATAACTTACTCATAAATATGTCACATCGCTCTTATGCCGGCGGATTAAGGTTTCGGTACATATTTATCAGTGGATTAAATCGATACATATTTTTGCACTTGACTGTACAGCGTGTTGGTAACGATTCCGATTCGTCGTAGTACTATTAAATATTGAAAATATGTTAGAAATATATCTCTATCACAAGCACAAATTCATAAAGATTGGTGTAAATTCTGATTAGACTTCTCAGTTCTGTGGTTTTATTTTATTTGATTTAATCCTTCAAATAAAACCAAATTATAAATCTTTCTCTTCCTCAATTATATAAAATTAACCTCCTACTTCTTGATGTTGCACTAGTGTATGTATGACATGGAATTTGGTGTCAAAGTGACAGGGCTTAAATTCGAAAGAAGAAAAATCCTCTTAGTTTGAATTTAACCCATATTGCTCTGACATAAGGTGCCCATTCCATAACTTGTGTAACGTCGAGGACTAGGACGTTTACCTTACTAATACTAAACTTATCTATATCTATACTTCTATATACTTCTATCTATACTTCTATACTACTATTATAAAGAGGAAAGATTTGTATTTTTGTGTGTGTGTATGTTTGTAATGAATAAACTCTGAAACTACTGTGCCGATTTCAAAAATTCTTTCACCATTGGAAAGCTACATTCACCCTGAGTGACATAAAAAATGCTTCATTCCTACGGGAAAACGGGTAATCCGTGCGAAGCCATCATCCGGGCAGCTAGTTTTTAATAAAATCTAAAAACAAAAATATAAACAAAAACTGATAAAAAATCGTGCAACAAATGTGTTTATTTCACTTAGATAAGTACTTATTCTAATTGCAAAAGACTAAAATAATCAATAATAACAATTATAAATACTAAATGTTGGCATAAGAATTTACTAAAACATATTATCTGGCAGCTATAAAACGAAATAAAGATGAGGCGCGAAGGCGTGAAAAGCAACCTCATAAAGCAGAAACGTATACACGTGTGTATACGTTGCTGTCAAGTCGAACTTAATTGTTCGACAAATGTGAATGTCATGAAAAAGAAAAGCCAAAAAATAAATATCGAGTCGAAAAATGAACACCAATAAAGATATAAGATGAATGTTGACATAATCGCAATTACAGCAAAAGTGTATTAAAACACCCAGGGACCGAAATCGTTGCCGGGTTGATTTCCGGGCTTTTAAGCCAATTGAGAACATTTTGAAACCTGCCGCTGTGAAAACTGGAACGTTATCAAACAGTGAGAGACGTTCATAAATTTGGAGAGGCCTTTTTGCTGTAATGCCTTTCATATTTCTCTGGCACACTGCGGGCGCCGCTCAAATGAATTACGGCCATCAATAAAAATCCCCGCGATGAAATCCTACGACTTATTTAATTTATATTCCATCGCGGGTATATTTATTAAACACCATTTTTGCCAAGATGTTCGGATTTGGATGTTTGAACGTTATCGATTTGTAGTCGGAGTGTTTTGGAAAGTGTGCTCCATCGGACTGTAATTTTTTGATCCGAGCCGTTAACCCGTCGTATGCTTAGACACGGATCCGTGCCAAGCATTTGAACCTACAGTTTTCAATCTCAAGGTCATATTTTGATCAGCAATTTTTGACATCCGCATACGAGGGGTCCACCCGCAACATTTTTTATTTATTTATTTATTTATAATAACAATACGTCTATCATTTCAGTCTCCCTATGCGATAGCGTAGCAAATTATTAACACACAAATATAGGGTACATAGTACATAATTCTAAGTACATTGACATATATTATGTACATAATACTTTGATGTATCTATTTGTTGACATCAAAGTGGAGGTATATCCCGTTCTCTGTCAAATATAGCAGTTAGAAATTCGAGCCCATAAAAAATGGGAGAACTGAGAATGCTGTCTTGAAATGCGTGAGGCAGAGCTCCATACAAATTAAGAATGACTACAGCGTGAAAAGGTTGAAGTTCACTTGTTTTAAGTTTTAATAATAATAATAAAATCATTTATTTCGACCAACTGGGATCATATTACAAGAATCAAGGATTCATATTTCAAGGATTTTGAATCGTATCTCCTACGTTTGCACTACAGATAGAATCATAAATCAAATGGCTATCGATACTTCAATCTTTTATCTCCATATCCACCGGATTTTGAAACAAATGAACACTTAATTTTGTATGATTTTTTTAAACATTGTCTACAAACACACTTATTTCGTACTTATCTCTATTGACGTGAAAGATCTAACATATACGAAATCTACATATTTGGGTTCGTCTGTGACGTCTCTAAAAACTGGTCCAGGGTATCATTTTAAACCAATTAACACAAAAGTTATGGCCAGAAAACCAGTTTTTTGGCCTAAAATTGTTCAACTTTGATGCCAAATATCTCGAAAACAATGAACTTTGAAGTAAATATGGGATACTATAATGCTTATAGCCATTGTTGTCAATATAATAAGCTACAAAAAACATTAGAAAATCAAGGGATTCAGATCGAAGGTCATTGGCGTATGGGAGCCCCTTAAGGAGCAGTGCTTTTTTGTTGTTCAGTTTACATTTTATAGTAGCTGATAAATAACATGTGACGACTAGTAGGTTACTCTAATATTAAAATAATTTACAAATACCGCTAGTATTATTTATTTCTATTAGGGGCGATTTAAGTTAGAATTAGGTATTTCGTGTTGTAAATATGTAATTTTTTTAAACTAATTTTCTAAATGTATGGCCGTGCGTTTTATCTGAAATAAATATTATAATAAAAGTAATGCTAAATAATTATGGCATTTTATCGTGCTAAGGATTTTCATTGCACATTGGATATCGGGATGGTTTCAACGTATAATGGAAACACATAATGTGTTTCCTTAAATAAAAGGGTCATGTTAAGACCGATTAATGTCAAATATTTTTTTTGTAACTACGTTTTAGTAATTTTTGTATTGTAATTTTTTACCGGAATAAAAGACTTTAAAATGGTACCAAGTTTCAGGTCAATCGGTTAACAGGAAGGGGGTTAAATTTCAATTAGTACATTTGACCGTCGAAAATCAAGCTAAATAATACCGTTTAAAAAGGATCTATTTAAAACCGGGCCCTAATAACTACCTATATCCAAAACAATATATCACGTTTCAAGTTTTAGTTACTTACGTTATAAAACTTCTGAATCCGTGTTGAAACCTCCAGTGGCTAGGCAAGGATACTCGGACTGTTGTACAGCAACATGTTTTTGCGAAAACTATGTTGCAAGTGCGACCACGACCTTTCTGTAGTACCTTTTGACATTTGAGAACTGCTATCGTGCAGATTGTCTGATATTTCAGAGAGTTATTTCACTACCGTGATACAAAACCTTACAAAGACAATTCTCACATGGTACAGTTCTTGTTCTACGTGTAAAATGGCCGCTGAGTTACCGCAGAATTAGCAATGTACAGAGAATTGTCAATGTCGGCTGACAATTGTTGAATTGGCAACTCTGAGGCCCTCTGCGTTTCCGTTTGCGACGCGGCTATTTAATCAGGTAGGTACTTACGATTCTGTTTCGCCGTGCCGATCGATCATCCAGATTAACAGGTATAAAGCGAAGCAATTTATTCACTTTATAGATTTTAAACAACTGACAATATTTAAAGGAAATGTACAGGATCCCTTTGATTTAGCTGAGGTCTTTTGTTTAGCGTATCGAATCTTTGCCGACACGGAAATTGAATTCGGAAAACAAAATCATTTTCTCGTAACGATGGCCAGAATAAAGACAATAGAATTCCCTTCTCACCCGAAAATACTTAACTGATGTGTTCATAGTGTTAAGATAAGTCGGTTCGGGCTAAAATTGCAGGGATGAGAATGAAAGCATACTGATTAAATACGTTAGAAGCGGGCACGGAGAAAACGTCGTGGCTGCAATGTACTTCATGAAGTAAATTGAGTAATAGTTGACACGTCGGACTTATAAAAAATTCAAATATTTAGACTTAATTTTCAAGACACAGAAATATTAAAATTATACTGCAGATTGAACAAAAAGGATTTACAGTCGTCGATTTTTCATTAGGTATTGAGGCAACTTGATACTATATTGTCATTTGAAGGTTTAGACATAGGTAAATGGTTTTGGAGTAATTCAACCATTTGAGCAAAGTAACCCCTTTTTAACCCCCGACGCTGTATCTGTGTATCTTATCTGTGTATCTGTCTGTGGTATCGTAGCTCCCAAATGGATGGACCGATTTGAATGCAGTTTTTTTGTGTCGTAGATAATTTTATCCCGAGTGTTCTTAGTCATGTTTCATGAAAATCTTTTCAGCCGTATATCTCAAGATATTGGACTTGAATGAAATTGTCGGGGGTTTTTCAACTTTTCTAAGTTGTTCTTATGACAGGCAAGTTATACGTCTATTCAGGAAATCTGAGTAGGACATTTCACAATTAGGCTTCGTTTCACTGCCCCATCTGCTGAATACCATCTCGTATCCAAACCAAATGAAGGCATCCATTATTATAATGGGGAATATTGCTTGATTCTGCTTAGTGTAGCTTTGAGCTTATCAAATCCTAGGGCAATAATCTATACGTTTGACTACTGAAGTGATATTGCTTTCAATAGACGTACCTAGGTAATCTAGCTGCATTTCCATTACCAATCTAGCTCAAGCTGCTTTTATGCCTAATCGAAAATTGTATTCAATGTACGATACACAGTTGTAGTTTGAAATATCTCGGCCCGAGTCGTCTCGCTTTTTCGATAGACAACCAATACTAAAACCTTTTTTTTACCAGCCAGTTCTATTTTAAAGTAAGTATATGAGTCTTTAGATCAGGTGATCTAAAGACTCGTATAGGAGAAAATATGAATAAATCGAAACGAGTTGTTTATTGACATTTGTTCTGACGTTTTCACGTGCGCTCACGTGTGTTTCTTACACGTTTCTTTAAAAAATGAAGTCAGTGCTATATATATATTTATACATATAGCGCTCTCTTTTACATCTACTTCAGTTTTATATGGTTACCTACACTCTTATACAGGTTAGTGATAGAAGTTAGCAATATCGCAAAACTATCCGCCGTAAATAGAACAGAGGCCCCCGGAAATGGAAACAGCTCGTTCCGAAACCAAGGTTTGAAACTGCGAACACAGCAAGCGCGCGTTACCCTTTAATTTAGGTTCCAGCGGGTTTTGCTGGCCGGCCGCTTAGATTTATTACACTTATGGCTACGGTATCGAGCCACTGTTCCGTAAGTTGCGGGTTGATTGCGTATTTAATAGTTTATAACGTAAGTTGAGAGTGATACATCTTAATTAACCTACGTATGTTTTATAATTAAAATAAATAAATATCATGCCCCGGGCAACATTGGGGTATGTCGAGGGCGGGCAATTTTGTTTCTTATACGTTTTGTTTTGTTTGTTTTAGTGTCACAATTAATGTAATTTGTACACATGTATAAAGTGTGTCATGCTGAAAAATAAATAAATATTTGGGGACAATCTTACACAAGTCGACCTATTTAGTCCCAAACTGCATGACACAAAAGCGATGACATACATACTTATTACAAAGAAATCATCCATGACCCAAGAGCAAATATTCGTACTCATCACACAAATAAATGCCGAATTTTGTTTTATACACTGTGTATTTATTACCCGTGTAAGGCAAAATAACAGTCTTACAACGAGATGGTATACTCCACCGCACCTCACATATCTCATTTTGCGAAGCGATTCATCTCACGGTTAGATAGATATTGATTTTTAGATGTTTCACAGGGGTTCCTAATCACGTAACGTTTCCAACGCGCGTTAGGATAGTCCAACTGTCATTTTTTCATATAAAAAAATATATTTAGATCTTAGCTAACGTACGTACAATACCTTGCAATACTCGCTCGACCAGCAGATCTAAATGTCAATTTTTATATGGAAAAATCGGCCAAGTGCGTTTCGGGCCACGCGCAGTATAGGGTTCCGTAGTTGCCTGTCTGTCTTAGTTACATCGACGTGCGGTGCGGTTGCGTCGACCGAATTTGTACGAAAATTGGCCATCCAAGTACACATTAAGTTGGTCGACTATTACTCGGTAACTACTTATGCCTACTTATCCGTGATAGTTTTTCTTTTAAATTCATTACATGTACTACTACCACGATTATTTTCACATCCCCAGTAGTAGCCATGTAGCCGGCAGGGGGGGGGGACACATGACTCAAAGAAAAATTAGGGCTTTAAAGCCCAATATCTCGCAAACTAATAACTGATTTGAAAAATGGTTTTAGGAAACCCAGGATATTTTTGAATAAGGTATCCAACAATACCCCACACTATGGGTATAACGAGAAAAAAAAATACATCCCCGCTTTAGGTGCAGGGGAGGTACCCTAAAAAAAGATTTTTTTTTATTGTATGTACTGTTTTGTCGGCGTGATTGATTTATATACCCATGCCGAATTACAGTTTTCTAGTAGTAATGGTTACTGAGCTAAGCCGAGGATGGATAGACGGACATGGCGAAACTATAAGGGTTCCTTGTTGACTACGGTACCCTAAAAATGACAGTTAAATTGTCTTAACGAGCGTTTGAGGCGTTACGTGAACCCCTCTGATTATTTTGTATTTCAAATCAATATTTGAACTCAATTTAAAGTCGTGGCGTGACTTTTATTCATTGATAATACAATTATCCGATGCTCACACAAATTCCTAATTCAGTTAAGATATTGACGTGGACGCTAAGCCAAACTAGTTTCACGAAACGGAACTGAAATAACGTTTTCCTTACGACTGGACGTCATTAATGCTCCATAAAAGAGTGAAAGACACGCATAGGTTACCTCCACTTCTTATTACTGCGGCCCATTCATCTGGTCTCGGTTCAGGACGTTTGCAGAGCTTTGCCATTGATGGAGGCTTACCGCTAACTCCTATACACACGGTTCAGGAGGATTATTTTGTAGGGAACGACGTAATTGAGGATTAAGGAAAAACAGTTATTCATTTTGTTTTATATCACTCGGCTCTCGATCAAAATCTCCAAGACATCATCATCCTCTTAGCATTTTCCCCGGTAGCGCTCAAAAGAACCTGGGGTCCGCTTTGGCACCTAGTTTACGTAAGCGACTGCCATCAGACCTTCCAACCCAGTGGGAAAACTACACCTTATTGGGGCTTCCGTAAGATGTTTTCCTTCACTGGAAAGCCACTGTTAAATGTTAAATGATATACATAAGTTTTTTGACTAAACCGGTACAAGCCGGGTTCGAACCTGCGACTTGAAAGTCGCGTGCTTTACAGCTCGGCTACATAAAGCCTGCTGTACACACTGGGCCAACGTTGGCGCATGAGCAGATGCAGCTATGCGTTAGAGGAAGAGGGCTTTATATCGTTCTCATGCGTTTGCATAGCTGCATCCTGCTCACGCGCCAACGTTGGCCCAATGTGTACAGCCGGCATAACAGTGAGCCACCAGCATTATTATATGTAGAAGATATTTTGAAGCTACTACCCGGTTACAATATTTGTGGACCTGGCGTCGATGACGTCACGTCGGCGCTTTGGTACGGTGCGAGCGCGCGTAGGTAAAAGAGAAGGGGGAGGGGCTTCACATTCCAGCGAGGTCCACAGATATTGTAACCGAGTTGTATATCGCAATTCTAACCTTCTATGATTGGAGGTCTGCACCCAGCGGTAGGAAGTAACATTTGATGACGACGATACGATATTTTGCACCCATTTAACAATTAAAATAAAACAAGTCATTTGAATAAAATCTTGAATTTTAACAATGTTCGTAAGAGAAATCAATACTTAATGAAAACCATTTAAACTCCTTATTTTGGATAACATTTGTAGAAAACAAGAGTTTTTGTTAAGAGTACCGAAACATTTTGAAATACAAATCATTTAGAATAATTGACCGTACCTTTATCGGACGGACGCTTTGGCATATATATATGTAGTTGGATGTGACAGAGATGCAACTACTTATACAGGGTGGCTCATTCAGAGCGGTCAGTATGGGAAAGTCTGAAACTATAAGATATACGAAGATCTGTTCTTAGGAACCATGTCATCGATTTTAGTAACAAGAAAAACTGCATTCATACATTTAAAAAAAAACTTGTACTCAGCTCGCCTGCCATGCTATGCCTTTTATTCATTTTAAGTGCGTAATATTTTCAGATGAAACGCAATTTTCCAACATCGGAATGTACAATCGTAAAAATCATCACTATTGGAGTCGAGAAAATCCCTTAAGAATGCACGAAGGACGCCGTCAATTTAGATTCTCATTTAACTGCTGGGTCGGCCTACTTTATAATAAGGTACTCATGTTTAAAATTTATGATGGACATTTGGATAGATTCAAGTACCTTGCAATCTTAGAAGATCTTTTAGAGGCCCTAGGAGAAATGTCAGCAGAAGTAAGAGAACAACTTTATTTTCAACAGGATGGAGCACCGGCTCACAGTAGTCGCATAGCTAGAGACTTTTTAACTGAGCACTTTTCCCAGAAATGGATTGGTACGAACGGCCCTATCAAATGGCCCGCGAGGTCGCCCGATTTAACGCCTCAAGACTATTTCTTGTGGGGTTATGTTAAGGATGAAGTGTACAAAACAAGCAATAGTAAGAACGTTACCTATACGTGTTGAATATTGTATTAAAAAAAAACGGTGGTCACTTCGAACACCTACTAAAATAAATTAAAGTATGTGAAAACAATGCCTTTTATTCATTTTAGACATCATGTTCCATAGAAACATTTACTGCTTAAGACCTACACAATCGATATCTAAATAGAAATAGTGTTTGTTTTTTTTTTTCAAAACGACCGGGTTCGATTCCCGAGCTGAGTACAAGTTTTTTTTAAATGTATGAATGCAGTTTTTCTTGTTACTAAAATCGATGACATGGTTCCTAAGAACAGATCTTCGTATATCTGATAGCTTCAGACTTTCCCATACTGACCGCTCTGAATGAGCCACCCTGTATATAGGTATGCCAAAGCGTTCTCCCCCCCGAGGTCTGGGTTCGAATACTTCGAATCCCGGTATAATCCAGGCAAAATACGGTTTTGAAAAACATTAATTTATAATAGCATTTTTTTGTTGATTTCATTTGAAAATGTTATTCTAAGATGATTTAGTCAAGAATCCGACAAACTTTCCACCCGGAAGTAATTATGTACATTTAAATGAAGCATGCATTATCTTTTTTTGTACGATTTATCTTGAATATTATAGAGCAAATGTTAATGAACCAAAATAAAGACAAAAACATTTATTAATATTATTACTGACTTTTTAGAAGCCAGTTAACTTATCATTTTTTCGATGTCTGAAATTTTGTGGGATTTTGTCGCCGGGTAACTATTTAATTGATAGTATATCCGTTATACATAAAAAATAAGCTATTATAAATTATTTCCAAAATTGACATTTTTTCCATACAAGTTGTCAGTTCATTGCCTGGACTAGTAAGAACTTTTATTTGTGTGATGTTTTCTACGTCTGTAATTATATCTACTTATGTTAATAATTATACATCTATTATGTATACATATATTAACGTGAGTGTAAGTAAATTGTTGTGTCGTACAATACAATACAAGGCAAATACTTTTTAACACCTAAATAGTTCATACAAAATTGAACAGAACACAGCTAAAATAAGAAGAGGCAAACAACATGTGGTTTTATCGAAAAACGATCTTTTCCAGACAATTTTTGGGCACCGGAGAGAAAATAACAACAAGAGAAACAACTTACAAGAGAAATACGAGTGAACAACCATATCATGTAGGTAGTACTACCCATCAGTGGCGGCGCGTGAAAATTTTAGATGGGTAACCCGGAACAAAAAATAGACCGGGTTGCACCCCGGGAGTGCCGGCAGAAGTGAAAACTCAATGACATTGTAACAGTTTTTAGATCAGGTCACGTGACCTTACGGTGACGTGACCTGTCTCGAATCTCACGTCTTACGAATCTTACGGTCAAGTGACCTGTGGCGAGTTTAACAATTTTTCCCAATCACAAAAAGTGCACAGCGCCGGTAAGTGCCGGCGCTATTACCAATTTTTTCTAAAATAATTGAAAAGGTAGTTTATAATAGTTTGTACCAATTTTTTGAAAAAAATGATTTATTTACCCCAGAACAAAAAGGGTTCAGGAAACATAAATCTATAAATATGGCCATATACGATCTACTGAAACCAGTTATGACACAAATCGATAAAAGGGTACCTGTCTGTGCTTTATACATGGATATGTCGAAAGCCTTTGACTTTGTCGACCACCACATACTTTTATCAAAATTATATCAATACGGGATACGGGGCAATGTTCATAACCTTATAAAATCATATTTGACTGGACGTAAACAATGCACTCAAATTGATCGGATATGTATGAAGACCAAAAAGGAGGTCACGTATTCGTCTGATTTTAAAGAAATAAGCTATGGCGTACCACAGGGAAGTGTTTTAGGCCCTCTTCTATTTATTGTATATATCAATGATCTGCCTAGAGCCATCAATCACCCAATGGTATTATTCGCCGATGATAGCACTGTGATATTTACAGAGACAGACATGCATGTACATCAGGACAATATAAATCAGACTTTACATATTATAATTGAGTGGCTCAACCGGAATAACTTACATGTAAATCTTGAAAAGACGAACATTATGAACTTTAAATTACGAACAAAACATACACCTAATTTGATTATTACTTACCAAGACCAAAGAATTAAGGAAACTGACATTACTAAATTTCTAGGATTAAGTTTAGATAGTAGTCTGACATGGAAAAATCAAATTGACAATATATGTACAAAACTTAATCAATTTAGTTACGCATTGTATAATCTAAGAAAAATTGTAAACCAATCAGCCGTGTTGACTGTATACCACGCACATGTAACGGCTACTTTAAGATACGGTGTAATTTTTTGGGGTAATGCTACAGATCGTGAAATGGTGTTCAAGAGTCAGAAGAAATGTTTAAGATCTGTATGCGGTATTAAACCGATCGATTCATGCAAACCCCACTTCATACAACTTAAAATATTGACTCTACCTTGCCTGTATGTGTACGAAATATCACTGTATGTCAAATATAACATAGACCAATATACTAGATTTAAGAGCTTGCGGCATCAGGAGAAAATTAATTATAATGCTTCAAAAACAGCTTTTCTATCAAAAAGCATAATAGGTATGTCACCCCGAATATACAATAAACTGCCAGCAAATATTTTGAAATTAGAAAGCGATAAAGAATTTAAGACTGCGTTATATAACTTTTTAGCATCCAAAGCCTATTACTCCGTTCAAGAATACCTTAATGACCTAAATTCTTAGTATTAGCAACTTATGCATGCGATACACACGACATTCATATATATTTGCATGTCCTTATGACCAAACATGTAGCTCTGTATATTATTGAACCACCTATTTGTACCATGTTTAAGCGAATAAATGACTGATTACTGATTACTGAAAGAAGTTTTCACTTCAAAAATTAAAATGTTTTTATATACAGGCTTCCCTAAAATTAAGTTTTGGGCAAGCCGGTGGGAATGGGCTTGTATGAGCGCTCCGCCACTGGTGCCCATAAGACTAGCTTTGCTTAGTTAGACTGGGCCAATTTGTGTACAATACGGTATTTGATAAAAGTCAAATCAGCTTCTTTTTATGAAACGTCAAAAACGCTCCGTTAGTATGGAATTTGTAAGGATTACTGACGTCACATATCGAACAACGTCCTTATTGTTCGTTTTTATGAATTTAAAAATCTTAAAATAGCAAATATAAATGAAAGATTAATACTTTCCGAGTATTTTCGTAATGTATATCTGTTGCTAATGAAAAAACAATTAATTTTTACTGTTGTCAAATACCCTATTGTCATATTGCCATATTGTCCCCGATTCTGCAGTGCCTCAGGAATGTTTGCGCAGTCACACACTGATGACTTTTATGCCATTGTGCGAAAAAGACTCGCAGCGTTGCTAAGCAGGGTACGGGTCAGCTCCAACCCCATTCTGAACACAGTGGCGGTTAGGTATAACACCAACACCGCCATCAAGCGCCAATTTGTCAATGTGATGACACCTAGGTTAGGTTAGGATAAGTTTATAATTTTGGACCAATTTGTTGTCTCTTAATAAATGATAATAATAATATTTTTTTTTTTTCTCTGGGTTATTCCTGAAGCAAAGGTTGTTCATCGCGATTCAACGTGGTAATGTCGCGAGTGTGATGGGCACCTTTACTTCTGGGGGACGCGGGGGAGCTTTTAGATTTTCTAAGTTACTATTATTATTATAATTTTGAAAGTTTGTTAAGTTTTAGTTTTAAGTACTTTTTTATTTTTCTGTAGCTTTACCTTATTTGTAATTTTGTGTTAAATTTAAAATAAAAATATATATTATTATATTTATTTACTTTACACCGAACTTATGTTAGTGTCGCCGCCTACGAAGCTGAAGGTCCTGGGTTCGAATCCCGGTAAGGGCAAATATTTGTGTGATGAGCATGAATATTTGTCTCTGAGTCATGGATGTTTTCTATGTATTTAAGTATTTCTATCTATTAAATATATCGTCGTCTAGTACCCATAACACAAGCCTTATTGAGCTTACTATGGGACTAGGTCGATTTGTGTAAGATTGTCCCCTAATATTTATTTATTTATTTATATATTTATTTATTTGTATACCGTCATCTAGGTACCTAGAACACAAGTCTTATTGAGCTTTAGCTACTATAGGGCTAGTTCAATTTGTGTAAAATTGTCCCCTATTTTTTTATTTATATGTACCAGAAAAACAATATTTGATGCATTATTTACCAAGAAAGGTTGTCATTATACTATCATGACGCCTATTGCACGCTAGACCTGTGTGTATTTACTCATAAGCTCACATTACTCAAAACTGTTCAAGCGTGTGTGTATCGAATACGAGGCAAACCTATATACTAATTGCTCAGGCCATCTTTGACCAGCGGTTTCATATCAAAGCTATATTGACATGCACTATAGAGCGTTACACGTGGACTAGAAATCCGAGCCTATTTCCGACGTGGCTTTGACGTTCGAGTAAGTAAAGTGCTGATATACTCGGTGGTCCAAACAGCGACGTCAAAATATATTTTTTGGGATTCCTCCCACCCAGGGGTACCCGAAAATACCAGATATATGTTCCGCGATTTTTTGTAGTTTTCAAGTTATGTTTTTTTATGATTTCATAGGAAAGTGCTGTAATCTCTCAGTAAATTGACATGTATGGCCTTTTTAGGGTTCCGGAGCCAGAATGGCAAAAACGGAACCCTTATAGTTTCGCTATGTCCGTCCGTCCGTCCGTCCGTCCGTCCGTCCGTCCGTCCGTCCGTCCGTCCGTCCGTCCGCAGCTTAGCTCAGAGGCTCATGGTACTAGAAAGCTGTAACTTGGCATGAATATACATATTAGTCATGCCGACAAAGTGGTAAAATAAAATCTTGAAAAACTTTTTTTTAGGGTACCTCCCCTACATGTAAAGTGGGGATGATTTTTTTTATTGTCGTCTACCCCATAGTGTGGGGTGTCGTTGGATAGGTCTTTTAAAAATATTGGGGGTTTGTGAAAACAATTTTTCGATTAAACGATCCGTTTGTGAAATATTAAGCCTTAAAGTGCTAATTTTTGTTAGACTCCAGTGTCCCCACCCCCTGCTAGCTAAATGGTTGTTTTGGGATATGTGAAAAAATTCATGGTAGTAGTACATATAACGAAGTTAAAAGGAAAACTATCACAGCTAAGTAGGCTTTACACGTTTACGAGTAATAGTCGACCAACTTATAAAATGTACTTCAAGAAGTAATAGTTTCGTACAAATTCTATTGTAACTTATTATTTATTATATATAATGGTACGGAACCCTTCGTGCGCGAGTCCGACTCGCACTTGGCCGGTTTTTTTTGGAATCTATTTGAGAGCTTTTCTCGGACTTGAAATACAGATAGTAAACACTTGTTTAGATATTTTAGATAGTCTTCGATTAATATTATTAAGGTATTACTAATAAACTATAAGAAGATATTACTAAAACTGTACATTAAATGTACTATAATTAAGGAAAGTATTCGCAATTGGTCCACACTACAAGGCTTTGTAGAAGAATATAAATGCTCAAATTTGTAAATGATTATTTATTCTATAACAAGTATCTAGTTTATTTTATATTTAGTTTACATACTTTTTTTCATTGCATCTACTTGTAAATATATTGATTTACAGATCGAAACTCACCATTAGACTCACCCAAAAATTCAAAACAATTTTCAATTTAGATCAACCGATATGGCATTTGGCCTTCATGTTGATAGTTAACACTCATTTATGAGTTGATTTTACCTCGGTCTCGCCAGTACGAGTAGCTCCAAAAAAATACATAAATGGACAACTATAATTCCATAAAAAACATTCCATGTAAAAAAAGAGGTCAAGTAAAAAGTTGTGAGATATTTCGTAGAGTCAAGTCTCAGGCATTCTTATTAATCTTTATTTGCTTGCTAAATAAAATTCTGCAACGTGGCAATCACACAACTTAACTGTAGGTATTTATGGATTTTTGCATACGTACCTAAAATTATGTAGTATTGTGTGATTGCCAAGTCACAGAATTTTATTTAGCAAGCAAATAAAGAGTAATAAGAATGCCTGTGACTTGGCTCTACGAAATATCTCACAACTTTTTACGGTGGCAGAGTTTTGAGACTTGGCTTGGAGTTTATGGGAAGTACTATAAACTCAGAGAGCTAGTTCTATTTTGATGATCGTGAGTGAGTGAGTGAGTGAGTGTCATAAATGCGAAACTTTGCTTTCGCTTAACTTCGGAAGTAAATGACCTACAGACTTGACATTTTGGATATTAAGTATGTGATTATAGCTTACTGGATGACGAAAATTTCTGCGTTCTGGTCTTGTCCAGAGGTTCTCAAATAGGGGCCTGAAAATGCGGCGAAATGGTTCCAGTAAAGGATGGTACGGCAGTGTTTGCTTCGCGCTCGACTTCGCAGACTACAGATCGTAAAAATAATGATGAAAGCGGTTTAGATCAACGGAAAGTGTTGTTTCAAAAACACGTCCGACACAGGTGTTGCTTTTCCAATTTAGCATCGCCGTGTGGGGCGCCGTGGCGCGAGTGTTAAGCGGCCACCGAACTTTATTTAGCTGTTTCCATTTTTTGTGCATACAACTTTTTTGTCCTACAAATGACGTTATATTTCATTATTATTATTATGTAAATTTGATAGTAAAGAAAAATCTTGGTTTTTGTATTTTTTCTTACAATCATAATAATATATTGTATCTATCACATATATATCTTGTTCGGGCCGACCGTCTGCCCGCCCCCTTAAACTCCTCACGTGTGTACGCCTCTTTTGAGTTTGTGGTTTTGACAGTGACACTTTGTCAAGGCGGAGAAAAAGGATATAACCTCGTTGTTGCAGACCCGAGAGGTCCGAGTGTTTTTGGATAATTTGGAAACGCATTTGCCTTGTTTTGTGTAATATCGCTCGCTTTGAAGACACACGGGTGTCCGAGTGTTTTGTGTGGATATTTCGGTGACATCGGAAGAGTTGGTGATTCGACGCCGCGGATTGTTGGCGATACTGCCCCGGAACACAACGGCTGCTTCTTCAGCCCGGAGACCTTCTTGATTGAACTTGACTTGACCTGACAGTTGACTGAACCTTGACAGATACTAACCGGAGTTGAAGCGAACATCGCGCCTCCCGGAATCAGGTGAGTTGAACAAGTTTTGTAGCCAATCCACTGGCTTATATGACCCGCGAAACGCGTGGCAGTTCACTCCACTCGCACTAGGCGAGGAGTTGAACAATTTTTGGTACCCAGAGCGTGGTTCCTCACAAAGAAAAAACGCGAATTTTGATAGTTTTTTTCTTTTGGGTAAAAAAGGGCATTTTGAGGTTATTTGTTAAAACCAAATTTAGCTAAAGTATTTAAAACCTCTATTTTGTGGCACTGCAAGTGTTTTGTACTGTAGATTTCACGAAATTATTGTACTTGCAGTGCAAATTAGTGAGATTACAACCTCCGGAAGGTAATTCTGAGTGTTTGGTACAATTTAATTTGGAAAATAGTTGAAGGCAAAAATAAGCCACATATTTGATTGATTGTAATTTGGAAAGCCTTTCATAGCTTGTTGTTTGGTAATAAGGCATTTGTTTTATTCAGTTTGCTATAAGCGGCCAAGTTTGCTAAGAATATAAGCTAAAATATAAGGCTACCACAAATATTAGTTGTAAGCTAGATTATTGTACAAGTGATGTAACTAGCCAATTATAGATTATAATTTGAGCTTCCACTGCGTTTTGAGAATCTATATTGGTTGTTATTGTAAGGCATTTCTGTAATTGAGTTGATATTTGGTTTTGATTCACTAGGGTGACCAAGAGATTGGAATTTCCACATTAATTAAATTAATTTTAATTTTCTCTGGTATTGTTGGAAATTAATTTAAAATGGGATCTACACCTAAGGCTAAGATCCAGTCTGCACTGCGTTGGTTTTCATCTGCAGCAGCTTTGGTTGACAGAAATGACCGGGAGGAGGCTTTGTTGGCCCGGTACGAGGAGGTGTCAGACCGTCTTAAGGCTGTGGAGTTCCAGGTTGAACTCTACCTAGCGGAGCCCGGCCGGACGACCCCGGAGACCGAGCAGGTGGAGCGGGACTTTGAGCAATGTATGGATTTTGGGGACAGGATTGTCGAGAGGGCTTCTAAGATACTGCGGGTTCGGAACGTTCCGAAACACGCAGTTATCTATAACCCAGGGTTGGCAGCGCGCTTGCCAGCCATACAGATGCCGGTCTTCCGAGGAGACCTGGACGAGTGGACCAGCTTCATCGACCTCTTTGATAGCTTGGTGCATGCCCGGACGGACCTGCCAGCGGCGTTGAAGTTGGCGCAGCTGATGTCTGCTCTCGTCGGGGAGCCGCGCGACTTGATCGCGCATTTGTCGGTCACCGACGACAATTATGAAATCGCGCGCACGTTGCTGAGGGACCGATACCAGAACGTGCGGCGACTTGCGGATACTCTTATGACTAAGATCTGGAATATCCCTCGGATCGCTCAGGCTTCAGACATCCGGCTGAAAATGCTGAATCCTGTTTTGACAGCGACCAAAGGGTTAGAGAACCTTGGTTTGCCGGTGGACCAGTGGTCCTACATACTGTTGAATTTTTTGTTGAACCGGCTGCCGGCTGATGTACGGGCCAGGTTTGAGCACCGGTATGGTGGTGAAAGTGCTCAGCATCTGCCGACCTTCACCAATCTTATCGACCAATTGGAACTTGAGTGTCGACGGGCCGACACCTCGGATCTACCTCCACCCCCGAGGCCTCCTGGGGCCCAGCGGGCCCAGGGGAGAGTTGCACCTCAAAGGGGAGGGTGGGGCAAATCGGCCCCACAACCAGCGGGTCCTCACCAATATAATACCAGTGCATTGGACCCTGAAGTCTGCCTATGCTGCAAGAACCCTGGCCATCGGGTGCCAGCGTGTCCGAAGTTTCTTGCGCAGCGGGTTGTGGGACGCCGCAACATTGCTAAGCAGCGGCAATGGTGCTTTGTTTGCTTGGGCCCACATTTTGTGCGAGATTGTGCCCACCCGCAGGCGTGTAAGTCCTGTGGTGGGAAGCACCACCCCATTTTATGCATGAACCGCAGTGGGGATACACCTCCCCCCCCCCCTGCGCAGGGGTCATGCTCCCCTGTTCGGAGTCAGCAGCGGGCTGACCAGGGGCCCATGGCCTACCAGTGGGGACGTCGGGTAACACCCCCCTCCCCCCCCCCTCCAAAACTACGCGACTACTTCGCACGCACCCGGGCCCCAACGGGGGGTCCTTACGGGCGGGTGCCCGCAAACGCCTCCACCCCGGCAGGCGCCACGGATGTCGCCGCCGCTTGTGGAGCGACCCCGCTGGGGGTCGGGACCTCCGGTGTACGGCCGGAGTAGGACGTACCAGGGGCCGCAGGCGGCACGCATGGCGCGACGGCAGTACCAGCCGGAGTGGGACCCGCTCGAGCGGTACGAGCGGCCCGCCCATGCGGAACAGGATGCAACGCGTTATCCCTGCTAGGGATACGCCGCCCACGCACCAGCAACCGCCACGCCCTTGGAGACCGTGTTATTGCCCACGGCTTCGGTTTGTGTTTGGGGCCCTGGCGGAGGATCAGCCTGCGTGCGCTCTCTCCTTGACACGGGAGCGCAAGGCTGCATGGTATCCAGTAGGTTGGTGCGACAGTTGGGCTTGGTTGTGAAACCCCACCCGGAAAGTATACGTGGGGTAGGCAATGTGACAGTGTCAAACCTGGTAGGGCAGACCTTACTCACCTTTGGACCGGGTCCCACTTCACGCGCGAGGATTAATGCTCTCGCGTTAGTATTGGATGAAGTGGTGGGGAGACTCCCCCAGGTGAAGCTGCCTCCAGAGGTTCGGAGTTTGACAGCTGGATTAGTTCTGGCGGATGCTGGATTTGACAGACCTGGTCCGATTGACGTGTTGCTGGGTGCAGACGTTCTCGGGCGGGTGCTGTTGAGCGGCAACCGTACCTTACAGCCTGGCGGATTGGTTACACTGGAAACGGTGTTTGGCTATGCTGTAATGGGTTTGGTTTTAGCGGCTCCACCGCCTCCTACTGAGGAGGGCTGTCTGGTTGGAACTGCTCTTTCAGAAGCCGTGCAACGGTTCTGGGAGATTGAGGAACCACCTACCGCGTCGCGTATGAGCCCCGAGCAGGAAGAGTGCGAACGGTTTTACCAAAATAATACTGGGCGCCTCTGCTCTGGTCGGTTCATAACACGACTTCCTCTGCTCATCCACCGACCTCCTCTTGGAGCGTCACGTGAGATGGCTGAGAAGCGGCTGGTGTCGATGGAACGCCGAATGAGAAGAGATGCGCTCTTCCGGCAGAAGTATGTGGACTTCATGAGGGAGTACGAGGGTTTGGGACACATGTCGGTGGCTCGGACGGACTGGAGTACAGTGGAGCACTGCTTCCTGCCGCACCACGCGGTCCTAAAATCCCCGGAGTCCAAGATTCGTGTGGTCTTTGATGGGTCCGCGTCCACCTCGACTGGGGTGTCATTGAACCAGTGTTTGCATGCAGGTCCTAAGCTGCACAAGGATATCACGGATATCCTCACAAATTTTAGGAAACATCAGGTGGTGTTCGTCGCCGACATCCGGATGATGTTTCGGCAGACAGTGATCCATCCTGATGATCGTCGGTATCAGCTGATCTTGTGGCGTGAGAGCCCTGATGAACCGATGTTGGTGTACGAGCTGAATACGAATACATACGGCTTGAAGAGCAGTCCGTACATTTCAATTCGAACTTTGTTAGAATTGGCATCTCGAGAGAGACTGAGGTTCCCTCGAGCGTCCGCCATTTTGGAACGGGACTTATTTGTCGATGACGTGTGCACCGGGGCAAACAGTGTCGAAGAGGCTTTGGTTTTGCGGGATGAGCTGGTGGAACTCTTGCGGACGGGTGGATATGAATTGCGCAAATGGATGTCCAACTCACCGGCCGTGGTGGCCGGTCTCCCCGAGGATCACCAGCAGGATCCGCACCTATTCGAAAATGTTGAGAGCCCGCACATGTTATCAGTCCTAGGCGTGCAATATCGACCAGTCCAAGATGTGTTCACCTATCGGGTGGAACTGGATTCCCCGAGGGTCTGGACGAAGCGGCTTGTGCTGTCCACGGTGGCCAGGACGTACGATCCGAATGGATGGATCGCGCCGGTCATCTTCACGGCGAAGGCATTTATGCAGCGCCTGTGGATGGTCCAACTGGGTTGGGATGATCCACTATCCGGAAATTTGTTGAGCGATTGGGAGGCTTTCTTCTCCACGCTCCCGGAGATAAATCAGGTCGAACTGCCGCGTAAGCTGTTGCCGGCAGGGAAATGCCGAGTAACCCTACACGGGTTTTGCGACGCCTCCGAGCGAGGGTATGCAGCTGCCGTTTACTTGCGGACGGTCAGCTCCGCCGGATCGGTCGATTTGCACTTGGTAATGGCGAAGAGCAAGGTGGCTCCCCTTCGCACGCGTTTGACAATCCCAAAAATGGAATTATCTGGAGCGGCTCTTCTTGTACGCCTACTGAACCACGTGGCCTCTACCTTGAAGGACACCGTGAACCTTGAGGAGAGTGTCTACGCATGGACTGATAGCCAAATTGTATTGTGTTGGCTGCAGTCGTCATTCCATACTTTGGAGGTCTTTGTGGCCAACCGGGTCTCGCAAATCCAGAATTCGGAGACTGCCTTGGTTTGGAGACACGTGCCAGGTGAACTGAACCCAGCGGACGTGGCGTCCAGGGGTTGCACGGCACCTGAGCTTGTTGCCCACTCACTGTGGTGGAGACCAGATTGGTTGTTGGAACCGGAGACACTCTGGCCTGCCAGTTGTGTGATTGGGACCCCATCCTCTGGCTTGGGTGTCCACCTTGTCGAGACCGCTCCAGTGTCAGACACTGCTTGGTTGCTAGAACGGTATAGCTCTCTCGACAAGCTTGTTGGAGTGACCGCCTGGGTCAAGCGATTTATACACAATTGTCGCCACCCTGACAACCGGTCACGCGTTAGAGTTCTCGCCACAGAAGAGCGGAATGCCGCCCTACATCATTGGATTAGGGTTGTGCAGGAAGAACACTTTGGGGACGTATTGAAGCCCCTGCGGCAGGGACGTCCTAAGCTACCGAAGGCGATAGCACGCCTCAACCCGTTCATTGACGAGTCGGGTACACTCCGGGTTGGAGGACGGCTCCGCAACGCTAGCTTGCCGTACTCGGTGCGCCACCCCATTTTGCTGCCTAAGAAGGGGCATCTGGTGGAATTGTTGGTGATTGACCGCCACATAAAGAACTCGCATGCCAGCTGCAATGCACTCTTGGGCATTTTGCAGCGAGACTTTTGGATATTGAACAGCCGACGGGTTATTCGGAGCATCGTGTTTCGGTGCTTGCCTTGCTTTCGGCTCAAGGCAGCCACGATGCAGCCCCAGATGGGGGACCTTCCTCCTGATCGGGTCAACGAGGCTAGGACCTTCTCTAGGGTGGGGACCGATTTTGCGGGACCTTTTTTAGTGAAAACGTCGCGACTTCGAAATGCGAAGGTTGTAAAAGCGTATTTGTGCGTTTTCGTATGCCTGTCGACCAAGGCTGCTCATCTTGAACTTGTTGGTGATCTTACGACGGAGGCTTTTATTGCGGCATTGGATAGATTTGTATCCCGTAGGGGACTCCCATCTCTGATCCGGTCAGATTGTGGAACCAATTACAAGGGTGCCGACCGTTATTTACAAGATGTTGTAAAATTTTTATTTGAAAATAAGATTGATATTGGAACAGACCTCTCCCGTCGGGGTATCACCTGGACGTTCGATCCGCCAGGCTGCCCCCACTGGGGTGGAATCTGGGAGGCTTGCGTGAAGCAAGCAAAAGCCCATATGTATCGGGTAGTCGGTCAAACTGTATTGACTTTTGAGGAACTCGCGACGTTGTTTTGTAGAATTGAGGCCGTCCTCAATTCCCGTCCGTTGTGTCCGCTCAGCTCCGACCCAAATGACCTGGAAGCGCTCTCTCCAGGCCATTTCTGGATTGGTCAGCCACTTGCAGCGTTGCCGGAGCACCCCCTCCGGGACGTACCCTCCAGTCGTTTGTCGCGCTACCAGATGCTGCAACAAATGGCTCAGAACTTTTGGACCAGATGGTCATTAGAGTATTTGCATGTTTTGCAGCAGCGCCTCAAGTGGACTGACAAAACCAGTCCCCCCAGAGTTGGAGACCTTGTGCTAGTTAAGGATGCTAACCTTCCGCCACTGCGATGGCGTCGGGGGCGCATCGTTAATTTGTTTCCCGGTAAAGACGGGACCCCTCGGTTTGCCGAGGTCATGGTTGGGGACTCGGTTCTGAAGCGAGCGGTAGCAACCCTATCGCGACTTCCCCTAGTATAGCGGACCGGCTTAGAGGCCGTTCCGAGGCGGGTGATTGTTCGGGCCGACCGTCTGCCCGCCCCCTTAAACTCCTCACGTGTGTACGCCTCTTTTGAGTCTGTGGTTTTGACAGTGACACTTTGTCAAGGCGGAGAAAAAGGATATAACCTCGTTGTTGCAGACCCGAGAGGTCCGAGTGTTTTTGGATAATTTGGAAACGCATTTGCCTTGTTTTGTGTAATATCGCTCGCTTTGAAGACACACGGGTGTCCGAGTGTTTTGTGTGGATATTTCGGTGACATCGGAAGAGTTGGTGATTCGACGCCGCGGATTGTTGGCGATACTGCCCCGGAACACAACGGCTGCTTCTTCAGCCCGGAGACCTTCTTGATTGAACTTGACTTGACCTGACAGTTGACTGAACCTTGACAGATACTAACCGGAGTTGAAGCGAACATCGCGCCTCCCGGAATCAGGTGAGTTGAACAAGTTTTGTAGCCAATCCACTGGCTTATATGACCCGCGAAACGCGTGGCAGTTCACTCCACTCGCACTAGGCGAGGAGTTGAACATATCTTATACTATTGTAACAGATATTATTGCATGTGATTGTACTCAATATACAATATGCGGTTAAAAGAAAAAAAAAATGTGCGTGTACATGATTTA
This sequence comes from Epinotia ramella, assembly GCA_947578815.1. NCBI lineage: Eukaryota > Metazoa > Arthropoda > Insecta > Lepidoptera > Tortricidae > Epinotia > Epinotia ramella. The sequence goes on along the minus strand of OX388213.1, from coordinate 12,803,314 downwards.
ACATAAAGTTACAAAAACCTTATAAAGTTTTTGTTAGTACCTAGTCGGTTACTAAGTTTTGGCACTGTAATGGGAATCCATCATTTTACCGAAGAATAGTTTCATCGATTTTAGTTTTCTATTATCATCACTTAGGAATCATTCATCGAACTTTGTTAGATCGCTCATACATTTGCTCGAATTACCTTTTAATCAAGAATCAAATTATTTTATTTGTCTATAGTCGTTCATCGAATGGCCTTCACTATAATTTTGGTTTAACATAAGTTTCAGTTCCCCAAATTCTTATCACATAGAAAGTCGTTTCACCAGGGTTACTATAGGTACTTGACAATAAGTTTCAAAGAACTGAGTACATTTCATCAAGACTTTGGACGTGTACGTCGAGGTCATAAATATGTTTACACTTTTGCACCTTATTACAAGGCAATAAGGTGCAAAAGTGTAAACGTATTTATGACCTCGACCGTACATAGAGCTCTAAGCCTACCCATCTCACCCTCTAGATATCGGATTACCTTCATATTCTAAATTATCTTCAGGTCAGAGTAGGTACGATGACGAGCGAAGCAAGGAGGAGTGTTAGGAAGAACTGCGACCCTATAGCACGCGGGCCGAGCGAGCGAGGCGATCGTGCCGCGGTAGTGGCCGACGAAGCGCCAGAACCGATGTGTTATTTTTATTTACTTAGAAACATTATTCGTGGCAATATGTAAATATATGGAACGTACGAGTACCAACTGTGAATCGAGTTTAGATAAATTAATACTATAAGTAAATAACTAATTATTCTATGACAGGTAAATACAATCACTAAACACATTACATGTAAACTGATTGCCAAGACTCCCTAGCTCATAATATAGCTTTTAGCGTTAAAAAGATATCAGATCATAAGTAGCGCCAAGCTTCCTACTCCACGCGGCGTAACTCTACCACTACCAGCCACGCTCTACAAATTCTACATCTTGCCTAAAAATATAGCTTTGTTGGGCACATCCCGGTCGCCGCATAGACGAATGAATTTATGATGATATTAATAAGCGACGGGTCTTTACTTTTTAGCCAAGATATAGAATTTGTAGTGGTAGAGTTACGCCGCGTGTTGGGAGTTTCTCTGCGTGATCGCATCAGAAATGAGGCTGTCCGCAGCAGAACCAAGGTAACCGATATAGCCCTCCGGATCGCTACACTTAAGTGGCAGTGGGCGGGGCACATAGCACGTAGAACCGATGGCCGTTGGGGCGGAAAGGTTCTTGAGTGGCGACCACGTACCGGAGGGCGCGGCGTGGGTAGGACCCCGACAAGGTGGACTGATGACCTGGTAAAGGTTGCGGGAGTCCGCTGGATGCGGGTGGCGCAGGACCGGTCACTTTGGCACTCTTTAGGGGAGGCCTATGTCCAGCAGTGGACGTCTTTCGGCTGATATGATGATCTTTTTAACGCTAAAAGCTATATGAGCTATCCGTCTTGGCAATCACTTAACATGTAATGCGTTTGGTGGGATCTCATTCCTTTTTGTACGGTCATTTCTAAAGAAGTGTCAGGGAAACCCATACAAACTTCCATCTCCTTATTTTAAGTGAGGGGGGTGATTTACTAAAAATCCTGAAAAATGTATTTTACTATTTATAACAAGGAGTCCCTATACCAATTTTCAGACCCCTAGCATCAAACTTTGCGGAAGTCTCATACCAAATTCCATCCCCTAGTTTAAGGGGGTCAAAATTCATTTTTTTGGATTTTTTTAGTCTAATATTGACATCATACTAGTATCCCGAGAATTTAGTTTATCTGATATAATCCAAACCCAAGTTATGAGGGTTCAAAAGAACGACGAAGCGCTTCGAGAAAAGGTAGGTAGTGCCCTTGCGCTTCGCTTGGCTCGTCTTGGCGGGGGCACTACCGTGCCCCCAGATGAATCGTTACGCTGCGAGTTGAGACCTGCAACGATAACCGATGAAAAGTTTTTTGATTATAAGTATAAAAAGCAATGAACTGATGATTATTTGATTAAAAAAACCTACTCTATATTGTAATTTTTATCTCGAAACAATTAATCTAATCTAAATCTAATGAAATTCGTGGAATATTTAGTATAAGGCGTCATGAAAATCAACGTAAGCAATATCTGGCTAGTCTTTTAAAAAGAAGTCCAAGTTATCCCGCCATCATTTACGAGGTCTACTGTGTCTCCGTATTGAGTTTTGGGGTTTCCACTCCGCGGTCCCTTTGGCCCACACATTATTCGGAATGCGGTAAACGCCCAGCTGTGACCGGCCTATCAGTCCCACTTTAACTTAACCGCCTTCCGAGATACTTATACAGGATGTTAACGGGGTCATGATCCGGAATGACAAAAAGCGAATAAGATGATCATACTGAACAACCTTTCCCATGGGACCAACCACGAAATCGCAAAAAAAAAGAGCCAATTAAGAGTTAACTGTGAGTTAACTGCGATTTAATTGAGAGTTAATGTATGGAATACCTGGTTTTTTTTTGCGATTTCGTGGTTGGTCCAATGGGAAAGGTTGTTCAGTATGATCATCTTATTCGCTTTTTGTCATTCCGGATCATGACCCCGTTAACATCCTGTATATTGAAGTACAGATAATCAGGATAAAAATATACGAGTGCAAAAATATCATCTTACCAGGTCCATGTCCATAAATAAAGTTTTTTCAGATATTTTTGTCCAGATCAGATATCAGATGTTTTTTGACTTATTGTAGTATTAACAACAAAAGGATTTTTTTCCCAAATTGTTCTGTCTACTTAAATAATATCCTGCAGCCATCTTCGTGCAGTCAAAAGTAAAAATATGGGTTCATACCTCATAAATATGTCTCATCGCTCTTATGTCAGCGGATTGAGGTTTACCTACATATTTATGAAAGGATTAAATCGATGCAACAGACACATCATCAAACACATACTGAAGAATCTAATAGTTAAGAAAATAAATGGTATCGCTTTCTGATCTTTCCAATTCGTCAACCGCTGTTCGCTTCCTCCGCGGAGGTGCAAAGGATGTGCGCCGTGCTCCGCTGATTTTCATTCCCGAACATGCCACATGCCACACGTGGCGATTACAATGCGAACGTATTGTGGCTGGACCTACCATTTGCTGATTGTCACAATTTGTACCATAAATCTTTAGAGAAAAAGATAATATGCAAAAATGTTTTTGTTATCGTTTGTAGTAGAGATACTGCTTACACAGTTTACACACCACTTTGGCGAATGAGGTCATCGGATGCCAGTGGTCCTTTTCACGAAGCTACAAGATTCCACGTAACAAAAATAAACAGGCAACACAGGTCTAATGGCTAGTGATACTAATTGAGACTTATATTTTTTTTAACCTGTACTTGAAATGAGCCCCAGGTAAGAAAATACTTATCTGGTGAAATCGTGACCAGTTGGAATGAATTTGGAAGTATATAGAGACTCTCGTATCGTATTAACTATGTTGGCTTTCCACGTATTGAGTTGTTTAGTAGATAACTACATTTTTAACTATATTTTTAGTACCTATATGACTATACGGACTTTACTTTAGTTCAGTTCTTTAACTAAGCCAAAAAGATTTTCGATCAACAACGCATTGTGTGCGGCTGAGAAACTGGCTCAGCAATAAAATATAGGAGAAGATAATGAAGAGATTGAAGAATCAAAGCACTGCGAATGCAAGAAAAATCTTGTAATTATTTGTTGCCTAAAGTTGTATACGAGATATCAGACCCGGGTTTAGTATAATCTTAATTTTGTTAATGCTCAATTTTAGTTACTCTGAGACAAGCGTTTTGGGCCTTGTTGTTTCTTATAATTAATGACCTTTCAATGCATGTCAAGTATCCTATGGTCTTGTTTGCAGATGATAGCACAGTAATAATTAAATGTAACGATGCCAATAATTACGAAAAGGAAAGGCCGTAGCAGGATAAGGGAAGAAAATATGCCCTTTTGTTATTCAGACCATAGTTTTTCTTCTATAGTTCCTTACATCTAGTAGTACAATTGTGCCAAGTCTAGTTGAAAAATTCCCAGGGGTTTAGCCGGAAAAAATTAAATCCGAATTTATTAAATACATTTTTCTCAAAAACTAATAAACTTTATTATACCGTCCTTTTTTCATTTTGGTTTATTAAATACTATGTATATCCTGAAAATAAATTAAGTCTCGATCTTTAACATTTCTGTAAAAAAACATGTAAGTTAAATTTTCAAAATATTTTTTTTTCATTCCTGGAAAAGTGACCACTCTAATTATCGTTTCTAAAAATGCCTTATTTAACGTTCTGTCAGTCATATAAGTTTGATGGTTAAAATCGAAAAGCAACAGTATCAAAATTTAAAAAATACGTGGGTTAGAATTTTTACATTTTATTAGTACCTATACTATAATAAAAACTAAGACCGCCAATAAAGTTAAGCATAAATCCTCTTTGTAAATAAAGTAAAAAAAAAACTATTTTTGACATTTTCATTAATATTGGTGAAAATATACTTATGTCAGTTGTCGCCATTTAAACTTGTTTATGAAATAAAAGTATCCTTACTCTAATCGTCATCGCTGTCTTCATTCACAGTGACACTAATTCCATTTTCCAAGAAAAGTCCACTTAAAATTTTGGCAGGCCGTATGATTTTTGACAAATATCTCGCGTGCGATAGATAATAAATAATAGCGGCAATGTGTGAACAACACCCTACTGTCCGCATTCCATTCGCACATTCACAATAATGCCTCGTAATTGATCCAAATCCTATACTGTTGGGAACATATTCGACGAAGCATCGGTAAACTTTTCTGGAAATATGCCGGGATTGCACCTTCATTTTTAATATGTTTGAATGGTCTTTTACATATTCCAGATTTAATGAGCCATCTTCATTAAGTACTTCAACGAGATATAAAAGACAGACGGACAGTAGGGTGTTGTTCACACATTGCCGCTATTATTTATTATCTATCGCACGCGAGATATTTGTCAAAAATCATACGGCCTGCCAAAATTTTAAGTGGACTTTTCTTGGAAAATGGAATTAGTGTCACTGTGAATGAAGACAGCGATGACGATTAGAGTAAGGATACTTTTATTTCATAAACAAGTTTAAATGGCTACAACTGACATAAGTATATTTTCACCAATATTAATGAAAATGTCAAAAATAGTTTTTTTTTTACTTTATTTACAAAGAGGATTTATGCTTAACTTTATTGGCGGTCTTAGTTTTTATTATAGTATAGGTACTAATAAAATGTAAAAATTCTAACCCACGTATTTTTTAAATTTTGATACTGTTGCTTTTCGATTTTAACCATCAAACTTATATGACTGACAGAACGTTAAATAAGGCATTTTTAGAAACGATAATTAGAGTGGTCACTTTTCCAGGAATGAAAAAAAAATATTTTGATAATTTAACTTACATGTTTTTTACAGAAATGTTAAAGATCGAGACTTAATTTATTTTCAGGATATACATAGTATTTAATAAACCAAAATGAAAAAAGGACGGTATAATAAAGTTTATTAGTTTTTGAGAAAAAACGTATTTAATAAATTCGGATTTTATTTTTTTCCGGCTAAACCCCTGGGAATTTTTCAACTAGACTTGACACAATTGTACTACTAGATGTAAGGAACTATAGAAGAAAAACTATGGTCTGAATAACAAAAGGGCATATTTTCTTCCCTTATCCTGCTACGGCCTTAATGATACTATGAGTGATGACCTGACCCCGTATCATGGTCGGCCTTATCATACGATAAGTGACAAGATAGAGCGTCCGTCACTGGCTTACACCGTTTGATAGAACGAGACGATGTTCTTATCTTGTCACTTATCGTGTGATAAGGCCGACCATGATACGGAGTCTGGTAAAGGTCGCGAGAGTCCGCTGGATGCGGGTGGCGCAGAACCGGTCACTTTGGAACTCTTTGGAGGAGGTCTATGTCCAGCAGTGGACGTCTTTCGGCTGATTTGATGATGATGGTGATGAGTGATGTTGAAATGTCTTAGTGTTAATAATCTTGTAATAAATGTTAAGAAGACTAAAATTATCCACTTTCGACAAAATGTACAGTCGAGGAATTTGAATGTTTAGCACTTTTGGACCTTAACGTCATTCAAATAGAGTTGACATGTGCCAAACCTTCATTTTCCTCGACCGTACCTATATTGTCAATACAATGTAACTACCAAGGAAATGCTATTGAATCTGTTAATGACTCGAAATTTTGGGTACGGAACCCTAAAAACTGAACATCCCACAAAAATATTCCATGTAAAAAAGAGGCCAAGTCTCGAAATTCTTCCACCGTAAAAAGTTGTGAGACATTTCGTAGAGCCAAGTCTCAGTAATTCTTATTAATCTTTATTTGCCTGTTAAATAAAATTCTGCACTTGCTGCACTACTTACAACTTTTTACGGTGGAAGAGTTTCGAGACTCGGCCTCTTTTTTACATGGAATGCTTTTTTATGGGATCTCACTTCTTTTTGTAGGTATTGTATCAATGCATACAAATTATGAATGCAGTCCCATTCTTGCTTTTTCATTTTTTGTCCCATTAACTGCAAATGTAACTTTGTAATCCTATCTATATAGGTATATGGGATTATTTATGCAGTTGGTAAACCAAGAATACTGGACCTAAATTGCAAAACATTTTCTTTTCTACAACGAAATAGTGTATAAACACAACACTAATCGTATTCTAAAATTTCTATGTCTGCTAGAAGTGTATTAGAGGTTTGATGATCGGTCAATCAGTCAGTGAGTGAGTGAGCGAGTGACAAAATTAAGAAACTTTGACTAGTTATAATTCACTACTGGTTCAAACTGAATAAAATTTAAAATATACCGTGTTTATACAATGCCTGGCTGGCTTCTAGTTTTACCCCCAACGAAGTTATAGGGTGGTTGAAAATGGCCTGAACTGCTCTGGGAAAGGGATGGGAAGGCCGTGCCGCTGTTTTGCTCGACTTGGCGGGGGCACTACCGTGCGCACAGATTTTTATCTTTGGAACAGCTATATTTGTTAAAACAAACCCAACTAGTTTTAAACAAGTGTCTGAAGTATTCAATAGAGATACCTATCTAGCTCACAATCTTTATTTGTAAAGTGTCCTCACGTACACTGCACTGATGCGAAAAAGCGTGTTCTGCTTGGTAAGTCAAATATGTATATAATGAAATACCCTTGCCTCTAAGACTGGCACCACTCAATAAATTTAAAACAATTTATGTACATTACTCATTGACAAATGTTACTTATTCCTTGACAGAATTTTTGCTGAATTTATTTGAATCCTTTTAATTTATTGTAATGTTTAATTTAGTTAGTGGGTATTTTTTTTTAATATTATTTACGAATTTAATGAATAAGGTGAGTGTCATACTTTTTTGAAAGTTTGATTCAAATAGTGTTTGTGATCTTATTATTGCATTAATTCGTATACTAAAGCGATAAATTAATATATTTTTAATTGAAACTACTTATCAAGCAAATAAACTATTACAACATGCACTAATTTGTAAAAAAACAAAAATCGGCACGACTGTTCCTCTTGCCCCATGACTGGGGTAAGAGTATCGTACGTACCTAACTTGAACTAGGTTAGCTCCAGTGGATTTACGTATTTAGTAACACAGTTGGTAGACGCTGTCAAGAAAATGAATAAGTGAAAGAAAAAAAAAAAAAGGTACCTTAATAAGTTGAAAAACTTCAAAATTATGAGAAACTGCGTTATTTCTGGGGCAAGAGTGTCATAGTAGGTGTTATCAGGGGTGACAAACCACCTAGCACTTAAATAAAAAAAATAATGCTTTAAATTTTTTAATTCCGTTTGAAAACTATACTTTTTACGAGTACCTAATACTCGTCGGTATTACAGTAGTAGTATTTAGTATTAATGCCACTCGTGATTACTTTCGTCTTTAACCAATAAAAATCTTTATTTTGTTTTTGTTATACGTATACCAATTTGCCGCATTTTATCAGGTGACAAGAACTGAGGCGATTTATTTGTTTTGTTCGTAATTGTAATTGTGTCACGACATGGTTGATTATTTATGTTTTTGAGTGCTTGAACCCAACATCCGCATCCTTAAATGTCGAAAAATCGCATACGCACATCCCTGAATTAAGCAGTCCCAATTTGTAATAAACATGACAATTTATAAAAGGTTTGACGGCCCTGACATGGGGTAAGAGTAGCATACGACTCCCTTCCCCCCCGGACTTGACTGTTGCCCGACTTAAATAATTTGAGGTTAAAAATTTATTGGCTTGATAAAAACTTATAATCGATAGGAATAACAGAAAATAACTATGTAACATAAGAAATAAACTATAAATATTCGACTCACCAACAAAGAAATCCGAATTAACAGCCATAAATCACACAAAACCGCTTTTGAATTATACACGTGCACTTCCACTCATCACAAGTCGTAACCACTAACCAGTCAAAATAAACCACGTTTTGTTTCAATATGGCAGGGGCATTTCCGGGAGTAACGCTAGGAGGATGACGGATGATGGCGTGTGAAAGAGACATCTATGATTTGACGATGGAACTTATACACGCCTGTCTGTTTTACCGAAGGTACATAAAGGCGCTCAATTCAAAAGAATTAGCTGGAGAAGCTTTTGACCCTCTTCCCCCGATGTTACTCTTGCCCCGACTCACCTTATCTGGAACATAATGTTATTGCAATTAACGCTTATTCTATTTACATTTAAGCATCGTGAATTCTAATGTCATGTTAGATTTAAATTTGTATGCCTACCGGCGAAACATAGCGCCACAATGTACCTTTTACACCACCACCCTGTTACCTATGGTGACAAATAAATTACTTACTTTCAATTAAGTAGCATGTTAACTGGGTTCAACCCACAAATAAAGTGAAATTCTTAACCCTGTTGAGAACTCTGCGTTCTTTAATTCCCTATCTGTGATTAATTGATTTCTTGCGATCGATCCCTTGTTTATTCAGTGCATTCTATTTGAGTTAATAACACGTAGCAATCACTTGCCTATATCGTCTATAAGAGAACATTTTTACCTCTAAAAAGAAACTAACTGAATTTTTAGCAAATTATGACAATGTTTTGGTCAGGCAACCAACCAACTTCGTTTTGATTTCTTATGTTTCATCGAAAAACATCTTATTTTAAAAGTTACATTCGTTTACCATTTTGTCACAATAACCAAATAGGTGAAAAATCATAGCTACAGTGCCTAAAAGAGATCGTGATCAAAGCACAAGTAGAAAGTAATTATATAAGACTTCTAAATCTTTAAAGCAAAAGACAACCAAAACCGTAGCAAGGAATGTTTGGTAAATTTCTGCGGTATTAGAGGACCGCGAGTCGTAAATTTCTTGACCTACTTTACACCAACTTAATATCTGAATAACTCAAGTCATTATGCCCAAGAATGACTTGGTTCTCGGAGTAAGTTCTGAGCAATTTACAGCGTTGCAAACTCTGTTGTTTTATGCGCCGTTTTCAATAAGCAAACTGTTATAGAAAAAGCGAGATCCAAACTAACACAAAAGATAACATTTCCACTATTCTCGTGGCGTCTATTGTTTTGTCTCGGCTATGAAGCGCCGCCGCCAACATTGCTCGTTTCAGGCCAACTTCCTTTGGAAAAACTTTGGGGCATCCCATCTCGGTCTAAGGAGAGATTGCGAAATATTTCTGTCCCCGCGGTGTCATTTGCTAACTTTCAAGTTTGAGTAAGCTTAAAATCTCCAAGTTTTTGTGCTGAGAATGCTTTTAGAGGTTTTCAGATTCGCCTCTTTTATGTGAAAACGATTTATTTTTATTACGATAATATGCTTATATTTTTCTTAAAGTTCTTTCGTTTTGTTATAATTTGGCAAATTAATAAAACACCTTCGGCATATCCTACATTTCCTTGTTCACGTAGAATTAGAAATACCTTTTTGAATTAAACCTGAATCTCATTTCCGATCTGTCTGAATTCTAATGACCGTCAACCTAACTGAAATCCAGTTTTAATCTTTTGGTCTATCAGTCTAATTGGATTTGGTTTACAACTCGAGACTCGTTTAGTTTCGGGTTTTTGCATCAATAATTTTTATTAAGTTTCTTTTAACTCAATTAGCTCTTGTAAAACAAGTGAAATTAAAAGATTTTTCAAGAAACCCAACTACTTTTTTCAAATTTTATAGCCTATGTCACTCCCACGATTAAGAAGAATCCAACGACACCTCATATTATGTCGAAATCCGTCAAACGGTTTAGGCTGCAGGGCGTGCCAAAGAATAAGGTCACATACATACATACGCTCGAAAAGGGATCCCCTTCATTGGCATAATTTTTTTTAGACTAATATAGTTTCGCATAATTGATTTGGCATAATTTCTATTGGCATAATAATACTGTCGCATAATAATACTTTGGCCTACTACTTTGTTTGGCATACTACGCTAATAGCATAATTTCAGTTGAACTAATCTGTATTGGCCGAATACATATTACGCATACTATTGTTTGGGCTAATAATTATTTGGTATATCTGTTTTGAAGCATAATTTCTGTTTTCTAAATACATTACATAGCATGCATTTACACTTTTCGTGGACGCGGATTATTGGGTCGTGCATTATCAGGGCGGATAAAAATGGCTTGTCATAAGCGAACTCTGTCTTAGGTCGGTTAGGTTAGGGTTCACTTGTGTTCCTCAGACCAGAAATAGACACCCCGCGCAGCGGGGTGGCGTCGACTCGCTGGAGATTATTAGTCCGCACAGATGACCGTCCCAATGTACATGGATTATCAGGCTGTACATTATTGGGCCGTGCATTATGCTTTCATTGATTTGTGTACTTATGCGTTTTGTAATGATGCCAAGTAATTATTATGTCTTTTTGTATTTATGCTATCTGATGTTAGTCTTTGTGATGATTATGCTATTTTCGTTTATTATTTTTAATTTTATGCCTAAAAATTTATGCCATAACATGATTAGGCTTAACGCTAATTCGGCTATGGCTACGGCTAAAATTATGCGTTATTATATTATTCCAAATGATTTTATGCGATCCAATAGAGAACCGCTCGAAAAACATAACCCTCCTTCGGCAGTTGGGTATGAGACACCTGTAATAGCGGGCAGATGGGGCCACTGGGGACCATGGATACAAGGGGAATATTGGTTCAGTGGACTTTTAAATCTAACGAAACATAGTTGAATGTTTATTAATTCACACAGAACAGGTGGCGACGCAACTAATAGGCTCGGTCTTCCTGCCAAGCAGCTTATGTATATTAAATCATACTAGTGGATCTACGAGATGTAGAACGCACGAGGCTGCATTAAAAAAATATATAAGTGACTACTAAATAAATCTATATAATTAACGTTTTCCCAAACTTTCACGAGACTCGGTTGAGAAATGCGACCTGTAGAGGACAACATCTGGACAGCTGGACAGAGGGAAAGACACTGGACACCGGACATACGAACGATTTTCGGGCCAAGCTGAAGCATAGAACTTCGTTCGCTTCGCTCGCTCGTCCGATTGAATAATGTACCTACCTATTTCCTTTTCATTGAACAATCGAGCGAACCGAACGAAGTTCTCTGTTACAGCTTGAGCAATAATCATTTGGTATATCCGGCTGTCTGTCCGGCTGTTCTATAGGTCATATTTCTCAATCTATTATCGTGAAATTTTGTGAGCGGTTTCCAAGTTATATATATTTTTTCGATCCAGTTCCGGTAAATAAAAAAATAAAAAAAGCTAAGTGCTAGTTGTAGTCGCCCAACGAGGGTTCCGTACTTAATTACAAATGTATACTTTCCAGATTTTTCCCCGTACTTGTAGTAGGTATAAGACGATATTAGTTAGCAAATTTTATAGTTCTAGGTCAACGGAAAGTACACTATTGATTCCCTTGAGTGTCGAAATATATGGTATTTGCGGCATAAATGGCCGTATCTTGTTTTAACGTTAACTTGGAAGTTTCCCTTTTTTACAGCTTTAAGGGACTGTAGACCTGAATATATGATTGTAATTTCCACTCATTCTGCAAAGTATGTTATAAGCTATCAATGTAACCAATATTAGGCTGCCTAATAAATGATCGACCAGTAAAATAAATGATTAATCAGCAAAATTTTTATAAAACACAAACAAAATGTATTATTAGCCCGATTTCCAACAAGAATAAGCCATTAATTAGTTAGTATACAGAACCCAGGTACTAGCAGAAATGTAGATTAGATTTGAAAAGAAAGAGGTTAAAAATTTAGCACATACAGAACCGAACTGATACACAAAAGTAGGTTAGATTAGGTCTGCTGCCCATTTTATGAAACAGTTAATTAATAAAACAGTCCAAAAAATGTATTCTCTGATACCGTTGAATTGCGATGGGCATGGAAAGTTTGGCGTCTTTTGGCATAAGATAATAACCTTAGCAAAAAAAATGTTGCTTGTAATACAGGTAGCCTAGCTGAACTAACGTGACGGATTTTGACGAATATTTCCCGTAGTGTAGTGTAATACACATACAAATAGGACATCTTTACTAATATTATAAATTGCGAAAGTAACTCTATGTTATCTGTAAGGTGAGTCGGGGCAAGTGTAACATCGGGGGAAGAGGGTCAAAAGCTTCTACAGCTGATTCTTTTGAATTGAGCGCCTTTTTGTACCGTCGGTAAAACAGACAGGCGTGGATAAGTTCCATCGTCAAATCATAGATGTCTCTTTCACACGCCATATTGAAACAAAACGTGGTTTATTTTGACTGGTTACGACTTGTGATAAGTGGATGTGCACGTGTATAATTCAAAAGCGGTTTTGTGTGATTTATGGCTGTTCATTCGGATTTCTTTGTTGGTGAGTCGAATATTTATAGTTTATTTGTTATGTTACATCGTTATTTTCTGTTATTCCTATCGATTATAAGTTTTTATCAAGCCAATAAAATTTTTACCTCAATTTATTTAAGTGGGGAAAGAGTGCCAGTTCAGTCCGGAGGAAGGGAGTCATATGCTACTCTTACCCCATGTCAGGGCTGTCAAAACTTTTATAAATTGTCATGTTTATTACAAATTGGCACTGCTTAATTCAGGGATGTGCGTATACGATTTTTCGACATTTAAGGATGCGGATGTTGGGTTCAAGCACTCAAAAACCTAAATAATCAACCATATCGTGACACAATTACAATTACGAACAAAACAAAAAATCGCCTCAGTTCTTGTCACCTGATAAAATGCGGCAAATTGGTATATGTATAACAAAAACAAAATAAAGATTTTTATTGGTTAAAGACGAAAGTAATCACGAGTGGCATTAATACTAAATACTACTACTGTAATACCTACAAGTATTAGGTACTCGTAAAAAGTATAGTTTTCAAAGTGAATTAAAAAAATTAAAGCATTATTTTTTTTATTTAAGTGTTAGGTGGTTTGTCACCCCTGATAACACCTACTATGACACTCTTGCCCCAGAATATGTATAAACGCAGTTTCTCATAATTTTCAAGTTTTTCAACTTATTAAGGTATTCATTTTCTTGACAGCGTCTACCAACTGTGTTACTAAATACGTAAATCCACTGGAGCTAACCTAGTTCAAGTTAGGTACTTACGATACTCTTACCCCAGTCATGGAGCAAGAGGAACAGTCGTGGCGATTTTTGTTTTTTTACAAATTAGTGCATGTTTCAATAGTTTCTTTGCTTGATAAGTAGTTTCAATTAAAAATAATATTAAATTTACTTATATTTTATCGCTTTAGTATACGAATGAATGCAATAATAAGATCACAAACACTATTTGAATCTAACTTTCAAAAAAGTATGATACTCTTACCCCGGCTCACCTTTTAACTTGGCACGCGTAAAATATGATTTAGATAAATGAGGTAAAAAAAATTATAAAACAAAATAGTAATAAATTGGCACGGATACATTAAAAACCTAAATAGAAAGGACAAAAGATAGCTATTATGTACGGAAAGCATGTACTTAAAGAAATCATCAGGGAAAGTTTGTATGGCGGACCGATGTTTAAGCCTACGCCTGAAATACTTTATTAGCAATTATTAACGAGATCTACGCGGACGAAGTCGCGTCTTAAATAAAACGACTTCTAAATGAAATTTTATCCAAGGAAGGTGAAAAAGAGTTGTCGAGTCGAATGGAAACTTGCCGGAGTTTGGGCTATAAATATAAGATAATGGGGCCATTTCTTGAAAAATATTGTGAAAAAGAGATCTGCTCCTATAAGAGCTCGCTATTGCGAGTTATGAAATATAATTGAAGGTAAATCGTTTGGAGAAGTTATCTGAAGAAGTTTTGCTTCGAAGTTTTTAAACTTCGCTTAAAGATGGGATTTCTAGCTTAATAATGTTGGATATCAATAGGAACTATTCACTTGTAGATTTACTCAATTAAAAAGTGTCACAAACGTTTACTTATTCAGTAACACCCGGTTGCGGTAACCCTGTGGAGTACCCGGCCAGTACAATGTGGAAACACTGGCATACTATCCACATGGAGTCCAGAGGGAGTGTTTACCATTTATTATGAATGATATTCTAACAGTAAGTAAGGCTTAGTGTTGGTATTTTTATTAACAGAGTTTATGGATCTAGTCTGATTTCAATTAATTGAATTGAATAATATTCGTACAGGTACCTACAGCGTATGTTTTTCATAAAACTTAAATTGTTACTTCAGTTCAGGTCCAGATCGCGCAAAGCTTTTGGCGGTTGGAGCCAGAGAGGCTAGTCACTGGCTACATGCCCAACTTTCTCCAAATACCGATACCTTTCTGTATCAGACCTCCCTTCGTCTGGCGACTGGTCTACGGCTTGGGGTCACAGTATGCACTCCACACATATGGCCTTGTGGCACGGACGTGGACCGACTTGGTCACCACGGACTATGTTGTCAATAAAACGCAGGCCGCTTTTCAAGACATGCGACTCTTAATGACATAATCCGCCGGTCTCTTGCCACCATCAATGTGCCTGTTCTTCTTAAGCCGCCTGAATTTGTCAGAGATGATGGCAATTGACCTGATGGAGAGTGTCTGGTTCCGTGGTGTTTAGGACGGATGCTTGTGTGGGACGCTACCTGTGTAGACACACTGGCACCGTCCCACCTCCAACGGACTACTTCTAAAGCGGGTGCAGCGGCGGAAAATGCCGAAAATCTGAAATGCATTAAATATAGAGGCCTCGACAGAGAGTACAACTTTGTACCATTTGGCGTCAAGACCCTCGGTCCGTGGGATCCCAGTGCGCAAAAGTGATTTGCGGAAATCCCGAAACGTCTGGTTGACGTAACTGGTGACCGAAGAGCTGGCGGCTTTTTGGCGCAACGCATCAGCATTGCAATTCAGCGAGGAAATGCCGCCAGCATCCTGGGAACAATGCCGCGAGGGCCTTTTTAGATTTAAGTTAGTTTTAATTTAATTTAGTTAATGTTAGTTATCATCTTGTATATTACTCTTGTACTTTAGAAAATAATATTAAACTTAATTGTTACGTTAGTTTTAAATGTTAGCAATTTTATCAATAAAATTACAAGTTTTGTCGGAGTAAATGTGGGTAATCCTTGACAATAACGAGCGTAAATAATGTTTTTAAATTTTCGCCAGAAGCAACGTAATGCACAGCACATAGCATTTATTTAATACTTCTGAAGCTGTTGGACGATCAATACGTCTTCCTCTACCCAAAAACTGTCTGCCAATCCAATACAAGTAGGTACCTACATAATTACCCTTTTAAAAATATCTTCTGAACTACCAATTTATGTGACGTTCCATCACCCATAGCACGGTTATCCCTGCTCCTATAAATAACCGCATTAAAAATGTATATAAGCGCGTCTTTTTAACCAAGTATAATAAGTATAATAACAATGTCTTCCCCTTGAAAGGACTTGAGTCTCTCATACTCTAGCGATATTGCTCCTTCGAAATTTCGAGATACGTCACGATCTCGGCAGGCTGCCGTTCTAAGTAGGGCATGATAATTTGAATAATGTCATGTCCAATCGTTTATTAAGGTTAATTGAATTTTGCGCGGTAGAGCAAAAAGTAGCTACCTACGGTCCTTGCTTTCTTTGATACATTTAGGTAGGTACGTTACATATTTTAAGTTAATTTCAAAGTGTTCTGTGGTTTGTTTTGGAATACATTATTAAAATCGTTTTGTGCGTTCCGTAATCAAGTAGGAACTCTTATAGTTTCGCCATATACATCTGTCCGTCTGAAGCTTAGCTCAGCAACCCTTAACTTTTTCAACTCGGTGATCCGTTTGCGTGATATTGGGCTTTAAGTCCTTAATTTTTATTCGAGGATACCTATTAATTACATTTTAATTTATCATTTTGACCGTTTATGATCCGAAGAAACGATAACCAAAATACCTTTACCAAAAAAGACCGAGTATTAAAATTTCAAGAAACATAAAAGCAAATTTGCCAAACGCACTATCTCTGCTCCGTAGACAATGATTTATGCAAGGACGGCTCAGACCAGCGTTCGGGACGTTGTGTCCTGAAATAGTACAAGTCTAGTACAAATAGACCGTGCGACTTCTTGTCCTTGCGGTGATACTATGCCTTCCTTACTGGTTCATAATTGAACAACGTAGAATAGCTTATTAAGCTGGTTTTGGGTCGACAGAAATGTCATTCATGTCTGCAGAACTGACTGAGTTTACCATGAACCGTTATGTATATAAGTTGACAGAGCCGAAGGCAAGTGCGATTTATATATGATCTGCCACGTAATTTTGATACCATTTTTGTATTATACATCTACTGCGCTAGCACAACTTCCTGCCAACCCATGTGCAAATCAGCAACTCCTGCTTGTTTCAGTGCATTGCAACTTATAAAAGAAGAGGGTAGATTTTGTGAAGACAAAATCAAGTCGCATAGCGGCGTCTATAAAATAAAAAGATCTAACATATTTCTTTCTTTCTTTCTGAAGACCCTCGGTGAGATTTCTATCTCACCGAGACTCTTTCTAATTAAATGCTTGGAAAGAGACGGATAGTCTATATCGCCGCGACACAGCTCGCGGGCCGTCCTGTGATTTAAAGAAACTTCAATGCAAAACTTCTACAGATAACTAACTTCTCTAAAGGATTTACCTTCGATTAAATTTCATAACTCGTAATAGCGAGCTCTTATGGGGCAGACCTCATTTTCATAATATTATGAAAAGTTATTTTTAGAATACCAAAACTTGATGGTCCGTCCGTTGGCACAATACATAAGGAATAAAGAGTTCCGTGTGCGCCCGCGACGCGACGCGACGGAAGTACAGAGGACATCCGCGTTATCTTGTCGCTAGAGCACTTCTTTACTCCGTATTTATACAGGAATTTCTTGTGCACTTGCCAGGAGTCTGTACTTGGGGCGTAAATTACAAGTATATCGAAAGTTGGACAAAGAATATCTGATTCTGGAATAGAATTTACGTTTTCAGAATTGGTGCTTATTTATAAACATGCATTGTATATCTACTATATGAGGCGTAGGAACTTCTTGGTGATGACGGAGGTTTAACAAGCTTTAACTGAACTTGCACTGTTTGTATGTATGTTAGTTGTCCTTTAAAAGTAAACCATTATTCAACCAGTTGACGGTATCCGATTGAGCTGAATTTTGCCACATATAGTAAAATTGTAGCACCACTCTGAAGTATTGTTCTATCTAGTCTGGGTCTCGGAACATTAATTAAATAACTTACTGGCTATATTTACAGATAACTACACGTCTACATATTCTCTCATCTCGCAAGTGTCCCGCAAACAACTAATCTATGGCTTCTCTTACACACGTATTGTAGAATGTCTTATCGATTTAGTATGTGCCTGGACAACACAATTACAATTATTACTTTTGTATTTTTGACACGAAATTGCCCAGATCACCTTTACTTACGGAACACGCAAGGTATCGGTAAAACACGGTACAATGAAAACCATATATAATGTGTACGATAAACAACTAATTTGAGGTGTAGAAATGAGCCGAAAACTACAAGTAAGCTCGACATTTCAATTGCACACAACATAATAATGAACAAATCGCGTGTTTCACCCTCATTCATATTCCCAAAATCAACATTTGTCGTAGAATATAATTATTTATACCGAAATCAGCAATTGCGACCCATTGTTCGATTAGATACAATAAAACTGATTTATATTGTTGTTTTCCTTTCCCAAAAAGTATTAAGTACACCGGGGTTCCAATACACATACGGTGTTTTAGCGAGGAACGGGATCTGGTGTTTTTTAAATTGAAGCTGCGGTAAATATTAGTTATAGGTATAAAATATATACAGAATCTGCCGAATGAAAAATATCTGCAGAAAAAGGACCCATATATAAGGTGGATATTCTCTTGGAATAGACTTAACTGTAAAAAAATTAAGAGCTTATGTTAGTTTTTGGAGATATTAAGGGAAATAACTTCGGTACGTAAAAAATCATGTTTATGAAATAATCAACAGTCAGCGATTAATAACTCTTTGATTATCTTATGTAAACTCTTGACTTCACTTAGATGAAATATTGAAGTCAATGTCAATGTCATGCTATTTGTTCGATTTTCGGCGACGATGTTCACTTCACAGAAAGTTTTCAATATCTTGTCAGTTGAATACAGGATAATTATGTCCGGGCAGAATTTTGATTTATTTATTTTGTTCAGAAAACGAAATCAATAAAATCACATTAAAAGTATTTTTAAATTAATTTTTAAAGTTAATGGTTTTTATGTAATATAACGTATCGATAATTCTAGGTTCCTAAATTTTTAGCACCTTGTAGGCAAGTGGCGTGCGTAAGAAAAAAAGTAGCAAACAGACAATAAAAGGGTCCATACAAAATAAGCATTATTAATTTATCTGTCTACAAAACTTCAATAATTTTACAACGGGGGTTATCTTAATGGACTGCAAGTGGGCCCGTCATCTCCGTTTCTCACGGGGGGACCCACAAGGCACGTCAAACGCTGCCAACTAAGTGCTTTTGCTTGCTTATCATACGGTCATTAGTTTGGTGGTGTCATAGGCGGCGTGACTTTGAATGAACTCTAGACTTAATATTACTTACCGAAAATACACTTTTACTATTACTGAGAGAATAAATTAGCCTAAATAACTTGAAATCGAGTTAAAAAATATTTAGCTAATATTTTATTTTAAAGACATTTAACTCATCTGTCAGAGAGGTAAATGCTTTAATTTTCATCATTTATTTCGGACAAATTACACATCCATATTATGTTAGTAAGAACTTATACTATTATTATTACTAATGTTAGTGGAAAGAATAATTAAAATTGGAATGTACATGCATGTACATCCAGTGAGCGACGATAGGGCTGTATATCCTCCCAGCTATACCCTCAGGAGAGCGTTTGCGCTGCCCCGTACGCGTTTGGCCAGGGATGCCACCCGCTTGCGCAGCGCAGCACGGCTTGGAAGTGCAAGTGAAAGCACAGCGGAATATCATCTTGGTCATATTTGGAGCAGCCCAATTGGGGAACTACCAACTTGCTGAAGATTGCAATCTGGTTACAGCAGACATGTGTTAAGAGTCAGGGACCTGCATTTGTCACTAGTCGTTAAGCCGAGTTAGAGGCCCTCGGGCGGCATAAGAACTTCTGACAGTCGAGTTGCCCACTCACTTGACAAAGGGGGGACAACTGTTACTCGCGTCCGCAGGAGCTACCTACCACAACCCTGCAGGTGTCACCTGGGTGGTACTAAAGAGTGACAAACTTTAAAGGACAAAATAATGTATGCCATATGATTAAATAACTTTGTCACTACCAGCTAACAAGTCAACGGGTCGACAACGCGCTTGTGTCTCTTCTGAGGTAGCTTACGTCCTTACCACCAGGTTTTTTTTTTGTATCTAATGATCTACTATTTTACTAATCACAATTATTGTGTCAATATTACAATTTACTGCCGAATTAATTTAGAAACTAATAAAGCTTTTTGATAAGAAAATGTATTGTAACACATAAACAATTCATGAAAACATTCAGCATGCACTTAATGCTAAAGTAACGATTAAACTTACCTCTCAAGATAATCCCCTGGCACCTTAAAGCTGTCGTTAAATTTATATTTATATATCTTTGAAGCATTAAGGGGCTCATTCGGTCCCATTCAAGTGTAATGCCTTATTAGAATAGGGAGTGGTTGTCGCTTACATCCTTGATTTCACTAGCCATGCTACCCTTCCATCTGTCCCTCGACATTTAAATATTTTAGTGGATTCGCACCATGCGTGTGTAAAGCTCGATATTTTATGTTTTTGATGGGCACGGCGTAACGTACATCAAAATGTTGTATTCTGTATTTGGTCAGGAGTGATGAAAACAACCGTAGTACAAATGGGTCACATATGTACGGCAAAAAATCGCCTTAGCTATCTGCAGTGCTAAATGCAGCTGTCTTAGCTACCATAACACTACGGCCAGTGTTGTTTATCCGGTTTTAGGTTTAAGACACCAGAGCTCCAGAGGATTTGTTGTTACTAAGTTACGATGTATGGTGTCCATACTCGCGCTACATAGCTCGGTTGTCACTAGGGCCCTGTAGTTACGAGCATTCATAGGTTAAAGCGTGGTTTACGGCATCCGCTTACGATGCGGGCCCGTGGGTTTGATTGTCACGGCATCAAACAAATGAAGATTTCTTGCATTTTTAACATAAAATTGTCTGTATTTGGCTCTAGCTGTCAACACAACTAATCCTCAGTTAAATAAAGGGCCGCAGTGCGTTTGTGATGCTTCTGATGTCACAATGTGCGTGGGCCTATGCGACGACGTCTGTTTACCACCAGGCAGGCCGTATGCTTATTTGCCACCATCGTTATATCAAAAGGACAATACAAAGCTATAATAAAGCTAAAGCTAAAATCATCAACACTTCTTGTCTAAATTTGATAAAGTTTTAGCCAATTTATAATCAAAAAAGGAAACTGTTTTAATTTAAATAGCCTCACGAATAACATTTAAAATTGGTATCTCAATTGCATTTATTTCGTTATCTCATTCTTCTCTTAAAAGCTTTTTGTTGCCAAAGTACAGGGTGCTGAGATGGGATCTCGGAACAAGAGAGGTAACATAAATAACTCAACTGTACCTATGTACTGAGATTTTACTCGGGGAGAAGTTTTATCTAACGCATACCAACTTTGGCATGAGCATCACATTAAAGCCGACGTTTAAAATTGAAGGGGTGTTTACTCGGCTGACTTATCAAAGAGGGTTATCAATTCGACTGTACTTTTTGTAAATACTTTACGTGTTATCTCAGCCGGAGTCTAAACTGATTTTGAGCTTTTTTACACAAGGAGTTTAATGCATTTTCCTATTAATACCTGCCCGCGCGGCTCCGCTCGCTTGTAACAATGAAACTAGACGGAGCCACGGGGAAAATATAGCCTTTGTTCATCCATAAGGTTCATTATATAATAAAATAAACGAAAAAGAAATCGAATGAGTCGTTTTGGATATTACCCGTGCATACTAATTTACTAAGCCCATTGAACGAGCGAGCGAAGCGAACGCAATTCTACGTTTCAGCTTGGGCAAAAAAAAAATGTATGTCTGGATGTCCGGCTGTCCTGCTGTCCAGCTGTTCGAATATTCTATTCTATACCTCAAACAATTCTCGTGAAATTTTGTGAAAAAGTTAGATTAAGTAAATAAATATATTGTTTTTTTTCTGTCAATTCAGTTTTTGGAAATTTTAAAATTAATTTTATTTCGAACTATTTCATTTATTTATTTCACTGAACAATATCAATTGTGTTTGAAATAATACATAAAATTAAACAATAAAAAATACCTTAACTAAAATTACGTGTAGTGTAGGTAAATATTACAAACGTGTGGAACAAATCATTATCAAAATAAAAAATAAATAAAAAATGTCATAAACGTGTCAAGATAAAATTATTAAAGTTAGAATTCCAAGAATAGGTACATGTCCACATTATTAACTAATATAACAATAATATTCAATAAACAATAACAATAAAGTATAAAATTAATTTACTAAATCTCACAAACAGCTATGTCGTTAATTTTATTAAAGCCTAAGTACATTTTAGTTTTTCACATGTCAGTCTGAATTTTGACAGTATTCCTCAACCCCACTATCTCAAACCTAATATTAATTTCTTACTCGCCGCGTCGTGTCGCACGTAAACATTAATATAATTTTGTGTAATATCAAATTAATATGTATTGTGTTGATGAATAATGTATTGTATGCATACGTGGGTCATTCGTTTATTTAGGATAGTTTGATTGTATAAGACCGCTATATTTGCAAACAGTATTAAGGACATGTGACATAGGTATTTGAGGAAATCATTTGCGAAGGGATGGGGAAAGATTTACCATATTACTATATGTATTCGGGTAGTTAAGGTACGATGGTTGTAAATAAATGGGTTAACTGGATTTTGGTAAATTAGATAGCAATACGGAGTAAAATTAACTAACTAATAAGTGCCCCTCCGGTGAACAGTTTTAAAAGCAAACTAGATAAAAAAAAATGAAGTGAACTTTAAAACTTTTAGCTGCTATTGTACTATCAAATAACAATAATACTATTTTATAGACGAATCATACATGCTGTGAATGACATACATTTGTGATTTTTGTGATAAAAGTGGTTGACAACTTGACATCGTATATAATATCGCATCAAAATGTGTAAAAAAAAAATTGATAGTAAGTATATCAAATACGGCATAGCATTGAATTTGTTATGTAAACCCTGCCAGCAAAAATATTGAAGGTAACACCATAGCAATAAAGTCGTCAAGCAGGGTGTCAATTATTGAAATCAAAAGGTCAAAAATTGTGACGTTTACCTTAATTGTGCCTATATAATAAAGTGTCACACACAATCCTTATCATCATCTTAAGCTTTCAGTAACAATTCTAGCATAGGCCTCCTTCAACCATTTCCCACTTGACTCTGTGGGTTATGTACCTACCCAATGTTTGGGACACAATTGGTGCACATAATAGGAATTTAGTATGGGACACATAATGAAGTGGCTTTAAATCTCCTGCTAAATATTTATCTTAACAAAATTACGTTGAAAGAGAAAACCATTAAAATAACATTATTTGCTCTTCCCCCATTATCCTTACTAAAGTTATTGACTTACTGTTTACACCGCTAGAATAAATTACATACTTATTCTAAAATTTAGACTTCATTTCTCTTATTTTATAATCTGGCATCCACTGGTGCCAACCACATCGAGTTTAACACGGCAGTTGGCTAGCGGACCGTGTATTTTCCTGACTAATTTGCATATTACCAGAGAGTTTCTTATGTAATAGGATTGGTTTATGTCTAATATGTATATAAACTAGCGATTTTTTGGCAAAAAAACGTGCATGGATGCCCCGTCATAAGACTTCCTTTATGTAAGTTTGATTGTACATCTCCAAAATTAAAAGACCTGATTTCAAAAATATATCAGTAGGTAGGTATTTGTACTGAAACTAAACCTAGATTATCTACATTTTACTGCGTTTTTTAAAAGAAAACTGACGGAGTTGCGAGGCCAGCGAGATGCCTGACGTATGAATTATAATTGGTGATTTCGACGTCACGGTCAGGAATGACAAAAAAAGAAGAAAATGGTTGTACTGATAAATTTTTCCCATGAGACCCTACTAAATCGCAGAAAAACAGCTATGCATAAAATATTAATTTACTCTCAACAAACTCTTAAGTTAATTCTTAATTAGATCTTCCATTTTCGCAATTTGGTGGTTGTTCCCATGGGAAAAGTTATTCAGTGTGTCAAGTTATTAACCTTAGTAATTTCTGACAATCTTTAAGAAAATATTGATAGGTAGAAAAACATATATTAATAAATAAAACAATATTTCTCATATCGAGTAATCTTATCATCAGGGGGCCTAGACAAGGTTACAATCGACAAGCGCTAACGCTAACGCTAACTAATAAAATGTATGGGAATGACAGATGTTAACGAAAAGTGTTTCATCGGCATCTGTCATTCCCATACATTTTATTTGTTAGCGTTAGCGCTTCTCGATTGTAACCTTGTCTACGGCCCCAGGTGAGATAGTGGTCAAATGCGTACTTAATAATATTACTACAGAGGCCGGGAAGTAATGGCTGGCAACCCCTTTTCACGCCGAGGTATGTATAGTGATTTTCTAAAACATGCAATGAAATAAATTAAAAAACTCCAAGAAATCAAACTTCAATTTTCATGGCTGAACGCCGTGATCCTGCGCCACAAATTGTGGAATGGAAATTATAAAAGACCATCTTGCAGGCCTAGGCCTCCAATGTCATTACGGGTGGAGCGAGACGAGAGACCCGTCTCACTCCGCCCGAAACGTGGCACTTCGAAACCATTATGAAACCACGCCATACCATGAAGCGCGCGTATTTGTGGCCATTATGAAGCGTCAATTGATATTTCATTGCATGTTTGAGAAAATAAATAAAAAAGCTGCTGAGAGACAATCGTCGTCCAGAGGGAATATCGTAACGTTGTGAACGTTTGGCTGTCATTTTTCCATATAAAATTTGACATTTTATTTAGGTCTACCTAACGTGCGTACAATGCGTTACGTGATCGACCAGCAGGAGAAAAATAAAAAAAATGTATAAAAAATCCTGGCCTCTCGTTGACCCAACCATAATCCTTTAATTTAATCTAAAATTTCACGGTGTTACTTTATTTCAAGGTGCCATGCTTAAAGCATACATAACTGCAGTAGCCTTTCAGTAAATTACCCCTCTTTTGAAAACCTTAATGTGCAAAAAATCACATACCTACAGACAATTTCACAATCGAATAATGGTCATTCATAAATTCGCTTCGCAAGAGAACACTTGATCATAAGAATGCCCGCATGTGCTGTAAGTACAAATAAATAGGGCTCGAACAATTCATGCGGATGACGTAAAAATGACGTAATTTTGCACACGGAATAATGTATTTAAACTTCCGTGTGACATATCGCACGACGTAACAAAATAGTCCTGAGTAAATCCATGAAATTTATACAGGATGACGGAATGATGTCGTGAATAAAACAAATGTTACGAGATTTGCCATCGTCAGTACAATTATTTATAATAAAAGGAAATATATTATAAAAAAATCTAAAAAGACAATTTTATGTTATTATTTATCGTATTCTTACTCGGCTCATTTCAAGTGACGATATCGTTTAATTAAAGAGGTTGATAAGTGGTAATTGTTTATGAAAATACTATTTGAAATCATCCTATGAGTGGTTTGACGTCATCCGCATGAATTGTTCGAGGTATGGTAATAAACGGTCAACCACTTCAAGCTTAGAAAAAGATGGTATAACATTCCATTTGTAAGTAATTTTAGTATTGCTATAATATAAAAGGACTCCTACCGTTACACATGCATATACAAAAGGAAGCGGCTGCGACGGCAATACGCCTAAAAAGCCTCAACCTATGGACAAAACTAAACACACCCCACACAATGATCCATAACAGATTGATCACAAGCCTCCCCATCATGGAGGCTTCAATCGACAAAATACCAAGAACTCCAGTCTTCAGGAAACACTATGGTATATCACTAACGGAAGACTCGAGAGAGGGGCTAAACCAAACAGACCTTAGAATTTTTACAGATTGGTCAAAAACAAACACGGGAACGGGATGTGGTGTGTTCTCAGAGGATTTTAACAAACACATAACCAAACCACTGGGTGAACATAACACAGTATTCCAGGCTGAATGCGTAGGGATAATTGAAGCCTGCAATGCCATAAAGACACGCCAAGTCGAGAACATAAACAAACGGATACTCTCAGACAGTAAATCGGTACTACAAGCACTGAGCAGTGACAGCATCACATCAAGCTTGATATACGAATGCCACCAAAACCTCACAGAGGTGTGTGCAGATAAAAACAACGTTACTATACAATGGATCAAGGGGCACAGTGGCTCAAGAGGGAACGATGCAGCGGATGAACTGGCAAGGAAGGGCTCAGAAACAACGGCATACGGACCGGAGCCAATTTTACCCCTACCACAAAGCTACATATATAATCAACTGGACCTACACACCAAAGAACTACACCAAAGATACCGGGAGGAGATAGACACGTGCAGAAAGACTAAAGAGATTTTGTCGAAACGCGACAACAAACCCACAATCGCACTACTGAGGACACATAGAAACCAACTACGCAAGATAGTGGGAATAATAGTAACAGGGCACAACACTTTGAACAGACACCTATACAACTTGGGTATCACAGACAGCCCCATGTGCAGAGCGTGCATGAAAGCAGAAGGAACAACCAAACTCATTCTACTGGACTGTAAGCAGGTGGAAGTATACACGAAAAAGCACCTAGGGTCTCCGGACACACTACGGGACGCAGTCAGCAACACCAAGGCGCTCACAGACTTTCTGGAGGAGCTGGGGTGGTTAGAGTAGCGCTACCTCACCGATTCACGCAAAATAGGCACACGGGATGTCGACTTGCGGAAAACGCCCAGTATAACTAACTAACTAACTAATATAAATATTTTTATGACACGTCAAATTAAACGATTATGTAATCGATTAGCATTTTTTTGGATACGTCATGACATTCCCCACGAGACTCCGTTTTCATGCTTTGTTAGAAATAAGTTCATGTAGGTATTAAAAAAAAGTCTATATTAATATTAGCATTGATTAATAAAAATTAGTTAATACTCCGAACTCCCTACGAGACTCCGTTTTCATGCTTTGTAGAAATTAACCTAATTTCAATGGGAATACTATTAATAATAATATTGGCAAGGATTATCTAAAATGACAGATCAGTGTCCCGAGACTCAGAAGTAGGGATGTGGGTAGTGTCGATGAAATCAATAATTATCGATAGGAAGTATTATGATTCACTTAGAACCTGCAATATTGCCAAGTGAACACAATTTATTCGGAAAGATGGTCGACCTTATTAAACGACCCAAACCTCGCCCTGGCTGAGCCGATCACACTGGCAATTACGTATTTTTAAACCATGTTTCTACGGAGTCTTTCCATGTGTGATATGTTTGTGTGCAAGAAAATGAGAATTAATGTGTTATTTCTTCGCCCCCCCGCGAAGTACGGCAAAAGCTACTCCAGTTATGTATGTTCTAAGCATAGCTGTGCGACACCCTGTATAAAATCTCTGTGCATAGGGACCCATTTTCTTTTCTCTTGTGTTTAGTTCCCGACAACTATCCATTTCCTAATTAATAACAAAACACTCAAACAAAGTTCTACTGCCGCTCTGATAAGGCGCGGGGCAGACAGGCTTTTACCATGCACCTGGGAAATCAAAGCCGGCTCTGGTTGCACTCCGAAGGTATTCGAGCAAAATTAATAAGTGTACTGCTGTGAGATAGTTTGGATTAAGATGTATTTAGATGAAACTTAGAGTAATAAAGTGAGTATTGCTTGTTCACCGGTTACTCAATATAATTATGTAGTTGGGACAACTTTCCCGACATCGTACATAATCTTTTTTGAATATCCTCGTGCCATTTTGCAATTACTGTAATAGCACAGGCACTTCATACAATTTTGGGACCTAATATATTATGAAGTGTCCTTGCCTATTATACAGGTTTTAAAGCAATGTATTGCATTAAGGATAATCTTCAAATAAATCCATTTATGTTCATAATATTTTCATGACACTGGTTAAATTAGCGTTATGTATGTTATGTTAATTATATTATATTGTATTCGTATAATTTATTTATTTATGTATTTGTTTATTTTAAAATAGTTAATAAGAGTTTCCGTTCTTGTTTTTATAGTCAAATGCTAACCATACCTACAAGCTTTTCTGTTTAGCCCTGCAGTTGACTGGTGAAAATGCTTTAAGGCACTAAGACCGTCTTTTGTACTTTTTATACTATGCAATATGGTTTAAATACTTATATTTCGAAAATAAAACGTAGCAGCCAGTTAAGTGAATGCTGGGTAAATATTTGTTGAAAGCAACTCCACTCTACATTTAATCAAATCAATTTGATACAGTTTTGTTGCTAGCCTATTTTTCTGCACAGGAATTGCAGTTTTCTAGTTCGTCTATATTTCCGCGCAATATATTGCGCAAATTATTCTAACAGTACCGAAAAGTAAGAAAATCTGGGTGAGATCAGTAATAAGTTCTCGGTATAAAACCAAATAACGCATACCGATTTCGCTTCGCCAAATGCAGAAGTGGTCTTAGAAAAGGGAAGAGGAAGAATCAAATAGGACAGCTACCAAGGAACCGACTTAACTTTACCATTCTTACCTCATTTATTCCAGTTACCTATATTTGAATGAAATTACGTCAACCGTAAGCCCCTTGCGCGCTCCATATCCCCAATGCCGTGTAAAGACATGTCATATGTGCTCGGAATTCGGGACATGCTGATAACTCAGCGTCGTAAATATATTACGTATGCTTCAAAAAATATATCTATAAGGTTATTTATCGAAATAGTTCTAGATCTGTATTCTAGATATCATGATTTAGTTATGATACGATTATGAGTGTGGAGTGATTATATATTTGATGTCAATTTACAAAAAGGCAATATCTTTGTGTTTTTACCAATATGAATTATTCATAGAATAGGTGCATAGTAGAGGTGACCAGAGGGCCGACCAATATTTCGCTCAGAGTATTAGGATTGCTATCCAGCGTGGCAATGCAACTAGCCCTCTGAGCACACTACCCGCTGTCGTTAACGTTTTATTTTGTAGTTTTATCTTGTTACGATGAGATGAAGGTACAAAAACTTCCCTATTTTCTAGGTGCCTCTTGCTGCTTAGAATTAATATTCTACAAATGTCATCATTGAAATACATGCGAACGAGGACATATTTGTCTGGGCAAACTCGGGAGCTCATTAGTTCCGCCGCGCGCCAACAGAGGGCTATGACGAGTATTATTTTGAATTAGAAACAGAACAACGGACGGTTGTGTTCGCTGTCATTGAGGAAAAAGCCTGACAGGAGGTGGTTGCTCTCTTGGATGGAGAATTAATCGTTTAGAGAGAATGGTGTGACGGAATACGAGAACCGAAATTGCCAGTTCACTGTATTTCACATGAATTTTGTAATTATGCTGTGGAGAAGTCCTTAGTAAAGTTTGTAATCATAGTAACATCGTTTCCCATCAATGCCCGAGAACCCAGGATACGCCCACACCTCGACCACTTCGGTATTAACCTATTGATGAAAGTTACAAGGAAGCCTGGTTTTCGAAAATGTATACATGCAAAACGATGAATTATTTTTCTAAATCATTACTTAGCAGCAGCTGTTGTAAATGATATATAACTCTCACTAAAAAATCCTTCCAGGTTGCCCGTAACGCGGCAATGGTTTAAAAAATAGATTACCCAGTTGGGAACTTGGGAGTGACGTGAGCACGCAATCTTGCGAAATGAGTTTTAATCAAGCATGAACCAATGAGTTAGGAACTTGTCTTACACTTGTTGTATGAACAAAGAGAAGGAGGAAAAATTTAACGTGTTTTTTTTGTACTGTGAGATTTTATTAGGACACGGACTTATGTAAAAAAAGTGTTTTTAGGGTTCCGTAGTCAACAAGGAACCCTTATAGTTTCGCCATGTCCGTCTTCGGCTTGGCTCAGCAACCTTTACTACTACAATTACAAATAGCCTTTATTCGCTTCTCTAAAGTTTTCCAAGTTTCCTCTGTCTTATGCCTATCTTGTGAACTTGGGCGGGAAGTCATGCTGCCATATTCTGTGTTGTCTTCCCCTTCCTCTTTTTCTGTATATTGGAAACCAGTCTGTAATATGTCTGGTCCATTTTTCTATTCTGTTACTAACCATATAGCCACACCATTTCCGTTTTCTCGTCCTAATGTCTCTGACAACATCTCTCACCATATTTTCACCCTTACTATTAGAAAACTGTAACTCGGCATGGGTATATAAATCAATGACGCCGTCAAAACAGTATTATAAAACCATGAAAAATATTATGGGTTTTTAAACAGGCCAACTTAAGTACAAATTTGGACGTTTAGTTGGAGCGCGCGGTCGATGTAACGAATGTCTTCGTTACATCGGCAGCTATCCCTAGCCTTCACTGTGCGTGGCCCGACACGCATTTGGCTGATTTTAATTAATTTGTTATTTGGATGGATGAATGGAGAATTGAACTAGACAAATTGTTCTTGACGTTTTAGCGCTATAGAAGTCGTGAATTTTAAAATTATGGCAAATTGTTAATCATCTAGTCCCTTAATCACGACACAAATTATTTAATTAAATATTTTTGTTTTCGTGTTATTTTTAACGAGGAAGTTACCCCGATCATTTTTATTAACGATATGATACAGAGAAAGAATATAATGGAAAAATAAACCATCTTCGTCTTCGATGATATGATACAGAGAAAGAATATAATGGAAAAATAAACCATCTTCGTCTGTAGCCCCCAACAGGATCCTGTCTATCTATCTATTGATCTAGTGTATTATTCAAAAATATTTATGACACTAGCATCGCTGTTAATCGAATATGTTTATGAAGAACGAATATTGATATACTTTTTTTGTGTATAAAAATACAAAATACAAAAATACAAAATTATTTATTTACCAAAACAGCAAAACAATAGATACATTATCAGTGGCCCTCACACTAGGTCCAGCCTGTGTCGTGAGGACCGAAAGAAAACGGTTAGGGATTATACATCAAGAAGATGCGTGTGCAGATAACATGGGGGGGTTTGATTACCTCTGAACTAAAAAATAATAATAAAACAAGAATAATAATAAAAACATAATTTAAAACATAAAACACGTTTTTCCATCAAAATTGTTAACTTTCTTAGAGGGATCATCCAATAATTCATTTTTATTTGCTGTTTAAGTATAATCTTACAGTACTTTATCTACATTATAAAGATTATGAACGATTTGTTATGTAGTTAATTGGTTGATAACAATAATTTTAAGTGCCTTACCTATTTAATATAGTCAACAAGGACGGTATGATTCTATCCACATAATTGTTATTATAATTACATGAACAATAACTAAAGGCCTCAATTTTTATAACTATTTTGCCAGACCTAAGAGTATTTGCAAAATCTTTAATTTCTACCAAAATATTATCCAACGGATATTGAAAGCCTAGCCTATTGCGACGTGTTTGTCTTTAATTTTAGCTCCCGCTGAAT
The DNA here is from genome assembly GCA_947578815.1 of Epinotia ramella. Classification (NCBI taxonomy): domain Eukaryota; kingdom Metazoa; phylum Arthropoda; class Insecta; order Lepidoptera; family Tortricidae; genus Epinotia; species Epinotia ramella. Next base: position 12,771,982 of record OX388213.1, on the reverse strand, counting down.
TTTTTATACGAAACTGTGCCGATTGCAGTCGTAACGTTCTTGCGTGAAAACGTCGCCCAATCTCACTTTACGTTGCCCCACCTTTTGTACAGTCCGCATTTACATAAAGAGCTCTCGGTCCTCGGGGTCTCCTTTCCGGGTTTTCCATTTTGTGCCTGAATGTGATGCGACGAAAGCGGCCCTAACAGTACCATGAATCTGATGGCTAAGCGACCGGCCGTTTTTATTTTGATCGAACCGCGGGTACTGTTTAAATTGAGTTGCTTTTTCAGCGGAAAGCAGCTTATTTACATTATACCTCATTAACATCAATTCATTATTTAAAATTGACCAACGTGTAGGTACCTCAAAGATTTTTAGGTCAAAGATATTTAGCACCTAATTTCATAGCAAGTACCTGGGTGACCAAGCGGTGCAGGTGAAAATACGAAGAATACGATTTTTCCCAGGTGAGATAGAGGTAGAACGATTTTTCGCCACCTAAAATCCCTATACTTATTGCAATTTTTATCGAAATTGTTAGCGCCGAAATGTTACTAACGTTCTATTATAATACATTATGGAATGAATGAAGTTGCTTGGTTTCAAATTCAAGTAGGGTGTTGTTCACACATTGCCGCTATTATTTATTATCTATCGCACGCGAGATATTTGTCAAAAATCATACGGCCTGCCAAAATTTTAAGTGGACTTTTCTTGGAAAATGGAATTAGTGTCACTGTGAATGAAGACAGCGATGACGATTAGAGTAAGGATACTTTTATTTCATAAACAAGTTTAAATGGCTACAACTGACATAAGTATATTTTCACCAATATTAATGAAAATGTCAAAAATAGTTTTTTTTTTACTTTATTTACAAAGAGGATTTATGCTTAACTTTATTGGCGGTCTTAGTTTTTATTATAGTATAGGTACTAATAAAATGTAAAAATTCTAACCCACGTATTTTTTAAATTTTGATACTGTTGCTTTTCGATTTTAACCATCAAACTTATATGACTGACAGAACGTTAAATAAGGCATTTTTAGAAACGATAATTAGAGTGGTCACTTTTCCAGGAATGAAAAAAAAATATTTTGATAATTTAACTTACATGTTTTTTACAGAAATGTTAAAGATCGAGACTTAATTTATTTTCAGGATATACATAGTATTTAATAAACCAAAATGAAAAAAGGACGGTATAATAAAGTTTATTAGTTTTTGAGAAAAAACGTATTTAATAAATTCGGATTTTATTTTTTTCCGGCTAAACCCCTGGGAATTTTTCAACTAGACTTGACACAATTGTACTACTAGATGTAAGGAACTATAGAAGAAAAACTATGGTCTGAATAACAAAAGGGCATATTTTCTTCCCTTATCCTGCTACGGCCTTAATGATACTATGAGTGATGACCTGACCCCGTATCATGGTCGGCCTTATCATACGATAAGTGACAAGATAGAGCGTCCGTCACTGGCTTACACCGTTTGATAGAACGAGACGATGTTCTTATCTTGTCACTTATCGTGTGATAAGGCCGACCATGATACGGAGTCTGGTAAAGGTCGCGAGAGTCCGCTGGATGCGGGTGGCGCAGAACCGGTCACTTTGGAACTCTTTGGAGGAGGTCTATGTCCAGCAGTGGACGTCTTTCGGCTGATTTGATGATGATGGTGATGAGTGATGTTGAAATGTCTTAGTGTTAATAATCTTGTAATAAATGTTAAGAAGACTAAAATTATCCACTTTCGACAAAATGTACAGTCGAGGAATTTGAATGTTTAGCACTTTTGGACCTTAACGTCATTCAAATAGAGTTGACATGTGCCAAACCTTCATTTTCCTCGACCGTACCTATATTGTCAATACAATGTAACTACCAAGGAAATGCTATTGAATCTGTTAATGACTCGAAATTTTGGGTACGGAACCCTAAAAACTGAACATCCCACAAAAATATTCCATGTAAAAAAGAGGCCAAGTCTCGAAATTCTTCCACCGTAAAAAGTTGTGAGACATTTCGTAGAGCCAAGTCTCAGTAATTCTTATTAATCTTTATTTGCCTGTTAAATAAAATTCTGCACTTGCTGCACTACTTACAACTTTTTACGGTGGAAGAGTTTCGAGACTCGGCCTCTTTTTTACATGGAATGCTTTTTTATGGGATCTCACTTCTTTTTGTAGGTATTGTATCAATGCATACAAATTATGAATGCAGTCCCATTCTTGCTTTTTCATTTTTTGTCCCATTAACTGCAAATGTAACTTTGTAATCCTATCTATATAGGTATATGGGATTATTTATGCAGTTGGTAAACCAAGAATACTGGACCTAAATTGCAAAACATTTTCTTTTCTACAACGAAATAGTGTATAAACACAACACTAATCGTATTCTAAAATTTCTATGTCTGCTAGAAGTGTATTAGAGGTTTGATGATCGGTCAATCAGTCAGTGAGTGAGTGAGCGAGTGACAAAATTAAGAAACTTTGACTAGTTATAATTCACTACTGGTTCAAACTGAATAAAATTTAAAATATACCGTGTTTATACAATGCCTGGCTGGCTTCTAGTTTTACCCCCAACGAAGTTATAGGGTGGTTGAAAATGGCCTGAACTGCTCTGGGAAAGGGATGGGAAGGCCGTGCCGCTGTTTTGCTCGACTTGGCGGGGGCACTACCGTGCGCACAGATTTTTATCTTTGGAACAGCTATATTTGTTAAAACAAACCCAACTAGTTTTAAACAAGTGTCTGAAGTATTCAATAGAGATACCTATCTAGCTCACAATCTTTATTTGTAAAGTGTCCTCACGTACACTGCACTGATGCGAAAAAGCGTGTTCTGCTTGGTAAGTCAAATATGTATACACGGTGCTCGCGAGGAATCCAAAAGATTTTAACCACGCACTCCTTGGGTCATTAGGATTAAAAAATATATAAGAACCAGCGTCAAACCCGGCTTAGTTTTGAAGATATCATACATTTTCATGTAAACTGTTTATTGTGATTACTAAGTGTATTAAGCTCTTTTGATCGCGACGTTGCCACCTATGTTGTTAAGTTTAGCGTCGCTATTGACAGACATCAAAGTGACAGCTACCACTCACTAAATTCATCTTTTTTTGGAAAAAATATCGGAAACATTTTATTAAAAAGGATAAGTTTCATAGGGAAGCTATAGTTGTCATCCAAATTTTATAAAAAAAAATAAAAATAAAAAATTCAGCAAAAAAAAAAAAACTTTTTTTTTTTGCTGAATTTGACTCGGGTTCATTTTTTATTACTCCTAATGACCCAAGGAATGCGTGGTTAAAATCTTTTGGATTCCTCGCGAGCACCGTGTATAATGAAATACCCTTGCCTCTAAGACTGGCACCACTCAATAAATTTAAAACAATTTATGTACATTACTCATTGACAAATGTTACTTATTCCTTGACAGAATTTTTGCTGAATTTATTTGAATCCTTTTAATTTATTGTAATGTTTAATTTAGTTAGTGGGTATTTTTTTTTAATATTATTTACGAATTTAATGAATAAGGTGAGTGTCATACTTTTTTGAAAGTTTGATTCAAATAGTGTTTGTGATCTTATTATTGCATTAATTCGTATACTAAAGCGATAAATTAATATATTTTTAATTGAAACTACTTATCAAGCAAATAAACTATTACAACATGCACTAATTTGTAAAAAAACAAAAATCGGCACGACTGTTCCTCTTGCCCCATGACTGGGGTAAGAGTATCGTACGTACCTAACTTGAACTAGGTTAGCTCCAGTGGATTTACGTATTTAGTAACACAGTTGGTAGACGCTGTCAAGAAAATGAATAAGTGAAAGAAAAAAAAAAAAAGGTACCTTAATAAGTTGAAAAACTTCAAAATTATGAGAAACTGCGTTATTTCTGGGGCAAGAGTGTCATAGTAGGTGTTATCAGGGGTGACAAACCACCTAGCACTTAAATAAAAAAAATAATGCTTTAAATTTTTTAATTCCGTTTGAAAACTATACTTTTTACGAGTACCTAATACTCGTCGGTATTACAGTAGTAGTATTTAGTATTAATGCCACTCGTGATTACTTTCGTCTTTAACCAATAAAAATCTTTATTTTGTTTTTGTTATACGTATACCAATTTGCCGCATTTTATCAGGTGACAAGAACTGAGGCGATTTATTTGTTTTGTTCGTAATTGTAATTGTGTCACGACATGGTTGATTATTTATGTTTTTGAGTGCTTGAACCCAACATCCGCATCCTTAAATGTCGAAAAATCGCATACGCACATCCCTGAATTAAGCAGTCCCAATTTGTAATAAACATGACAATTTATAAAAGGTTTGACGGCCCTGACATGGGGTAAGAGTAGCATACGACTCCCTTCCCCCCCGGACTTGACTGTTGCCCGACTTAAATAATTTGAGGTTAAAAATTTATTGGCTTGATAAAAACTTATAATCGATAGGAATAACAGAAAATAACTATGTAACATAAGAAATAAACTATAAATATTCGACTCACCAACAAAGAAATCCGAATTAACAGCCATAAATCACACAAAACCGCTTTTGAATTATACACGTGCACTTCCACTCATCACAAGTCGTAACCACTAACCAGTCAAAATAAACCACGTTTTGTTTCAATATGGCAGGGGCATTTCCGGGAGTAACGCTAGGAGGATGACGGATGATGGCGTGTGAAAGAGACATCTATGATTTGACGATGGAACTTATACACGCCTGTCTGTTTTACCGAAGGTACATAAAGGCGCTCAATTCAAAAGAATTAGCTGGAGAAGCTTTTGACCCTCTTCCCCCGATGTTACTCTTGCCCCGACTCACCTTATCTGGAACATAATGTTATTGCAATTAACGCTTATTCTATTTACATTTAAGCATCGTGAATTCTAATGTCATGTTAGATTTAAATTTGTATGCCTACCGGCGAAACATAGCGCCACAATGTACCTTTTACACCACCACCCTGTTACCTATGGTGACAAATAAATTACTTACTTTCAATTAAGTAGCATGTTAACTGGGTTCAACCCACAAATAAAGTGAAATTCTTAACCCTGTTGAGAACTCTGCGTTCTTTAATTCCCTATCTGTGATTAATTGATTTCTTGCGATCGATCCCTTGTTTATTCAGTGCATTCTATTTGAGTTAATAACACGTAGCAATCACTTGCCTATATCGTCTATAAGAGAACATTTTTACCTCTAAAAAGAAACTAACTGAATTTTTAGCAAATTATGACAATGTTTTGGTCAGGCAACCAACCAACTTCGTTTTGATTTCTTATGTTTCATCGAAAAACATCTTATTTTAAAAGTTACATTCGTTTACCATTTTGTCACAATAACCAAATAGGTGAAAAATCATAGCTACAGTGCCTAAAAGAGATCGTGATCAAAGCACAAGTAGAAAGTAATTATATAAGACTTCTAAATCTTTAAAGCAAAAGACAACCAAAACCGTAGCAAGGAATGTTTGGTAAATTTCTGCGGTATTAGAGGACCGCGAGTCGTAAATTTCTTGACCTACTTTACACCAACTTAATATCTGAATAACTCAAGTCATTATGCCCAAGAATGACTTGGTTCTCGGAGTAAGTTCTGAGCAATTTACAGCGTTGCAAACTCTGTTGTTTTATGCGCCGTTTTCAATAAGCAAACTGTTATAGAAAAAGCGAGATCCAAACTAACACAAAAGATAACATTTCCACTATTCTCGTGGCGTCTATTGTTTTGTCTCGGCTATGAAGCGCCGCCGCCAACATTGCTCGTTTCAGGCCAACTTCCTTTGGAAAAACTTTGGGGCATCCCATCTCGGTCTAAGGAGAGATTGCGAAATATTTCTGTCCCCGCGGTGTCATTTGCTAACTTTCAAGTTTGAGTAAGCTTAAAATCTCCAAGTTTTTGTGCTGAGAATGCTTTTAGAGGTTTTCAGATTCGCCTCTTTTATGTGAAAACGATTTATTTTTATTACGATAATATGCTTATATTTTTCTTAAAGTTCTTTCGTTTTGTTATAATTTGGCAAATTAATAAAACACCTTCGGCATATCCTACATTTCCTTGTTCACGTAGAATTAGAAATACCTTTTTGAATTAAACCTGAATCTCATTTCCGATCTGTCTGAATTCTAATGACCGTCAACCTAACTGAAATCCAGTTTTAATCTTTTGGTCTATCAGTCTAATTGGATTTGGTTTACAACTCGAGACTCGTTTAGTTTCGGGTTTTTGCATCAATAATTTTTATTAAGTTTCTTTTAACTCAATTAGCTCTTGTAAAACAAGTGAAATTAAAAGATTTTTCAAGAAACCCAACTACTTTTTTCAAATTTTATAGCCTATGTCACTCCCACGATTAAGAAGAATCCAACGACACCTCATATTATGTCGAAATCCGTCAAACGGTTTAGGCTGCAGGGCGTGCCAAAGAATAAGGTCACATACATACATACGCTCGAAAAGGGATCCCCTTCATTGGCATAATTTTTTTTAGACTAATATAGTTTCGCATAATTGATTTGGCATAATTTCTATTGGCATAATAATACTGTCGCATAATAATACTTTGGCCTACTACTTTGTTTGGCATACTACGCTAATAGCATAATTTCAGTTGAACTAATCTGTATTGGCCGAATACATATTACGCATACTATTGTTTGGGCTAATAATTATTTGGTATATCTGTTTTGAAGCATAATTTCTGTTTTCTAAATACATTACATAGCATGCATTTACACTTTTCGTGGACGCGGATTATTGGGTCGTGCATTATCAGGGCGGATAAAAATGGCTTGTCATAAGCGAACTCTGTCTTAGGTCGGTTAGGTTAGGGTTCACTTGTGTTCCTCAGACCAGAAATAGACACCCCGCGCAGCGGGGTGGCGTCGACTCGCTGGAGATTATTAGTCCGCACAGATGACCGTCCCAATGTACATGGATTATCAGGCTGTACATTATTGGGCCGTGCATTATGCTTTCATTGATTTGTGTACTTATGCGTTTTGTAATGATGCCAAGTAATTATTATGTCTTTTTGTATTTATGCTATCTGATGTTAGTCTTTGTGATGATTATGCTATTTTCGTTTATTATTTTTAATTTTATGCCTAAAAATTTATGCCATAACATGATTAGGCTTAACGCTAATTCGGCTATGGCTACGGCTAAAATTATGCGTTATTATATTATTCCAAATGATTTTATGCGATCCAATAGAGAACCGCTCGAAAAACATAACCCTCCTTCGGCAGTTGGGTATGAGACACCTGTAATAGCGGGCAGATGGGGCCACTGGGGACCATGGATACAAGGGGAATATTGGTTCAGTGGACTTTTAAATCTAACGAAACATAGTTGAATGTTTATTAATTCACACAGAACAGGTGGCGACGCAACTAATAGGCTCGGTCTTCCTGCCAAGCAGCTTATGTATATTAAATCATACTAGTGGATCTACGAGATGTAGAACGCACGAGGCTGCATTAAAAAAATATATAAGTGACTACTAAATAAATCTATATAATTAACGTTTTCCCAAACTTTCACGAGACTCGGTTGAGAAATGCGACCTGTAGAGGACAACATCTGGACAGCTGGACAGAGGGAAAGACACTGGACACCGGACATACGAACGATTTTCGGGCCAAGCTGAAGCATAGAACTTCGTTCGCTTCGCTCGCTCGTCCGATTGAATAATGTACCTACCTATTTCCTTTTCATTGAACAATCGAGCGAACCGAACGAAGTTCTCTGTTACAGCTTGAGCAATAATCATTTGGTATATCCGGCTGTCTGTCCGGCTGTTCTATAGGTCATATTTCTCAATCTATTATCGTGAAATTTTGTGAGCGGTTTCCAAGTTATATATATTTTTTCGATCCAGTTCCGGTAAATAAAAAAATAAAAAAAGCTAAGTGCTAGTTGTAGTCGCCCAACGAGGGTTCCGTACTTAATTACAAATGTATACTTTCCAGATTTTTCCCCGTACTTGTAGTAGGTATAAGACGATATTAGTTAGCAAATTTTATAGTTCTAGGTCAACGGAAAGTACACTATTGATTCCCTTGAGTGTCGAAATATATGGTATTTGCGGCATAAATGGCCGTATCTTGTTTTAACGTTAACTTGGAAGTTTCCCTTTTTTACAGCTTTAAGGGACTGTAGACCTGAATATATGATTGTAATTTCCACTCATTCTGCAAAGTATGTTATAAGCTATCAATGTAACCAATATTAGGCTGCCTAATAAATGATCGACCAGTAAAATAAATGATTAATCAGCAAAATTTTTATAAAACACAAACAAAATGTATTATTAGCCCGATTTCCAACAAGAATAAGCCATTAATTAGTTAGTATACAGAACCCAGGTACTAGCAGAAATGTAGATTAGATTTGAAAAGAAAGAGGTTAAAAATTTAGCACATACAGAACCGAACTGATACACAAAAGTAGGTTAGATTAGGTCTGCTGCCCATTTTATGAAACAGTTAATTAATAAAACAGTCCAAAAAATGTATTCTCTGATACCGTTGAATTGCGATGGGCATGGAAAGTTTGGCGTCTTTTGGCATAAGATAATAACCTTAGCAAAAAAAATGTTGCTTGTAATACAGGTAGCCTAGCTGAACTAACGTGACGGATTTTGACGAATATTTCCCGTAGTGTAGTGTAATACACATACAAATAGGACATCTTTACTAATATTATAAATTGCGAAAGTAACTCTATGTTATCTGTAAGGTGAGTCGGGGCAAGTGTAACATCGGGGGAAGAGGGTCAAAAGCTTCTACAGCTGATTCTTTTGAATTGAGCGCCTTTTTGTACCGTCGGTAAAACAGACAGGCGTGGATAAGTTCCATCGTCAAATCATAGATGTCTCTTTCACACGCCATATTGAAACAAAACGTGGTTTATTTTGACTGGTTACGACTTGTGATAAGTGGATGTGCACGTGTATAATTCAAAAGCGGTTTTGTGTGATTTATGGCTGTTCATTCGGATTTCTTTGTTGGTGAGTCGAATATTTATAGTTTATTTGTTATGTTACATCGTTATTTTCTGTTATTCCTATCGATTATAAGTTTTTATCAAGCCAATAAAATTTTTACCTCAATTTATTTAAGTGGGGAAAGAGTGCCAGTTCAGTCCGGAGGAAGGGAGTCATATGCTACTCTTACCCCATGTCAGGGCTGTCAAAACTTTTATAAATTGTCATGTTTATTACAAATTGGCACTGCTTAATTCAGGGATGTGCGTATACGATTTTTCGACATTTAAGGATGCGGATGTTGGGTTCAAGCACTCAAAAACCTAAATAATCAACCATATCGTGACACAATTACAATTACGAACAAAACAAAAAATCGCCTCAGTTCTTGTCACCTGATAAAATGCGGCAAATTGGTATATGTATAACAAAAACAAAATAAAGATTTTTATTGGTTAAAGACGAAAGTAATCACGAGTGGCATTAATACTAAATACTACTACTGTAATACCTACAAGTATTAGGTACTCGTAAAAAGTATAGTTTTCAAAGTGAATTAAAAAAATTAAAGCATTATTTTTTTTATTTAAGTGTTAGGTGGTTTGTCACCCCTGATAACACCTACTATGACACTCTTGCCCCAGAATATGTATAAACGCAGTTTCTCATAATTTTCAAGTTTTTCAACTTATTAAGGTATTCATTTTCTTGACAGCGTCTACCAACTGTGTTACTAAATACGTAAATCCACTGGAGCTAACCTAGTTCAAGTTAGGTACTTACGATACTCTTACCCCAGTCATGGAGCAAGAGGAACAGTCGTGGCGATTTTTGTTTTTTTACAAATTAGTGCATGTTTCAATAGTTTCTTTGCTTGATAAGTAGTTTCAATTAAAAATAATATTAAATTTACTTATATTTTATCGCTTTAGTATACGAATGAATGCAATAATAAGATCACAAACACTATTTGAATCTAACTTTCAAAAAAGTATGATACTCTTACCCCGGCTCACCTTTTAACTTGGCACGCGTAAAATATGATTTAGATAAATGAGGTAAAAAAAATTATAAAACAAAATAGTAATAAATTGGCACGGATACATTAAAAACCTAAATAGAAAGGACAAAAGATAGCTATTATGTACGGAAAGCATGTACTTAAAGAAATCATCAGGGAAAGTTTGTATGGCGGACCGATGTTTAAGCCTACGCCTGAAATACTTTATTAGCAATTATTAACGAGATCTACGCGGACGAAGTCGCGTCTTAAATAAAACGACTTCTAAATGAAATTTTATCCAAGGAAGGTGAAAAAGAGTTGTCGAGTCGAATGGAAACTTGCCGGAGTTTGGGCTATAAATATAAGATAATGGGGCCATTTCTTGAAAAATATTGTGAAAAAGAGATCTGCTCCTATAAGAGCTCGCTATTGCGAGTTATGAAATATAATTGAAGGTAAATCGTTTGGAGAAGTTATCTGAAGAAGTTTTGCTTCGAAGTTTTTAAACTTCGCTTAAAGATGGGATTTCTAGCTTAATAATGTTGGATATCAATAGGAACTATTCACTTGTAGATTTACTCAATTAAAAAGTGTCACAAACGTTTACTTATTCAGTAACACCCGGTTGCGGTAACCCTGTGGAGTACCCGGCCAGTACAATGTGGAAACACTGGCATACTATCCACATGGAGTCCAGAGGGAGTGTTTACCATTTATTATGAATGATATTCTAACAGTAAGTAAGGCTTAGTGTTGGTATTTTTATTAACAGAGTTTATGGATCTAGTCTGATTTCAATTAATTGAATTGAATAATATTCGTACAGGTACCTACAGCGTATGTTTTTCATAAAACTTAAATTGTTACTTCAGTTCAGGTCCAGATCGCGCAAAGCTTTTGGCGGTTGGAGCCAGAGAGGCTAGTCACTGGCTACATGCCCAACTTTCTCCAAATACCGATACCTTTCTGTATCAGACCTCCCTTCGTCTGGCGACTGGTCTACGGCTTGGGGTCACAGTATGCACTCCACACATATGGCCTTGTGGCACGGACGTGGACCGACTTGGTCACCACGGACTATGTTGTCAATAAAACGCAGGCCGCTTTTCAAGACATGCGACTCTTAATGACATAATCCGCCGGTCTCTTGCCACCATCAATGTGCCTGTTCTTCTTAAGCCGCCTGAATTTGTCAGAGATGATGGCAATTGACCTGATGGAGAGTGTCTGGTTCCGTGGTGTTTAGGACGGATGCTTGTGTGGGACGCTACCTGTGTAGACACACTGGCACCGTCCCACCTCCAACGGACTACTTCTAAAGCGGGTGCAGCGGCGGAAAATGCCGAAAATCTGAAATGCATTAAATATAGAGGCCTCGACAGAGAGTACAACTTTGTACCATTTGGCGTCAAGACCCTCGGTCCGTGGGATCCCAGTGCGCAAAAGTGATTTGCGGAAATCCCGAAACGTCTGGTTGACGTAACTGGTGACCGAAGAGCTGGCGGCTTTTTGGCGCAACGCATCAGCATTGCAATTCAGCGAGGAAATGCCGCCAGCATCCTGGGAACAATGCCGCGAGGGCCTTTTTAGATTTAAGTTAGTTTTAATTTAATTTAGTTAATGTTAGTTATCATCTTGTATATTACTCTTGTACTTTAGAAAATAATATTAAACTTAATTGTTACGTTAGTTTTAAATGTTAGCAATTTTATCAATAAAATTACAAGTTTTGTCGGAGTAAATGTGGGTAATCCTTGACAATAACGAGCGTAAATAATGTTTTTAAATTTTCGCCAGAAGCAACGTAATGCACAGCACATAGCATTTATTTAATACTTCTGAAGCTGTTGGACGATCAATACGTCTTCCTCTACCCAAAAACTGTCTGCCAATCCAATACAAGTAGGTACCTACATAATTACCCTTTTAAAAATATCTTCTGAACTACCAATTTATGTGACGTTCCATCACCCATAGCACGGTTATCCCTGCTCCTATAAATAACCGCATTAAAAATGTATATAAGCGCGTCTTTTTAACCAAGTATAATAAGTATAATAACAATGTCTTCCCCTTGAAAGGACTTGAGTCTCTCATACTCTAGCGATATTGCTCCTTCGAAATTTCGAGATACGTCACGATCTCGGCAGGCTGCCGTTCTAAGTAGGGCATGATAATTTGAATAATGTCATGTCCAATCGTTTATTAAGGTTAATTGAATTTTGCGCGGTAGAGCAAAAAGTAGCTACCTACGGTCCTTGCTTTCTTTGATACATTTAGGTAGGTACGTTACATATTTTAAGTTAATTTCAAAGTGTTCTGTGGTTTGTTTTGGAATACATTATTAAAATCGTTTTGTGCGTTCCGTAATCAAGTAGGAACTCTTATAGTTTCGCCATATACATCTGTCCGTCTGAAGCTTAGCTCAGCAACCCTTAACTTTTTCAACTCGGTGATCCGTTTGCGTGATATTGGGCTTTAAGTCCTTAATTTTTATTCGAGGATACCTATTAATTACATTTTAATTTATCATTTTGACCGTTTATGATCCGAAGAAACGATAACCAAAATACCTTTACCAAAAAAGACCGAGTATTAAAATTTCAAGAAACATAAAAGCAAATTTGCCAAACGCACTATCTCTGCTCCGTAGACAATGATTTATGCAAGGACGGCTCAGACCAGCGTTCGGGACGTTGTGTCCTGAAATAGTACAAGTCTAGTACAAATAGACCGTGCGACTTCTTGTCCTTGCGGTGATACTATGCCTTCCTTACTGGTTCATAATTGAACAACGTAGAATAGCTTATTAAGCTGGTTTTGGGTCGACAGAAATGTCATTCATGTCTGCAGAACTGACTGAGTTTACCATGAACCGTTATGTATATAAGTTGACAGAGCCGAAGGCAAGTGCGATTTATATATGATCTGCCACGTAATTTTGATACCATTTTTGTATTATACATCTACTGCGCTAGCACAACTTCCTGCCAACCCATGTGCAAATCAGCAACTCCTGCTTGTTTCAGTGCATTGCAACTTATAAAAGAAGAGGGTAGATTTTGTGAAGACAAAATCAAGTCGCATAGCGGCGTCTATAAAATAAAAAGATCTAACATATTTCTTTCTTTCTTTCTGAAGACCCTCGGTGAGATTTCTATCTCACCGAGACTCTTTCTAATTAAATGCTTGGAAAGAGACGGATAGTCTATATCGCCGCGACACAGCTCGCGGGCCGTCCTGTGATTTAAAGAAACTTCAATGCAAAACTTCTACAGATAACTAACTTCTCTAAAGGATTTACCTTCGATTAAATTTCATAACTCGTAATAGCGAGCTCTTATGGGGCAGACCTCATTTTCATAATATTATGAAAAGTTATTTTTAGAATACCAAAACTTGATGGTCCGTCCGTTGGCACAATACATAAGGAATAAAGAGTTCCGTGTGCGCCCGCGACGCGACGCGACGGAAGTACAGAGGACATCCGCGTTATCTTGTCGCTAGAGCACTTCTTTACTCCGTATTTATACAGGAATTTCTTGTGCACTTGCCAGGAGTCTGTACTTGGGGCGTAAATTACAAGTATATCGAAAGTTGGACAAAGAATATCTGATTCTGGAATAGAATTTACGTTTTCAGAATTGGTGCTTATTTATAAACATGCATTGTATATCTACTATATGAGGCGTAGGAACTTCTTGGTGATGACGGAGGTTTAACAAGCTTTAACTGAACTTGCACTGTTTGTATGTATGTTAGTTGTCCTTTAAAAGTAAACCATTATTCAACCAGTTGACGGTATCCGATTGAGCTGAATTTTGCCACATATAGTAAAATTGTAGCACCACTCTGAAGTATTGTTCTATCTAGTCTGGGTCTCGGAACATTAATTAAATAACTTACTGGCTATATTTACAGATAACTACACGTCTACATATTCTCTCATCTCGCAAGTGTCCCGCAAACAACTAATCTATGGCTTCTCTTACACACGTATTGTAGAATGTCTTATCGATTTAGTATGTGCCTGGACAACACAATTACAATTATTACTTTTGTATTTTTGACACGAAATTGCCCAGATCACCTTTACTTACGGAACACGCAAGGTATCGGTAAAACACGGTACAATGAAAACCATATATAATGTGTACGATAAACAACTAATTTGAGGTGTAGAAATGAGCCGAAAACTACAAGTAAGCTCGACATTTCAATTGCACACAACATAATAATGAACAAATCGCGTGTTTCACCCTCATTCATATTCCCAAAATCAACATTTGTCGTAGAATATAATTATTTATACCGAAATCAGCAATTGCGACCCATTGTTCGATTAGATACAATAAAACTGATTTATATTGTTGTTTTCCTTTCCCAAAAAGTATTAAGTACACCGGGGTTCCAATACACATACGGTGTTTTAGCGAGGAACGGGATCTGGTGTTTTTTAAATTGAAGCTGCGGTAAATATTAGTTATAGGTATAAAATATATACAGAATCTGCCGAATGAAAAATATCTGCAGAAAAAGGACCCATATATAAGGTGGATATTCTCTTGGAATAGACTTAACTGTAAAAAAATTAAGAGCTTATGTTAGTTTTTGGAGATATTAAGGGAAATAACTTCGGTACGTAAAAAATCATGTTTATGAAATAATCAACAGTCAGCGATTAATAACTCTTTGATTATCTTATGTAAACTCTTGACTTCACTTAGATGAAATATTGAAGTCAATGTCAATGTCATGCTATTTGTTCGATTTTCGGCGACGATGTTCACTTCACAGAAAGTTTTCAATATCTTGTCAGTTGAATACAGGATAATTATGTCCGGGCAGAATTTTGATTTATTTATTTTGTTCAGAAAACGAAATCAATAAAATCACATTAAAAGTATTTTTAAATTAATTTTTAAAGTTAATGGTTTTTATGTAATATAACGTATCGATAATTCTAGGTTCCTAAATTTTTAGCACCTTGTAGGCAAGTGGCGTGCGTAAGAAAAAAAGTAGCAAACAGACAATAAAAGGGTCCATACAAAATAAGCATTATTAATTTATCTGTCTACAAAACTTCAATAATTTTACAACGGGGGTTATCTTAATGGACTGCAAGTGGGCCCGTCATCTCCGTTTCTCACGGGGGGACCCACAAGGCACGTCAAACGCTGCCAACTAAGTGCTTTTGCTTGCTTATCATACGGTCATTAGTTTGGTGGTGTCATAGGCGGCGTGACTTTGAATGAACTCTAGACTTAATATTACTTACCGAAAATACACTTTTACTATTACTGAGAGAATAAATTAGCCTAAATAACTTGAAATCGAGTTAAAAAATATTTAGCTAATATTTTATTTTAAAGACATTTAACTCATCTGTCAGAGAGGTAAATGCTTTAATTTTCATCATTTATTTCGGACAAATTACACATCCATATTATGTTAGTAAGAACTTATACTATTATTATTACTAATGTTAGTGGAAAGAATAATTAAAATTGGAATGTACATGCATGTACATCCAGTGAGCGACGATAGGGCTGTATATCCTCCCAGCTATACCCTTAGGAGAGCGTTTGCGCTGCCCCGTACGCGTTTGGCCAGGGATGCCACCCGCTTGCGCAGCGCAGCACGGCTTGGAAGTGCAAGTGAAAGCACAGCGGAATATCATCTTGGTCATATTTGGAGCAGCCCAATTGGGGAACTACCAACTTGCTGAAGATTGCAATCTGGTTACAGCAGACATGTGTTAAGAGTCAGGGACCTGCATTTGTCACTAGTCGTTAAGCCGAGTTAGAGGCCCTCGGGCGGCATAAGAACTTCTGACAGTCGAGTTGCCCACTCACTTGACAAAGGGGGGACAACTGTTACTCGCGTCCGCAGGAGCTACCTACCACAACCCTGCAGGTGTCACCTGGGTGGTACTAAAGAGTGACAAACTTTAAAGGACAAAATAATGTATGCCATATGATTAAATAACTTTGTCACTACCAGCTAACAAGTCAACGGGTCGACAACGCGCTTGTGTCTCTTCTGAGGTAGCTTACGTCCTTACCACCAGGTTTTTTTTTTGTATCTAATGATCTACTATTTTACTAATCACAATTATTGTGTCAATATTACAATTTACTGCCGAATTAATTTAGAAACTAATAAAGCTTTTTGATAAGAAAATGTATTGTAACACATAAACAATTCATGAAAACATTCAGCATGCACTTAATGCTAAAGTAACGATTAAACTTACCTCTCAAGATAATCCCCTGGCACCTTAAAGCTGTCGTTAAATTTATATTTATATATCTTTGAAGCATTAAGGGGCTCATTCGGTCCCATTCAAGTGTAATGCCTTATTAGAATAGGGAGTGGTTGTCGCTTACATCCTTGATTTCACTAGCCATGCTACCCTTCCATCTGTCCCTCGACATTTAAATATTTTAGTGGATTCGCACCATGCGTGTGTAAAGCTCGATATTTTATGTTTTTGATGGGCACGGCGTAACGTACATCAAAATGTTGTATTCTGTATTTGGTCAGGAGTGATGAAAACAACCGTAGTACAAATGGGTCACATATGTACGGCAAAAAATCGCCTTAGCTATCTGCAGTGCTAAATGCAGCTGTCTTAGCTACCATAACACTACGGCCAGTGTTGTTTATCCGGTTTTAGGTTTAAGACACCAGAGCTCCAGAGGATTTGTTGTTACTAAGTTACGATGTATGGTGTCCATACTCGCGCTACATAGCTCGGTTGTCACTAGGGCCCTGTAGTTACGAGCATTCATAGGTTAAAGCGTGGTTTACGGCATCCGCTTACGATGCGGGCCCGTGGGTTTGATTGTCACGGCATCAAACAAATGAAGATTTCTTGCATTTTTAACATAAAATTGTCTGTATTTGGCTCTAGCTGTCAACACAACTAATCCTCAGTTAAATAAAGGGCCGCAGTGCGTTTGTGATGCTTCTGATGTCACAATGTGCGTGGGCCTATGCGACGACGTCTGTTTACCACCAGGCAGGCCGTATGCTTATTTGCCACCATCGTTATATCAAAAGGACAATACAAAGCTATAATAAAGCTAAAGCTAAAATCATCAACACTTCTTGTCTAAATTTGATAAAGTTTTAGCCAATTTATAATCAAAAAAGGAAACTGTTTTAATTTAAATAGCCTCACGAATAACATTTAAAATTGGTATCTCAATTGCATTTATTTCGTTATCTCATTCTTCTCTTAAAAGCTTTTTGTTGCCAAAGTACAGGGTGCTGAGATGGGATCTCGGAACAAGAGAGGTAACATAAATAACTCAACTGTACCTATGTACTGAGATTTTACTCGGGGAGAAGTTTTATCTAACGCATACCAACTTTGGCATGAGCATCACATTAAAGCCGACGTTTAAAATTGAAGGGGTGTTTACTCGGCTGACTTATCAAAGAGGGTTATCAATTCGACTGTACTTTTTGTAAATACTTTACGTGTTATCTCAGCCGGAGTCTAAACTGATTTTGAGCTTTTTTACACAAGGAGTTTAATGCATTTTCCTATTAATACCTGCCCGCGCGGCTCCGCTCGCTTGTAACAATGAAACTAGACGGAGCCACGGGGAAAATATAGCCTTTGTTCATCCATAAGGTTCATTATATAATAAAATAAACGAAAAAGAAATCGAATGAGTCGTTTTGGATATTACCCGTGCATACTAATTTACTAAGCCCATTGAACGAGCGAGCGAAGCGAACGCAATTCTACGTTTCAGCTTGGGCAAAAAAAAAATGTATGTCTGGATGTCCGGCTGTCCTGCTGTCCAGCTGTTCGAATATTCTATTCTATACCTCAAACAATTCTCGTGAAATTTTGTGAAAAAGTTAGATTAAGTAAATAAATATATTGTTTTTTTTCTGTCAATTCAGTTTTTGGAAATTTTAAAATTAATTTTATTTCGAACTATTTCATTTATTTATTTCACTGAACAATATCAATTGTGTTTGAAATAATACATAAAATTAAACAATAAAAAATACCTTAACTAAAATTACGTGTAGTGTAGGTAAATATTACAAACGTGTGGAACAAATCATTATCAAAATAAAAAATAAATAAAAAATGTCATAAACGTGTCAAGATAAAATTATTAAAGTTAGAATTCCAAGAATAGGTACATGTCCACATTATTAACTAATATAACAATAATATTCAATAAACAATAACAATAAAGTATAAAATTAATTTACTAAATCTCACAAACAGCTATGTCGTTAATTTTATTAAAGCCTAAGTACATTTTAGTTTTTCACATGTCAGTCTGAATTTTGACAGTATTCCTCAACCCCACTATCTCAAACCTAATATTAATTTCTTACTCGCCGCGTCGTGTCGCACGTAAACATTAATATAATTTTGTGTAATATCAAATTAATATGTATTGTGTTGATGAATAATGTATTGTATGCATACGTGGGTCATTCGTTTATTTAGGATAGTTTGATTGTATAAGACCGCTATATTTGCAAACAGTATTAAGGACATGTGACATAGGTATTTGAGGAAATCATTTGCGAAGGGATGGGGAAAGATTTACCATATTACTATATGTATTCGGGTAGTTAAGGTACGATGGTTGTAAATAAATGGGTTAACTGGATTTTGGTAAATTAGATAGCAATACGGAGTAAAATTAACTAACTAATAAGTGCCCCTCCGGTGAACAGTTTTAAAAGCAAACTAGATAAAAAAAAATGAAGTGAACTTTAAAACTTTTAGCTGCTATTGTACTATCAAATAACAATAATACTATTTTATAGACGAATCATACATGCTGTGAATGACATACATTTGTGATTTTTGTGATAAAAGTGGTTGACAACTTGACATCGTATATAATATCGCATCAAAATGTGTAAAAAAAAAATTGATAGTAAGTATATCAAATACGGCATAGCATTGAATTTGTTATGTAAACCCTGCCAGCAAAAATATTGAAGGTAACACCATAGCAATAAAGTCGTCAAGCAGGGTGTCAATTATTGAAATCAAAAGGTCAAAAATTGTGACGTTTACCTTAATTGTGCCTATATAATAAAGTGTCACACACAATCCTTATCATCATCTTAAGCTTTCAGTAACAATTCTAGCATAGGCCTCCTTCAACCATTTCCCACTTGACTCTGTGGGTTATGTACCTACCCAATGTTTGGGACACAATTGGTGCACATAATAGGAATTTAGTATGGGACACATAATGAAGTGGCTTTAAATCTCCTGCTAAATATTTATCTTAACAAAATTACGTTGAAAGAGAAAACCATTAAAATAACATTATTTGCTCTTCCCCCATTATCCTTACTAAAGTTATTGACTTACTGTTTACACCGCTAGAATAAATTACATACTTATTCTAAAATTTAGACTTCATTTCTCTTATTTTATAATCTGGCATCCACTGGTGCCAACCACATCGAGTTTAACACGGCAGTTGGCTAGCGGACCGTGTATTTTCCTGACTAATTTGCATATTACCAGAGAGTTTCTTATGTAATAGGATTGGTTTATGTCTAATATGTATATAAACTAGCGATTTTTTGGCAAAAAAACGTGCATGGATGCCCCGTCATAAGACTTCCTTTATGTAAGTTTGATTGTACATCTCCAAAATTAAAAGACCTGATTTCAAAAATATATCAGTAGGTAGGTATTTGTACTGAAACTAAACCTAGATTATCTACATTTTACTGCGTTTTTTAAAAGAAAACTGACGGAGTTGCGAGGCCAGCGAGATGCCTGACGTATGAATTATAATTGGTGATTTCGACGTCACGGTCAGGAATGACAAAAAAAGAAGAAAATGGTTGTACTGATAAATTTTTCCCATGAGACCCTACTAAATCGCAGAAAAACAGCTATGCATAAAATATTAATTTACTCTCAACAAACTCTTAAGTTAATTCTTAATTAGATCTTCCATTTTCGCAATTTGGTGGTTGTTCCCATGGGAAAAGTTATTCAGTGTGTCAAGTTATTAACCTTAGTAATTTCTGACAATCTTTAAGAAAATATTGATAGGTAGAAAAACATATATTAATAAATAAAACAATATTTCTCATATCGAGTAATCTTATCATCAGGGGGCCTAGACAAGGTTACAATCGACAAGCGCTAACGCTAACGCTAACTAATAAAATGTATGGGAATGACAGATGTTAACGAAAAGTGTTTCATCGGCATCTGTCATTCCCATACATTTTATTTGTTAGCGTTAGCGCTTCTCGATTGTAACCTTGTCTACGGCCCCAGGTGAGATAGTGGTCAAATGCGTACTTAATAATATTACTACAGAGGCCGGGAAGTAATGGCTGGCAACCCCTTTTCACGCCGAGGTATGTATAGTGATTTTCTAAAACATGCAATGAAATAAATTAAAAAACTCCAAGAAATCAAACTTCAATTTTCATGGCTGAACGCCGTGATCCTGCGCCACAAATTGTGGAATGGAAATTATAAAAGACCATCTTGCAGGCCTAGGCCTCCAATGTCATTACGGGTGGAGCGAGACGAGAGACCCGTCTCACTCCGCCCGAAACGTGGCACTTCGAAACCATTATGAAACCACGCCATACCATGAAGCGCGCGTATTTGTGGCCATTATGAAGCGTCAATTGATATTTCATTGCATGTTTGAGAAAATAAATAAAAAAGCTGCTGAGAGACAATCGTCGTCCAGAGGGAATATCGTAACGTTGTGAACGTTTGGCTGTCATTTTTCCATATAAAATTTGACATTTTATTTAGGTCTACCTAACGTGCGTACAATGCGTTACGTGATCGACCAGCAGGAGAAAAATAAAAAAAATGTATAAAAAATCCTGGCCTCTCGTTGACCCAACCATAATCCTTTAATTTAATCTAAAATTTCACGGTGTTACTTTATTTCAAGGTGCCATGCTTAAAGCATACATAACTGCAGTAGCCTTTCAGTAAATTACCCCTCTTTTGAAAACCTTAATGTGCAAAAAATCACATACCTACAGACAATTTCACAATCGAATAATGGTCATTCATAAATTCGCTTCGCAAGAGAACACTTGATCATAAGAATGCCCGCATGTGCTGTAAGTACAAATAAATAGGGCTCGAACAATTCATGCGGATGACGTAAAAATGACGTAATTTTGCACACGGAATAATGTATTTAAACTTCCGTGTGACATATCGCACGACGTAACAAAATAGTCCTGAGTAAATCCATGAAATTTATACAGGATGACGGAATGATGTCGTGAATAAAACAAATGTTACGAGATTTGCCATCGTCAGTACAATTATTTATAATAAAAGGAAATATATTATAAAAAAATCTAAAAAGACAATTTTATGTTATTATTTATCGTATTCTTACTCGGCTCATTTCAAGTGACGATATCGTTTAATTAAAGAGGTTGATAAGTGGTAATTGTTTATGAAAATACTATTTGAAATCATCCTATGAGTGGTTTGACGTCATCCGCATGAATTGTTCGAGGTATGGTAATAAACGGTCAACCACTTCAAGCTTAGAAAAAGATGGTATAACATTCCATTTGTAAGTAATTTTAGTATTGCTATAATATAAAAGGACTCCTACCGTTACACATGCATATACAAAAGGAAGCGGCTGCGACGGCAATACGCCTAAAAAGCCTCAACCTATGGACAAAACTAAACACACCCCACACAATGATCCATAACAGATTGATCACAAGCCTCCCCATCATGGAGGCTTCAATCGACAAAATACCAAGAACTCCAGTCTTCAGGAAACACTATGGTATATCACTAACGGAAGACTCGAGAGAGGGGCTAAACCAAACAGACCTTAGAATTTTTACAGATTGGTCAAAAACAAACACGGGAACGGGATGTGGTGTGTTCTCAGAGGATTTTAACAAACACATAACCAAACCACTGGGTGAACATAACACAGTATTCCAGGCTGAATGCGTAGGGATAATTGAAGCCTGCAATGCCATAAAGACACGCCAAGTCGAGAACATAAACAAACGGATACTCTCAGACAGTAAATCGGTACTACAAGCACTGAGCAGTGACAGCATCACATCAAGCTTGATATACGAATGCCACCAAAACCTCACAGAGGTGTGTGCAGATAAAAACAACGTTACTATACAATCGATCAAGGGGCACAGTGGCTCAAGAGGGAACGATGCAGCGGATGAACTGGCAAGGAAGGGCTCAGAAACAACGGCATACGGACCGGA
Organism: Epinotia ramella; assembly: GCA_947578815.1. Classification (NCBI taxonomy): domain Eukaryota; kingdom Metazoa; phylum Arthropoda; class Insecta; order Lepidoptera; family Tortricidae; genus Epinotia; species Epinotia ramella. The sequence continues at coordinate 12,749,703 of OX388213.1, read as the reverse complement.
GCCAATTTTACCCCTACCACAAAGCTACATATATAATCAACTGGACCTACACACCAAAGAACTACACCAAAGATACCGGGAGGAGATAGACACGTGCAGAAAGACTAAAGAGATTTTGTCGAAACGCGACAACAAACCCACAATCGCACTACTGAGGACACATAGAAACCAACTACGCAAGATAGTGGGAATAATAGTAACAGGGCACAACACTTTGAACAGACACCTATACAACTTGGGTATCACAGACAGCCCCATGTGCAGAGCGTGCATGAAAGCAGAAGGAACAACCAAACTCATTCTACTGGACTGTAAGCAGGTGGAAGTATACACGAAAAAGCACCTAGGGTCTCCGGACACACTACGGGACGCAGTCAGCAACACCAAGGCGCTCACAGACTTTCTGGAGGAGCTGGGGTGGTTAGAGTAGCGCTACCTCACCGATTCACGCAAAATAGGCACACGGGATGTCGACTTGCGGAAAACGCCCAGTATAACTAACTAACTAACTAATATAAATATTTTTATGACACGTCAAATTAAACGATTATGTAATCGATTAGCATTTTTTTGGATACGTCATGACATTCCCCACGAGACTCCGTTTTCATGCTTTGTTAGAAATAAGTTCATGTAGGTATTAAAAAAAAGTCTATATTAATATTAGCATTGATTAATAAAAATTAGTTAATACTCCGAACTCCCTACGAGACTCCGTTTTCATGCTTTGTAGAAATTAACCTAATTTCAATGGGAATACTATTAATAATAATATTGGCAAGGATTATCTAAAATGACAGATCAGTGTCCCGAGACTCAGAAGTAGGGATGTGGGTAGTGTCGATGAAATCAATAATTATCGATAGGAAGTATTATGATTCACTTAGAACCTGCAATATTGCCAAGTGAACACAATTTATTCGGAAAGATGGTCGACCTTATTAAACGACCCAAACCTCGCCCTGGCTGAGCCGATCACACTGGCAATTACGTATTTTTAAACCATGTTTCTACGGAGTCTTTCCATGTGTGATATGTTTGTGTGCAAGAAAATGAGAATTAATGTGTTATTTCTTCGCCCCCCCGCGAAGTACGGCAAAAGCTACTCCAGTTATGTATGTTCTAAGCATAGCTGTGCGACACCCTGTATAAAATCTCTGTGCATAGGGACCCATTTTCTTTTCTCTTGTGTTTAGTTCCCGACAACTATCCATTTCCTAATTAATAACAAAACACTCAAACAAAGTTCTACTGCCGCTCTGATAAGGCGCGGGGCAGACAGGCTTTTACCATGCACCTGGGAAATCAAAGCCGGCTCTGGTTGCACTCCGAAGGTATTCGAGCAAAATTAATAAGTGTACTGCTGTGAGATAGTTTGGATTAAGATGTATTTAGATGAAACTTAGAGTAATAAAGTGAGTATTGCTTGTTCACCGGTTACTCAATATAATTATGTAGTTGGGACAACTTTCCCGACATCGTACATAATCTTTTTTGAATATCCTCGTGCCATTTTGCAATTACTGTAATAGCACAGGCACTTCATACAATTTTGGGACCTAATATATTATGAAGTGTCCTTGCCTATTATACAGGTTTTAAAGCAATGTATTGCATTAAGGATAATCTTCAAATAAATCCATTTATGTTCATAATATTTTCATGACACTGGTTAAATTAGCGTTATGTATGTTATGTTAATTATATTATATTGTATTCGTATAATTTATTTATTTATGTATTTGTTTATTTTAAAATAGTTAATAAGAGTTTCCGTTCTTGTTTTTATAGTCAAATGCTAACCATACCTACAAGCTTTTCTGTTTAGCCCTGCAGTTGACTGGTGAAAATGCTTTAAGGCACTAAGACCGTCTTTTGTACTTTTTATACTATGCAATATGGTTTAAATACTTATATTTCGAAAATAAAACGTAGCAGCCAGTTAAGTGAATGCTGGGTAAATATTTGTTGAAAGCAACTCCACTCTACATTTAATCAAATCAATTTGATACAGTTTTGTTGCTAGCCTATTTTTCTGCACAGGAATTGCAGTTTTCTAGTTCGTCTATATTTCCGCGCAATATATTGCGCAAATTATTCTAACAGTACCGAAAAGTAAGAAAATCTGGGTGAGATCAGTAATAAGTTCTCGGTATAAAACCAAATAACGCATACCGATTTCGCTTCGCCAAATGCAGAAGTGGTCTTAGAAAAGGGAAGAGGAAGAATCAAATAGGACAGCTACCAAGGAACCGACTTAACTTTACCATTCTTACCTCATTTATTCCAGTTACCTATATTTGAATGAAATTACGTCAACCGTAAGCCCCTTGCGCGCTCCATATCCCCAATGCCGTGTAAAGACATGTCATATGTGCTCGGAATTCGGGACATGCTGATAACTCAGCGTCGTAAATATATTACGTATGCTTCAAAAAATATATCTATAAGGTTATTTATCGAAATAGTTCTAGATCTGTATTCTAGATATCATGATTTAGTTATGATACGATTATGAGTGTGGAGTGATTATATATTTGATGTCAATTTACAAAAAGGCAATATCTTTGTGTTTTTACCAATATGAATTATTCATAGAATAGGTGCATAGTAGAGGTGACCAGAGGGCCGACCAATATTTCGCTCAGAGTATTAGGATTGCTATCCAGCGTGGCAATGCAACTAGCCCTCTGAGCACACTACCCGCTGTCGTTAACGTTTTATTTTGTAGTTTTATCTTGTTACGATGAGATGAAGGTACAAAAACTTCCCTATTTTCTAGGTGCCTCTTGCTGCTTAGAATTAATATTCTACAAATGTCATCATTGAAATACATGCGAACGAGGACATATTTGTCTGGGCAAACTCGGGAGCTCATTAGTTCCGCCGCGCGCCAACAGAGGGCTATGACGAGTATTATTTTGAATTAGAAACAGAACAACGGACGGTTGTGTTCGCTGTCATTGAGGAAAAAGCCTGACAGGAGGTGGTTGCTCTCTTGGATGGAGAATTAATCGTTTAGAGAGAATGGTGTGACGGAATACGAGAACCGAAATTGCCAGTTCACTGTATTTCACATGAATTTTGTAATTATGCTGTGGAGAAGTCCTTAGTAAAGTTTGTAATCATAGTAACATCGTTTCCCATCAATGCCCGAGAACCCAGGATACGCCCACACCTCGACCACTTCGGTATTAACCTATTGATGAAAGTTACAAGGAAGCCTGGTTTTCGAAAATGTATACATGCAAAACGATGAATTATTTTTCTAAATCATTACTTAGCAGCAGCTGTTGTAAATGATATATAACTCTCACTAAAAAATCCTTCCAGGTTGCCCGTAACGCGGCAATGGTTTAAAAAATAGATTACCCAGTTGGGAACTTGGGAGTGACGTGAGCACGCAATCTTGCGAAATGAGTTTTAATCAAGCATGAACCAATGAGTTAGGAACTTGTCTTACACTTGTTGTATGAACAAAGAGAAGGAGGAAAAATTTAACGTGTTTTTTTTGTACTGTGAGATTTTATTAGGACACGGACTTATGTAAAAAAAGTGTTTTTAGGGTTCCGTAGTCAACAAGGAACCCTTATAGTTTCGCCATGTCCGTCTTCGGCTTGGCTCAGCAACCTTTACTACTACAATTACAAATAGCCTTTATTCGCTTCTCTAAAGTTTTCCAAGTTTCCTCTGTCTTATGCCTATCTTGTGAACTTGGGCGGGAAGTCATGCTGCCATATTCTGTGTTGTCTTCCCCTTCCTCTTTTTCTGTATATTGGAAACCAGTCTGTAATATGTCTGGTCCATTTTTCTATTCTGTTACTAACCATATAGCCACACCATTTCCGTTTTCTCGTCCTAATGTCTCTGACAACATCTCTCACCATATTTTCACCCTTACTATTAGAAAACTGTAACTCGGCATGGGTATATAAATCAATGACGCCGTCAAAACAGTATTATAAAACCATGAAAAATATTATGGGTTTTTAAACAGGCCAACTTAAGTACAAATTTGGACGTTTAGTTGGAGCGCGCGGTCGATGTAACGAATGTCTTCGTTACATCGGCAGCTATCCCTAGCCTTCACTGTGCGTGGCCCGACACGCATTTGGCTGATTTTAATTAATTTGTTATTTGGATGGATGAATGGAGAATTGAACTAGACAAATTGTTCTTGACGTTTTAGCGCTATAGAAGTCGTGAATTTTAAAATTATGGCAAATTGTTAATCATCTAGTCCCTTAATCACGACACAAATTATTTAATTAAATATTTTTGTTTTCGTGTTATTTTTAACGAGGAAGTTACCCCGATCATTTTTATTAACGATATGATACAGAGAAAGAATATAATGGAAAAATAAACCATCTTCGTCTTCGATGATATGATACAGAGAAAGAATATAATGGAAAAATAAACCATCTTCGTCTGTAGCCCCCAACAGGATCCTGTCTATCTATCTATTGATCTAGTGTATTATTCAAAAATATTTATGACACTAGCATCGCTGTTAATCGAATATGTTTATGAAGAACGAATATTGATATACTTTTTTTGTGTATAAAAATACAAAATACAAAAATACAAAATTATTTATTTACCAAAACAGCAAAACAATAGATACATTATCAGTGGCCCTCACACTAGGTCCAGCCTGTGTCGTGAGGACCGAAAGAAAACGGTTAGGGATTATACATCAAGAAGATGCGTGTGCAGATAACATGGGGGGGTTTGATTACCTCTGAACTAAAAAATAATAATAAAACAAGAATAATAATAAAAACATAATTTAGGACAGCTACTGGCATTAATCTACTTTTAACCTTGTACATAGTATGTGTATGTGTTGTGTGTGTGTGTATGTGTGCGTGTGTGTATGCGTCTGTGTGTGTGTGTGTGTGTGTGTGTGTGTGTGACTGCTTAAACGTGTGTGTGTGTACGGAAAACGCTATTATTACCAGTTAACGCAAGGGTATTAAAATATCTTCTGCGGCTTTATATGAGAGCGTGAGTAGCCATTTCTTTACTTTAGTCTGCAATTCTCGAACACTCATGTCTTTACATCCAAAGCTTTTGCTATTCGATTGTATATGAACTGGTGCGAATATTGAGGGAAGCGTCGGGCAAAGGGGGTTCTTGCCGTGCCTTGAGAAACACGGAAGATTCTCCTGCTTTGCAGAGCTGCAAGGTTTGAGGAATTTAAAATGAGGCGGTGCGTTTTTACAGCTGTTCTGTGTATAAATAATTGGCGCACAGAAAGTGTCTGGGTTTCAGACAAAAGTCGAGCTGTCGGATATTGAAAGGGTTTCCGTGTCATTGTTTTTAGAACCGATCTTTGTGCTCTTTCTAAAACGAGCAGCGTCGTTATGCCAGCTCCACCCCAAACCGAAATGCAGTATTCCAAAATAGACTTGCACAGTGCGTTGTAGACTAGCTGGAGGACCCGTCTATCAGCAGCAAAAGACTACGATAGCCTAGTGGTTCAGTCGTGTCTGTCAAGCGGCGGTCGTGGGTTCGAATCCCGGCACGTACTAACGAACTTATGTACGGAATATTTACCGTTAGCTTTTCGATGAAAGAACAGATCGTGAGGAAACCGGTCTAATCCCAATAAGGTCTAGTTTTCCCTCTGGGTTGGAAGGTCACATGGCAGTCAGTGTCGTAAAAACTAGTCATCTTGAGATTAGGTCTCAAAGCGGACGCTGGGTTCCTTTAGGGTACAATCGGGAATGACGCTCTAGGAGGATAATGATGTGTAAAAAAATTTAGGTATATTTAACACTTATTCCAACCCTTTAAGTACCTACGCTACTGCAACGCACTGGGTAGCAAAGAAATGCAAAGTGAAGTTCGTTTAAGTTAAATAACAAAGTTAATAAGTCCATCCAAAACCCTAAGAACCCTAGAGTAGTTATAGCCGTTATAAAACTGTATTCCTTCTAATATAATCTGTATTCAGGTTTATGAACCCGATTAAAATTTGTACCTTCATTGAGCGCACTTGCCTCTCAAAGTTATGAGAAAATTAAGGGAATTAACTCATAAATCTCTATAAAGCATCGCTTAATAAAATCCAGCCGGTACCCACGCAACGGGATTATCAGTCTGAAAGATTTAATTCAAACACGTTTTTCCATCAAAATTGTTAACTTTCTTAGAGGGATCATCCAATAATTCATTTTTATTTGCTGTTTAAGTATAATCTTACAGTACTTTATCTACATTATAAAGATTATGAACGATTTGTTATGTAGTTAATTGGTTGATAACAATAATTTTAAGTGCCTTACCTATTTAATATAGTCAACAAGGACGGTATGATTCTATCCACATAATTGTTATTATAATTACATGAACAATAACTAAAGGCCTCAATTTTTATAACTATTTTGCCAGACCTAAGAGTATTTGCAAAATCTTTAATTTCTACCAAAATATTATCCAACGGATATTGAAAGCCTAGCCTATTGCGACGTGTTTGTCTTTAATTTTAGCTCCCGCTGAATTTTTTATACGAAACTGTGCCGATTGCAGTCGTAACGTTCTTGCGTGAAAACGTCGCCCAATCTCACTTTACGTTGCCCCACCTTTTGTACAGTCCGCATTTACATAAAGAGCTCTCGGTCCTCGGGGTCTCCTTTCCGGGTTTTCCATTTTGTGCCTGAATGTGATGCGACGAAAGCGGCCCTAACAGTACCATGAATCTGATGGCTAAGCGACCGGCCGTTTTTATTTTGATCGAACCGCGGGTACTGTTTAAATTGAGTTGCTTTTTCAGCGGAAAGCAGCTTATTTACATTATACCTCATTAACATCAATTCATTATTTAAAATTGACCAACGTGTAGGTACCTCAAAGATTTTTAGGTCAAAGATATTTAGCACCTAATTTCATAGCAAGTACCTGGGTGACCAAGCGGTGCAGGTGAAAATACGAAGAATACGATTTTTCCCAGGTGAGATAGAGGTAGAACGATTTTTCGCCACCTAAAATCCCTATACTTATTGCAATTTTTATCGAAATTGTTAGCGCCGAAATGTTACTAACGTTCTATTATAATACATTATGGAATGAATGAAGTTGCTTGGTTTCAAATGCAAGGATCGTCCTTACTAGGGGCCTGCCTTTGCTGTGGGTAATATTTCTTATTTATAACAATTAATCATCTACAATTAATATGATTTCTTGATTCAAGTAGATTTTTAATGATGATTTTTCATACTGCGCGAGCTAATAAGAAAATTGCATATTTGTTATTTTATTATTTATTCGTATTGCACGTCTAAAGGCAGATACGAAATCATAAATTAATGTCCAGAGCACTTAAGGGCTTCGTCGTTCAAATTGAACAGGTCTTCTGGAGGCCTGTTATTATAAACATATTAGTTACATTTAAGAATAATTTCGAAGAAACATTAAAATTATCATTCTACCTTTCATAATTTTAAGAAATTATGAGTTAGATGTAATGGATTCGCTACGACGCGGGCTATAGCGTTCACCTGCTGCACTTATTCACGGGCTTGCCGAGCTACATTCATTTCGTGAATAATCTCAAGCATAAATCTTATTAGTCCCAGCAGAATATCTTCTCGCAAAAATAACGAGCAATACAAACGTGCGGACGAAGCTCCCGACCACTCTCGGGAAGGAATCTTAAGAGGATCTCAAATAAATCGAACGCAAGTTTTCCCACGTTCGGTACGTATCGGTTAAATAAGACAAGAGGCTCGGAACACGTTCAATTACCCGGTTGAACACTATTCGCACCTCCTAGAGACCCGTTTGTCCCATAAACTAAGAAAATCGGCCGCAACGGGCGATCAGCAAAAGTAATCTTAGAAAACATTCTACCTTCAGGCGGAAAACAATTTTCACTGATGTATTTTTTTGAAGAGCTCGTGTGCTCAAGCATTATTCTTAGGCTCGTAATATAGGGTTCGAGATTTATTTTTGCAACGTAATTCAAAGAGCGTTATTACTTTCTTTGGGGCCTTTTATTTTCTCGCGTGTTTTCTGAAGAATGACAAATTTATATCTGTATGTTGATACGTTTTCCTTCATGATTAAATATTAAGATGGAGATAAGGTGAGTACTTTACATCAACTCGCATAATACATTGCGTTTGTTACTCCTAATAGCTTTTGTTGTGGAAATTTCGCAGTGTTAAAAGGGAAAGTCTGGTTTCGTGTTTTATTAAATTTTAATGCGAGTGGGTGTTTTTTGAAGACTTAAAAATAAAGGGAGAGTAAATTGTAACTCAAATTAGTTACTTAAAAGTTCAAAAGCTATATGCAAACTAGCGCGACCTACCCACTATGTACTCGTACCTAAGTATGTGAAAACATTTCACTACTTTCATGATTATAATATTAATAGTATCAAAACTTTTATTCAATTCCTTCATTCATTCGGCTTTGACTACCAGAATGGACACTATCAAAATCTCACAGCCAGAATATATGAACGCATTATTTTGTTTATATTCACAATTACTTCAAATCAAAGAGTTTCGCTCAATGATGCGTAATATATCACATACCTTCGATAACATTTGCTAAATTCCAAAATTCTATAGCATCATAGGTGTGTTAGGATGGTTAATTACAGTCCATAGACGAAGTCAGTAATAAACAAGCGAACGAAATGATCCCGACGGGAGGTATGGCCACTTATTTATTGGGCAGCGCGCAGGTGTGGGTCTTAGTTGGTGTTTTACGCCTCCCGTGGGCACCCTGGCGTGACGCATTCTACCTTAAGAAAAACGTCATAAAGACCTTCCAGTTACAGCAACACTTACGCCCTTCTTAAATAAATTAACAATGGAAGGAAATAGGAAAGGTCGTATGGACTAAGGTTCCAATCGCACATATAGGATCGTTTGATATAGATTGCACTGGACGTGTCGTACCAACGCCTTTGCGGCGAGTTTTCCCGTCGCTAGTTTTAGAACAATGTTGGGGAGTGAATTATGATTTTAGCGGGTTGTACGATCACATTGCACCTGCGTAACATTAGGGTGCGTCAAATAATATTCATCGGTATTAAGCATTTTCGCAGAAAGAAAATGGTATGAAAATGTGTTCTGTATAAGGTGATCGCCTGAGGCATACGCAGTTACAGTGCTGTTACTAATGCTTTGTTTAAAATATCAAACAAGAGATCTTCCGTCCTTCTTTAGTTTTTTGAAGTGGAAACTTCTTTAGCGGCGCTGAGCACTTTTTGGGATGGGGAAAAATTGTTAAATACGCGACAGAGTTTTGTGACGTCAGATGTGAAGGAGGTCACTTTTTGCTGCTGGCCGATTCGACTTCATTCAAAACTGAACGCTATTCGTAAGAATATAAAGCCGTTGAACACTTTTTGCAATAGCATATTCTGCAAATAAATTTGTAATAATACCAACGCATCCTTCACCGTTTTGCTATTGAGAAAATTCGAATAGTTTGAATTTGGGCGTTATTCCTAAAGAGATAAAGCTTAGAAAAATATTTACCAACGGCAAAAACAAATTGATATCTTGGTCGCCACCGCCGTCTGCTGTTGTGCTGTTCTTGCAAATTCGAATAGTTCGAATTTGGGCGTTATTCCTAAAGAGATAAAGCTTAGAAAAATATTTACCAACGGCAAAAACAAATTGATATCTTGGTCGCCACCGCCGTGTGCTGTTGTGCTGTTCTTGCAAATTCGAATAGTTCGAATTTGGGCGTTATTCCTAAAGAGATAAAGCTTAGAAAAATATTTACCAACGGCAAAAACAAATTGATATCTTGGTCGCCACCGCCGTCTGCTGTTGTGCTGTTCTTGCAAATTCGAATAGTTCGAATTTAGACGTTATTCCTAAAGAGATAAAGCTTTGAAAAATATTTGGCAATGGCAAAAACAAATTGGTATTGTGTTTGTCGCCACCCGTCGGCGCGCCGACGGGCCCGTCCGCCTAAGTAATTGATAATTGTTTAAAAATTTGCGTCAAATTCATTTTTGGGTGACACCGTAAGATGTCACGTGACCTGATCGAATGTTATTGAGTTTTCACTTCTGCCGGCACTCCCGGAGTGCAACCCGGTCTTTTTTTTTCGCATTACATTCAATTGCTCATGAAATTTAAAAACGCTCTGTTTATAGCACTTAAGGGGCTACCCGAGATTTCATCGATTTTTGGCAAGTTTTGAATCGTATCTCCTACTTTTGCACTTCAGATAGAATTATAAATCATACAGTTATCGGTTTTTCAATTTTTTATCTCCATTTTGGTTCACCGGATTTTGAAACAAATGAACACTTAATTTTGTATGATTTTTTTAAACATAGTCTAAAAAAACACTTATTTCGTATCCCTATTGACGTGAAAGATCTAACATATACGAAATCTACATATTTGGGGTTGTCTGTGACGTCTCTAAAAACTGGTACAGGGTTTTCATTTTAAACCAATTAACACAAAAGTTATCGCCAGAAAACCAGTTTTTTGGTCTAAAAGTGTTCAACTTTGATGCCAAATATCTCGAAAACAATGAACTTTGAAGTAAATATTTTTTTATATGGGATACTATATTGCTTAAAGCCGTTGTTGTTAATATAATAAGCTACAAAAAACTTTAGTAAACTAAGGGATTCAGATCGAAGGTCATTGGCGAATGGGAGCCCCTTAACAACAACGTTTGTTTTAATACGGAAGACACTCACTGTAAAATAAATTTCATGAAAAGAATACAAAAAATCTGGAATAATGATTCATCATAAACTTAAGAGCCGGGCTCTTGTCGGTGAAGTACCTAATTGCCACGCTGTTCTTCTCTCTGCCACTGTTTTGAGCTCTTGATACGACATTACTTCACATTGCATTCATTTTCTCTTTAGCTTGGTCCATAAAACACACGTGTTTGTCTTCCTCTGCCTCTCCTTCCTTCTATCTTTCCTTCAATTATAGTTTTTATGTAATTGACTAACTGTCGTATCAGGTGCCCCAGAATATTTCCCCTTCTGTTTTCAATAGTTTTTAGTAGACATCTTCTTTCACCTATCAAATTTAGAACCTCTTCGTTTGTTCTTCTTTCAGTCCAACTAATACCTTCCATCCTTCTTCATGCCCACATTTCAAATACGTTCAGTCTCTCTCTATCACGCTGGGTTAGAGTCCACGTCTCGCTTCCGTACAGCGCTATGCTCGAAAAGTAGGTCTTAAAAAATCGTTGTCTGATATGTAGTTCGAGATATTTTCGCTTTTTAGCATTGAACGCTTTTTTGGCCATGGCTATGCGTGCGATGATATGCGAAGTGTATCTGGAGGCTCAGGTTATAATGCTCCCTAAGTATTTAAAGGTTTTGACTTGTTCAATGGCTGAACCTCAAATTTTTATGGGATCTATTATTAGGTTTGTCTTAGGTGCAATGTATGTTTTGGTCTTATTTTATATTAACTTTTAGTCCAAATTCTGTGAACCTCATAGGTCCATTTCTGTTTCGAGCTTTTCAAGTTATGCAGAATTTTCGGCTATATTGATTATTCCATAATATTTCCGGGCCTCGTCGAAATGCATGCATGACTTACACCAGCAATTTCCTCGGCCCATCAATTAAACCGCAGTATGCAGGCCAATATCGCACCGAGAGGAGAAAACAACCTAGGTAGGCGTATTATTACTTCAGCCAATGTTTAAACGTAGAAAAATAAAACTGGAATTCTAATCTATAGGTACCTTTTGGGAATAAAGAAAACAATTTTTATAATTTACAAACTTGGAATGCCACGGAACTTTTTGGAATGCCACGAAATACGTTAATCGCTATATAACTTTTTCATAGTTTTGTTCAACAATTTTCTCGTGTGCTTCTAGAATGCGATCATCATTCTCCTAGCGTTGTTCCCGGTTATGCCCCTAAAGGAGCTCGGGGTCCGCTTTGACACCTAATCCCAAGATTTGGCATAGGCGCTAGTTTTTTACGAAAGCGACTGCCATCTGACCTTCCAACCCAGAGGGAAAACTAGACCTTATTGGGATTAGATCGGTTTCCTCACGATGTTTTCCTTCACCGAAAAGCTAACGGTAAATATTCCGTACATTAGTTCCGAAAAACTCATTGGTACGAGCCGGGATTCGAACCGACGACCGCCGCTTGACAGCCGCATGCCTGAACCACTAGGCTACCGTAGCTTCTAGAATGCGATAAGTACTTTATATGATACAAAAAAGTAAAATTTAATAACTCACGAGGAAACTTTAAACCAACGACGATAGTACACAGGCAGCGATATTTTTATCACCAGTACGTCTCTCGTAATTCTGTTTTTAAATGTAAAAATGAATGCAGCAACTGCTTTTGTTTTTTCGTTTCGTTCAGGTGTTGAATCAAAAATATTACAATGAGTTTTGTAAACCAGAAAGTCTTCCATTGTTGTAATGGAAATTTTACTGGAAAAACCAACACAACAGTTTTGCAGGAAAATGTAATAGATTGTATCCCATTGTTTAGTAATAATAAATAATAATAAACCTGTGGTAGTAAAATCAGTAAAGTCTACACTTGATTGATTTTACAGTTTTGTTTATGATTAAATTACAACTTTAAGACACAGAGGAGGTATTTTTTAATTAATGACGTTTCTTTAAAGCCTCATCTATACATAATTTTCTACTCCAGCTATTGTCGACAGGAATGCTATCATTATTACAGTTATTATTAGACAGCACATTGTAAACTTTGATTTCGATAAAGAGGTAAAGACTCCGTCATTCATTATATCATTTTAAAATATATTTCACAAAAGATATCATGTAGAACATGAATGAAACCACGGCCACAGATAGTAGGTACTTAATATTTGGACGAAATGTGCTTCCCCACACAAATTGATACGGGCCATCCGAATGCTCTATCTTGTTTGCATCAATTCAGTCTTCGAAGACAGAAAATAAATATACTTTCCAAAAGAGAGTTTTATTTTAAAGCTGTAATTTGTATTGTGTTCGTTTCTCCCAGTAGTCTCAGATGGATATTATTTCTAAGAAAACGACATCAGAGTAAAGACAGTCTCTTTTCATCGAAGGAAAATCGTAACAATAGATGTTTTCGCTTGTCAACGCCCCTGATTCTGTCAGTTCATTACAAATTCATTGACAGCCGCTTCTTTATCAGTTTTTGTGCTTCTTATCCCCATTTAGATTGGTTTGTTCCTGAAAATAATTGCTCCCTGTTCTATTTTACTTTGTAAAAGTAAAGGTCGGAATACGTAGTGACTAGGTATTTTATATACTTAAGTTTTGTATACGTCGTCCACATATTATACCTAAGTATTTTTTTATTTAGTTAAACTATATAAACTGTAAAACACAATTTTGTCGAGTATTTTAAATTAATTTCACATTGTTTTATCAATTTGAATTTTCTCTGCGTGATCGCATCAGAAATTAAGTTATCAGCAGCAGAACTAAGGTAACCATGTACTGTAATATGACCATGTACCGGCAGGCGCAGCGTGGGTAGACCCCCCACAACGTGGACTGATGACCTGGTAACGGTCGCGGGAGTCCGCTGGATGCGGGTGGCACAGGCACGGTCATTGTGGCACTCTTTGGGATAAATGGGTATTATGCCCGTATACTGTAACTATCAACTTAGGTTATGAAACAAAGATAACATTGAGTTAGACGAGCCCGCATTTTAATATGGTTCATGTTTGTTTTCGATTTCACTTAGTTAGGTATACGCATAATTTACCAAGTATGCGATTTTTGTTCCTTTCGATTGTAAATACGACAAAGCATGTTACAAGCATGTTAGATAGTTATTCAATCCAAAAATATGTAAAGTTCAATATGAATACACGCACTGTAAATGAAAAAAAGTAAGAATCACATTAGTCCTTATATTTTCCAGGTTGAAAAACCTTTTTTTTTTAACGAAGCAAGATTCCAAGTATCTTCTATTTTGCAAATATTATAGAGAAACAGTAAAAATATAATACTTGATTGCAATCAAACTCGGTGGTGTATCATGTACATCAGCGAAATAAGACCATATTGTGTCTTATATTATTTCAAATAGTCATAAAAAAACATTTTCTCAGATTACTAAAACGTATGCAATTTGATTCGTGCGGGTTGTCTCGAGATTTATGTGGTTATTTTGCATTTACTGTCCCTAGGATATGAAACTATGGCAATACTTTCTAGCGTTTTATTCGACTTTGCAAAATGCGAGTGAGCGGACGTTTATTTTTCATTGTCATAATTTACTGCAGTGCTAGCTCATGTTAGTATTGTAAACCATAGAATATTAGACAGTGATCCTTATATACAATTTAATGATATAAGCTCTATTTGTGTGAGGTGGTTAATACAAAGTATTTGTATTGTATTGTGTTTTTGTTCCAGGTTCATCAATGGAACATATCAATCGTCACTTTTTGTCTCTATTTGGCTTCAGATTTAGTGAAAGAAGTGCAATTCGCGTAAGACCCTTGATTTATTCTCCTGTTATAATTATTCCAACACTCAATCAAAAACATAATGTCAATGTTCAAGAGTCTAACGCTGACAACAGTTATCAAGCGAACGGGGATGTGTTTCAAAAACTAACAGGTGATACTCATTTTACTAATACTGAAAGTGTAAAGGTTACTGACCAGATTTCATTAAGTGATTCACAGCAAGAAGGAAATAGAGATGATATTATAGATCCACGAGAAGTCCTTGAATTAAGAGCAAATAATAATATAACTGATGAAGCTCCAAGTATTTCTAATAACACAGAACCAACAACAACAATGGTGACTCCTTCAGTTGCAAATGCCACGGAACATGTTACTAAACCACAGATCGAGACAATTAACAATACTCAAGGACCATATTCTGCACCGAATTATAATAATGAATTTATCAAAAACTTAACGTTGACTACGTCAGCTCCATTAATACAAATTACATATGCATTACCAGAAGACAATGATGCTTGGAAAATGTTTGCTACCAACATGAAAGGAAATTTACAATTGAATATCCATAAAGAACTTTCCGAAGAAAGTCCGTGGAGCAGACGTACATCGAATGATTATTTTCCCGGTCAATTTATACCTATGGCCGGTCTTTACCATGATGGATATCTTCATAGACCTTTGTTAAACAAAGGATTTGTACCATCTCGACAATTGTACTAATAAAGTTACGAGGCTTCTAGAAAACCATTTCTAGATGAAAGTTTGTATGACAACAATTCAAAATTATAAACAATCTGAGGTTATGCATGAAGACTCTTTTGTTCTGATTAATGCCGTTCTTTAAACAAAATTTGGGTTCGCATTACAATAACTTCACCAAACAAGAAATTTAATTAGGTATTATAAAATTTTATTATACAATGTTGACTATACCTATAATATGGTGGGCTATCGAATTTAATATATTATTCCATTTTTTCCCGCTAATTAGGTATGTGAAAACATACAGATGAACTGATTGGTCTCAGGCTAAAAAAAAAACGTAAAATGAAACTTGCCATACAAAGCTGTCACATGTTGCTTATTAAGAGTCCTGGCGTTAGCGGAAATGTTACGAACGCCGATCGGATCATAACGTTCTCGCATTTCCGACGGTGTCGGGCATCGTAAAATCTGAACAATACTAGTAACTACTGCAACCCGACAAGGCTCTAGAATTGGTATTGTCAGAATGTACTCGTAAAGCAAGCTCGGCTTTGTGTTCGCAGTCATATGTGTTACATTGTTACGTGAGGATCGTCAGCAAATGAGGGGGTTTTATTGTTAGCCGCAATGCGATTCCCTCTTAGCGTCGTTAATGTTTTGTTTGTCCGTCAATTTTATAACTGGTGTTCTAAGAGTCATAGAATTCGAAATGGTGCAAATAAATCAACAGTTTTTAATTTAGTTTATCTCTTTCGCATTTTAATGTGTTTGCTGGTCCTATTATGTTTTACCTAAGACGTTTTCGTGGCGCGCTGACGGTGGATCGGGTGTGATTTTATATGCCCGCGCGTGAGCGTGAGTGGACGTCTGGTTTCCGTCCGGAGGTCAAACTGGCACGACATATCGCATGCCGATATGATAATAGAGAAGCAAGCAAGAGGTATGCGGTCAGTTATGCGTTACAACTAATACAGAGCGTCAGTGCACACCACAACAAAATAATTAAAACCTTAATAATATGTGTAAATTATTTCGTAATTACGTGTTTGCACTTTACTTTATGAACTAAAACGAAAATGTTTTACTTAATGCTTACAACAAGATTATAATACTGTCTGATATATAAACTTAATTATATATCACTGCTTATCTCGAGCACTGAACTACCTCCTAAATTCAACGCAAGAACAAAATAGGATAAGTATTTAAGGAAACCAACATTTCAAAATCTGTTTTAATGATTTTTTAAATAACACATAAAGCCACATACAGGAATCAGCATTTTTGTTATCCTGTAAGTGTATTAAATATCAGTGTACATGATACCTTTGCTTTGAATTTTTGTACTTGAGTAAAATGGTTTTTTTACCCAGTGTTTGACTATTATTAAGCGAATGTCTCAAGTCTATTATTGCCCTTTGTACTTTATTGTATTATGCAAAACAGTTTTAACAAATATTTAAATATTTAATTGTGTGAACGTAGTAATAGGTGCCGCTTTTATTTATAACTAGCTTCTGCCCGCGACTCCGTCCGCGTGGAACTCGTTTATATCGCAGCTCCATATAAACTTTTACCCCCCGATTGAACCCCCTTAGGGGATGATTACGGGGATAAAAACTATCCTACAATACTCTCCATCTCTTCAAATATCTCCACTTAAAAAATCACCTTAATTCGTCGCTCCGTTTTGCCGCGAAAGACGGACAAACAAACAAACAAACATACACTTTCGCATTTATAATATTAGTATGGATTTTTATAGCGATCAAAGCTAATGTTTCAATTGACTAAAATTTGGCTAAGGTATCTTATTA
The DNA here is from genome assembly GCA_947578815.1 of Epinotia ramella. Taxonomy (NCBI): domain Eukaryota; kingdom Metazoa; phylum Arthropoda; class Insecta; order Lepidoptera; family Tortricidae; genus Epinotia; species Epinotia ramella. The sequence goes on along the minus strand of OX388213.1, from coordinate 12,732,740 downwards.
GAACATAATTATCGAGTTATGTTATGTATTTTTCGAAATTTCATTGTCCTGTTTTGACAACATCAGACTATGTGAAACAAATCATCTGATCAGTCACAGGTGATCAGTAACAAAAAAAATGTAATTTTAAGTAGTTGTTTAACTCACTAATCTACAAAAGGTACAGCACGGACAGAAATAACAACACACTATGACTCTAACACATTTATTATTCAGTTGACGGAGTCATTCTCCGTTGGAAACTTCCTGTAAAATGTACACCAGCAGTGTATTTTCCTTTAAAGCTGGATCGATTCTGTACGCCAGATGGGTCTATTATCTTATTAAAGTTTATGTCTTATCTTTGCAGTTTTTGTTTCATTTATTTTTACCATTACGCAAGTAATATTAACACTTCCCATTACGGATAAGAATGAAAAGCCTTTATCAAAGATACTAAACTAATAACAGATAAAACATTGACACACCTTTCGATATAGGTGTGTCATTTTCTTTTTTTCAGTCCAGTTACCCGCCCGCAGTTTTGACATAAATAACATGTATTTTATAGTGGAATGAACACGGTCGAAAACACAAAAAAGATATTGTTTATTTTAAGACATATGGATATACGATACTTACCTACATCGAAAAGACCAAATCATTGTTTTTATTTTATCGTTCAATGTTAACCGATTGCAATTACATTTTCCCAGACCACTCTGTTTTTTTCTATGCGCTGAATATGATGATTACAATTTTAATTTGAAGTGTTCAAAAGTTAATCAATGTTGTACAATGAGTTTCTTTCGACAAGTTGAATTTTAGAACCGCAAAGAGGCAAATTCATCAATATTCAAAGTCTGTATTTTGTCCCCCAAAACCCTCTGACTAACCACCGTCCAGAATAAGATATTAGGGGCCAGAACTTTCACGCACTGACCCCTTTTTAAAGGTTAATGCGTTGCGACGCCCTCATGTTACCTGAATACTAATAATACGATAAATATTATTGATGATGTCACATTATATCATTCGAAATGTGATAGTTTATAGTTGTTCTAACCATGATCATTGAAACTGTATTGAGTGTTTTTTCCGATCCCTTACTCTTAATTATTATTTATATTAATGTAGCGAAAACTGTTCTCAACGGCTCTATAAATATTTACAAGTTGGCAAGAAAACAAAGTTCCGTAAAATAACTGTAGAAAAAAAACCGGCCAAGTGCGAGTCGGACTCGCGCACGAAGGGTTCCGTACCAATATCTATAAAAACAATTAAAAAAAAAAGTTTGGTGTATGGGTATGTATGTTGTAAATATTTATTTTATTTTGTTTTTAGTATTTGTTGGACTAGCAGCAACAGAAATACATTTTTTTTTTTTCAACTGTCTAGCCATCGCGGTTCTTGAGACACAGCCTGGCGACAGACAAAACGGCAAAAAAAACACGTTGGTTGTATGGGAGCCCCCCTTAAATATTTATTTTATTTTTAGTATTTTTTGTTATAGCGGCCACAGAAATACATCATCTATGAAAATTTCAACTGTCTAGCTATCGCGGTTCTTCAGATACAGCCTGGTGACAGACAAAACGGCAAAAAAACACGTTTGTTGTATTGGAGCCCCCCTTTAATATTTATTTTATTTTGTATTTGTATTTGTTGTTATAGCGGCAACAAAAATACATCATCTGTGAAAATTTCAACTGTCGCTATCGCGGTTATTGAGATACAGCCTGGTGACAGACAGACGGACGGACAGCGAAAGTCTTAGTAATAGGGTCCCGTTTTTACCCTTTGGGTACGGAACCCTAAAAAAGCAAGCTATTGTTTCAAAAAATAAGTCAGGCACCTGACATTATTTCCAGTTTCGTGTGTGCTGGCGTAGTCCACCAAAGTCATCTTATATCAATATGGAGGTATATTATGTACATCTCGCTCACACACACTTTGGCTATATATAGGCTTACACAAAAGAAAGCATGAACCGAGATGATTCACGAATGATTTCAATACGTTAAAAACGTACCGGAATGGTCCACAGGCGCATGATTTGTGTGGTTTTGTGAATACAATCAATTACTTCTCCACTTGTAATTAATTTTCAAATTCATTCAATAAAATGCCCCTCATCAAAGGCATGTTTAATCAATTAATTGTAAACGAATGCGCTTCTAGGCATGCTAATTAAAGTAATGAGATTACTCATTGGTTTAATTTTACAGGAACCGGAGGACTATTGGTCAAAACGAATTGGATTGATCTTCAATTTACATTTGTTGGTCACGTTTTCTTCTGTGCGTAACTACCCAATTGCTTAATGGACGGGTGACTCACCTCGCGTAACGCCAAGCGAATTTAACAGGTCTGTATGTAACACTCTTATGCACCGCCAGTGTATTTGTGTTCGCGTGTGTTCTGTCGCGTGCGCCGCGGCGTCTAATGCTCTTCCATAAAAGTTGGCTTAATGTGGCAGAACGAGTGAGTTCAAGAAATAATTATCTGGTATCAGACCAATACGCTGAGTCAGATATACCTTCATGTTGAAGCCAATTAATTAATCCGGAACTAGCGTTTCACCTGACGAAATTATTACCAGTCAGTCTGTGGAAATAGGCTCTAATTATGACATTAAAAATAATAAATGAATGCTTACATTTTATTGCTCTTAGAGCTCAATCAATGTGTGTTACACGCGTGCATTCAAAAAATGAATCGCAGTGTAGTGGAGTGTACAAAGTTGACCGATTTCCCTTGGTCAGGAAGGAGGATTTACCGCACACATAGTCGGACAGTAATTGCCACTTTTCGTTTATCTAACACGTGGAAAGCTTGTGCCAGAAAAGTGCAGCGAATCAATTAAATAGGTTGCTGTAAAACTAAATTACGGCCCTTGAATATAACTACTATGCCGAATTGTGTTTAAAAATCACCTACGTTAGGAACAGTGCACCAAACTATAATTGCAAGTTTTAAGCCTGAATACATGATTGTAGCACCTAATAAAAAAAACAAAGCGTGCATTTTGCTACTAACAATTTTAGTCTAATTCATTCTAATTACATCTCAGGATCATCACTGTGCATTGCGCTAGCTTGGATATGCGCGCGTTAACGCAAGAGGGAGATGTGTAAACGTTATCACATTCTGCACTGTAAGTATGTATGCATTGTATGCATTTTGTGTTCTGAGGCTCTAGTATAAGTTTTACCGAAACAAAACGTTACGACCGCGTTTGCGTTTAGCTGTCAAATCCCATACAAATTGAGGGTAAAACGCAAACGCGATCGTAAAGTTTTGTTTCGGTAAAACTTATACTAGAGCCTCAGAGTGTATTGAGAGAAATGAAGTTAATACATATCGTATTAAACCCGTGTAAAGTAATCTTTTAAATAAGTATGTAGACAAGTGGCGAGAGTATAGAATGTTATGATTCTCTATGTTCACAACTATGGACCAGAATTTGTGGACGCGGGTGTACGACAGGGGTGTCTTCTCTCACTTCTCCTATTCCTTGTTGTTCTCGATGGCACCATGAACACTACAATAAGCAACAAGCGCCGCGGCGTACAACGAGAGGCAAAGGAGACGGGATTGAAACTCAACACCCGGAAGACCCAGGAAATGAGGTGCGGGGTAGTTAGTTAGTTAGTAGTTGCGTGAATCGGTGGGGTAGCGCTACTCTAACCACCCCAGCTCCTCCAGGAAGTTTGTGAGTGCCTTGGTGTTGCTGACTGCGTTCAATAGTGTGTCCGGAGACCCTAGGTGTTTTTTCCTGTATACTTCTACCTGCTTACAGTCCAGTAGAATGTGTTTAGTTGTTTCTTCTGCTTCCATGCACGCTCTGCACATGGGGCTGTCTGTGATACCTAAGTTATAGAGGTGTCTGTTCTGATCTGAGGTGCGGGGTAACAAGCGCTTTGCCGTTGCTCATTGGCACAGAGGCTGTGGAAAGGGTCCACAAATTTACTTACCTCGGTAGTGTAGTGTCGGAAACTGGAGGGACCGAAGAGGACATCACTTCGAGAATCGCCAAGGCAAGAGCAACCTTCGCACAGCTCCGCCCTGAATGGCAATCGCGGAAACTGACTAGAAAAGTTAAGCTCAAAATATTCCGGTCCAACGTAAAAACCGTGTTGCTACGGTAGTGAGACGTGGAAGGTTACAAAGGCCATCTCGCACCGCCTCCAGGTCGTCATCAACCGCTGTCTTCGCCTTATTCTCGGTGTTTACTGGCCCGAGAAAATCTCCAACATAGAACTGTGGGAACGCTGCGGTGAGACTCCGATCGACCAGCAGATCAAACGCCGCAAGTGGAACTGGATCGGCCACACGCTCCGAAGGGACCCTGATCACATACCGAGGCAAGCCCTGGACTGGAATCCCCAGGGAAAGCGTAAACGTGGCCGCCCTAAACAGACCTGGCGGCGGACGATCATCGCAGAGGCGAAGACCATAGAGAAGACTTGGAGCGAATTGAAGCGCGAAGCTCAAGACCGAACGGGATGGCAGCGTACTGTGGACGCCCTCTGCCCCATCTAGGGGACACAGGAACATAAGTCAAGTAAGTCAATACTTACGAAAAAAGTCCTGTTTGCGTAGGTACGTCTCTCTTTTTAAAGTTTTTGTAAATTTAAGTACTTACATTTTAAAATTTATGTCCATATTTGTCGCTCAAATTCAAGAGCGATATTTTGTAATTCTTCAGTGCCTTGGATTTCTTCTTTTCCTAGGATCATCATAGTCTACTTAATGCTTAACCATTATTAAGTGTAAGTGTGCCCAGTTCCTTAACTTGCACGCTCTTGAAAATTTCGAACAGGAACGCAGACGATCGTTAGTGCAATTTTGTTTCGCGAAATTTACTATAAAGTATGTTTCTAATTCTAGTTGGTAGTTCCCGGCGTTCCAAGCTGCAGTATGCGGAATATTTGCTGGACTCGTTTATCGAAGCTAGTCTTAGATGGATTAAATGGACTAGATGGATAGACACGTCAATGTTTTTTTTTATGTAAAAGTCAGATAGGAATTTGTGGTCTTTCTGAAACAAATCTATGACTAGCTGAAGGAGCTACTAACCTACAGAATTGAATTTTGGGTTGTAAATAATCGTTTCTACTCACTTCATGAGCGCCAATGTAGCCCGGCTAGCTATACAATAAAATATAATAATAAAATAAAGTAAAAATATGTACAGAATGGGTAAATTACTCAGTCAGTACGGAGCATGTACTAGCTAAAAGTCAGGCCTGAGTAGTAGAGACGAGCGTAGTGATGGCCGCAGGTTTTAGATAATCTCGGAGGTCCTGCTGGGCTGGAAAGGTCTACAGCACACCTTCAGGTAGCTTAAAGGCAGCGGCGCAGACGAAAGTGCATGATTAACCAGGCATAAAGGGCTGGGAGCCATACTTTTTCTTATTAGAGGTTCAAACAGGACCTCACAAGGATTCGGCCAGTGAAGGCTAAATGGGGCTTGGATTGGGTTTAACAATATAATGGTACATACAGAACGCAGAACTTATAGCATGCAAAACATACCTGCATAAGTGGCAGCCCTTGTATGCATGAACTTTATACACTATTTACGAGCAGAGGTCATCTCGAAAACTGTACATTTATAAGTAATATAAATCATGATTTATACCTTAACTTAATGAAGTTTCATGTTAATTTCACGTAAAATAGTTTTTTTTTTAATTAATGCGTAAGCTTGTGAAAATTTCTGCAAGGAGACGACAAAACACGGTCTTGAAAGTTGAACATTTTCTTTATCACTGGCCAGTACGCTAGTGACCGCGCGATGAAGGTTTTGACGTGTTACAAGTAATGTAATAGAGTCCATTACACAGATATCCATCGAGTTAGAAACTCTAAAAATCTAGAGTTCGTGGCTTTATTGCTAACGCTTGAATTTACAGTTATTTGAAGAAGATAATTAACAAAGTTGGTAAAACTCCTATTATGCTTTATCATCATAATTAAATTATCTTCAAATAAAACCAGTTTGTACGTGTGTTACTTTCTACTAACAAATTAGTTTTAAAACTGAAAACTCGTGTACTTACTACGTCGTGTATGTGCTCTACTCAGTATTTGCCCCGAGGCAAGGATGGTCTTTGCGAGAATCAGAAATGACGAGGGGAAGGCACACAGATATAGATATACATAGATCACGCAAACGCATGTACTTCGCGTGTCAGAATTCGGACTCCGAGTTCGCACTCCGACTTACATTCCGCGCGCGTCTGTTGTGGTAGCCTGTTGTCCGTGAATATTAAGAAAATACCTTATTGTAGAATCGATTTTCCGCGGACAACGGGGAATTCAGATCACTAATTCGACCGTGTGACGTCAAAGTAGGTAGAAAAAAGTGACACGGTCGGTTTTCATACAGATTGAGGTGTTTAAGTTATCTTATGTATATCTATATCTGTGGGAAGGCCGCAAGTTTTTGTCTCAGATGTTCCCACATCAAATAGTAGCCCTTGCATTATAAAATATTCATCTCGGGCGAGCTCAGTTGCCCATATAATTATTATTATAACTAGCTTCCGCCCGCAACTTCGTGTGTAAGGACCCGAGAAAAAAACTATTATATATTCTATCTTAGTGCAAAACATCATCCCAATCGGTTGACCAGTTTAAGCGTGATTGAGTAACAAACATTCAAACATCTAAAACATCCAAATCTAAACATTCGCGTTTATAATATTATTAGGATTACATGGAAGGGCTTTGAACTGAATTGACACCTAGAATCCATACTTAATACTTAATATACTTAATACTTAATATACTTAATATTTAATTACTTAAAATATATAATATTTATTATTATAAATGCAAAAGTGTCTCTGTCTGTCTGTCTATCTGTCTGTCTGTCTGTCTGTTACCTCTTCAAGCTTAAACCGCTGAATCGATTTAGATGAATTTTGGTATACAGATAGTTTGAGTCCCAGGAAAGGACATAGGATTAGTTTTTATCCCGGAAAGCATCCCCTAAGGGGGTGAAATGGGGGAGTGAAAGTATGTATGGAGCTGCTGCGATATAAACGAGTTCCACGCGGAGAGTCGCGGGCAGAAGCTAGTATTTCATAAATCATGTTGTTTTGGCTGAAATTAATTGTAAGTCATATTATACATAAGTGGTCGCCCACACCGACCACTAACTTTAACGAAGACAACGTCTAACACATAATAAAAGGTGTGAATATAAAATTTTGTATTTTCTTCATGTTAAAATCTAAGACAAAAATCTTGCCTGTCTCTTACTTTTAAACGCTTAAACCGCTTAACTGTTTGTTATAGAATTTGGTATGCGGATACTTGCGGGAATGGAAATAGGATACTTTTTATCCCGAATCAGCGTGTTTTTGAGAGTGCGATCATTAATACTACGCCTTAGGGAATCTAATAGCTAACATCCCAGGCTATTAACAAGTCGACGCGGCGGATAAAGTCTTAAGTATCGAGAGGCAAAGTTCGAGTTTGACGCTCATTTTTGTATTCTTGTTGTGCTCTAATTGTAGTTCCTGTCTGTATAGGATTTGATCATCTCCGAAATATGATTCGAAAACTTCTCAATAAAAATAAAAATAAATCAAAGTAATTAGTCAATCAACAAATCAATTAGTAATTAGTCATTAGTTAGTCTCTTTTACAAGTAATAATATAAGAATATTATGACAAGTTGACAACTTAAATAATGAGCAACAGATTATTTTATTTAAGTAAACATTATTGCTTAATACAAGATAAACTACAAATGGCGGACTTAATGCCATAAGGCATTCTCTACCAGTCAACCATTGGGCAAAACAAACATTTAAATTTAAATGAAAACTCAATCCATGATAAACTTTTATCAAATACATACTGAAATAAACATACCCATATACACTAATGTTATACTTGGTTGAGATTATTTAATGTGCTCGTATTTTTATAAAACTGTGATTCGAATTGGAACGTTCTACCTTGGACGATAGAGTTGCATTTTGAATTGCAATTCGGCCAACTCAAATAATCTCAAGATACCTGGGCACACGCATACCGGAAGATGTATTTGGATCCTATAATATAGTGACGTATAGTCTCAATTATTTCTTTCTTTCTTTCTTTCTTTCTTTCAATGGCAGAATACTATAAAAAGCTAGGTACAGACGTAAATAGTTTCCAATATCAGAATACTTGAAAAAGCTGGTAACTAGTCTGCTGATTTGAATACCCTTATCTAACAGTGTTGTTAATCGACAATAACTTACAGTGCACGTTTTTATCGCAACACGAATGGTTTTGTTTTTAATCTTGCCTTATTTTTAAGGTTTCAATTAGACCGCAACAGTTTAGTAACTTTAACTTGAACGTAGGGAAGCCTTAGAAATCATACTGTCGATGAAACAGTCAAAATCGAAAATTGTAAGTAAAAACAAGTCAGTGCAGTTGTTACTTTGATGACGCGCTAATATATATCTTATGCATTATAACCGCGACGCGTCAGACGCGTCATTGCCTCAAAGACGTCACATATTAAATACCGAGTATATGTTTTGGGCACTGGTTCAGACATCGACAAGACAAACAAGATCGACAAGGTCGCCAGAGCTCCCGAGGATGCGTTGTGTTGAGAGCGAGGGAATTTGTTCCTTCAGCTGTCAACACGGCGAATCCACAAACATACCAAGGGTCGAGAACGCCCATGTTACTCCTTTGGAGTTGCATGCGTCTATAGGCTGCGGTGTCCGCTTACCATCAGGCGCAGTACGCTTGTTTGCCACCGTCGTATAAAAAAAAATATTTTGGCTGCCCGTGTGCGGTAGCGAGCTAGCGAAATACATTGAAATTAGATAAGCAGTGAAGCGATACGCAAACTAGCCATTTTAAAATAGATGTGAGGTGGAAATAAAGCAGACGTTCTGGTCACTAGCGGCGCCTTGTCGATACTTAATTGATTTCAGGATTCTTTGTGTTGTCAGCTAGATCCCAAAGCGTTGACTAACATTTTTCAAATTGGAATACCCTACGGATTATATTTCTTCGTGAGACTGGATGCTATCTATTGTCATTGAATGGGACGGCTATATCGTTGAAGATGCGGTCTTAACGGCCGAATAATTTGCGGACTCACCCAAGGCAAACAATTGTGTTGGCACTGAGCAAATATCAAATTGATGGACGCAAGAATATTCTCATAGAATGAATGTGTAAATTATTACATAATAAAAAATATTGCGGAAACAATTTTTATCACTGGAATAAATGTAATTATATAAATAAACTCCTTGACATTATATTTAAATTGGATAATAAATAAAAGAAAGATTACAATTCAGTCCCGAGTGGTTTATTCATTTAGCAAAATAAATACTACCACGCCTTTTACATAAAATTGGGAACGATCTCAACAGCGCGTTGTAGATTTGCACTCGAACAGAGCAACGCCATCTAGTGTCAAATTCACATACCGTTTTTCAACACATGTTTTAGTCGCAAAAATTGAGAGTATATTCTATGTTATACAAATAATAACGGAAAGTACCCTAGAAACTTTTGATTCCCTTGAGAACTCTCTCTAGAAATATAGGTTTTTTGCGGCATAAATGGGCGTTTTTTTTCGCTAACAGAAGTTTCATTTTTTCACAGCTTTAAGAGACTTGAGTACTTATATGATTTAATTTCTATTCGATACCTCCAGGCGTTTACGAGATAAAGGGTCTTGACAGACAGGCAGACGGCATAAGCGGCCATGTTTTTTTTTCTACGTTAACTTAGAAATTTGATTGTTTCACAGACATAGACCTAAGTAGGTTTTAATTTCAACTCGATACCCCAGGCGTTTACGAGATAAAGTGTCTTGACAGACAGACAACACATTGATCGTATAAGGGTTCAGTCTTTTTTCCTTTTGAGGTCCGGAATCCTAAAAATGTTTTGATTGCATGAAATAATGTAAGAGTAGAGCCGTTTATGCGGATAAAGAGCCCAACCTAAAATTAGGCGTTATATTAACTTTAGAAATGTCCACGAGAGGCCAACCTAAATCACTGTATGACCTTTTCATCTCGACTAGTAAACTTATTCGAGTACGGATTTATCAAGCCACGTGTTGGTAAAAAACACGAATATCATTGTGATCACATTATAATGCCGCACGTATGTTATAGGCCTTACAGGGTAATAAAATCTGAGCTCGTCTCGGGTTGGGCAGATTATTTTCTTCGTTCACCCTCTCGTTTAGGTTGGGGTTGAGGAATTTTAAGAATACGCTTCTTTAAATATGCGAAAAATTCGCTTTAAGAAAAAGGGTGTTGTGAATTTCCTTCTATATTTTTCTTAAGAGCTACGGTAGTCTAGTGGTTCAGACATGCGGCTGTCAAGCGGCGGTCGTGGTTTCGAATCCCGGCTCGTACCAATGAGTATTTCCAAATTTATGTACGGAATATTTACCGTTAGCTTTTCGTTAAAGGAAAACATCGTGAGGAAACCGGTATAATCCCAATCATATCTAGTTTTCCCTCTGGGTTGGAAGATCAGATGGCATTCGCTTTCGTAAGACTAGTGTCTATGCCAAATCATGGGATTAGGTGTCAAAGTGGACCACGGGCTCCTCCATGGGCACAACCGGGAATAAAGATAGGAGGATCATGATGATTTCCTTAAGAAATAGCGAAGAAGAAATTGATTGGTTGAAACTGGTCGATAATTGACAGAAGACTATTAACAATATTATTTGAATAAACCATTAATATGAACTTATATCATTTTTGCGACGGTATTTACAGTATAGTAAATGTTTCACGTAAAGTGCGTACATACCATGAAGTGGTAAAATTTTCTGACTAACAAAAATTTATCTGTTAATTCTTAACTTTTATGATATAAAGTTTGTGGTAAGAATTGTAATGGTTTTAATTCGGTTTGTGGGGCTTTACAAATTTTATTTGGTCACTAAGTTGGTATTGAAAGTTCATTCAAAAATCAGCCAAGTGCGTGTCGGGCCACGCGCAGTGTAGGGTTCCGCAGTTGCCTGTCTGTCTTAGTTACATCGACACGCGCGCTCCAACTAAATTAAACGCTAAAACAGTTGCGTCGGTCGAATTTGTACGAATGTTAGCCTTTCTAAGTACATTTTAGGCAGGCATGATCGTTTTACTTTTAAAGTCATTATATGTACTACTGCTACGATAATTTTCACATCCCCAGTAGGAGCCATTTAGCTGGCACGCCCCCCCCCGCTGCCCTCATCACTTGAACAAGAACTAGGGCTAGCATGAATCAGTGAGTTGAAAAATAGAAAATACAACCCATAATATTTTTTAACAAGCTCTCTAACGATGTTGTTGTTGGAGGTGAATGGAGAAAATTAGCTGAAGAGAGAAATAAACCCATGAAGAAGTGCTGAATAGAGTGAGACAAACCAGGCAGTTAATGAGAAACTTAGCAAATAGAAGAGGAAAGATGATAGGGCACCTCATACGATATGACAAGTTCATGCTCAATATAATTGAAGGAAAGATTATTATTTATTATTGTGGAGAGAAACGAAGAAAAGGAAGACCTAGAATAAACTAACTAGAATAGAGCAGCTCAAAAAAAGAGTAGATGTTAGGTCGTATCGAGATGTCAAAGAGGTTGCCTGGGACCGGAGTAAATGGAGGACCTACTTTGAGCCAGAGCTACACCGACAAAAGCTTAGCTCTTAAATAAGCAGAAGAGAAGAAGATCTAACGATACCCCATATTACGAGTTTAACGAGAAAAAAATAATTACAACCCCACTTTAGGTATAGGGGAAGTATCCTACAAAAAAAAAAAAAAGATTTTATTCTACTGTTTTGTCGGTGTGATATTTTATATACCAATGCCGAATTACAGTTTTCTAGGAGTAAGGGTTACTGAGCTAAGCCGAAGACAAACGGACAGACGGACATGGCGAAATTATGAGGGTTCCTTGTTGACTACGGAACCCTAAAAACCGCGTTTACTAATATTGAAACTTAGAGACTTATCTCAGAATATACCTATAGAATCCGATTCCGATTCACTTTTATAATAAAATAAAAAATAAATTAGATTAGTATGTCAGATTGCATACAGTCATTATTATAATCGACAAAAACAAGACATATATCCTCAGACGTATCAAAATAAGTCTTGAATTATTCAAGTCAAGCCTCAGCAGACCGTAACTTCTATACCCCCCACTATAGTAATATATAGAAACAGTAAAAGGTAGATCGTCTGAAAAAAAGTGCTAATCAGTCAGGTGACACTAAGTTTAATTAACCATGGCAGTAGCAACCCTATCGTGTAAACCAACGTCAAATATTTTATACAAATTTGTCGCTTTAGTACAAAGGAATACGGTTCCAAATTGGCTACACATTTAGGGCGGTACCGAACCACAATTTATTTAGTATTTCTCAATAACTTTTGCATCGAACAGGTCGCGCACTGTTGAGCATTAACACGTTTGGTTGACGCCGCGTGCGTTGCTCAAATAAGCAGACATTGAGTGAGGAATGAAATTGTCATGTCAAAGAAATGGGTACGCCTCATGTGAAAGATGACGGGAAATATAGAGTTCGGTAAATATTCTTTGATATGCTATAAAGTTATATTGTGTTGGAATTATTCGGTGACGTTCTCCGAACAGGTGGAACGATGATTGGAAAAGGGTTTGGTTTGTTTATATTTTTGGAGAGAAAATAGTTTTCAATAAAAGCTCGTAATATGTACATACCTATTTCAAAAAATAATAGGTTGTTTGATCTGAAGGCGTTGCAATGAATCCCTGTCTAGGTTATTTCAAGTGGGAACTACTTATGAACTTGCCTTTCACCTTGGATACTCTACTTCGGATATTCTATCTTGGATTGACGGCTTAAACTGAGCCTGACGTATCTTTACAGTGTAGGAAGTCTACAAAACTGAAACGGCAGAGGATGGGGACACATTTATCATACAACCAAAGGGAAGGAGGAAGATGGAACGATGGAAGCCACGAATGGTTGTGTCACTAGTCTAGTACGACTGCTAGAAGACCATGGAACACGATGTAAGACAAAATAGCTATCAGCTAGTGTAGAAGAACAATTGAACATCTACATCCTGAGTAAATTGTGGGCTAAAGATAAACCATAAAAAATAAAACAGTTAAATCAATAATCCATAATGCCGAATACCAGTTTAAAATCAAAAATAAACAAACTTCTCTACATTTAATATAACTTCATTACCATGAAATAAATACATAACATTCAGTGTTCGTAAAGTAACTCGAACTTTCGCTTTAAATTTTGTATTTCAGGAAACCAGCATACCGCTCCTCTATCGAACAAATAAGGTAAGCCGATGAGACTTATAATTACTTGCGTGGATCCCTGAGGCAGTACCGGCACGATGTAAAATTAATTTCACTCTGCGCCGTACAAATTACTCCGCCCAGTGAAAACAGGCTCGAGAACTGGATTGCCTGGCCTTTTTTAATTTGAGCTACATACTCGGCATTTAACGTGCCTGTGGCTTAAGCTCTCAATATCATTAAACTTTAATATTTGTCATGAACATTTTTAAATTTTCCATGCCAGTTGGCATCTTGTTTCTACGTTAAATTTTTATATTTTTGCTGGACCCTTTAAATAAATATATATTAAGGGACAATCATACACAAATCGACCTAGTCCCACAGTAAGCTCAGTAAGGCTTGTATTATGGGTACTAGACGACGATATATACATTAGATATAAATACTTAAATACATAGAAAAACTTCCATGACTCAGAAACAAATATTCATGCCCCGTGGTATATAAAAACGATGTCCAAATAATTTTGGAATGTTCAAAACTGCTTTGGTATCAAAATAAATACAATAAAAGCGGGTAAAATAACCTTCTTCCTATGCTTAAATGGATAAAAATTTAAATTATATGTATTATGAAAAAACTAAAAATGAGTGTAAGCATAAGAATGTTTGCAGTAACGGCTAGCTAACCTCGGTTTTATGAGACTTTTAATTACATTAGGTACCGCAACGCGTGGTTTGGGCTAACCTCGTTCTCATTATACCTGATCTAGAAATTTGGTATAGCAGTCTTTTTAATCTGTGGGTAACCCTCTTGATGGGGGTCGCAGCTTGTATTTCTAAGATAAACTGATGTCAGGGATTGTATTCATAATAAAAAACGGCGGAGAACTGATAGCCCATGTTTATATTATGATTATACACGGGACTAACGCGATATTATTTACCTTTATTTCTGACGTTTCGACACGGGTTACACCATGTAAAATAATAATATAAAATAATGTGTATAAAGCACGTGAGCTTAAAGTGTCAAACTGAAAACCCATTCAAGCCCAATGATGAGCGGCTAGTTTAAGTAGCATTGCTTGGCCTTTAATGGTAAAAAATTGTTCAATTATCTAAACTGAACGTCACAGTGTTTGACTTGACTTTCATTCTTAATTCATTAAAATAGCGGTGAATTCGAAATATGAAACAACAAACATTGCAAAAGGCAAGGCAAGGTATCAATCGACCACGAAACCCACCGTGTCTCTGAAATTCTACCTAAAAATAAACAGTTTTTTTTTTTTAATCTTTGGGACCTTTAGTTCGCCGACCAGTTAATTTGCCGATGGTTCTCATAATGCAAAACAGCTTGTAAACCGAGTGCAACCTTACGACACTGAAGTACTTGTAGTAACTAGGTTTTGCTCTTCCTTTCTGGTGACACGAACGGCAACCATTAGCAATTAGTACGTCTAGTTCGTACTATCTTGAAAGGAATTTGCACCATTAACGTCTGTCTGTCAGTCATAAGCAAGCACGGAATGCGGAACGGTAAAAGTTCTTTTGTTTTGCTTGAAAACGTGTCACGGAAACTTTTTGATGTTCTAGCTTCGTTTGTTATTTTCTGTTTTTTCGCTGAAGTATTATTAACTATCCGAGTATTATTCATTTAAGTGAACGCCAGTTGGATTGTTACATGAATCTGTGTCTGTCTGGGACCATAGGAGGTAATAAGAATACGTATTATAAAGCATGAACATCCTTAGACTTGTCATTCAGAATGTTTTCAGTGTAACCATAATATATAACTGAACGAGCGCGCAGGGCTACAGGAGGATGTTCAAGCTTGGGCCAAAGAATTGTCATATGTCCGGATGTCCAGATGTACGGCTGTTCTCCTCTACTTTTCTCCTGAAATTCTGTAAGCAGGTTCAACATCTATATAGCTTTTTTTAAAGATCAGTATTTCGAAACGCTGAGGGCTGGTTCAGCGTTTGTCGCATCAGAAATGAGGCTATCCGCAGCAGAGCCAAGGTAACCAGGCAGTGGGCGGGGCACATAGCACGTAGAACCGATGGCCGTTGGGGCGGAAAGGTTATCGAGTGGCGACCACGTACCGGAAGGCGCGGCGTGGGTAGGCCCCCCACAAGGTGGACGGATGACCTGGTAAAGGTTGCTAGAGCAGCAGTGGACGCGCTTTCGGCTGATATGATGATGATGATGATTTCGAAAAAAAAATATATATTAAAAGAACATGTTCGCGAGTTCTACGCTCACAGAGCCACTAGTATAAGTATACAATCCACACTTAATATTATAAATGCGAAAGTGTATGTATGTGTGTGTTTATTTGTTTGTTTGTCCGTCTTTCACGGCAAAACGGAGCGACGAACTGACGTGATTTTATAAGTGGAGATAGTTGAAGGGATGGAGAGTAACATAGGATAGTTTTTATCCCCGTAACCATCCCCTAAAGGGGTGAAATGGGAGGTAAAGTTTGTATGGAGCTGCGATATAAACGAGTTCCACGCGGACGGAGTCACAGGCAGAAGCTAGTTGATTATAACTTAATAGCTATTTAATGTTCGGACTGATAAAGCACAACAGCTTCTGAAAAACATATTGAATCGTTTTATTGCAATGATCAATCAATTGATTATTAATAGCTATAAGACTTTTCATACTGATAAAACACGATCATAGTGGAAAATTGAAAAATTATTTCCCACGAGCGGGATGATAACCCCCAACCTCTGGAATCCATCCATCGCTCTGCCAATTGAGCTACCGTGGGTCCGCTAATGGCGACGAATCTTTCAATCCCTTGAATTTACACCTTGTAATAACTTCGCGGTAGATGTCGCTACGAGCCGCCCTAAGGTGTGAATACAATAGTGGAAGGGATTGAAAGATTCGTCACCATTAGCGGACCCACGGTAGCTCAATTGGCAGAGCGATGGACGGATTCCAGAGGATGTGGGTTCAAATCCCGCTCGTGGCGAATAATTTTTAAATTTTCCACTATGATCGACATTTGTAATTTCGTGACGGACGTTTCTGCTTAATAAACATTTACTGATAAAACACGGTGTCTGAAAAAATATTGAATGAAAAAATGGAAACCAAAGCGTCAATAAATGACCGCCTACACCGCGCTTCAATGAACCGCCAGCCTTAATCCCCGGGCTTTATGTATCCCCTTTTGATTCCCGTTGTCCTTTGTACTCCTTCGGGTGATATTTTATTGATCCTAGTGAGAGCATTGCAGGCTATTTTCTTAATTGGTCCCGTTGAAAGGACTTCGGATTTTGAGTGATGGTGAATGGGAATGAGGAAATAAATATTTTAATATTAGAGGACAGTCTTACACAAATCGAGCTAGTCCCAAAGTAAGATTAATCAGACTTGCGTTATAGGTCAAGTGCAAAAATATGTATCGATAACATCCTCTCATAAATAAGTACCAACACCCTAATCCGCTGACATAAGAGTTATGGGACATATTTATGAGTAAGTTGTATGCACCCATACACTTGACTGTATTAGACGACGATACATTAAATAGATACTTATAATTGAATACTTAGAAAAAAATCCAAGACAGAAACAAATAATCATGCTCATCACACAAATTTAATATTTACCATACTGGGATTTGAACCCAAGGCTGTCAGCTTCGTAGGCAGGGTCACTACCCACTAGGCTATATAGGTCGTAAATTAAGTCATAGTTATTCAATTTAAAGTACTTACCGCTGCTAATGGATACCTACTAGACGAGAGTTTTGTGTGCGTTTTAAGAAATCCCGAGTGGCCTACCTTGTTGTAAAAAAATTAAGAGTTTTTTTTTTTATTTATCTTGTTGTTACAAATATTCACTATCACTGATTGATAATGGTTTAAGCAATTTGACAAAAAGAGTTATAAGTTAGTGCTACCATTAAAAAATGATAAAAAAGCATACAACCGAATTGAGAACCTTTTTTTTTAAAGTCCGTCCGCGTGGAACTCGTTTATATAGTATCTCCATACAAGGATGATAGGATGATGGGAATGATTTCCGGGATAAATACTAACCTACGTCAACGGACTCAAACTATCTTTATACCAAATTTCATCTAAATCGGTTCCTATAAACTTTGCACCCCACCCCTATTTAACCCGCTTAGGTGTGGGTTTTTCCAAAACCCTAAAATCATGTTTCTTATATTGTAATAAGGAGTCCGTACATAATGTTTGAAGTCTCTCACTTAAAAATTGACTAATCCCCATACAAACTTTCAACCACCATTTTACTCCGATGAGGGTAGTATTTTCAAAAATCCCTTCTTAGTAGATCATCATATCCGCCGAAAGACGTCCACTGCTGGACATAGGCCTCCCCCAAAGAGTGCCAAAGTGACCGGTCCTGCGCCACCCGCATCCAGCGGACTCCCGCAACCTTTACCAGGTCATCAGTAGCTAGTACGGGTAGTAGGTTAGTAGATGAGATACTAACGTTATATAAACTACCTGTTGTAAAAATATCAGCTTTCTACGGTTTGTGCTGGACGTTGATTTAAGTCAGTCAGTCAGGACACAGATCACATAAAATCAAAGTGAGAACAGTTTTTTTTTTATCAAGGCAGCCCATACTTAGCTTAGCTTATCAAGGTAGCCACAGTTACCAGAAGCAATGTAAGGGTGCTCGAAATTGGTAGCTGTGCAAGCAAGCGAGTAGTTATAGATATAGTTAAAAAAAATGTTCTTGATAGATGCCTGGCTGCCTGCCTGTTCAGTTCATTTTTGCACTGTCATCTAAAAAGTGAACTAAATAACCTACTAGGTAGTAGGTTATTTAGTTCACTTATTTAGTGTAGGTTACCCAACCTACACTAAATAAATAATAATAATAATGTGAAATAATAATAGACCTTGTTAAAGTGCTCTTTTTATTATAAAGCATCTAGAAAACAGTCAAAGTCTCCATTACCTCTGAGTTGTAAGAAATTGATTGAAAAGAAACAAATATGAAGGGAAACTTTCACTCCCAATCCATCACTTCGCTCGTAGAAAATCGTGCGAAAGACAATAAGCTTGGATAAAATATTCACAAAGTCGAGAGAAAAGTCGTAGCTATGACTTCTGCTGTTATTGCTATCGTAATAAAAACTAGTGTCTAGTTTACTTAGATGTAGAATAAGGATTCTGCCTACAAAAAAATAATATAATTGAACGACAAACGGACTCACTCTCTGATACTTGGTAACACGGTGCGGCCAAAACGCGGTGCTTACAAGTAGAACGCGCGCAACGCAGCCTACTGAAGGTCATGCATTTTAAGAGGATAAGATTTCCCACTGAAATGCTATATACTCGTAGTATGACAAATCTTCTTTCAATAAGAAGATTGTTTATTCTTCATATATAGTTCTAAAAAAACATAGAATATTACCATATGTAACAAAAGCACACAAAGAAGACGAACATATAAAGTTGCTACTGTACCTCAAAATAAAACGAAATTTGCAAAACGGCATTACGAAACACTTTCTGCGCAAATATATAACTTTCTAAATAAAGAACTAAGTACAACCCTTTTATTATTTTTATTGTAACTCTTAAAGTAACTATAAAATAAAATTTAGCACCTACTATAATTTACCTAACATAAATGTAGCACAATTTTGTTAGCAATCGTTTAGCTAAGGAAGAGCGGTACCTCCTGACACAGGCTGTAATAAAGCTTAAAAGGAAGTATCAACCACTATGTTTAAAATGATTATTGTAAAATTAAATAAAGAGGCAAGATAATTGAGAAATTGGTATTTGTAAAATGTATTGCTGTCGCGCCAACTTCAAGCCTCCCCCCGCAGAGCGCGATAGAGACAACTGCAGCTTGAACCGAAATACCTATTAAAAGTACATAAAATCAACGTTTCGTAGTCCCCTGATTTCTTCTCCAAAACTATTTAACAATTTTTTTTATTAACAATGTAAAAAAAAGGCTTCGGCCGTGTTCCTATGTTTTCCTTTTTAGGGTTCCGTAGTCAACAAGGAACCCTTATAGTTTCGCCATGTCCGTCCGTCTGTCTGTCTGTCCTTCTTCGGCTTAGCTCAGTAACCATTACTCCTATAAAACTGTAATTCGGCATGGGTATATAAATCAACTACGCCGACAAGAAGGTACAATAAAATCTTAAAAAAAATTTTTGTTTAGGGTACCTCCCCTACACCTAAAGCGGGGATGTCATTTTTTTTTATCGTTAAACCCATGGTGTGGGGTATCGTTGGATAGATAATTTAAAAATATTATCGGTTTTTTCTAACCACTTTTCAAATCAGTAATTCGTTTGCGAGATATTGGGCTTTAAAGCCCTAATTTTTGTTCGAGTCATGTGCCCCCATCCCTGACGGCTAAATGGCTATTACTGGGGATGTGAAAAAATTCGTGGCAGTAGTACATATAATGAATTTAAAAGGAAAATATCACGGAAAAGTAGGCAGAAGTAGCTACCGAGTAATAGTCGACCAACTTAATGTGTACTTGGAAAGGCCAATTTTCGTACAAATTCGGGAGACGCAACCGCACGAAGATAGACAGGTAACTACGGAACCCTACACTGCGCGTGGTCCGACACGCACTTGGCCGGTTTTTTTAATAATCTAGTCAAAATTGTTTTCTGGATGTTTGAAAACAGAAGAAAATCCGGCATTTTTTTTTAGGTTTTTGAAGGTAATATCTCTTTTAACAATAAATTTATGAAAAAAAAGGAAAACATTGGAACATGTCAATAGAAGCCATAGATTTATGAACAAAAAATATTGCTCTACTGCCATTATCCAGGGAGAAAACAGGGGACTACGTTTCTATGGAAAAACGGCCCTTCTGTTTCCTCTTAAAACTTTCACTGCAAGGAACCCGCCCAACGGACGCCTACGCCTTTGGCGCTTTCCGCTACTTAGCAGAAAAACTACGGGATTGACTACGAGCCCAGCGCCGAGCGTGGCAATTCTTGGCAGTAATGCTTAATTTGGTCTGAGTATTTTCGTGAGTTTTTTACAGGTCACTTGGTTTTGTAAAAGGATCTAATGATTTACGATACTTTGATTAAGCGTAAAAATAACATAAAAAAATCATTAAAAACAACATGTAGGTACAGTTTGATAGACGTTGGTCATTCACATAACATGTCTAACTTTCAAATATTACGGATAGAATACCGACCCCGGCCCGATTTAGGAAATTATATGTACTTATTCCAAAATAATTATATAAGTTTGAAATAATTTCCAACTCTACGGATAAACTTTTATAATTAATTAGATCAAAGCTAGTTTCAGTACCGCTCAAGCCAGAATGGAGGCTAATTAGAAATTAAGATTGACAAAAGGGATAACAAAGCGTGACTGGCACAGTTTCCAAAGGATTAGGTTATTTAAGTTAGACTAGCTAAATAAATACGAAGTATAAAGATAATTTGAGTCTAACAATATATTCTGCCTGTCTTCATTAATATAATACAGAGCACGTCTGTGAGATTGTAGCTTTGCAAGGTTTTAAGTTTGTATGTAGGGGGTAATCTGCGGAGCCTTTTATCCGATTTCTAAAATTCTTTCAGCTCTTCGGTGAAGGAAAACATCGTGAGGAAACCGGTCTAATCCCAATAAGGTCTAGTTTTCCCTATGGGTTGGAAGGTCAGATGGCAGTCGTTTTCGTAAAACTAGTGCCTATGCCAAATCTTGGGATTAGCACTACCGGGAATAACGCTAGGAGGATGATGACGATAGTATTACCTTATTTCTATAAAAACTTGAATACAAATTAAAATTAGGTACATGTTATCAATGTCAATATTACATGTTATTTTTTTACTAAAATAAGGCATCCCAAAATAAGTACGTCAAAAATTTTGCATAAGAATTCACACTACATTAAAATACAACTACTTAAATACAAATACAAATCAATATTATTATAAAATGTCAAACATATTTTATTTTCATAAAGTCATTAACACAATAAAAACTATTTTCCAATAAAAAGACCTTAAGTTGGCGTTTGAAATGAAAACGTCGATTAGGCTGCGTTTCCACCAGCTGATCGATTACGGAACGCATTGTACGCGCGTCAAATGTAATATTTTGCTCGGGAAAGTGAAAGTTGAGGTGTGACATGCGTTCGAAAAGTTACGTGATTACGCCTCAGATCTAAGCTATGTGTTAGGTACGTGTACTTTATGGGACCCAGTGTTACTGTAACCCTGTTACTGTGATGTCCCCTAGTGGTGTATCTTCCTTATGAATGTACTTTATAATTTTATTTTAGGGGACTATCTTACACGGTGTAAGTGTGGTGTGTGTATGTGTGTCTTAGTTTGGGACTAGGTGTAGTACACCTAGTCCTAAACTAAGCAAAGCTTGTTCTATGAGTACTAGACGACGATAAACATACTTATAAATAAACAGTTAAATACATAGAAAACATCCATGACTTCTGAGGATCAAATATTCGTGCTCATCACACAAATAAATGCCCTTACCGGGATTTGAACCCATGAAAACCGTGATGAAACCGGTCTAATCCCAATAAGGTCTAGTTTTCCCTCTGGGTTGGAAGGTCAGATGGCAGTCGCTTTCGTAAAACTAATGCCTATGCCAAATCTTGGGGGTTAGGTGTCAAAGCGGACCCCGGGCTCCTTTCGGGGGAAAACAGGGAATAACGCTAGGAGGATGATGACCGGGATTTGAACCCAGGACCTCTTGCTTTGTAGGCAAGGTCAATACTAACTATAGGCTAAAGTGGTCGTCTGACCTGTCTGTATGGAATCCATACCTACAAGTAAAGTACTACAAAAGTTTGTCAGTCTGTCTGTTACTTCTTCAAGCTTAAACCGCTGAAGCGATAGATATGAAATTTGGTATAGTGATAGTTTGAGTCCCGGGGAAAGACATAGGATCCCGGAAATCATCAAAGTATGTACGAAGCTACGATATTTAACGAGTTCCATGCGGACGGAGTCGCGGGCAGATGCTAGTTAAGCATAAGCCCCAATGAATATTCACCAACAACTATTGAAAAAAAACATTAAATTAATTTAGCTCACAATGTATTTCATCGTTTGTTGAATCCCGCCTTTACTAATCGCATTTTATTCATAAGTGCAATTACTGAGTGAATGTCTTGCTAGACAAATAATGAATTACTTTGGAAATGGCTATCAACAACCAAAGGAATTCAAGGTACTCCCGCTGAGCCTCATCATCCGTTTTGTAGAAATGATGGAGCGAGCTTGGGAGTAGGCATAAAGGAGGGGGCAAATGCACAAAAGATCCCACTAGGTTTAAGTGTATCCGAAAGGGCCCTCATCGAGATATGAGAAGATATTGATATGTTTGCATTGCATTGCTACTGAAGAACACTTAAAAGTAATGACACAAAATTACGCAGCTTGTTTTAATTGATTATTTCTTTTACTACTATCCTTTTTATCTATTGTCGTTTTGGTAGATAAAAGTTTCCTCACTTTAACTGTTAATAATGCTGCTTTTTAACTACCTGTGTCCTAACCCTATACTAGTCTACCTCGAGACTAGTTAGTTTACTACCTATCGAAAGGTATGAACATAATTTCTGTAAAGTTCAGTGAAAGTATTCCTGACTGGCATTGTGTTGATGACAAAAAGGTGGTGATAAAACGTAACAACCTCCACGCGTTAATCAAGTGTCGTGTTAATTAATATTATTACGCCAACGGGGAAAAGGGTGAAGTACGTAGGGGTTTAAATGTTCTCAAGAGGAAGTAATAAAGCAATGCGCAAACTTTCTATAATGACACTTTCTGCAAAATTCCAGTCTGGCTCGGGCGTCTCAGTATTTGCCAAGTTTCATATAAACAGATCTGCGGAAAGGTAAACAAGTTTAGTTTAACTCCCGTTTCGACACTCTGAGAAGACGTATAAACTTCGTACGTCTACGTCTAATTAGGATACAACTTTGGGCCATTCATTTCAATTTCGTTTTCGGGCATTTGCTTGGGCTTTAGTCAAAGTTGGCGGCTGTGTTGAAAAGATAAGTATTGATTACTTTACCCAGTCCCTTAATTATTAGAGACATTTTGTGGTTGTTTGTTTGTTCAGCGCTCCGTAATCGATCTTAACATACTACACAACTCTACATTTTATATCATATCTGTTATTGTTTTTAGAAAAGAGTGGCGCAATTTGATTTTTAAAATCTTACATGTCCTCAGCATATCATAGGGTACTCATTAATGTCTCTATGTCTTTCAATATCAGAATGACAGAGATATGAAAGTAAGGACATGACAATAGATGGGACACGTCACATTTTGTAAGTTGAAAACCAACCAGGCTACTTTATTTTTTACTTATAGGACAGCACGCAATAATACAATAGAAAATACACAAAAAAACCATTTAAGGGGCTCTCATACGCCAATGACTTTCGATCTGAGTCCCTTAGTTTTCTTGATTATTAGGACCGGTCACTTAACGCAGGACCTAACGGATACTGTGATTGTACCTATTTGCAAGAATAGAAGAAAAAATGTCGCTAGCTCAAGAAATTACCGCCATATTGCTCTTGCAAATATGATAGCACGACTATTAGAAAGGGTACTTTATCAGCTCGCCGCTCCTTATCTGTATAGTGCCGACACCCAATTTGGTTTTAAAAGTAATGTCTCGACTACCTCGGCCATCTATGCATTCAAACAAATTGTGGGATACTATAAGTCCAGGAAAACGTGTGTATATGCCTGCTTCCTGGACTTGGGCAAAGCCTTCGATAGGGTCGATCACCAACTCCTTTGGGAAAAACTACACACTCGAAAAACACCCACACCAATCATCAAGGTACTGGAGAAATGGTATCCCAGCAGAGAAACGTCGTGAGATGGAAAGGCGAACTATCCGAAGCCTCATTATTGAATTGCGGTGTCAGGCAAGGTGGCAGCATATCGCCAGCGCTGTTCAATATTTATATGGACGGGTTATCGCAGGCCCTGACACAGACAGGAGTCGGTTGTTCCATTAACGGCACGATGACTAACCACTTGTCATATGCGGACGTCATGGTTCTACTTGCTCCATCGGTGTCGGCTATGCGGGAGTTACTCACATAATGCGAGAGATAGGCGAGCCAGCACAATATGACC
The DNA here is from genome assembly GCA_947578815.1 of Epinotia ramella. Classification (NCBI taxonomy): domain Eukaryota; kingdom Metazoa; phylum Arthropoda; class Insecta; order Lepidoptera; family Tortricidae; genus Epinotia; species Epinotia ramella. The sequence goes on along the minus strand of OX388213.1, from coordinate 12,708,305 downwards.
TACAACCCTGACAAGTCAGAATATATGCTGATGGAGGCTACGAACATGCCGACATACGTACCTCCGCTGCTGCTGAACGGTGTGCAGCTACGTCGGGTGCATGAAGTCACAAGGAAGGGTGAAGGGTGGTATCTTGGCCACATTCTACTGTCTAATATGAAAGATCACGCAGACATCCAGAGGCAAAGACGAGCTATCGCAGTACGAGCGAATATGCTAGCCAGGAGGTTCGCTAAATGTAGCAAGGGCGTCAAAAGGCAGCTATTCCTGAGCTTCTGTACCAGTGTGTACACAGTAGAATTATGGTCAAACTTTACATGCGCTGCCGTTCGAGATATGCGCGTGCAATATAATGACACGTGGCGTGCCTTGTTTCGGTTGCCGCGCTGGTGCAGCGCGAGCGCGATGTTCGTGGAGGGGCGCGCGCCGGGCTGGCCCGCGCTGCTGCGCGCGAGGACCGCCACCGCCAGAAAGGCAATTTACACTTCCTCCAACACACTGCTCTCGGCGGTGAGAGAGTGAGACGCCAGCCCGCTGCATAAGCGCTGGAGGGAGTACCACAGGCCGGTCGTCGCGGGATCGGGGTGACCCGCGGCGTTCAGCAAGCCCAGCCCATATGCTTTAATGTTTTACTAATTAATAACAATTTGTAATACTTAACTATGATTTAATTTAATTTATTTAGTATCATTTGTATTTCATTTAATTTAATTATTTGGATGTATTTGCTAATGTGGACTTGTTCTGGATTAAATTATTTTCATTTCGTTTCATTCATTTCATTGCTAATGTTTTTGTAGCTTATTACCTCAACAACGGCTTTAAGCAATATAGTTTCCCATATTTACTTCAAAGTTCATTGTTTTCGAGATATTTGGCATCAAAGTTGATCAATTTTAGGCCAAAAAACTGGTTTTCTGGCCATAACTTTTGTGTTAATTAGTAAGATTATAAAAACGCATATCAAAATTATAGGTAAGTTCAGTATGTAAATATGAGTTTCGGGTGTATAAAAGTTTTAATGAGGATGAAGTGTCGGGTTTTGTATTTTTACAGACCTTTCTTTAAAAATGGATAATTCATTCTGTATTAACATTTTTCAAGTTATTCAATATCAAAAATGTTAAACAGGAATCAAACTTTCCCATACCTGCAGCTGCAAAGCTAGCTTCAATAAACCGAGGACGAGTGTCGAAATGAAAACTACTAAATTTCGTTGATTTTTGACGGGAGCCCCTTAAATAAAATAGTATTTCTGCATGCGGGGCGCGCTGCCACAATCACTGGAGTGTGGTTGCTTAGTATCGCTTCGCGAGGACTGTGTTTCTTCATTATAAACTCATCAACTGTTTGTTTTATAGCGCGATGCACCATTGTTATGCGACATTCGTTAGGGCTGTCGCTCTGGAAATAAAGCTTAAATATATTTTTAGGGGCTGGGCTTAGTTTAGTGCTGGAGCGATTGAAACGTCTATGCTAACTACAGATATATATAATGTGTTGTTCTGGACAGGAACGATGAAATAAAAACGAAATTGTGTTGCTCTGTAAAGAGTCAACATGTTTATTAATTACGAGTTTGTAACTATAATTTATCTTAAACTATGCTAAGTACAATTCTTACCTGTAAAGAGAAACAACATTTGAAGCTATTATTTCTCCAATTCCTTAATATTATCTATAATATTTCATTATAGCATGCACTTTAGTTATCTTGCAATTTCCAATAAAACAAGTGACCGCTCCCAACTGTCACTGTCAATGTTCGGCACAGATTAGAGCGAGCGGTACAAACGGCATCATTAAACTTTTGCGCAGCACATTGAAATGAAGTGTGATGACACTAGCTTCATTTTACATATATATAACGTGTAGAGGAGCTGCCTCTATCTACCCCAGCAATCTTAGGTACCTAAGCACTCATAAGGAGTGCTGCTGAACCGAGGTTTTCCATGCAGTCTATTTTCTTTTTTCCCTGCTTCTCTTTGAAGAAAATTCTGGTAACGTGCGTAACATGTGCTTTGACAGCTTTTTAAAGATCGATTTTAGGTATTCATGTTATTTACCACCACCTGAACTGATGATAAACGACAGCAAAATATTCTCCAAATCCTTAAGCTGCAAAGTATGTAAGCCTTGGGTCTGAATTGTTGGCCATTCAGTTGGACGAATGTTGTCAAATTTTGGGTTATCGAATTTGCGCCAACGCAACATAATTATAACGATCGTGTTAGAAATAGAAGTCAAAGTTCGTTATTTAACAATATAGGCGTATTATACCTATATGCACCTAAATAGTTATGTACACTTACGAGGCAATGTATGTACCTATTTGTCATTTTATTTATAGTAGCTATATCGTCGATAAGTTTTGCTTAGTTTTGACTAGATCGATTTGTGTAATAATGTATTTAAATTTAACACACGAGTACCCACGTGACAACCCTATTTCCAGTGCTACATAAATCCTTGTTCCATGACGCCGGAAGTGAACAACTAAACATTGAGTAGGAGCACTATTTCGTGGTTTATCTATGTCGTGTGAACGATGAAATGTTCATATTACATACCTTCTATAGGTACTTAAAAAGTATGCTGCAAGAAAAACTTATGCAATAAAAAATTAACACTTATTTTTCTAAAACAATTTTTTTAAAGTTTATTGAATTAGTTTATTATAATTTACTTAGACCATATTTCAAGCGTGGCGTTCAAGTGGTTGATATACTATTTAATATTAGGTAGTCATTTGTTAGTGAAGCCCAAGCATTATTTAATTTTTATTTATTTTGTATATTTCAGACAAGTTGTTAATTAAATGAAAGTAACAAAAAAAACGTTGAATGGCTCGCACGTTTTCGAAATATATCAACGTAATGATATCGTATAATACCCGACGATTCCGAATAACGAGCCTTCCCAAGCACCACCATGAAACAGTTTCTACACAGAATAAGCGAAACGATACAAATCGAGGGAGAAATATAAATATTTATTGTACAGGTGGTATAAACCGCTCGAGGATATTGCTGGATAAATTGATTGTTCGGGGTCGGTTTTCCATTTAGATATGGAAATTTCCGGGATTGTGTACGAAAATCTTCGATTTTACCTTTTTTTCTCAACAAATCATTGTAAAAACGGTGCGATCAAGGTCTTGTTTGAACGGAGTAATCTCCCTGATTTAAACACTAAGCTTCGTATATCGACGTTTTGGTTTACGGGTCAACGCCAGTCTGAATTGTGATGCCGTATTCATTGAGGTCATGACGAGCTCTAGAATTACATGAATATCATTAAGGGGATCGAATATCTGGTAATATTTCATAATCTGATATTTATGGTGTGTTCGATTTAAAACACAATTTAAAATGACTAATGCACTTTACGTGGGATTTTAAAAACTTCTTTTTGTTGTTAAATACAAAATGAAAAATACCAACGAGATCGCATAAAACTGACTGATGAAGTGTGTCACTATTTTTGTTCTTAAATAACAATGAAACAATAGATGTTGGCAAGGGTTGGTTTTAAGTACAGTTCGTCATTTTATCTGGAACAGGAACAGGAACTTAACAGATCACACACAACACAAACTTCTATGCAGGGGTGCATACTGGGCTTCTTTGAATACTGTATGATATGGATAAACCGCGAAACTAGCACGACATGAAGATAGGGACGTCCTGGGTTCATAATTTTACTTCAAACCTTACGTAAGCACAATTTTATAACTAACATATAACATGACGGTGGAAAACAAGCATACCACCTACCTGATGGTAAGCAGACTCTTGCGACACCAGACGAAGCGCGCTGCCGACCTTTTATTGATTTGAAGATTCATAGATCTATGAATCTTCAAATCAATGTTTCTAAACAAATGTAGGTCCCACATTCTCAACACAATGCATCTTCGGAAACTCTGGACACTATACTCGCCACCAGGAACATTACGCAAAATACCCACAAATCAAATTAGTGGCATTATTTGATGCGGTAATATCTTAATCCAATTATTTTATTGGAATTCAAGACCGACATGAACACTGAACAGTCACGCAATCCATTGGATAAATAATTCACAACGGAACTTAACAAACTAAGTATGACATTAATATAAGTAGTGTCAGTTTTCGTGGCTATAACTGACGACAAAGTAGCAATAACGAGGTCTATATTCATTCGTCTTACGGATAAGGTGGATCGTGTTTTCTTTTCAATGTGTTTCACGCGCGCGACTTATGTTCGAAATTGCGTTTTTAAACATGTGTACCTCTTACAGTTTTCTCCAAATTAGGACATTTTGGGATTTCAGCATCATGAGTTGAGAAAAACATGATTTTGATGGAGTTATTTTTTTTGTTGCAAACGCCTGTTTACCTGCTTTTCAACGCAGGTGCCAGCCTATCGGCAATTTTTTTTTCACATATTCTCATGAGTTTGAAGGCTAGATAGGTAGTAGGTAATTGCTTCTAGAAGAACTAGTGGCTACCTATCATGCTAATACTTGAGAATAAATAGCAACCGGATTACCGGACGTCCATGTAAAAGACTCATTTAATGTGTTGCACAAGGAAACGAGACGTAATAGAAAATTATAGCTTTTGAAAACTTACATATTTTTTTCATTCGAGCAGAGCAAACTCATTTATATAATGTGAAAGTGATCCAAATCAAGCTCAAGTATTTTAGCACATCCCACTACATATACAAATAAATCATGACCCTTCTATTATTAGATTTGGAATGAGTGTAACGGATAAATTTCGACAAACGATTGATTCCTATGACAAAGGGTGCGGCCATGCGAAATTAATTCAATAAAAAGTCACAATGTTGTCTTTTATGTTGCTTTAGATTCGATCACCGTTAGAGGGCACCTGCCCTGAATGTCTTGAAGGTAAACAATGTCCGTAAATCAGGTATATATGTTTCGATAAATTTATTGAATATGTTAACACGTTATGTGCGTAACCAGCTCATTTTGAGTGGTAAGCGAGTTTTCGTTGTACCGGATCTATGTCTCCACAGAATTTCACCTGGTGCGCGGGGGGGTGGGGGGGGGGATATGAGATCTTAGGTGTACAAGAAAAACAAAAAAACTTTTGGACTTGTGACTTTAAATTTAACTGATGAAGAGACCTTGTTTGCCCTAGTCACAATAGACTGATTGATGCGCACCAGAAAGACAAAAAAGTGGCCAAGTGCGTGTTGTACCACGCACAACGAAGGGTTCCGTGCCTATTAAAAAGGTCGTATCGTTACTGAAATCTTATGACACTTACGAGTACGTCCTTTTCTTTAAGGAAGGCAGTTTTTTAGAAATATCTCAAAAATCTTTGAACCGATCTTGTTCAAAACAATTTTCGCTGAAAGAATTTAAAAAGCCTGTGATTTTTTTCATATTTTAAAATACACGGTTCAAAAATTAGAGGGGGGGACACAAATTTAGTGACTTTCGGGGCGATTATCTCCGACTCTATTCACTTAATCAAACAATTGCTGAGCAACCTTATATTTATTTTGAAAGGCCTATCGATTGATGTGCCACACGTGGGCTTGCAATGAAAAGATTTTTTTTGACTTTCAAGTTATGTATGGAGTGCACCTCTAAACAATTTTTTTTTTAGTTATTTAATTACAAAACTATGTAGCGGCTAACAAAATACACCTATCCTTAAAATTGTATTCAAATACACCTTATAGTTTTCGAGTAAAATGCCTGTGACATACGGACGGACCGACAGCCAGACAGACATACATTTGGCTACGGAACCCTAAAAAACTGTGCTATTCCGGGCAGATTCGACTGGCACGCACTTGCCTGGCATGAAACCGCGGGAATTGGCATCAGGGCTTTAGTTTGTCTAAATCTATTGATTTACACTTCATGAAGAAAAAAAAACAGGAGTAATTAGTTTTTTTTTTTATAAATAAATAAATAAATATTAGGGGACAATCTTACACAAATCGAGCTAGTCCCATAGTCAGCTCATTAAGGCTTGTGTTATGGGTACTAGACGACGATATATATATAATAAATACTTAAATACATAGAAAACTTCCATGACTCAGAAACAAATATTCATGCTCATCACACAAATATTTGCCCTTACCGGGATTCGAACCCAGGACCTTCAGCTTCGTAGGCAGCGTCACTACCCACTAGGCTAACCGCTAATTCTGCACTAATTTAAAAAATACCTAGAAGGTTTAGTAAGGCTTGTGCTATTGACATTAAAATAGATGACATTCATACTCAATACGACGACCGGTTAGCCTAGTGGGTAGTGACGCTGCCTACGAAGCTGAAGGTCCTGGGTTCGAATCCCGGTAAGGGCAAATATTTGTGTGATGAGCATGAATATTTGTTTCTGAGTCATGGAAGTTTTCTATGTATTTAAGTATTTATATCTATTATATATATCGTCGTCTAGTACCCATAACACAAGCCTTACTGAGCTTACTATGGGACTAGGTCGATTTGTGTAAGATTGTCCCCTAATAAAAAAAAAAAAAAAAAATACTCAATAATTTATTTCAATATCCCAAAAGTAGGTACAAATGTTAACTTAAAGCTACAGATAATTGTGAACCCTGTTGGGCACTGCAATTTTAGGGATAGGGGGACTTACTAAACGTTTCTAAGTATTCATTTAGCGTGTAATAGGATTTATTTAGTAGTAGTTGCTTTATTTTATTTATATATACTTTTTATCGTCTTCTTCGTCCTTTCTAGAGTCAGGTAAATTATTATAAATCTTAATAGACATTATTAATGTGCCTGAGGATAGCAGGGTCAGTTTGGCGGTTGGTCGAACGAGTCTATTCTTATTACGGATAGGTCGTGAAGAAGGAATGTCATCGCGTTTTACATAGAACTTTATATCAATGCCTAGTAGTGTAAAGCTTAAGTTGGATGTTATTATTCATAGTTGATACACAGAGGTGTTTTCTGATACGGGTGAAACGTCATGATTTTCATTTTTGGGAAGTTCACTTCAAGGTTATGGTCTCTCATACTCGTACATGTACTTATTTCGTTAAATATGGAGTTAAGCTTTTCATGGATGTTGATGTCGTTTTGACAAGCTGTAATTATCGAAACATTATCGGCAAATAGTACGCATGGTTCTTTTGTTATTTTTGGGAGATCGCTCGTTTAGGTTAGCTATTATTTGATAACATAACCAATCGAGAGGAAATCATATAAAACTAATAATAAACTACGTATTTGTGAGGCGGTTTCTGTTAACCCACCAACATTGCTGCAGCTGACATTCCCGGGGCTTCACGATACAGCTCTCTGAAGATCTCATGCAAGTTATCATCCGGGAGGAAATGCCTGATGAAATATTTGCCCTTGCCAATAAAACAAAATGACTATTTAATCGCCAATTGCCCGCCCCTTCTATAGATACCACGGAAAATAAAAGCTCTTTTATATGTAGGTGGGTAAGGCCGTTATTTCTTGTTCCTGATTAAGCAGTTTAAATCGTCTACATTTTAATCACTTCCAGTGTGTTACGCCAATTAGCCATATTAATGGATTACTAAAATTCGTAACACACTGGAATTGATTAAAATGTAGACGATTTAAACTGCTTAATCAGGAACAAGAAATAACGGCCTTACCCAGGTACGTACCACCATTAAATAAGCAATTGTTATTTGAAAACACGCCATATATGCCACTAACGGGCATTAGTAGCCAACAATAGAGCGAAACCTAATTCTCCTAGGGAACTAAAAGAATAAAAAGCGTTACTTTGAGTTCTGCTCGCAGTTTCAGGGCAATAAACTGTTCGCAGTCAATTTAACGTCAGTTATTTATCGCGCCTTTAGCGAGCACTTCAAATATGTTTTCATTTTACGCAGCTGTAATAGTACTACCTACGTGTAAATTATATATTATTTATTATTTTCATGACGAATGATATAGGTATAGTTGTTTCCTGTTGTCATTATCTCATACTATTTATGTGTCTATTTGAGTACGTTTTGTCCAAGACCAGCGCAAGCGGTTAAGGGGGTGAATTGTAAATTATCGCGTGCTTTGAAAAGCTGTTCTGACTAGATTAAGAATCAATAAGGTCTGATTTTCAGATAGGTATTTGATTCTTGACTATTGATTGTTAATCTGATTTGCTCGAGACATGATTGCGTAAAATTTCCTCGATAGGAAATATTTCCAAAGTTGGGTCTTTATTTTCCTTTTTTACTCAGCCTACTCAAACAATACATTATTTTACGACCGGATCAAGTTAATATTAAAGAGAATATCATTCAATTTATCGACATAATCAATAATTAATACTAAATAATAAAACGAAAAAATTAAAACTAATTACAAAAAAAATTGTCCGTCCAATAGTTCGGCCTGCGGCATGGACCCTACCCCATGGATACTAAAGTATTATATCTAGTCTAAAACACTTAATGAAATATAAATAAAATTTCACTAAGTTAGGTTTTTATCGAAATTTGACAAAAAAAGCCATTCCCGAAGAGTGTTGCATCTCTTTTTCTCGTGCGCGGCAGGTAGTCCAGGCAATGAACTGACAACTTGTATGGAAAAAAAATCAATTTTGGAAATAATTTATAATAGCTTATTTTTTATGTATAACGGATATATTATCAATTAAATAGTTACCCAGCGACAAAATCCGGCAAAATTTCAGACATCGAAAAAATGATAAGTTAACTGGCTTCTAAAAAGTCAGTAAAAATATTAATAAATGTTTTTGTCTTTATTTTGGTTCATTTACATTTGCTTTATAATATTCAAGATAAATCGTACAAAAAAAGATAATGCATGCTTCATTTAAATCTACATAATTACTTCCGGGTGGAAAGTTTGTCGGATTCTTAACTAAATCATCTTAGAATAACATTTTCAAATGAAATCAACAAAAAAAACGCTATTATAAATTAATGTTTTTCAAAACCGTATTTTGCCTGGAGTAAGGCATAAGCGTGTCTGTCAAGGGGGCGTGATCCACTCGAATCAAGGCATCCCCTTAAAACCAGCATCATGCTGGGCCGGGCCCATTTCGTGATATGGCCTAGGCCGTCTTTTTGGTCTTTGTCATAAGTGTGTTGTATTAGTTATTTGCTGTTACGAATAAACCATCATCCTCCTAGCGTTATTCCCGGTAAGGCCCCTAATGGAGCCCAGGGTCCGCTTTGACACCTAATCCCAAGATTTGGCATAGGCCAAGATATATACAATAAGATTTTTTGAAGAACTAGTATGGGGTTCTTCAAAAAAGGAGTGTATAAATTCTTAAAGGGTCGGCAACGCGCATGTAACAACCCTGGAGTTGCAAGCGTCCATAGGCTACGGTAACCACCATCCATCCGGTGGGCCGTAAGCTTGTTTGCCACCGACGTAGTATAAAAAAAAAAAAAAAACGATAGTCGAAACATACTCCTCTTAAATTCAAGATACTGAAACTATTGTATATTTACTTACATAATAATTAAGTGTTTGCCTGTTTCTCTGTCTCACTTTTATTGATATTCAATTAGTTGTACAGTTTATAATTAAGAGTATACGAACTACTATCTGCATCTACAATAGAAAGTGTATAAAAATTCGCAAAATAAAAACAAACGGCAAAAATTGCCAAAGAAAAAAAAACTTGAAGGCATACAAATTTTGTTAAGCAGGTACAATAACATTTTTTAAATTTTTCTTAACTTTCTGAGTTAAATAAAGTTAATTTTATATAGAATCGTTGGCAGATACAAATTCTCCCCTGAAAATAATTCAATAGAGAACCGTCCCCCTTTAACTACAGTTTCACTTACAATGACAAACAATATTCAAGCGTAAAGAGATATCCACCGCAAAGTTGTCACATGCACAGATAAGACAAACTGCACGTTGGAACGCGACGCCAAAGCTGAGAAAGATTGATGAGATAGAACGAGACAGATCGTTATAAATTTGTAGTTTTACAAGTTTACAGTAGTGATTGACACTGATATTGTATCCTTACTAATATTACAAATGCGAAAGTGTGTGTGTGTGTGTTTGTCCTTCTTTCACGTCGCAACGGAGCGTCGTATTGATGTGATTTTTTATATGGAGATAGTTTAGAAGCTGGAGAGTGACATATGTAGGCTTCTTTTTTAAGCGGAAAAACATGTAATTCCCACGGGAAAATTCAATATGTTACATTTTCCTATAACGCGGGCGAAGCCGCGGGCATCAGCAAGTAGTTTATATTAATTAATGACTTTTGAGCGCCGTATATTGCAGATCATAAAATGAAACGAAAACTCATGGAATCCTCAAATCAATGATGGGTCGGCAGCGTGTTTGTGAGTATTCTGCACGGCTAATACAGGACGGCACGCGAGCTATGTCGCGGCGATAATTAGACCGCTAGAAAGAGACGGATAGTCTGTCACCGCGACACAGCTCGCGGTCCTTCTAGTGATAGCCGTGCTGGTCCGCAATCGTCCATAGGCGACGGCGTCTGCTTAACATCAGGCATACCGTATGCTTGTTTGCTACCGACGTAGTATAAAACAAATGAAAACGTTTCAGCATTCTTGGATTAGGTATGTCCGATGCCACGCCATTGGTGAAACATGGATGATTAAAAAAAAACACAGCCAAGTGCGCGTCAGACTCCCGCACGAAGGGCAAAAACGGCAAAAAAAGGGCCCCCATAAGTTTGTTGTATGGGCCCTCCCTAAATATGTATTTTATTCTGTTTTTTAGTATTGTTCTAGCGGCAACAGAAATACATCATCGGTGAAAATTATAAATGTCTAAGTATCGCGGATAGATACAGCCTGGTGACAGACGGACGGACAACGGAGTCTTAATAATAGGGTCCCGTTTTACCCTTTGGGTACGAAACCCTAAAAAATAACACAATTGCACTTCGTCTTTAATTGCATTTTTTTCCACACTAAAGCATATTTTTACTGGACAAGAAAATTTTATAACATGAAAAAAAAATCTGTTAGGACCTAGGGTAACACAAAAATAATTGTTACTCCTAACGACAATATCATGAATATGTCGGTAAAACTATTTGGATTCCTAGGAAACCTTTCAAATAATATATGTATAGTATACTTATATTCATATTGATATTCATCTATTCGTAATTGTCAATATTACATGTCACTTTATAAAAAAAAGTTATAATATTAGCATTACACAAAAAGATTACTGAGGTACAACTATATTTTTGACACAGCAACTTCGTTTCCGACGCCAAGCCCTGAACTGAAAGCAATAAATCTTTCCCGGAGACACCTTTAAGTGTAACCGGGACTAATGTATGGGAAATAAATGGTTTCCTGAGTTTATTGTTGCACCTGTCAATATCAAGGCAACATTAGGGCATGTTTAATGCATGTTTTAGTGCTTTTACAAATAATAGGTTCAAGAAGTTTGGAGCAGAAGCGGAGAATACACATAGTTATGTTACGGATTGGCAATCGATTATATAAAAAAAAACTGCTGAAGTGCGCACCGATATGGATGTATGGCGTGTAATTGTGGGGCTGCGTGTAATCATACAAAGATTACGATTAAGATTACAAAACAAGATCCTGACATCAATAGCATACGTACCATGGTATATTAAAAGCGGCAAACACCGAGCTCCACCGTAGAGTCACCTAGATTGAACAGCATTCCCGTGCCGGCAACATCGAGATTCAATGTCTGCCAGAACACCGATCTGAGAATGTATTAACGACGACCATGCCACTGGCAAAAGTAGTATCATGCGCTATTAATGAGGAGACCAACAACCTGGCAACCGTACTGTCTTTTTGAAGATCTCACGGTTCTAAATACACTAAATTGCCATACGATACATAAAATGAGGAGGACGTCCATCACTGCACTAGAACTGCAAAGATGGACTCCAGCAGCTCGCGACCCCATAATGTAATGTGCAGCTGAAGAGCCCCATGATAAGGGATAGGCTTCTGGCTTCTGTCATTCGATTCAACAAAACTCACCAAGATGAGAAACTAAACTCTAGCCATCTCGGTATTGTAGGCGACAAGGTCCCAATTTACGTCGCAGAGCACCTCTCTCAGTACAACAGAGAGCTGCACAAGGCAGCCAGGATGGCAGCAAAGGAGAAGAAATATAAATTCGTGTGGGTCAGGAGCGGCAGGGTCTTCGTACGTAAAGATGAAACTGCGCAAGCCATCGTTCTGAAGGATATTGACTCCGTCAAAAAAATATTATAACCAAGTCTTAATTGTCATACATCCCTAATAATTTTCAAAGCATGATTTTTTTTTAATAAATACCATTAAATTCGATGGCATAACTTGTTATTATCAGAATGCCAGAGGCTTAAATACTAAATCCTTAGATTTCTATTGCAAAATGTCCATAAATAAATTTGATATAATATGTATCACGGAAACCTGGCTTCAGGACAATATAAGTGACAATGAACTCTTTGATGACCGCTATAGCGTCTACAGGCGAGCTCGAGATCTTAATAGACCGTTCTCGAAAACAACTGGAGGAGGTGTCATGAGTCATGACTGCCGTAAAAAATAAATTTATATCGTATAGAGTACATGAGCTCGAAACTCATTTAGAAGACCTATGGATTGTTATTGAGAAGAACACTAACATCGGTACTTCATAAATATGTATTTGTTGTGTGTACTTTCCGCCACCAGTTAAGTAGTCTGACCTGGAGTTGTTTGCAGATAAGGCATCCCTCAGTTTAACAGATTTTACTGATTCTATGATACTAGGCGACTTTAATTTGTCCACTGTTGATTGGATTGCGAGCAATACTGATCTATGGCTCAAGCAATTCTTGCTCTTTTTGTCAAATTATTAATGAATTTATGGATTTTAATGGTCACAAACAGTATAATAACGTAAAAAACTGGAACGATAGGGTATTAGATCTTGTTCTCTCAACTAACGAGGTTTCACTTCTGGCATGCTGCGGTGACCCGCTGAGTAAAATTGACCACCATCATCCGCCGCTTGAATTTTCCTTGGACTTTAAGCGAGAGACGACTCTTAAGCCTGGGACACGCCCCAGACATATTTTTTATAAAGGGAATTATGAGGAAATAGTAGAATACTTAAACGATATTGACTGGTTGCAAGTAATGGCATCCTGTGAGGATATAGAGGACATGGTGGACCAATTATACGATAGGATACAATTCGCAGTTAAAAGGTACGTTCCGTTAATCAAACCAAGAGGGTCAGTCAAGTCTCTTAATAGCATGTTAAAAGAAAATAATAAATTTCGGCAGTGCTATAACAAATATCATAACCCTTTAGATAAGATTAGTCTGGACCTACTTAAAAAAAGAAGTGATCATTGGAAAATCGGTCAAACGCTTGCAAGATTTGACCCGAAGAAACAAACATTTCAAGCTTAATAAAAGCTTGTAAAACGAGCTCAATTCTACAAAGTATGCTTGCACTTAACGAATCTAATAATAGAGTCGCTACTCAGTGTTAATTCGCGCGCTAAGTTTACACAACATGGCAAATTTACAATGTAAAGCTGGTCCAAGTGCTAACATTATTATTCACAGTGGCGTGTGAGAGATTCATTAACGCTCTGCTGTATTGAAATTCTAACGGGTTGTGAAAAAAATGTTTTGTTGGTGTCAAGGATAGTGTTTTAGTGCATTTTGAACCGACTTCAATAGATGGAACCAGGTTCTCAATTCAATAATTATAAAAATATATTAGAGGGCTGGTTCGATTTGAGGTCCATGGTGAGATCAAAGGCTTGTGATAAGCAACTATAATTGACAACGATATATAGATTAAAATACCTACGCATTGTACGAACGTTAGGTAGATCTATTTTTTTTTTATAAGTATGGAAAAACGCTGTCCTAACGCGCGTTGGAAACGTTACGTGATTACCCCTCAGGACCAACCGCCTTCGTCAGCATGATATGTAAAACTGGTTGTCGTCGTATACTCAAGATATTCATTGAATTGATTTTTTGATCACAGTATGTTGTGACAAGTTTTCTACCAATCTACACAGAAAAAAATACATTAATTAGCTTCTGATGGTCAATATTAATGAATTAAAAAGTTGTTATTAAGTATCAGGAATGAGGTAAAACTTTCAGAAGATCGTTTTCGCTTGATTTTGTACAATTAATCATTTTAATTCAACATAATTTCTTTTCCATTCAAAATAATGGCTTCCTGGTAAATTTCCTGATTATGTTTAATCACAATCCTATCACAGTTCAATATAAGTCCTTATTCTTTGGTATTTACCTGTACGTCGCATCGCATAGTAAGTGCCAGCAGACTGAGTTTAGGGGACCGGCTAGACTATTAATCCTCTGGGACGGTAGCTAACGATGGCCCACTTTACAGATATTTCTCGGGGCCTCAACTCCCCGCTCGATTACCGAACGAACCGATATTAGTAGCGCAGTAGCGAAGGATTGCATTTGAGCTTATTGTCTTCGCCGGATTACAGTAAACTTGGTTGAGACAATGTACTAGTGGTAACTAAGTATAGAATAAAATAGAATAGAAAAATGTATATGCCAAATAAAACACACTAACTATATAACAAAAAAAGTTAAGACTTATATAGTTTTGATTATAATATAAAGTTAGGTTAAGTCGTAACCTTTGGGAGTTTTAGGACTGCTTACGTTGGGGACACCTATCATTTAACGTCACTATCCCCGTATAATATAGAACGTACACATATTATAACGTAAATATTCAATGTTACTCACGATTCAAAGGAATCCAACGTCACATCCTATGTCCAAATACATCAATGGCGTTTGGACTGTGGGTCGTGAAAAACAATTCTTCTTGACCACATTCATTCACACATACCTACCTACATACTTGTATGCTCAAAAAACTGTCCTTCGGAGGCCTTCGTTCGCTTTGCCCACTAATTCAATGAAATACATATTATCATGTACTCTGCCTATCCATTATTGGAACAAAGGTGTGAATTTATTTGTATGTTTGAATGTATCTGGTTGCAATATGGTTCATGAATGGTAATTTAACTGTGTCGTCGATGATACCATGCAGACCAACGATAGTGTATTAAACGTATCGAATATCGATAAGTGTGGCCAATCGTATTCATTGATGACATTAATGTTGATGATTATTGTGAACGTCGATTTTGCGAAATGGTGGATTTGATGTTGTGGTTCTCTGAAATCTGAATGGTCAAATAGATAGTCCTTACTAATATTATAAATGCGGAAGTGTGTCTGTTGGTCCATTTGTCTGCCTGTTACCTCTTGACGCTCAAACCGCTGAACCAATAAAATGTAGTATCCCGGAAACACCCCAAAGGGGCTGAAAATTTGTATAGAGCTACCATATAAACGATTTTCACGCGGACGATGTCGTGGGCAAAGGTTGTATTCATAATTTGAATTATACATATTAGCCTGGGTACCAGGCTAAAATCAGACTAACAACCAATGTGTATTGCAGATAATTTATTAGTCGTAAAATTTCGATACATTTAAAATACTCTGGTTCCCACGATAAGACGCCAGCACCTCAAATGTTTGCCAACGTCACCGTCGCTGATGACAATACAACAGATCCGTGAAGATCACTGTTAACATTTAAATTCAGACGAAGGTTTGCTTGTAGTCTTACTAGATCCTAAGCTAATAAGTCTTGTTGAAACAAGTTCAGTAGTAGCTACAGAATAAATGTTTGCATAATTACGTCATTGTGATTATTTCTAATAAATTTACGGTTTGATATTCCATTTAGTTCTTATTGCAGGATAAATACCGAAAATTGTAAACGTCGGGTTAAAAACGGTTTGTTGCTGAATGTTACCAAATCAAACGTTATGATTTTTTCAGGGCGGCATGTTCCTCTTTCACCTTGTATATCGAACGTCCCAATGCCGCTATGCACAGAGTGTAGGTTCCTCGGATTTATCTTAGACTCGAACTTTAACTGAAAGTGCCATGTCGACAAACTGTGCTATAAATTGAGTAAGTAGTGCCGTCTTCGTGTTGCGAACGTTACCCTCATGTGGGGTAATTCGACAGATGCCAATCGAGTTTTAATACTGCAGAGACGCACCCTGTCTACGTACAATAGCTGGAATGAAAACAAAACATTCATGCATGGGTGTCTCCGTTGAGAACCATATTATGTCGCACTACTCACTTTACTTATTCGAAGTCTTGATATTTGTCAAAAGTAACTTGCCAACATTTTCGAAAGTAGAAGTTTTGGACAAGGCGATTCGCTCAACGGGACGCTTAAGAACAGTCCCCTGTCGCATGGCACTTGCAGAGAAAAACCCGCGAGTCATCAGCTCGACATATTATGAGCGACTACCCCCAGAACTAAAAGACGAAACATCTGTCATAAAATTGAAAAGTCGGCTGAGAAACTTTTTATTAGAAAATCCGCTTTAATGCATAAATGAGTATTTTGACATTACCAGTAACATTTATTTATTAACCTGTGTTATCTTTTGACATCTGTATTGCACCTAATATTTTTTAAATTGTAAGATTATGTCATTCCCTGATTATGGACGACCCATATAAAGCCGACCTTAATTTTTAAAGTTATTGACATGTTCATTTAGTAACTTGTTGACACCTACCTGCAATTATTACTTAATCGTATGATGATTTCAATGTTACCTATTTGATTATTTTTAACCGACGATCGCAACATAGACTCGTAAAAACTGACTTTGTGTAAGTTTAAGTGCTGTTGTGTGTTGTGAAATAAATTAATCTGAACCTGAATCTTATTTAAAGTGCCTCACGAATATTACTTAAATCGTATGAAAATGTTCGTTACAGAAAAGTATCGATATTCAATTATCTAATTAAGTCCTGCTGTGTAAACAATGTTCTTGAAATCGTATAATCGTGATAAGTACCTATCTGCTTTACGTACCGATAATATTGAGTTCTACATGTATTTTTTATTATGATTTTAAATATAATATAGTAAAGATAGCCTTCCTTCATGTAGACAATACTTTTAACAGTTTAGGTTTAATTTACCTACATGTAAATTATGTCCACGCTAAGGCGTACAAAATTGATTTTGACCCTGTGACTACAAGCCTGCAACTAACCTATGCGTATTGCGTCATTTTGCATTTCTGCGGCGATTTCAGGGCTTTCACTCTCCAAGTGTCACAAAGATAGAAACAAAGAGCTTCACACAAATGGGTCATACAAAATAAAATATGTACCCCAGTTCAGCCCCCAGCTTGACAAACTGCGTAAACACTAATTGTGTAATTCCTTTCAAGCATTCGTTATGATTATCAACTACGGCGGACTCCCTTGCGTATAACTTTGAGAAGTACTTAGCGCTTCTTGCGAATATGTGCGAAATACGCCTTGCTGGCGCGAGGGTAGGAATACGTAAGTGAGTTTTACGAGTTATGGAGCTAATTTGATTATTTTATAGGGATAAAATATTTTTCGCAAGATTGCGACCGTTTAGAAACATGTACTTAAAATACATGACAATACGGTTTTTTTTATTGCACACCATACACTAAGTCAATTTGCCCATACAAGAAAGTTTATATTAGCTTGTATAATTTTGACGTTTTTCCTCAGACTAAGGAATAATCCAGTTTGTTCAAAAACGGTCTTGTTAACGTAATACCTAAACCGGGTATAAAAATAGCAATTTTGAGTTAAAGAGAAAATAAAAATTAAGTATCTATGCAGTAAGTGGTATGGTGCAGAATATATTACGAAATAAATATAACAAAATTCCAAACTTACATAGCTTACTTTATAAGATATATATATAGACATACTCCAATCATTTTGTTTTCTGTTGCAACCTTTTTTGTTCCTAAATTAAGTATTGTTTTAAATATAATAAACGCAAAATAATGCCGAAATAAAAATCGCATAAAGAAAAATTTCAAGAACATGAACGCAATATCAGAGGAGCCTTCGCAGAATTGTATTATCTGCATTATCGTAATATTTAATAAATTTACCGAATACAACAAAGATCGTTGTAATT
The DNA here is from genome assembly GCA_947578815.1 of Epinotia ramella. Lineage (NCBI taxonomy): Eukaryota > Metazoa > Arthropoda > Insecta > Lepidoptera > Tortricidae > Epinotia > Epinotia ramella. The sequence goes on along the minus strand of OX388213.1, from coordinate 12,690,271 downwards.
TAATTTCGAACATGCACAGTAGCAAATATTGAGTTCAATTTAATTATTACAAAAACTCAAAAATACTCGTTCAACACGCGACGGCGCAGTCTAACTTATAATACGGTCGCTACAACGCCGCGGGCGAAACCTAGTTCTGAATATATTTCGCAGTTATCTAGTTACAGCACTTTGTAACTTGACGCAACATGAGACATAAGGGGAGTTGCTTTGAAGCGACTTCCGTTTTCAGTTACTCTGCCACTGTTATTAGACATACGCCAGTTTCTATGGCGTTTTAGACGAGAGTGGAAAGTTATGTCGTTACGTATAAATTTAATGTGAATGTTACCGACGTCTTTGTTACAATAGTTCCAGAAAAGCGGGATGTAAATAGAGCAACATTATTCATATATATATTAAAGTTAAAATGTTTTCAGGTTGTTAATTTATTGTACTTGTTTTTTTAATGTTTCGAATGACTTATGATGTTGAATAAATGAATAAATAAATGAATGAATAAATAAATGATTAAAACGCGCGTCAAGTGTTGGTCGAAAATAGTGTAAAATGCAGAAAATGTTAGGGTTAACCGAATCGTTATTTTAAAAACATTGACGCCGCGTTAACTTATTTGGTGTCTTACCTTGCCGCGTACCTATATGCCACGTCAAGCTTTGTTATGGCCGAGTCTTCAAAACCGCGATATGGATCAGCACGCGAGGGTTTTTCAAATAGCTTATTTTTTTTGCATAAAGCAAGCTGGTTGCCCATTACATACCATGTTATGTACTCGTACAAAGTGTTGATCATTTTTTAAGAGCAAGCTCAACTTGTCCGCAAAACAAAAACTTAAGTAGCACGCGATCGATTTCCCGCTCTACTTCGGAAGTAGCGTGCGCAGCTCGTGAGTCGATTTGCGTCCGCAAGTTAGAAGCCACTTTGATTCAAGCCGCTGTTACTTGTACTTAGAGCAAGTTGCATCAGCCACACTTTAAATTTACTAGGTGCAGTTCAGCAGCTCATTTGTGGTGCGCGTGCCGCGGCTGCTGCGGGAGACTATCGCGTGTACTGATTTCGTGTTTTGACGGTTCTGGGACCTACCGGACTTGACGACGCAACTTTCTGAGCCATGCTGTTTAGTCGCCTAAATAATCAGGAGGCACGGCAGTGCCCCCACCAAGTCGAGCAAAACAGCGGCACGGCCGTACCATCCTTTTCCCGAAGCAGTTCAGGCCATTTTTGACCCCCCTATAACTTCGGTCACCCACTAACTCACTCACTGACTGAATTTTAATGATCAGTCATCATCAAAACTTTAGGGCACTTCTAGCAGACATAGAAGCTTCAAATTTAGAATACAATTAGTGTTTAGTGTAGTACAATACTATATAGTTTTACGTATGCAAAATCCATAAATGGAGTAAAGTTGTGTGGTTGTCAAGTAGCCGAATTTTATTTAGCAAGCAAATAAAGATGAATAAGAATGCCTGAGAGTTTTACGAAATATCTCACAACATTTTACATTGGAAGAGTTTCGAGACTTGGCTTCATTTTGACATGGAATAATTCGGTTTCAGTTTTATACTTGTATTGTATGTTACCTACATAATATGTTGGTCTTTATCGTATTTGTAACTCTCTCCTCCGGCTCCCTTTGAATTTTTTGCTTCCCTATCATTAATCACCGTGCTACAAAGTACCACAAACAAACAGGTTGCACCATCTAAAAAATTCAATAAAATAATGTTAAAGTTATATTTATTTTCATAAACGTGGTCTGTTTGTCAAAAGATTAAAAAAAAAATTACGATCACAATGTTTTTTTTTATTGAAATTGTATTTGAACACTAATGTAAACACATGTTATGGAATAAATTATATGAATATGAATATCACCGAAAAAAGCCGGCGAAGTGACGATGTTAAAAATGCGCGGCGTACTTAGGCAAAAGAGCATCACGGGTGGAGGTCGTGATCTGCTGTTAGGGCGCGGCAGCGATTTTAACTTGCGGCGCCCAAAGTGTTTCATAAATGTTTTATTAATGTTATTATTTTACAGGCCGGTAAACGTTAAACATAGCCCCGGGTGCTGTCATCCCATAGAAAACTGTCAAACTTCCTATACAATCAGATTTAAACGGACGCAACGATTACCAACGGTTTGAAAGAACCGACCCTTAGTGGGCTTGTACACCTATCCACTTAAGGCGTATCTAACATTATTGTCTTGCGAAACGGTCGATTTTGAGGGTTCTCTCTAAAATTAACAAACCAAACATAATGTATAACTACCTAATCATCATCATCCTCCTAACGTTATTCTCGGTTGTGCCCCTAAATGAGCCCAAGGTCCGCTTTGACACCTAATCTCAAGATCCCCAGAATCCCTAATCCCATCTGACCTTCCAATCCAGAGGGAAAACTAGACCTTATTGGGATTCGACCGGTTTCCTCACGATGTTTTCCTGGACCGCAAAGCTAACGATAAATATTCCGTACATAAGTTCCGAAAAACTCATTGGTACGAGCCGGGATTCACGACCGCCGCTTGACAGCCGCATGCCTGAACCACTAGGCTACCGTAGCTTGTCTTGCTTGAAAAATTAATTACCATTAGGTAGTTACGTATAATATTCTTTTAAAATACCATGTTACTCAAGCAGAGTTATTATTTTTTAGCTATTCTTTCGATTGGCATCATAAAAGTAAGATGATTTTTTTTGACATTTAAGTTGGCGGTTCGATTCCCAGACGAAGCAAGTAATTTTTAGAAAATCTATGAATGCAGAATTACTAACTTTTAAAAATAACATAAAGTCTTCTTTGAGCAAAATTCACTATCTACGATATTTAAGGTACTTCCCCTTCATGTCCCATAAGTTTGGGACACCCTGTATAACTGCCTAATGGCAATTAATTTTCCATTTCAAGCCGATTTGTGTGAAATAGTCAATCAATCAATCAATCAATCAATCAATTATTTATTCTGCAAATAGGCCACAAGGGCACTTTTACATGTCAAACGGTAATTTACAATAAAATAGTAATCTTACACAATAATCATTTAAAATGATATATAAAAGGTTAACAAACTAAATGTCACTAAGTTAATGTAAACAAAACAAAATTGCAAAATATGACCATTACATTCGATATAAGATCTGTATCCAGCATTAACAGAAGTTAATGATATTATTCAGTATTCCAGAGATGTATAAGGTCTCTGAGCGTCCAAATACAATTAATTATTATTATTCTAATATTCTAAGAGATGTATACGGTCTCTAAGCGTCAAAACAAAAAAGGAACATTAATGTTATATTGTCAGAGATGAACAGGGTCAATAACAATAAAACGTGTCAAGATCAGACTGATGTCTCTCGTCAATACGATAATAATAATAATAACACAAGTATTTAAGTAGTTAATTAGGTACTATGCCCTTGCAAGCATGAACAGTCCGGACTCCACAAACAGCACCCGATCACGAGTATGACGCATATCTCAGCCATCGCCTCCCTCAACCATATGTTAGGGAAGGTGGCGACCCGATCAACGACGCCACCGTAAGCAAAGCCCTTTAACCGAGCATGACATATTCAAGCCACCGGACATTGATAATAGCAAAGATTAAGCGACTTGTTCGGCGAGAAACAGCATTACGTGCTCTCTTCTTACATAAAACGGTACAGTTATTTCAGGTAGGTATGTACTTATAATGATTACAATATGTATTTAGGTATATTCCTAATAGAATCAGACTACTACTGGCTTAAAGGCATTTTTGTCGTTTAAGAAATCGTTGACAGTATAATACGCCTTGCTTAGTCCCCTTAAATGTAGGTACTAACTAGTTATTTGCTTAAGGTTAACATTAAATTCTAATAAAGCAGAAAGTCGTTTAATAAGCATCCAGCGAAGCGCGCTCAAAACTGCAATTAAACTTGTTCTCTAAGTATAATCGATCGGCTTAATTAGAACAAGATGAATGTTCCAAGTTTTCTTGTCATTACTCACCGTTCACTAAGGGTGGCACTAAAATTTACATGTATTTATTGTCAAAGCCACAAAGTTGATAATTGATTGGATTCGACAGACCTCGCACAGGTGCAAGGTGTCGTGAAAACTTTACCTTTGTTAATTAAGCCATACCTACGTATGTATGTACAACGAAAATAGACTTAAACCTTACGGTAATTATCCACCAAAGCTGCGCTAGGCTAGTGAAGCAGTGTGCGAGGAAAAAAACCATCAAATAGCATTTGCTAGCTTCGCTAACGCATCCCTTGTTATTGGTGGATTTTTTCCTCGCACCCCGTTCCGCTATATCGCACAGATCTGGTTCATAATTAGCCATAGGGATCGTATTTATGTTGTTTTCTGTAAAATGAAATATGCATAGGCATTTTATAAACACCATAGATACATAAGTACCTACTTTAATTTGTGTGTGTGTGTGTGTGGGTGTAGGTATAACGCATTAAAAAAGTACAACAAAACGATTAAAAAGGAATATGAGCTGGTTAAGTAAGATCATTTCGAGCACCTGGTCCTAGATACTTTTCAGAAAGATAACCACAGCTTTAAAATAAAATTTTCCGAAAAACTAAAAAGTGCAGAGTTAGAGCACCGTTGCATTTTATATACCTTTGAAGGAAATTTATAACAAGCAACATTGCTTCTATCGGAGCTAGCTCAAGTTCTAAGAAAATACGTATCTATATACGCTGCTCGTGCACGTTCGTAATTACATTTTGCACTTAACTGTACTAAGTTGCAGTGTATTAAACTCTCGAGATCTGAATAGACGCACTGCGGGAACTATATGAATTAACAGTAGGAACCTACGTATACGTCAGTTTAAAGGTATATTAGTTTCTCACCAAGATGGTTCCAAAGTTTGATATTTGGGATTGGTACTGTTTGATGGTTGTGTATAATAATAGTGCTGCTGGCTCCTAAATGATAAGCAACGATCGAATGTGGAATGAATTATATTCGAAAAATCTATATTTTTAAATGACATTGTTGACATGAAAAATATTTGTTAAGGAAAAACAAATTTATTTACCGTACAAAATTTTACAAATTTGTGAAGGGTAGACCCGAAAAAGTCTACTACCCCTTCATTATTTTACTTATTAATTTAACTTTAATAGCAAGCAACTGGGGGCCAGTTATTCAAAAACTGAAATTACGGGAGCTATTTCCGGATCTGTGCGCGTATACTGTGAGTGGTTTGAGTCGTGCCCTGGGCAATTATTAAAATAATGGAATGGCAGTGGACTTTTTTGGGTCTACCCTCCACATTTTTATAGACTTTTGTAGGGATTAATTGTTGTATACCCTACCCATATATCTCCGTTGATCACTTGGTGAGAAGTCGAATCGTGCACGGCCGGTGCATGTGTCGAAACCTCAGAAATAAGGGTGAATTATAATCGCGTGGCTAACGCAATCTTTAAGATACGCGTACAAAGCGCGAAAGTTCAGAGTTATTTTGCAAATTTGAATGCGTGAATTTTTGAAATAATATTTACTTTACACCAGTACATAAGGCACCAGTTGAAATTGTATAGTTAAGTAGCAAAAAGATATTGAAATTAATCGCGCCAGCGGAATGAGGCTAATGGCAGCGACATGACGGCTGTATTAGATAAGTGCGATTGTTTCAATGGATTATAACATTAATAAATTCAATTTCTATGGGACATGAAACACCTTTGCATTCGAATTTGAAAGGTATATAAGGCACAGGTTAAAAGTTAATAGTTAAGTATCAAAGAGCGAGCATAATTATTTGCGCCGTCGAAATGACGCTCACGGCATCGAATGACGGCTGTATAGAAATACACTCAGAGGCAATGAAAACGGGTCACTTCCCATGGATTACTTTACAAAGTGACCCGTTTTCATTGCCTCTGAGGTAGCGTACCTTCATAGTTCACATTGGAAATTACACTCAGAGGCAATGAAAACGGGTCACTTTGTAAAGTAATCCATGGTAAGTGACCCGTTTTCATTGCCTCTGAGTGTATATTAAATTTGAAATGGAATGCTATGTTTTCAAATACGATTTACTTATAAATATAATATGTAACATAAACAGTAGGTATTAAAACTTAAATTTGTGACTATTCAATATTTAATAGTAATTTTCATGGCGTGCTCATCATTTCGACGGACAGAAATACAGCGTAATGACGCCCACTAACGTTTGTTGAGATTACGGCTAAACGATACACGCCATTAATACATGATCTTAACACGAACATAAAAACCTAAAGAGCTATAAAACGTTGATAAATAATTTACTTTAAAAACAAAGTTTTAACCGACTTCAATTTAGTACTCCGCCAAGCCACGAGAACATTTCCACATTTATTTTCCAATTTACCACATGAACTGATTTCCGAGATTAAATGCGTTGATTATTAGAGAAAAAAACCCAATCGCTGTAAGGTAAGGTGGGGTAAGACTATTACCGGGGGAAGACTACTACAGTCCAATAACTCGATATGCACGACTTCCGTCTCTTATTTGCTATGTCGGAAAAGCAGGAAACATTTCAAAAAGTTCCCAGCTCAAAACACAGATGTCGCTACTGGACGTAATGTACGTACACATTGAAAATGACGACATTCAAAAATGACATTTGAGGAAACAAAACAGGAGGTCACCGGTTCGTTGTTTTTCGTAAAATTTTGGTGGAAAAAGTGGTGAATTAGAAATGTTATTATTGTCAGTAGTATCTCAATAATATTATCTTTTAATTAATTGTATATCAGTCTAACGTAAAACGAATTCATTCATAAGCTATTGATCGAAACAAATACATAACCACAAAATTACGAGGTGGGGTAAGAATATCAGTTCATCTTGGGCAAGACAAACATATGTTAGTCTTGCCCCGAATCAGATGTTGTAAAGTTTTTTATTGTAGAAATTATATTATATTAAATTTATTATCTACAGTACTTATTTTTTTAAAGATAAACTGGTTTGAGGTTTGGATGAATGCTATTCTCCCTACAAATACACAAAACTTGTCCAAAATTTTAATTTTGTGCCGAAAAATATTTGGGAGTGACTGTAAATTAATGTAAGTATAAGTACATACGTGTTTTTCCTAAAGTAGTAAGTGTTATGTTAGTATGTCTCACTCGTGAACAAAAGTGTTTGGCCACTCATTAATAACTGGACCCCTAGTTATAACTCGATGTCATTTTTTCCTTTATTAACACGTTCACGTCAGTAACGGCTATGGCTGTTTTGCCATTGAACTTAAAACCTTATGTTTGAGCACTACGGCCACAGTTGCCGGCCAACGTGCTAAATAATGTAATATTTTAAAAATAAAAAAGTGATCAAACTAATATTAAAGTAGGTAATTAATGTATATTATATTATAAATAAATAAATAAATAAACTTTGTCTTTGTCTCTAATTTTCTTTACAAGACCTCTGGTTCTGTACTCCTGATTTTGAGCATATGTTAGTCTTCCCCCAAATGAATAAAAACACACATATACGAAAATAAACCTTATTCTGCTGACCATTAAGTTTGAAATAAAATAGTCACATTCAAATTTAACGGTTTTTCTGTCAGAACCTAAGTACGTATGCTTATTGAGATAATAAAAGGCACTGTTAGTCTTACCCCGTTAGTGGGGAAAGACTAGCAGTTTTAACATTCTGTAGTTTTCCCTAAATATATCCGTTTTGAATAAATTTGCGTTAAAATTAATATATACTTTTGTAAAAGTTTACAAAAATCTTAAGTTATTTCAACTATTCATATAATAAAAAAACATACAATTTCGACGTAAGAACCGATCTTTATTTCAAACAATAAACTATGTTAGTCTTACCCCACCTTACCTTATGTGACCCGATAATATTTGAGGACTTCCATCGATTCCACAAGGATCACCTTTGGCACTTAATTAGTTGCTATTTCAACGGAATCTTATGAGAATCTGTGACGTACTTAAGTACTTTTAAGTACATTTTTGAGGAATTCCATAAGTCATCTGTGGTCTTCATCATCAATTCCACTCCACCAAATTTATGATTTCCGGGTGTAAATACACGAGTTATAATAGCAAAAAACCAAAATCACTACACGCGTGCCTAATACAATTGAGGAGTTCCCTCAATTCCTCATGAATCCATCAAAAATGGGACCCACCTGGAAGCATATACTTACAAACAAAAAAAAATTACGAATCGGCTCATCAATGACGGAGTTCTGAGGTAACAAACATTGAAAAACGAAATTGATAAAAAAAAAAAATCTAACCGAATTAAGAACATCCTCCTTTTTTTGAAGTCGGTTAAAAATGACAAGCAATGACGTTCTACAATGCTTAAATTATTATCCATGGAACTGACTCCTTAGAGGACGAAAATACATAGCTGGAAATACATACCACGTAAACTGCTTAAAAACGCACTGCTGCACTTCCGCTCACTTAAATGCGTAAGTACAACTGATATACTTTCTCCTAACATTGCATTCAAGGCGTCAGTGCCTTGAGTCGATTAGATATTTGCAGGTAGTTTCACGAAGTCGTTTACTGGGTAAATGTATGACAGAGTATAATAGCCGATCGTTTTGTTATTAACTTATTTCTTTTACTAAATAATATACGTTCTAAAGCGTAATTAAATTATCTTTTTAATGATGTATAGTGCTTTTATATAAGTTGTTCAGTAGTGATAATGTGCTCAATTGTTTGGAGGAATCCGCGAATGTAACATGCCTCACAGAGTTGCTGCGCGTTGTTATATAAACATTAAGACATTTATTTCTAGGTTTTGTTTAGAACTAAGTTTAAAATTATGTTAAATCAAAGAAAGCTTTATAAATACTTGTTTAAGTATGTTTTACGTATTTATCTGGATCATTTTTTTTACGGATACTAAAATAAATTGAAAGGGTATGAACAACATCAGCAATATATATGTAGTCAGTTAGACCCCTGGCTGTGCCTGTGTCTATAGGGCAATAAAGTTATTCTTAATATTCTTGGATAGATACTAAATGCCTTCAAAAAGTGAATTTTATATCGACTCAAACTACGACAAACAAGCACATCCTATTTCAAAATAGTACAAATAGATTTAAACTAGCCTCAAAAACGCTAAATCAATTTCCGTCCAAACTAAAACAGAACAACCGTCCAATTTCAAACTTATCTAACAAATTTAGATGTTATATTGTATTGAAAATCTGAAGTTGCCAGCTTTAAAGCGTATTTCAGCGAGGACCCACTGTAAACACTGCCCTCCGACCAGGGTAAATGTTCCATGAAATTAGGTACCTCCACATTTTGCTAGCAATGAAATTCGCTTCCCGTCCGCCGAACTTCAGTGTTATCCTTAAAGCTGTATTCGACTTATACACGAACGGTTATTGTACAATGTTTTTGATTTTATGAATAAAGTGGGATCAAACGTAAAACTGATGAAGATTGTAATAAAATAAATAGCTAAATGGTGAACATTTATTTATTTATATAAATATAGGTACAAATTAAATATTTTATTGTGTGTTCCTGCATAAATAACCAGGTACAAAATTAGACTCATTTATTCCACTATAAAATTGACAACATAAATTGGCATAAATGTCAAAATTACAAGAATTTCTACCATAATCTTGAGTTATAATCGGACACAGTGTTATCATATATTATTTAGGCATGATTCGAAATTATGCACATCTATTTAATAATTTGTACTTATTATTTAATTTTCACCTTCATTGCCATAAAAATATACCCAGTAATATTTCCATGTTTGCAAAGGTGAAATAAGTACAAATAAAATAAAATAAATATTTATTCGGATCAAAGAAGCTTAGATAAGAATTGAGGACGCAAATAAATGTAGTTGACATTACATGGTGATATTTTTAAAGAATCAAAATTATAACACTTTTTAAACTCTCACCCTTTATACACATATTTATATTTATCACATATAACGCGATATTTATTTACCTTTATTTCTGACGTTTCGACACGGGTTGCACCGGCCATGGTCGCAGTTGACTGTCATTCCAGCAAGTTGTCAGCGGAGATATGGGTGGAAATATTCACTACCCTACAAAAGTCGATAAAAAGTGTTAAAACAATCGATTTCCATTAAGTCATAACAAAGACGAGATGAACCTATTTCATGTAGGTATAGACAGAGAAGGCTAAGGGCCTGTTTCACAATCGCCGGATAAAGTTATCTGCCAGTTAAAATTATTGCTATCCTTTTCTCCCGTCATATAAAAGAAAAGTGACAGCCAACATTTATCTGACGGATATGTTTTAACTGGAGATTGTGAAACAGGCCCTAAGAGTAATTGTCTTGATCACAGTATAGAACGTAGGTACTCAGCGAGATGTGAGAAATCGATTAGAAGACATTTATACGAAACGCTTTAATACAGATCGGATACTGGATACAGATCCCGTAGCATGTATTCTTATGTAATGTGATTAAAGTGTTATGGAAGAGCGGCACTTCCTGTTACACAGGTAGATAATACGAGTATTTACTAGGAAGTCGCAAGCTTAATGTCACAAGTGATTTATAATTAAGAAAATAAACTTTACGTGAGTAAGATTACATGCTTACAAAAATGGCATAACTATATATTCCACTCAAGGTTATATTAAAGAAAATAAACTTTACGTGAGTAAGATTACATGCTTACAAAAATGGCATAACTATATATTCCACTCAAGGTTATATTAAAGAAAAACCGTTTAAGTGCAATTATTTCTTTGTGGTGCAAGGCAACAAAACAATGTACTTCAGAAATTCATATATCTCTGTTTTTTTTCTTAGAGTACAAAGAAAAATAAACAAGTGACTATCTGAGAAAAGAGTTATAGAGTCTCTTTTAAAAGAGTTTGTGTATCATGAGAAATGGGTTATCCTTAAGTTTTTAAGTTTTTTAAACATCTTTTTTAATCAAATGTCCTTTGAAATCAAAGTTCAGAATTACTTCTTTGTATTCTATTGTAGTACCTATCGTCTCGGAGTCGTCTCGTGGGGATCTAAATATCTGTTGAGACGAAGAGCCTCATACTTATTGATGATCTGTTATTTATTAGGCACCTTGCACTCACTCGAATTGGGAATGCAAATGAAAGTTGAAAGGTTACCCCGAGGTTTCTTGGCGAGTCAGATAGGCTTTTTATTTATTATTTACTGTCATATCAATAATAAAGCAAATATAGTCAAAGGAAATTCTATTGTCAGACCGTTACACATTTTACCGATGTACCCATTCATATTTCTCAAATTGTACCTATTGATAATTAACAACATTACTAAGTTATTTATGATGGCATTTTACATTCCTTATTATGTAGGTTTGTAAGTTTATTAAGTACCATTTTTTTTTCTTTTTTCATTTAAAATAATGCCATAAGTGAACTTATGGCATTATTTTTTTATTATAAACATTCAACATGTTATATGTAGGTAGGTACGTGTTGAAGATCTTTCAGTGAATCCATCTTAAATTTTTGATCTAAAATCATAATGTAAAGGAAATAACCGAATCTAATTTTTTTTTTATTAGGTCCCAAAACAGATAAAATTCATTACACAGAATAGATCGTACAAGATCAATCAGAGGTTCTGGTTAGGAATGCCATCCAAAATATGTATGCACAGCATGATTATAAGTAACAACGAGCGAAAACTATCCTAACTATATATGCTTAAGCATGCGAACTAGATCATAAGTATATATTTTTATTTTACAGTACATATGGTGCTACTTTCCCGCACTAGTGCGGAAAGAGCACTTTCCGTGCATATGTCGAAACTTTAAAGAGCCATATGTACAGTAAAACGTTGTACGATACATGTGCGAATAGGTAATTCGTAACTCGTGTCGATTTAAAACACTCCCTTCGGTCGTGTTTTAATTTATCACCACTAGTTGCGAATTTCCTGTTTTCGGCACTTGTATCGTAAATAACTATTATGTTTACATTTACATATGAGCAGAAAAGAAACAAAAGAAAACCAAGTAAAAATAAATATGAATTAAAGTAAAATAAAATAAAATAGAACACTAATTTCACCAATCTGCCCAATCTGTATCTGTAATCTAATCTTTCATTAAAATAAGTGTCATTAGATGCAAATATGAAATAATTAAGGAGTTTAACATGGAAAAATATGTGTCAAGCTGCAATGAAAACATAAAACGTAAAAAATACAAAGTAGTTTGTAACCTATATGTTATTAATTATATTTTTCGTCTGAAACTTAGGTACGTATGATTCACCAACGTTATGTTTACGAACTAGGTATTTTAATCATGAATGATTGTCAATAAATATACTTTGGGTCGACTGAAAAAGTATTGATCATAAATTGTCAGTCGTAACAATTATAAGTATGTACATGTATAATTATTGCCTTTGACTAAAAACTATTTTACCGATTCATTCCAATTCGAAGATAAAAGTAAGTAGGTAATATATTTATAATATTTATTGCTCAGAACCCTTGTTCTTGGACTTACAAAGTTACAAACGAACAAGCATCCTCTGCGTAAGAATTTTTATCCATAAAACGACTAGAACACTAAAAACCTCTTTCTGTCCTTATCCCGCCAGTCTTCAAAGAGCGCTAACTACTCACAAGAAGCACGCATTAGCGCATAGACAAGTGAATGCCATTTGTTACGCTCTTAGCAAAATATTTCCCAGTTGAAATTCGGCAAGGGAACAAATACTCTTAGCAATGTGGTACCGTAATGTACGCCGACCCCCTGAATTTTTCATACCCTTGTGGCTCGACAACTAAGCATTACCAAAATTGCGTCATATTTCTTTTACCAACACTCGGGGAAATAGTTGGATGAATGCATGTTTTTACGTGTGTTTCGACAACACTGAGACGTAATAGGACCCTTATCTTCGTATTTTTAACATGAATGTTTCGCTTGGTTTTAGTAGCATGCGTTTTAAATAATATTCGATAATAATAATATTTCATTTGGTTTACCTTTATTTGCAAATGTACCTTTTATGTTAACGGTTAAATATAATATGTTGTGTGTGTCTAAAATCATTATTTCTAGTTTCAAAAACGTAAAGAGAATACTTTGTAATCAAGTTTACTAATGAATTAAGTTCCTAAAGGCGTTTGTTCTATGTTGAGTTGTCCTATCATCAAAATAACTGACGTCATGTCAAAAACAGCTCATGGAGTTCAGAAAAAATATGTATACCTCTAATTATTATGTAAAATAAAATTGCTATACGTTTTATGAGTTCTAAGCCTAACTACTGACATTTCTATTAGCATTACGTCATCTACACGTATTAAAATAAAGATAATGAAATAAAACTTGCTACTGTATAGGCACTTCGTATGTAGGAATTATGGTAAAAAAAAATATTTGTGTTCGACACAAACGTGCATTAAGAGACAACATGATTTAACATTTTTGGTTTCAGGAATTTCTGAAATAGGTATTTTGATATTTGATAATTTCAAAAGTGACGCCTGAGAAAGGAATTATTTTTTTGAAGATCGTACAATTGATCAGGACGCACCACTAGCGGATCTTTTAGGGTTAAGGGGCTCATGGAGAATATATGAAAGTTCTATGTCAAAAAATATTCTCATCAGCATGCTTACATTTAAACTGCGTTAGGCTTATTATATAAAATTAAATTATTGTGGTAGTGCGTATCAGTTTCATGAGTAGTAGAGAGTATTATCCACCACATCAACTACCTACATATAACTACATTCTCAACGGAATCTCGTATAATGCATATTTCCTATATCAATTACTTAATTAACGTGCTCTCAATACGATCCAGCGTTTTACAGGAATACCTACATTAACGATAGCTCGCCCCGCGAACCGTAACATCCCGCACCAGGGGAGATGAAAGAGGCACACTTAATGCTGCCATGGTATAATTACCAGTTCAACATCGATTTATTGAATGGTTGAGTACAATTTAAGATATTGCATAATTTAAACAAACTGCTTATGGGTGGTGTTATACGAGTCCGGTATCAGTCAATATTTGCCCTAAGTGTCCAGTCTGAAGAGAGGCATACTTTTCCTTTTCGGCATAATAATGTATACTTTCATATGGAACAAATGTCATTTACCATGACATCACGAACAATTATTCTTTCTGGTGGTAGCTTGGACTTTTTACCCTTATTTCACGACATTTGATTTTAATGACATTTTTTTTTTATAAAAAAAAAAAACATTTACCATGATGTCACGGACAATTATTCTCTCTGGTGGTAGCTTGGACTTTTTGTTATATTTTAGTTGTATTGTTTATTTACCTCGATGATATTCCAATATATTTAATAAGCGTGATCTTCATCATAGCAACTGAAATTCTCGAACGAAACAATTCAATTATAATGAAAAATTACTAAATCGTTCGTTGAGATAATTTCGTTATCGCGATTTAACTTTAAACGTTTCCAAGATCAAAGGGCGAGTTAATAGGAACCCGTTTAGAATTGTACCTAAACTAGTAAATCTTCCGAACACTTCCCTATCAGTAACACGCTTTTGTAGCAAACAAAATGAATTATGGCACTGGCTACCGGAAAATCTTTACGACAAAATATTATTGGCTGGTTATCGAAAGTATATACGAGCTATTTACTTTTACGGCTCACCAGATATGAAACAATGTTAAGATAGGTAGTAATAGTAGATTGTATAACGACGGTCCCAATTAAAAGAGCCGGATCTGCAAAAATTGAGATTTTTGCTTTTCAACGGCTTAGGTCGTAAAAAACTCTAAATTTTAAAACCACATTCACAGATTTTAGTTTTTCTCAATACTTTTCGTAAAAACCAAGATAAAAATGTCGGATCTAAGAACAGATGACATTTAAAAACGTCGGTTGTGACAGTTGCGACAGTTTTACGGGACACACAGTGAGTACAAAGTGTCGGATATAACACATTCTACTATTTTACACGGAAAAGTATAGCGTGTTCTTTGTTGTGTATGTTATGTAATTTACAGCTTGTTAAGTTATCAAGTAAATTTTTCTTTGTATTAAATTGTTACATAAGAGTTTCCGTGCAACAATGTCAGTTCTGCCAGTTACGACATTTTTTGGAGTACCTTTTTTGTATACAATTTCCAGACAAAAATGTCGTATGTGGCACTTCCGACAAATGATGCTGAAGCTTAAAAGAGTAATACAGAAGGTTTTTGTATTTTTTTGGAAAAATGGCTGATGAAGTACATGTATGCTCAACGGCTAGTAATAAACAACCTACTAGTAAGCAAACATTCGAAGTTTGATAACGATATTCCATTAATTAACAATTTCCCCCAAACATTTTTTTTTTCTTAAAAGTTTGACAGCTTCTCCTAAAAAGTAGCTGTTTTGCAGATCCGACTCTTTTAATAGGGACCGTCGAATTATTTTCCCGAGCAAAGTGACCGAAAATTGTTCGAGTGGTAATATGACTTTTAGACCACAGTTATACACTCTACTTTCCACTTAGACTGAGAGAAAATAGTAAAAACTAAGATTATTTAGATTCACAATCAATAATAAATTACACGGCGAAAAGATTGTTCAACTGGCAGCATGATGTTTTTAATAAACTGTTTTGACACAGATACAAAATATTGACACCACGAATTAGCGCTACTGACCGTCTATCTACACGCGTCCAAACGGCCGAGCGCGGCGGACAGCATACGTTGCATAAGATAAAGCGAGATAGAGAGCAGTCTATCGTGCTCAATCTAATAGCTTATGCCATGTATGCAGTCAACCACGCTTGAACGTTCCGACGCGGCTATAGACTGTCAGAGGCGGTTTTTTTTAATAATAGTGACTTAAGGTTTAAAAAACACCTAATGTTTAAAAATGAATTCTGTTTCCTGATTGGTCCATTATAATAACTAGATGTATTCTGGTTAGTTGATAGCAAATACAAATGTTTTTAAAGAGTTGTAATTGTTAATACGTTGAAGTTTTGATTGGTCAAATTAAAATGTTTTAAAACTCATCAAAATGTATGCATATTTTCCCTAGGGGCTACATGTACTTCTTGAGCGGCGCTTGCTAAGCCTGATTTGAGACCAACTTACTAAGATACCCGCCTGATATTTTCTCCGGCTGTCTTTTTTATGATAATTGAACGAATGTTTGTCTGCTATCGAATAAAGTATGCCAATTTAGCTCTGGTCCTATTTGAAACCACGCTACTGCTGCCTAGATTGTATTAAGAGTTCAAGAAACTGTTACTTAAGTACATAGTACTTGAATATGTAATGAACGAAGGGTCTAAAATCGTTAACAACTTCTGAGATATATTTAAACATGAATCTTCTTTTATTGTATACAAGCTGTCCGCGCGGCTCGCTTGTTACACAGAACAATGTAATCCATCTGTGAAAGAATTTAAGAATTTTGGTAAGTAGACCCTGAGATTCCCTTTTAACACAAACTCTCAACCTCACACATATTGCGTACCATTACTCTGTATAATATACTAATATTATAAACACAAACACTTATTCAGATATATTTAACTCAGTTTTGCAAAGACGTAAACGATTTTTACTGACTTTGCTCGTGAAATAGAAGCTGTAAAAGCAAATTTTAACATTTTGCAATGTTTCTTGATTACTGAAGCATGTCCTTATGATTTCATTCGTTACATCCAAATGGTTTCCCCTGAATAACATTTTACAATTAGCTCTTCAGCCGCGTGGGACGCTCAAGATATTTCTAAAAATACGACTGCTTTATATGCACAGTAAGCATGAAAAGAAACCAATGAATAGGTTTCTAAAACAAATCAATTGATATAGTACTTTCTAGTAGCAGATGTAGTGGGATGTCTTGTCTATAAAAAACTGCAATATCCGGTGGCAATTCTGTGACTTGGCGAGTACCTTATTGCCGCCATTAAATAAGCAAACAACTATCGGCAGCGATAATACTGATAGTGATAGGGCAACGATGATTAAAAGATTTCTACCAAATGGTAGGACTTTTTGTTCAGGTAGGTCTTACGGAGTGAGACAAAATCAATTCGTAAACTATGATATAGAAGACAAGGCGAAATAAGTTTAAAATTACTCTGCCGACAAGAGTAGTTCGCTTAGAGTGGCTTTTGTACTAAGTATATTTTTTAAGAATCTAGAACCGAAACTCCCTATAGATAAACAAAATAGAGTTAAAATATTGGGAAAACTCGACAGCACCTGACTGACTTTAGCTTATAAACACATATTTGTAATCTGTCTACCGTCCCGTCTTAGGTTTGACTCCCGGTAAAACCATGAGTATTTTTGTTGCTGAAACTTGGGTATGAAAATATTGACTTATCTATAAGCAGGTATATCGTCGATAAGTACCCAAATTAAATAAGGTAAATAAAGTAAGTAAGGAAGTTTTTTTCTACATAGTAAAAATCCCAACTCATCACGTCATCTTCAAGCTGTGTACTAAACCAAACATTGAAAATACTCTCCCGCCAACGTTCGATTAAACAACAACAGTTACTTACACATATTACTTATCGTTAAGGCCAGAAACCTCTATAATTCTAGCTATCTTCATAAATAACCGTCCAACCGCCGCAGGAGATCTTAAATTGATTCTACGCTGTATAGAATACGGAAAATATCCGCATCGATCCATCTACCAATATAGAACGGGAGTATTCTGACATACACAAGAAAGGGGAATTTTAAAGAACTCTGAGAAAAAGTGTTTAAAGTCATTTTGTTTAATGATTGGGTCCAAGTCTTTCTGAACACTTTTACTACAATTATTAGGCATACATCCACTGAAGGGGATGCCTTGATACTCGTATGAGTCGAACACGCCCCCTAGACAGAGACACGCTGATGCCTTCCGCGCACGAGGAAAAGAGATGTAACACTCTTCGGGAATGGCTTTTTTGGACAAATTTCGATAAATACCTAACTTAGTAAAGTTTTATTTAAATTTCATAAAGTGAGATTTTAGATGAGATAAAATACAACTTGATTGTGTCGTAAAATAATGTATCTTTTGAGTAGGCTGAGTAAAAAAAGGAAAATACAGACCCAACTTTGGATTTTTTTTCTATCGACGAAATTTTAAGCAATCATGTATCGATAAATCAGTAAAACAATCATATAGTCAAGAATCATATATCTGAAAATCGGACCTTATTGTTTCTTAATCTAGTCAGAACGGCGTTTCAAAGCATGCGATAAAATATTTCCAATGCACCGCCTGAACACGTATTTATTTTGTGCTAATGATGAACCATTTGATAAAAATAGCTCCTAAGCCTGTCATATTATTATGTAACTTTTTAATGACATAAATAGTTGATCCACCCGATTATAATTTAACCTCTATATTTAAAGACTTTTGGCAGTTGAAAATATTAAGTCAAATGACGATGAAATAAAAACCACATTATTTTGTGTATTGTTTTAAGCATATAAAGCAAGCATCATACCGCCAATACTACATTTTAGGTAATTATCATTACTACAAGTATTCGATTCAAATACACTTAAAATAATGAACATCATGAATGCGTACTTTTGAATGTTTGATTAAATTATAAAAGCTATATTGATTTACTAAAGCGTTATTATTCCCTATATCGGATATAATAATAATAATAACTTTTCGCCTAGTAACGTTTACCCAAAATCTCTAAGCATAATATCGATTGTCCTAATTATTATTATGCATAATATTTATCGTGGCGAACATCGAATCGTCAAAGATTACTTGTGCTTTACATAGTATTAGATCTTAGTATTAGATGTACTGATTCTACTAATTAATTGGGAGATAAGCATCTGACGCCCCGGCATCAAGTCGACGGAGCCCGCCAGAAACTCGCTTCGTCAGCCTATCGTTTCACAGGCGCACTCAACCTATGCTTCGTTCGGGAGGTCACCGGCTCGCTTCGCTTCAACCTTGTACGCTCGCTCAACTCAGGCCTTAGGACTTCCTTCGCGAGCGTCTTTTTTTTTCTTTGTTTTTTTTTTCCTTGTTAGGCCTGCTGAGCGGTCTGCTTCAAATATGGTTAGGGATAACCTCACTGGGGGCCTTATGGGCCGCCCAGGGGGAAATTCCTTCGCGAGCTCCTGGCTCCAACGGGCTTTTATATACACTCGAGGCGCAGGTGTAGGACAGACAAGACCGTGCTGGACGTCCCCGGTCCTCTGATTCAGTTCTTATGTTTTTTATGTCAGATAATAATTAGCCGTAATAAGTTTTAGCCATTTAGATCTTCGACTATTTAATACTAATTCTAAAAGCTTCCGCCCGCGACTTCGTCTATGTGGACCCGGGATAAAAACGATTCTATATTTTAATTCAGGCTACATACTACCATCGTGCAACCATCCAAATTGGTTGAGCCGTTTAAGCGTGATTCAGTAACAAATATCGAAACATCTAAACAGCCAAACATCCAAACATTCGTATTTATAATATAACGAGCGTCCGCCCGCGACTTCGTCAGCGTGGACTCGGGATAAAAAATATCCTATTTATTTTAATCCAGGCTATAAACTATCTTCGTACAAAATTTCATCCAAATCAGCTAGGCCGTTTAAGCGTGATTGAGTAACAGACATCCAAACATCTAAACAGGCAAACATCCAAACTTTCGCATTTATAATATTAGTAGGATAGAAGGATTAGGAGCAACAAGAATTAGAACAACAAGTATGCAAAAAAAGATATGCGATATATATCATATGCCCTTCAAGATATACCAAAAATGTTCGGCCAAAAGATTTTAGACAATCATTGTATGCCACACAAAGGGCAGCCTTTCCGTGGAATATCAAACATTGAAACAAAATGAATTCACGGCGCTTGACTAAATTAGAAACAGGGATGGATAGTATTTATTAAGAAACAATACAGAGATTGTATCTGAAGTACAACTTTTAAATCTGCATTTCATGGATTGAATACCCATTATGCCCTGAATTATTTCTCTTTCACTTCATCTGCCATTCACAGAATTTTACTGTTTAACACACGCGCATGGCGATGGCGCTAAAATAATGAACGCAGTGATTTGGGTGCCAAGCGGCACCGCTAGGCTATAATGGGTAAGATACTCGTAGTAAGAAGTCTCTCTAAGTCAGTTCTAAGACTTTTTAATAAAACAGTGATAAGGTAAACGTCCGAGTGCTCGACGCTGTACTAGTATATGGGATGGGTACTCTATGTCAAAGTAATACGGGTTAAATTCGAACTAAGAGGATTTTTTTTCATTGAAATTTAAGCTATGTCACTTTGACAGCGACGAGCATTCGGACGTTTACCTTACTCGTGCATTTAACAGGAATAAATTTATTTCCTGTCAATCAAATAAATTAGAACATCTGGTGCGTGGTCAGCTCTATTAATATATAGCAAAGCTGAGGTCCACGAAAAGACCTAAAACTTTTTTTTTGTTACCAAGCTGAGCTAACTGCTTCGGGGGGCATTTCATGGGAACTTAAATAGTAGGTACTCCCTAATCTTCCAAAGTGATTTTAACAGAATGTCGCTAATTTCGTCAATGTCCTGACGTTCTAGTTGTGCGATAAAAAAATCGTACATGGCCTGGTCATTGTCACTTGTCTTGAGAGGGTTTATTATGGGTTCAAAATGCACGAACCGCAGTATTCTATCGTGCCATAGCGGCGGAATTCGGTTCGAAATTTTCATTCGCTTCATTGTCTGTCTGCGGGGTGCTCTGAATACTGGGTCAGTACGGAGGCTTAGGGTCCAGGATTGAAACATTTAACAGATACAATTCGTAGTTTTATTTCTAGACAGGAATGACAGAAGTCGTCTGCATGGAGACGTTTTATATACCGTGCCGACAAGGATGCGCGGAGAGGTGCGCTGTAGCTACACGTTTATAACATATGGCACCAGATCCGTAGCTGCAGGTAAGTATGCCGTTCTCAGAGTAAGCAATTACTACGGGGATAGGCTCATCGAAAAACGCTTACCATATTTGCTTAATGCTTTACCTGCGGCTATTAGACAAGAGAAAAACAAAAATAAATTTAAAAGAGCCCTGTTGAAACACTATCTCGACAGTATTTAAATACTTAAATACCAAATATCTTATATCTAGTTACCTATCCACTTTATACAACATCATTTAAAGCTGTTCTTACTTCTTAAGACTTTACTAATTATATTTATTTATTTATTTATTTATTGATACATGGAAAACCAACAGCGCAACATATTTATAGACAAAATAATAAAAACATATAGCCAATTACAGGTTCTCACTTATAGAAATAAACTAACACAAATAAATCTATAGCCAAACTTAAACTTAGCGTACATTACGCACAGTAACCAATCGCGCACCAATAGCAAGGTATATAGACTGATTAGGACTTTACCACTTTATATAGACTCATTATCATTAAGACTACCTCAAATTATATAGACTCATGGATCCCACAGTCAAACTGTGCAAACAGTTTTGTGGGACTTTGTATTTAATTTTAAGTCATTGTAAAGTGCTTAACTAAAATAATAAATAATAATAATAATAAGACAATTATTGTTTCTTTGAAACTTTCAAGGCCGCGATTCTTTGCAATAATTTACTAACAGAAAGCTGCAATATTTTGAGATACTTACCGGATGAAATGGAGGTTCAAAGTACAACCAGACATAAGAGAACAAAACCTGGATATCGTTTTTTTTCCATGTCATTCTGATTTTGAACGACGGGCATGAAGGTGGGGATATCGTAGGTACCTTTAATCTCATATCATGCCCCCGTTCCAATTAGATACACTGGGTAGATTTTTGTATTTTTATATTGTGTTACCAATTGCGCAATTATTTATTAGATAGCAATATTTCTCTTCGGCTGTTCCGAAACACTAACGCTAATGTTTTTTTTTAATAAAGGCACATAAGGAATCTAATAACATTCTTACGTAACTTTTATAATAAGAACGTAATATATTTACTAGATAAGATTGAGCCGGGGCGAGGTAGCCTCGACTTTAAGTGACCCGGGCTAGCGGCAATAAATTTATTGGAGCTTATCGGTTATTTTCGTTTAGTGCTTCTCCACTTACCGTCAGGTGGACTCCAACGATATCCGATAACAAAACAATGTAGCTGAAGTTTATGTAGGTTATAAAGGACAAGGGGGAGGGGGGATGGTACCCCCGTATCCTTTTTTTAGCCATCAAGTACTCGTTGAGTGGGTTCCAATGAGCCCTAACAAGTGGCGGTAATTTTGTGTAATTGAGAAGTTCTTATTACCGTACCTCCCGTCTCCATCGTCACACTAGGTTTATGGTACCATCAATTTTTTGCAATATTTCAACTCGATTGGACTTCAGGAAGTTAGTCAAGCATTGCACATACAAACTAATTAACATATTTGACCCAAACAAAGTAATTAACATACAATACAATACCTTATACATACTTACTAACACGGTAATTGATCATACCATTTATAAATACTGTCAAAAGGACGTTTAATAGTAAACGAGTACCTATTTTAATGTAAAGTTTGAAAGACCGATCGCACTTGCTTTTGAAATAAAAGTGTAACGCATACGTTATAAGAGTATCAAAATTATTTAAAAGGAGTCAAAATTTCAAATTACTGGCGTGATTTTGACGCTAACCAATTGATGCTGATTCATTCGTTAAAATCGCGACGTGTCACTGAGTATACGCATAGTTATCGTTTATATTTTCAGCTTCAGTGTGCGCGAGCCCTAATTGTGTCGCATCGGTCTCCAAGAACTTTAACTTATTTTCATCACACTTGCTCGAAAAGGGCTTCATAATGCGCAGACATACAGAGCTGTAATAGCCTGTGTTACGCCCACGGGCGTAATGGTTTTTTTCTTAAATTGTATCTGTCACTCATGCGGCAGTTACAAAGCAAAGAGGTTTTATATCAAATACGATGTCTGAAAACGTATTTATAAATAAATTTAAACTTAAAAAAACTACTTAAACATGTTTAACTGAATTATTTACAGATTTAGTAGTTATTTAGTGTCTATCTAAAATGTTTTTAAGTGTTTTCAAATCGTGGCTGTATACCGAAGGGTCTTTGCCATACGCGCCTCACGTCAAATTCAACAAAATGGACGACTGACATGTTGCAGTTTTTATTACGACTTGTATTCATTTCATCTAAAATGTATTTGTTTCCTCGCAAAGGTGATGAAAAACATTGTGTATAACACGGGCGTAAGAACATTGCAAACTCGAGTCATCAAAAGCCCTCCGCCTTCGGCGTCGGGCTTCTGATAGACTCTTGTTCGCAATATCCCACTTACGCCCCTTGTTAAACAATGTACTATTTCATCACACTTGCTCGTAAAGGGCTTTATAATACGCAACCATGCAGAGCTACAATAGCTTAAATTTCGCCCGCGGGCGTATTGTTTATTTTTTCTTAAATTGTATGTGTCACGCGTGCGTCATTAAGGCAAGGAGATTGTAACTCAAACACGATGTGAGAAAACCTATTTATAAATAAATCTAAACGTATAAAAAGAATGAAACACGTTTAACTGCATTGTTTAAAGATCTAATAATTTAAATATGGTAAGTAAGTGTGTCTTGTCTGTAAAATACTTTAACAGTGGTTTTAAATCGTGGCTGTATGCCGAAGGGGCTTTGCCTTACGCGCCTTATGTCAAATTCAAATAAATGGACCATTGACATTTTCTATTTTTTATTGAGATGTGTATTATTTTTGTTTCAAAAGTATTTCATCATCATATCAGTCGAAAGACGTCCACTGCTGGACATAGGCCTCCCCCTAAGAGTCAAAAGTATTTGATACTTCGCAAATGTGATAAAAAACATTGTGTGCGACACGTACGGTAAAAAGACCGGATTGCACTCCGGGAGTGCCGGCAGAAGTGAAAACTCAATAACATTGTAACAGTTTTTCGATCAGGTCACGTGACATCTTACGGTGTCACCCTAAAAATGAATTTGACGCAAATTTATAAACAATTATCAATTACTTGTCGGACGGGCCCGTCGGCGCACCGAGGGGCGGCGACAAACACAATGCCAATTTACACCCTTTTCACGAAACAAATTATTTAATTAAATATTTTTGTTTCGTGTTATTTTTAACGAGGAAGTTACCCCGATCATTTAAAAAAAAAAAAAAAAAAAAATGTCGTTTATAAAATGATTGGGGTAACTTCCTCGTTAAAAATAACACGAAACAAAAATATTTAATTAAATAATTTGTTTCGTGAAAAGGGTATAATGTACACCAGCGCCATCTCTCTCGCTAAGTCCGAAACTACCTGATGTGGTTCGATTAGAATGAAGCGAGCGCATAGCTCGCCCATTAGAGTGGTGCCAAGACTGTGAAACAAGTCTATAACTCGATACAGAGAGGGCGCTAGTCTTAGCGGGAATATAGTGGAAAAATATACAACTTGCGTCACTGTCCTCGTAGCTCAGTTGGTAGAGCAGTCTAGCGTTAATAGAAAGGTCGCAGGTTCGAATCCTATCGGGGGCTACAGACGAAGATGGTTTATTTTTCCATTATATTCGTTCTCTGTATCATATCGTTTATAAAATGATCGGGGTAACTTCCTCGTTAAAAATAACACGAAACAAAAATATTTAATTAAATAATTTGTTTCGTGAAAAGGGTATAATGTACACCAGCGCCATCTCTCTCGCTAAGTCCGAAACTACCTGATGTGGTTCGATTAGAATGAAGCGAGCGCATAGCTCGCCCATTAGAGAGGTGCCAAGACTGTGAAACAAGTCTATAACTCGATACAGAGAGGGCGCTAGTCTTAGCGGGAATATAGTGGAAAAATATACAACTTGCATCACTGTCCTCGTAGCTCAGTTGGTAGAGCAGTCTAGCGTTAATAGGAAGGTCGCAGGTTCGAATCCTGTCGGGGGCTACAGACGAAGATGGTTTATTTTTCCATTATATTCGTTCTCTGTATCATATCGTTTACAATACCAATTTGTTTTTGCCATTTCCAAATATTTTTCAAAGCTTTATCTCTTTAGGAATAACGTCTAAATTCGAACTATTCGAATTTGCAAGAACAGCAGACGGCGGTGGCCACCAAAATATCAATTTGTTTTTGCCGTTGGTAAATATTTTTCTAAGCTTTATCTCTTTAGGAATAACGTCCAAATTCGAACTATTCGAATTTTCTCAATAGCAAAACAGTGAAGGACGCCTTGGTATTATTACAAATTTATTTGCAGAATATGCTATTGCAAAAAGTGTTTAAGGGCTTTATACTCTTACGAATAGCATTCAGTTTTGAATGAAGTCGAATCGGCTAGCAGCAAAAAGTCACCTCCTTCACATCTGACGTCACAAAACTCTGTCGCGTATTTATCAATTTTTCCCCATCCCAAAAAGTGCTCAGCGCCGCTAAAGAAGTTTTCACTTCAAAAATTTTTTCAAACTCGAATCATCAAAGCTTTCTGTCATCGGCGTTGGGCTTCTAATAGTCTCTCGTTCGTTAAACTATCTATTTGCGTACTTGTGCCACAATGTGCTATTGTTTTTTTTATTCTTCTCGTATCATATATTATAATATACTTCGATTGACATCTAATAGGGCTTGCAGATTCCTGCTCGCTCATGGATTACCGTAAAGCATCGCATTTCATCGTACGCCTCGGAATGTCGGGACCAGATCATGAATGTGTTCAAGCCTCCATTCTGGAACGCGCTTTTCACATATTGAAATCGTATGCGGATCATCTTAGTTCACTTGCTCTCGTGCTCGTTTCGTCACGCGTGGCGAAAATTCAAGTGTTTGTGAGCGTGACGACGACGACCGTGAATTATTTTTCTCTAGTTGCCTACTTAGCTTCACATGTGTATTATAGTGAATCCAGGTCGAGCCTATTTCCTTTCAGGGATTGATTGTGTGGGACACAAACTTAAAATCTCATAAACTTTTCCTCTTTAAAATATTATTACCATAGAAAGAATTGAAGAAGGTAGCTATAGAATATATATATAGGTTTGACAATAAACTTTTCTCAAACATGCAATGAAATACTGACGTTACGTTCTTTAAGCTGCGAAGTATCACATTTCAGATGCGGCGAGACGACAGGCCCATAATGAAATTTCATATGAAATTGGAAGCCTAGAATTGCAAAGTGATTGTCTTCTGTTTCGTCTTCAGTTGGTGGCACACCATCATGGCTTTATGGCAATAAAAAAATGGTAAGTGCTTTTTTTTTAATTTCATTGCATATTTGAAAAAGCTCTATACCTCGACTGCAACTAGGGATTGCCAGACTCTTATCTCTATCCAGCCTCACTACGCTCGTCCTTCTATATCCACTTGGCCAGTAATTCCTATTTTCCCAGCCTCAGCAGTAATGTACTATTTTAGAATCACAGCGATGATGCAATAGTACCTAATCGTCCGTTCTGCTCTTCTACAAAAAAGCTGATCATAAATGTGATAAAAAAACAGTTTTTAGAAAGCGAATCGGGTATGGCTAAGAGCAAAATCAAACACAAACGTAATTCGAAGTAAGCCGAACCTAAGTATAAAGGTACGGATTCTGTGTAACTTCCAGTCAAAGTGCTTTACCTCAGCGGGCCTTTACGTGTCGCCTCGGTTGTGTGACGAGAATCGGAAATGGGTTCGGAATGTTTTGTGGTTATTTCTATTGGACCCTGAAAGGGGTACTTACTGTGACATTTTTAACCGCCGTTTCCTCGTTTAACATTGGACGGTAGTATAGTCGAAAATGCCAATTTATAAAACAATTCGACCGCAAATCAAAATGAGAACAAAATCAATACTAATGTTACGTTCAGGATGTAATTTTAGGTTTGAGATTACGTTACTAACGTTAACCTTTTAGCGTAGAACTAATTACAGCACGAAATGACTTCGACTGTTCTCGTGAAACAACTATTAGTCGAACATGATACATAAAATGAGCAAATAAAATTATTCACGACCTTCTACGTATTAACATAAATTCTGCTAACCCAATTGATATCCCAAGCCACTATCAAGTCATTTATTATGCATCTCCCAACTCATGTTTAAAGCCAGCAGCTTTGACGTCGTTATTGTACCAGAGGGAACGAGGGAACACCTAAATAAATACCTACAAATAGACTCAGTAGTGCCTACGTAGAGTGTTGTTGACACAGCACTGGCTGCGTATTATTGATGGGCATAATTTATCGCATTGCCCGCTGTTCTAAGGGGAATGCGAATGGAATCACGAAAGTACCAACCCTAAATTTATGATCCCGTGCCGGAACTTTTGATGACTGCAAATTTTTCAACTTCGCCCTAAAAAAAATGACAGTCGCCAACTTTTGGCGACGAGGTGGCAATATTAATTATTGTCGCTGAAATCGTTCGAAGGACCGCGTTTAGGCCAATAATGGGGATGATGAATTACTATCTTAACGTACACCTATAAAAAAACATTATGTACTTGTTTATCTTTTTTCTTCAGTTGTATAATCTGTTAATTAAATTGTCTCGCCGCAAAACATGAGCATTCCATTTTCATTTCGGAAAAGTATAAATCGCACATTTCTTCCGTATTTGCCGTACGATGCGGCCGTCAAACGCCAATCGCTGGCTGCGCCGAATGGACAACCGGGAGGATCTTGAAAGCAATTTTCCCACTGACTTGATAAGTAGGTAAATACGTAATTTCATGCCGCATTAATTTCTAAGCAGATCATATGGCGGCCTCTTCCGAATTTGCATTTGCTTGTGTTGTCGTTTGTCAAGTCACGAAAAGAGAATCAGGGGGATTACCGCATATTGCTTGGGTAATCAAAACGGTATTATATATTTTAATGATGCAAGAGAAACGATACGTGTATAAAAGCTAATTGTTATATTTATAACAATTAGCTTTTATACACATAAATGTTAAAGTGTCAACCTTTGCTAAGGCAATTTAGGGGAACAAGTAATTCGTTTCTCTTTGTGTAACGTAACACCTTGGCAAGAATAATTTAATTTTAACATAATAAATAAATATTTTATGAACAAAAAAGTTATTACATATTTTTTTGTAGGAGTCTTAGTCCGCAAACATAGTCCGTTCGCGTCAGTCATTTTGATAATATACAAATATGTTATATTCTAAGCGTTCATAAAGTGACGCGATGGTTGCAGGGATGCATTATATTTTATCCTATTTTAGATTTGAAATAATATTTCATAATGATACATATTTTACTAAAGATTTTCTTTCTGAATCCAATTAAAAAGTAGAACTAGGTATAGCAATAGGAAATGCTAAAGTACCAACGTAGCACTAATATATGTCAACGCAGGATGTATCTTTTGTGTTCTCAGCCAACTAATCTTGCTAGCATCACATTTTTGCGCGTTGCTAGGATGTTTTCTGACCATAGCTGGAGAGAGGCCAAGAACTCGTCATCTTATTTTATGCCGTTGTGGCGTCAGCCTTGTTCAGAAAGCGATTGTAATGTTTAGTACATTTTTGGCGGCAAAGCGGTTTGACTCATAAAAATTCTCATTACGTTTTAAATATACCGGCAACACTGAAAAATTCTGAAGAGTTGTCCGAAACCATCATTATTCCGAAACTACAAAATTCCTAACGCAATTTTCTGATTAACTAAAATTTGGACGCAGTTGATTGTATAGAATATATAAATAATTTAGAATAGATTCGTATTATACAGGGTGGAATCTTGAACGTGATCCAAAATAGCAAAATGTGAATCTATCCATGATTCTGAGCAACTTTTATTATGGGACCAACTTTGTGTTATGCCAAAAAAATCCAACTATTTCATTAACTCTGCTCATTTTAGACTGACAAGAATGTATGAACAGGTGTGTTTTTTTTGGCATAACACAAAGTTGCTCCCATAATAAAAGTTGCTCAGAATCATGGATAGATTCACATTTTCCTATTTTGGATCACGTTCAAGATTCCACCCTGTATAATAACAATCCAAAAATGCCTTCAGCGATAAAAATATGCTTTCGGACAAACTACTCTTTGGAATTATGTAGTGTAAATACCCCGTTTATTCCCTATTCTGGATAAGAAACAAAAAGTCGTCCGTTATGTTAAACGTAACAAAAGAAGTTGTTGAATTTTTTCTTGTAAAAAATGTGCCAATGTTCGGTAAATTAAGCCTCATACCCATTTGGCTATAATACGCAATTACGCATACTTACGCATTTGTCCTTCTGTAAAGATCTATCATATAAATTAACGATCGAATGTAAAGTTAACTGTTAACGCTGTATAAAGTGACTTTAAACGTGTCAGACTTATTGCTTTTTAACGTCCGAAGGCTCAACTTAACTGTGTAGTTAACGTTATGTTAACAACACACAAAATAAACGACCTCACTAAAAGACACAATACTAAAACGATTACTACAACGAGTGATTGAAATGTACATTGGGCATTTCAATGTGTATT
Source organism: Epinotia ramella (assembly GCA_947578815.1). Classification (NCBI taxonomy): domain Eukaryota; kingdom Metazoa; phylum Arthropoda; class Insecta; order Lepidoptera; family Tortricidae; genus Epinotia; species Epinotia ramella. Next base: position 12,660,787 of record OX388213.1, on the reverse strand, counting down.
GCGTGATCGTTACGGATGATCCGTATCAAAGCGATATGATTTAGATAGACTCCGAAGCTGACTAGAATATAAAGATTTTAAGATTCGAAAAAGTGCTCTTACTTCCAAAAACTGAAACCACAACTTTTTACTTTATTACTTACTTTATTTTTGTCATTGTAACACGAGCCAAAAAAGCAATTTTCTTGTACGTAAAATATAATACCCAAACTATCCCCCAAAGTTAGACGTCCCCTCGATTGCCTTTAAATACACTTTCATCTTTTCAAACTTCAGATCTCGATATCGTTTTTTCCGTTATTTACGCAAAAATAGTTTCCGTTTTTGTTTCGTCGAGAGCCGTGGAACCCCATAAATATCCCCTCCGGAAACATGACAAACAATTGTATAGTCGGACGAAATATACCGTAACGATAAAAAAAGCTTTGTAGTTCGGTATATCACTATAATAATCTGTTTGGAAAAGTGTTCTAAGGACATCCTCCGGCTATTCTGAAACCTTGTGTTTACAAAATGGATTCTGTTATTATAGCAGACAAGGAGTGAAACATAAGAGGTGATACAAGATTCGTGTTTCCGGCTCAGTTTATGATGAGAAAATAATGAACAATAGGACCATATGATACTCAACGACATAAAATGAAACGCCACCATGTCCAGTCGGATAACGTCAGTATGCATTTTATTCATAAATTACAGGCATGATACAATAGTAGATTGTATGACAAGGGGCTAAAATGAGCCATATTACCACGCGATGGTTATTTTTCGAGATTTAAATTGTTCGAGAGGTAATATGGCTTTTAGACCAGAGCTATACACTCTACTTTTCACTTCAACTGCGAGAAAATAGTAAAAACGAAAGATTATCTATCCATAATTAATAAATAAATTCACGGCAAAAAAGTGGTTCAATACGAATGTGGCCGCATGATTTTTTTTTTAAACTGCTTTGACACAGATATAAAATATTGACCCCGCGAATAAGCGCCTCTCACCGTGTATAGGCGCCTCCAAACGGCCGAGCGCGGTGGACAGCATACGGGGCATAAGATAAAGCGTAATAGATAGCAGTCTATCCCGCTCAATCTCATAGCTTATGCCAATTAATGATTGTGATTTAGGGATTGTAAACACCTGTTTTCTTATTGGTCGATTGTAATATCTAGCTGTATTCTGGTTAGTTGATAGCAAATACAAATATTTTTTGAAAGTTGTGATTGGTGGATTTAATATACAGGGTGGAAAAATCGAATGCAACGCGGATGGCAACTACCTTAAATATTGTAAATAGCACATTATGTGTAAAGGAAACATTCCTTTGTTTTTAAAATCAATAAATTCTGCAGTTAAGGATTTATGAAAAATCGCTTGCCTCAGTCGGGACTCGAACCGGTCAATTTTAAAACAAAACTTTAGCTTTGCTTGCTAAGCCTAATATGATAAACTTTTCGAGCATGAGAAGTGAAATAGTAGACTGTACAACAAGTGCATAAAACGCACCATTTTACGCTCGCCAGCTCGCTCAGATGGATATAAAATCGTATGTAAAATGGGTTTTATGGACGAATAGGCATGATGCCTCATGTTCAAATTGATAAAATAGTGATGCTAAATGGATAGTAAACCATCAAATTATCGTAATAAAGTATACATTATAAAATATAATTAAAATCATAAAAAGATATGAACCTTGAAAGTTTAGAAAAAATATGCATTTTTTTTTATTGTCCAAGAGTAAATTAAAAGCTACCAATAGAATCCTTACGCTTTTCTAGAAACAAAATTGTAAATCAACTATGTACTTAAACGCAGTATTTCGCGACCGAAACAACAATTTACCTGATTTTCCATACTACGATTAGTACAAATATACAAATGTGACGTCACACTTGTATAGACACACAGTATGACGCGTTTCGCGCTGCCGCCAGCGAGGTCAATCTTTATCTCAACTTTCTCAATTAATAGGTATTTATGTTCTTTAATTGTAGTTGCTCCCATACAAACATTTGTTCCTCTCCAAAAACTGGTTCGAATGACGTCACGAAAAAGTGTTAGTCATCATCCCTATTGTACACTCTACTTTTCACTTCAATTGCGAGGAAATGAAATGAAAATATTTTTTTTCAGTAGGTACAAGTGACGCCTGACTTAGGTCGTTACATACTGCTCAGTTATAAAAATATTTTGTTTTTTATATCTATGATAACTTATTGTTATGGTTTAAATATTATTATATTGATTAATACCAAAAGCATATTTTTTTTTAATAAGACGAAATAAAAACTATAAGTTTATTTCATGAAGTTTAATTGTGTACATTGGCTGTTGGTATCCTTGCCTTGGTCTAAAAATACTAAAGAAACATAATAAAATTAAAATAAAGAGTTTATTCTATGAAGTTAAAGTTGCTCGTGTGGCTGTTGGACCGATTTCCCTGGTCTTCGACGAAGATTTTACTTTAGGCACTAGAAAAAAGCGACTTTATGTCGCCTACGCACAGCATAAAGAAGAGCATGAGAAATGAAAAAAATATTTTTAATCTTCATTCTATGCAAGGTGACCACGAAAAGCAAAAAAAGAAGACTAATTAAAACATAAATAAATGATACTTCTAATTTGTTTAACAATAGCAAACTATAGTAGCATGATGTTTTATTAATAGGAGCAAGTGGTTTACCCGATATTACGTCTTGATATTGTAACGGTTCAACCTTTTAAAATGTCTGACTCTTTATGCTAACCTATTCTGAACTTAAATTAACCCCTAGCTGTAAGCTGAAGCTCCTGAGAAGCCTCTAGTCGTCTGAAAATGGAATCCTACCTGAAGGAAAAGCTATTGAATAAAATTAAACGGATAGTAGTGAGAAAATAAATCATTTATTTACCATAAAAATATCGAATTAGTTTGGTTGTTTTGAAGCTAAAGAACCTTTGATTAATTAATCCAGTAAAATCAAGACTCGATTATGCTGGATATCCACTTTGATCCTATAAATACTAACTCGTACCAAAGTGAATAGAAAACCGAGTTAGTTCCGGCCGATCCTACTAGAAAGGTTGCGTTTTATTCTAGTCTAGATAAATCTATCCTACGGCTACAGAATCTCTGGTTATTTATGTTAAAGTAATCGAGCTTGAGTACTTTAACAGACCAAATCGTCTCCTAGGATATTGTCGGACGGAAAGAGATTCGGTCAAAGAAAAAACCATCCGACTCCAGGCCTACAATGCCGTAATCTAACCTAGGAATGATTATCTCTGGAACCTAACCTCGAAGACCTATTTAGACCTAAGCTATACGTGATTCGCGCTGGTGAAGTGGCTTGGCGTGTGATAGCGTCTAGTGGAGGAGATCCCGCATTGCGTGAGTAGACCCAGGCCCTTTTCGAGAAGAATGGAGGCTGTATTCTATAAAGGAAAAGTTACACGTTAATTGACATCATACCATAAGTATATTTTCACACCTACAACTTAACTTACTTGCTTCTTCAAACCAACAAAATCCACAACTTATTATGGAATAACTTACTTATCTAAATAAGCTATATATAAATATAATTCACATAGTTAGATTTTTGTCACTCCTTCGAAGGAGTTCGTTCAATGATGTACCTACATCTTAAAATATTAAGATTTTGATGATGATGATGATTTTGGATGATGACGTTGAGATACAGAAATAAATGGTTAAAAATGGACTATCGTTTTGACCTATTTATTACGTACAACTTATATTATAAATCATTTCCTAATATTCACATCCGTATGATTAGTTATTAAGATTAAATCGGAGAATAAATTAAATCGCTTAAAATTTACAGAATGATTTTTACTATAGAGATATTTCAAAGGTTGTAGTGTGACTGGTCTAGCGAACAATCCCAGCTTTGCAGGACCCAAAGGCACCTTTATAGTCGAGAGATTGATAGATATACGACGATGCACAATTGAGCCTGACAACTGGCAATTAACCACCATTCCAATCACACCATATTTATTGAAAATTCCATAACAAAATTCCTCGGTACATGTGTTAACTTGAACTACTGACATCTAACTTTCATAAATGTAGAATTTAGATATTAAGGTAAAGTATGCATCCCTTGTAAAATCGATAACAAATCTTCTCTAACAGAAGGGTCAATCTAAAACTAGACAACCAGACAAACGGAAAGAAACCTCAATTAGCAAGATCGAGATCCCTTGACCACTCGCCCTTGTCAATGCATTCCATGTAGGGTTCGTCAAAAGTAGTTCACGTCTCTCCAGATTGGGAACCTCTTATCGAGCGAACCACCTATGTCTGGGTCGTTGACAGTGTACTTGCAGCTATGGGTGGCTTACTTAAGGAGACTCAAACACGAATGCTTACACACAACATTGTATCGACTTTACTCAGAAATCACACTACTAATTCCTCATGACACCGACTACCCCTAATTTCTTATATATTTCCGTGTGGAATCATGTTGGCTCGCAACATTTCTATTAATAGTTTGTTACCTGAAAGAAGCTGCTCGGTTTTAACACTTTTAACCAATTACCTAACAAAAGGAGTTCCGTATAAAATAGCCCAATAATAATAATATCCTAATAATAAACCTCACTCATGAATTACTTCAATGCATCAGTGGTACTTGACGTATATACTAAATCACTACATATGTTTACTAGTGTAATTTGGTATTACACTAATTTACTGAAACACCTCGCGAAACTTAATTAAAATAAACGCATTCGAATAACTGAATTACATATGAAAAATAGTACGGCAACAGTCGTACGTAATATACTAAAATAGCTTATATATAACCGTATTCCTAATAGTATAACCCTACATAATTACTAATAATTGCTCGCTGATTAGGCTTAAACCTTAACCATCAATTATGCATCGCTTAGAGATAAACCGCACTCTTGAATGGAGGTAGTTACAAAGTTACAATTCCGCTACACATTTAAAACACTCGCATAGGTATATACTTTATGCTGACAACCGATATTGATTGCTAATAGAAAGATATGATAATGTTGGAAATAGACACAGACAATACACTCACTGATCAGTAAAATAAAGTTAGATTAAAATCCTACCAGAGATTGGGCTCGCTGGGACCACCCAATTTACCACAACAGCCGAAGATGCTGCTCGACGGTAGACCTTGCAGCTCTGCCATACACTGCTAGCCTCTGCCTCTGGCTCCGTCGCTGCTTCGTAGTAGTTGGAGTCCCGTCTCGTGTCCGTAGAGAAGTGAAGTGTCGCCCCACAGGTCCCGAGAAAAAGTGATTTGTTGCTCCGTCCGTGTCCCGTGAAAAGTGACGCTCCTCCGCGCTCAACGCCTTAAATACCTTCGCCGACACCAGAACCACTGTAACATGAACTCTCAACCGATATAAACCCTTATGGTCATTGTTATAGCTTATTCAATCGCTTGCACCCCCCCCTACGGCGTCGTCGTAATCATACATCTTTCTCCTATTCAGTGTGTAACGTTGGCGCCACTATGTCTGGCCCACGCCACACAAGTCGAAACCCGTCGCACCACAATTACTAGCTCACGCTGTATGTTGATATTCAATACCAAAATTAACCTCAAACATTACAAAAAATGAAATTTAACTGGAATACATTTAAACTCACCCTAAAGTTGGTTTCTGAGTTCAAACAACGTTTATTTTAGATTCCTCCTAATTTCATCTAAACCGGCGTTAATTTATAAATAATAGTTAACTATCAACGAACCTAGCATTAAGCAAGGTAACTAGATAATGACATCTTCATATTATAAAACCCTAGATCAACCTTTTCACCTATTCTTAGTCGAAAGGACGTACTTAATGTTTCCATCTATTTTAAATATAATTAACACAAATTACAGTTAAAACAAAGCTTACTTAATGATGTAAATTCCCTCAGATATTCAAGAAATCCTCAATTAATAGCATTTTCTAATATGTCAACCAACATCGTTACTTTACATAAACCCAAATATATAATGAATGATATTTACTCTATTATAGCGATAACTAGCATTTACTAGAACCAATAGATCTTGACCTAAACAAACCAAATATATGGAACCCACAAGTGTTCCCTTTTACTACGTATTATTCTAAATTATTAATTTGAATTATAATAATACTCTCATAATATAACAACATCCGTTAAGCCTTCAAATTGCCTCATAATTTAAATAACAGTCCCAATGAAAAACGCCTACTTCTTTAAAGCGAGCAATTTCTACTCTAAAATTGAGGCTGGTTCTGAGAACCGTCTCATTCTGCCCCATGATAATGCACAGCGTGAAATCTACGATTTCAAACGAAGCATTATCACAACACTAGTATACCACATAACAGTTGACTAGAAATTGCGACCTCTTTGGACACACAAAAAAAAAACTTACATTTAACTCCTTTTAACCTGCCGTCCTCCCATAGTATTTTTAACAAAAAAATCTAATTGAAGTCCAAGTCCATTCGCTATGTTAATTACTTAACCCCTCAGTGGAAACTGACAAAATTCAACCCCTTAACTTGGAAAATTTCAATTTATTGATATATCAATCTCTCCAACAAGTGCATATTAAGGTGTGGTGTGTGTTTAACCATAACATCGTTTGACAGCGATTTAGCAAAAAATTATAGTATCACCTTGAATTTCAGGATACCTTCTGGCAACCCTCAACACAAGTTAGACCACATATCTCGGTCGATGATACACAAAACCCCCCCAAACTATATACAATGATTCTATATATTACCTCAAACCTCCGAAATCCTTCAGGCATTCGTTGATTCAAGTTAGACCACATATCTCGGTCGATAATATGCAAAACCTTCCCACTTAACAAGAAAACGTCTCTCCAGGCCGCCTCTATTCGCCAAGAATACCAGGTTGTGAATCCGATAGACACACGTGATCCGATGTTACAATATCACCCTGTGCCCCCAAATTCCTTCAGGCTATTGTTGACCCAGGTTAGACCACATATCTCGGTCGATGATACCGCAATACCTCCCCCAACGAACAGAAGGCCTCTGGTTTACGTTATTAATCACAATATCAAACAATTTCATGGAGAATGTTTCACCTTGACTGAGATATCCGACTTCAGACTGCTTTCATACAGATGGCAAGATGTCCATAACTACTGGGTTACTTAAAATTAACCCATTTAATGCTCCGACTATACCACCAAATCATTAATGAATGATAATACCGCCAGAACATCAAACCAAAATTTAAACTATAACAATTGTTGATCGCGTTTTTGCAAACTACACCAAACATGGCCCAGTCGCGTACAGTCACATTCATTAACCTCCTCAAGGTCTTAGATATGCCGTGACATCCTTGGAGAATCCGACTACACGCGTCAACACCCTGTCTAGCAACCAAACGTGACTCAGCCGCGCATAACTGCATTCATCAACCTCCTCTAGGCCTTGGATATGCCATGATATCCTTAGAGAATCCAACAATACTCGTCAAGTCCCGTCCAGCAATACTGTAAAAATGCCATGTCTACTTTACTATACATTCGGAACTACTTCATAGATAAAAATCGCAACACCCTACCATCTCGCATAAATAACAGCCTTACTAAAATATATTAAATAACCAAAGTTCATAGAACTTTCCTCAAGGTTGCAACCCTGATTTGCAAAATAAATTAGGAACCAATTAAAAGCCCTCCAAGTGGCTTAAAATAATTAAAATATACCAGATATATTAAATCATTTCAAAATGACTGTTCGTTGACAAATCATTCTGACGAAATTGGTGTCGGGAATACCTTTTTCAAGAAGAGATGTGTCGGAAGATGAATGGTAAGCGCAGCTTCTTGTGGAGTATAATGTCACCACGATCAGTCACACATGGACCTTGTCAAAAAAATTGACTGTAACCTAACCAACTATAACCGTGGAAACACTGGTGTAAATATTTTTTGGCGAGATCAAATACCAATAAACCTAGATTGTACCTTGAATTTCGATCAACTGGCCGAAGTCCATTCATCACACAACATAATTCCTCTCAGCGCTGCCTGCCATGCGGTCGCATACATCACTTTCATTCCTGTACACACTAATCACACTTTAATAAATGGTTCTAAACCTAACCATTAAACCTAATAACCATTTCCTTCCGCTTGACTTAACCCAATCAATCGAACTCGACAGTACAATCACATTAATATTAATGCTTTTCCCAAGTTAATACACTAAGTGAATCGACATATATATTTTAAGCACATTATCTGTAGTCAATATTATATATTTTGAAACAAAATGATTATGAAGCAAGATGAATACATGATACGATGTAAAATATATTTTACTCTAATTTTCATACGAAAATTTTGATGTTATACCATCACGAATTTCATATTATGCTAAAAATACTACTACTTATTTTATTAATAGAACCAAGATCACTTGCTAAACTGACTCGTAAAACCCTACACACACAGCGAACCAACTCGGCCCTCATCCGTTTATAGATTATAAAAGGACAGCAAGTCAATCTCATTTTACCTTCTTAATCTAAACTGCAAATATTTAACAATAACCAACGCCCCTTTGATGTGACATCTAGTAAATATCTGAAAATAAACAATAAACAATTCATTAAATAGTAACCTTTTACAAATAAACCCTTAAATCTACAGAATACTAATACTTTTTTCTTAACATGAATTAGCGATTACTTCTTAAAATTAGTATAAAACGTAATTTAAATTAAATCCTTTGTTAAACTCTCGTAGCCAATTCCAACAAAATATGGCAAAACCCAAAATCATTGAATCCAATCATGATAGATAGACATGGTATAGGTACTTAAACCTAGGATACCTCGGTGAAATAATTCTACATTAATTTAACTATAACCTCTTCATTTTTCCTTCTTCATTTTTCTGACTCGATTTCCGTCTTCTTTCTTCATTAAGGATTTTCGCAGGATCCTAACCACTAGACGATCACGGCCAACATGACAAAATACCTATACATCCCGACAGTGGACGATAAAGTGATAGATGACCTACCCCATTTCTAGCAACTCGTCGATTTTCCAAACCTACTTAGTTCTTTATATACCACTATACACTTATCACATGTGAGCATCTATCTAAATAACGTTCCTTAAACTACTTGCAACATTATACTACCTAATCTAACTGGATTTTAATTACCTAAAATAATACTTCTAAAACAACGCAACAAATAGGTGAAGAATAACAATGGACGAGCGAGAAAGAAGATGTGAGCATACAAATTATACGAGTATATATGAAACAATTTATCCCGAGCCCCAAAATCGTTGTTGTATACCTTCATAACTCTTAACAATATTTTAGTTACATTGCCGGACAATCTTCTACACCTAAAAATAAATACAACGCAACACGTTACTCTTTTTTTCCTTTTATACAACAACAAAACTTCCGAACTCACAACCTTGGCTGACAAAAAAAATTCATATAAACATTACGCAACCTTCATAATTACTTAATTACTCTCCCGCTGATAAATCGTTAAATTTTAGCTGTCGAAAATGAATCGTGCACAAGATAAGGTAAGTCAATATTGCAAATAAATGTACGCCACTTAATCTTGAATTCCGAAATACATTGCACCCCAATAATTTGCACTAACATTTGTTGTAGGTAACCTATGATTCCTACAATTAATTGGCGCCATAATCTAGTAAGTAGCTAATTTCTAAACTATTTCCTGGGAGGTCACAAACTTTTATATTTTGCTACTAGCCGATTCGACTCATTTCATTTCGTTCATTCAAAACTGAACGCTATTCGTAAGAGTATAAAGCCGTTAAACACTTTTTACAATAGCATATTCTGCAAATAAATTTTTAATTCTGTTCACGCGACCTTCACCGTTTTGCTATTGAGCAAATTCGAATAGTTCGAATTTGGACGTTATACCTAAAGAGATAAAACTTTGAAAAACATCCACCAACGGCAAAAACAAATTGATATTTTGTTCACCGCCGGCGCGCGGCCCGTCCACCTAAATAATTATTAATCGTTGTTGTTGTTATATTGCGCCAAATTCATCTTTAGGGTGACACCGTAAGATGTCACGTGACCTGATCGAAAACTGTTACAATGTTATTGAGCTTTCACTTCTGCCGGCACTCCCGGAATGCAACCAGGTCTTTTTTATTTAGACTATACTATCCACATTAGTTTAACAACGTTATACGTACTCCTCATATAATAAACTTCGCATACTTAGGCATTAATACATACGGGAATAACTAATACGTACTTTAAATAGAAGATTCACCCAATGTTTAAATTTCCTCAACTAAATTATTGTTAAATACCAAAACTAATCTCTGACAAAAATTTTCCTTTACTGAATTTATTTTTCAGACCGAACAAGATCCCGCACAAAATTTCCCCTTCCCCACACACAGCACTATCGGTACACAAACAGAACCCTATCTTTTTATGTTTTCCGCCCCCCGTAACTGCAAAGTAGCAATTGTTCAACCTACCACTCCCCCTTCCGAACTTCTGGTACCCCCACCTCCGTTAGAAGAAAACCGTGTAGCTACTCCTCCCTCATTCATCAACGCACCCAGCCCTTCATCACCAATTCTGATTTCTTCCGGCGATTCCCACTACTCCATCTCCTCGACGTCAATCCATAGTCAAGACAATGCAAGTACTCGTACCGTTAGCCCCGCTATATCAGAGTTGGATGACCCCATCAGCTGGTAACATAACTAATTTTGGTAAGTAACTCCTAGTTGAATGTTCTACTCTATATTGTTCCAAATTGCATGATAGCATAAAATAATCACTCTCCCTATTACATGACTGTTACAACAAAGCACCCCTAGTAAGTTTTCAGTGACAACTTTTCAGTGTATTTATTATTACACTAGCTTCCGCCCGGGACTTCGTCTGCGTGGACCCGATATGAAACTATTCTATATTTTAGGCCAGACTATAAACTATCTTCGTAAAAAAATTCATCCAAATCGGTTGAGCCGTTTAAGCGTGATTGAATAACAAACATCCAAACTTTCGCATTTATAATACTAGTAGGATATTCGTAATTTACCAGTATAATTTGCGTTTTAATTCTCTAAAACCCCACTTCATGTATTTACTACTATTTGCACCTAGTCGTTTGCAAACGTAAAATAGTGTATTAGACCCTAAAGAAATGCCCCCCAAATTGGTCTTGGACATTAAATTTAACCCCCCACTAAACACTAAGCTGTGCTGGTTTGTCAATGGAAGCTCCTCCACTTTAAGAAAGCATTATGACACCTCCGATCTAGTATTGTCTAAATATCTAACAAGGTAACCTAGACGAATCCATCTAACTCTTTATAATTTTCTTGTTTCAGATCTCGAATTTAATCGCTGATTTTTTTTTATCATTTTACTTTACTAAACTCTTTTTTTCAATAAATTAAGATTTTTAATGGAAACCCGCTTTTCTTTCATAAATTTAATCAAACGTAAGTAGTATAAAATCATAACACTTTTAACTGAACGTATACTTGTTTCTCTACACAATAATTAAAATTCGTACTAAATATATAAAACAACAAAACATAAATCAAACTTCCCTTTTTCAATTTTAGTTGGACAACCTTACAAATCATTAACTAAATAACTACTTTAAACAAGATTAACCTGCCCAATTCTTACATTGGCAATCTTTATATTTCCTCTGTAATAATATTTATGGAAAAACTTATCTTCCCCTTAATAAACCCCCCCCTCAACTTATTAACCCCGAGAAGAATATGTACCTTTTTTTTTTTCATATTATGTGGGATCACAATAATTACTTCTAAACACCTTCACCACTGATCTGATTTTAAGTCCCCAACTGAACCCCCCTTAAATTAATAACAAACACAATACGTGTACAACGCAAGACGCACACTCATATAACTCACCCGAGCTACAACTCCTGGTTGTTGTAAATTTAAATGAATAAGTCAATACAAATCAATATCTCGAATCTAATGCCCAGAATTAATTTTGCTCCTAAATACACTTTATTATAATAGTTAACCTAAAACATTCGAACAATCGGTATTTTTAATATTTGTGATGCTCTCATCAATCATAAAAAAATGACTTTCCCACTCCGGTCACATACAAGTCTGTTACCCATCTAGATCTCCTTTCGCTAATCCTTTGATTAAATCGCAATTACTTTGGTTATTATGATCAACATAATTAAACATACGTATTGCCACAACTTATTTAAAGCCGTAAATGCATCCCAATTATACGTCCGGGTGACCTACATTATTATTAAACATACTATCTACATGTCCATGAGAAAAGGTCACTCAAATTCTACTGTGTCAATACACACATACATACATTAACCTTACTATTTATAGCAAATATATCATATATATATTAAAAGTTATGAGTACCTAAAATTATGACCCTAAAATCTGTCCCTTTTATTTCCCATCGTTATATCTAGTGCAAACCCGGCCTTTTACACTCCTACTTTGGTGTAAAATAACCTATCTATGATAATCTCCCTTTGTAGAACAAAAGCATCTAGTTATTGCTACAGTTAACTATTTTGATTGTGAAGAAAACGAAAGATATTATTTATGCCGTAAAATTGACAGCTAAGTGGTTACGAACGGAGTACGTTATCCTGTATCATTTATTCGCTATGCTCTAATGCGGCTCACCCCGTTGACCACCTGTCACGAAACTAGACCTCTACCTACACTTAATTACTACGCATCGCGGTGTCAAGCAAGACATACTTGTGCGTGAACATTGAGATGAACCTAAATCAATTTGCAAAATAAAGCTGTATCCTATTATTATTTCTTACTCTGTGTTACGATCTAATGTCATAAACCCTATATTGAAAATTAGTAAACACACCCCTAGTAATTGCCTGAATTACATAGGTAATTAAAATACTTAAGTAATTAATTAACTGCATCACTCAAGCAAGACCTAAAATCAAACATGGAATCTACGATTCCAAACAGGCTGCCCCCCGAGAAGTGAACTAAAATCCAACTTAAATAATTATGATTTACTAACACTAACATTTCTAACGATCAAGTCTGATACTATTATTTTATATCTAGTGTCTCGGTGAGCTGTAGAATACACGAACAAGTTTTGACAAAATCTCTTTTATTCTAGAACCTATGTACATCATTAAAGCATCTAAAATATGTGCACAAAATTTCACGATTTAAAAATAACGCTACTTGCAGAGGAGAACAGACAGACAGACTGACATCCGAACACATTATATAATCTTTGGCCACGCCAATTTGAAGAACTTCGTTCGCTTCGCTGGCCCGTTTTAATATAGTCGGACAGATGGACGAACACCCGGCCATAATCTTTGGCTAGGCAAAGTCGGAAAACTTCGTTCGCTCCGCTCACTTGTTCAATTACTCTTCGTAAAGTATTATAAATCCCACAAGCACTATAAACTAAAATACCTATAACATGTGTGTCACTAAATGTTCATGGACTAATTTTCTTAAAATTTATCTGCAAAACAGCTTTTACCACAATGGTGGCAAACAACCCCTTGCTCAGCATTCACTAACTCTTTCATCCTGAAGCCAATTTAATTTCCTACAACCTACAGTATTTCATTTACCTTCATACAAACGGTACCCTTTTGAATAAATATTGTTTACACTTCTCGGAAAAGCTTTAACGATTTCGATGAAATCTGCAATACTACGGTCTTTGCGTCCGAAAAATCGATTTAAGCAAGTCTCATGTCAACACAACCAATCCATTTTTACAATCGATTATTTTATAAATTCGCTGCTACTTAAAAGTAGGTACCTAACAACCGTTAATCGACCGTGTCAAATCTCAGATAACTACCGATAATTACATCTGTCCTACAGAGCCGTATGAAAATAATAATACACCTATGTTTAAAACCATTGATGCAATATTTGGTCTAGAATGCAGAAATGCAACGCAAATACCTATACTGGAACCTGGAGTGGCGCGATCTTCATACCCCTCACTAGACACTAATACCTAAATTTCTTTCCCCAAGTACGGCTAAATACCATACTTACTTATTTGAGTCAGCAGCCGGATTACGTCAAAAATTTCCCATTCAAAAGGTAACTATCACGCAAATCACAAGATTCAAAATCCTATAATAATTTTATAATTGTCGACCACATTAAATAATTATATCATATTTAGTTATACCTATAACTTAAAAATTACGAGTATAAATAACGAACACACATAAATACTTATCTATTACTGTATCTGATCAAAGTCTTTACGTATAAGTCAAAGTTCAAACTTGACCCCTAACTCCCGCGTTTCGAAAGCAAACATCTGCCGTCTCTTTCTTTCTCCCTCAACCGACTATAAGGCGCCGAATCATGCGTTCGCCATTTTGAAGTTTTATGCGACCAAATTAAATAGTCACATTTTACTATCATGCAACTTCTATAAGTGGCATCTTAAATTTGATCACGTTTTCCCTCAGTTTATTTTGACAAGTTGCGCGCGAACTATTGTCTGCTAGTATTTGGCTTTTAAATGAAGTTATTTCGTTGTTCTTTGACTATTCATCTACCTGTTAATGTTTAAAGCAGTGATACGAGTAGTTTAAATCAGTGATAAGCAGTGATAGTGAAAGTTGAGAGTGAAATAAGTGAGGTTATCATAGCTACGAACATAAAAGGATTGCGTTATGATTATTGAGAATTTCGAAGCGAATATCCGATTCGGCACCGATAACAGGTATTGTCCCTCAATGATGACTTCCTTGACACTAATTCTAGCTTTAAATAACCCATACGTATCTAAAAATAGAAACTCCTTGCGTGCTATACAAATTTGTACGTACCTACGTAACTTACACATTGCATTATGACGTGAAATCACTTGATATTTTCCGATATTCATAATCTACCATAACAATACGACCCGTAGTATTACCTTAATGACTTACTTTTTAACTAGACGTTCGCGGCCTAACCAAATCTACACTAAATCGTTACGCCGTAAGGTGCATTGACCCTGATGAAATAAGTACTTACCTACTTACTTACTAAATAGATATTTGACCTAATTATACTAGCACATAGTTCATTGTATGTTGTACCAAATCACAAACAACGATAATTATGAACCCGATGTATGTGTAACTATTTCTCAGCTAGTTAATGTCTTGCTAAAATAATATCTAGGTATATTCTACTATCAGTCCCTACAACTCTCGAATCTAAAAATAGGTGCTAGTTTTCTCAGAATCCCCGTAATTCCGTTTCTTAACGACTATTTAGGTATTTCGCTACCAAATCTCATTCAAAATAAACAATACACACCGAACCTTACTTTTACAATGATGTATTGATATAAGAAAACAAATAAGCAACCTAATACAAAAATATGCACGGATACTTGAATTTAAACGGAGACGTGACGTGTAAATACCTAATGTTCCTACGTTTTACTTGTAGCAGGGGTTTGCAACTAGCGTTCGCGGGTAAATGGCGCGCCATAGATTATGAGAAAATCGATATATTTGTACGCTAATAATAACATTAGAGTGATAGATTTCCTAATCTCATATATATTTATGAATAATTATCCTTATTATGTAAACGGAGACGATTCTTACTAAAATTACTTCAAGTTGATACAACTTATCTCAAAATTCCAAAATCTAAAACCTAGCAAATCATACAACGCTAAAAAAGCTACGTCCTATTAATTAACTTAACAACCACATACCTAGCACGATAGACCAAACTCTAGTTTAGCTAGTCTAAACTACCTAAACTTCTAACTATAAAC
Source organism: Epinotia ramella (assembly GCA_947578815.1). Classification (NCBI taxonomy): domain Eukaryota; kingdom Metazoa; phylum Arthropoda; class Insecta; order Lepidoptera; family Tortricidae; genus Epinotia; species Epinotia ramella. The sequence continues at coordinate 12,644,936 of OX388213.1, read as the reverse complement.
TATTTCTAGTGTATTTTCACATAAAATTACGAATCATAGCAATTGTTCAAAGTCCTGATAGCAAATTTTAGTTCTAAATAGATTCTAGATGATGCCTCTTAAAGATTTAAGATATTTAACTACTAACTACCAAGAAGAAAACTGAACCTTAACGAAAAGGTTGTCGATCTCTGATTCAAATGGCAAACTTTGCATTTACAAAATTAAATAAGCGATTTGAATTAATGATAAGCGTAGCTAAGTAAATAAAGGACGCATAAATAATGAAATATTAGCTAGGTGCAACATAGATAGTTGTTAAAATATTTAGGTATCTAAAATGTCAATGTATGCCTAACATTATCGCGGCGCGACGGCGCGAGCGGCCACAGTGTGGGGCACACGGCACGGATAGACCCTATCTGCCCCCCCAACTTCATAAATTTGGCGTAGGCACTAATTTTATCTAACCCTTTACCCAATTACACACGTGGTCACGACTAAGCGAGTGAAACGCGTCCTTCCCCGGCACAAGAGAACCCGATCTGCCCCCCAGTTCTACAAGTTTTACGTCGGAACTAGTTTTGCCTTTATAAGATTAAAAACCCCAATTTTTATACCCAAATCAATGACGATCCTATGCATAATTATAACGAGACGTAGTTCGACAATAACAAAGCCGAAAATTCTGCTCAATTTAACTGATAATTCTGCTCAACTAACTATAATGCAACTAAATGTACCTACTTTTCTCCCATAACTTACGAAAGTTACCTATAACTCTAACCCCTATTATGTGATGAGTTCTTAAGTATATACCTAAGTCCTTGATAATATATACATTAACCGGTACTTTCCTAACCGCTATGTAACGAATAATAGCCTAAACCGTGGGACAAAATGTCAATGACCTCAAACCTATTTTGCCAACTGGAATGCAATAATTGAATATGAAGGGTGAGATAGTCGTAACTAAAATACATAAGATGCTAAACTAGTAAAATACTAATTTTAGGTACCCTAGATCCGTTTTTTTTTAAATTTCATTTTATTTTGGAGTAAATGCAATATACCTAAACATTATTATTACTACTACAGCAACCGCCTGATGGATATGGATCCTACACAACTGCGCTATGGCAAAAGCAGATTGTAAGGCCATTCCGCATACCATTCCTGCCCCCCTATTTTACAAATTTCGCGTAGGCACTATTTTTACACGACTGTCCGATGAAAAGAAGTGTTTACTATTACGCCTTTACTTAATCCTTAAATTAGACCCTCTTCCTGACTTCCGTTCGGTCTAAAATTTCGCACGTATGTATATATCGCATGACAAAGTAAGGTTATGATGACAAGGAACTAATCCGATGCTGGAGTTGGAAGACGGGCATAGGAACTTCGTGATACAATGACACAAACCCATCGAGTTTGGGCTCGTTAGAATCGTCTCAATGAGCAGTTGATAAAAATATGCAGAAAAGTACAGTCGGGAATAAAAATGTGTACCCCCAAATTAATTTTGTCAAAATAATATTACCGCTCCGACCACAACAAAATTAATCCTATGCATATTTTTCATAGCTTAGTGCGATAAAACCCTATTGATTAGTAATTCACCTACAAACCGCGCGTGAAAATCCCTTTGAAATTAAATAAATAGAAGGAAAATCCTGAAAATAATACATAACACAAAATAAAAAATACAAACTCCATCTCTCTATCTACTCCACGGCAACAAAATGTGGGTTATTTGTATAACCCACACACAGAAAAATCTGTAAATAAATTTAATTAGCCCTTTCACCAAGCGAATCACGTAATAAAAAAAATATTTTTCCTTTTATTATTATTATTTATTTAAAATCGAAAATACTCTATTCCGTAGTAACCCGGGTTACTAAAATGTGAATTTAAATACCCTATTTCCATCGTGGTCACGGCCTAACCAAAATGTAACGGTTCAACCTTTTAAAATGTCTGACTCTTTATGCTAACCTATTCTGAACTTAAATTAACCCCTAGCTGTAAGCTGAAGCTCCTGAGAAGCCTCTAGTCGTCTGAAAATGGAATCCTACCTGAAGGAAAAGCTATTGAATAAAATTAAACGGATAGTAGTGAGAAAATAAATCATTTATTTACCATAAAAATATCGAATTAGTTTGGTTGTTTTGAAGCTAAAGAACCTTTGATTAATTAATCCAGTAAAATCAAGACTCGATTATGCTGGATATCCACTTTGATCCTATAAATACTAACTCGTACCAAAGTGAATAGAAAACCGAGTTAGTTCCGGCCGATCCTACTAGAAAGGTTGCGTTTTATTCTAGTCTAGATAAATCTATCCTACGGCTACAGAATCTCTGGTTATTTATGTTAAAGTAATCGAGCTTGAGTACTTTAACAGACCAAATCGTCTCCTAGGATATTGTCGGACGGAAAGAGATTCGGTCAAAGAAAAAACCATCCGACTCCAGGCCTACAATGCCGTAATCTAACCTAGGAATGATTATCTCTGGAACCTAACCTCGAAGACCTATTTAGACCTAAGCTATACGTGATTCGCGCTGGTGAAGTGGCTTGGCGTGTGATAGCGTCTAGTGGAGGAGATCCCGCATTGCGTGAGTAGACCCAGGCCCTTTTCGAGAAGAATGGAGGCTGTATTCTATAAAGGAAAAGTTACACGTTAATTGACATCATACCATAAGTATATTTTCACACCTACAACTTAACTTACTTGCTTCTTCAAACCAACAAAATCCACAACTTATTATGGAATAACTTACTTATCTAAATAAGCTATATATAAATATAATTCACATAGTTAGATTTTTGTCACTCCTTCGAAGGAGTTCGTTCAATGATGTACCTACATCTTAAAATATTAAGATTTTGATGATGATGATGATTTTGGATGATGACGTTGAGATACAGAAATAAATGGTTAAAAATGGACTATCGTTTTGACCTATTTATTACGTACAACTTATATTATAAATCATTTCCTAATATTCACATCCGTATGATTAGTTATTAAGATTAAATCGGAGAATAAATTAAATCGCTTAAAATTTACAGAATGATTTTTACTATAGAGATATTTCAAAGGTTGTAGTGTGACTGGTCTAGCGAACAATCCCAGCTTTGCAGGACCCAAAGGCACCTTTATAGTCGAGAGATTGATAGATATACGACGATGCACAATTGAGCCTGACAACTGGCAATTAACCACCATTCCAATCACACCATATTTATTGAAAATTCCATAACAAAATTCCTCGGTACATGTGTTAACTTGAACTACTGACATCTAACTTTCATAAATGTAGAATTTAGATATTAAGGTAAAGTATGCATCCCTTGTAAAATCGATAACAAATCTTCTCTAACAGAAGGGTCAATCTAAAACTAGACAACCAGACAAACGGAAAGAAACCTCAATTAGCAAGATCGAGATCCCTTGACCACTCGCCCTTGTCAATGCATTCCATGTAGGGTTCGTCAAAAGTAGTTCACGTCTCTCCAGATTGGGAACCTCTTATCGAGCGAACCACCTATGTCTGGGTCGTTGACAGTGTACTTGCAGCTATGGGTGGCTTACTTAAGGAGACTCAAACACGAATGCTTACACACAACATTGTATCGACTTTACTCAGAAATCACACTACTAATTCCTCATGACACCGACTACCCCTAATTTCTTATATATTTCCGTGTGGAATCATGTTGGCTCGCAACATTTCTATTAATAGTTTGTTACCTGAAAGAAGCTGCTCGGTTTTAACACTTTTAACCAATTACCTAACAAAAGGAGTTCCGTATAAAATAGCCCAATAATAATAATATCCTAATAATAAACCTCACTCATGAATTACTTCAATGCATCAGTGGTACTTGACGTATATACTAAATCACTACATATGTTTACTAGTGTAATTTGGTATTACACTAATTTACTGAAACACCTCGCGAAACTTAATTAAAATAAACGCATTCGAATAACTGAATTACATATGAAAAATAGTACGGCAACAGTCGTACGTAATATACTAAAATAGCTTATATATAACCGTATTCCTAATAGTATAACCCTACATAATTACTAATAATTGCTCGCTGATTAGGCTTAAACCTTAACCATCAATTATGCATCGCTTAGAGATAAACCGCACTCTTGAATGGAGGTAGTTACAAAGTTACAATTCCGCTACACATTTAAAACACTCGCATAGGTATATACTTTATGCTGACAACCGATATTGATTGCTAATAGAAAGATATGATAATGTTGGAAATAGACACAGACAATACACTCACTGATCAGTAAAATAAAGTTAGATTAAAATCCTACCAGAGATTGGGCTCGCTGGGACCACCCAATTTACCACAACAGCCGAAGATGCTGCTCGACGGTAGACCTTGCAGCTCTGCCATACACTGCTAGCCTCTGCCTCTGGCTCCGTCGCTGCTTCGTAGTAGTTGGAGTCCCGTCTCGTGTCCGTAGAGAAGTGAAGTGTCGCCCCACAGGTCCCGAGAAAAAGTGATTTGTTGCTCCGTCCGTGTCCCGTGAAAAGTGACGCTCCTTTTTTTTTTTTTTTTTTTTTTTTTTTTTTTTTGAACCTGACTGTGGCTATAATAGGACGGACCCAATATAGCGGTCGAATTGCATGGTTGGAGGGTAGCCTGGGGAAAATCCAGGGGGAGCCTCCGGCACGACCACGCGGGAAAGTTTGTACACTGGAATACTCTACGAGTTTGCGCTCCAGTGAGATTGGTTGAACGGTATCAACCGAATCTGGGGTGTGAGTGGTGTCGAACTACTGGGAGTTTTATCGCTGGTTCGCTAAAACCTAGCCTAGCTGAGAAGAGTCCAGCAAGAAACTCAGCTAGGCCCGACCTGGGTCGGACTGACTCTACCCGGTATGCGGCGGTACCGGGACGAATAGGGGCTGTATGTGTCTGTGTTGTCGTGAATTCGCGGTGGACGTCCCCGCCGGCGGGAACGCCGAAGTGTACGCGATGGGATGGACGCCGAAAGCGCAGCGTTCCATCTTTCGATGGACGCTGTGATTTCGTCGTCCGGGTCCGTGAGTGTGTGCCTAGGACGCCGGACCGTGCGGCCCCTAATCAGTGAGCGCCGAGTAACGACTGAGGGGGGAGGGATGGGAGCGTAATCAGCAGCCTTCCTAACTAACGGATTCCTATGGTGGGGAGCGTTGTCAAAATAACGTCTGGCAGCCTGCTTAAAGAAACCATACATGGTGCTAATCCCCATGTCGTGGTGCAGGCTGAGGTTCGATTGGTACCACGGGGCACCAGTCGCCCTACGGAGGAAACGATTCTGAATGACCTGAAGCGGTTTGAGCGATGACATAGGCACGTGAGCAAATACTACACTTGCATATGTCATGATTGGACGAATACAAGTCTTGTAGAGTGTCAGCTTATTTCTAAGTGACATTTTACTAAACTTGTTGATCATCGGCCCAAGCCTTCCTAGAACGAACAACGCGCGGTTGCATACCCTACGGATGTGGCTACGGAAGGTCAGTTTCCTGTCGAGGGTCACTCCAAGATATTTGGCCTCATTGACCCAGGGGATGGGTCGGTCAAACATCTGGATCGGGGCCGCCCGCCTTTCTGTGCTAATGCAGTCAGACGGGTGGAAGACTATTGCAGTGCTTTTTTCCGGGTTGACTTCGATACGCCAAAGATTAAACCAACGGCCTAGGTCGGTGGTTGCCTCTTGGAGGTATCGCCGGATAGTAGCGTACTTACAATGGGTCGTAAAGAGCGCGGTGTCGTCCGCAAACAACCCCAGATGCACCTTAGGGTGCCTGGGAATGTCGTTCGTAAACAACGAGTAGAGAGTGGGTGAGAGCACGGAGCCTTGCGGGACTCCGGCCCGGATGGGGTGTGGGTCCGAGAACGTTCCCTCCTGTCGGTATCGAAAGCTTCGATCACTGAGAAAATCTCGTATGGTGAGTACGAGTCTGTCCGGTATACCGAGCTGGTATAACTTGTATACCAGTCCGTTATGCCAGACCTTATCGAAGGCTTTCGCTACGTCGAGAAAGATCGCACCGGTCTTGAGCCCCTGGAATCGAGAGAAGCCGTCCAACACATGCTCCGTGACGCGGTGCACCTGTTGGACGCATGAGTGTCCGGATCTAAAGCCGAACTGCTCATCGATGAGGAGGTTATTCTCAGCCGTAAATCTGAGAATTCTCGTGAGTAGGATCCGCTCATATAGCTTTCCAAGGGAGCTAAGTAAGCTGATCGGCCTATAAGAGGCAGGCGAGGTCCGGGGTTTTCCGGGCTTCGCTATCCCTATGACCGTTGCACATTTCCACGCGGCTGGAAAGTGGGCATTGGTCAGCGCGGCATTGAAGATGCCAACCAAAAGGAGGAGGAGGGTTTCGGGGAGAAGTCTCAGGATGCGATTGGATAAACCATCCGCACCCGGAGCCTTCCTAATACGGAGACGCCTGACATGGTCACTGACTTCCTTAACCGACACCGGTAAAATGGGTGAAGTTACGGGGAGACGCGATCTCCTGTCCACCTCGGAATCGACCCTGCTAATATGGGCTTCGTCGGTGTGGAGGAGATTGGGCGAACATTGGGACTCTAGGCTACTCGCAAGGCATTCGGCTTTCTCACTGTCCTCGAACGCGGGGGTTGAGTGATCCGGTCGATCCAAGGGAGGGATGGTCCAACAGGCATCGGATTTGAGAGATCTCGCTAGTTTCCAGTAAGCCAGATGACTAGGCGTTATCTCCCCCATCAGATCCCTGAACGAGTTCTCCCGAAATTCGGCAATTCTCTGTTTAGACTCGTTAGACAAGTCTCTCAGGATTTGTCGATTTTCGGCAGAAGGGTGATTTGAGTAGGTGCGGATGGCGCGATTTTTCCTTGTCACTAACTCTCTCAGTTCCCTAGGTAGGGGTCGGTTTTGGATGTCCTCCGCCGACACCTCCCTTGAGGCCTCGCTTCGTACAGCGTTGAGGTAGTTGGTGAAAGAATCGATCGCTTGGTCTGTCTGTTCGGTTGTAGTTATATTGTCTGGGATGTCTCTAAGCAGGGGGGGATCCGTCTGTAAGAGACCTGACTGCACCTTATCCCAGTCCACGAGTGTCCTGGTTCGGGGAGTACTATTGGGGTGAGGGCCTAGTCTCAAAAGGACTGGCCTATGGTCCGAGTCTAGTTCGTGTAACACTTCTATAGAACGCAGAGTTAACGCTACGTTCTTTAGTAGTGCTATGTCGAGTATGTCAGGTCGATGATCTACGTTATGAGGGAAGTGAGTCGGTTCTAAGGGAGCGAGGAGATCGAAAGGGAGGCTGTCGATCAAGAGGTGGTGAAGCCGATTGCCGTTGGGATTGGTTGCTACGCAACCCCAGCTAATATGCTTGCTATTTAGGTCCCCGGCCACGATGACCGAAGGACCTAGGGAGGCTAAAGAGTTGAGGTCAGTCAAAAGTAAGTCTCGTTGAGGTGAAAGGTAGGTTGAAGCAATCGATATCGGGGGGTGACCCTCCATCGAGATGCGACAGACCGACACTTCCATATTAGTCAGGGGCGGGGGATTGAGTCTTATGCAATGTAAGTTACGTTTGTAGAAAATGAGCGTGCCCCCGAATGGCCTACCATCTTGCCTATCATCTCTAATCTGAACGTATCCAGGGACGCGAAAAGCTCTAATGCTGGGACGATAAAAGGTCTCTTGGACCAGGAGTAAATCTACTGAGTGATCGCGAAGGAAGTTCATCACCTCGTCCTTCATACCTCTCAGTCCATTGGCATTGTAAATGCCAATGGTAATCGAAGCAGGTTTAAGCTTCTGGGACGTACTATCCATACTAGTAGGCACCGTGAACCTGGCTGCCGCTTGGTGCGGCGAGATATTGTGTCGCTGTTGCGAATATGCGGGCAGTCAGGCCGCTCGCCACCTCCGGTGGGAGTACCTGAATTACCTGCATAAGCGCGTAGAGGGGATCTATAGCGGGCCGGCCCGCTTGACTGGCGGCAGGCCCCCATGCAGAGGGGCTCGCCTGAGATTGGGGTGCAGAAGGCGCCGGACAGGGACCTACGGCCGCAGAAGGCGGCGGGTTCCTAGGGGCACCTAGACCTAAGGCCGGAAGGGCGGGATAGGTTTGCGGAGTGTTCTGGGGAGCAGCCCAGCCCGCGTTTTGCTTGCGCCCTGAGGGAGGTGAGGACTTCGACTTTGCTTCGGTGTTGCGACTCTTTGGGCGGCAAGGGCATCCCCCATAATTGGCAGTATGCCCATGGGGGAGCTTGCGAACCAAACAGTTGCAGCACCGTATGCCGTTCGGGTCCTTACTACCCTTGGGGCGCTCGCAGTCGCGAGTCGCGTGATCCCCAGCGCACTTGACGCAACGGGCGGGAGAGTGACAGCCACGAGCGCCGTGGCCGAACCTCTGGCAGTTGTGGCACTGTGAGAGGTGGGTCCTCTTGTTAGGAGTCTCCGCCCTCACAGCCATTTTGAGGACCTCCTTAAGGGAGTGGATTGCTTTGCGCTGGTCCGGGTCGGTGACTACTAGTACGATATCGTACTTCCCTTTTTGCTTATTGTAGAGGCGATGAACCTCCCTGACGGCGATCCCCTTGCGTTTGAGATCCGCAGCTACCTCGTCCTCCGGGATGTCCTTGTGGATGCCCCGGAGGACGGCCCTATAGCCTTTCTCTTCGACGGTCAGCCTCCGGTTGTAGGCCATCGACAGCTCGTCGAAGAGACGGGTCAGAGCACGGTAGTCTTCGGGTCCCTGGACCGTGATGCGCATCCCTTCCAAGGGCGGCTTCATGATCTCCGAACCGACCACACGGATGCCACGCTGACTGGCTATGGCCATGGCAGTGTGGTACCTATGTGTGTCGATCAGGACACATGAGTCCGGCTTGTCCGGGTTACCTATCGGAGTCGAGCTGGGGGCCGAAGACCCGCCGTCCGTTGCCAAAGCGGCACTACTGGCCTGAGGGGCCTGCGCAGAAGGCGCGGGGGCGGCGGGAGTCCGAAGGGCTTTCTTCGCCGGCGAATCAGCCTTCGGAGACTTCGGCAGCGCGCGTTTTCCCTTTCGGCTGCTGCCTACGGGTATCCATACTGACGTGTCCATGTCTTCGTGGTCAGAATACAGGAGTTCAAGTGTCTCTGCGTCGGTCAGTAGGTCTCTGGAGGGGCAGCGGGGGCGGGGAGAGCGGTGGCGTGGGACAGCGCGTTCCTCTTGCGAGAAGGGTCGCCCCCCAAGGGAGCGAGAACGCGATTGCCTCACGTCTGATTCCACTGCGGGGAGGGCCTGATGGGCCGGAGGGTTAGCTGGGGCAGACGCGGCTGCCTTTACTGCCTTATTTTTGCCCTTTTTGGGCGGTTTGGCCTTAGGGGCCTGGAACGGGGACAAGGGGATCGCCGCTGCCGCCGGCGGCGGTGGCGGTGGCGGTCCCATGGTGGCCTTAGGGGCCTGGGCGGTCAGAGTGGCCGCCGGAGTGGCCGTATGGGCCTGGTGCTGCGAGTCAGCGATTGCTGGGGTGGGAGGTCGCATGGGAGCCGCCTGGGCCGAGTCTAGGTCCTTGCCGTTGAGAGCCAACTTGAGTTGTTGATTCTCGGCGGCAAGGCGGTCGATTTCGGCCTGCATTGCCCGCATGACTTCCTCCATCCTTGCGATCCTGTCTTGCAGCTCCATCCTATTTGGTCGGTCGCCGCTATAGGATTTCCTACGCCTAAAGTGAACCGAAGGGCTATCCTGATGTCGGTGTCGAGTCTTGTCCACTTGTCCGCCGTGTCAGTGTCAGCTATGTGTGTCCTAGCACGAAGGGAGAGAGTCGGACTGAACGTATTACTGGGCTTCGTGGTGGTATCCACCCCACGCAGCGACTTCGTTGGCACCGTTAGGATCCGTCACTGTGCAGCCACTGCGAGCGTGGTCTTTCTAAGGGACTGAGACCCGGGTCTGACTTGAGAAAGTCTTAACTAACGGGTAGCCACTGATGGTGTCTAGCCCACAGCCTCGAAAGACTGCGACCACAACGAGAGTGGATTTCCAGAGGGGCAGAGACACGCGGGTCGACTGGAGACTTAGTGAAAGTCTTAACTAGCACACCCGATGCTTCCACGTGGTAATTGCGATAATCACCTCGCGGGGGAGCGATAAGAACGAGCAGGTAGTCGGAGATGATATTCGGGCTACAACAACAATAGGGCAAGAGCGCACTGCTAAGCACGACCTCACTCGACCGCTGCTGCAACCGGAATCAGTGACGCTCCTCCGCGCTCAACGCCTTAAATACCTTCGCCGACACCAGAACCACTGTAACATGAACTCTCAACCGATATAAACCCTTATGGTCATTGTTATAGCTTATTCAATCGCTTGCACCCCCCCCTACGGCGTCGTCGTAATCATACATCTTTCTCCTATTCAGTGTGTAACGTTGGCGCCACTATGTCTGGCCCACGCCACACAAGTCGAAACCCGTCGCACCACAATTACTAGCTCACGCTGTATGTTGATATTCAATACCAAAATTAACCTCAAACATTACAAAAAATGAAATTTAACTGGAATACATTTAAACTCACCCTAAAGTTGGTTTCTGAGTTCAAACAACGTTTATTTTAGATTCCTCCTAATTTCATCTAAACCGGCGTTAATTTATAAATAATAGTTAACTATCAACGAACCTAGCATTAAGCAAGGTAACTAGATAATGACATCTTCATATTATAAAACCCTAGATCAACCTTTTCACCTATTCTTAGTCGAAAGGACGTACTTAATGTTTCCATCTATTTTAAATATAATTAACACAAATTACAGTTAAAACAAAGCTTACTTAATGATGTAAATTCCCTCAGATATTCAAGAAATCCTCAATTAATAGCATTTTCTAATATGTCAACCAACATCGTTACTTTACATAAACCCAAATATATAATGAATGATATTTACTCTATTATAGCGATAACTAGCATTTACTAGAACCAATAGATCTTGACCTAAACAAACCAAATATATGGAACCCACAAGTGTTCCCTTTTACTACGTATTATTCTAAATTATTAATTTGAATTATAATAATACTCTCATAATATAACAACATCCGTTAAGCCTTCAAATTGCCTCATAATTTAAATAACAGTCCCAATGAAAAACGCCTACTTCTTTAAAGCGAGCAATTTCTACTCTAAAATTGAGGCTGGTTCTGAGAACCGTCTCAATATTATGTTTCACCCTATATACTGCACAGCTCTGAACATACGTAAGTACAGTCAGCAGCATTAATATCTGCCACAGTAAAGCGCTTATAAATATCTAACACCACTTTATTTCTAGAGCCCTTAGGACATGTCATCAGATATTCTTGCCGGCTTTGTTATGGCAGAAATTAATACTGGTGACTATTACGTGTGTTAAGAGCTGTGACATATAATTAACTTACTTGAACTTGTATTATTTATTTGTAAAATTAATTCGTAAATACATCTTTAAAATTGTCCTGTAGTCCGTTGTCTTCTAGGGATTTTCTTTTTGACGATGGGGGCAGGTCCTACTCCGTTTTCAACATTTTATCTCATCATCATATTATGTTTTAGAGCTAGCTCTTGTCAGTGGCGTATTATCCAACTTATTGAACTAGGGAGCGAATCGAAAGAAGTTCTGCGGGTTGTATTTCATAACCGATTTTCGTGAAATTATGTGAGCAAGTTCAAAAATAAATAAATTTATTTCAGTTTTTAGGAATCAAAAAAAAATAGCTCGAGGTCTTCAGCTCACAAAGCCACCAGTTCTACAGTATTCCATTCCTCCAATTTAAGGAACTGAAATATGGTCGTTTTCTTTGCCTTTTCATGAATCGAGTTCGTTTTTAGGGTTCCGTACCTCAAAAGGATAAATGGCCGGTTTTTTCAATATAAAATCTATTTCTCATTATTGACGACCGGTTAGCCTAGTGGGTAGTGACGCTGCCTACGAAGCTGAAGGTCCTGGGTTCGAATCCCGGTAAGGGCAAATATTTGTGTGATGGGCATGAATATTTGTTTCTGAGTCATGGAAGTTTTCTATGTATTTAAGTATTTGTATATATTATACAGGATGTTAACGGGGTCATGATCCGGAATGACAAAAAGCGAATAAGATGATCATACTGAACAACCTTTCCCATGGGACCAACCACGAAATCGCAAAAAAAAACCAGGTATTCCATACATTAACTCTCAATTAAATCGCAGTTAACTCACAGTTAACTCTTAATTGGCTCTTTTTTTTTGCGATTTCGTGGTTGGTCCCATGGGAAAGGTTGTTCAGTATGATCATCTTATTCGCTATAGTCGTCTAGTACCCATAACACAAGCCTTACTGAGCTTACTATGGGACTAGCCCGATTTGTGTAAGATTGTCCCCTAATATTTATTTATTTATTTTATCTCTTGAGCTTAACATTGAAACATTTTCATTACACAGACTACGGGATGTCATGCCCCCAACATATTGTATGCCTGAACTGAAACACAATAGGTACAGCAACGCTAACAAACCTAGTTATTTAGACAACAGACGCCTCAAAGCTCGCAATGCCTCGCTTCGTCGTCGATTACGCCCGTGCACCAACATCTTGTCCGAGAACGTAGAACGTCATAGAACGTCATAGAATGCGATTGCACGCCACGCACGTCCGGACATGTGTCGTGGCACTCATGGGAGCGGGGTACTATGGGTAACTCACTTCGTTTTCGCTCACGTTGAGTGACTGGGTAACGAGAGATTAGAATGTTAAATGGTTTAAATGGTGCTATTTTCACATCTTTAGGGTGTTAACATCACATAGTCTAATGTAACGCAAATTTGATTTGTACATTGTACGTCGAATATTAATTTCTACAATACTGTTTATTTTATTTTATTAACTTAATTTGATAAAACATGTATAACGTGTTTTATTCAAGTGTTTATTTTACTACGTCTTATATTAATAACGAATAAAATCACATCATTGCTTTATTGTGAGTAATTGGCGGAGAATTTTGGGAATTCGTAATTTCCGCCATTGATTCACAATAAAGCACTGATCCGCTTTTGCTACGTTATTAATCCGCCAATCACGACGCACATGCGTGAGAGCGCTACGACATAGTGCTACGAGCGTAGCGTGGCGGTGAATGAGTGCTTCGGTGTGGTCTGAGCCATCTCAACACATTCACTGCCAACAATAGGCTTTATGTCCTATTTTTTTTACGATGCTATTCAATTCAGTTTTTGGAGAGGAACAAATGTTTGTATAGGAGCGACTGCAATTAAAGACAATGAATACCCAAAAAAATCTGTCAAATACAGACCTCGCTGGAGCAGCCGAAACGCTTCATACTAATTGATAAAGAGTTGTGACGTCACATTTTGCTATCTGTACTAATCGTTGTATGGAAAATCAAGGAAACTGCTGTTTCGGCCGCGAAATACTGCGTCTAATCCCATAGTTGTCATACAATTTTGTTTCTATAAAAGCGCAAAGATTCTATTGATAGCTATGAACTCTTGGTCAATAAAACAAAATGCATATTTTTTCAACACTTTCAAAGTCCATATCTTATTACGATTTTAATTGTAATTTATACTTTATTACAATAAATTGATGGTTTAGTATCCATTTAGCAACACCATGTTATCAATTTTAACACGAGGCTTGCATCGACATCGGCGAGCCTGTTGACGACTCCCGCGCCGCCGCCATAGGATGGGGCCATAACAAGACCTTGGGCCAGTCCTGGACGTGCTGCAGAAGGTGACACTGCAGAAGTTCTCCTCGCAAGAGTGCACGGCCAAGTTCCTCAGAGCTCGACACCTGGACCACGGCTACGATGAACGGAGGCAGATCTGCTACGGGGATCATGAGGAGAAGGATACCTGTCAGGGGGACAGTGGCGGCCCCCTCCAGATAAACAACAACCGCATCCACTGCATGCACACGGCAAGTACTGCGGGATTTTAACATGAGGTAACTACCCTATTCTATTTCGTCGCGTTACAGATAGTTCAACTCAGTTGTGCGCGCGGCGTCACTGCCTCACAAATGAAAGCTGTATATTTACAAGCGCACGCACACATAGCGCCGCGCGCACAACGAGTTGAACTATCTGTACGCTCGTAGCCGACGTCCAAGGTGGATGTCACACTGCGACGCATCTCCGGACGGAGGTGCGTTTCTCGTTGTATGCAAGTACCTCAGTTTGTATATAAGTTCCGTGTGGTACGACACACTGCAACGCACCTCCGTCCGGCGAAATAATTATGCAGCTCCGCACCTCCGTCCGTTGATGCGTCGCAGTGTGACGACCGCCTTAGTAGAGAAAAGAACCTACAAACAGAGCGCAAACTTGGCGGGTTCGTCACAATGAAAGTATTAATATTTCATTTTCACAGTACCTAAAATCTATGTGAAATAGTAGTGGTACTGCTTATGTCAGCCCGGGGCTACTAGGCTACACGCCCATTAGGAGTCATCTCACCGAATGCCGTACGTAAATTGATTGTTCGGGAGCCTGGAATTACTAATACAACGGCACATTTCACTGAAAATTTATAACAAATAAAAAATATTTTAGGTTCTTGGTAAAGTTTACTTAAAGCATGTTTTATTATTGAATCAAAAGTGTGATACCTATGTGATAAAGTGTCAAAGATTTTCAAAGACTAGAATAGATAAAAAAAGGTATCTCATTTCTGCTTTATCGTTGCATTTAATCCTCATTTACACATGAGCGAATTTCACATTCGAAAACAATGACAATAAAGGCCTCTTTACGGGTGTAACGCCAATTCCCCCGTATTTACAGCACCCGAATAAATAAGTAAATGTAACGACGCTATTACCGGGTTTTATTTTATTTACGCACCTCAAGCATTCTCAAGTAGGCATATAAAGTGTGGGAATTACCGACTGGTAGCGGTAGCGTGAAGAACAGCGATAAATAAAGGATCCTGGCGTGGAATGAAACGTCCTCCTGGGCTCCCATTTAGTCAATCTCTTTCACATCCCAATCGTATTTCATTTTGTCTCGCTCGCACGCTAATGTAAGCTTGACATGCTGAGCTTTTCGCCGCATGGAAATTTGCGAAAATTGGTATCGTTTTCAAAATGCATCATGGTTTGAAAAGTACACAATGATAATTATTGTATTAGTTGAAAAGCAGAAGCAAATTTAAAGTTGAGAACAACGTGATTTGCTTTTTATAGGCACCTTATTGTTCTAAAAAAAATCAAACAATCATTTTACTTGTTAGTGACATACCTAACCATAGTTTTCTTTCTATGTTTCTCTAAAAAACCTTTTTTATCAAACGGCACCGGATATACGCCTTAATATGTTTCGCGCGCACATCCACCAGACTTAGCTCCGCGTGCGTGCAAGGCCACCAAACATTGAAATGCACTGGGATACGAAATGACGCATAAAAATAGATCCAAACCTTACCTATCCAAACCACGAGCCCAAGGATGCTTAGATGTGAGTGCTAATTTTAAATTCACACCATTTTCTACCAGCGTTTTTTCGACAACACTCAAGCCGTTAAACGAATTTTAGGGGAAGGTTAAATGCGGGATATGACGTATGAAATACTTCAAGTAAATTTATTAGAATTTAATTAATTAGTACTTATTTAAGTTTAACCTCTAAGGACAAACCAACTGTCATTTTCCCATTTTAAAATTGTTATTTAGATCTACGACGGGTGTAAAATGCATTACATAATCGACTAGCAACTGAGGGATGATCACGTAACTTTTTGAACGTATGTTAGGACAATTCAACTGTCACTGCCCAAAAATGACATTTAATTCTCCTTGACACACGTACAATTAATTAATGCCAATTAAGTAACTCAAACACAATTCTACATATATTCCTATTTGATCGAATCTGACCGAATAGATAGATGTATTTGAATGAAAATATATTACTTTTACATCTCTCAAGTGGTCTACTCATCATCATCATCATCATATCAGCTAAAAGACGTCCACTGCTGGACATAGGCCTCCCCCAAAGAGTGCCTAAGTGACCGGTCCTACGTGGTCTACTATTAACTAACAAAACAAAATCTCCGGAACTATTCCTGAAACTATTCCGTTTCCAAAAAATATGTCACCAATACATAGAGGTAGAACTTCAGCATGGTGACAAGCTATATTTTATTTCGGGGCTCCGCAAAAGTCCTCTTAAATACTCGGGTGGAGCCGGTGCGGGCAGTTATTAATGTATAATCCGTATAACAACACTCATTAAGACATTGAACTTCTTACATCAAAGCAACCTGCGAATACCTACGACATTCTAAATAGGAGAGCCCAAGCGGCCAAATGCCTATCTAACTACTTACCTATATAATCAAGCTTTCAATCTACCATTTATGCTGTTTCAATGCATTAGATCCATCCCAACCTATTTGATAGCGCCACCTTAATTGAATCCTTACGTCTAATTCACCCAAAGGACTACTTAACAGCAATACATCTTTGAAGATTAAGCTATGAGCCGCCAAAACACACAGTTAATGTTGGTAGGTACATAAAAAATCCATTCCACTTTCCCAAGTTGAGACAAGTTAAATTTAAAATCAACTGCCGACATCCCTCCGCGGAAATCAAATTATTTTCGCCACCGTGAAAAATGAGAAAACATTTCATTCCCTTTTGATCTTAGAAAACAAGTTGCCGTCGGTATTTTAGACGGCATCGATTTTGCGTATAATGAGTTGTTTCTGTACGTCTCTTGTCAATCATTATAGAGCTCGGGTACGATAATAATTCAAACGAGAGTTTCACGTGTAACGGATCGTGTTTCGGTATCATTAGTTCCAGTTGTGGTTTTATTTTCTGCACAAGGCAGGGAAGAATCGGTTTGCTTTGATTTAATTGTTGTTTAAATAGACCCGCGTCTTTTATTAAAAAGGGGACGTAAAGTGGCGTGATATGGTTTAGATTGTGTCCCAGATTTGCATTCTTCAAGGTAGGGTAGGCAGCCATTCCATTTTCCAGGTCGCCGCAACCACGCCAGCCCGTTTTATTTGCATACTCGTAATAAAGCAATAAAATGTTTTTCGCCAGAACTCGTTTCATACGGCATACGGGGCTGCTGCAACTTCAAGGAGCCTCCACGTTTTGAATTGGTTCGTAAATAACTATAATAACGCATTAAGAGTTACTTGCTACCTCCAAGTAGGGTAGGTAAATCATTTCAAAATAAACAAAGGAACTAACTGTGCAATGAGCGCACTCAGCTAAAAGCGCAGTTGCTAAAAGGGCGCACTACCAAAATAGGTTTTAATTGTATTTCGCAGTTTATCAATATTTAATATTTATATTCCTGCGTCAACGAAATTACTTTCCGTGTGTGACTTCCACATTTGTGGTCATTTCCAAGAACAAATAATATGTATTGTTATTTTTTTTTGCTATGAATGACATCTGCAAAAACGATGTAAGAGGTAGGAAACTACTCTCTAATTAATTTCATATGGTTTGGAATGTCAAACATACGTGTAGGCCTCGAAAGCCATTTAGGGTTCCGAAGTTAACAAAATAGTTTCGTCATGTCCGTCTGTCTGTTCATCCGTCTGCTTCTTAGCTCAGTGATCCTTACTACTAGAAAGCTGAATTTCGGCATGGGTATATAAATCAATCATCATCATCATCATATCAGCCGAAAGACGTCCACTGCTGGACATAGGCCTCCCCCAAAGAGTGCCAAAGCGACCGGTCCTGCGCCACCCGCATCCAGCGGACTCCCGCAACCTTTACCAGGTCATCAGTCCACCTTGATAAATCAATCACGCCAGCAAAATAATAGAATAACATTTTGAAAGAAAATATTTTTTTAGCTTACTTCCCCTAAACCTAAAGTAGGGACGTAATTTTTTTTCACGGTCAACCTATTGTGTTGGTGTATCGTTCGATAGCTTGTTCAAAAATAGAATAGGTCTTTAAAAACGTTTGCGTTTTGATATTTATTAGAGTCATGTGTCCGGCCTTCTGTCGACTAAATTGTGATTACCAAGGTAATAGGTATATGAAACAATTCATGACAGTAAATAGTATATATAAATAATTTAATAGGAAAACTATCACCACGGATAAGCAGGCATAACTATTTGACGAGTAATAGTCAACCAACTTAGATGTACTTACTTGAAAATGCATTTCGTACAAATTCGGGCGACGCAACCGCATCGTTTAGTTGACGCGCGCATTTCGATGTAACAGAGTCAGACAGGCAACTACGGAACCCTACACTGGGCAGGGTCCACGCACTTGGATGGTTTTACTTTTTTTAAAGGACCTTGCATCTTTCGTCTTGCTTTGTAATCCAGTCAATTGCAGATTAAGCCTTGTAAAAGGTGTTGAGGAAAATATTTTTGATTTAATATTGGTCGGGTATAAAAAAATATCTCAATTTCTCATCTTTGGGCGTTTGCGCGTTAGCAACCATCGATTCATAGGAAGTGGACACATTATTATGAGTTTTAAATAGCTCTTTAACACCCTTACAGACGAAGATGGTTTATTTTTCCATTATATTCTTTCTCTGTATCATATCGATTAGCTCTTTAACAGTTGTTTTTCTGACAATAATGTTTATGGAATTGAAGAATTTGGTGCCCGAACCGGATTGTTCCGATAGCTCAGTTGGTTAGTAGCGACGGGCCATGAATGCCTGTGGTCGCCGGTTTGAATCCGGCTCGGAGCTTTACATTTTTAAATTTTTCCTTGATTTAAAAATTTATAATTTCGTTAGCAGTGCAACTGCTTAATACAAAATTAAGTAAAAATTATTTGAATTTTTGACATTTTTACACTTCTTGTCTTACAGATAAAAAGTTGAGTATCAGAAAGTTGTCATTTTAAAGAAACATTTCCGCGTCAAATTGTACGCTTACGGTTAAAATTATCCTATGGTAAGGAAGTTGCTCTATAATATGTATTTTTGCATGTTGAACCAAGTCTGACTCACCCTCTGAGCGTAGAAAAACGGGAATGAACGTAAAGAAGTAGACTAATATAAATCAAAACATCTTTCTCTCCACATTTTGCTAGGCAATCTATCGATAAATCTCCCCACGGGAAGGACTATTACTATTTTCTTTATTTAATGTTATATGGCAAATATTCTGTTTTTTTAAACTTATAAGATAAGATAAGTTCATTAAGATCATTCTCAGATGTGTTTTCCAAGAACCGTATTTGTATTTTTTTAATCTTATCAATGATGTTGATGATGAATGATGACTTCTGCATTAATAGGATGCATCCTACCCTTTGAAAAATTAAAACATAAGATTAGGGCTTACTTTATGTAAGTATATAAAATGATGTACACAAAAAGTAATATTTATTAAAATTCAACATATTTTTATACAAAACGGGTACAAGCAGGTACCTACTTATTATAAGAGGAAAAATACGTCCGTTTTGAACTTATGCTGAAGACAAGGAAATGTGGCAAGCCCGGGAAGTGAATAATGAATATCCAAGGAAGTCTCCGTGGGTTTATGCTTTTGTTCAGAATCACGGACGTGCTCTATACCACTTCCAAAGAAGGTAACAACAGTAGAACCATTTCTATTCAGAATAGGAAAAGTTTGCCGTATTTTTTATCAGGCTTTTGCTTGTGATATAGAGTTTCATATTTTTATCGCGCGTCTCGGTAAATTCGAATCCTTATAGAATGACATAATTTAAAATAACATTATTTTTAGATCAACTTTACTACGAGACATTAGGTTCTGTAACAATTATACAAGATGTATACAAGATGTGTATTTGCCTGTAATTGGGTGAATATTCAAGCAATCTTATCGTATGTTCTGTTTTTAATTAAGTATCCTGTTGGCAAACCTAAATAAATAAATACAGTAGGCCTGAGATTAAGATCGAAGATGGCTGTATACATAAGTATATCATGGGTAAATATAACACAAAATGATTCACATGTGTATATGTAATATGATTAAGGCGGTGCATTGGAAATTATCGCGTGATTTGCAACGCCGTTCTGACTAGATTAAGAAACAAGTAGGTCTGATTTTCAGATATATGATTCTTGACTATATGATTGATTATCTGATTTAATCGATACATGATTGCTTAAAATTTCCTCGAAAGAAAAAATTGGGTTGTTATTTTCCTTTTTTTACTCAGCCTACTCAAACAATACATTATTTTACGATACTATCAAATTAATATTATTGTATTTTATTTCATCTAAAATCTCACTTACTGAAGTATAAATAAAACTTCACTAAGTAAGGTATCTATTTATCGAAGTCCAAAAAAGCCATTCATTTTCCCAGTTTCTTTAAAACAGTCTTTAATCACCCCCGTATACAAGAGTGGGAGCAGAGACGATGTCAGTAACTA
The DNA here is from genome assembly GCA_947578815.1 of Epinotia ramella. Lineage (NCBI taxonomy): Eukaryota > Metazoa > Arthropoda > Insecta > Lepidoptera > Tortricidae > Epinotia > Epinotia ramella. Next base: position 12,624,533 of record OX388213.1, on the reverse strand, counting down.
CAGGCCAATTTCAGTTCTCCCTGCAATATCGAAGATCCTGGAAAAGCTTCTGAATACCAGACTGCTAAACTACTTAACAAAATTTAACCTCATATCACCCTCTCAGTTTGGATTTAGACAAGGCAAATCCACTGAAGATGCAATAACTGCTCTAACTTCGCATGTTGTAGATAGTCTTGATGGTAACAACAGGAGCTTAGGTGTCTTTTTAGACCTGAAAAAAGCATTTGACACCGTCTCTGTTCCGATTCTTGTACAAAAACTTGAGAAAAAAGGGGTAAGGGGAAATCCACTGATGTTATTTGAAAACTACCTTACCGGTAGGAAGCAGCGTGTTAAATTGGGTGAACATATCAGTGACGATGAAGAAGTATTATTTGGCGTGCCTCAGGGAAGCGTCCTGGGCCCAACTTTATTCCTGATATACATCAACGACTTATGTGACATGTCTATCCCAAACGCAAAAATTATCTCGTATGCCGATGATACTGCGGTGTTGTTTACTAGTAAATCATGGGACGAAGTGAAATCTTGTGCTGAGACGGGGCTGGCTTTTATTTCAGAGTGGCTAAAATGTAATGTTCTATCACTAAACACAAATAAGACAAAATATATATGTTTTAGTATCACTAACAGCATACAACCCGAGTACGACTTGCAACTCAAAATTCATTCGTGTCAACCTCCAGTTCCAAATACTCTTAATTGTAGTTGCCCCAATATTGAAAAAGTTACCCAAACAAAATATCTAGGAGTTACAGTAGATGAACACCTAAATTGGTATTCTCACATAGACCAAGTCATCAGTAGAGTCAGGAAACTGCTCTGGATATTCAAGTCACTGAGACACATTGTACCAGGAAAAGTCACCAAGCAATCAAAGTCACGTAACATACTAAACGAAATATATACGTCCTTGGTACAATCTGTCCTAGTATATTGCATACCTGTCTGGGGTGGTGCTGCTAAAAGTCGTTTTATTGACCTAGAACGTGCACAGCGGGCACTACTAAAAGTCATGTATTTCAAAAAAATGTCATTTCCGACCCAACGACTTTACCAAATCTGTGACGTCCTCTCGGTTAGAAAATTATATATTTTACAATGTACCTTAAAATTACACAAATCCTTACCATATAACCCTAATTACAAAAACAAAAGAAAAATAGGTAATGTGGCTAAATCTCAAAAAACCAGAACGGCATTTGCCAAGTCACAGTTTATCAGCAAATCTGTACACATTTACAATAAAATCAACAAAGTATTAGAAATTTATCCAATGCTACATCACAATTGCAAGAAGCTGCTTATAAATTGGATTAAAACTAAAACCTACGATGAAACGGAAGGTTTACTACAACATTGATCGTATGCCTCCAACGTACACACACACACACACACACACACGCACACACACACACACACACACACATACACACACACACACACACACATACACATTCTCCTACCTAGATTACTAGTATATAAAAAAAGAATAAAAACCCTTAGTTGATTACATTGTTAGTACTTACCTATTATTATCTATGGAAGAGCGGGGCCTCCCAATACAGGCATTGTTTGCTTACCGGGCGGCTCCATCCCTTATATTATAAATGTACAATGTTAATTACGAAATAAAGAATTTTTGTATTGTATTGTATTGTATTTGTATTCCCGACGAGAATTGCATCTCTTTTTCTCATGCGCGGAAGGCATAAGCGTGTCTCTGTCTAGGGGGCATGGTCGACTCGAATCAAGGCATCCCCTTAAGTTAAAGAATAAAGAAGTTCTTATATCTCCAGCCATATCTGAGATATGCCCGTTGTAAATTGCAAAGACAACTTTTGTTTTGCTAACCGGGTTTTTTTGCATACTGAATATTTTTGCTGATAAACGCCTGGAAAATTCTAGCTAGAATCATCCCTACTGTATCTGAAACGGATTCCTGTTGAACCCCATCTCTCCTCTGGGATACGTACCGCCTCAAATGCCACCGAGCTGGCAAGCCTTTGTTCAAAGCTAACTCTTAAATGAGAACATTGGGTTCTTGTTAACAACGCGCTATGAACTTATCACTACCTGGTTTGTAAAATTCAAATCCAATTTCAGAGCGAGATGAAGTCGAGTTTATTTATACGGCATGCTTTGTTAGCAGTCAAATTGTTAACATTTTATAAAACAAAGGAGAGCGCACTATTTCTTAATCGTAGCAAAAAAATAATATTAATCATCGAAGTTTTTAATGTTATCTGTCACTTTAGTTATCGTAGCAAGAATCTATTTTGATTAATTACCCCCGACGCAAAAGAGGGGTGTTATATTTTTGACGTGTATGTCTGTGTGCCTGTGTATCTGTGTGGCTGTCTGTAGCATCGTTGCTCCGTAACAAATAGACTTATTTTAATGCGTTTTTTTTTTGTCTGAAAGCTGACGTGAGTGAAATCGTTCTTAGCTAAGTTTCAACAATATCGGTACTGCCGGTTTTGAGATGGTATTGAACTTTGAAAGGAAAATGTCAGGGGTTTTTGCACTTTTTCAAATGATTAAAGTTCCTATTTTTTATCAGTCACTAAAGTCACCGATGTAATAGCATTAGTAGCATCACTTGAATAAAGCTGTTCAATTTTGATAAATTTATATAATAAAAAATGTTTCCAAACTTTTACTTGCAGAGTTTACTGAAAAGCGGTGAGAACGTTTATTTTGCACGCGCACTTTAACAACGTGAAATTATTTACCTAAATACGTTCCTAGGGTCACGTAACTTTTCGAACGACGGACAATTCAACTGTCATTTTCCTATACAAAAAAACAGTAATGTGCCAGTAAAGAATCCTTCCTCGACATCATCTGGCTTGACGGGTTGAATATAATATTTTATACTCTTACTTTTCAAATATAATAACTATAATAAGTATAACTTTCGATTATGCGCAAAATTTGTGATTGCACAAGCCTAAGCTGGCAACATAGCAGTATCGCAGTATCGCAGTATCGCAGTATCGGACCGATACTATCGGTAGATGTGAACATGCTCTGACGCGCGTACACTGTACAGTGCGTTACATAATCGACTAGCTGATCTCCAGGTGCTGGTCTCACACCATAAGGAGTCATTACCAGGATAATGAGTCATTCCCAGGCGCACTCCGTCATTCCCATTCTGGACACGTCGGGGCACGCTTCACGAAGCCCAACACTAATCCGTTTCAGGATATTTCAAAATATCTATTTACGATTGCCAAAATATTATGTCGCTTCAGCCCTGTTTATGCCGCTATTAAAATTGGGGTGTAAGCTTGATGCGACAGATTGTAAGATTGGACAATAAAATGTTCGGCTCGTAGCATTACGTTTATCGGGTTGATTAAGTGATGAAATTAAATAGGCGCCCGTATGCGTTCCATTTAATTGTGTTTGCATCCTACACATCGGCATCAATACTTTTAATCCTATCATTCGTATGGTGGGTTTGGCATGGTGAGAAACAATAACATCTTAGAAGTATATCCATTTTTTTTAGTACTATCCCTTAATTTGTTTTTTTTGTCGATATGATCCACGTAAACCATTTTTTTTAAACCGTGTATATTCAATTAAAATCTTCCAATTGCAGCACAATAAGAACCATTTGCGATTGCTCAAAGGAATCCGTGACATTTTCCGAAATACCGTGCCAATAATATCCTTTTACCCCCATAATAAAAAAGACGTCGGCAGTGTCAAAAGGAATCAATATAAACGGTCCAACAAACTGGACTACTTATTTCACCATTTTGTCGCAACGGTGAAAATCGAGTTTCAAGTGCTGAGAGCAATGTCAGCATATTGCCTGAGCCACGTTCCACTTGTATTATGAAGTCCTATTTTACTGTGACATTTTTCGTTCACTTCTATTCGATTGGATTTTTGAAATGTGTAAATTCGATAACAGTTGGGAAGAATCGGTAAGTTACGTGCTTTGCATTTTTTGCTACATCGTTGTGGTTTAACCGCAGAAGTTTGATAGTATTATTAAATGCATTTATAGGTACCTATATAAAATTAACCATAGATGGAGAAAATGTTCTGTTGCAGTAATAGAGTCCTAAACCATCGCCCACTTCAACCCTGTTATTTAATGCGCTTGTAACTGCAGCGAAGTGCAGTGTAGGTGTGTGTGTCTGTAACTACAACTGTATAGTCACACACACACTCACGCGTACTTACATCCGCGTGCTAACATAACTTGACCAATCTGTACCAAACAGCACGTTATACCATTTGCCCATCTGAGCATTTTCTGATTAAACGTAACGGCAGTGGTAATGTTGCAACAAAATATAAAATTGGCGGAGTTGACGGTGTCCGCGAGGTAACGGCGTCGCGTCATCAGCGGTAAATGCAACGAGGAAATTCCGCGGCGGACACACGTGCACCCGTCTTGGAAGAGACAAGGAAATCTATGGACCTGGTCGCTACATTAATTTAGCAGGTTATTTCTCAAGGTAGCAAAATTATATAATCTTCAATAGAATCTGTTTCGAAGAGAGGGATTCTGGAATCTTGAGCGTAACGAGGGATTCAAGTGTTTACGCAGAAGACAGAAATAATTTTGCTACCAAGCGGCACATACTCTTTTACACACCTTCTACGAGGAAAATTGTAGTCCCTCATTTGAAGGCAACAATCACTCTTCGCTGAATAGGGAAAGAAAAGAACAATTCAAATCCCACATTTGCCTACAAATCATTATTATCTGAATAGGTGCGGGAAATCAATTATGAGGTTTAATATCTAAAAATAAGGTGGGGTGCTGTGAGGAGTAAATTCAATGATGAAATCCACGGCAGACACGTGTGCACCTGTCAAACTCGAATTCGGACAGTTATTCATGATTAACAAATACAGATTAGGAACAGATCGATTCAATTATAGATGGTCGTCAATCAATTACGGTTCTGTCAGTGGATGAAACAGGGAAAACTATGAACCCTGAGTTGTAATAATTGTTACACTTCTTCCTAGTGAATTATATGACATTTTTAAGAAATGAAATGAAATGAAATGAAATGAAATGAAATGAAATGAAAATGAAATGAAATATATTATTAATAACAATTGTTACAAGTCGAGGTACAATATTGAGCTTTCAATAGTTTTAAGTACAATTAATTACAGTTTTTTGTATTAGGTATATGTCAATTATCTACATATCGTATTCGAAGATTTTTATATGTCACACTATATTTTATAGCTTTACAAAATTATTGGTAGACTAAAGAACTCGTCATATGAATAAAATGACTCCTGCGTCAACCACTTTTTCAGCCTAACCTTGAATGCTGCGGTGGAAGTTGCATCCCGTACAGAGTCCGGCAGGCGATTGTAAATAGAGGGGCCTGCATAGTACACGGATCTCTCAGACTTGGCAAGTCTGTGTGAGTCGGCGATCAGCCTGTTGTGGCGTCTATTACTGCGCAGGTTGTAGTTGGTGTTAATGCCTCTGCGCTTGAACATATCCAAGTTCTCGTGTGTGAACACTGAGACCTGGTATATGAGTAAACAAGGCAGGGGCAGAATCTTGAGATCACGGAAAAGGTCACGCGCTGGAGCTGGAGCATCCCCCGGCTTACCGGCCATCGCGCGGATGGCGCGCTTTTGCTGTGAGAACACACGCTTCCAGTCGGAGGCGCGACCCCAAAACTCCACGCCGTACGTCAGGAGCGAGTACACTGTCGCGTAATAGCACTCTCGCACAGCACCCCTTCCGGCGGTGAACGTCAGTCGCCGCAGCGCGAAGCAAGCACTCCCCACTCGCTTGCATAGTTCATCGATGTGCGCCTCCCAGAGTTGGGCACTCAAGAATAAAATCATTATTTGAATAAGAATACGCATGAATAAAATCATGTTGATTTTATTCCCGTCAAAGTTATTCAAATAATTTCGCCGTGAATAATTCTTATGTTAGAAAATTGAATAAAGTTAACTTATTCTTATTCAAATAAATCTAATCATGATTTTTTATTTTAACTAATATACCATGAATAATATATGAATGTAGTTCGGACGGATACTCGGGGATAAACACGACGCATTTGGTAATTTTGGTATCGGTATAGAGGCACTAGTACGTATAGAATCTTGAATGTAGTGTAATTTATACCTATTGTATATGTCTGTGGATCGTGGAACTCCTTAATGGCTACTTGAATAGCCCTCGAGATTTGGCTCATTTGGTTTGTTTTGACGAGTTCTATGCATTATACTTGGTGATGATGGTCTGATGATGGAGTGAGGAGGTGGATAGTGGAACTCCTCAATGGCTACTTGTATACCCCTCGAGTTTGGGCTCATTCGCTTTGTTTGGTCGAGTTCTATACATTATACTTGGTGACGATGGTCTGATGATGGAGTCAGGAGGTGGATAGTGGAACTCCTCAATGGCTACTTGTATATCCTTCGAGTTTGGACTCATTTGGTTTGTTTTGTCGAGTTCTATACATTATACTTGGTGATGACGGTCTGATGATGGAGTGAGGAGGTGGATAGAGGAACTCCTCAATGGTTACTTGTATACCCCTCGAGTTTGGGCTCATTCGGTTTGTTTTGTCTAGTTCTATACATTATACTTGGTGATGATGATCTGATGATGGAGTGAGGAGGTGGATAGAGGAACTCCTCAATGGCTACTTGTATACCCCTTGAGTTTGGGCTCATTCGGTTTGTTTTGTCGAGTTCTATACATTATACTTGGTGACGATGGTCTGATGATGGAGTCAGGAGGTGGATAGTGGAACTCCTCAATGGCTAATTGTGTAGCCCTCGAGTTTGGGCTCATTTGGTTTGTTTTGACGAGTTCTATGCATCATACTTGGTGATGATGGTCTGATGATGGAGTGAGGAGGTGGATAGTGGAACTCCTCAATGGCTACTTGTATAGCCCTCGAGTTTAGGCTCGTTTGGTTTGTTTTGACAAGTTCTATGCATTATACTTGGTGATGATGGTCTGATGATGGAGTGAGGAGGTGGTTAATAGAACTCCTCAATGGCTACTTGTATAACCCTCGAGTTTGGGCTCATTTGGTTTGTTTTGACGTGTTCTATGCATTATACTTGGTGGTGATGGTCTGATGATGGAGTGAGGAGGTGGTTAATGGAACTCCTTAATGGCTACTTGTATAGCCCTCGAGATTAGTCTCATTTGGTTTGTTTTGATGAGTTCTTTGCATTATACTTGGTGAGGAATGAGGATGGTCTGTTGGTCTTGACAGAGTCAGAAGGTGGATAGTGGAACTCCTCAATAGCTCTTGTATAGCCCTTGAGTTAAGGTTTATATGTTTTTTTTTACGAGTTCTATACAAGTACACTTGGTGACGATGATCTTGTATAAATAACTTTACTCATAATTATGCTATCTCTTTCACACCTACAGAGAGCAAAAGAGATAATAAATGACGGCAGGTAAAACAATAACCCTTGCTTTACCTGCGCTTATCACTATATTCGCAGATGGGCGCAGCGATGTCCTTCGGCTTACTTTCACAAAACTTATACTAATAGTGTACTATTTATTTGAGGTCGACGCAGCATAAATACTTAATATTAGTCTACCTCTGAAGCATTTAAAATTTGTATTAATTATTTCAGATAACTAATTTAAATTGAGATTATAAAGTAAAATGTATGCAAATCTATGCAAAAAACTGTGTATTAAAAAAAAATATCTAATATAAGATTAATTTCCATACCTCAGTATAAATATTATGTAGGGCTCTGGATATCCATGATACACGCCGACCCGTACCGTGACCGAACCCTACGTGTTCTTAACCCCGGCGGTACTAAGATCACGAATTTCACGAACACGACCGGTACGTAGCCCGTACCTGCGTTCGCGTCCGGATTCACGTGACACGCCAAGATACGTAACCCGTACCTGCGTTAGTCTGCACCGGTCGGAACGATACACCCAGGCCGCCGCCACGCCAGTTGGAGTTAAAATTAAAACAAATAAGGACTATTAATGAATTACTAATTATTACTTAGTACGGGACGAACGGGTTTTTTCTATGTGGTTTTTTGTTTAAATTATATTTTTTTTTTACTTTACCCGTGAACCCGTGACACGGATCTACACGGGTACACGTGACTTAATTACACGTAGCCGAATTTCACGTGCCGAACGGGCCATAAAACCGTTGCTGTGTAACACGAAAACGGGCGCACGGCTACTTGTACACGAAACACGGACACGACCGCGAGCCCTAAGTATAAATACGGATGAACCCAAACTTGAAGGGTATACAAGAAGCCATTGAGGAGTTCCTCTATCCACCTCCTGACTCCATCATCAGACCATCGTCACCAAGTGTAATGTATAGAATTCGTCAAAACAAACCAAATGAGCCCAAACTCGAGGGCTATACAAGTAGCCATTGAGGAGTTCCACTATCCACCTCCTCACTCCATCATCAGACCATCATCACCAAGTATAATGTATAGAACTCGCCCAAACAAACCAAATGAGCCCAAACTCGAAGGATATACAAGTAGCCATTGAGGAGTTCCACTATCCACCTCCTGACTCCATCATCAGACCATCGTCACCAAGTATAATGTATAGAACTCGACAAAACAAACCGAATGAGCCCAAACTCGAGGGGTATACAAGTAGCCATTGAGGAGTTCCTCTATCCACCTCCTTATTCCATCATCAGACCATCATCACCAAGTATAATGTATAGAACTAGACAAAACAAACCGAATGAGCCCAAACTCGAGGGGTATACAAGTAACCATTGAGGAGTTCCTCTATCCACCTCCTCACTCCATCATCAGACCATCATCACCAAGTATAATGTATAGAACTCGACAAAACAAACCAAATGAGTCCAACCTCGAAGGATATACAAGTAGCCATTGAGGAGTTCCACTATCCACCTCCTGACTCCATCATCAGACCATCGTCACCAAGTATAATGTATAGAACTCCACAAAACAAAGCGAATGAGCCCAAACTCGAGGGGTATACAAGTAGCCATTGAGGAGTTCCTCTATCCACCTCCTCACTCCATCATCAGACCATCGTCACCAAGTATAATGTATAGAACTCGACAAAACAAACCAAATGAGTCCAAACTCGAAGGATATACAAGTAGCCATTGAGGAGTTCCACTATCCACCTCCTGACTCCATCATCAGACCATCGTCACCAAGTATAATGTATAGAACTCGACCAAACAAAGCGAATGAGCCCAAACTCGAGGGGTATACAAGTAGCCATTGAGGAGTTCCACTATCCACCTCCTCACTCCATCATCAGACCATCATCACAAAGTATAATGCATAGAACTCGCCAAAACAAACCAAATGAGCCCAAACTCGAAGGATATACAAGTAGCTATCGAGGAGTTCCACTATCCACCTCCTGACTCCATCATCAGACCATCGTCACCAAGTATAATGTATATAACTCGTCAAAACAAACCAAGTAAACCCAAACTTATCATAAAATCCATTGTCTGTAAATCAACTCACAAAATTTTACCGACGATACCAACAAATTAACTTTATTTGAATAACGTTTTATTTAAATAAAATGTTAGTTAGAATAACCCCATTTGTGGAATAATTAGTCCGGATGTTATTCTTATTTAAAATAAAAGTAGCATGATTTATTCACCTTCATGTTATTCTAAATAACGGGCGCAAGAATTATTCTTATTCTTTCTTAATTTGAATAAGAATAAAAACAGAATTTTTATTCTTATTCAAATTAAGAATAAAAATTCTGTTTTTATTCTTATTCTTATTCAAATAAAAATTTGCCCAACTCTGGCGCCTCCCATGTTAGCGCGCTGTCGAGATGGAACCCGAGAAGGCGTGCGCCGTTCACGTGCTGTATAGGGGCACCGCTGGCGCACACCCTCATCTTTGGGCTTGAATAAAGCTTAGCTTAGCTTAATAAGTACATTTGCGTGAAAAAATGTGGGCTTTACTCGACACAGACTTTGGGAACATATGGCGCGAGTGCTTGCCCGTACCGGCCTTGTACGGCAAAAAGCAAAATGCACTAGTATGAAAAAAGTTACTTTCTGCACACCATGCAGTTACGAAATGTAGCTACCACGTCGGACTTTTTTCATATTTGAGCGATATTCACGTCTCTATATCAGCGATGCAATAAGCACATTTGTAACTTGTGATACTTTGAGCAGTAGGTACTATGATAAGTTACCTAGTAAAGCAATATTGTTTTGCTAATTTGTAAGTATATACGGGGTGTGGCCTGTAATGGGAGCATTAAATTTAAGGGCTGACTCTATGTATTATCCGCAGTGATTCTGTAAAGGTACCAGTGTTTCAAGATTCTTGAATTCGGAAATAATCTTATCTGAAGTTGTGATACCTAAGTAATGGATCTCGACATCTCGATATCGTAGCATGCCAGTCATTAACTATCTTGGTAGAACACTGGGCACTTTCGTAATTGCGATTATACTAACTTTGGTTTTCTAATTCTTTTTGTTTTTTTTTTTCAATTTTACAAGATTTTTTGGTGTTTTTGAAGTAAAACAAAATGGATATCATTCCAGTTAAGCAAAAGAACACACGTACGCTTTTACTTATTTTTTTTTCTATTTTTTTTTCTATTTTTTTTTCAATTTAACCACTTGGAAATAATTACTGATTAACTTAATAAGCCACCGTTTAATTTTTTGCTCCTATTACAGGCCACACCCTGTATAAATCATGAGATGCAGCTATTTGCGATAATGTTCCCAAATGTAAAAGAAGGTCTTCTGCACGAACAAATACGCAAAAAAATATAACGAGCTGCCTCCAAGAATGAAAATACCTCGACACATGTTTCATTCAAATGTCAAACGAGATGTTTCTGCGGTGGCGTGGCATGAGCAACATCTCCTGATTGTTCTATGTCCTTACCTTACTCTTACAAAACAAACCATTATAATAACCTGTAGTCGGTTTGAGCTTGTTTAATCAAAATACCTTATACTCGGAAAGCGTGCTGAATACAATTACTAAATCAATTATGCAAAAAAGCTACTGTCACGTAAACTCTTATCATGCAAACCACGTCGTTCCATCTTAAATCAAAATATAACGACCGATAAGAATGAGAACAAAGAACGAACTTTCGAATACTTACTTCAAAAACCGGCCAAGAGCGTGTCGGGCCACGCTCAGTGTACGGTTCCGTAGTTTTTGTATTTTTGTTCAAAAACTATGCAACCTATCTAGTTCAAAATAATTTTCCTAGATTTTTTTTATAAAGTTCTACTTTTGAGATTTTTTTCATATTTTTAAAACTTATGATTCAAAAGAGGTTAGACACATTTAAAAAAAAAAAAAAAAATGAAAAATGAAAAAAGTTTATTTAGGTTATTATTATACATCTTAACAATAGCCAAGGTTGGAGCCTCCTATTAAGCAAGTAATTTTGCTTGTGTCAGGAGACACCGCTCTTCCAACAGTAACAAGTGGTAAATAAACCATAACAAACTAATTTTGACGAATTTAGTAGTTACATTAGAAAAGTAAGTACAGATTTAACTTAAAACTTAAACTTTTAAACTAACTTAAAACTTTTTTACTCCTGGAGCATCTCCGAAAATATTAACATTATCAAAAAATGATTTTAGCAAACCCCTATTCATTTTTAAATACCTATCTAATAATATATCACACGTTAGGGTTGAAATGAAAAAAAAAAACACTCCCCACGATACGTATAGGGGAGGTAGGTACCCTAATAAAATAAAATAAATCACTTTTTATTTAACCACTTTGTCGGCGTGATTGATATACATATAAGTACCAAATTTCAGCTTTCCAGTGCTAACGGTTACTGAGATTATCCGCGGACGGACGGACACACAAAGCGAAACTATAAGGGTTCCTAGTCGACTACGGAACCCTAAAAACGAAACAAAATAGGTACTTGCTTTTTTACTTATTTTCATTCATAATTTCATTTCATTTTATGGCGGTCGGAATCGTATATACACCGCAATGTTTGACCTAGTTAATACTGTTGCCTTTCAAGTATATAACAACGTACATGGTTATTCTATAACCTATTTTGATGTCTTCATTAGTCGTGCATTGTCAAAAACAGGCTTGTGAAAATATTTGGTTAAAATTATGGAAAATAGGTTCTTGTCCAAAAATGTGTGTCAAAAATCCTATTTATTTTAGACGCTTATCAAAAATTGGCTAGACAAAACGTGGGATAAAATATAGCTCATGTTCATCCCGAAGGTTCTGTCATATACCGGTAAAAGAATTACTTAAATCGGATGAGTAGTTTGGGGGATTAATTACGCCATAGGACTTTTCTTCTTTATAATATTAGTAAAGACTACTTACACGGCTTCGCTTCCGTATTTATAACAGAGAACTCCGACGGAACGAGGGATAAAATAAGTATAACCTTTCTCCATTCTGAGGGTCCATTCGATATAATGATGAATGTTTTATTTTTATATCGGGTAAGTAACTACTTAACTACTAATGCTACATTCTACGTACTACTTATACAAAAATACAAAATTGCTTATTTGACTTTATGGTCTCCATAGTACCCCTTACATACAAACTGACAACGTAACAAACTTAAGTTGAAATTAAATACAATAAATTTCGCAAACCATCTCCAAGCCTCTCCTGTCCAGTACAATACAACGGTCGCAGGTAATATATTTGGAATTTTCCAGTGCTATGAAAACGTTACGTGATCTCGAAAGAGATTTTCGTCTGTAAAGCGGATCTAAACATCGCTATTAGCTGAATGTCCGCTTTTAAAATTGTGTGACTACATTTCACTTGATTCACTATTATCTGATTTGACACATTGATGTGATATCAGTATGGCATTTGTCACTCGCGTTTGCTTCCACACAAGAGTTTACGTGTCAGAGCGAAGGCGCGCAATAAAACTAAAAATTATATTATAACAATGCGTCAAGTCATCGTGACAAACAGAATTCCAATTGTTAATTTGTTCTGTTACTGTTCAAGCGGTCAAGGAAGCAACCGGGTTTAGGAGGTATAATTTTAATCGTCGCTTCAATTGTGTGACTAACTGTTTAGAACGAGCACGCGTACATATACAAATGTGACTGGGATGTGATAGAGGTTAACCGAATGAAAGACTATGAGCAATATTTTTTTTGTATTATTTTCATTATCTTTTCCTGTTACACTATCATCCGTCTTTAAAATTAGCTTTACAGAGAAATTAAAATCGCCGATTAAGACGATGATTATTGTTTAGCCACTTACTTAAAAAAAAATTCTGGTTCATGAACGAATATTCCATAAGCATCATCAGCCACTATACTATATGTCCACTGCTTGAGCACAAGACTTCTCTCAAAGATGAACTAAACGTATAGTAGAAGTCAAAATTGTTAAATTTTATGTTTATTTTATTTCAATTTTAAATTGCGTCTTTGAACACGGGAATAATAGGTACATCAGTAACGTTAATAAAACTTTTTAACATGTCAGACAAGGAAATATTCTTCTACATGTTTATCAATTTATTGATTTATTTCTAGTTTTCCAGTAAATACCTAATCCTCCTTTCTGGTCTGTCCTCCATGTCTGAAGATCGTGTTCATGGTGGGATGCAAGTCTGGAACGGACAAACTTTTTCCGTCGGCTCCTGTCAGTTCGAACCTAGCTCACATAACTGCTGGGCACAGACCTTCTCTAATAGGATGTATAACTAATTCGTTACATGTAAATTATTAGTTTATGCTAAGTTGTATCAATTTATATCTTATTTCTTAAGAATGATGTAACTTTTATCTAACTTCCTAGATCAATTTAATTCTCGGCGCCAACATTTGACAGACTATCTAATGAATACAGCCATCGTTTACCCTGCAAGTTCTCAAAGCGCCGCAGCCTCCTCTTCGAGACTGAATTTCATTTTGTGTACTAGATTGCTAAAAGTGATCTTGACCCAGTTCAACCGGAGAGCAGAGCTGTTAAAGTTTTAATTTAATAAATTTTTCATACTTTCTTCTCGTATCAGTCGTAATAGTGCACCGAAACAAACCAACGGTAGTTTAACGGTGCTGTTTTAATTATTTTTCACTTCTCATGCTCGAAAAATGTGTCATATTAGGCGTAGCAAGCGGGGCTAAAGTAGTACATGCAGCCCCTAGGGAAAATATGCATACATAATTATTGTTTTTAAATCATTTTTTTGACCATTCAAAACTTCTCCGTATTCAATCCACCAATCACAACTCTTTAAAAAAACATTTGTATTTGCTATCAACTATCCAGAATACAGTTAGTTATTAAAATCGACCAATCAGGAAACATATTTCATTTCAAACATTAGGTGTTTTTAACTCCTTAAGTCACAATAAAAAATTAAAAATAAACTGACAGTCTGTGGCCGCGTCCAAACGTTCAAGCGTGGTTGACTGCAAACATGACATAAGCAATTAGATTGAGCGGGATGCGGGATAGACTGCTGTCTATCTCGCTTTATCTTATGCAGCGTATGCTGTCCGCCGCACTCGGACGTTTGGACCCGGCTATATTACTCCAGGCAAAATACGGTTTTGAAAAACATTAATTTTCTCAAACATGCTCGGAAATGTACGCGTTAATATCACGAAATGAAGACGTGAAGTTTCTTGTTTATGGCTCCCTACATTACTTCTTGGCCTTAGGCCAAGAAGTAATGTATGAAAACCCTAAGTAAAACCATTATTGTCCGCTACTCTAACTTTTTAAATTTGCTTACTAATATTAAACTGACAAAGGAAAATTTACATACTGCCAACCACCACTAGACTCTGTAAGCATACTTGCTACAATAAAAAAAATAAAAATCTATGGTACTATACTTATGTGCGGTTAAACATGGTGCTCGAACGGCTTGTTCAAATGCCATGTTTAAAAAATAAAAAAGGCGCAAATGACCTATTATTTAATTGATTACCAAGTATTTATTTTAATTTTAATATTTCCTCACATCGTTTGAGAAAAGTACTATACAATCCTCGGCCGGAACAGGGATTGCTGGACTCGTTGTATTCGGCCTCGTCTACGACTCGGCCGTCTACCCCAATCTCGTCCAGCAATCCCTTACTTCACGGCCTCTGCAGTAATCTACTATTATAATAGCGTTTTTTTTGTTGATTTCATTTGAAAATGTTATTCTAAGATGATTTAGTCAAGAATCCGACAAGCTTTCCACCCGGAAGTAATTATGTACATTTAAATGAAGCATGCATTATCTTTTTTTGTACGATTTATCTTGAATATTATAGAGCAAATGTAAATGAACCAAAATAAAGACAAAAACATTAATATTTTTACTGTCTTTTTAGAAGCCATTTAAAGTATCATTTTTTCGATGTCTGAAATTTTGTCGGATTTTGTCGCTGGGTAACTATTTAATTGATAATATATCCGTTATACATAAAAAATAAGCTATTATAAATTATTTCCAAAATTGTCATTTTTTCCATACAAGTTGTCAGTTCATTGCCTGGACTATATACATAGTAAGCAGCGTTTATTCGTGGTGTCAATATTTTGTATCTGTGTCAAACAGTTTATTAAAAAAATCATTCGGCCAAAATGAACAATCTTTTCGCTGTGGAATTTATTATTGATTGAGGATGGATAATCTTTGTTTTCACCCTGCCTGTCATATAATCTACTATTATAACGTACATTTTATATAATATAAATTAGAAAGGAAAAAAAGAAGAACGCACGATATATTTTATTCAAGACGGTCTTTAACTAAGACATGGAAAATACATTTTTGTTTAAAACTAACAAGAAGTGTTACATGAATTTAAATAGGCAAAACACAGTTTGTGTCCAATTTTTAGGGTTCCGCGTAGTCGACTAGGAACCCTTATAGTTTCGCTTTGTCTGTCCGTCCGTCCGCGGATAATCTCAGTAACCGTTAGCACTAGAAAGCTGAAATTTGGTACTAATATGTATATCAATTACGCCGACAAAGCCCCTTACGTAACGTGGGGAGTGTTTTTTTTTTTTTCATTTTAACCCTAACGTGTGATATATTGTTGGATAGGTATTTAAAAATGAATAGGGGTTTGCTAAAATAATTTTTTGATAATGTTAATACTTTCGGAGATAATCGCTCCAGAAGTAAAAAAAAATGTGTCCCCCCTTCTAACTTTTGAACCATACGTTTTAAGAATATGAAAAAAATCTCAAAAGTAGAACTTTATAAAAACTTTTTAGAAACATTATTTTGAACTTAATAGGTTGAATAGTTTTTGAAAAAAATTACAAAAACTACGGAACCCTACACTGAGCGTGGCCCGACACGCTCTTGGCCGGTTTTGGTGTAGCTATTGATTGTAATTGAAACAGCGAGCTAATATGTCTGGCTGTTTTCCTCTACAGTTCAAATTTCTGGATTGATTCTCGTGAAATTTGTGGGCAGGTGCGATAATTATATAGGTACTTAGTAAGTATATATTAAGCGATTCAGTTTTTCGAAAAAAATACACAGCACACAATACACAGCCATACACACAGATAATCATGTTAAGAGGAAACAAGGGCCGTTTTTCCACACAAACGCAGTCCCCTGTTTTCCGCCTGGATAATGGCAATAGAGCAATTTTTTTTTCCATAAATCTATGGCTGCTATTGAGATGTTCCTATGTTTTCCTTTTTTTCATAAAATTCTTAAAAGAGATATTAACCTTCAAAAACCTAAGAAAAATGCCAGATTTTCTGCTGTGTTCAAACATCCAGAAAACAATTTTGACTAAATTATTTATAAAAAGAAAAACATAGGAACACGGCCAAAGCCTTTCTTAGATTTTTAATAAAAAAAAAAAGTTAAATAAGTCAAGTTTTGGAGAAGATATCAGGGGACTACGAAACGTTGATTTTATGTACGTTTAATATGTATTTTCGGTCCAAGCTGCAGTTGTCTCTATCGCGCTCTGCGGGGGGAGGCTTGAGGTTGGCACGACAGCAATACATTTTACAAATACCTATTTCTCAATTATCTCGCCCTTAGTGTTTCCTCTTAAACTTATACTCTTTTCGTTTGCGCCGGGGTAAAAAAAAGCACTACCTATTATCAAAATTATTTTTGCATTGGTAGCAGATAACAAAAAAGAGTAACAGAGTAACTTGAACTTTTAATAAAATATCCTATGGAACGTGTCATACCTACACGACGAACGCAGGGATTCATTGCGGTTCGTTCCCACCCGTTCGGTCGGCTCACACCTAATTACTAAATAGCGTAATGGATGGAACGGTGTCATTAGAGCGGAGTGGAGCGTTTAGAAGACATTCAGTTGGCGTTTGCACTTCGCTGTGAGTTCTGTTAATGCATTTATTGGTTCGGTATTGATTATGGTTGAATTGAAAGTTCTTTCATGCAGCTACGATTGTAGATATAATTTTGAATGTTTTGTGTGTTGGGTGTTATGGTAAATAATATATATAAAATTAGGGTTGATTTATTTTATTATTGAAAATTGTTAAGATTAAAAAGTCAATGTCAAAGAACCAAGAGAAGTTAGAGAATAGTCTTAAGATTATCCTTATGAATTTACGTCTACTTTTTGTGAAAATTATGAAATTATTATTTTAAGTCTCTAATTTATCTTTTTTAAGTGACGTTCCTTGTTTAAGTTGAATCAACATGTTTTCGCATACTAAGTATATAAGTAGCGTAGCCAAATGGCAAAAAACGGAACCCTTATAGATTCGTCATGTCTGTCTGTCTGTCTGTCTGTCCGTCCGTATGTCACAGGCATTTTACTCGAAAACTATAAGGTGTATTTGAATAAAATTTTCAGGATAGGTGTATTTTGTTAACCGCTACATAGTTTTGTAACTAAATTACAAAAAAAAAAATTTTTAGGGCTGCACTCCATACATAAAACTGAAACCCAAAAATTTTTTTTTCATTGCAAGCCCACGTGTGGCACATCAACTTCGACTCGATTGATGTGCCACACGTGGGCTTGCAATGAAAAAAAAAAAATTTACGAACCCTCGTTGTGCGTGGTCCGACACGCACTTGGCCGCTTTTATTTACAATAGTCTCGCTTAAAATAAATTTACTCCGTTAAAAATCCTTGTTGCTCTGAGCCTGCCCGACTCCAAATAACAAAATTTTAACTCGTCGAAGTGAAGATACCGAACTTCACCCAAGTTATTGATCACGTCTGCCATTTTTATTTAGTCTACAACATAAACTCAATTCCCGCTGATAGCTCCTCTTGAAAGCAGGAAAACCAATAAAGACGATACAAATTTTGTCCTAAAGAACAATATTAGATGCGTACAAGACTTTGGTACAGAAATTGAAATTTATTTCGTATCTCGGATTTGAATTTTCTTAACGAAGCTAAACAAATACAATCAGAGGACGCGAAAGGGATATTAATTTAGAAACCCACTGGGCAGCATTTGGGAGTGATTTAATTTGCTTTCTTACTGTTGTCAAGAATGACATCACAATTCCAAAATGAACAAAGGTTGTCGTTGGCAGAATGCAATTAATAAATAATATTCCGCCCGTGCCTGGTGGTTTCACTCTACTACGGGTATATAGGTACCCGTAAGTAGGTACCTTTTATTAGTAAAACTCAAACTCAAACATTTAAGATTCGTGACAAACAATAATTACACACAGATGCTAAAGAAATAAATAAATATAACACATAAGGCTTAACAGCCAGCGCTAGTCTTCCGCAGGATCCATTCGGTGAAGGTACGGAAAAAACGATGTGGCCCCATTTTTACTAGTTTTTTTCTTAGAAAAATGTGAAGTAAACGTGTTAGGTAATTAGGTACAGATGCAGTTACTACCAAACGTCTTGTTTTCTGTTTGCTGTGGATAGATTTAGATTTATTTATTTCACAATATACAATTACAATATAAATTACAGCTATTAGCATAGCTGAGCTAGCATATTCGACGAAACATTATTAGTTACATTAAAGTAACCTTAGGTACACCTTATATGTCTAAACAATTCGCAGCCAGCCTTCAATATGAAATAGTTCAACTTGAATATAACAATAACCTGTAGCGTAGGACGAGGGGATAGACCAGTTAATCATACAGAGTGCGTGAGTGTGAGAGACTGTTTCGATGGTTTACTAAATATATTTAATACAACCTAGGCGTAATAGTGGGTATTGTTTTATTCATTAGGTATAACAGGTTTGTTATGATAATAGGTAAGTATTCAATATTATAATAAGGTATAATTCACGTCCATTATTGCGGCGAATATTTGTTTATTTTTAACCCCCGACGCAAAGAGAGGGGTATTGTAAGTTTAACGTGTCTGTGTATCTGTGTATCTGTGTGCCTGTGTATCAGTGTATCTGTGTATCTGTCTGTGGTATCGTAGCTCCCAAACGGATTTAAAAGCGGTTTTTTTTGTGTCTTAGATAATTTTATCCCGAGTGTTCTTAGCTATTTTTTAATGAAGATATGTTCAGCCGTTTTTGAGATATTGGACTTTGATTTTATGTTTTAAAAGTGTGAGTACCAATACTACCAATGCAGTGTGTAAATGACGGTGTATTTAACAAAAAAGTAGGGTTCTACAACATTGTTGCGAGTAGAAATCAAATGGTACTTTTTCAGAGACTCGAAAATAAGAAATTCGAATTTCGCAGTGAAAATTAATATTTTTGTCCCTCTCGCACTTACATGCTTGCCAGTGAAGGACGAATAAAGGAAAATCGCGGCCATGCTACCTTGGTTGAAGTTACATTATATTTATCATCTAGTCGAAAGCTATTTAATAATAAAAAAATAAGAATTATATTATACTTACCTAAACATTTTACAAATCAATCAAGGGTCAGCTTGTGATTTTTCTGGAGTCGCAAACGTCCACAGACCGAGGTGTCTGCATACCATCAGGCAGACTGTATGCTTGTTTACCATCAGGCAGACTGTATGCTTGTTTACCATCAGGCAGACTGTATGCTTGTTTACCATCAGGCAGACTGTATGCTTTTTTACCATCAGGCAGACTGTATGCTTGTTTACCATCAGGCAGACTGTATGCTTGTTTACCATCAGGCAGACTGTATGCTTGTTTACCATCAGGCAGACTGTATGCTTGTTTACCATCAGGCAGACTGTATGCTTGTTTACCATCAGGCAGACTGTATGCTTGTTTACCATCAGGCAGACTGTATGCTTGTTTGCCACCATCAGGCAGACTGTATGCTTGTTTGCCACGGTTGTAGTACAAACCATTGTTTATAAAATAAGTAAGTTCGCTGCCCGCGACTTCGTTGGTGTTGGTCTCGTCTTTTGTTGAACTTTTACTGGGATAAAAGGTATTCTATATGTTAAACCAGGCTATACTCTATTTGTATAATAATTACGTACATAAAATTCATCTTCATCCGTTTAGCGTTCTTATTTAGCGTGATTTAGTAACATACATCTACACTTTCGTACTTAATTATAATATTTTATATTATTTAATCGTATGGCATACATTATTTTGGCCTTTAAAGTTTGTCACTCTTTAGTACCACCCAGGGGACACGTGCACGTGCAGGGTTGTGGTAGGTAGCTACTGCGGACGCGAGTGACAGTTATCAAGTGAGTGGGCAACTCGACTGTTAGAAGTTCTTAAGCCGCCCAAAGGCCTCTAACTCGGCTTAACGACTACTGTCATAGACACCAGCCGGGATCAACTGCTTAGCGTGCCTTCCAAAGCCACGGAAGCGCTCATTTATATTGACCACTCAAACATCAGGCGGCAAATATTTTATATAAATCATAATTAAGAAAATCTACTTTCTATAAAATATCAATTGTTTGGAAAGTATGTAAAATTAGTACCAAATAATGTAATTCATGAAACTATCTGTTTCAAGATAATCTCCACCCGTTAGAAACGTACTCCAGGGCACACAAGTTCTATATCAGTTGGTGAGGCATTCACAAGCGGGCACAATCGGCATTGTGCAGCAGCGCTTCGTATCAATAGCACCGAGAAACTTCCATTTGAATTACGTATTATTACTGTTACAGAGTTCGTTGGGTACCGAGGCGATGTGACGGTTCGAGGTAGTTACATAACCTAAGTTACTTGGTAGGTAGCATGCTTGTAACTAAATTACTTAAGTACCTACCTATTTGGTAGCGTGAATAGTAGGTACAAGAAAATGTTACAAAAAATAATTGATCTAGTATATTCGAGTTGTAAGGATGTATATTTCAAAATTTTGCGTGAATTAGTGGTAAAATCACAGATTAGCTCAATCTGTATGAAAACCGACCGTGTCACTTTTTTCTACCTACTTTGACGTCACACGGGCGAATTAGTGATCTGAATTCCCCGTTGTCCGCGGAAAATCAATTCTGCAATTAGGTATTTTCTTAATATTCACGGACAACCGGCTACCACAACAGACGCGCGCGGAATGTAAGTCGGAGTGCCAACTCGGAGTCCGAATTCTGACACGCGAAGTACATGCATTTGCATTATCTATATCTATATCTGTGGGTAAAACTCTTATATTTTTTGTGAAAATCCTGAATCCTGAGATATCAAATGCAATTAAAGTCTTCAAATACATACCTACAATCAATTGCAATACCTACAAAACCTTTAATTAAATTTTAATTATTTTGTAGCATAGGATAAGGAGATCTTATGTGCAATTTCAACGAATATCAGAAAAGGAGACGGTACAGTTAGGCTATACTAATTAGCTACTTTCTTTTTTTAATGTACTTATTTCAAACAAGTCTTTTAAGAGGATAAAATATCTGTATGGTATCAACTAAAACTAAAGTATAATAAAGCTACTGAAAAAAACGTATCATACTAATGGTACAGAATTATGACGTCACAACTTTATATTCGTACTAAACGTTGTACAGAAAAACAAGTAAATTAATGTTGTTGAAAAGTTTACCACCTACAAGTCGATCTCGTAACGCATTGTACGCGCGTCAGGTTGATCTAAATGTCGCTTTTTGTGTGATGGGAAAATTAAAGTGGAGTTGACCTAACGTGCGTTTGAAAAGCCCTGTGGATGTATATTTTGACAGTGCCACCATATGGAACCGTCTAATATTTTACTCTTCTTCTATTTTTGAGTAACTAAACCTGGGACAGTTGAAAAATATGTGATCCAACGAACCTTCAGGACCAGGACTTAAAAAAGAAATCATCTATGTGATGTCAAATTGACACATCAATTTTTTTATGATTCCATCTTACAGAATACATACATATATTCACGCCTTTATTCCCAAAAGGGGTAGGCAGAGCACATGAAACGTATGTTCCAGCGCTACTTTTAGCATAAATGTGGGTATAAAAGATCGACGTAATGTGTCTTACAGAATACCTACGTCAAAATAAAAATGTTTCACTTGAAAAACTTTTTTTTGGATTATAAATGTTGAGCTTTGTATCTCGGTAGTGTGGTCCATAAATAAATGAATGTAGAATTGCAGGATCTTATTGAAATCAAGACTAAAATAGCTATCGAAATACATAATAAAATTATAGATATTATTATATCGATTTTGACGCTGCATTTGAAATAATATGCAGTCTGCATTCAATCACATAACAGTGGGTGATTACAATAATATGTACATTGACTTGTAATGGTTCAAAAGCAAAGAATCCTTCGTTGCGTATATTACATTTCTATAAAATACATGTGGCATTCACATTGAGTACTTAGGGTACCTATTCAGATAGTCTTGAGGGTAAATTAAGCTAGCGTAAACTTCAAATAAATACCCACTTGATGAGGCGCATTAATGCTTAGTTAGGCCAAGCGTTATCATTTGGGAGATTTAATGTTATTGTATAAGCGTTTGGTACTCGTAGCTAAAAGGTTTTTGTTAGAAATAAACCGATATTAGAAACCATTGGTCTAAGAACGTAATAAGATTAACGTTTAAATTGAAATATTTTATCATAATCCAGACTAAGTTATACATAGATTTTCCGGCCTATACACTTAAATTGATGAATGAGAACTCAAGCTTATTTGAGTACCTAACATTCATTGTAAGGTTTTGCATAAATATTTATAATATACTTACCATCCGAATAATAATAAGGATTATTAAGTGACGTAAAAATGTTAAGTATAGAAACATTAAAGTAGCTACAAATATTATATATACATAGGGACGTATATAACTCGCCATTCATTTAGCATGGAGGCTGGGGTTTCCAAGGAGATAAAACCAGTTTTTTCGCGGAGAAAACCTACGACCTACCCGGCTTACGGGGAAAATCTGGGTAATGTGGTAAATTTACCCACTAAAAGCTACCAGTAGTCACCATCTGTTAACCCAAGTTTATGAAAGTTTATACACACATTTCTATAGGTACTGACTGTAGGCAGTCAAGTGAAAAATAGGTACACAAATCGACCTAGTCCCATAGTAAGCTCAATAAGGCTTGTGTTATGGGTACTAGACGACGATATATTGAATAGATAGAAATACATAGAAAACATCCATGACTCAGAAACAAATATTCATGCTCATCACACATATATTTGCCCTTACCGGGATTCGAACCCAGGACCTTCAGCTTCGTAGGCAGCGTCACTACCCACTAGACTAACCGGTCGTCATAACTACCTAAACCTTACATTGCCGACTTAGACAAAGTTAAGACATTTTTTTGAGTAAATTGTATGCACCCATTTTTTAAGAGAAACCCTTCGTAGGTAGGTAGGTACTTTTAAGGGCACATTATTTAATAATTTAACGAATACAGTAGATAAAATCAATATAATGCGCATGAATCGGCCGGGACGACATCAAAATTCCATCAAGGGAGGGTGCGGTTGATCTGAATTCGATGTGCGTGCGGCCCGGACCTTTATGCGTGATACATGTACTGTTTTAATACCTACGCCGTTAAAATTGAGCATTTTAACAAGAGAATGATATGCCTTGATATAAAAAAACAACAGAATGCGATAGCATAAAGCACAAACATAATGGGAAGGTCTAGTTTAGCAGTCTATAGAGTCGCGTGGAAGAAAGGAGAGGAGGCCTTTGTTCAGGCTAGAAAAGACTGAATGTATTTTGCATTATTTAGGCTATTGTTTAAATTAAATGAAAAAAGTGGAGTAAATGCCAAACTTTCAAATGTGTTTCCCCGAAACTAAACGATGTTTGCATTGATGTCGATTCATTCACGTATTGAATATTGAAACTTTAGTAAACTAAACGCTCTTCACCCTTCACCTTTGTGGTATTTATATTCACAACTAAATACACGTCAAATAAAGTCTTTCTTTGATCATTAAGGAAGTAGGTACCTTTGAGTCACGCGACGAATATTTACTTATACCATTTATAGATAGTTTGGGTTTTTATTTTATTTAGTTTTAGTACAATGGACAGAAACAGGAAACGGAGTATCGTGCAACAAACTCAGGTGTGGTCAGTTGCCTTGCCTTTAGACTTGTCGAGTGTAATATTTTCTACAAATAAAAATGAATTTGCATGTTAGTTTGGATTAATTCTAAACCAATGGCAGTGTTTCAGGTTGAGACTTTCTAAGGGAGGTCGAGGAAACAAAGCCATGGCTCGTGTATAGACCTTCTAATAGCCTTCAACTTGCTGTTTAGTGAAGGAAAAGGAACGTTATAAGACAACTGCATGGGGACTACAATCAAATCCTTCTCAATCATTTGAGGTCTGTCTCGAGTAGTGGAATTTATATGATCTGGTAAATTAGTTTTATTTATTTCTTACTTTTGCTGCATGTTTCTACATAAAAACTTGCAACCAAAGTAAAATATTATCATTCTAATATTTTTTTGCTTGTTGTGTATTGTATATACCCTTTTGCAATGGTTGCAAACTCGGCTGTATCGTAAATATATTAATAGAATGTCGAAGTTATTCTGAAAAAAAGTTTGGCACTCATACTTACCGAGTAAATTTGTAGGTACCTACTTTTTAGTGTACCAAAATTGGTCCGACGGAACACTTTAAATGCGATCACTCGGAGGCTGTCCGTCTGTCACAGCCAGTTTTTACGATAGCTCTTACGAGTGTAAAATATGACCAAAGTAACTTTTTTTCATACAGTGCTGTCCCCAGCTCTATTTCAAAAACTATAGCTAACTAAGACTTAGAAATACACATGCATAACGGAAATATAGTGTGTAGATGGCGGGAAAACTATCAACTTGATGCTAGCTTTAATAGTTTAAATTATATTTACAAATTAAAGTAAATAAAATCGGTATAGCGTCTCATTTTACGCTGGTGCTTCAGTATAGCCGTGCCTGGTGACGAACATTGCACTTCGCGGTCAGATAAATGAATGTTGATATAATGAAAACACAGCATTGTATTTAGTGTCGTTTCCTATTTCAGATTTGTTCCGACCGAAACCGAAAAATACCCGATGTCAAGTAATTAGACAACGCAGGTCTGGTGTTTTCAACAATTCCCCACGATCCAGTTAAAGTCTGACCTTCGATTCGGTGTACTTGTTGCGGATATGGGAGTCAATATATACTAGTGGTGTGTGGTAGTTAAGAGATAGATTGTGAATATAATATAATACTTTATATTGCCGTATTTCCGAATGAATCCTACGAATAATTTGCATCTAGAAAAAATAAGATTTATTGTTGTCATAATCTATACCAATTCAAATAATGAACTCCGTACTTTATGAATGTTTGTTTTCAGTGTTCCATATTTAAAGCTGATACATAGACCAAAGGTTAATAAACCAAATAGAGGCGTCATAGTTATCACATTATTTAGTGTTCCCATATTCAATTTTGTGCATTTTTTTTTATTGTATAAGTGCACGTGAGCGTGTGCTAAACTTATTTGGCTTGGTTGAAAATCGGCTTCACTAGGTTTTTCGTAATGCTCTGTCTATCTTTTTTCTTGGTCTGAGGTTATCGCTCGCGGATTCGACAAATTTAAAGTTATGAACACAACACAGTAAAGTAAATTAAGTAACTAGCCGTTACACAACACACAACAATAAGTGGCAGTGAGTGGGGCACATTGCACGTAGAACTGATGATGGCCGTTGGGGCGGAAAGGTTCTGGAGTGGCGACCACGTACCGGAAGGCGCAGCGTGGGTAGACCCCCTACCCACCTTGTACACCACCGATGACCTGGGCCCGTATCATGGTCGGTTGAGTTGAGAACTAAAAAAAAAACTCCTATTGAATCTTCTTATATATGCGGTTTTGTTTGGGTTACTAAAACACACAAATAATACTATGCTTAATAATGGCTTCAGATTTCAACACTACAAGCAGCTTTTCGTGTTCTATATTTTAACAGTTCTGCATATTGTTGACTCTATTTGGTTAAAATCTAGAAACAAAATAGCATCAAAGTACGAGGTTCTTTATTTGATTTAGAATTGGAATACCGAGCTGTAGTGGTGGTGAATCGTATTGTGGCCTTATACCATTCAAGTTTGAGAGCTTGCTGCGAAAATTTTGAAACCGACACCTAAAAAAAAGGCGAGGACCTAAAACATTAAAATGACTCGTTTTTCGTATGTACTGGGAAATAAACATATTGAAGACGAATGCGTAACTGCATTTCACAGGATACTTTCAGAAAATTCAAGCTACCGTCCGCACGACGTGCTTTTAATGCAGGCTCTGCACTTGATTGAGCCTGTGCCTTGAGGAGAAGACCATTTAATATTTGTTGAACTCCATTCAATAAATCAAGCAGTTTAGTTAGTAGTAATTAGCTTCAAAATCAGGAGATAAAGTATGAATCATTTAAAATAACTGAATGTACGGAACACTAATTGCTGAGTTCCGAGTCGCACTTGGCCGATTTTTTTTTATTTCAGAGTGAAATCGATTTAAGTAACGTTTTCCTCTTTGTTCTTTACTACTTGTTTCTTGCATACTTTATTGTTGTTAGCTTCCTATAAAAGTAGCGACGAATCCCAAAAGTTTCGCTAAAAGTGAAGTTTTAAAGCGCAGTTAACAATGTAGGAAGTTATTTTCGTAGTACGAGTATATTCAACAAAAAAACATGGTATGTTACTAGAATTCAGGATGTTAGGAGGACTTTGTAAAGTGTGGTTTGAATAAGATAAATGATTATGTTAGGTTGGCTGCAGCCAATGGGACTTCGTCCCCGTACATTTTTTCATTCTATGAGAGTTTCCAAAGGCTGGGTACGTCGGGTATATATAGCGTGCGTAGCGCATATTGTCAAATTAAAACGCCGTCAACGGTCTTGGGAATAAGCGCTCGAATATGTCAATAAACGCTATGAGCACTCTGAAACATCAAATCATGTCTGAGGAACCTGATCCGGTACCTGACGTGTAATTTAAGCCTTTCTCATACTACAGTATTTGTTAATAAGTTTAATTAAACTGTGATATTGTACAACTTTTGGTGTACTTATTGAAGACCACGTGATAGTCTCATGAATTATTATAGCTCTATATGTGTTTATATAACCCATTAACTCGTAAATACCAAAATATAGCGGTTAAGATACGAGTCTGCTTTAATCCGAGCTCAGCCGAAATTGGTTTAATTGTTTGGATTATCTGGCAGAAGTGGTTTAATAGTGTTTAACTTGGAAACATTTTCAATGGAATGTAAATAATTAATCAGAAGTAAAGAAGTAACAATAGTCAATGAATGTTTACGTACCTATACAATGCCATGTTTTTTTGTCATTCGCAGTATGTTTTTATATTAAACCAAAATAATTTGTTAAGTATAACATCTCTTATCATTCTTGTATAAAAAATCTACTGTCTTACGTTAAGTAGGTAGAATAAAATCTCATTAATCAATTAATTAAAATATGATTTTAATAAAAAAAATGGTATTTTTCTCATATTACGAGTAACTAATGAATGTTTGTGTTCGAAATTATTATCCATTTTGGAAATAATAATCAAGACATAATAATGCCGTAGTATTGTAGTTGACAGACGCTGCAACAAGGTCCTAAATTGACTTTTGGATTAAAAGTATCTAGCCGATTAAAAATATTATAAAATATGTAGACATTCCAGTAACTTAAGATGTCGGAATCGAGACTCTTTCACTCATTCCTGTTTGCGTGTTTTTAAACGTTGTTCCAAGTGGTTATTTTCCCTTGATGACGACATTTTTGTCTTTGTAATTTACACTTAATTCACACAGACAACGTTGAAATACCTAGTACAGGTTATTAACCAATTAATTACAAAAAATTAGAAAGCTCTAAGTGCTCAAGTGTAGTTAACCATTTCAGTGAAAGGGACTAACTTAATTTATGAACACACAATATTAAGGTGAATTTTTCTTTTTTACTTCTTGCCTCTGTTAAAGGTTGCATCCAGTAGGTATAATATCTTAGTCAACGACTAAAATTCTTAAAAATAATAAGGAAAGCACGAGACCTAAAGTAACCAATTATTCAATGACTAATTTTGAAGTTGTCAACAAAGTGAAATTTTCCAAAAAACGTCGCAAACTGTTGTAACTTAAAAGGAAATTGTTTAAGGGAAAAAGGAAATTTATCTTTTGCTTAATTAGTAAAGTTGGCCGGACGCTACGACGGGGAATTCAAGGCCAATAAATCAAGGTGTTGCGCCACTTTCAAATAAACCATTCTTTGCTTTTAAGACTCCTATTTGGAACCCTCATCGATATTTTAGCTGTCGCAAAGGGGTTTGAACCTCACCAAACCATTCAAAGGGCACGCTATTCAGAATTTTTATACCAATTCAAATAAATTCTGATAAAATTGGTTTTTTCTAACGTTGTTAAGATTATTAGTAATCAAAACTCAGACAAATAAAATTAGGACCTTATTGTTATTGCGTTATTACTTAAAAATGTTTTTTACTTTTCTTGGCCTTTACAAAATTTGCTAAAAGGCTGCTTAAAAGTTTTGGACAAAGTTGGAGAAACGTTTAAGTAGTATTTATTCCGTTATTAATTTAATTGGTTCTTTTAAAAAATACTTATATAGCACTCAAATTTTACTAGAATCTTTTTAATAACTTCTCAGGAGTTGTAGCGAGCGTGGGCGTGTGTGTGCGAGTAAATAAATTATTATTTCCCATTTTAGACGCTGAAATGAATGTATTTCATTTATATAATTATGAGGTCAAGATTTGATTAGATCTGAACTATACTCAATATTAAGAGTCGACAGACACATAAATTCGACCGCGTGTAGCATGAATACCTAAACGCAGATTGTGTATGTCATATTAAATATTACAATACATAAATACGTAGGGTTTTAGTAATATAAGCTGAATCAGGTCTAAGGCGCCATTTATAGGTCTCTAGTGTACCTATATAATATTTGCTATTTCTAAATTCCTGAACTTCTGGTACAACAAGCTTGTTTATTAATTATTATAATTTTAACGTTTAGCTGTTGAGTGATATTAACAATGTTTGTGACCTTCTTTTGATTAAATGAATATTCTTTTAATAAAAAAAAATGCTTATAAACTTTATATTTATTTTTAGGACAGACCTATATAATACGAGTAGATGGATGCGCCTCATACTGACCTACAGTGAACTTCTTTTAGGACTTGCAGTTACATGTTTAGAGTTAGTGATAGTGTTCCATGTCCCTTTATTTATTATTTGTCGTTTTTTTACAAAACTATGTAGCGGCTACATTACACATACGGTCCAAAAAAAAAAACATCCTTATAGTTAGTAGTAATAATAATAATAATAAATCAGCCTATATACGTCCCATTGCTGGCCACAGGCCTCCTCTCACGGATGAGTTAGTAGTAGTACAGTTAAATGCCTGTGACGAACGGAGACATGACGAAACATAAAAGGGAAATATTCCGTATTATTGCCATTTTAGCTACGACACCCTAAAAAATTCACTTTGTCGTATTAAATAGATTTAAAATAAGTTAACGATGGAATAATAATCTTTAAACGAATATTTAAAGGTAAAAAATACTAAAGGAATAAAAAATATATTTTTACGCATAGTAAAACTTTCACTAGACCGACTAGCGTTCACGTATTTCCTGAGCGCTTATCGAAAAAAAGAAAATTTACGCTCGACTAGATTTTATGTAGACTTCGTAATTGAAAAGTGACCCTTCGGTTTTAACGGATTACTGGTTAGGGCTGTCAAGGACCCGAGGGTTCCTCCAGGAGTGCTCGAGGTTCTCAAACGTTTGACATATTACAGGGGGAAGTTATCCC
The DNA here is from genome assembly GCA_947578815.1 of Epinotia ramella. Taxonomy (NCBI): domain Eukaryota; kingdom Metazoa; phylum Arthropoda; class Insecta; order Lepidoptera; family Tortricidae; genus Epinotia; species Epinotia ramella. The sequence continues at coordinate 12,594,295 of OX388213.1, read as the reverse complement.
ACTTTTGTGGGTAGCCCTAATGCCAATGGAATAATTATTGGACACCTTTAGGGATGGGTGATATACGGAATGTGTTTGCATTGTAGATTTATTTAAATACGCGACTTTAGTAGCTTTTGTTCAGTATCTCTAAAATCTTACGACCACTTTTTCACCGTTAAACCGGTACGCCGAAAAAGAAATAGTACGTTATATTCTAATACAATCACATGCAAGTTTATATAATGTTATTATGTTACCTCTAGCTTAATTATTAGGATATTTTTTTCTATAAAATAACAAATCGTTAAACATGAATCGTTTTCAATCACCTTGTATCAAAAGTAGACGAAGAAGTATATTGGAAGTGAAAAGGATCGACAAGAAGTAATTGGGGTGGAATTGATAATTATAATTCCCTGAAGGGGGCGCTCCTACCCCGTGTCGGTAAGAGCTAAATGTTAATAATTGAAATTGCGATACTCCGACGGATTTGTTATTTAATCCCCTAGTTAAGGGTGTTAGGTACCTGAATCATTTATTTTAGTAAAAGCTTCACATTAAATTGGCAAATTGTACAATATTAGGTTTCAAAACAAGGCGCTTAAATTTATTTCATGAATCTATTCATAGAGATGCAGGTCCAGTCACAAGTGACATGCAAGTATACTTGACACATACTCGTAAATACCTTTACAAAATAATATTTTTAATAAAATACACACTATTATAAGCTGATCTAAATGTGCCACATTCTATGTCTGTTTGTAATGATTTTGTTCCTTGGCGTTTAACATTACGGAACAAAACTGAATTGACTATTCCACGGAATCCATAGTAATAGTTATAGTTATAGGCTTTAACATTATGAAGAGTGACACCACCATGACGATATGACTAACTAATCAGATGACTAACAATCATTATGACTTGCAAAAAAAGACCTTACAACAATTATTATAAACTAGATTATTGCCTTTAACATTATGTAATTGCATACCACTGGGACATTGAATGTTATGGCTAACCAATTTTATGACTAACAATAATGATGACCTGCAAAAATCGGAACTCTAATTTATATACTTCGACAATATGACTAGAAAAAAAAATGGTGGAAAACGTTATGGACTGAAAAAATCGGATCTTAATTTTTATGGGAAACAATGGAGACCCATTGAAAAGTTAAGTAGGCGTGCCAGTAAAGGAACAATCCTTTCAGGCCGGCGTGTAAATAATTACACGTGCGTGATTCTACTTTCACCACATGAACACCTTAAAGTTATTAACGAGCAGTCAACAGACCTTGTCGTTTGACACATAATTTTCAAACCTCTTAACAAACATTTCAGGCACTGTATTACTTACAGTTATGTTATGTGAAATGCCGTTAACTTGTTTTAACATAATAGAAATGAAAAGATAATATAATTTTTATTTTATTCAGACATAAATAATAAGTAGTCTTTGAGTTTTCTATTTTCTTACACATTTTTTTAGATTCAATATTTATTAATTGATTTATTATGCTTTTGTCCAAGTTCATTTATGTTTATAATACACAAACCAATAGCAACATGCATAATTGGTGTCTTTAAGCGATAGCTTAATGTATTTAATTTCACACGGGACCAAAATTATATTTGCCTACTCTCCAACGAAGCATTAGCACGCACTGACATAATTGACAAGCATGGTAAAGATAAAGACGTAATAAGCCCGTTAACTTTCATTTATAAATCAACAAAGTTAATCCGACAGAGCACACGCAACACGGAACCGTTCGTAGTAATAAATCTTTCGTTAACTATACCACATTCATTAAAATTTCTTCCTACGTGCGTGCGATAAACCAGAAATACCTTACCCCCAAAAACTTCGACTTATCTCTCTCACGTAGACGGTCGTAAAGCCGAAATTATGACCCTAGTTCAACACATGCTACATTTACTTGTAAGTTCATGTAACGCTCGAATAACTCCTTGCTGGTGTAACGGCGGCTAGGACCCAAGATCCTGCCCGACTGCGCCAATTGTCAGTAAAGTAGGTTATATTCGATACTGTTTAAAAATAAGCAACGTTTATTTACTGTGTTTACTCAAATAGTTATCGCTGAATGTATGTTTTTCTTTTAGGTGTAATTGTATTTGTTTTTATCAGTATTGTATAACTATAAAGCCCTCGGAGGGTGAGAGTAAAATTATTGAAAGCTTTATATGGAGTTATGGTTGGACAACAATGTTAGTACGTTTTTTTGTAAAAAAATAGCATTTCATCAGTTTTTTCAAAAGTTTTCGCTGTTTTGGCTTCATCATAGTATGTATTATTCTCTTGCGATCTGATTGCAATAATAAGCGTATGTTATAGTTTTTCGCGAAGCAACTGTATATTACATTGTCAACAGTAACAATTTCTATAAGTACCTTATACATTCTATTTATCACTAAGGCAAACAAATAATATTTTACACAAGGTTCCTCAGGTAGCCGGCAAAGTAATAGTAAAGAACACATCATACAATTTGTTTATTGCATCGAATGACTTTTGATTTGTTTTTCCTTTTAGTAATAGAACATTGACGCCTGACAAATGGTTATTGGTCTGTTTTAGTGCTGATAATAATCACATTATTTCGCTTTACTGAACCACGCATATGTAAAGCAATAAAAATGTTCACGTACGATTGGTTGCCCAACGTATCTCTTTGATGTTGCAGGTTAATGAATTTTCCGACACGAACGTATTATTCCGTTCGTATTATTTCGTTAATTACAAGCATTACCGAATTTATGCAATGCGGTCTGTTAATTTCCGCTTGGCGCGTATTGTACCTACAATGGATTTCATTGTTGGTGTGTTTGTTTTCAGTTCTATCGATTCTGTAATATGTGTGATTAGTAAAAGAGAGTACCATTTTCCGTCATTGTTGCATTTGAACAACGTTAACGACATATATTTTGAAAAACTGACTCTAATGTTGTTAGATTAAGAAGAGCTTCGCTTCGCTCCCGCCTTAGTCTTCTGGTGTTAGTGTGGAGCATTCGTTCACTTTTTATTCTGGGATGTGTAAAATTAACTAGAAGCCAAATCAAGATAAATCATCCATTCCTGAATACGCCATTTCTCTGGCTTGTGCCTATAAAGTAACATAGCGGAGCTATGACAGTTTTCCCAAAATAAACAAATTGTACGAAGGCACCCCACGCTCAAGGTAGCTTCGTATACCACTGATATTATCACAGGACTTTAAACTACACCTTTCTCTCTAAGTGCGCCGATCATAATGAAATCAAGCATAATAATGGTGTTAGCAAACCGATTAATTAAAAAAAGTGGTGCACTGTACGAATGCACCGCATTTGTTATACCACTTGTTAGGGTGGCAATCTAACTACTTGGGTCACTGGGTCACGGATGATCTCACGGATGACCATGGAGAGGGAGCGGAGAGCCCTGGCCGTCCGCTGTTATATGCTGGCTCGCAGGTTTGCACAGCACCAACAGCTTCCTGAAAGTGATTGCCGAACGGTGAAACAATCCCATTTTGGTTTTCTGGGTGCAAATGCACACGATATCGGGCTGCTTCACTCCGAAAATCATGTTGTAATTATATATAATATGTATTAGTTTTATTCATTATTTCAATGTTTACTAACAAATGCTATGGACATTCAATGTACCTGCTAACAAATGATGGATTGTAATATCTGAAATAAATAATATTCATTCATTCATTTATAAAGCGCTCTGAAGCTTTCTATCACAAAACTTAAGTGGCAGTGGGCGGGGCACGGAGAACCGATGCCCGTTGAGGTAGAAAAGTTCTCGATTGGCGACCATCTACTGGAAGGCGCAGCGTGGGTGCGCCCTCATAAAATGGACTGATGACCTGGTAAAAGTCGCGGCGACTGATATGATGACCATGATGATGATGATGATGATGATGATGATGATAATGTGTAAATTTAATTGAAATAATATTGGCTAATCTTGCCTATCCTTACCTATGGCGCCCAAACTCAAGATTTGCCACCGAGCAATGGAACGCAGTATTCTCGGTGTTCGTAGGATCGATCGGATCGGGAATACGGAGCTGCGTACCAAAACTGGCATCGTAGATGTGGGTGCTAAGACCGCGAAGCTAAAGTGGGACTGGGCTGGACATGTCTACCGGATGCACGCGGAGCGATGGGCCAAATTAGCCGCCGAATGGCTTCCACAAGATGGCTTCCGTGGTAGAGGCAGACCGAAAAGGAGATGGCGGGCCGACCTTGATACGTTTTGTACAGATTGGCGAACACTAACACAGGACCGAGACGAGTGGTGGAAAAAAGGGGAGGCTTTTGCCCTGCAGTAAGACACAATATAGACTAATAAAAAAAAGAAAAATGGGGATATTTTTAATCCATGGTTACACGCGATACATTACTGTTGTTAAGTACTGTTTATTTTTCTGCTATCCGTAGTAGTCCTTTATGGGAATGCGTACAATCAGTGTGTTTTTAGATTAAAATTATATTCATTTCATTGGGACATTCATTGCAACTATCATTTTGCGAGCTTTTATTGATAAGCTTTTTATGCAAGTATTTATTTACAAAATTTGCTACGTACAGCTATTTACTGACGCTCAGTAACCAATAGGTATATATACTAAATAAAATAATCAATTATGTCGTATTTTTTCGAAAAAGGATTAAAGATGTAGTCAAATGGAGAAAAAATCAACGCAAAAGGTTTAAGTGTCTAAAGTTTTAAGAAGGGGTTCTATGTCCTGTCCCTTTTTCGCAAAACGCAACTTCATATGAAACGATGACGCTCCAAGCGATTGTGACGTCACTAATAGACGGCAATGTGCCGTACCCATCGTGTTCGGCACCGCCCTCGACGCGGCCCCCCGGCAGCATCTCGTAACGTGACGTCATACACTGTTTGCGTTTTTTCTCTCTTAGAAGCAATATTAAAACGGTTGTGACTTCGTAATTCTTTGAGATATCTGAATGGGATTTTCGTCACTAGGCATATTTTTTTGCCTTCTTTCTTTTGGAGTTATAATAATTTTCGATTCTACACCCCTATTTGAAACAGTCAAACTGCAGTGCGGCATGTCGATCACGTGATGCATTGTACTTACGTTAGACAAATCTAAATATCATTTTTTTTCGAAACGTTACGTGATTACCCCTCTTCACAAAGGAAGATGAAGGTGGAAGAATAACTTTTATGAATAATTGTATGAATGAACAGTCAAGGACTAAGACAAGGGAACTAAAGTCGGCAATTGAAACATTTACACTTAATGTTATATTTGACTTATTTGTGTAAGCGTGTGTGCGTCTGTGTGTAACAACATGTATCTCTACTCTATCACCAGTACTCATACACATGACTTGAAATTGCAATGATCAATTATCTACTTCCGATTCACCGGACTCCATGTAACACTGATAATTAATCAGTGCTAATTTTATTATCATTATCGCTCAGTTGTCATGATAGCTTTATGTGTAAGCTTAATTACTTATGCCACTAAAGATATTCTGTCGCCGACGGCAATCAATAGATAGTCCGTGAACGAGCACTCAGTCGATTAAGCCTTGAATCCATGTCGTGCCCATCAAATTCAAACCCATTAATTTGATGAAACAGTAAAATATTAGACAAAAAATATGGCACGTGATATTAAAGTGGGATTCATTTCTAATCCAACAGAGCAATTCATTCGCTGTAATTTATTTTTTAAACAGATGCTCTTTTTTCCAATTTTCAAATGACAGTTAAAGTTTTCTGAATTTCTCTTTAAAAGTTATGTAGGACTTTGTTGATAAGAGCCGACATTATTTTCTTCAGCCTGGAACCGAAAAGATTTTTGACCTTTATTTATTTTTATTTCTATAGATTAAACGAGAGACAAAGTGTTTGTGTTTATATCGAAATGGATACACTCCTCGTTCTTGAGGGCCCAAGAGTGTGACGTTTACACATTTCAAGAGGCAAGTGATGACGAAGATTATGACGTTGACGTAGACGACACCTACAAAATTATAGATGGCATTTGTTTTATTTATTCCACTGACGCCTGTAGGTCTATCACGTAACGCATTGTATACGTATGTTAGTTAGATCTAACTGTCAATTTTTATATGGAAAAGCGGCCAAGTGCGTGTCGGACCACGCACAACGAGGGTTCCGTGCCTATTAAAAAGGTCGTATCGGCACTTACGTCCTTTTCTTTAAGGAAGGCAGTTTTTTAGAAATATCTCAAAAATCTTTAAACTGATCTTGTTCAAAACAATTTTCGCTGTAAAAATCTAATAAGCCCTATTAGCCTGATTTTTTTCATATTTTTAAAAGACATGGTTCCAAAATTAGAGGGTGGGGACACAATTTTAGTGACTTTCGAGGCGATTATCTCCGACTCTATTCACTTAATCAAAAAAATCGCTGAGAAACCTTATATTTATTTTGAAAGGCCTATCGATTGATGTGCCACACGTGGGCTTGCAATGAAAAAAAAATTTTTGACTTTCAGTTTTATGTATGGAGTGCACCCCTAAAACATTTTTTTTTTACTAATTTAATTACAAAACTATGTAGCGGTTAACAAAATACACCTATCTTCAAAATTTTATTGAAATACACCTTATAGTTTTCGAGTAAAATGCCTGTGACATACGGACGGACAGACAGACAGACAGACATGACGAATCTATAAGGGTTCCGTTTTTTGCCATTTGGCTACGGAACCCTAAAAATGACATTGGACTATCCTAACGCGCGTTGAAAACATTATGTCATGCTGTCATGAAATTCATATACACCAGGGGCATGGTGTCTATAAAATGTAATTTCCACTAGCTTGCCCATATGAAAACAGTCGTGCACATTTTTTACGCATCACTTAGTAAATGTTTGTGGTTTGCCGAAGGATATTTTGTGACGACTCCCCCACTGCTATTGACATAAATTATAACTTGCACAATTAATATGGGTCTTATTAGAAGGCTCAAAGTCACCTAAAGGGCAATGTACCTCTCCATTGCCCTTTAGGTGACTTAATATGGGTCTTATTAGAAGGCTCAAAGTCACCTAAAGGGCAATGGTGAGGGCTGTGCTGAGTTTTCTCTGTTCATCAAAAACGAGGCTATTCACAGCAGAACTAAGGTAGCAGATAAGCCCTCCGAATCGCTAAACTTAAGTGGCAGTGGGCGGGATATATTGCACGTAGAACCCATTGGTCTTTGGGCGGAAAGGTTTTGTACTGGCGACCACGTACCACAAGGCGCAGCGTGGGTAGACCAGGACAGGACTTGGTAAAGGTCGCGGTAGTCCGCTGGATGCGGGTGGCTCAAGCCCTGTTAATGTAGCTCTCTTTGGGGGAGACCTATTCTTTCGTCTAATATGATGATGATGATAATCACAGTTAATGACGGTTCGGCATGATAATGTTGCGAGATTAAACAATAACATTACTTGGTCGTGACCTGACCCCGTATCATGGTCGGCCTTATCACGCGATAAGTGACAAGATAGAGCGTCCGTCACTGGCTGACACCGTTCGATAGAACGAGACGACGCTCCTATCTTGTCACTTATCGCGTGATAAGGCTGACCATGTCACGGGGTCTGGTTTTCATATCGCTTTGACACATTAATTGCAATCAAAGCTGCCACATTATAATAAATTATGTCACTATTTTTCGCAAGGTGTTCCAAACCGGTATTACAAACTTTGCAAGCTATAATCGATATTATAACACTCTTTTTCCAACGTGATTCTGCACCAATTGATGCGTGTCCGGTCACCATCAATATATAATATTATATAATAAATAGCTGGTCACGTTCGCTAATTTGTAGGTGGCAAATAATGAGATTATAGGCTCGAGGTGCATTAGCCTTGTCCACTTAGCAGCGTAACGAGCACGGCGCAAACCGAATTATACGATGAACTAATTAAAGCTCTGCCTTCGCAGCTTGGGGACAACATTGTCATGACGTTGGCACACTGTCGTTATCATACTGTAGTTATATTAAAATTAAAGGGAACATTTAAAATAAATGGTGCTTCTTATTCGAACCGCGATTTTCTGGCATAACTACACGGCCAGTCACTCTGACAACGATCCTCGTCATCAGTTCCTCCTTACAACAACACCTTAAGAATGCATGTAGCGACATCTAGCCTGGAAGACTTAGTGTTATCGCCCTCTCTCTCTTTCGCCATCGGCCTCGGACACACATTATCATCCATACTTTTCCACTTTCAAACTGCTTTAGACATAATCATCCGTCTGCCAATATGGCAAGTATAATTTAGTTCCGTTCGCAAAATGCTGTCAGGTTGTAATCATTATTATAAACTAAAACGATTTAACTTAAGAATGCGTTACATTACATAACTTGTGCACATTCAGAGAAGAGCAAAGAATCATCATCCTCGGAATCTTTCAAGAGTGGCGGCCGCCCAAAACTTACGGTGAAACAGCAGGTACTGCACGCTTCCATTAATTCATTGTCTTTTATCTCTTCAATACTTATTTGTTCTTTTCGGCCTACGATCTTACATCAGACGGTCCGTCGTCTCCTTTTTCTACCATGCGCTACTACTTAGGTTTCTTCTAATACCAGCTGTCAAGTTGTCGGTAGTGATGCGCCACCCCGTAGTATTGTAGTTTGATGATTATTGGTATTGGTCAACTTTACTTTAATGAGTTCATTGCTTCGAGCTGAATTCGAAACTGGACCCTTTCGCCAGACCGACAAAATTGTCATTATTCCATTTTCCGACCCCTCTCTTTTCCTTTAGTGCCTCACATTACAGTTCCTTAATTTAAAAATACGCAAAAGAAAAATTAAGCATGTCCTTCTCAATCTCGTAACTTGTATTGTTCTATTGTTGTAAAAGCAAGCTTAAAGATATACGAAATAAAGATTATATTTTAATACAAAGCAAATAACAAATTTGAGGTTGTGTCTGAGGGTTCTTGTCGCCACCCCACTGCCGGCGGTTTAATGACCCCCATTTTTTGTATACTAAATAAAAATATGTCATTGTCGTGAACAAAGTTTTTTTTCGCATTACTTATTCTCTTTCTTGTTTTATTACCAAGGGTGTAAGATTTAGCTAAGGACTTTGAGATGTTATATTCTGGAAATATAAAGCCGTATGTCATAACATTTATGGTTCATAGTTGTTATAGGAATTTGATTAAAGTTCTGACTAAAAACTTATTCGTTTTCATTTCTAACTGATAACATAATTTAGGACTTGTAACCGTTTGATTCAAGACTAAAAATACCTGTTAGTAAAGATGTGTATTTATAGTAAAAACACATAAAAGAGGTAAACAATATTACTTATTTTTGCTTATACTTTGATAAAGAGGACCTAATACAAAATTGAGGCCGTTTAATTATACTGGTATCGTTATATTTTTTTGTCTATTACGAATTATTTATTCTTACGACGAAGCGTGTTTTCCTTTGAACTGTGAAATTTAAACGTTATTTAATACATTGTTTGTTCAATAAAACATTTTTCTTCCTCGTTTTTTATTATATTTATAGATTTTATTTCTAAAAAGGTAATTTCTTAAAATAAAACAGATGTGCAAAATTTAATTTTTAGAAATGACTTTAATTTTCCTTTTACCGTGAAATAAGTACAGACTTTTAAAAATCTTAGTAGATAATTTATTCACAAATTGTTTTGTTAATGTTAATATTACCACTATATTGTACACGGGAAAATAATCATCTTAACATTAAGTTATACAGTTTGTGAACTCTTAACTAACATTTTTACATTCTATATCACATTTCATTTTTATATTTTATTAATTATAGTAACAACAAAGTCATGTCTGTGATGCCTTACATGAATTTGAGTAACAACTTTCGTAGCTGAACATAATTTTTGGTCTTATTCATAAAAGTCCTTCAAACCTATTTTTATCTAAAATGCCGTTAAAATTCGTGTGAAGCTTTATCTATCACTTGGACATTTATTTGTCTTTGTGAGAATGGGACAAAAAACATTTTAGTTAACATAGGTCTGCCTAGTTTTATGAGTAAGGGAGTAAGTCACTTTTTAAACACAATGGATATTGTACCTAAATTATAACATTTATAACAGAACAAAAACCATAGTCTCTGTATAATCTCCGGCACGTAACTAGAACCTGCACAGTAGTCGATTTTCGTGTAATCTGAGGCCTCGTGAACCTACGCAAAATCCGCCACCGTGATTCTACTTGGGTGCCGGGGCTTATTTATACTGGTTTGTACATAAAATATAGTGTCGCTGTGAGTACTTCGGCAAATGTAAATTAACTAGGTGATTCGCTCAAAATTCAAAATGTCTGGGGGATATATTATCTACATAAAAAAACATTACTTATTAATATTAACCCCAAGTTATAAAGGTCTTTGCAATAAGAATACTGTAAAACATTCTTTTAAAAAAATCCCCCAATTATACCTAATATGGCATATTTTTACTGCTCGGATTATAACAAAATGTGTGCATATTATTCTATGAAGGTTGTATTCGGATCCGATACTGAATAAGCTCTCTGCAGCCCGTATTTACAATAGGTAGTTGTGACGTGATTAGAAAAGCTTTCATTTCATGTACCTACTAAATTACTTTTTTACTTCTTTACACACAATTCTTTCACTCGATTTTCACTGTCATGCCTACTTTCACTTTTCAATACAATACACTGTTTAAATTGTATCTTAAAATTGTATTGTCAAGCTTTTTATATACATTTAGATATGTTATTTGGGTACACAATTCTATAGGATATTCAAATAAAATACCTATAAAAGATGTTAAGATTTCAGGAGTTCTAGTGAAACTTATGTTACGTACATTTATTTGTTTATACTATTGCACAATTCATAAAATGTATGTTATTTGCGGTAATTATGTCAGGTAAATAAACATGGCAATTAGTTACGTATTATTTACATTATCTATGTCTTTACAGAGTAGTAGTACAATGGTATCAACATAGAATAAATTAACTAGAACATCTTGTTTTTATTATGATGACTCCAATAATTACAATAGTGATCAAATTTCTTTAAAGATCCGCCATTTATTACAGGCACTTTCGCCAAATCAGTCTTCATTCAAATTTTACACAAACACATCCATTTACTAAACAAAACCTGGTATTCGCACTATACAGTTGTTTCTATGAGATCCGGGGCGGGTCAACAGAAACCATCCTTGAGATCCGGGTACCCTAGATCGGGCATGGGCCGTCTCGAGCCCGTGCTGGCAGGGCCCCTCGCGTTGTCGACGCGCATGCCTCGCCCGGCGCGACCTAAACTAGCGTACCTTGTATCCGCCAGCTTATCCCTTTGTGCTACCTCGTCGTAATATCTCGCATCGTTCAACCCGGCACAATACTTCTGACTCAAGCTATACTTATCTATAGTCGCATATTTTTGCACTGTCGCGTATTGGCGCGTGGCTTCGGGAACGCCGTTCGTTTTAGCGCGATCGTACGGCCTTTCTTCTGGCGGTAACGCGCCGTCTAACCGCGCTTTAAACTCTTTGTCTTTTCTCCGACGCCTCCGGCATGCGCATAATGCTACTGCGATAGCACAAATGAGAAGACCGACGCCGGCGGCCGCGGCGACGTACGGTGGCGGTAGGGATATACGGAATGAACAATTCGAGTCATCTTCGTCGTACCCTGAAGGGCAGTGAGGACTTCCATCGCACCACAAAGTCGAAGGGATGCACGCGTTGAGCTCCGGACAACTGCGCAAATGGAAAAAAAAAATGTTTTACATAACATGTGGGACATAACTTAGCTATGCTTGCAAGGTATTATTCCATACTTTATACTTACTTGTGTGGACAATCCAATGTGACAGAACTCGGCATAACATTAGAATCAGGATCGTGCTCAAATAATGGCTGCTTCATGACTTCTATCCACTTAATCGAATAATCTGCTGGCTCGTGTTGCAGAAAATCAATAACGTAGCTTCTTGCGTGTTTTTTCAGCGATGTTTCCAAAGGCGTTTGAGCTGACTTCCATCCAGGTGAAAACAATTTAATGAAGTTCGGCCCATCGGGACACACTTCGCGCGGTTGAGATGTGTCGCGGGCCTCATAAATAAAAAGTCTATTAGGAGTGCGACAAAATGGCTTCGCTGTCGTCACCTCGAACCCTGGTACCTTTACGTATAAATATCTTCCTTGAACGGGAATGACTTCATCTCCGCCAGGTTCTATTAGCCAAGGCCTATGAACACATGATACTTCTGCTCGAACACTTTCTGATATAACATGCCTATCGCCAACAATTTCTGGCGCTGAGGGAGTTTGTCTTTTGTCAAATAACCTTATCTCTCCACTGCTTCCTCTTAATTTTCTTTCACCCCAGCCGGACGAACACACAGTGTCATCTCCCGGGCCACTGGGAACAAATTTGTATTCGCCCTCAAAAGTAAAATCGTCATAATCTTCTGTGATATTCATCATTGTCACTGTGAAGTTGATTTCAACAACTGGAGCAGTCAAGGTATGTATAGTTAGGGGTTCAGATCGGTTAGTACAAAGACAATCCCTTTGAATAGGCACTCCTTCCCAAGGATACTCGGTAATAATAATCTGAGCGAAACCTTCGCCCCCGATTGTTCTTTTCGCAGGCCTATCACATTTCCAGCGGCCAACCCGGGAGTCTTTGTGTGTACTGCATTGTTTGTTTCCGAAGTAACTACTAGTGAAGGTTAGTTGTATCCTTTCTCCTGGTTTGGCTTCAAATCTGTAAACAATATTTAATGTAAATGTATCGTACAAATATAAGTACGAGTATAACTGGTATTAATACGAATGATGTTTTTATTATATTTCATAGCAATATTAATTTTACCTTAAGATACAAGTGAGATTCTGTGCGCCGCCTCGCCCGTAATAGAAAATAGCTCTCGGAGATTGAAATTTTCCCGAATAAGTCTGAGCGGATTTGAAAATTCTGTCGCAGGCTGACTGGGAATCGACCAACGGCTGTCCTTGCTCGCTCACGTCCACGAACTCGTAGCGGAGCACGAACGAGACGGGATACAGCGCCGATCCTTGACGGAGTTCCTGAGGGAAAAGAGATGATTAGGACTTCACTCGAGAGCGCCGTATTATGTAATTCAATGACAAAGTGTTCGATATATGCAAATGTCTCGAGTAACATTACACTTGTAGAGGGATATCAGTCACCAAGGTCGACTTTAACGTGACACAAGGCAACGCGGTGTAGTAAAACTTCAAATATTTAGTTAAGGAACTTGCTCAGTCCTTCCTCCGTTGAATTTAATATTGAATAATAAAGCAGTTCTCAACTTGTGACTTTAACAACTTGCTTAAGCCCAGGTCCTACATTAACTCGGGCTTTCGTGTACTTGCAATACACTCTCGCAGAATACTAATGCTGGTTATTTAATTATTTTTAGAGAGGCACGCAGGTCACTCATGCGATTGTAAGTAGGTTTGCTCTTCATACTAGCGTGAGCATGCAAATCGTTCAGAATCAGACCCCTCTGTGCGGCCAATTAAAATGCTTTTCATTTTAATTCGGCCAGTTGATTTCCAGCGAGGGATCTTTAAAATACGTGATTTTTGCTATGCATTAGTACAATTAGCCTCCCTGTTTAAAACGATTATATGTGTGAATTTTAATATATGTGAAATTAGATCAAAATTTATTCTAACATACGAGTAGAAAGAAGTTGAAGTCAAAATTGGCGCATAGAAGCGATAAACGCTCAAAATTAAATCAATCCTTCCTTCTGAGCCTTGAATCCGATTTGCATTTGAAATGTCTACAGGAATGTTTCAGAATGCACGTACACTTCAGCTCCTTACAGTGTTTCGCGCAATAACGCGACAACACTGGAGCATTCTATCACGCTCGGAGTGGAGCACGTGACTGCATTATTCACAATGGCAAATGCAATGCTTTGCGAGCGCGTGACTTATCTATCTTCCAGGTCAATGTTTCATGGAAAAATCCAGCTAACTGCCCTCTGGAACGGAGCTAATACGTGGAGCACTTTGGACTTATGTGTTATGAATAACGTGTACGATTAATATGCGAGTCGGGTTTCAAGTGTTCTGGAAATGGTAGATGGAATATTTACACGGAAAACATACGAAATTCTTTTAAAAGGAACAACTAGCTGTAAAAATTATAAGCTGTTTTTAAACATTTTTTTTATTTTTATTTTATCAGTTTATTGCTATAAAGAAGACCCTGCCCTGCTGGCCCTGTGCAACTCGAACTGAGCCAGCTTGGACTGGAGAGAAAATAGAATAAATGTATGATTTAATTTTTTGTCGCCATGCAGCCGATGGAAACAGCGGTTGCCTGAAAGTGTGTGATTAAATAAGACATTTTTTTTCTCACTACCCCTACAATTTCCGTTTGCCTCTTGGACACAAAATCTAGGCGTCATTGCTTTAACTATTGGTTGTTTGTGACTTTAGCTGCCATCAGAAACACAAAACGATATGAATAAATTTGGTAACGGCTATCCGCAACCAAAGGAATGCAAGGTGCTTCCGCTGAGCTGCATCATCCGCTTGGTGGAAATGATGGAGCGAGCTTGGGAGCAGGCATAAAGGAGAGGGCAAATGCACAAAAGATGCCACTGATAAAAGATAAGATAACATAACGGTGTTCATTTATTCCAAGGGTCTGGAGTGTAGCTTTCTTGTGTGTGTAGTGATGCTTTTATGGTAAAGATAATTACATATCTTAGTAATTATCGTAACGTACCTACAATTTCTAGTTAGAAATTTCCGAGTTACAATCAATTTCCATCTCCTTTGTGCTAATTTTACCGATCTAATTGCGCCTCATGATTGTTTGTCTTCTAAATATTATCTATAGGTACTGCATACTCGTATTGTTACCACAGCTTCTTAGTATAATGTAGGTACAATAATGTACACCAATTAGTATTACCCGTGTACATGTGTGGCGCTAACAATGCGAGAAGGTTCCCAGGCGCGCTTTCCATTGAACTTGTAAAAGGAAGTGAAGCAAAGTAAACGTGTGCGCGTAAAGCAATATACTGTTAAGAAATAATTATCTCGAAGCAAACAGGAAGCTACGAGGCGTAAATGCGAGACTATTCATTTGTTACGTCTTACAATTAACAAGGAAACACTACTGGATAATAAGGAATCGTAGTGAGCGTGTGAGCGATGTTCCGGTGTGTTTTATTTTCTTAGAGCTTGACAAGTTCATTCTGCCTTTGAGAGAGTTTCCTGTTTTGTTTTTAATATAACCAAGTTGAGTGCATCACATACAACACAAAACCATAAATATGCACATTTTTTTTTCTAAGTTGCTTATGCTGCTATATTGCTCTTTAGACACCTAATTAATTTAATTAATTAAACTCTGACCCGGTCCAATAAAAATACATTGAAAGGACCAAGGGAACATGAGCAAATAGTTATCTCCCATTAGTTTTATGCATCAACAGGGGATCGATCCGAACGTAACGTATCTCATTGGTGAATATATCTTCGTAAAAGTCCGTCAACCCATTTTATTTAAACATACACATACATACATACCTACCTACATACATACACATACATACATTCACGCCTTTATTCCCAAAAGGGGTAGGCAGAGCACATGAAACGTATGTTCCAGCGCCACTTTTAGCATAAATGTGGGTATAAAAGATCGACAAAATGTGATATTAAATTAAATTAAATTAAAATTAAATAGTCATTTATTTCAGATTGTTACATCCATATTACCTCACTACACATTACAAATACACATTAGTCAATACAAATAAAATAAAATAAAATAATAATAAAAACATGTCAAAATATAGGAGGTTAGAATTAGAACACTTAGAACTTATTGTATTAACTTATTGTATTGCAGTGATAGGTTGCTAGCCCATCGCCCACAACACACTTCAACTCTGGTCCCTTAGTCGACTTTTACGACACCCACGGGAAGAAAGGGGGTGGTGAAATTCTAACCCGACACCACACGGGTATTGTATTTAAAATTTTTTTTTTATCTGTCACTTCGACATTTATGGGTGTGAGAAAGGGACGAAACATATTTTAGTTTTGTAATGGACTATCTAAGTTTTTACGCGCGCTCATTCGTCTGCTTATTTACTTATTTCAGGCTTAAGACCCATATGTGTTAGTTGCAATCAAATTATTAAATTAAATTAAGTGCTAGTGAGAAAATAAATAAGTAAATACTACTTTTACATTCTTTGAATCATTTAGCCCAGGTCTGAGGGACTGGTGTATGTGGTACAGCAGCAACCTGAAAGCATCATTGTTTTGAACGTGGAGAGCATTGTATGCTTTCTTTGTGTAAATTACCCACAGACTGCTCGCTTAAAAAGTATTGCAATATGCATGGAAGAGTGATTTTCATGCCAATTGATCCGATATAAGTACCTAACGTTCATGTTTAAAACAAATTACCTGTAGTATAGTGAGTGCCGGGCCAGTAGTTATGTAGCTCTCGGAAGGTGCGCAGGGGCGCGTGGCCCGAGTCGCATTCGACAAGAGAGCGTGGTCACACAGCCGGGGAGACTCCTCGCGACAGAACGAACCCAACAGCGAGCGCTTGTCCGACATGTCCAGCTGTGGAGGTAAATCATTTTAGCGCGTGGAAGTAGTGTATAACGTGCGTAGGAGTGTACACTGAACATGGCAGAAAATATGGCATCACATTGTTGAAGTAGAACTAAAATGATTGCAATAGATCCTGATTTCAACAATGAATTAGAGGCTTAAAGAAGTAAAAAGTATATAATTAAGGACTTAAAGAAGCTACACTGACATAGAGAGTCCGCGATTAAATTGATCAATTGTTGTTTGTATAACGAAAGTTACACACATCATTTGTATGACCATTTTTATTTCCACAACAGTAAGAGTAGTATTATATATGAGGGTGTATATATATTTTTTACATTCACAAATAATTATTTCGTCGGGGATAGTGCAAATCCGCGTAACTAGCACTGGTAAATAGTGCGTATCTACACAACACACCCAACTTTACAGGAGAAGCTTGGTATATACTAATCAGGATTTTACGTTCGTTGGCGGGAAATCTTAATTTGGCTATATTTGTTAGATACGCGGTATTAACCAATCCCAGTTACGCGGATTTGCCCTATGGGTGTTGTGTAGATACGCAGTATTTACTAGTGCTAGTTACGGCGTATTGCACTATCCCCGACGATTTGTAATATATCTTTGTTTCCATATAAATAGGCTTTACCCTACAGGAGAGTATTTGTAATGACGTTGAGTACTTTAGATACTTATTCTATAGAAAATGAAGTATGTAAGGCTCGTATAAAAAGCTAATAACGAAGCTATAATCACAGTCGTACGAACTCTCAGCTAACTGCTATTTAAAACATTAAGTGCCGTGGCACTGGTTCCGTCTGCTAAATTACTACGTACGCTGTTATTACCTTCAAGCACCATATTTTGAAATACATGAAACGTAGACTGAAATGTGCCATCTAAAGTAACTGCTACATAACAATCTTAACGACACCTTGAACGGAGCAACGCCACTGAGAGTTATTTACGACGCTAAAAACGTTTTCTTATTAAACTACCAAGTAAATGACTTGAGTCAAAGCCGTTTATCTATTCTTAATGCAGACGGAGGAATAGCAAATGAATGAAACGAAACACCGCACTGCAGTTGGTAGAGGAGTCGGTAAAAGTGCTCAGACACATTAAAGAAAATTAATGTTTGGCTCCCGACGTCAAGTGGGGAGGTAGCGGTAGTTGGCAAAGTGAAATGGCACGAATAAAGGCGGTGAGAACGCTACCCAATTTTATATCGCTTCTGTATTTCTATCCATCGCATTTAGCCATGCGCAGTGCGAAAGTTTAGCTCCTACGCCTAAGTTAATCCGCATTTCATTACACCACACGCCGGTGAACTTTTTGCCGTTAAAATTCGTGTTTTGTAAGAGTTTACGGGGCAGCAAAGGATTAAATTTAGGAATCTTTTTGAATTAGGTGTAAAATCTACCTTTTTAAAGTCGACAAAAAATCAAAATTTTCTATTGACATTATCTACAATTAAATTAAGTGAAATGTTGTTTTAAAGTGCTCACGAAGTACAATAAACATACGAGTATATGTATTACACGTTAGGTAGTACCTAAGCACTTCAATATTTTACCTAAATAATTATGTATACTTAACAGTTTATTTGATATAATGAGTATATATCAATAGAACATACAGTATTTAAAACTGTTTCCAATTAAGGTAACAGGGTAAACACTGAACATAAAACCCAACCATCCTTTATCTATTTGCAGATGAAGTTTCAGATAGTAGGTCACCGTAAAAATAGCATTTTAAATCAAAAACATTAAAAAGTAGCGAAGAATCTTTTTAAATTAAACTTTTAATAAAGTTCCTCGCACAACGAAGTAGGTACTGTGGCTATGAAAGTTGAAGCGAAGTATACTTGATTGCTGTTTTTATTTTAAAAAGTTCTTAACCTCTTGGCGAAATTGATTGTGAAATATTTTTCATTTTCATACTTGCCGTTATAGCAATAGTTGTGTAAATTACTTTAAAACTATGCCTCTCTTTGAATATATTATCAAGGCATAAATATGAAACTGCTATTTGCAGATTTTTTAAAGGCATACTTCTAATTTCATTTTAAAATATGCCGTAGCCATTTGCCAACGCGATTGGGTTTTTCGGAAAACAGTTTATATTTTATTTATTTTATTTTTATTTTATTTACGCAATGGAGTTCATAGATGCCTTATTATTAAATCTCCATAAAGTAGGTACAATAAGGGTGTAGGTTCGTTAATTAATTGGCGCACAGCATTGGGTAGTTTTCACATGTTAAAACTGATAACGAAGTTTTGCTAAACGGATAGTAGACCATCAAATTATTGTGAAAAAGTAAAAATTACAAAATATAATTAAACTGATAAAAATATAAGGCCTTTGAAAGTTTATAAAATGTATGTATTTTTTTTATTGTCTTAGAGTAAATTGAGACCTACCAATAGAATCCTTACGCTTTTATAGAAACACAATTGTGACAACTATGGACGCAGTACACCGCGACCGAAACAGCAATTAACTTGATTTTCCGTGCAACCATTAGTACAAATAGCAAAATGTGACGTCATAATGTAATGTCAATTAGTATGAAGCATTTCGACACCAGCCGCCAGCAAGGTTAATCTTTGAATATTTTTTTTGGTATTTATGTTCTTTAATTGTAGTTGCTCCGATACAAACATTTGTTCCTCTCCAAAAACTAGTTCGAATGGCATCGTAAAAAAATCTTAGGACACAAGTCTATTATTGAGGAGTACCTATGTAAAGTTATCAACCCGAACTGAGCCAGCTATAGGTCTTCTCTCGCGCTGATAGAAAGATGATCAATTGATCATGATTATACGTTTACGTTGCACATTTTTACACGGTTTAAGTTACCTTTCTGTCCAGGTCAGCATCAGGCGCAGCTCCATCCCATATAGTCAGCTGTGAGGAGCAATCTTTCTGTTGATCAAATCCGGCTGGTTCAGTGCCCGCTGAATGGTATTTCACGAAGGACACCCACACAATTTCGTTGGGCCGACCCTGAAATCATTTGCAAATATAAATTCCTTGTTTATCTACATGTATAGCCACAAAACTATGTTTATCCTATTCACTTGCAAGTTTAAGTGTTGTAAGTACGCACGAACTCTGTTGTTTCTTTCTAAAATCTTTTTCTAAAATTATGGCAGTGTCTTTTAATTTTATAAACGCCCGACGTTCCATAAATACCTTATATGTGCCGACGTGCCTGTTTATCTGTGTGTCTGTGCGCAGTGCGTTCTTAACGAATTGACCGATTTTAATGCGTTTTTCTTTGTCCATAAGCTGACGTGATTGAGATGGTTCTTAGTTACGTTTCAATAAAATCAGTTCAGCTGGTTTTGAGATATTCAACTTTGAAATGAAATAGTCGGGAGTTTTTCGACATAATTATTTATGAATGGTTTTCAACTATGTTTTTATTTAGCTAGGTGAGTTAAAAAGAAGCAAAAACGATGTTTTCAGAATCTCAGCTTCAAACAACGGAAACAAAGCGCACATAAACACGAGGTTCATTTTCACCCAAAAACTTAAAAAGGAGCTTAGAAAATCCACAGTATTAACTCCACGTGTCTTACTTGAAAATAGTAGACGCACGAAGTATTCGGAGGCAGTGAATGTCGAGGATTTCTCAGAACTCCGCTAGTTTTGTCTGAGGATCGGAGTACAAAGCGGCAGCGACCGTCTAGACGCACGTACGAATGTGAATCTTTGTCCACGTAGAGCACCTGACAAAGAAAAATATTTCAACTGCAACCACGGAGAATACTAACGAGCTCGATGAGGCAATATAAATAAGTTAGGTACAGATTGGTTAAGAAACAAAGTGCATTGGATTATGCAGTCATGCTTGTAACTTTTGGAGTTTATAATACATTTAATATTCTAGTGTCTTTGAACGTATAAGGCGAGCAACAAACGGAGCGGTGCGGCAGACGCGGAGCCTCGGTATCCTGTGTCCGGTCCAGGCGGATTACCCACATCGTGATACAAAATTTCAATCGGCTCGACCGCGTGACCGCGTGGATGCGTTCACTACGTTTGTATGGGGATTTTTTTTTTTTATATTTGGATAGTACCCTTTATGACTATCTCGCGAGACTAAACGGAGGATAAGATATCTGTTCATTTAAATAAGGATAATACTAATTAAAACAATATGCATATTTTCTTAAATATTGTCATACCTGAACTTCAAGCTCGAACCCCGGCAAATAGCTCAATGGCACTGGATGAAAGGGGTTATCGTATGGTGACGTATGAAACTCCAAGAGCATGTTAGGTCCCCGACTGATTATATCCGGAACAGCGTCGCCGCCACACAGTCTGACCAATACTGGGGACTCGCGAGTAGGTCCATCCCACACAGTCAAATAGTCTTGAACAACGTTGCACTGGTCCCAAATTCTAAAAACGTAATTGAATTTAAAATATATAGATTTCATAATATATACTGATATTATACATTTATAACGAAACAAATTATTTTAATTAAATATATTTGGTTCGTGTTATTTTTAACGAGGAAGTTACCCCGATATTTTTTAAACGATATGATACAGATAGAAAGAATATAATGGAAAAATAAACCACCTTCGTCTGTAGCCCCCGACAGTTTTCGAACCTGTGACCTTGAGCTACGAGGACAGTGACGGAGTTGTTTTTTTTTTGCTGTTGTTTTGTTTTTTTATATACTGATATTGTGAAGAGGAGAAGTTCGTGAGATTCCAATCTTTGTAAAGTTTTTTGTAATCGTGTAATTTCCAGAACCTTATCCGATTACAAAGAAATCGTTTACCTTGTAGAATGGACTATGGGCTATATTTTATCCCGCAGCTTTGCTTTCGGTCTCAACAATATGCGGGTGAAGCCGCACGAGCAGCTAGTCCCTACTAATATTATAAATGCGAAAGTGTGTCAGTCTGTCTGTTTGTCTGTCTGTCTGTCTGTTACCTCTTCACGCTTAAACCGCTGAACCGACTTGGATGAAATTTGGTATAGAGATAGTTTGAGTCCTGGGAAAGAGGATGAAGTGGGGGGATGGATTGTAATTGTAACTTTTACGCAACAGACATCGAAATGCCATGGTGCTTCTTTGGGAAATAAATTGAGATACCAATTTAAAACAATACTGACTTATGGATGAAGATATAAGTACTCTTACGTTGCTAACGGTATATTTGACTGATTAATTTTCAATTATGTTTATTCAAAACACAAACAACCTTTTAGTGGTTTGGGTTCGAATGATAAATTTTAGAAATTGTTAACGCAATCAAATTCTTGTAAGGTGAAAGCTATTACCTACTAGGTACTTATTGTAGCACACGTGTTTTTATTTTTTTGTGTTTTTTATTTTTATTTTAGTTAGAGAGACACGACACGAATTGTTTTTTTTACAGTTTAGTTTCCAACTGTTATAGTGTATTTAATGGCATTTTAATTTGAAGAGTAGGTTTAAGATCGTTGTAATGTTACGTACGTTCGTATAAAATGTTACTTACTTTAAAACCCTTTGACTTCTATCATATTTGACTATTTGGTCCTTGATATGTATTTTATGGCTGTTTGTTTGTCTGACTACTAGTAAAACATGCTTATCCGATGGTATCTGAAACATATTAAAACGTTAAAGCAAACAAACCTCCTATTAATAACTTACTTATATGTATATGCGTAGTCGGCAGTATTTAAAATGAACATCATTTACATTGCCAATGCAAACTGGGACTTAAATGCTAACGAAGAAGTTCAAATTTGCCTAATTATAGCTTTGATGTAGTGCGGTGGGAATTTTATATCAATTATTACTGCAAACATCCACAACCGCAGTGTCGGTGGGACGTATTCGGGTTTCACGGTAATTTTTAATTATTCCCGTTCAGGTGTTT
Organism: Epinotia ramella; assembly: GCA_947578815.1. Classification (NCBI taxonomy): domain Eukaryota; kingdom Metazoa; phylum Arthropoda; class Insecta; order Lepidoptera; family Tortricidae; genus Epinotia; species Epinotia ramella. The sequence continues at coordinate 12,571,753 of OX388213.1, read as the reverse complement.
CTGCATGCATATTTAAACAGTTGAATCCTGTCCCGTTTATCATAATTAACAATGATTTATTCGAATATGAACCGGGATCAAGCGCTATTATCATTCGGTTGAACTTCATTTAAGTGAGATCACCAGGAAATGGAACAGTTGCCATTTAATTTTAGACCTCGTCAAAAATTAACACAGCCTGTTGGCGTAATGGTTTAACTGGACTGTCATTGAATAGACAAATACGCTACATTTTAATAACTGGCGCATAGTTTACAACTTTAAGTACGGTCGGTGACGATTTGGAAACCGCATTAGATCGTTATAGTTCAGGCCACAGGAGTTGGCACGGTCTTTGCATGCTCTTCATTTTGTCTACTGTAATGTATGACATAAGCATGTAAGTATACGGAATAAGTCAACCGAAGTAAAAGCAAAATGGAAGGCCTGTTATTTCGTGTTCCATCTACAGGCAATTGAGAATCAAATTTTGTTCAGAAGTAGTGCCAAAGCGTCCCAAGAATTCAATTTGTATCAATCAGCACCTTATTCTGTAATTTCTGGCATACAATGTTAACCTAATGATAATAAGCTCTTATGTTTGAGTCACTCGAAGATACTAGTTTTATTTCACATGTTTCGACTTCATACTTTCAATATGATATTTTCAATGCCATCTTGCTTTATTGTACACAAAATCAATTGTATGTTTTGCTTCGGCTGCATAGTAATGCATATATTTTGTTATAGCTTTGAACTTATTGTAAAACTCGTATTAATGAATTTATTTGGTTAACTTCAAATTGTGTTATAAATGGCAGACAATTAAAATTTGATTAACGATTATGTCAAAATATAACATATTATTATATGGTTTGTATTAGAACGACATCTCTGTAATAATAAAAGACTGTAACATGTATCCAATTTTTATTTTTATTTCAGAGCAGAATGAGACCAACGCAGTCCATTACTAGACTTTTTTGTTTCTTTGAGTCAGACGGCAAGAACAATATGAATAAAACATGAGATAAATAGCACTTACATACGCTGGTCTTAACATTCTAACCAGATAGCATATGTAAAACTGTTAACTGACTCTGCGGGCCCCAAGATACAAACCCAGCCTAACTTGGGACCCACGGCTTTTGATACTGTACTATAATAATAAAGTTAGAGTATAGCCGGGAAGGAAAACTAGGAGAAAGATGAAAGTTATTCTGTTCTATTTTTGTTCAAACGACGCGTCGCTTCGCGTCTACAGTCAAGTGACAAAGAAACGCTCGTTGCGTCGAGTACCTTGGTATGTTCGATGCGGTATGTACAGCTGGCGTTGCGCGGGTACACGCCAGGGAAGTTCGGCGACTGGATGCGGCAAGCCCGCAGGTCGCAGTCGCTCAGTATGCGGTCGCAGTAGCTCCCAGGGACCCTCTCACCCCTCCAAGCCCCCACAGTGGCGTTCCCGTACCGCAACCGCGCCTCGCTCCGTCTTAGAAACTTGTAAGCCAACTTGAAGTCGAAATTGTATCCAACGCCCTACAAACAGGGTTGACAGTTAGTTCGTTATTAGTTTGTATTTAACTGTTGCAAAAGTATTTTAATAATGAAGCAATCAATTCTTTGCTGGTATGAATTTGATCGTGCCCGAGGGTTTGGCTTAATTAATTGATCGAAAGTTCAACCCTTGCACATAATGCTCGCAGATAAAGGAAAGGCAGCGGAGCGTTAAAACCGGGGTGATGTGAAATATTAGTCGAGTCACAGGCGAGAACACGTAGTTAGTTACGTCACGTCAGTAAAACACAAAGGGATGCTTAGTGACTCTTAATGAAGATAAATATCGTTGTTCATTAATAAAGATTAACTTTACTACGTGTGAAAAGATACACTTAATTAGTATGTTCGCAGTTTAAACGAGTTTCCAAACGGGGTCGCCTCTAGATTACATTTAAGATAAATAGGTTAGGGATAATAATATCTAGAAATTACACCTAAATGGTTCAAGCAAGCTGTTCAAAATGTTTCATTTTCATGACAACGTGAAACATAAACTAGAACTTATTCCATTCATTTAATATTATAATTATTATCTTCCCGTAAGAATCCAAATCATAATTAATTAAATATTGAGTATGGTGATATCTACCAATAAAAGGGGAATAACTCAAGATTACACCTATATGTTAAATAAGATCGTATAAAATACTTAAAACAAGTTACCTTTTTGACGCAATATTTTCAACATTGTAAAAATTAAACAAAAGATGTCTAGATTAAATCTCTATTTATTCTAATTCTAAACTTTTATGTTATGTGCATGACATGATGCGAGATGTGGCCAAGCCGTCTCCGTGCCGATGCCGTAACATATAACCTGACTAAATGAAGTGATCGTCACTGTTCTATATTTCACCCACTATTTAACTATCGACATTCTGATTATGATTCAATTTTGAAGGAAGGTCATTGTTTGGCGGCCAACGCACGGACACAAACTCAACCTCAAAATATTGATTGCACACATAATATTACAAGAAATAAAATGTCATCTTAAATGTATGGCTTCAAAAATATTGTTAAACCTTTGTTAACTATATTAAGTTTTAACGAACAAAGGCCAACTTTAACAAACATTCCAACTACCCAGTTTTCAATGAAGCAGTAAACGGGGTAAGTTCAACGTACAACGGATCGATGAGTTCGTTGTAATTATACTCCGTGAAGCAAAATTGAAATTCATTCCGAAGCAAATAACTACGATACGAACCTATATTCACATCAGTGTACACATAAAATATATCAATTTCATATCTATTTCTATAACGATTGTAATTCTACCCCTATTGTACTTTTTATGTTGATATCATTTGTGACTCAAATAGTATACACTTCGAAAGTTGGTGGCTGATGATTATTATTTCAATTTGGAATATGCCTTTTTCTGCATTAAGTCCTATACTATTAAACGAGCAATATTTGTATGTATATATTTATATATTTGCAATCACGGTCTCGGAAACGGCTCTAACGATTTCGATTAAATTTGGAATATAGGGGTTTAAGGGGCGAGAAATCGATCTAGCTAGGTTTCAAGTCTGGGAAAAATCGTTTTTTCCGTACATTCATCCGAGCTGAGATCGGTCGCCCACGGACTATATCAAAATAACACACACATGACTGTTTGTGATGGAAAACCTTTGTTCGTGTACACACAAGCTAATAGTGTAATATCATTATGGGAAGTGTGTAATGTTTCATATAAAAACAAATTGCATATTTTCATTTTGCATAACAACGAATTGCATAACTTCAGGTTGTAGGTATAAGTGGTTAAATTGCATAAAAACAAAATGAATAAAAACTATTTGCATAATTTCATCGATTATAATCATCAATGTTAATAAATTCCGTTTATATAATAAACAAGCGCTATAATGGTCACTGTATATTTCATGCTCATTATGTTTTTTTTTATAAAGAACTTTTTGCATAATTTTATTAAAGTATAATAAATGAGAAATCTTAATATTTGTTCTTCATTTACTCACCTTCTGTGCCCTTCTCATATTTAAGCTAGATAGAATGACTGTCGATTGGACAGTGACAGGACTCCGCCTTAGTTCCGGCGCTGCGGGGAGAGCAGCCCTTTCGCCCTCGCGTGAAAAAGCACGGTCGCCCGTGCTCCGCTCCGCAGCTTCGATTTGGCGACCAGCCTCAGCCGCTCCGCTTTGCACGGCTCCCGCGCTTTATCACAGCGGGCGAGGGCTGCTCTCCCTCCGCGCCTCTGGCTTTTTATATACACTCTAGGGGTAGGGCAGACAAGACCACGTGGATATTGGGGTGCTCCGATTCGGTTTTGTTACCTGTGTCTGTTTTTCTAGGATGTGATAGTAATCACTTAGTAAAACTAAGTACATAGGTACTAAGTGTTGTTATCAGTTTTAATCATTATACTAAATGTATGTTATGCAAAAATAAATTAGTACACATAAACGTTATAGCAAATGTGGTGGTGATAAATGAGTGTTATGTTATTTAAATGTTATGATATGACCAATAATAATATCCATTTTGTTATTATGATAATAGTTTGTTATGATTTCCGTACGTATGCTACTTGAAATTATGCATTTTGTTTTTATGGCGAATGAACGGCACCCCATTATGGGATTCCATAAAACGCATTACTTCAATGTGTTTCGTCTAGCCAATAATTTGTGTCAATGCGGCGTAGTTAACAAAGAAACAGCACGGCTAGCATTTAAAGAGAGAAGAGGCGCGAAAGAGAAATGTTATACTTTATTTGTTACTCTGCTAGCCCGTAGCGGTATTGTGCTAGCCATGCACTCCTTACAAATCAGACATCCACAATTTCCAAACCCATTTAGATGATGAATTCGTGAACTATTATTCACTCAATTGCTCATAAAGGACTATTAACGACAATTTAATCGCTCACAAATCACTGCCCACCTGTTGGCTGAGTCTGTCGAGTCTCAGGGTCATGTTGATGGAGTCTGACTCGCTGAAGTAGACGGTATAGCCCCAGGCTGAGCCGCACCACTGCCCGGTTGGAGGCGAGGGGCTTCTCTCGACGATGGTCATGTGGCCGTCGGGACAACCGTCTGATGTGAACGAGACGAACTTCCCCACGGTGAACGTGTCGAAAGTAAGCTGTGAAAAGGTTTATTTTGTAAAAAAAATATTAAGTGTCATGAAAAATAATACATAGCCAGGTGTGATCAGTTCAATAATCGAATACGGATGTAATTTTTAGTACTTAATGTACTTCTACATAAAATATAGTTGTCAACTGTCTAATGCGATCATCGACCAAATACAATCACAAAATATTTGGCCATAAATTGTAAATACAGAATAGTTAATAATGATATTACAATAATTGAAAATATGCATAATAAAATATAATAAAAAAAAAATATGAATTTTTAAAATGATCAAAACGCAATGTCACAAAAAGTTCTATAGTTTAATAAGAAATCATTAGTTTCTCAAGTACGAGTAACCGATATAGTTACGAAAATTACTATACAATGGACGGTAGCAGTAGTATGAGTTTGCAGTGAGTCGCTAGCGGCTGCGTAAATTATTAGTACCGATAATCTATACACTGCCCCTGGCGGTCACTCAAAGAACTAAACAAAATATTTGTACCATGAGTCACTAATACGTTTACTTTAGTCGCAATCTAACTCGATAGTTCGTATAGTTTACTCGATAGACGCGTATACGCATACTAGTCAGAACGTGATGGATGTCTTAGCTACACCGATACTAAGTTGCAAATGTGTACGTGTTCTAGACACACACAAAAATACGTAACGCAATTATTACCATTTTTAGGGTTACGTACCAAAAAAGGTAAAAAAGTAACCCTTATGGTGCGTCTGTCACAAAGTGAAATATCTCACGAACTAGTTAAGCTATCAATTGGAAATTTGGAATCGTTCTAAATAAGAGTTATTCACGTGCATGGAAAATGAGAAATTTAAATATACATCTAATTTTCTATAAAAAATTACGAATATGAGGAGGGGGCAAAAAAAAAATAATCATATGAAAGGGCTTGAGTTGCACTTTTTGAAACCGTTTTTCTTTTTTTTCTACATTGGCAAAATTTCGATCTATGAAGGAAAATGTATAAAAAATACCATCCCCCTCCGGTCTTATCTCCGAAGTTATCTATGCGAAAAATTTAAAATAATGACTTGTGATTAAGATAAATAGAAATATTACTGAAAAAGTATAACTTTTTCTGTATCTAGCGTATTTTTTGTTTTATTTTCAAAAAATATTTCCTAGTTAAGTTTGCAATGTAATCAACTTTATAAGTATTTTTTTGTTTCGAAATTCCTATATGACTATAATAGAAGTACTCTCTTTCAAATAAAAAAATGATAATCGAGATCGGTTCACGTGATAAACAATAATCGCTAAAATACCAACATACATACTAAGCTGATTGCCCTTGCACTTAAGTACCAAATGAGGCCGATAGATGGCGCTGATCCCATTCCTACTTCGCGCTGTTAAGATTTTTCTGGAATGAATGGGGTTGGGACGGCTGTATTTCAATAGCAGGTCAAAAAAAGATCGCGATTCAATTGTCTTGGTAGTTATCGAACTACCAAGACAATTGAATCGCGATCTTTTCGGGTCTTGGTGTAAAAGTTATTCGTTGTTTGAAATTGAATTCTGTTGTGTTGGGTTAAAATAAGTAATTAAACAAATATTGGGACATTTTCTTTTACTTCACCTTGACTTAATTGATAGTGTGTACGGAACCCTCGGTGCGCGAGTCAGACTCGCACTTGACCGGTTTTATTTTTAATATTCAGCCTTATAACAAGCATTTATCGTTTTAATTAAATGCTAGCGTATGTCGGTTATGACATTACAGAATACGCGAATAGCGAAGGTGGAAAAATTTATAGGAACCTACACCTTAAAGTTAAGGATATTAAGTATAACTTAGTATGCGCCGATTTTCTCACTGATTCTAACTCAATGTGGCGTTTGTGCCATTCATTTGCATATTTAATACAAAATACGTGACAATGCGAATTTTGCATATATACGAGTATACTCGTATGTATGTTGTCAATTCCATACCCTAATTTTTATACGTTATCACGCGCAAGTGAAATAGTTTCTTACAGTCGACACGGTATTTCTCGATATCGTCTGTCTAATTTGGGACACATGGTACCGATGCCGTAGTACGAGACCAACGTTAAATTACGCATTGAAAACTAAACGCTACGACTAACTTTTTGTAGTTGTTGCCGGAGTATCAAGATATAGTATCAAGATATACACATTTGTAAGCTGTAATTTGTGACAATCGAAATCTATTCGAAGCGCGTTTACTCGCTCTCGAAAATATTTTTTTTTTATCGTCTCAATACAACGGTTACACAGCAGAAGCAACAGTTAAATTGACGCCAAACTGCATAACAGTTTGTTGGCGAACAGCACTCATGAAAGTTTCCTTTTGATAACGTTCTAAGAGAGCGAGGATATACCTTTATTGTTTTGAACTCTGTGCATTTACATATATAGATTAACAGCTAATAGGAATTTAAATTTTCATGTATGTATGTAAATACTTTATTGTACACAAGACATTGGTAAAAATACAGATAAAATAGGTTAAGTAGGTGCAAAGGCGAAATTATCCCTGTAAGCGATCTCTTCCAGTTAACCTTTGAGCAATTGAGGCGAGATCAGGAACTAAAAGATAGACAAACTAACACGTAACATGTAATGTGTGTTGTCGATAGTGACTCATGCTAGCAGTACTGGATATGACAAAAAACTTCTATACATAAACGAGACACAGATTAATTATGTTATACTACACACTTTAATATGAAGTAGGTACATATAAAAAAACTGGGTTACCTGTACGACATTGAAAATTCACTAGATAATAAATATAAAATGTAAAATGATATAAAAAAAAAAATTATTGAAAAAATATAACTAGGTATGAAAATGTATCGGACTGTTGTATGTCACACTCGCGATACGTATTTTATCTTTATACTTTAGCACACAAATTACTGCATGTTATGTTAGTGTAGTGGTAAAAAAAATAACTTAACTTAAACGATATGATACAGAGAAAGAATATAATGGAAAAATAAACCATCTTCGTCTGTAGCCCCCGACAGGATTCGAACCTGCGACCTTTCTATTAACGCTAGACTGCTCTACCAACTGAGCTACGAGGACAGTGACGCAAGTTGTGTCCTCGTTAAAAATAACACGAAACAAAAATATTCAATTAAATAATTTGTTTCGTGAAAAGGGTATAACTTAACTTAATTGAATTACATTAATTAAATATAATATTGTCATTGCCATGCCCTAACAGGGCCTAATCCATGTGGAACTGTATTTTTATGTAAGATCTTTAATACCATGGTTGCAATAAATATGATTATGATTATATGATTATGATAAGAAACAAACTTTATCCCGTTCTGCAACAACATTACGTGGATGAGAAATTCAACTCGTATTACGATCATTTTCCAAATACAAAGAGATTGTTTCTAAAGTAATCCCGCAACCTTGGATGCTACGCCACGTCGTCGTAGCACTCGTAGCTTTATGTTCAGAAAGCGTAGAACTGCTACGGCACTCCAATACACAGAGCGCTACGAATTGTTTATGAAAATCTAATATTTTTGGGACTCCATTCTCGCACCACTAGACTTGTATGGAAAATTATTAAACCAGAACAGACCATATTTTTATACAGGTATAAGTGTGAGCAAGCATGTTCCAGATAAGCTTGCGATGAATGAATTCTTTTAAATATACATTGAACATTGGAGTCAACACCAGATATACCACGTTTCGCATCCCAAAATGATTTCAATTGAAAGTTGACGTACTAACTAGGACGAGCTATCGCAATAAGTAGAAATGTGATTCCAATCCAATAGGTACGATTAAGCTCGTGCATACATAAAACCCAAAAAGCATTCCGTAACATAATTTCTGTCTGACTGATCAAACTTCGTGCCTATTAAAAAGGTCGTATCGTTACTGAAATCTTATGGCACTTACATCCTTTTCTTTAAGGAAGGCAGTCTTTTAGAAATATCTCAAACACCTTTGAACCAATCTTGTTGAAAACAATTTTCGCTGAAAGAATTTAATAAGCCCTATGTCCATGATTTTTTTCATATTTTTAAAATACACGGTTCAAAAATTAGATGGGGGGGGGACACCATTTTAGTGAATTTCGGGGCGATTATCTCCGACTTACTCAAAAAAATTGCTGAAAACCTCATATTTATTTTGAAAGGCCTATCGATTGATGTGCCACAAGTGGGCTTACAATGAAAAATTTTTGATTACAAAACTATGTAGCGGCTATCAAAATACACCTATCCTCAAAATTTTATTCAAATACACCTTATAGTTTTCGAGTAAAGTGCCTGTGACATACGGACGGACAGACAGACAGACATGACGAATCCATAAGGGTTCCGTTTTTGCCATTTGGCTACGGAACCCTAAAAACGATATTGGGCTAAAAAGTTAAAAAACTAAATAATTTAAAAGCTCGTTACATCAACCGTAAATCATGCCATTTTACAACATATAAAATGTAACAAAATGGGAAGGGTTTAAACAGCCATGAAATGGTTATTAAACAATGGATTGATACTGAAAACGTCCATATTTGCCCGTAATGATTATTTGCTTGTAATTATTCAGTATCTGAGTGAGAATAAATGGGAGCTTCACTTTGTTTTTTATGGCACAGTGAAGCGTTTCACATGAGGTAACTTTTTATGAAATGCAATTTATTTAGCACCCTTATGAGATTTAATAGTCTACTTTTTGATGCGTAGAGAAGGTTCGGTTAGTTTTGCAGCATACATAAACACAAATTTTCCATTAGGTAAAATATTTCTTGATTAGTAAAATGCCATTATACTAAACTTAATTAAATTGGTATTTTTCTGGATTGACGATGACAATATATGTAGATTCTTTTAAATTTACTGTTATCACAACTCTAAATTAAGGTAATTCTACGAAGAAATCATTTAAACTCTTTTTAAATTTTCCGTAATAACCCTGTGAAAAATAAAAAAATGCCGTGGCGGTGAAGTTGAGGTGACACACAAATGGCAGGTGATCCTCGTGTTATTGTCGCAATTTCAGTTCGTACATACGCCTCATGCCTCCCATGCACGTACCTGTATGATATCTCCATAGTTGCCCCCCGTAGCAGTGAAGTTGAGGTGACACACGAATGGCAGGTGATCCTCACGTGGTCGCCGCACTTCCAGCTCATAGGTCCGGCCGACGTCGCCCATGTATGTCCTATTGCACGCTGTAAAAACAAGACAGAGTTAATAAAAGTAGCAGATACAAAAAAGGGTGTCCTCTCTTAGGCTTAGAATACATGCATCCGAATCCCTGTCCCTTTTGCCCGGATCCTTAAACAATGAGTCAACTGAAACATCGAGGCAAAAGTGGGGTTAAGACCGAACTAAATGGAGCCCGAACCCCCGCCCCTCTCACTCCCATCGCCCTACTTTCTCCCAAATGGTTCATTCTACCAGTTATCCGATGTTTTTAGATGGAAAACGTTATGTTAAATAACTTGGAATATTTTTAACGAATCAATTTTCGTAGCACCTAAAATGTCTGTGTGAACAATGCTTTACAAACTTCCTCATCATCATATCAGCCGAGAGACTACCACAAATGGACGACGTTGCACCTACCGGTACGTTGTCGCCAGTCAAGAACCTTTCCAACCCAACATCGCCATCCGTTCTGCGTTGGAAACTTAGGTACCTACTAACCTAACCTAATTAATTATCATACTTATTACATATCACCGCTATTGTCAATTCAACGGCGGTTTCCACTGCAAGTATTTTCAAATAACCTCAGCGATTGCATTATTACGTCAGTATCTTCGTCGACTGGGCTATACGATTCAACAAAGTAACTGAATTATCTTATCTTCATTTTTCCAGGACTGCCTGGGTAGAAAGCGCGCCGGCGGATAGGGGCTTTAATAGTTAAATCTAAAGCAGGGTGGATAACTAACAACGTGGGGTAGAAATAAGATCATGCCTTACAAAAATATGCAGTAGGTAGTTATTTTTATTACCTATTACCAATATTTTTTTTATTATAGTTTTTTTTGTACCACTTGCTCCACGTGATTTTTATGAGTCCCTACTATGTGCTTTTTCTGCCCAATCTCTGAGGAATGCATCCAGATCATCCCTCCATTTCAGCCTTTATTGTGTTTACTGTTTAGGTATCGAAAACTCCTGTTCGCTTTTTCAAGACTTCTAACCAAGAGATTAGGCTAACAACCATAAAAAAATAGGTATATTCCTTAGTAAGGATGGTAAACTGTGATTGAAAACCGTTAATGATTAATTGAAAACGTTGCCTCACAATCCGTGAGTGGTTAGTCCGATTAATCTTTACAAACTTACATTTTCTGATAGTAGAAAGGGAACTTACTAAGATAATATAGGGACATTCAAGTTTATTATTTTGGTTGTACCCAGCTTTATTTTGTCACGCATCCTTTTAATACCTATACAGTTTTAAAGCAAAACCCTAATTCGACGCGAGCTTACGCCAGTTTTTAATAAAAGCATTTAATGCGTTCAAACACCAGGTTAATATTACCCCAGCAAAGCACAAAACAAAAACAAACACCAAAAATTAACATCTAAAAATGTCAACGGCAACAAAACAAGTGTCCAAAAATTATGCAGCAGATAATAAATAGGTGCTGCGGTACCTGTGTTGTTAATCCTTCATACACAAAAATAAGGAAATGAGAAGTAAAAAGATTGGAATAAAGCGCCAGCCAACAATGGAAGCCGCCATATTTTTACATTCTTTTAAATAAAAAACCGTCTTTTGTCTACTCTGACAGCGCATTACATGGCATAAGTGTTCACTTAGCCGTTGTATATTGTTGCTTTAATATTCTTTTGTTTTTGCTTGAGGTAAACATGTAACGGGCGGTTTGATGGGTTTGTGACAGCGTTTTCATATTGAATGTTTTTTGAAGTTTTTTGTATTTTAACAGGTTTCACATTGATAGACAGATCATATAACAGTTATAAATAATAATCGAAATAAGTTTTTGTCAAAAAGTTAATTTGTGACGATTCAAACGAGCTCAAACTCAACGGGGTTACGTCGGTTAAATACTGAATTCCCATAACCACCTTCTGTCTCCATGGTACCAGATCAGCTCGATGGTACCATAATATCGAATTGTCATCCAAACTATACTAATACCTAAAATTTCAGCTCAATCGGATAACGGCAAGTGACTGAAAAATGGAGTGCAAATTTTGACGGACAACTTACATAGGAACAGGTCAAGTTAATATAAAGCTTGTAAAAATAACATACTTTTTAGTATTCTGTACCAATATTGGTTTAACGGAACACTTATGGTGTCACTTGGTGACTGTCCCGTCTGTCACAGGCCATTTTTACGTCTAATATTTATACATCCAATTTTTTCTTTTCATGCAGTTCTGTATAAAGTAAATATCATGTGTACAATAGCAATCGTTTTCTTATTGTTATTTGAATGGTTTTCATTAAGTAAACGTCAGCCACCGTCATTACAAGAGCCTAGCACTATTACTTGAGCAAAACAAAGCTACCTCCACTAAATAGATGGATTTCTTCATTTTCCCCGATGCATGGCGACGTACAACAAATGGTCCATTTTACTAGAGTAATGGCTCACTTAGATACGCGTGTATGTAGAACTTATGGTGCCGTGGGAGCTTGTTAGAGTTGTTAGATATTTCTTTGTCATTACCTTAGCTGGGTTGCAATTTTGTTTCGTACTACGATTACCTATGAATGAAGAATAAGTTGGGAATCCACCGACTAAAGTTTAGCTCTTAAATGTATTATTGTATCCTATTCCGGTTTATTTATCTCACGTTATATTCTGTCTCATTGGAGTGCTATCACAGAAAAACTTAGGCCGGAAAAATAGCAAAGTCGGTTAATGATTAACGTTCTGATAGGAAAGCTGTCCAAACCATAGTGTCTTGCATAGCTTGACCAGTCAGTGGGAATACTCTATTACATCTTTTAAAATATTGAAATATAACTATATCGCGTTTTTTTTGCAAAGTTTGACCAGTCGGTGTGAAGACTATAAGTATTATCTCTTTATCTTTTTAAATATTTTTAAGAGACTAGCCGCGTTATAGATAGGATTGTATTTATTTCACGTGTCAACATTGTATTTCAACCTCACTGTAAATTAAATTAAATCTAAGTGCAGACAGGCACCTAGTCTGTTTTACCGACGGTACAAAAAGGCGCTCAATTCAAAAGAATTAGCTGGAGAAGCTTTTGACCCTCTTCCCCCGATGTTACTCTTGCCCCGACTCACCTTAGGTCGATTAACACACTATAAGCAATGCAGGCTTTTACTTGACATCAAATATGTAGGCAAAGATAGATTTGATTGATGATGATCATGGATGACTTAATTTGAGGTTTGGTCGTTTCGACATTAAGGTGCACCTCGCCACCAACTTACGATTACAGACCGATCAACGTTTAACATTACCCCGGCTGCTGTCTATTCATAGAAAACTTGACAAACTTTCCATACCTACTTACATTAAGATTTTAACGAACACCGCTTACAATTACAGACGGATTGATGCAATCTATCATATTCCTAACTTGTAAAAAATATTTTTGTGATGTTATACTATGTGTGTTTTTTTAACCGTCTTTGAGCCCAAGGCCACTTAAAGTATCCAAAACGTACTAATCATTCGTGAAAAAAAAATGATTCGTTAAGTTTTTAGTAATAAAAGATAATTAAGTTTGAAAAATCCTGTATGGCGCGCGGTGCAAAGTTAATTCACCCTGTTAGAGTTCGTACCTATCTACATAAGATGGCGGATAGCGGTCACTGCGCACTCGACTGGATGATTAAAATTAATATGAATACAAAAAAAAACAATATTAATACATTACACAAAAAACAAAAAATAACTTTTATTAGGTTTTTTGTAATGTGTACTGGTCTTCGGCTCTAAGACGGTTAAAAAAACACCGTGTATAAAAGAAGACTTCCTGACTGATTCATCAACGCACAGCCGAAACTACTGGGACTAGAAACTTGAAATTTACACCAGTACTTCCTTTTATGACGTAGGCAAGGGATAACACGGGATTTTTGGAAATTCTATCCCTAAGGGGGTTGAATAGAGGTGCAATGTTTGTATCGGGGAAACATTATTTTTTAACTAGAGACTTGAAACTTTGTAGAAATATTACTTAGAAGAATACAAAACAAGTACTTCCTGCGTTTTAGATAATTGTACCCCTAAGGGGGTTAAATAGGGGTGCAAAGTTTGTATGGAGGGAACTTTATTTATTGAGCTAGAAACTTGAAACTGAAGAAATATTACTTAATAGAATACAAAAAAAAAACTGTCATCGTTTTAGAAAATTGGACCCTTAAGGGGGGTTAAATAGGGGTGCAAAGTTTGTATCATGGAAACTTTTTCTTTTGAGCTAGAAACTTGAAACTTTGTAGACATATTACTTTTTTGAATACAAAAATAGAACTAAGCGTTTTGGAAAAATCCACCCCTAAGGGGGTTAAAAAGGGGTACAAGGTTTGTATGAGAAACACTTTTTTCTGAGCTGACGACTTAAAACGTTGTATAGAGATTTCTTATCAGAATAAAAATGTTTTATCAGCTTTTCTGAAAATTTTCTCTCTTGAGGGGGTTAAAACGGGATTCAAGGTTAATATAGAAACCAAGAATATGTTATAGTAAGAGATTTGTAACTTCAGTCTTAGCATGTATGTTAAAACACTACAAAAATGATTTCAGAGTTTTTTTAATTCATTCAATTAGGGGTTAAAGCGGGTTCAAAGTTTGTATGGAGAGCAAGACATTTTTAAAGCAAGAGATTTGTAATTTCTGTTTTAGACTGTTTGTAATTGATTCCATAGGGGGATTAAAAACATTCACCTCTAATTGGGCTAAAAGGAGTTAGATATTTATACGAGGAACAAGACAATTTCAAAGTATGGGATCTATAACTTCGGTTAAAGACTAGGAAACTACTTACAGCGTTTCTTAAAATTCATCCTCTAAGGAGGTTAAAAAGCAAATATGTATGAGGAACAAGTAATTTTTGAAGTAAGGGAATTCTTAGGTCATTCATAGTCATGGTAAGCTATTTATATACAAACAAAAATCATAATCCGTCTGCTTGCAGAAAAGTATGTTAAGTTAGAACCACAACCCTTACAGAACCGAACAGCTACCAGGAATGTAGGTAAGGTTAGAAATGCGATGCTCCCAGAACCGAAAAGAAGGTAATGTTTAATTTATCCTGCGGATTATTTTGTTAATTTAAATAGTTTATTTTGGATCATTAAAATACTTTATTCTCTTAAGCCATTCAATGGGGACGGCGGATGGAGATGGAAAGTTCTAAGTCTTTTAGCATTAGATAAGTTTGCTTTAAAAACTATACAGGTAGCCCGGACTAACGTGGTGAGTAAAACTACTGGACGGATTTAGGCAAACAATTCCAGTAATGTTGCTTTCTTTAATAAATTATGAAAAAATATTCAATTTAAGCATAAACATCTGTTGATGATTCTATAGATATTTATATTTGTAAGAACGGAGTTTTCAATTAAATTTTAGCAATTTAAACTAATGAACTCATCGCACTGTTACCTTTTACGCTTAATCCCTGAACGGATTTAGATGAAATTTTCCGTACAGTTAATTTCAGACCCTTGAAAGGGTAGTTTTATCTCGGAAATCATCCCTTAAGGTAGTAGGACTTTGTTTGGGTCTTCGATAATTAAGGTTCCGCCTACAATAATTTAATAGCAATCATTTTTCTAAGATGGTGACAAGTTCTACGCGGATGAAGTAAAAAAATAAAAAAGGTTATTGCCACATAACACTAAAACATCTAATCCCAATAGACGCAGTACTTACTATAATATTATACTCATATATAACACGCAACCAAAATAAAGAATCCCCGCTTCTTATTCGTAACATAATAACCATTAAGGCCCATATAAAAGACATTGAATAGAAGGAAACTAGACGGCGAACAAAAGTATTTGCCGACGGTGGCTTAAGCGGGCATAATTGAGACATCTTAGCGAGACGCTATTAGGAGTTCCCACAGAATGTGAACAAAATTGTTCTTCTGAACTCAGTTGCTGAAAGACGTCGTGTTTCGTCGTCGCGTGAGCTTGACGAAGTTTGTATTTATTTAGCGTTATCCTAAATCAAAAAGCGTTATTTTGAATTTTTTACTCGGAGTATTAAGTTCTGCTTAGAGTGAATAATTATACTTTACGAGATTAAATTTGGTCGGACTTTAGAAAGTACAATTCGAGTTGGGAATAAAAAAACAAGATAAAATTAAATAACGTAAGGTACGCATGACGCCCGTAAATCTTACGTTTTTCAGCCTCGTTTCGGTCTTCATGCGCCTTGTAAAGCGCGATTTAAATATTATGATCTTTCTTAAAGGCGAACTAAATTAACGTACAAAATATATAACAACTAGGGATGACCTCGCATTAAAAAATAGCTGTTAAAGTCTTCCAGTTCAAAAGTAAAAGTGCAAAAAGGAAACTTTTTTTTAGCACACGTTCGTGTACTGAGCACCTAGCTGCATATAAAATAAACAAGGTACCTACAAAGAATAAAAAAGCAGTCCTCATGCTGGCTGCAATAGTGTGCAAATATTGTGCATACGCGTTTGTTACTTTTTTTTTAAACTGCACGCTTTTTTTGTTCACGTAGAATTTAAGTATAGTTGTTTTATCTCTCGGTAGCGGAATGCCCCTAATTGCGTCGGACTACATATTTATAGGTACATAATAAACTAGTGGCTCTATAAGTTGTTGAACTCGCGAAGTATATAAAAAAAACGAATATCTGAATCGAGGAAAAAACCTTTCGGCTGCCATCGCAACTGTGTTTCACAACCAGTTGTCTATGAGGATTTTTTTAATCTTTAATGGCAACGAGTTGTGATAGAAGAACATTTAATCCTGTTACACAACCAGTTGTCAACGAAGAAAAAAATCGCCGCCATCGCAACTGTGTTTCACAACCAGTTGTCTATGAGGATTTTTAAATATTTAAACTGGGGCTCTAAATTTATTACTTCTAAAGAAAGAAGATTATTCCATTATTGTTATTGTAAATAGTTTTATATTCGTTCTCTTTGTATAATATGTATATTTAATGATAATAAATATTTTGTTTAGCTTTATAGTTAATGCCAATCGTTTCATGTGAAGATGCGTTTTGCGAAAAAGGGTCAGAGTATACCTAAACCCCCTCTTAAAACTTTGGACACTTATAACTTTGTGATTATTTATTCTTATGTGTTACTTTTTTCTCCATGTGACTAAAATTCATCAGTATTGGTTATTTTATTATTGAACCTGCATAAGCTGAAGCAAAGAACTTCGTTCGCTTCGCTAGGCTCCCTCGTTCATTAATTCTCAGTACTTATGTACATAAGGTCCTCAGTCTACCGAAACCGGAGTTCGACAGCCAATAAAATCGGATCATGTCATTCAGCTGTTTTGTTCCTAGCGCGATCGGATGCATCTCTACCTCGATGGAGTGCGAGAGCCTAGTTTAGCAAGAGCGGCAAGAGTAATGTTTGCTTGATCTCTGGATAGTACTGAACTGACACGCCTCACAATTGGAACGCTTAGAAAGAGACGGATACCTATTATATAAGTCACCGCGACACAGGCGTGGGCTGTCCCAAATAAACAGAGTAGACACATTAAATAAAATGTTGAATACAGCCACCAGCAACGGTAGGCTTAAGGAAGTTCGATTTCCATACAAAGACAACTTCCTCATTAATTAATTAGCACAGTCAGTTTGCTACAAAGTACTAGTACAATGTAGTGTAGTACGTGTAGTTCTTCCAGGACAGCTGCACAAAACACATCACGTCTGCCTGCTAATTACGAACAAACTCCTAAGCCGACGGGCATTACTGAAATTGGAATTATTCGCGCCTCCGCTTTACTGCTTTTCTGGCAATTTACGTTAAGGTAAACGCTGTTGGAATTCTCCGGGGTGTATTGTGCCATTTCATTAAGGTTAACATATATAGAGATTTTTATAAACAACTAGCTTCTGCCCGCGACACCGTCCGCGTGGAACTCGTTTATATCGCAGCTCCATACAAACTTTTTCCAATCGTGCATTTTTTTATCTGATGGGTAAACTTCCAAAGGTTTTCTGGGATCATATCACTCATCAGTGATAATACCGCCTGATGTCTACTAACATGTTATAGTTTTGTTTCTCTTTGTTACTGTTTCTGTTTGTACGAGGTATGTTATAAATATTATTTGTATTGTATTATTATAAGTAATCTATGGCGTTAATTACTTTAAGTTAAGTGACTTATTAATTTAAAAACCGGCAAAAAATAAAAGTAAATTAAATACCTATATTTTATTGCAGGGAGAAATAACATAGGTAATTAAATAAATATCCTTTTTTACTGATGAAATATATTTTTTATAAAAAAATATCACACCTTTGTCTACAAATGAAAACAAAAAGACGGCATTTTAGCGACATAATTTTAACTAATAACACAATATTTGTCCACGTTCTACCACTAAGCAAGTCAACCATACAATAAAGCCTCCTTTAATTACAGCAATGCCTGAAAACGAGCTTTCGCTTTTATCGCTCCCGCGAAGGTGGTCATTAACCCGAAATATAGCTACAATTAACAAAAAAACCCACGCTCCCTTTAATAAGGTGTTAAGTTTACCGTGGTGCTGTTTACCAAATGGACGGGCATTAGTCACGAAGTGTACCTGGATGTATGGGTACCTATTTACTTGTTTAAAAATGCATGTGGGTTGTCAATATTGGCTAGTCAGTAATGTGCGAGATCAAAACAAGTTAGGGGAGAGTAACCCTAAGCGAGTGGGCTATGAATGGTTGGGGAAGGTGGTTCGTAGTTCTTAGGTTAAGTTTGACGTTTTTAATGACCGTAAATAGTGTGCTACGCTGTCGTTTTTTTAGTAAGCATGCATTAAAAACTTTTAGTGTGAAATTATACCATAACTAGGTGCCCTCGCGGCTTCGCCCGCGTATTGTAAAGAACGTAAGCAATAAATTATTGCAAAAAACGCGGGATAAAAATATTGCCTATAACCATTCAAAAAGTCCATTCCACACGCAGGTCAAAGAAGTTTTGAAACTGGATAAGTGGTTCCGGAGATTACCCAAAACAAAGAAATGTACAAACTGTCAAAGCTAAAATCTCACAGAATTGTCCCTTTTTAACCGACTTCAAAAAAAAGAAGGAGGTTCTCAATTCGGAGGTTTTTTTAATTTTTTTTTCAATTTTTGTTACTCCGTCATTTATGAGCCGATTCGTACATCTTTTTTTGTTTGTAAGTATAAGCTTCCAGGTTGGTCCCATTTTTATTCAAAAACTCAGTTGGATGATGGGATCCATGATGAATTGAGGGAACTCCTCAATTATATTAGGCACGCGTTTAGTGATTTTGGTATTTTCTATTACAACTCGTGTATAATTATTAATTACACCCGGAAATCATAAATTTGGTAGAGTGAAATTGATGATGAAGACCACAGATTATGTACTTAAAAGTACAAAAGTACGTCACAGATTCTGATAAGATTCCGTTGAAATAGCAACTAATGAAGTGCTAAAGGTGATCCTTGTGGAATCGACGGAAGTCCTCAAATATTATCGGCCCACATAGAGCTATTCGGATTTTTCTCTAATAATCAACGCATTTGCTCTAGGAAATCAGTTCATGTGGTAAATTGGAAAAGAAATGTAGAAAAGCTTGGCGGAGTACTAAATTGAAGTCGGTTAAAACTTTGTTTTTAAAGTAAATTTTATAATATTAGTATAGGTAAGTATATAGATTACAAAGTTACTGATTGGGAACAATTAAAATAACTAACAGTAATATGAAGAATACGAGTATTTAGTATTTTCAGTTCAATCGATTTATCTGTATTTCATAAACAATGATTAATTTATTCATGCATTTCAAACGTGACATGTAAATTACAATTTCCATATAGACTACTGAACTGAATAGATATTTTAAGACTATTCAAATTGTGTGAAATTTGTTAAATTATTGGGAAATGTCATGTACCTACAAAATCATTTATAGTAGAATAACTCGCCTTACCTATAATTCTTTTAATATATTGCTAACCTTCAGAATAGAGATCCATTGCTAAATGCCAACGAATTGTAGTAACGATAAAACTGTAGCTGGAGTTTTAAATGCTTTTAAAAAAACCGGCCAAGAACGTGTCGGGCCACGCTCAGTGACGTAGGGTTCCGTAGATTTGTTTTTTTTTTCAAAAACTATTCAACATAAATCAAGTTCAAAATAATTTTCCTAGAAAGTTTTTATAAGGTTCTACTTTTGAGATTTTTTTCATATTTTTAAAACTTATGGTTCAAAAGTTAGAGGGGGGGGGACATTTTTTTTTACTTCTGGATCGATTATCTCCGAAAATATTGACATTATCAAAAAATGATTATAGCAAACCCCTATTCATTTTTAAATACCTATCCAACAATATACCACACGTTAGAGTTGAAAAGAAAAAACAAACACCCCACGTTACGTATAGGAGGTACCCCAATAAAATAAAATAAGTAAAAACACTTTTTATTTTACAACTTTGTCGGCGTGGTTGATATACATATTAGTACCAAATTTCAGCTTTCTAGTGTTAACGGTTACTGATATTATCCGCGGACGGACGGACAGACAAAGCGAAACTATAAGGGTTCCTAGTCGACAACGGAACCCTAAAAACGTGGGAAGGTAGTAAAATATATTCACACCACCGGCAAAATTGAAATCGAAGCTAGCCCGACGCCTGACACTTCCGGTTGCGCACACAACTTTGAGCCAGTTTATCTCTACACAGGATGTAAAAAACACGATAAAACGTGCAACAAAATACAATAATACTGCAACCGAGAGTATATTTACGTTTGGGCAGTTGATCTAGAATGAACAGTAACAGCATTGGAACAAAATTAGCTTGATAGGCAAACACTTTAGTTTTTTACTGGCATTAATTTTAAACAAAACACATACTTTAATTGTTTCTAAGTAGCAATGAAACTTTGAAATGAACTGATTCATTTTATTTTTTTAATGCGAAATTGGGAATAACCTTGCACACGATTGTATATTTAGATTGTATTTTCTATTTAAGATTACGTTTCGTAGAAGATCACGAAATATGTATAACTTCATTAATTTGAAGAAAAACTAGAGCTTCAATTATGATAAAAACAAACAGCCGCTTCTTATTATACATTTTTCAAGTATGAGTATACATATAACGCATAATACATATATATCCAGAGTTTTGTATGTCCAATGTTATCCTCAAGGTGATACCATTTGTTAGTTGTAAGTTGTTTTACTGTACATAATTAAGTAATCTCTTTTCACGGCGTATTGGTTCGCTGTAAGGCCGTGTAAACTATATAATTATAACGATTTCGCAGCCAGTTAATTTTTAACTTTTCGATTATATTGGTAATTATGTAGTAAAAAAAATCTATACTGTCGCAATGTAAGGATTAAATCAAAAGAAAATAATCCTTATTAACACTTGTGCAGATTCGATTTGACCTTGATTTTCGACCCAGTTTGTTAAACGACATAAGCGATACTTTTTCCTTTAACGCAGTTTACGTTCGACGAATTCAGGCGAATAAAAATTGCTCAAACTAAGTCAACCGTGTGTTGTTGCCATGACACCGATCGACTCATTTATTACTGTTCAGTGGAAGGAACTGGGTATAGCGCCTGAGATCAAAGCTATTCTTCTTGGTAATTGGTATGATAATGCACTCATTTTTAGGGTTCCGTAGTCAACAAGGAACCCTTATAGTTTCGCCATGTCCGTCCGTCT
This sequence comes from Epinotia ramella, assembly GCA_947578815.1. Taxonomy (NCBI): domain Eukaryota; kingdom Metazoa; phylum Arthropoda; class Insecta; order Lepidoptera; family Tortricidae; genus Epinotia; species Epinotia ramella. Next base: position 12,550,202 of record OX388213.1, on the reverse strand, counting down.
GTCTGTCTGTCCGTCTTCGGCTTAGCTCAGTAACCATTACTACTAGAAAACTGTAATTCGGCATGGGTTTATAATAAATCAATCACGCCGACAGAACAGTACAATAAAATCTTGATTAAAATCTTAAAAACTATTATGGGTTTCCTAAATCCATTTTTCAAATCAGTGATTTGTTTGCTAGATATTGAGCTTCAAAGCCTTAATTTTTGTTCGAGTCCCCGAGTTTGTGCCCCCCTCCCCCTGACGGCTAAATGGCTACTACTGGGCATTTCAAAAAAATCGTGGTAGTAGTACATATAATGAATTTAAAAGGAAAACTATCACGAACAAGAAGGCATAAGTTTACCGAGTAATAGTCGACCAACTTAATGTGTACTTGGAAAGACCAATTTTCGTACAAATTCGGCCAACACAACCGCACCGCACGTCGATGTAACTAAGATGCAGGCAACTACGGAACCCTACACTGCGCGTGGCCCGACACGCACTTGGCTGGTTTTTATTATCATAAAAAAAAAATATATTTCATCCCATGTTTTATTGAAAATTTAGAACGCCATGATAAAGGACCATGGGCAGAAATGTCCCCCCCCCCCCCCCCACCAACAGAAATGAAACATGTCTCATTTAATAGATCTTAGCAACCTGATGATTTTTTACTATGACGAGGATCGCCATATTTATGGGGTTTTCTTGGAAAACCGTGTTTTGTTTTTACATATTTTTTGCTCATTTCATTGAAAGTTTTTGTTTTTTTATTATACTAGTTGAGTGATAAACAAGCATGCGGGGCTGCGTGATGGTAAACAGTCACCGCAGCCTATAGACGGATGTAACAACTCATGGTTATCACGTACCGACCATGTGACGTAAAGATCTTATGCCACAATACCCAGTAATTGCACTGCCATGTCTCACCCTTCAAACCGGAACACCGCCATGAAAACATAACTTCTTAGGGACAGAAATAGGTGAGACAGAGGTGCCCATGCAGACGACTTTGTACAAAGTCTCCCTCTGGTAATAAGTTACAGGAAGGTTACAGAAAAAAAAAAAAAAAAAAATCATCAGTTTGCCAAGATCTATTAAATGAGACATGTTTCATTTCTGTTGGTGGGGGGGGGGACAGTGCCCATACAAATTTGCCCATTGTCCTTTGAGATTGTAATTACTAATATGCCAATTGTTTTAACAGATGATTTATCTTACCTACCTAGTAATTATAATAATGTGGTAATCATGCTGTTGCACAGATAATTCACCTAGGTGCCACGCCTTTTGTTTCAGTGACAACAGTATGGACTTCATATTTTGACTACATTGCGCTGGAGTAGGAGTTCGAAAATCACACACTAATCGTAATCACGCACTCACAATATTTGCAATATATTTATGCCCACACAAAATACTTTTCTGTACACATTTTTCTTCGACACGAATAAACTTGAAACTCAGAGTCTTCGGTGCTGCTACGTAGAAATGTCATGCTTTCTGTCTATCTGGATATTGTAATTAATATACTTACCTCTAATAAAATAACCACTTGTAGTTACGATGTAATTAGTACTTTATGCGTATTAGAATTTTATTTGTGTTAGAATTAAGAATTAGTTTTTAGGATCCATCTTTGCAATAACCTGTTCAGAGTCCAAGATATACTATTACTTATTTGTAAAATAATGTACCACGGTGAGCAATATACTAATATTATTATTATTATATTATATTTTTGAACGGGCCGCGTAAACTATCTTTAAACTTTACAGTTTTGACATTCAGGGACCTACTTTAGGGCGGTGCTCCTCCATTCGGCTTGTTGAAGCGGTCGTCAATGGCCAGCTTTAATGACACACAGACAGTACACGTATCATCGTGTTGAATAAACCCATTAGCAAGCTGGATAATATGTATTATCGACATATTTCGTCAGTTTACCTCGCACGTTAGGTAAGTATGTGTAATGTATATATTAGATTAAAGAAATGCAGCAGCAACAACGATACTTAAAATGTTTAATGTTGAAACATTAAGGACCGATTTTAAGAGAGATTACTGCATATTTTATACAGCTCCATATACAAAGTAGCAGCCAATGTAGTCAAATATTGCAACATGACTGAACCGGGCCTTATTTATGTAAAACATTCGTTATTGAAACATTATCATCACTTGCATTCAAAAAAGGCCAAATAAAATTACCAAATTTATCCATCACAAAGCTTCTGTCATAGTCCGTTGACGCACAACGCACAACCCTACTCCCTCGAGACGAGGCATCGTGGAAACAGACAGTAATCTAGTTCTTTCAATCCCCTTTGTGAGGACATCTCGAGGTCTTTTGTGTAAGACAATTATCGTTCCGGATATTTCTAGCGTAAAAACGTATTTTACGAGAACAGAAAGGACGGTAGGAGATACTGGGACGGTTATGGGCCGCGTTTGAGAGTTTATTAGTACAACGGAAGTGCTGAAACGTAGGAAAGTTGTTACTCTAAGGGCACGCGCGCTGTAACTCGAAGTAGGTAACGTAGGAGTTTTCGAGGCCCCGTGACGGTCAAATTATTTTTAAGCTGGATGAGCAATCTGGCGGGGTTTTTGTTTGTTTCAACTATGAAGATTTGTAGATTAATTATTACACGAATCATTTTATGTAGTGGTTCAAGATGTTCAAATGTTATTGACCTGACCCCGGAATGGCAGAAATGCAGGTTTAAGTTTAATAGATGTTTCATCAAGGAATTTTTTTCTTTATTTTAGATATCTGTATTATATCATGTTTAAAATCTATACTCACTAATAATAGATACACTGTGAGTCGGAGTCCAGTCACTATAACAAACAAGTTTTTTTACGACTTATTTAAATGCCAAATGTCTATAAATAATCAACCTGACAACCAAAAATTTACCATTCATATGCCTGTTTCGCTTGTCTTTTCTTTTTCTTGTCTTTGATGAGGTATTTTATGGTAAATCTGAGAATTCACGTTGGTCAAACCTTTTGACTACAAAGAACATATCGACCAACTTGGTTGGTTTGAAGCATCAATGAATCTGAACCGATTAGATCAACCAACTGCCCGGATTATTGAGCGTCAGGTCAATTTAATCCTATATGAGGTCAAGAGAGAAGAGAAGGCCAATGTGACTTAACATTTCGCATTCCAATATGATATCGAAGAATGCGTGCTCGCTTCCACTCGGTTGATGCGAGTGGAAGCGAGCACGCGTATGGCGGTTGAGTGTAATCATGTAGACATTATAGACGCTGATATAATTTTCGAGTTCAGTTTCTTTTAACCTTCTTCACATGATAGGTATATACTTAAAAAACAATTACCTAATGAATAGATACCAACCCAATTTACTTTTGAGGTGTGAACTTTTGAATTGAAGGCGCGTACAATTTTTTTAGAACATCTTTCTTTCTGTTTTCGTGTCTAACGAGGTTTTTTATTTATTAATAAAAATCCAATTCCCTATTGTACTATGTCCATTGACCAATAATTCAAAACCACCTACGGTCGTAGAGCAACGCCGTAGTCCGTAGCAGCTTAACACATTCACTACCGAGAATCGCTACGCACTACTACGCTCATAGCCGATTCCGATTTTTCTGTAAATATACAAAAAGCGCCTACGGTGTAGGCGGGTTCCTGTGAAAGTGTTAAACTTCTTAACATGCATCGAAAAACGCCCGTAGTCGTCGTGTATCTGCTTGTGTATCGTGATTGGCGCCGTGCTCGGTGATGTGTGACGGGTCATTTAGTGTTAATTCGACCCAAAAAACAGGTAAAATATTTTTTTTTTACAATTGCTTGCAACATATGCCAGGAACCCGCCTAGCGGACGCCTACGCCGTAGCCGCTTTCCGCTACTACCACGAGATCGGCTACCAGCGTAGCCCGCAGCCGCAACGTAGCGATGTTTTAAACGGCTACAGACGTCTGTGCACACGCAACAATCTAGCTAACCAATTCAATCAATTTAAAATTCTCGTTCGTTCAACTCCAACCATATCTCGCACATAGCGAAAGATGTATGAAAATGTCTACAGCGCTTAGGAAATTTGCCACCAAGGCGATTCCATTCTTATTTGAGCCACATAATACACAAAAGGCGAAGGAAGCCGAGTCGTGCGCTGACACAGGCTCTCGCCGCGACTCGAGTCGCCTGACCTTTTTAGGATTCCGTTGGAAATAGAAATCATAACTGAGGTGGGGTATTCGTGCGTGTGTGGGACATAAATTACTGGGAAAATCACCTGTTCTAACTTAGAACTGATGGTAATTTGATGGTACTTAATTTTGCAATATTTTCGTTATAAATCTCTATATATTTATGGTTTAATTCTCTGAAATGTCCACCCAACTTTTTTTGCCAAATTTTTTGAAAGTTGTATTATGTCTGACTTATTTTCCAATGGTGGTAGCTTTTTTGGATGCTTTTCGATCTATAGGAGGATCTTTAAACCAGCGCTGACTCTGTCAGCATTACGCTGAGTTGTGTTCATTTCGTGACAAATATGTATGTGTGTGAGTCCACAATTTGTTGTTATTGCTACGAATAAATATTTTCTTTCTTTATTTCTTTTTTTTATGCAATGGCCTCTTCAGTGGCATGTGTTCAGAGCTTGTTACACTACCGTTTTTAATTTTCTTTTATGCAGATCACGTATAACAAATAAAATATCATATTGTTAATTTTGTCTGAACCCTCTGTTTCGTTTACTAAAAATAATGCCTGAGAATCGTGAAAGTTAAAGTCAATATACTGTAATATTTGTCCCCTAGTATTAATGTATTTTTTGTAATAAAAATAGTAGTTTGGTACTTTCATAGCCATCTCAATGTTGTTCCCATCTAAAACGCGTCGCGTCTGCAATGTGCTATGATTATTAATTTGTAGGCAAGACAAGGGTTCGCTAAACAATTCGGCTACAAAACCCTTCGTGTTTAGGTAAGCTATGTTGACACTGGTAATATAAATGTATACTTACGCGTACAAGACTTGGGCTCGTCGCTTTTGTCTCCGCAGTCATCCTCCCCATTACAATACTTGTCCAGCGATATACACTGTCCCGTATCACACAAGAGTTCGCTCAGCCGGCATGGGTTCTGAGCGTTTCTAGGAAACTTGACCCTTTTCACTGGCACAACCATAATGTCAGAAATGGTATCTAAACTATCCTCATTCGCGAATTCCTCGTTCAGATCCTGAGGGCTGCACAGTTTTAGTGATAATAGTACTAAGATGAATAGGAAGGTTCTATTATTGAATACGTCTTGGAAATTCTTTAGGAGACACATGTTTGGCTCCTTGTTCCAGGCCGTATGTTTGTCACAACATTGTGCTGCTGAGGTGCTTGGTAGGCACTTTTGTACCTGCAACAAAAAAAAGTACACTTAAATCTCTGGTCATAATATACTCTTACTCTCTCTCTCTCTCTCTACTAAGGGCGCGTTGCACCAACTTACGATTGCAGGGCGATCAACGTTAGATATGGCGCTGGTGGTTAATTTCATAGAAAGTCAAACATTCCATACCTACATTCCGATTTTAACGAACACGTTTACCACCCAGGCCAATATGAAAGTACCGAGTGGCCTTAACTACAAATGAAATCCGGTCGGGTAGGTTAAAAATTGGTGAAATTATTCCAATGTGAACGAAACGTTACCTATGCATACATTATAGGGTGTATGCGTTCCTGTGCACCAACAATTGTGACGTGTGCCGAAAAAGTTCATAAAATAGTCAATGATAGTGACAGTTTCTCTGATATTTCCTCTTAAGTTGTGTTTGGAAAGTTACGTAATCCCCCGATTACGTAACTTTTCAAGCGTAACTGTCATTTTCCCATACAAAATGTGACATTGAGATCTACCTGACGTACGTATAATAATTTACGCAATCGACCAGCAGCAGTATTGCTTCGTACTATTGATACTTATAACATTTTTTGAAATTTCTCGTTTCTTAAATAAATAAATAAACTAAACTGACACAGGTCGAGCTACCCTATAGTAAGCTCGATATGTTTTGTGATATGGGTACTCAAGTACGAGTATGATATGTTTTATAGATGAATATACTTAACTACACAGAAAACCCAGATTCAGAAACAAAATATTCATGCTCATCACAAATATATTTTCCGATATCCAGGACTAACACAGCACCAATCAGCCTTGCAAGTAAAGTATTAATACTTCAATTAACCAAATACCTCAAAACATAAATAAAAATACTACTTACTTAATAAAATACTAATTATTACATTACGTGTCGTATTTATCAATACGGGTAGGTAAGAAATTAAATCCAGCACATAAACGTGTTAATAAGTTATTTTCATACGGCGCATAATTAAATCTGTAATTTTGAGTAATTAATTGGGCCAATTAACGTATTGCTGGGCTACTAGTTAATGAAAAAAAAGAACTCGAACTAATTCAATACAAATAAATTCCAGGAGATAATTTTTATACCGCTACTTGCCGTGAGTGATATTGTTTAATACGGGCAGTAAACAAGAAAGCCCTCTATCGCATATTCAAACATCCCTCGCCTGCGGCTCGGGTCACAAATACCTGCGATTTAGGGCTTTCTTTCTTCGGTAAGTAATGTACTATTTCTCGTTACACCCATGATGTGGGATATCGTTAGATAGCTCGTTCAAAAATATTATGGATTTTCAAATTAGTGATTTGTTGGTGAGATATTGGGCTTTAAAGCGTTTTGTTCGAGTCATGTGTCCCCCCCGAAAAAAATCGTAGTAGTAGTACATATAACGAATTTAAAAGGAAAACTATCACGCACGGACAAGTAGGCATAAGTAGTTACCGAGTAATAGCTGACCCATCGATGTAACTAAGACAGACAGGCAACTACGGAACCCTACACTGCGCGTGGCCCGACACGCACTTGGCCGATTTTTTTTTATATGGAAAAATTACAGTTGACTTGTCCTAACGCGTGTTCGGAACGTTACGTGATTACCCTTTAGGTAATCATTATCATCACCGCTGTATTAGAACAATGGGTTACCGGTGGAAAAGGATTTACTCGTAATACAGTCAAAATTTGTTTTCAAACCAGTACCAAATACTTAAAAGGAGAATGCCATTTTATGAGTAGGTAGATGTTTGTACCAAGACTTAATTAATTGCATCAAAACCATATAAAATAAACCAAATATTATGAGGGCAATAAAAATCACTTCTACGGTTTTTTAGAATTTCACGGGGATTGTGTATATTATATTCGTCAACTAGGAAACCTGGAAATTAACCATGTTATAACGCGGATTCTAAAAATATTAAATAGTTAGAAAAACTAAACAAATTTAATTTGACTTTGACGCAATCCTAACGAAAATTATTGGATCTCGGTAATCTCCAACACCTCTTTCAGGAAAATCTAAACATACCTATAGCTACATAAATATACTACACGGAGCACTCACCCAACCCAACAAAAACCTGCCAGCGAAACAGAAAAAGAAAAACAAACGCCAAACGGCCAACCGGCTGCGTAAACTGCCAAGCACTATATATGACATTGCATCGCCTTCGACCTTTGTAAGTAGGGCACTACATCCACTTGCCCCAAATGTCCGTAAATATGCGCACACCTGATATGCCAGCTAGATTGCGCCTAGATAAAGAAATTTAATATCGTATTTGCAGCGTAGTCTGATTTATCGTGTATACCGGTGGTGCACTTAGTTTGATTTAGGAGTGAAATAGGATCATATACTTAACGGTTAGAGGGTCGAATGTTGGAATCGCGATTTATAGTTATGTGTGGTGCTTATAGTCTTACGTTTCACTTGTTTTGTGAGCTCAAGTTTTTTATAAGATTTGCAGCGAACACACATGTCGAGGCTGCTGTTAGTCACTTAAATCTTTCTGCTCGTGATCTCGGAGAAAACAAGAATTTAATGAAATAAATATGCTATGCTTTACGCTAACCCCAAATAGGTCCAGTTTCCCCTGTAACCTGAAAGAGTAGAGCAGTTGCCTCCACATAGCATAGAAAGATAAACTGATGAAATAGGGTCCCAAATAATACATTAAGTCTGAAGTTACTGTACAATAGTCAGTTTACCAGAAGTATATATACTATAACGGAATACAAGTCAGGTCTCCGTTATATTCGTCAGACAAACACACGAAGCAAGTATAAGACTCGTGTCTGTCAATTAAGTTAGTATTTCTTTGAAGCTTGATTTTTTGGAAATTATTTTAAATAAATCCTATTTGAATGCCGAGCTCTCATTTCGACATTTTAAAATGGTAATAATGTGTAATTGATTGAAGATTCCAGTACAGAGATAGTTATAACATCGTGTATAGAAGAAAATACATCGTCAAACCACGATTTCGCTTTGACATATTCATTTGTCATTATGATAATTTTGTTTTGACTTATTAAAATTTCAGCTAATAATTTCATTTTGGTATAATTTGTTATATCTAGGGCGTCATGCTAGAACATGTTTTGAAACATTATTTTTGTTCACTTTCTTTTGATGTTGACTGTACCAACGCCTATGCTTGTCATTAGTAAGTTGGATTCCTTCAGATTATTAAAAAAAAAAAGTTAGATGGGCAAGAGGTCAACAGGGCATGATTTTGATATTTTTTGATTTTTTAGAGGCTTGCCCTAACCAAGAACTTAACAGACATCTAAAATTTTGTCATTTATCGTCATTTGTCCAAAAATACCATCCCCAAAGAGTGTTTGTTGTATCTCGTTTCAGCACCAAGCACGGCTACGAGTTCCAAGAAGTCTAGCTCTTATTGCCTTATCATATAAACGTTATAAGACAACGAGAGCTTCCTAGATTATTATGAACACTTTCTCTGCGTATCTACTTATGCTGCTAACAGTATGTTGCAAGGCACTTTGGAAAAAATGTAATTATTTAAATGAGAATAAAGCTTAACAGGTCAATTATTAAATTCAATAGGTACCTAAAAATAAATACTTAAGTTTATATACCTATACATCACATTATGACAACAATGCGATTATATTCATTGAATATGTTTGGGAAAGAAAACAGAAGATTACGCGCCGTATTTGTTGAATGCAATACAATACAAACAAATACAATACTTTATTGATAACACCGTAGTAACAAGTCAAATGGTTAATGTGAACAGTAATAAATAACAATCATAATTAATTAGGTCGTTAGTTATGTGCACGGTAGTTTAAGAAACTCCTCGACACTGCTGTACAGAGTTAAATCTAGTAGCCACTTGCGTAGCTTCTGCTTAAATGCGGCGGTCGGAGTTGCATTTCTGACCGCTGCGAATGGAAAACTAGATTAAGTAGCAACGATATCTAAACATTTTATGACGATAATAACATTATCTTGTCAGACATTCAACACATGATGTAAGCACGCAAATTGCACGGTACATTGTATGTTTGTTTGCCATATAAGCCACGTGTAATTAGTCTGTTATTATAATAGCAGCCAATTAATTACGTGATCAAACAGCCGTCTCGTAAAACGGAAATTAGAGGACCACAGAGCAGCACACACTTCAGTAATGAGCATGTAAAATTGAGAATTCGCTTCATATCTACTCCTTAATTTAGAACGAAAGGCGCCGATATCAGTATAATAAACGTTCGTAGTTAATTATAGCCGTTACAGACATTTGAGGTTTTGAGACCTGTCAAGCTAGCACGATCGCGTTTATGTCGGAAATAAAGCATCCGTCCCTTACTAGCAAGTAAGGGCGAGAGGGACAAATTATTTATGTCGGGAATAAGCGCAATCATGCTGGGGCGGTGACCTGATATACAAGTATCCCCTGGTTAAGGCACCAGTATCCAAAACCAGTTGGCTAATTTTGTACTATCTTAAGATAATCTTCTTCATATTCTGCTCAATGTAGACTTTATAGTTAGAGTCAGAACAGTTTTTTGAAGAGAAAACTTTTTTAGCGGCGCTGAGCACTTTTTGGGATGGGGAAAAACTGTTAAAAACGCGACAGATTTTTGTGACGTCAGATGTGAATTAAGGAGGTCACATACTTTTATATTTTGCTGCTAGCCGATTCGACTCCATTCAAAACTGAACGCTATTCGTAAGAGTATAAAACCGTTAAACACTTTTTGCAATAGCATATTCTGCAAATAAATTTGTAATTTTGTCCAAGCGTCCTTCACCGTTTTGCCATTGAGCAAATTCGAATAGTTCGCATTTGGACGTTATTCCTAAAGAGATAAAGCTTTGAAAAATATTTGGCAATGGCAAAAACAAATTGGTATTTTGTTTGCCGCCGCCGACGGGCGAGCCGGCCCGTCGCACTCAACGCGCCCGCGGCCCGTCCGCCTAAATAATTGATAATTGTTTATTTTGCGTCAAATTCATTTTTAGGGTGTCACGTGACCTGATCGAAAAATTGTTACAATGTTATTGAGTTTTCACTTCTGCCGGTACTCCCTGAGTGCAACCCGGTCTTTTTTTATTCATTGGTAAGATATAAGGTTCGTGATATCGTTACGGCCTGTATTAAAATTGCGGTAACATATCCTTCCATATTCTTAACTACTAGTAACAAGAAATACAATTCAGAAACGAATTTCACTTGTGATAATGAAAGGTATATATTTATAAATAGAGGAATTGTAATTATCTTAGTGTTTATAAAACCTGCATATTATTATGTAGCACTAACTTCCGCCCGCAATTTCGTCTGCTTGGACCCAGGATAATAGCTATTCAGGCTATAAACTATATCTTCGTGCTAAAATTCATCCAAATCTGTCTAGCCGTTAAAGCGTGATTGAGTAACAAACATCCAAACATCTAAACATCCAAACTTTCGCATTTATAATATTAGTAGGATTATATGTATAATCAACTTAAGTCAGACGTGGATGCTTGTCGGAAGTAAATGAAATTCAATATCCAGCGTAACATAAGCATAGGGCAGTCAAGTAGGCATTTGATAGTTGCAATTTTATCACTTATCGTCCCGTTATGTAAATTATATTATGCGAGTGCTTTAATGACGGATGTTGTATCCACAACCATGAGTGAAACATGTAATGAAATGGCAACCGTCATAAGCTCACTGATTGTAAATAGCGAAAGCCTATAATGATCATCAAAATGGTTTTATTTGCGAATATTAATAACTCGGATGCAGCGCAATAATAGCTGCAACATTTCGGAAGTCACCACAACTGCGACAGGCAACATGCAAATGACCGTAAAAGCGAATTTGTGTTCCCAAATGCAAAGCGCTTACAAAGGGTAGAAATTTGCAATTCTATTTTATAAGCGATGCAGATAATACGTTGAAACGTGAAACCGACAGTCGCGTGAAACGTTCGAACTCTAGTGGTTACGGTCAATATGTTTCCGGAGTAATTCATCGTTATTGAAAAGTTTTCATATTAATTCCGCGGTTCGGCTAACGCCGTATGATAACTGGATGAAATATGGTCAGAGTTGCACGTTATCGTAACCACTTTTAGCGCTGAAATTGGTATTTTGCTGCTGTTCATTTATAACAAACATGCAAAATACAGGATCCGATAAAATGTAGGATTTTTTGGTATTTGTTTAGGACGCGTACATATGAACCCAAAACCGGGGTTTTTTAGACTTAAATGAAATAAATGAATTAATTAAATGAATTTTTACTCTGCAAGAAGTCCGTAATGGCACTTTTACAAGTCAAAATTCTACCAGCGTTTCTGAAAAAAAGACCACTGTTACGAAGAAACGCCGAAACAAACTCAACAGCCAGTATTTTTTTGCCAAATAAAGCTTATTACAATGATAGTTCTTAACCTACCTACTTAAAATAAGTCAAACTGAATATGAATACAAACAAAAAAAAACATCATAATGCGTTGTTCTACAAGAACACATGTCCGAATAAGCTAATGAATGATTGAGCTATTTCGGGCTCTGGTTTGATCCATGCATTTCTGTCAGTGAGATAGTCTTCATCTCTGTAATAAGTAGGCTTAGGACATTTGGTAGCATACCGTGGTTCTAAAATCCATGGAGACGCCGAATGTGAAATTTTCGAAGTGAACTTCAAAGTATGAAGTTATATCGAAGGCTTAGGACTTTTTGAAACATATCATGCTTCTATATTCTATGGAATTTTTAGTTGTAAAATAATATATAATAAAGAAAAAAGGACATTTCTTAAAAATAGTTATATATATTAATTAACAATGCATTTTATAACGGTGATATAAAAATTAAATCTAGAAAATATAACGTTAATTTCAATAGACGAAACGTGATTTGCTCAACAAATCAAACTCCGCTCTATCCAGTATTTAATCTCGGAAGTAGGAATATTATTAATTTTAGATAAAATCAAAAACCAATTTGACGGTCTCGTATCAAAAGTGTCAACTGATTATGTCAATAGTTTTTAATTTTAAATTGCGATTTAATTTGCACTACTCACTAAACACGGGCATTAAAGAGGATGTATAACTAGATAAATAATATTGTAGCATCACATGTGATCAGTAATTAGTATTATTATATAGGTTTTTGATAACATTAATTACGTTCGATTAAAATGCACTCAGTAACGATGTGGCAGTATGTATAAATCTTTATAGTTAATAAGACATCATACTTTTTGACTTTGACTTTGACTTCGAAATGTTTACACATGGCGACTCCAAAGATTTTAGAACCATGGTATGCTACGAAAAGTCCTAAGCCTAGTAATAAGCCTTTAGTTAACATCAATGTTTTTTTAAAGTAATTTTTAAGAGCTGGAAAGGGTAGAGCCAAAATTTCATTAGGTAATTTATTATAAAAATGGATATATATTAACCCGAAAAAGACTTGTCTACTTTACGAACACAAAACTATTTTATTTCGTGTATTTTATGGTTATCAGAATTTTTACAGAATGAATCTGTGTTCTTAATGGCATAAACAATATTTTTATAATGTATTGGGACGCTACTGTTAAAATACTAATTTCTTTCTCACGGATTCTCCTGCTCTCAGGTTATACATAGAACGAATGGCTCCTTTTTGTAAAAAATACGAGTACAAAGATTGTCTGTATTGTCTCCTGCTTTACCCTGAACCAGAATACCGTACAACATAATACTCTGAAAATAACTATGATAAACTAGGCGAGCTGTTTCAACATTGGTCAGTTGTCTAATTTTTCTAATAGCATATACGACTGAACTTAGTTTACGCAGCAACACGGCTATATGGGCACTCCATTGTAGATTTTTGTCGAAAGTTATACCCAAGAATATTGTTGTATCGACTATTTCTAAACACTCATCATTTACAAATATACTAGTTTCCACCAGTCTAACATTAGGCAAATAAATTCTAACACATTTCGTTTTCTTGGCATTTAATAGCAGATTGTTAACGGTAAACCAATCGAGTACGTAGTAGTAGTAGTTGACCAGTGTGCCATTAACTTTGCTGTCTGTTGATTTTCAGTCAACCTTAAAGATTAATGATGTATCATCGACAAATAATACTATATCACAGAGATTGCTTACTATAGACGGCAAGTCATTTATATAAACCAAAAATAGAAATGGTCCTAAGATAGAGCCCTGAGGCACTTCTAACGTTACTGTAGCTCCACTAGACTGGGTTCCCAGTCTCTGTCAAGTGGAAAGAATAAGTAAAAATACCTTTTTAGTACGACAAATGGACAAGTATACAGTTGAATGTAGATCGATGATTACTGTAATTTACTTAACGTGAAAAGAACTAATTATAGCGAGCCACTCTTAAATAAAGAATTGTCATTGAGCTACAACAGCTTATTTGTGCGACAAAATGAGTTTCGCCACGAAATTTTAACTACAACATTAACAATCTGAAGAGCCCTCGATCCCTTCAGGAAACAAGGTAATCTGGTGGACAGTGATAAATTAATGAGTAAATAAGCGTTGATAATGATCAGGAGCAAAAAAGCGGGCCACAGGACACCCCGACTGCAACTCTGTGACAAATGATAGGGCGGGAAAAAAATGAACCATTTAAAATTCCCGTCCCTCGCCTCTACTGAGGTTTTAGTACAATTTCCCGAGCTGCCATGCTAATTTAGGAGTTATCTAAGCGTCTTACCAATTTTTTTCAGTTAAAATTACGCTACTCTTGGCAAGTTTTTTGTATTCAACACCCGTGAATACGCCTAAAAACCAGTTTTATGAGTGAATAGGCCTGACTTGACCTGAATCTTTACCGACGGAAAGTTCTAATTAGGTCGTAGATGGCATCTAGATGCCTATTCTAGTTTTAATTGGCGCTGCTCAATGTATACAGTTTGAATACAAAATTGAGATGTTTTGATACCTTTTTAAATACTTTTGTATCAGCATATTCACTCGCATACGTCGTTTGAGCATATTGTAGTTTTTCGGTGATTTCATTGAGTGCGCGGTAACGTTTCTTGAACACATAGTCTTCTTTTACTTTATTCCCAAAAAATCCGTGCATTGTGCGAATTTAATTTGCTGTAGCATGGTATAGAATAAGAAAACGCTGAATTACAATAGTTATTTAAGTAGAATACAGTACCACAAAGAATTATTTCTGTAGCAATTCGAAATAAGCACATGCATCGTTCAATACCTTTTAAAATGTCTAGTAAAAAGTATTTAAGAAATGTTTTTGATGAAGACAAGTGTAGTTATCACGAAGTTAATAAATTCACATATATTATAATATTAAATAGAGCATAAAGTCATTTTAATGCATCCTAGATACACCATATAGACGAACTTATCGAGCATGAAAAGTGAAAAACAATGTTTAATTACAGTCGACTACAACAAGTTGTCACATAATGTGCACGGATGGTCATTTAACAGTGTTGGCGATGGAACCAAAGAGTTCAAATATGACACAAATTTTACAGGCTTAAGCAATGCAAAATGCTCATCTCAAGCATGCATCGCTCAACATAATATATACCAAAAAAAAAAATCTTTCCCATAGTACCTTCTAAACTTAAATATTGTATTTGTTACTACTATCCTGGTCCCAAGTGATGTTTATGGACTGACCAGTTTAAAATAACTAAAGCACAGAAATATGCATATGCTTTCCTAGTTATTGGCAATTAATAGATAACCGTATCTCTTAGGCACTGTGATGTCACACAATGGCCAGAAACATTGCGATGCATTATGCGCAATAATCGTTCCACTTAGCCCGTCACAATAGATACTCAGCTTATCGGCATATATAGTATAACCAGGTATAACTGTGCTATAGATAGCACAGTTATACCTGGTTAAACACAGTTAGTCTTGAGGTGTTCAGTGGATTGAGTAATTGCTTCTTAAACATGCTAAGCACATTACAATTTCATGCCCAATCTGACTATATGCGCTTTGAAACTATCGATCAAATGGATGTATAGGCGATTAGTAAATGCACAGATGATCGCTTAGTTTAGAAACACTCGCTTCACTTCGCTTGGTTGTATTCATAAACGTTAAAAAAATGCATTTGTTTCAGACAAAAAACTGTCCATAGATTGTTAGTAAGTAAATAAACGTTAGTTTAACCTATTTTAGCTACAGCGCCGTTAAAATTCGCTTGTCATTATCGGTCACCTGGACATTCCTATTCGTAAAAAAGAAACAAAACATGGTTTATTTAACAGAGGCAATTTTAGTTTTATGAATAAGGGAGTTATTCTTCAAATGCACTAAAACCAGTGAAAAATCAATGATCGCCTAGTCGGTGACTAAGCCTCAATTCGGTATATCACAGCCTCATTTCAAAGTTCCACGCATTTTTTGACACGGTAGCACACTTGCGAAAGAACGCGCAATACTTTGAATTGAGATTGGATGGGATGAACAAACATATTGCCTGATTACTTAAGCTGCAATTTTGGTAGTGAAGGGATCGTGTATGTACTAAAGTATATCATTTTAACGGCGTTGCAATGTAACGTTTATAAGCGCTTTTAATATATTTTAATTCCGCCTTAACCACGCCTGAAACACGCAAAGCGAAGCGTCAGCGGCCCTATCATATGTCACGCCTAAACCGTCCTAACTGATAGTTCTTGTCTGACTAACCTGTCCAAGACATTAATTAATGCGCCCGTACTTCAGTAGAAACCCCACTTATTAATGTGAAACATTAACCAGATGAGGCACCCAGGATTCTAGAATGTTCCGGTTTATACCAGGATGCTCTATTTTATTCCAGAAATTGTCTGGTGCGAGAAATGTTCTTGAAACTTACTTATTTTAATGAAACGTTTGGTTAAGTTTGTTTTAATGAAGAACATTTATAAATGAGTGTCGTGAATTTTGTTAGGTTTTTAAGTATCATCCCGACCGACAAAGAAGGGAGGGTAGAGCATTTCGAGTGTATGTATGTTTTTAGTTAGTATATGATATTTTGCTCATAACACTGCATTTCTGCATACCTATAAGTAATTTTAGCTATTCCCAGGGTTGGGAACATAAATAAAATAAATAAATAAAGGAAGAAATTGAATGTTTTACTGATGTTTAACGAAAACAATATTAGCAAAAGTTCATTTTATAAGAAACGTTTCACCAATGTATTAATCGGCAAATATTTTATTCCGCAAAAGTATCATTTTATAACATTATATAACATTAACATTATTTTGATAGTACTAATATCATAACTAAAAAAAGAACATACTCATCATTTTCTTTTTCCTAATGAATAAACGTAGTAGTTGTAAAAAAAAGTAGTACAGTAGTTGGTTGCCATGTGTCAATTTGCTAAATAATTTTTGGTCAAACTACAGGACACCTTGGCTGTCATCTTGGCATACAAAAAAATACATTTAGATCTACCTGACCCGTACGAAGAAAGCGTTACGCAAACGACCAACAACTGCAGGTCGATCGCGTAACGCATTGTACGTACGTTAGGTCTACCTAATTAGATCTGTCTAATCTCATTTTTATATGAAAATATGACAGTTTGAATGTCCTAACGCGAGGAACGTTACGTGATTACCTGCAGTTGTTCATTTATGACCATATTCAACTCAAACTCTTGAACCACTTAGTTACGAACATATTTCATAGTTGATCCTCTAGATAATATATTGTGTGGATGGAAATACAGCAGGTTAGTAAGCCGCGTATAGGATAATCCTAGATTTACATAATTCAATAAAAACCTGGCATTTAAAATTCCAATCGCGTTTAACCGTTTTCGGTTAACCTAGACAGATTTAGGTCACACAACGTTAAAATATTGCACAAAAATTGTGAAAATTATTTCCAAAAGCCAAACGTCAGGAAAATGCAGGTTGTCAGAATGGACCTATGTTGGTTGTTACCGTTGTGGACAGTTGTATTATATCGGTGAACGTGGCATAAGCGCGAGATTTGAATTTCGAAAATATGAGTGTTTGAAAAAACGTACATTGGGACATGCGGTTTTAGCAATAGGAGCGTAGACACTAAATAAAATAATCAATAATGTCATATTTTCTCGAAAAAGGATAAAAAATGTAGTCAAATAGAGAAAAAATCAACGCAAAAGGTTTAGTAATCACGAAGTTATAAGTGTCTAAAGTTGTAAGAAGGGGTATGTTGTGTCCCTTTTTCGCAAAACGCAACTTCATATTGAAACGTTGACGCTGGAAGAATGTGACGTCACAGAAGACGGCAACGTGCCGCGCCGCATCGTGTTCGGTGCCGCCGTCGACGCGGCCCCCCGGCAGCATCCTACAATGTACCGTCACACACCGTTTGCGTTTCCTCTATCTAACAAGCAATATTAAAACGGTTGTAGCTTCGTAATTCTTTGAGATATCTGAATGGGATTTTCGTCACTAGGCATTTTTTTTTGCCTTCTTTCTTTTGGAGTAATAATAAATTTCGACCCGTATTTCATTCATTTGAAAATTGGGTTTTCGATTTTTTGGTTTAGAAATCAAACGCGTTATTATTATTAATTAATAAGGGTATGATGAGCAACTAGATTATACCAAAAACTACCAATAACTAGAGTTTTTATGGTCCCATATACAACGGGTACGGCTCACTATAACTAAGGGCGGGTTGCACCAACTTACGATTACATACCGATCTACGTTAAAACATGGCGCCGGCAGCTGGCAGTCTCCATAGAAACTTGTCAAACTCATGTTTCAATAAAAAAATAAAAAAAAACCCACCTTAAAACTCCGATGTCTGCTCGTCTATAACATGGCCTATGTACTGGTACCGAATAGAAACAATTTTTCCTTCATTCTCTGATCTTTTTATCATTGATACTTTACTATTTATTTACTTACTATTTATAAAATAGGACCTAACAATGTCAGTGTAATTATATACGAATTTAATTGAAGTAAATAAGCATTGTAATTGAAACTGAAAGCCGTAGGAGGCTAAAAGTTATCACATTTGAAATAGCAACACACACACACAATTGAATTGAATTGAATAGAATAGCTTCGCTAAGTTAAATCCCTCAAATGCCAACATCATATTTGCACTCCTCGAATAGAAAGAGAAAGCCATGAAATTAATGATCCTTCAGACTAAACTTTATTATAATCTGTTCAATACGCAATCGGCCCGTCCGCCACATGATCCAAATTACACGGATGACGGGTAAAAATAGATGGACATTTCTCTTCGGCAAAGTTTTCTTGCCAAGTTTTGAGTTAACCAAGTCCTGATATATTAAAAGGAGGAAGAAAGACTTTTGAAGAAAAGTATAGACTGCGCTCAGTTACTTTTCAAAGATGTTGCGTAACTGCCAGCGGATAAACATAAACTTTATATTTTAATTAACTTGCGTCTTATTTACGTTAGTGTTATAAAGGTATTTGCCGTATTTTTTTGTCAGTGTAATGTACTTAACTGTAATAAAGAACTAGTAGCCAGAGCTGGGCACCGTTAACAAAATCATTAACTTCGTTAATCAGTATAAAAATAACTTGCGTCTTATTTACGTTAGTGTTATAAAGGTATTTGCCGTATTTTTTTGTCAGTGTAATGTACTTAACTGTAATAAAGAACTAGTAGCCAGAGCTGGGCACCGTTAACAAAATCATTAACTTCGATAATCAGTAAAAAAATAAGTTAACTTCGTTAATCCGTTACATTTCCAGTTCATTAACGGATGTTAACGTTAACAGTTTCTACTGTTACGGCGTGTAGGCTATGGAAGCAGTACATGAAAAAAATATAAAATAAAGATGTCTCAATCATTATTATTATTTTAATATCAAATACCTACAAACAACAAATTTATAAAGATTTGTTTCCCGAGAAATGCCGCGTCGTTGAATGTGTCTTTAGATTTGATGTCTAGCCACATTTTGACTAGACTTTGTGCCCTACTTCTTAACGATCTGTAGCTTCTCGGCTTGTCTTTAGATTGAGTAACAATTGACGTAATCACTTAAATGTGGCCACGGATTTTCGTCCGTGGCAGAACTGGAATCCGATTCCATAGTTACACCATTAACACTGATTGTTTATTTGTTTATACACACCCACAGAACAGCAAGTTCAAAAAAGAAGTAGGTACTTATTATTTTCACACACTAACAGCAATAAACGAAACACTCGTTACACTCGTCACTTCAACGTCGGCACTGGTAGTTAACAAGACACATGAATCGTGCTATTTTTATTCGCAGCTCTCATTCATTCCCGTACCGAAAACATAATTATAGTTTCATTTCACTTAGGGTGGCATTCCACTTGTCCAAGATCTTTCTCCAGTGTGCATTGCTGCTGCTGGACAACTGGAATACCATACTTATACACGCCCTGCGCTTGCTTAGTCTCATCGCCTAGCATTCGTGCGCGCTGACCGCGGTGCGAACGCACTTGTCGGAACCTATTTTTCGTGGCGTGGCACGACCCGCGCGGCGTCCTTTTGGCAAATAATCCGTTGTATAACGATTAACGGAAGTTAATAAGTCCGTTAACGATTTTTTTAGTATGGACTTGAGTTACTCCGACTCTCAGGTAAAGATGTATTTAGGATTTCATAAGTCAAATATATTTATAATACAAACAATAAGAAAACAAAAATTAAGTATCAACTAAAGAAATAATTAAAAACTAACTTCAAAGTTAATCCGTTGCTTGATATGTTAACTTCGTTAATTAACGGATTAACGGACTTGTACCCAGCTCTGCTAGTGGCTCTGTGAGCGGTAAAACCCCGCGCCAGAAAAAAACACCTATAACTGTATTGCCAAAAATTGTAATTCTACTAATATTATAAATGCGAAAGTTTGGATGTTTGGAGGTTTGGGTGTTTGAAGGTTTTGATGTTTGGATGTTTGTTACTCAATCACGCTTATACGGCTCAACCAATTTGGGTGACATACTGCACGAAGATAGTTTATAGCCAGGATTAAAATATAGGATAGTTTTTATCCCAGGTCCACGCAGACGAAGTTGCGAGCGGAAGCTACTTGTATATGTATAATTATCCAACCTCCTCGAACATTTGTACGAATGCATGTATACGAAAGAATTTTGGCCCATTCTGAAGTAGAGAACTTCTTCACTTCGCTCGCTTGTTAAATAATGTTCCCTGATTGGCGCAGGATGCACGGAACAGGCGGTACAAATGCAGTACTGCAAGCGCACCGCCCCGCTTCCACGCATGATATAACACTGCGCAAATGTAAGACCGACAGTATACCAACATGTGAGTACATCTGTGCGACATCTACTGGTAGCTCACGTGAAACATCAAAATACCACATACCGATTCCGTACTGTCAAGTCAGGGAGTCGTCTAAATGTAGGAACGCAGGAAAGAATCAGTACTGACTCAACTGACAGGTTAATGATATCGTGCTTCGCCTCCGCACCGCTAAATCAGGTCGTCCCCTAAACTTCCTAAGGGTTCTGTTCACTTGTCAGACATGTTTTTCATCGAAGGGAAAATATAATAAGGAAAGACTCATCAAAAACTTGTATCAACTCCAAATGCTGCGGGGAGCAAGTGGCCCGTAAATAATTTTCCCAGAATTATGGATCGCCGAAGACCGTTTCATCAATGCCGGTTTAATATATCACTCCCATCCCATTTTTCGGGAAAAACAACTTTATCATTATGAATATTAGGAACATAACTCATTATGCTTATTTTCTGCTTAGCGTAGTTGATTATCTTTGCTCAGTAATGAGATTAATGCCAATAACTAATGGAGCGTACATTTCGATGTAGCAAGCGAGACGTCAGTAGAAGGTACGTACATAACTTTAGTACATTATTTACTGTACATAAAGCTACATTATTCACTTTATTCAACGTCGGACAAGTCAGGAGAAAGTTTGATGGATTCAAGTTAGCTTGTTGTGGAAATAATGTTATACTACATAACAACGATAATGCTTTAAGCATTTGAACCGACGACCACAGGCATACGCGGCGCGTCGCTCTTAACCAACTGAGCTATCGGAACAATCCGCCTCTGTCACCAAATTGTTCAATCAGTTTCCACTTACAACACCTTAGGGAGGCCAGTAGTGACATCTGCGAAGGCTCAGGCTTTCTAACGGTACCACAGTCTCAAATTGTTTGGAGCATTGTATTTATCAATTTAAAATTCACATCAATTAAGACAGCCGTGCTTTTAATGCTTTTATTGGTACAACCAAATCTAGTATTTCAAGTATATTCATATCTGAAGATGATACTTAGTAGTAGCTGCCACGAAAATTTCGACCCTTTGTGCCTATAATTCTGCAGGAAGCTCACAGATAACATGAGATCACATTAACTTGACCTATAACGATATCGGAACAGGATAATGTGCTTTGTGCGTGTGTCTGAATGTATCTCCTTGATCACAGATAATTCCGTTCACGCATAACTCGTTCTTCAGCATGAGATCAAGATACCATTATAGACAATACCAAAAGACTTTGAAGAGGGTAATAACTAAATCAAAAAAACTACAATATATAAGTAAAATGTAAAAGTCTACAAATAAAGTAAAATGCATGTGGCAAATTATAAAGCAACGCACCAATAAAATATCGAACAACACCAGACATAACATAAAACTACTTATTCATAATCAGCTATCATCGGACCCTAAACTTGTTTCAAATACATTCAATGAGTTGTTTATCAGCGCTGGGCGGTCGCGGGCGGCGGTCGCGGGGGGGTCGCCGCGCGGCCGGCCGGTGCTGCAACCCACCGAAAACTCACCTTTTCTTCGCCCGGTTGACCCACATGAAGTGAAAAAAAAAAAAAAAAAACTTAAAAAGCAAGCCGAGCTGCGGTATTGACGAATTGCCGTCCACACTTATAAAAGCCTGCGCCGAAGAACTAACGCCGCCACTAACTTACATCATAAACCAATCCTTTACAGAGGGTGTATTCCCCGATTTATTAAAAGTAGCTATAATTAAACCGGTCCATAAGAAAAACGATAAATCAGACCCAAATAATTACCGCCCTATCGCGTTGTTACCTGTCATTTCGAAAATATACGAAAAGGCAATGTGTAGTAGATTATACTCATTCTGTGAGATCTTTGACGACGCGCAAAACGGGTTCCGTTAAAACTGTTCTACGACATTAGCCACTTATAAATACATAAATGAAATCCTTAAGATTTTGAATAACAAACAATATGCCATAGGAGTCTTGCTTGACATGACGAAAGCATATGAAAAAGTAAAATATAATATACTTTTGGAAAAACTTCATGGCGTAGGAGTTCGAGGATTAGCACACGAATGGTTTCAATCTTATCTCGAAAACAGAAACCAATACGTTGACATTGAACATGCCGACGAATTGTCGCACGAAATCCGTACTATAAGGTCAGAGTGTCAACCTGTAACGGCCTCAATTCCGCAGGGAACCGTGATCGGTTGTGCCCTGTTTATAATTTATATTAATGATATTCCAAAAATGTTCAAAGAACCCTGCATCATGTTCGCTGACGATTGTTCACTACTGTTTTCATGTAGGGATAACGTAAGTCTTCAGGGAAAACTTAATGACACAATGTCTAAAGTAGTAAGTTGGATGAACGACCATAACCTAGAGATTAATTTTACAAAAACGAAAGTAATGCAATTTAGACCTCGTCAAAAATGTGAATTAGATCTATCTGCTTGTTCTTACAACAATATAAAACTGGAATGTGTCCCTACATTTTCATTACTTGGAATATCCATAGACTCGAATATTAACTGGAAATGCCATGTACAGAAAATAAAAGCGAAAATGAGTCAATTCATCTATGCCTTACGGGAATTAAAAAAGTCAACCGACATCCAAACAGCTATAGTAGCATATTACGCCTATGCACATGCTTGGCTTAGCTATGGGGTAACATTATGGGGAAATAGCACAAATGTACATGAATTATTTATATTACAAAAGAAATGTATCAGAATAATAACACATATTAAACAAACCGATAGTTGCAAAACCCATTTCCAAAATCTACGAATTTTAACTTTGCCCTCTATGTATGTTTTCGAATCATGCAAATTTGTGAGGAATCACCCTGAATTTTACTCCACGGTTGGAGATGAGCCTCGCCGCTACGAATCGCGATTTAAATTTTATACATTTTTAATTTTTAAACATATTTTTACAAATTATTTTTACAAATTATCTTTACAAATTATTTTTACTAATTAATTTAATATTTTAGAAAGTGATTATTATTTTATTTTATTTTTTGTACCTTAACGTTTTAACTAGTCGTATTTAAACTTGTTTTATATTTGAAATATTTGTTATATATAATTAATTATAACGTTTGCTATGCCCTAACGGGGTCCTGTGCATTGCCTAGCTTTAAGTTGCATGTGTCAATTGTACAAGGTTGCAAATAAATAAATTGAATTGAATTGAATACTGTTCGTAAATTATGAAGTACGTTATAAATTCATTATACTATACGGTATTGAAGAAAGCCGGACAAACTTTTTAGGGGCGTTCAGAGCCGGTATTCTATAATAATATGTGATGCAACGAAACAAATTATTTTATTAAATATTTTTTGTTTCGTGTTATTTTTAACGAGGAAGTTACCTCGATCATAATTTTAAACAATATGATACAGAGAGAAATAATATTATGGAAAAATAAACCATCTTCGTTTGTAAGCCCCCGACAGGACTCGAATCTGCGATCTCTCTATTAACGCTAGAGTGCTTTGACCACTAAGCTACAAGGACAGTGACTGAAGTCGCGTATCTTTACTACGTACTACACTCGCGGTCAAAGAAACCGGGTCAGTGACGAAAACCTCAATATTTTGTAAATCGTTGGTCGTATCTGCATGAAACTAACTCTGTTTTATAGATAATTTAATATCCTTCTAAATCCAACCTTCAATGTTCTACGTACGTCTGGAAAAAGGTTTAATTGAAAAAAAAAGACCAATGAGGTACTTATTTGAAATTGCGTTCGTTTTACTTTTGCTTGTTTTTAAGCAATTGTTTTCAATCTGTCAAAGAACTATGATAAAAGGCTGTCATTGTTTTATTTTGTGGTCATTCTTGAATGTCTATCATGCCGCTAACACGAAATGAATGTACTCGTATCATCACTATGTTAGAAGAAGGAAGAAGTCAGAGGTATACAGCGAGAAGAACAGGTGTGTCACTTTCTACAGTGCAGCGAGTCCTCCAACGTTACCTACAAACTGGGCAGAACCTTAGAAGACCAGGAACCGGCAAAACAAGATGTACTACAGCTAGAGAAGATCGATTTATTGTTACAACCATGCTCCGAAATCGGCACCTCACAGCAGTTGAAGTGAAAAATCAGCTTTTAGAGACCCGAAGGGACGGCATCAGCGAGCGGACTGTCAGGCGGCGGCTCAAAGAAGCAAATTTGACCCCACATAGGCCGGCCAATGGCCCAAAACTTGAAAGAATACATCGAACAGCAAGACGACTTTATGCCCGCGATCACAGATACTGGGGTGACGAAGATTGGGCAAGAATTTTGTTTTCCGATGAATCCAGATTTATGCTCTATGCAAATGACGGGCGGCAAAGAGTTTACAGACGGCCTGGTGAACGTTTTATTCCAGCATGTTTTGAGGAAAAAGTGGCGTTCGGCGGTGGGTCAGTCATGGTTTGGGCTGGAATCTCTTCAGAGAGTCGCTCGGAGTTAGTTTTAATAGAAAATGGATCATTAACGAGTGCAAGATATGTAGCAGAGATTCTTAATGAGCATGTCGGCCCATACTTAATTAATATGGGTGGAAACACACAGCTCAAATTGTCAGAGATTATTTTTTGGAGGTTGGTATCAACTGTATGAACTGGCCCTCGAGGAATCCGGACTTAAATCCGATTGAGCATGTATGGGACGAGCTTGGGAGGCGTGTAAGAGCTCGAAACCCCGCCCCAGCTACACTTAGAGACCTGAAACAGGCGTTAGTGGAAGAATGGGACAATATCCCGCAAGAACGCATAAAGAATTTAATAAACAGCATGCCGAATCGTCTAGAAGCTGTAAGAAGAGCCCGAGGAGGCAATACGAAGCATTAATTTTTATTTTTTGTGTTGTATGTGAAGTACCTACTGCTTATTTTTGTACGTAAAATTGGTTGATTTTTTGTTTCCTATGTAATTTTATTAAACAAAAGAATTACGATTCCACCATTTGATGTTATTTAATTCAGTATAAAATTATCTACAATATGCAGTTTAATTCATGTCCCTAGCTTTATTATTTTAGGAGATATTACAGATTTTCGTACTGACCCGGTTTCTTTGACCGCGAGTGTATATTCCCGCTACGAATCGTCTACGGTCGTCAAAGTTGGCGCGCGCGTGTCCCTAAACTGCATATGGCCCGACACGCGCTTGACCGGTTTTTGTTACACAAAATATGTAATAGTTGGCCAACCGTGTTACTGTACGTATTTAATCAATGCACCATAGACATAAACGCAAGCAATGGAGTAATATGTAATAGACTGAATCGATATAATAACCCATGTGTAAATACAAATATCGGAAATGCTTCATGTTCCACGATAAAAAATGACGATTACCATTTCCTCACGAATTCCGTCAATGTTCAAATAAATAGACGTCACACGCAAAATAAAATAGTATCGAGAAAAACACGAAAACCCACAATTTTCGGGACAAACAGAATATGTCAGACACGGTTCACTTGTTCGAAGCAGTATTGTATATCGTCATTGTGTTTTGGAGCATTTGTTTCCTTACGAAACGGCAGTTAGGAATATTTATTGGATGAACTTGTGGCGTGGCGGCGCTTTTTAGCCAATTGTAGCCATTTTTGTATCGTTTTCCTATGCTTCAGCGTGATGTATGTCGAACATTGGAGTTCTGATGGTAGTTTCAATTTAGTTCAATCGTAACTGCAGTGATTTCAGCTCGTAATGTTCAATTTTATGTTCCGTTACATTAACCACGTGGTAAAATGAAGTTTTAAATTATGCAGACAACAGAAGTTAGAAGTTATTTCTTTTTTAAGAATTTTCCCAAATCTTAAACTATTCTAAGTCAATGTCTGGCAAATGACTTTTATTGAGTACGTTTTGACAGATGGATAAATACAATTACAACTAAAGTATAAAAAAAAGAAACTTAACTTACTAATAGCTCCCCCCGCGATCCCCAGAGGCAAAAGTGCCCATCACGCTCGCGGCATTACCCCGTTGAATCGCGATGGACAACCTTTGCCTCAGGAATGACCCGGAGCGAGGGTCTAAACTACTTCTAAAAAGACGCCGCCCCAACTCCCTTAGAAAAGTCCTCGCCTCGGCACACCAACACCCCGACGTTTCCACGGCTAGAGGGACAAATAAATAGTTGGTGAGTGCCGCGTATTTTTCTGTCTTTTTCACAGCCGCCAACTCAGCCGCTGCTCCTGCCGTTCGCACAGTCCGACTAATGTGCGAAGCAGCAAAAGTACTCAAGCACGTCGCGTCCCAGACCAAGCACTTGCCTCTCTCCCAGGGCACAAGAGTCGGACCGTCAGGTCTTTTCCCATCCGACCGACTTAGACCTGGTGGCTCCAATACACTAGGGACATTGGCGGACACGAGAGCTCTTTTAATAATGTCATTAAGAGCAGAGAAACATATTAAAATTAAGTGAAAAAAAAATATATCATAAAAATCATCATCTGAAAATTAAATATAATTCAATTTAAAATAGCTGATGTATTCATTTGGAAACATTATGGCTATTATTTTAATCAATAATATTAACTTGTATTGTATCTCGCTCGTTATTTATTAAGAAATGCTTCAACCAAGAAAATATTCGATCAACGCTACAATTTCTTAACAATAACATTGCCATCTTGCAACAGTTGTACCAAAGGGTAGACTTATGCAAATGTCAGAAGGGCCAAAAGGGCCATGTAGCCAGGATTAAAGGGATGGCATTTCGGTCTGTTTTTAGAATACCACATGGTGTCCTCGGGTATAAAACAAGGGATGTTTACAGTGCCCTAAATTGTTAGAATTGTGGCATTTCACTGGAGTAATACAGTGATGTTAATATCTGTTTCCAATACAGCGGGCGCTCGTTGGAACGGGGAGTCGATTGAAATCTAGTTCTCAGATAATTTCGGCGTGGGTGTTGTAAATTGGTATTGATAGTTACTTTTAAGTAGGACAATTATTTAACGCTTTTATTTTTAGAGACATGATAAAATATTAATTTAATATTCATACATGAACTGAGGCCATTATTCCCAAAAAAGGGCAGGCTAGCAGCTGTAAAATGTGATATTGCAGTGATTTCCTTTATTTATATTACCTATTTATTAATTTTAAAAAGAGATCTTGAATACCTTTAGTTTGGTTGTGACGTCTCTGTACGTAAGCACCAACGAGCGGGATAAATTGCTGCTGCTAGTCACACGCCAAAATTCTTTTTATAGTTATTTTTTTATTGATATTCCCTATGACCTCAATGGCATCGATTACACAGCCATTATTATCGCGCTATTCACGTTGTATTCCGTAAGTATAAATCTGTAATGAAGCAAAATCCAAATATTTCGAAGTGCTTGATAATATTGAAATCCTAGTATTGAGATAATAATGACTGTGTCATCGATGTCTTTTTATATACTTTACTACGTTAATTAACTATCAATTTACTTAAGAAATTTATGAAATGAAATATACTCATAGTCTAAGCAATATATTTATGCTAGCGTCCCCTGACCCGCCTTATCTCACTAGCTGTCTCAGCGGCGCCTAGCCGTTAAGATACTTCTGGCCTCACCCCGCCTTTATAAGTACATATCGCTTCCTTAATCTCCTCTTGCTTTCACGTCTTTGTCTTATAAAGCCTCCCTTGGGCACCGCCTCCCGAGTACTCGGTACATTATCTATGTCAATACTCGGAGCCATTTTTAGAGAACATTTTGGTTTATCGCTTGTATCCCTCCCGTAAGGACACATATGGGAACCATTACAGAGATTTCTGGCCCGCAAACATATTGTATGATATCGAGCAACACTGAGCCATTTTTATTTACAAAGTGGCTTTATAGCTGGCTTTACGGCGGACTTTAAGCTTGTTTAACGCAATTTATTAGTCGTAAATGGAAGTTTTTGATGATTAAAACAACGTTAAGTTAAAAGAGTTTTTGTATCCTGAAAGATAATGGCGGCAATAAAATAGAGTTTCTGTTTAAGACTTAAATTGTGAGTTAGAACCGTGAAGCTTTGGTCGTAAGCGGGTTAGCGTTCAAGCTCTTCACTTTTTAGTCTTATCCATTCAGGGATTACAATTAATGCTTGTGTGAATGGCACACATTCTCCTTCAGCTTGGGTCTCGACCACGTACCCTCGTAAGCATTAATAATAATTTTAATCGCGTGAGTGCTTTATGGAACTGCACTTACCGACGTCCATTATTATTGAGTTACTTACTTTAAAAGATTTTATTCCTTCCTAACATACTTACTAGCCTTTGTATGATTTACACCAGACTGTTATTACTTTCAAAATTATTCATACCTAAAATACAAATATTTTATAAATTACAGTAAAGGAATAAAAAAAAAAAAAACAATGGTTTTTCAAATTTCAATCCTCACAGTATTGCAATTTCTATTCCTAAAGTCAAAAACAGTTAAATTTATTCAGTCCTCGGCTATATCCCTATTTTGAATTTGTTAATTTGTATATTCCCTCTATGAAAGGGAGATTATTTGTGAAAGTAATGGCTGCATTATATTTAAATTATTTTGATAATTGAACTCAAAGCGATACAAAAGCGAACACATTTTGAAGTAGGTAATATCGATAAATATTGCTTCCAGTAGCCACTACAGGCTACTTACTGCGAACTTAATCCTATCTAAGTCTGTACAAAGTAAGTGCTTCTAATATAGACACACTATTTCACCTAGATAATTGCTTGGCGAGCGACTAGCCCCAGATTAAGTAACAGTAGTCTTTAAGTAATCGATGGGTTTGCTTGAAAACATTTTCGATTTTTCTTTCTGTATAGTGAAAGGAAAAAAAAATATCGACAAATGTTACATTATTTTTGTACCTAGTGATGGATTTTATAACTAACCATTAATACATTGTACAAATATTGCAAAACGTTTCGATTCCTTGTCATTGCGTACTTAAGTAGAACGCGTTATTCTGTAGATTGTTCCTCTAAAAAAAAAATTGAAACCTAATGACAAGAAATATTTACCGCAGAAAATATAAACCTACCTTAGATATACGTAGCCATTACAATAAAGGCTCTGAGGATATATTTGAAATTCTGATCCGCCAGATTTGAAAACAAAACGAGCACATTTTGCATGAAGCTATCACGAGAATATCTTCCAACACCAGCACCAATATCGTAGGAGAGTGCTTACGTAGAAATGCAATATCGACGCATGCCAACATACTACATTATATTTATTTGCGTTACTTTTATTCAGTGAAAAACCGGCTACATCGGTACTGGTTGCCAAATGCGTTAGATTCCATTTTGATAAGTTGCGGTACTCGTAGTGTGATAATTATTTCATAAACATTTTCACTCATCATACTAATGTTTAATCAAGTGATATTTCACTCTGAGTTTGCAATATAAACCTTATAGCGTACCCAAGCATTTTACTAAACTGAAGAGAAAATTAAAAGTTAATACAATTCTGGTATTATTATACGCGGGATCATTCAAAACAGCAGGAGGGTTAAAATTGTTTGAGCAGAAAATCATAACGCCAAACAAAAGAACTAATCCCCTATACATTAATGTAGCATCAAATAAAAATCAATACCGTGTAATTGCACAGTTGGGGGATTATCATTCTGTTTAAAATTCAAATACGAGTAAAACATTCTTCCTCCCAAATTGGGCGCTGTGATTGTACAGGGCGGCCATTCATAGTCCCCTACGGTCAGTTGATCGATAAGCCCCTTTGGATGCTACTTTTTAATTAATAAGGCGTTCCGCCCTTTGGCTATGGCGTATTTTAACAGGCCATGCATAATAATAGTAGCCACCCTGCGATTCGTACACCGTATGATAATAACTGTTTATCATAAATGGATATCATCTTGATTGAAAGTCAATGGTATCCACATTTATTTTTACGATATAGGTAGTTGAGTAGTCGCGTCTGAACATAGAGAAATCATATAACTTTATTCAAATTGAATTTGAAATCAAAAATGTGTTCGTTAATTTTCTTTTTTTGCAAGAAATAAAAAATAAATAAATAATTCAAAGTAAATGATTGTAAAACCATAGTTTGATTATAATCATCGTAGGTACGAGTATATATGCCGAGAAATTTGATGTACTTTTATGCGTCGTCTTGCTACCCAAAAAAAATAGCCGTTTAAAATTGTACGTAATTAATCCGTCAAGTTTAATTATCAGACATCTTAAACCGTTGAATGCATTATTCATACAGCAACATTAACGCAAATCGTAAAATGCTAAAACAAATATTTTTCTTTTTAAACGCACCGTACGAAGTATAATAGAGTATGCCAGCCTGCTATAAAGACCACCCAACGTTTTAATTATGGAGTAAATAGAAGGGCCCTTTTGAAAAAACTGTAACCAACATGGTGGTGACGGTGGGGAATTAAAAGATGCCCCTTCGGCCGCAAACCATAAATAATTTTTTTGGGCGTTCACTGTACAAATTGTATGTAAGTTTAACAAAAGGGGAGGTTTTTGGATGATTTAGAATTTCTATTAACGTAAACCCGCAGAGGGATCATTTATTTGGGGCGACGTTCGTGTCACGGAACGTGCTTGAAAGGTTGTGTTTAACGTATATTTATAAAATAACTACAAACAGTCTGCTTACAGGAGAACCCCTTGATCATTTTGTTTGATACATTCAGATTTTGCCTCACTACACAACGTTTTTCATTTCAAATTATCCCATAGCTATGAATTAGAATTTAATAGGTAGGCGATTTGTTCGTTTGAACGGTCCACCCCCTTAGATTTCACTGTTCGATAGGAGTACCATGACCGTCTGCAAAATTCATTCAACATAAAACGAGCAGACTTGGACGTCCCAAGAGACCTCACAGAGACCGTTTTTGACACACATGTCGTCCATTTAACATAAAGCCATTTTGACAATAATCACATCTGTATGCAAATCTCGGTGGACAGAGGACCGTTTCAAGCGATTTAATTGCGACGCGGATGGGTATTCGCACTCGTTACCCGGGGAATTATATCTTTATTAATAACCCTCGGTGTAGGATACTGGTAATTTTATTACTGTGATGGTTATCCGGCGTTGAAACGATCGCTATAGCCAATTTTGTGTTTCTGTTGTGATACTATTCATGCAAGCATTGTTCTACATAATGAAGTACCATCTAAGAATTCAGGATTCCGGATTTATCTCAAAATCCTACACCCTAATTCACAATGCCTCTGAACCTCTGATACATATAATGGGTTCTGTCTCTTTCGTACAAATACCAAGATAGATAAAGACAAACTAATTTGAACGGTATTTTAGCTAAAATAGGTTTGTTGAAGGTTTATGACGACCGGTTAGCCTAGTGGGTAGTGACGCTGCCTACGAAGCTGAAGGTCCTGGGTTCGAATCCCGGTAAGGGCAAATATTTGAGTGATGAGCATGAATATTTGTGTCTGAGTCATGGATGTTTTCTATGTATTTAAGTATTTCTATCTATTATATATATCGTCGTCTAGTACCCATAACACAAGCCTTATTGAGCTTACTATGGGACTAGGTCGATTTGTGTAAGATTGTCACCTAATATTTATTTATTTATTTATTTTATTTATGAATAAGGTCATTAATTTTGAAATAGCTGCTGATGTGCCTGTTTTACTATTGTTCCGTAGCATTAATTATTCACTATAAAACTTACCCTCATTAATAAAACATTATTTTAGGCTTCAAAGTAACACAAATCGAAATAGACATTACAATACTTAAGACTCTAAAAAATTGGAACCAATACATAAATAATGGCAGATTAAAGCCATGGAATCAAATTACCACGCCGCGGATAATTTTCGCCGTGTTACCATTTTGTATTATAGTGTTTCGTTTCGTAAAATCATTGTGTAAAAAAACACTATAATGGTTAACTCTCCAGAATTCAATAATACTTATATAATAAATATGGGAATAAGAAACATGCCTACGCATGTTGTCAAGAACGAATAACATAAAATATCGTTAATGGGCGTTTTCCAATAAAAGTGTTGCTACATAACTTATTTTCTTTGAATGCAACAATTTTCATACAAGTCGGAGTTAACTGTGAGCCATATTTTAATTGAGTGTTTAGCATATAAGAAAGGAAAAGAAATCTGTAAGTTGCCTAACACCTTAAATGATTTTTTAAATGATGGATATTCACATGTACTTAGATTTATAAAATTAATCGATATATATAAAAAAACCCTTGTGGTCGTTAATGACCTTTGTTGTTAAAAAGCGACCTTAAATAAATAAAAAAAAAGGGTCCCAAATTGACCATTCCGAATCGTCAAATTTTCGTATGCCGTCTTTATTTTTAATATAGACGCATGACGCGCTGGAAGAAGAAAATACTGCAAGTAAAATCTGGGACAATCATTTTCTTGTATAAGGATCGAAAGTAAGTTAGTTTCCCTACACTTTTTTTTAAATAACGTAGTATTTGGGCTCAACCGGTCGCGGATTTAATAACCTAACTATGCGGTATATATAACATAAATTTACTTAAACCCACGGATGAAAAGCGATTTAAACCCCGGTACTAGGCACAGAATACACAAGCAGGTTAAGACACGATCCTGGAAAATACATTTTCCGGGATTTCCCGCATGACACCTTTACTCCTCAACCCGTCTTATTAAATTGAGAGTGCTCAGTAGGTGTATGTATCTACGATCATAAAATGACACTTCCGATGAAACGTAAATTCGCTTCAATCAATAATCTATAAATTCGTAAAGTAAACTCAATCTTAATATTTCCGGTTCGAAATGTGTTAATTTATTCAGTTTTTTTGCCTCAAAAATGCAAAAAACTGTCCTTTCTATAACTTAGTAATTTAACTGTATTTTTTGTGTTATTTATTGTATTTGAATTGATTTTAAAATATATTTAGTGTACATTTGTAAAAACGTCAAGAAAGTCTCTTAAATAAACCATAATAATCGTATCAAAAATTGCAATTCCAGAAGATGACATGGCAGTCTCATACTCGTATTCATAGTGCCTTGATTTCTTTGACAGTCGCTAAAGTCTCGTTACTAGTGTGACATTTCATTCATATTGTCGTTATGTTCCTTGTTTGTCTGAATTCAATTTCGCTTTTCCAAATTTATGTTTAGCCGTAAAAATGTTTGAGGCAGTTTCTTGGGTAGTTTGCTTTCAATGTGTCATTGTAATTATTTACAAAGCCGTCGAAGTTTTAACATAAATGGTTTTTGTTGGTTTCAATGCTTTGCTGTAGCCTTGAATATTGCCAAGTTATTAGTAGGGTGCCTATTCATGTTGTTTTTTTTTCTTTAAAGATTTCAGTAAGTAATAGGAGTATAATTCTAGGCATTGCCCATTTAAAACGCTTTATCCTATTCGCACAATAGCAATTCACCAGTTTTTTTATTTTTCAGAATCCTTATTTATCCTGAAGAATTTAATTTTAGTACAGTTATATCGGAATAGAAGGAAGCATTGATGACATTATCCTAGTAGAATACCTTTTAAACATAGGTTTACAAATATCCTCATACTCTTTTCGAGTAACTTCATTTTAAAGTAAACCGCAATGCCCCGTCCCTTTTACAAAAACTCTTAGTCTACTAGCGCTTCAAAAAAGTATAACAAAATGAAAACTCTCATACTTTTCAAATAAATAACAAGTCATTGACAAAGCCAGTTGCTGCAGCAAACTTGCGTGAACGCGGTTTCAACAAAACACATTTACAAACAAGGACAGGCGTCTTTGGCGGCTCAATTCAATTTCCCGTTCGGTAGCAAGCACCACGACAATGTCTCACGGTGCCTATACTCGTGTTTGTTATAGGATAGGTACAGGTTTGCACTTACATTTCATTGTATACTACAAATATAATTTTGGGGAATCGTGTTATACTGTTGGGAAATTTATACGTGTGAAAGTGTGTCAGGCTTTTATTGCCATATTAATTGAAAAGATAGAATGCTTTGACAAATGTGTTAATAAAATTGTGTAATAATTATAGCAACACATTGATGCCTGATTAATACTTAGGGCACTCCGCATTTGGCGAGAAAATTTGGTATAGTTTGGACTTTACTGAGAGCTTACTGATATTGCCTAGATTTCCTTACTTATCCTTCCGGTCTTTTGAATACCGGTTAGTCTGGTGCCCATGAAGCTGAATGTCCTGGGTTCGAATCCCGGTAAGGGCCAATATTTGTGTGATGAGCATGAATTTTTGTTTCCCAATCTTGTATGTTTTCTATGATTTTAGTATATGCCCTATTACATATATCATCGTCATCGACAGTAGCCCATAACACAAGCCTCATTTTGCGTTATACGGGACTAGTTCGGTTTGTGTAGGATTGACCTTAAAATTTATTTTCTTATTAATTTATCGGTATACTGTCAGCATTATATACTTATGCACACTAACATTGCGCGGATAGTTGACACTAATAGCTGACAGCTTACTGATGCCGCACCGACTAATGCAGAACAGGTTTAAGAGGGGGCGCTCCGCGAAATCGGGGTTCTTAGATTGAATATTTACCTATGACAAACTAAAGCGAATGCCAGGAAAAAGAACATACCAAAACTACATCATATTTGCAATTGAATCGTCTGAACAAAACCATACAAAACCAAAATTGCCTCGATAGAAAAGAACCGCCAAAACATGTCTTATTTTTACTCAATTTCAATAGTGTGAGGTTCCCGTGCATATAAATTAAGTAAAAGTTGAGTGTATAATAGCTTTTCACATTACCTAATGAAAGTACTAGCGGGGTATTTTTATGTAGTCCCTTTTCAGACTTATTGAGGTGAAACGTATTTGGCGTATAGGCCTTTTTTATTTAGCGCGATACCCTTTCTCCCGTCGCGTGTTTCGTGCGGTTCTGTATATCTTTTGTTGCCGTTCGCGGGCGGAGTCAGTCGTAATCGCTCCGCTGAGACGAGAGGACTACGTTCTGTGCTCTCACGACAGCACGATGAACATAATTATTTCAATAATATTGTGACCCAGTATATTCGTCCAGTGAATGAACGTATCATTACATTCCAGTAGATATTTTGCTACATTTTGAAATAATATATTTAAAAGTCGACCTTAACATATAGATCTTAAAGTTCAAAATACAACTATAAGATTACGCAGCGATCGGCGGGTGACCGGCTTCTTAGAATAATTTGTGCAGTACATGCAAAACTAGACGAACATTTTTCTGTCGATCGTGTATTTACTTTATGAACGATTATCACTATCACTATCACTACATAGTATAAAACAAAGTCGCTTCCCGCTGTCTGTCCCTATGTATGCTTAGATCTTTAAAACTACGCAACGGATTTTGATGCGGTTTTTTTGAATAGATAGAGTGATTCAAGAAGAAGGTTTATATGTATAATATAGTATCCGTGCGAAGCCGGAGCGGATCGCTAGTTGAAAATAAATCCGGTTATGTTCAAAATCGATGTCTGAGAGGTCTAAATACGAATTCATAGTCAGAAATATTTCAAAAAGTGGTCGCATTATTTAAAATTTTTGAAACATTCGTTGTAAATTAATATGCGCGTTTTTTTAAAGAACAACATACATTGGCAGGCATCTCGAGGGTGAAGATTCTAGAAATGATGTCCATTTTGAATTCCAAGATGGCGGACATTGCTTTTCGAATTTAAACTTTCGTGAGACGTGTTGAAACAGTACTAATAATTACACGGTTCAACTCACGTATTAAATGTCACTACGGGCGACATGTTTCGAACTCTTCGGGAATTCTTCTTAAGGATGTGTTTTCGCACTTTTTCTTTAATATGTTCAAAATTGATAACTAAAGGGCCAAAGCGTCTCCATTGTCTCCAAGTACGAATCCGAGATCAGAATTGAAAAATTTGGCCGCCACACAGTAGTGGCCTGAAAATCTGACTTTCATAGACATGATCGAAGTTTTCAAAATATATTATAGTTTTTTTTTAATGCTACTAATAAATTCACGGTTAAATTCACGTATTAAACTCGAACTTGGGCCGGGATGTCGGTCATCTGATCGTTCTGGCTGGCGCAGTGGAGCTGCTACCGTCATTTGGGGATTCCGGAACAGCTTGATAGGGCCCACTAGTGTAATGTCGGCGCTCATTACGGTGATCTGGATCTTGCCGGTCATCTTGTCGGTCTGCGTTGGTTGTGCGTTTTGCGCGATGATAACTTCTTCTTTTTGTTCTTGCGTCTTGACGCACTGGCTGCCCATGATCTTCGTATTATGCGCGGCGTAGCGTGGGTCGTGGACTGGATCGCTGTTGGTGCTGGCTTTGTGGTTGATGCGCTACGGTGATAGTTTTGGCTGGCCGCAAATTGTGTGGAACGCGGCGCGGTTTTATTTTCTTCGTCGCAAAGGCAGGTCGCCGCGTAGTGACCTGCCCTGGCAGGATCACTATGAAAAATGTCCTGCCAGGCCTGGAAAGGTCGCCATGAGATGTAGCCCGTAGGGTAAATAATATAGACGAGAGTTGGGATATTAATGAACATTTATTTAAGGAAAACAGGGGTTTATATACTGTGTCTGTATCGCGTGTGGGTGTGCACTTATTAGATATTCAAGGTTATAACTTACAATGTCGCATAAGATATATTCGATGTCGCGTCATACACCTCAACACGACAGGCGACATGTTTTGAACACTTCGGGAGTTCTTCTTCAGGATGAGTGTTTTCGATGTTTGTTTTGAAGAAGAACTCCCGAAAAGTTCGAAACATGTCGCCTGTTGTGACATTTAATGCGTGAATTTAACCGTGGATTTATTAGTAGTATTTTAGACATGTCTCACAAAAGTTTAAATTCGATTATAGCTTTTTTTTGCTTTAGGCTTTTACTAGCCATTATTATGCTAGCTCACAACCCTTACGTGATTTAGTAAAAAAACGGAAGGCCATATTTCAGTTATAGCTCCGGTGGTTTTTTAAGCAACAAAATGTAGGTAGTGGTATTCCTTGGGTAATTAAAGTAATTTGTACTCTATAAAGTGAGTGTTTTCGCGGCGGGGTCGCTTGAATCTTGTCGTGATTCAAGCGACACCGCCGCGAAAACACTCAATCCTGAATAAGAACTCCCGAAGAGTTCGAAACATGTCACCCGTAGTGACGTTTAATACGTGGGTGAACCGTGTAATTATTGTCATTTTTTTTTCTTTAAAGTCATCACGGGTGACGCTTTTAGATTCCAACAATAGGGGCGTAGACACTAAATAAAATAATGTGATATTTTCTCGAAGAAGGATAAAAAAATTAGTCAAATGGAGAAAAAATCAACGCAAAAGGTTAAATAATCACGAAGTTATAAGTGTCCAAAGTTTTAAGAAGGGATGTGTTCTGTCCCTTTTTCGCAAAACGCAACTTCATATGAAACGATGACGCTGGAAGAATGTGACGTCACAGAAGCCGGCAACGTGCCGCGCGCATCGTGGTCGGCGACGCCGTCGACGCGGCCTACCGGCAGCATCCTGTAATGTGACGTCACACGCCGTTTGCGTTTTCTCTCTCTAACAAGCAATATTAAAACGGTTGTAGCTTCGTAATTCTTTGAGATATCTGAATGGGATTTTCATCACTATGCATATTTTTTTGCATTCTTTCTTTTGGAGTAATAATAATTTTCGAGTCTGCACCCGAATTATTGCCTGCGAAGTTGGACATTTTTATATTAAAAAAAGTGAACACAATTTTGCAGTTTTTCTTTAATACGAGTATGTTCAAAATTGATAACTAAAGGGCCAAAGCGTCTCCATTGTCTCCAAGTACGAATCCGAGATCAGACCCCGTATCATGGTCGGCCTTATCACTCGATAAGTGACAAGATAGGGGCATCGTCTCGTTCTATCAAACGGTGTCAGCCAGTGACGGACGCTCTATCCTGTCACTTATCGCGTGATAAGGCCGACCATGACACGGGGTCAGAATTGAAAAATTTGGCCGCCACACAGTGGCCTGAAAATCTGGCTTTCATAAACATGATCGAAGTTTTCATAATAAATTACAGTTTTTTTTTAATGCTACTAATAAATTCACGTATTAAATGACGCGACAGGCGACATGTTTCGAACTCTTCGGGAGTTCTTCTTCAGGATTAGTGTTTTCGATGTTTGTTTTGAAGAAGAACTCCCGAAGAGTTCGAAACATGTCGCCTGCCGTGACATTTACGTTAATTTTTTAACCGTGGATTTATTAGTAGTATTTTAGATATGTCTCACAAAAGTTTAAATTCGATTATAGCTGTTTTTTTGCTTTAGCCTTTTACGAGACATTATTATGCTAAATTACAACCCTTACGTGATTTAGTAAAAAAACGGAAGGTCATATTTCAGTTATAGCTCTCGAAACTGACTTACCTACTAGCGAAAATTATATCTTCAAATATAGGTACTTACAGATTTTGTCTTTCTTTCCACTTATTATAATTATCTATAGGTATTCATCATGTTTCATCCGACTGTCGGGGCATATACTATGCGAGAAGGAGCGGGGCAGCAATAGACGCATCAGCGCGGCAGGTACGGGGCGCGCGGGTGATTTCTGATTTTTCCCTGGCGATACGCCCCCTCTTAAGGATCACACGACGTGTACAAGCTACAAAAATGTTACTCGCCCCTGTTCACGCAATTCAAATAAACATGTGTCATGAGCGCATTTTTTTTTACCAACTAACATATTCACTTCTTTATTATTTTTAGGAAGCAAGCTTTAGTGAAGTAACGCATTCACAAACTGTAATTTCAAACGTTTTTTTTTTGTAAAATGTAATGTCTCAGAGCTTTCTATTACGTCGCAACAATGGCATCTACCCACCGCGATTCGAGACGCTACTTGCTTCGAGATGCTTCTATTTTCATAATGCTCCTTGCACCTGAATGCGACATTATTCCCATAATGTTTCTAGTATGCTACCTGTATTAAATTTCTTTCCCAGATTTATGTCCGGTCGTAAATGTGCACTGCATTTCCGAGTTTAGTTTTAAAAATATAATATTTTGACCCTGTTCTCATTTTTGCAGAGCAGCGACTTGTTCAGAGTGTTTAAATTTTTTACGTCTTACGTCACCCAATATTTCCTGTGTCTACTTTCATATGTTAAATTTATTTTACTTTTTACTATTTCCTCATTAAACTAGGTAATATACATGTATTTCAATTGTACGTTTGTCTTCAAACCTAAAAACTAATGGAATTTATAAAAAACTTTGAACGCCTTGTGGAATCAAATACATATTAAAGAAAGAAAACCGTAAAACAGTATACGGGTTCATTTCTAAAATTCTGTTGTTATTAATTTCCTAGTAAAAACTTGCGAGCTAAATATTTTACGCGTACTAATAAAAATCAGCGAGTGTAGCCAGTGAAATACATGCTATTTTGGTATTCGCGGCCTTGAGGGTCGACGCTAACAAAATAGATACCTACGAAAAAATATAAATGAATCATGCTGAAACCAGAACACGTTATATATACAAGTACGGATGTTGATGTTCCAAGCCCGTGATCACACTGCGTTGAATCACTGCGTTGTAAAATAAACATCCACTATACATTATTGTATGTAGTCAGATATTATACAGTCAGAGTTACACACTCTACTTTTCACTTACACTGCGAAAAAATAGTAAAAACAAAG
The DNA here is from genome assembly GCA_947578815.1 of Epinotia ramella. Lineage (NCBI taxonomy): Eukaryota > Metazoa > Arthropoda > Insecta > Lepidoptera > Tortricidae > Epinotia > Epinotia ramella. Next base: position 12,509,846 of record OX388213.1, on the reverse strand, counting down.
ATTATCCATCCACAATCAATAATTATACCACGGCGAAAAGATTGTTCAATTTGGCGCCATTTTTTTATAAACTGCTTTGACACATTTTTTTAATTATTGTTAATTAGAAAATAAAAAACACCTAATGTTTGAAATGAATTCTGTTTCCTGATTGGTCGATTTGAATGTCTAGCTGTATTCTGATTAGTTAATAGCAAATACTTACAAATGTTTTTTTAAAGAGTTGTGATTGGTGGATGTAATACGGTGATCTGTTTTTATTCGGTCAGATCAATTTGTTTTATAAATCATAAACACACATTTTTATGTTTATATACATATTTTTCCTTGGGGCTAAATGTACTTACTTTAGCCCCGCGTGCTAAGCCTAATAAATATGACGCACTTTTTGACCATGAGAAGTGAAAAATGATTTTAACATCGGGTTAGATATATGTGCCTGATTGAATTTGCTCGCAGCATCGGTTAAATCCAGGCTAGCAAATCAGAAAATCAACAATATATTCATAAATAAATAAATAAATAAATATTAGGGGACAATCTTACACAAATCGACCTAGTCCCATAGTAAGCTCATTAAGGCTTGTGTTATGGGTACTAGACGACGATATATATAATAGATATAAATACATAGAAAACTTCCATGACTCAGAAACAAAATATTCATGCTCATCACATAAATATTTGCACTTACCGGGATTCGAACCCAGGACCTTTAGCTTCGTAGGCAGCGTCACTACCCACTAGGCTAAACGGTCGTCGTCATGACATTAGAATATGGATAACTGTTCAAATAAAATAAATAGTAAAATATGTCTTGCATCTCTCACACAAATGACTCATGGATATTTTCTATGTATTTTTTTTTATTTTTATTATTGTTCAGAACACATACAGTCATACATAAAAAGATAGAGGTTAGTTGCTTATATATATAAAAACAGACCTGGAGGTTCATAAATGCAAACATTAAGTAAAATATACAAAAGCGTCTTAGCGAGTAGGAAAATAAGTAGGTAGAAACACTTAAGTATTTTTTATCGATATCAATTTAGATCTCGTACGTTCTTTTAAAACATCAAGAGAGAAGAAGAAGAAGTATTGAAGTATTTATTTGTTTATATAATTAAGTATGTATACCGTCGTCTAGTACCTATAGTACAAGCTTTGCTTAGTTTGGGACTAGGTCGATTTGTGTAAGATTGTTCCCAAATATTTATTTTAATAGAAAGAGCCCCATAGTAAGCTCTATAAGGCTTGTGTTATGGGTACTAGACGACACTATATTTAATAGATGTGAATACTCCAATACACTGAAAACATCCAAAATTAAAATATTCATGCTCATCACACAAATATAAGGAATAAAATAAGTGGAATGTCCTTCAAAACAGCTTTATTTCAGAAAAGTTTACTCGGAATGGCCCCTACAATTTATAACAAAGTTCCGAGAGATATAATAGATATAGATAGTATTGCTGATTTTAACAATAACTTATTTACGATTCTCGTAAGAAAAGCCGTTAATGAATTCCTGACAGAAAGTAATTAATCGAATTGAGCGAGAACAAGCCTGACTCCAGTAATAGCTTAAACATTTGTATGACTAACGGCCCAACATGGTGATTCGACTCAATGTATTTTAAGACCTTTGTACCTACCTGCATTGAACAAATAAATGCATTATTCTTATTCTTATATTTGCCTTTAGCGAGATTCGAACCGAGGACCTCCAGCTTCGTCGGCTAGGTCTGTTTGAAACAGGGGTTAACGACATCAATGTGTCAGGGAAGGTTCAAAGAGATTTCCGGCGTGTCCTCACAAATCTTACGGAACGGCCATAAGTTAAGTTGCCAGGAGCCAACAGACTTTTGTGTCAGGTGGATCGATCGTTTTTACTTATATTTCACGGCGATGCGGTCAGTACAATTGGTAGACCTGGTTCAATCAAACCCGGAGCTATTCACAATAAAAATCGTTTTCATTTGTTTGAAACATGCTTTGTTTTGTATGTATTCGTTCACTCACAGAAGCCGCATCCCGCTTTACTTTATTAACTACTGCCCGCGCCATTCCCAGAATACAGTGTCCCAGAGAGTCAAACATTATTTCACCATATACTTATACTGGTGATATAATTTATGAATACAACAGTAAATTCAGGGAATGAAAAATATTGGTATGCGTTATTAACGAGACTTCCCAAAATCCAGATGTCTATGAAAATTCTAAAACATCATACAGATTTAATTTTACTTACGAAAATCTTGATGTTTTACTATCACTATTGACATGTTGTTACAATAATCGTACAATTTGCTTATCGAACTATATGTTATCAAATTAAAAGTTACATTTGTCATGACGCTCTGTCATAAACTCGTAAATGAATATATAAATACATGATAGTTACTTACCTAAAGACTTAAGTCGTCTAAAATACTATTTGCTCCAGTCACGAAGACCTTACAAAATTTCAGTAATTATTATCGTTACTCAATGGCATCGATTTAGCATAGATATGTTTTTATTATGTGCATATTTTTTAGGTCCCCAAAATATGTATCTTTTCATACTGAGTTTAAATCAGCCCAAACACAAAGCGCTTTAGGCCCCGCATACAGCGTGTCGTTGTTTGCAAAACCGACGATACAACGATCGACTGGCCTCATTGTTTGACGTGTAGCATTGTGGGGAAATGTCATAGCGCCGTGTAGCTTGTACCGCTTTGTTTACCCACGGTTTTTATGGAAGTATGTGTGAAAGGCTTATTTTGTCAGCACGTAGTTGTAGGTACATGCGACGCGCTTTTGTTTAACCTTTATAACTTTATCGATGCGGCGCTGATGCGACACCGTTTTTGATCGACTACGAAACGAACGTTGGTTATAAATAATTTACATTTTATTGCATATCATATAAGACTGACTAGCCTGAGTTTACAATATTCAGCCATTGTAAATCAAAACAGAATAACATAGAGACAGATGCACTCTACATTGTTCTGTAAAGGTATATTATGATATAACTACTCGTATATAGGTTGAATATCGAAAAGAAAATATTAAGACAGTCGAATCTGCCCTATTTGCATGGACGGGACCGGCTGTTTACTAAGGTCTTAAAACAGCTAATTCCCTGGTGTTGTGTTCCTCTAGGTTGCGACGGACATGTTGAATATATTTATGGCTTCCGCTATGGCCTTGACACAATATACCTTTGACGTGTTACTTATAGGTAATAAACTTAAGTGGGCCTTACATAAGTTTTTCACGTATAAGTAAATGTCATACTACACACATACACACATCTGGCACATATTTGTAGACTGTTCGAATAGACATCCGGTTTATTTGTTACAAAGTTTAATATTTGAAAGACGGATTCATTTTTTATGAAGCATATATATGGAGATACTTTAAATTCTAAATAAAAACAAAGGATACTTTGTATCCCGAAAACTATCCCCCTAAGGTAGAAACAGAGGTTGTAAGTTAATGTGGCAGTTCAAGCGGATGACGACGCTAGTTGTAAGTCAACGCTTGCAAACAGAACGCGTTTTATGTGCGATGACTTATAATAATAATAAAAAAATAACGTGCGCTGACGGCGGGAGTCAGCCTGCCAGTGCGCGTACAACACTGTGATTTGTGAACACGTAGTACATTTGCCTAATAGTGGAACTACTGGAGCAGATAAACTTTGATAGTACATTTCACGTCTCAAATTATTTGTGTTTGCTCTTAGTTCACGAGATAAGTTTATAGTCGTGACTTGGGTCGCGATTCCATTATTCTATATTGACACAATGACATCACTAAGACACCGCTTTTGCATTGTATGTGTTGGTATACGTACATACAAAATATCACTGTCTTTTTTAGGGTTCCGTAGTCAACAAGGAACCCTTATAGTTTCGCCATGTCCGCCTGGTCGTCCGTCCGTCTTCGGCTCAGTAACCATTACTACTAGAAAACTGAGGGTTACCTATCTGAATTACTAAAATTGTTTACTCACGGGTAAAACGGGCGTTGCCTTATTTCAAATAAATATACAAGTATATTATATACTCGAATCGAATACTTGTAACCGCTCACTTGAATTCGAATTTTAAACCTGTCTTGTATAAATGAATGTTGTAACTATTATAAATAATAATGCCTGTATCAAGGAAGGAACCGGCTTTTGAAACACAGGGAAACCTACTTTGAAAGCCGGGGCTTCAACTATTATGTACCTATGTTTTTATAGTTGCAATAAAGAATAAAGAATAAAGAATTAATAAAGGTAGCCTAAATTGCTTTGGTTTTTTTATCAAGGCAGCCAATACTTTGCTTGGCATCTACAGTTGCCACAATCAGTTTAGAGGTGCGTGGAATTGGCAAATGTGGTAGCCACAAGCAAGTGAGTAGGTAATATCCTCCCACGCACATCCAAGAACTTTTCCCGTGCTCGTGTTGAACCGAGCTTGCAGTAATTACTGTCGGCAAAATGTCTGCGTAGGCGTTAAAGTTGCATCATTACTAGTTTCGAGAAGTGTAAGTATTGAGAGGTTGCTGGGTTTGGCATGTAATTATATAGTTAGTCCTTAGAATAAATCAAGAAAAGGAGAAACGCAGTAATTAAAGGGGACAATCTTACACAAAACGAACTGGCCCCGACCCAAAGTAAGTTCAATAATGCTTGTGTTATGGGTACTAAACGACCATACCTTTAATAGATACCCGATACTTACATAGAAAACATCCAAGATTCAGAAACAAATATTCATGCTCATCACACGAATATTTACCCTTGCTGGGATTCCAGCCCAGGGCCTTCAGCTTCGTAGGCAGCGTGCCACTAGCCTAACAGGTCATCAAATAGATGAACAAAGTTGCGTCTGATGAAAAAAAAATACGCGGTAGCGGAGTGTGACTTTAGATAGGTATGTCCCTGTATCTAACTCTATACGACTGTTTATGAACTCAAATTGTTAAGCAGAGGTTTATGCGCTGTACGAAATGAATTTAAATGAATTTACAGATACTTCTTCAAAGTAACACAATAACGTGCTATAATTTTATTTTGAGGAACCTCGACTTAATAAACTAAAAAATTGTATAATAATTTACCAATTGACATAAGACGGCTAGCCCTAAAACCATTTACATCTGCATTACACAAATGGCTAATTGACAAATGTTTTTACACAACACAAGAATTTTTTAATGTATTTAAAAAATAATGTAATGTACTCGTAATTAAATACTTAATATTATTATAGTTACCTATAAGTTTGTAAAGTTTGCATGTCCAAATGTTGGCGAGATGTGCTGATCCTAACAAAATTGTTCCACCTTATTGTTAACCATGTCTCAAGCAAATAAATTTCATTTCATTTCATTTCATTTCATTTCATTTCATTTCATTTTTAATATCGTCAACTACCTATGCTTGCCGACGTTACGACGTTTTTGACATGAAAGAGGCTGACAAGACCTAATTTGGTGAAATTGATGTTATTTAAGCAGTTTTTTAAGAAAAACTGTTTGTTTGGAAATTAAATAAAATATATGTTAATATTTTCCATATTTTTAATGATCGTGGACGGGCTCGATACATAATTGGATGAAATCGGCTCGATAGAAGATTGGTCTTAAACTCACATTAAACGGTTGTCTGTCTTTATTTTTTTGACGTATGGGTCTGCAATTAAAAACATGAAGTCAAAATATTCATACCTAACCGCTGACGAGTCCTATTTCACAAATAATCCACCCTTTTTTTTATTTCAATATTTATGTAATATTATCTTTAAAAACCGGGCCGCCCAGTAACACTCGCTCTCGTTTACTCCGATACAAATAGACAGACAGTGTGCGCGCTATCCAAAATCCTCAAGGGCATTTTGGTGTTGGCAGCGTCATACGTCCAAGTTATATAGTATAAAATTAATTAAAAACCTTGCTTAAATAAAGGAGAGATTTATACCAAAGAAAAATATTAAATATCTATATATTACTATTTTGGCACAAAGATAATAAAATATCTAATACCATTTCTCACGGGTAGACTCACAAAAACTTAACCCGTGCAAGCTCCGCTTTGTTTGTGACTTGATCGGTTTGTGAAAGATTCATTCATTCATTTATACCCAAAAGGGATAGGCTAAACTTGTGTTCCAGTGCCACTTTTAGCATAAATGAAGGTATAAAAGATCGATATAATCTGATATCGCAGTGATAGGTTGCTAGCACATCGCCCACAACACACTTCAACCCTGCTCCCTTAGTTGACTTTTACGACAACCACGGGTAGAAAGGGGGTGGTGAAATTCTAACCCGACACCTTACAGGGAATTTGTGAAAGATCCCCCTATATTTATTTTTAATTTACTCGGAGGTCTTTGTTGTCTATTCATTCCGCTTAATCCAATTGTATTTGCTCAGAATGGGCTAGAGTAAGTAGGCATATTGATTCCTGTGTTTCTCGCTTGTTCTTACACGTTACCCGTGCACGTGGAAGCAAGCGCGCGAAAAACAGTTGAAACAAACTGGAATGTATTTTTTTGTCTCATGTCAACTCTAAGTTGAAAGTACGGCCACGACTACCAGCGGCTGCGACAGCAGCACCAGTGCGCCATATGTGGGAGAGAGAGGCAGTACTCCGATATCTCGCTTTTACGTACGGCTCACCACCGTCGCTGCCGCCGCCGCTCCAAGTCGAAGTACTGAAAGCCTCTCACAGACTAGCGCGGCCTGCGGTGCCTATACAATTATTGTATAGTTTAGTACTGACTGCCACCGCAGCCCGCATCAGTCTGTGAGAGACGTTACGAGGCAAGAGGTTAGACAGTGACATTAGATTCTGCCCTTGTCAAACAGGGCAAGACAGTTTAAATTTTCTTCGTCGAGTGAAAGGCACAATGAGACATGTGACAGTTTGATTGATAGTTCTTTCAAACAGCTTTTTGCGTAAAAACATTCTGAATGAATGGCGAACAAGAATGTTTGAAAAAGTATTGCAAACATGTACTGCATTGTTGGCAGTCATTGCCCCGCTAATATGTGATAGATGTTGACCTTCAAGGAATTCGTTATGTTTTTATTGGTTGTTTTTCTTAATATTTTATTAATCACGGTCTACTGAAGCTGAGCCGTCTGGCACGCGACTTATAATGTGGAGGTCATGGGTTTGAAGGTCACAAGGTTAAAAAAAACATTTTCGTAAAAATTGTGCTTACACCACACACATCTTGGTATTAGTTGCTACAAGCCTACATTTAAGGTACGACCGGGAAACTTGCAATGAAAATGATTTTATTAGTCACGAGCGACGGATATTTTTCGTTACATTGCGGAAAACATACGAACTACTTATAGCATGGCTTGGCGCCTGTGGACCAGTGCGGGTGTTGTATTGTATGAACCAATATCACATTACTGTGTGACAGTCATGCTCTTGACAGACAAATAATGAATTACTTTGGTAACGGGGCTATCCAAAACCAAAGGAACTCAAGGTGCTACCGCCGAGGTGCATGATCGGGTTTGTGGAAACGATGCGATGGAGCGAGCTTGGGAGTAGGCATAAAACCCTCTCTTTTATGCCTACAAATGTACAAAGATCCCACTGGGTCGAAGCGTACCCGAAAGGGCCCTCATCTAGATAAGGTAAGATAAAATAATATCACATTCAGATGGACTTTTCACTAAGAGTTGCAATATTATAGACCCATCGCGTTCTTCTCCCTTCGCGGTCTATATATGAATGAATGAGTGGTCTGTAAATTATCGTGGATGGAATCACGGCCAAGAACCTTAATCTCAGTTTTAAACCTCGCATTCTAGGTTGAATAAACGAATGCTCTATTTATTGTAGATTTTTCCGTGTAGTATCGGGAATAGCACATCACCACCCCGTTTCATCCCCTGACTGTAGTGGAAGGCGACTTCGGGAATGTTAACGGAGTGCTGTGGGTGAAGGGCTAGCAACCTATCGCTACAATGTAACATTTACTCTAGCTTTAATTAAACCTTAAATTGCTAGAAGTTGCACTGAATATTAAAAAGGCGTGTTTTTTTGATATAATGTACTTATGTATGTTCTGAAACGTTATATCGGCATGTGTGGAAGCATTCGAAACACACTGAAATTATTTTTTATGCAAAATGCATGGGAAAGTCCAGCCCTCCACCTAAAACAGACCCTCTATTTAGCCATTCCTTTCCTACAATAACCAATACCATTGTATCCTATTCCCGCAATATTAATAGCATTCACTTATAGTTGCCTATGCATCTTCGCAAAATGGATTGAATGATCTAACACGATCCCTTATCTCTAGCATAAATTAAATAAGTTTATGTCATAAATGACAGTTTTAGTACAAGCTTTTATTGCCGACTGTGTTTTTCACAGTCATTAATTTTGAGAGGATTCTAATAACCCTAAACACGACACACGGACAACGGTTCATCTCGTGTAATTGAGGAGATCCTATAGCCATCTTGTTCTGCATCATCAAGCCACTTTTATAGTACTTTAATACTTTAGAATTACATATACTTTCTAAAATGTTGTAATTTTATTTTTTACACATATCTACACTTTATGAGTGCTCTAATATGTTTATTCTCACTCATTGCATGCCAATTAGTGGATCAGTGTTCATTTCAAGATCGCTTTTACTCTACTCTATTATTGCATTGTTACTTTTGTGTTGGTATTTCATGACTGAATTGTCATCGGATCAATATAAGTAGACCGACTTACCAAATATTTAGTCTGTCAGTCTATTAGAAATGAGTAAAATCTGCTTTGAAACATTATATTACACCTGCAACTTATACTAGTTTTGATGCGTAGTAAAACTCCGAAGCATATTTTACCAGAACTTCAAAAAAAAAATTCGAATTAACGCACGAAAAACTTCATAAAGTTGTTCTCAACGTTGCCTCCAGAAGATAATGTACAGGTACCCACATCGAACTACATCGAAGTTGACGGGAACTAACACAAACTACTCAACAAAACACTACTTATTTATTTATGCGGATTGATTTCCCGCTCCTTTAATAGAGAAACCTGTATGTAACCTGTAATTAAAATAATTTCACAGCGACATGGAAAGCAATTATCAAATCTAACATATTAAAGCGACCTGTAATAAGTTAGTTACCTCACAGACGAAACTCAATTCGTGGAAACAGAAATTCCATGTTGGCACTCGCAATTCAATCGTCTGTTATTAATTACGGCCACTAACACAAGCAAACGTCACATGGATTACAACATGCCAGATATTCGTTCATTAATGAGAACACACATCGGACGCTTTACGACATCCCGCTCCAAACCGACCCGTATCATTAATACATCAATGTTCAAAAATTAAGTCGGTACAAACTGTCTGTTCGTGAACAAAGGATGTCATCTTTTAGCGTACCGTCTACGCTCTTTACGAGTGACAGTCACAAAGAGTCTCTTTTATTCACATCTAACAAAAAATAACAAAACGCCACGAATCGTCGCCGGCGCTATTGTCCGATAGCGTAGGCGGTACACAATCGTCTCGCTACGGCGTAGCGCGTCTCCGTGCCGCTACGGGCGGCTCGCTACTGGCGGGGGCTACGACGGCCCGGACCATCCGCGCACACAGCCGCCGCGAGCTCGCGAGCTCGTCTGTACGCCCGGCTCACCCACACACTCGCACCCGTTACAACAACCCACGGGAGGAAGCAGGAAAGTAGCATTTTTGGGCTCGTAAATGATGTACACACTAAGGGTGATTTACTCACACACGCGTATCTCCGAAGCACAAGTTTGTTCATGCCCATACACATAGAAGCGATTTAAACTTGTAATCCCTAACGATGATTTGAATTTAAGGGATTTTGTTTACCCAGAAACTTTCAGTATTTCATCGGTTAACACGGTACGTGTATCTACGTGTAGATCATCGACTGGGGAGGTTAATTTTCGTGTATCGGTTAATGTCCGGAGATCCAATAATTTATAGGTATCCTATCGACACTTAATATATAATTTCCATAGAATTGTTAGAATAGTACTGTTGTACTTTGTTGGTCGGTGTATAATAAGGCGTAGGATTATCCGGCTCCATCAACAATATTGCAGGCTTACAAACTGCCTGCAGGGTGCTAATAGCACTTGGATTTAGTTTGTTTCCATCGTTGTTTCTAATAATAGTACCAGCAGTATTTGCTGGTATCGGAAAAGGCTATTTAAATAATCAGCGATTACTTATTAAGTGACCGTTATACGAAGAAAGTAAATTATTTCTGATCTTCATTACCACGTGACTTTTCGAACGCGCGTTACGACGTCGAGTACGAGTCATTTTCGCATGCAAAAAAAAAAACAATTATTTAGATCTATATACCTGACGTACCTATAATGCGTTACGTAATCTACCAGCAGATGTTGATCTATGGCGCTGAAACGTTGACAGTCCAAGAAAGAAATCTTTAGCACCTTGATGCTCTGAAAAAGTTGTATGACTTAGTGTGACCAATTGAGCATATCATGGACAATATGTATGTAACGTTCTAGGAGCTCATGTACGCCGTTTCCGCTACGCTACGAGGAAAACCATGGGATCGGCTACGACTGCTACGAGGTTAGCGCGTAGGGATTCCTGTGGCAGGTTGGCAGTGAATGTGTTTTATATACCTTCAACGATTTCGTAGCGCTACACTCGCAGGGTTCCTGGCATTAAGTGTTAAAAATCAATTAACCACATAACTAGTGGGCAAGTAATTGAGTAAATCTAAACATGAATCTGTATCCAAGCTAAAGTCACATTACTATTTTTTTAATTTACGCGTGCCAAGCCTAGAGTCAAAAGACCATTGAAAAAATATATTCAAATTCATTATTGTAGTGTGTTTATTCTAGTAAAGTATTTTCTATGTAAAAAAAAAAATTGAGAAAAATACTAACAGTTGAGAGTTTGTTTCGGTATTTCTTTTTGATAGTCTCATTTTTATACAGCGCTGTTAGATTCACACAATACATACTATTGTATGTGCAGAATAAATTTAATTTATTTCAGTTATTTCATACTGCTGCAAGTCTCTGCAACTCAACGCTTATTAAAAATGCCTTATTTAATGAAGTCGTACACTTCATACATAATCTTTACACTTTTGCACCATATCTTTGCAATAAGGCGAAAAGTTTTCTTTTGACATCGACTTTACATATTAGAGGGAAGTCCCTCCGTTCACAAGTGTGAACGACAATAAATTACTGGCCCACCTCTTCGAGGTGTTGTCTCCGATCATGCTGAATTTAATTACCCAACTCTTAAGTTAAGTCAATATTAACTTTTCTTATATAATTAACAAAAGGAAGGTTTATAATAGTTCAGTGAAACTTTATTTATACTTTAAAAAGAACACACGTTTCCTCGCCTTAATGAAAAAACTTTCTTCGTTTCAATTAGAATCCCTTCAAAGACTGTAATTTTCGACGTTAACGAGCTTAATTTTATCGAAAATTAATTGCGACATCTTCATTGAAAAGTTTTCTCAACTTTAGTATCTGAAATTTGGAATAAAACTTTTCACAATGCAGTGCCGGTATACGGGGTGCCGATACTGTAAACCTACCTTTTGGCTCTGAATCAACGGTGGTTTTACTATCTCAAACCATTGTGACACATAAAATTGAGAAAACTTGATAAAATTGGGTTAGCATACAATTGCGTAGGATTATCTAAGATTGTCGACGTTCTGAAGTTATGATAACGAAGGAGGCATTGATTAAATACATTTAATAATATAATTATACAATAACTAGGTCGGTTAGAGACTTACAATATGCATTCCAATTCGATTTCGATCATTGTTCACCTTCACCCACGCACGCCGCGGTGGTACGGCGCACGGAACGAGATATTAGGGAACACATTGAAAACAAAACAAAATCAAGTGAGTATACAAACCGTTTAATGGTCTAGAATCAATCATGTCTTATGGCGCTTGAGTATATAGTGATAAATACAACGCAAAAAAATTGCCACTTTCCGACTTGATGTAAATAAATAAATAAATATTAAGGGACAACCTTGCACAAATAAACCTAGTCCCAAAGTAAGCAAAGCTTGTACTATGGGTACTAGACGACGATAATCATACTTATATAGATAAATAAATACTTAAATACATAGAAAACATCCATGACTCCGGAAAAAATATTTGTGCTCATCACACAAACAAATGCCCTTACCGGGTTTCGAACCCGGGACCTCTTGCTTCGCACTACCAACTAGGCTAAAGCTGTTGTCAAATGACAGTCGTCATGTGACAGAATATTACATTTTTTATTTTCCTTTTATCATGAATCGCAAATCGAATACAATATTAGACCCAAACCAACCAACAAACAAATGAACATTCTATTATGGTTGACTTTTCAGTAAGATAACTTGGCCAACCATGTAGAAATCCATACTATCCATACTCCATCCATACTATCCATACTAATATTATAAATGCGAAAGTGTGTCTGTCTGTCTGTCTGTCTGACTGTTACCTCTTCACGCTTAAACCGCTGAACCGATTGCGATGAAATTTGGTATGGAGATAGTTTGAATCCCGGGGAAGGACATAGGATAGTTTTCATCCTGGAAATCACCCCCTAAGGGGATGGAATGGGGGGTTGAAGTTTGTATGGAGCTGCGATATAAACGATTTCCACGCGGACGGAGTCGCGGGCAGAAGCTAGTACTTAATATTATAAATGCGAAAGTGTGTCTGTCTGTCTGTCTGTTACCTCTTCACGCTTAAACCGCTCAACCGATTTGGATGATATTTGGTATAGAGATAGTTTGAGTCCTGGGGAAGGACGTAGGATAGTTTTTATCCCGGAAATCATCTCCTAAAGGGGCTGAAGTGGGGGGTTAAAGTTTGTATGGAGCAACGATATAAACGAGTTCCACGCGGACGGAGTCGCGGGCAGAAGCTAGTCTGCCATAATGCATTCGCCTTTTATCAGACTCTCGAGAAGTGAACATGTCCTTATACAAATTTTCTCTTCAATTATGTGCTGGTTTAAACATTATCTCTAGCTAACTTATTTTAATTATAAACTCGACTTGTGATTTGCTCAGTTAAATAACAAACAATACAGCTGCGAGTTGGTTTTCAACATAATTACAAGTACGACTGTATATGCGGGCCATTCGGCTCGGAAAATATGACTAGCACCTTGTTTTTTTTTTTTTATAGACGGTGGCAAACAAGCGTTTAAATCACAGGCGAGTCTCCAACTCTATTAATTTGAGCATTCGTTGTATCGATAGCTAGATAAAAACCTAAAGTACCTTACTCTCAAAACAAAAAGTGAAACATAGATCTACGTAAGGTACGTAACACATTGTACGTACGTCAAACGGGTGATCACGTAACTTTTCAAACGCACGTTAGGATCATTTAATTTATATATAGATATATAAATATATTTATTATTCCATACAAAAAATATGTAAATAATATCTAAAGTTTTTCACACTTTTACAATGAAAAAAATGTATATTTTATATCCCTTTCAATATCAAACGTCTCCTTAAGGGGCTCCCATACGCCAATGACCTTTGATCAGAATCCCTTAGTTTTCTAATGTTTTTTGAAGCTTATTATATTAACAACAACGGTTTTAAGCAATATAGAATCCCATCTTTACTTCAAAATTCATTGTTTTCGAGATATTTGACTTTCTGGTTAAAAAACTGGTTTTCTGGCCGTAACTTTTGTGTTATATGGTTTAAAATGAAAACCCTAGACCAGTTTTTAGAAACGTCACAGACGAACCCAAATATGTTAATTTCGTATATGTTAGATCTTTCACGTCAATAGGGATACAAAATAAGTGTTTTTTTAGTCAATGTTTAAAAAAATCATACAAAATTAAGTATTCATTTGTTTTAAAATCCGGTGTACCAAAATGGAGATAAATAATTGAAGAACCGATAGTAGTTTGATTTATAATTCTATCTGTAGTGCAAAAGTAGGGGATACGATTCAAAACTTGTCAAAAATCGATGAAAACCTCGGGTAGCCCCCTAACACTTATTAAACTGCGTTGCAATACACTTCTAGGCTATGACCACATTGGACTGAGCATTGGTGGTTTATCGTTCTTTTAGACTTTTCAGAGTAACGCGAACTCAGATGGTACCTACATAGTACATACCTACTGATTTTCAGTTTGGCGTGGATACTTGGGTAGCACTCAACCTGATCAAAAGATCGACCAGTATCGGAAAGAGTAATGTTAACTGCTGTCTTTAGGAAGAATGAAGTAACGAAATTGAAATGGTACATTAATATATATCTATTCAGCCCGTATCTACCCACTGTTGAATATAAGCCTAGTACATATATTTTACTCCACATAACGATATTTGAAGTAAATATAACAGCAGTAGGTATTGTAAATATTTGTCATGTCATAAGATTTCATTTGTCATATAAGGTCTTTAAGTAGTAATAGTAAGTTTAAAATACCTCAATCTACATATAACTATATTAACTGCTTAATTTAAAAATAACTTCTATTAAGAAAAACTATGAAACATGATTGAGTAGAGGATTTTTTTTGTTTTAAATATATCTCGGCAAAGCCGTTCATGCAGCTAGGACGTAATTAAATTAGTAACACAGTAATTCCTAGTTTGAATTTTTGTACACAATATCCTGATTGTTATCAATCTAATTGTTACTTTCCAATTTTTATCAATAATTGACTTTAGACTAGCATCTGCACGCGACTGATCTCTGTCGGCATGGAACTCGTTTATATCGTAGCTGCATACAATTTTTCACCCCCCATTTCATCCCCTCAGGGGATGATTTTCGGGATAAAAACCAAAAAATCTTATGTTCTTCCTCGGGACTCAAACTATGTCTATATCGGTTCAGCGATTTAAGCAACACGGACACATTCCAGGATAAAACCTATCCTATCTCCTTCCTCGGGACTCAAAATTCATCTAAATAGGTTCAGCGGTCTAAGCGTGAAGAGGTAACCGACAGACAGAAAGACAAATAGTCAGGTACACTTTCGCATTTCTAATATTTATGGATATTGTTTTGTTCTCGACGATTTTAATAACATGTAAGTTGACATTGTTGACATACATTTGTAATTTATAATTCCTTCATATAATCAATATAAACATATCCAGCGTTCGTTAAATTTAAGAACTGACTAGCTACTTGCCTTACAAACCTACAATACCTTTTTGCTACTCCTTGCCTTTGCATTAAAATAATTCAACCAAGTTCTAAAAGCTAAGCTTGGCTGCGTTTCCAAACCCGCTCTAAAAGCTGCGGGGTCAAAGGCTATTTTTCTTTGAATTTCCTGCAAGTTATCCATTGAAGTGAGCTCGGTAAAAGGCGAGGAGAGGAAACACCAGACCTTAGCCAGCTTAAGATATTGCAGCGATCGGCGGACCCTTTGAAACGTCCTAGTACAGGAAATTTAATTTAATCGCATCTTCTTTCTCACTAAACGACGTTCCATCACAATTTTTTTTTTCGTTTTATATCTCCCGTATAAACTCAGGGTCAACACATGTGCACAAAGTCATGATATAATTATTTTTACTACAAGCTTTTATTTAACTTGACCTTTTCGTTTGTTAGTCTAATGTGGTACAGTCATTGAGTGCAAAAATATATATCGCATAATCCTTTCATAAATATTAAGTACCACAGTTATTTATTTTTAGCACAGCGATCAGCACAGCAATTTTTTACAGCGAATTAAGGTCGCCGACATAAGAGCCATGAGACATATTTTTGAGTAAGTTGTATGCACCCATTTTTTGCACTTGACTGGACAAATCTTGGAACTGAATTTGGAACCTCAATCGATTGAGGTGAATATTTGGGTAGGTATAAGTATGGTTTAGATGACAATTTAATATTATGGTACCTTCGAGCTGAACTGATGATGGAGGCAGAAAGTGGCCATGAGAATTTAGTTACTAACCGACGTCACCCCGTTGAGTACGGACTCGTTAGAATCGTCTCAATGAGTGTACAGAATAAGGACGGTATACAGATAACGGGTGTTGATAACTACAGTTGGCAATCAATATTTTTTTTGACATAAACTTATTACTTACGACAAGCACGTACAAATACATCAGTAACTAAAGATTCTTAAGACTTACATAGCCTTATTGCAAAAGGGATAGAATATCTTCCGTCTCATTAAATTAATTACCTATGTTAATATTTAGATTGATTAATTTTTACCTCATTTACTCATGTACCTACCAAATTATTGTATTAATTAGCCCAAGAACAAGTTAGTTAGTCATTCATTAAAGAATACTAATATTAACATTACTTGACTGCTACCAGCAAAAATAGTTTTAAAATAGCCTTATCTAAAAATCGGTACTAGAATAGACAGCAACTAAGCAATTATCGTAAAAGGTAGCGCACTGGAAAATATCCACTCCCCATTATTAAAGATTGTTTCCTTTCATACCTAACTAATACAAATTGTATCCTTTCATAAGTTAACTGCCAGGTCGAGAGCGGGAAAATGGATACAAGCAAATAACTGGTATTACAATAATTAAATATTGTATCGTGTTTGATTTGTATTCAAAAATGTTCGCACGAGTAAAGTAGTTGAGTCTACATTGAATATAGTTATATTAAACAATAAATAATATTTGATTACCACTTTGAACTATAATATGGACATTAACTTGTCTGTATTATCATTATAGCATTAAGTTTGCTTTTTGTATTTCTAACTTTTACTTGTAATTGTTTAAATATACCTATATTAAAAGTACTTCATCCCATTAATACAACTTTACAGGATCTTTCAACTTCATAATTTATTGAAAACAAACGGACTGTCAAACATTAACACTTCCGCATTATTCATATCAGTGGATTCTTATTTATATTAATGCGAAAAAATACGTTCTTTTCAATACGTGATAAGTACAGGGCTGCTAATTTTCCTTCCGCCCACGGCCTCTGCCGAGGTCTTTGTGCCGTCCGGTGCAACTTTGTGCATATTAAAAGTACTTAAATCGTAAAATAAGAGTATAAAGATAATAAACATTTTGAAAGTCTCCGTTTAGTCCGAAGCAGTACGTTTTTGTGACCTGCTGGTCGATTGCGTAACGCTTCGTACGTACGCTAGGTAGATCCAAAAGTCACTAACTCACTAACGCTCGTCCGAATTACCTTTTTGCCTTACTTACTGACTACGAAAAAAAGGGGTATGATTTTAGAAGTCTATGTATGTATTTATGTGTATTCCACCGTAGCGTTTAAGATACTGAACCAATTTTGATAAACGAGGTGTCAATTTTAAATTAAAGGATTTTTTTAAATATTTAATGCTCCGAGCGGGATTTGAACCGGCGACCACAGACCACAGGCATTCATGGCTCGTCGCTACTAACCAACTGAGCTATCGGAACAATCTGTCTCGACCACTAAATCTTTCAATCAGTTCTTTCCTACTAGGGAGGCGTGTAGCGAAATCTACCAAAAGACTTACCTAGGCTTCTTAACGGCACCAAAGTCTCAAATTATATTGCGAAATCGTCAGTAACGATGCGCCAATTAAATTTCTTTTAAGTTAAAATAAAATCCATTAATTAAAAAAAATATAATTTCGTTAGCAGCGCTACTGCTTAATACAAAATTAATTGAGGTGTTAATTGATTCGAAATTAAGCTTTGAATGACAATTATGCTACCTTTAGTATGAAAAAAAAAACAGTGACACGACTGTGTGCAAGAACGGTCTAGCAGCAAACAAAATGTTCAGAAATATTTAAATAGTTCAGGTATTTTTAAGGCTTACATGACAATAAATCATTTTACATCGTAACAAACATAAGTGGCTAAAGTTACGTAAACATTCCAAGTCAACACAAACGATCAAATAAAAGTACCTACTTAGCAGTAAATTAATAAAACAAATTAAATAACTAATAGTACTAACATAGTACTTGTCTAAAGATTTTCCGTCATAAATTACAGTTATTCAGCTCACAACATTGCAAGTCGCAAAATGTTGCACTGACATTCAGACAGATTAAAAGCTCTTAAATACCACTACTGAGTTATCGGTTAGCCAACTGCAGTGAAACTTGCTCACTGTTTCTTGTGAACACTGAAACAAGCTAAGCATAATAAATCTTTCTTACTGTCATTGAAATTTAGTTCGCGCGAGGGACCAGTACAATGGCGGTGCCTTCGATAAATCATTTACAAGTATTTTGTTTGCGTAAAAGTAGGTCTGTTACATATCGGGCTGTTTAGACAGACTTGATTTTGCTACGGTTATCATTGCTATTACGTATCCATCACGAGAACACAGCAGCAGAAAATACCACAAATCATTTATATTTTCCGGCTTGAAACGTTTTGACGACTTTTGTTACCAGATGCTTCCAACACACTCTGACTGACTCTAGAAAACCGGTCAGGCGATCGCTTGCAATCTACCTTCCCAACCACTACTAATTTATCTAGGTTGTCTAATTCTCTGTGAGATTGTTACATGGCTGCCCAAAAAAAGGGGGGTGTATAATGTAATATAATAAAACGCGCTAGTTTTACAAAAATGCTTTACTAAACCACCACAATCTTGTATCTGGGCGTACGTTACGTACCGCCACGTACGGTTAGGGCTTATTATCATAAATTACGAGGATTGGTGACAGTGTGTGTGGACAAGTGATGAGGTTAAAATAAGCCGGACGTTTATTCAACGATCCAACCCGAGGAACAGTTGTTTAAAGGCTTTATTGCAGATCATTACTATCTACTCGTAGAGCCCATGTGTGCCACTGCGGGGCAAAGTTATCCCCTCTCTTTTTCTAGTGCTCTTGGATTTTAGGTGCTCCAGCCGGTCCTTTAAAAAGGAATTGAACACATCCCGTCATCGTCTGCTGCGACTCCCTTTCGAGTCCTCTTTAGGAGTGGAACCTATAGGTATTGTGTAACCGACTCTCTTCCTCTCGACCATTAAAAAAAAATTGTTAAGAACTTTCAATACTGAACTTTAATTCGTTCAAGTACTTACGTCCAAAAATTAGTCATACAATATTACTTTATGGGTAACATTCGTGACGTAGTAGAATTATTCACCAATAAATATTTTTAACAAAGTGATTTACGGAAGTGATTTTTTCCTTTATTTATTATAGTAGTTTAAACAGAAATTGTTACATTTAATAGTAGTTTAAACAGAAATTGTTACATTTAATATTTTTTTATTTTTTATAGTGTTGTAAATGATGTTTTCTAAAGTACAATATATATTTTAACTTTACATTTACTTTTTACTAACAACTTACACAGAAAACACTTAAAGCCTTTGCATTATAAGAGCTATTAAGGCAACGTTCGTTTAAAAATGCTCGTACATTATTGGTCCATTAAGCCAAGTCATTGGTGTAAAATGAGGCAAGACTAGCTACCCTTTTAACAGAATACGTCGAAACGTCTAATAAATCAATCTGCTGCTGAAATTAAGGCTTTTGAAAAGGGGATCGGAATTGAAAGGGCGAAAAGAGACTTGTATAGATCAGTTTTAGGTACCTATCTAAAAATACGCCTATTTTTTTCTATATATTTCAATACCCAAAGTTTTGGAAGAGTGTGTTTTGATAAAAATAATATACCAGAGGGTGATTTAATTGAATAAACCTCAGTTAAACAATACATATTAGATCCGAATTAACTTAAAGGCTCTATGGGCGTAATTATACCAAACCAAGGATTATATTCAAATAAAATAGAATACAAACTCTGAGATTTAATAAGTCAAAATTATTTGAATTTATCTTAGAATGTACTAGCTCGTATTTGGTGACTAGACACTATTTTTATTTTAACATTTTGTGTGTTAAGCCTGCATCACACTGGCGCAGCCTGGCCGCGGCGGACAATAGTAAAATTGTCATTAGCCTGTCAAATTTACTATTGTCCGCCACCGCAGGCCGCGCCAGTGTGTTGCAGGCCTTATGGTTGCAGCTACCTCAGAATTATGGTGACAGCTACGAGCTATGAAGCTCAAAAGAGAAATAGAACCTTACACGATCGCATAATACGCCCACGCCAAACTCGTCTAATACAAATTACATTAATAACATGCTGCATCATAAAAGTACATAAAATATTTTACATTTATAGGTTACAGCATTACTTATGTTGAAGCAGAAATACAGTTTAAATTTTTTATTTTATTTTATTTATAAGTTCGAACATCCGTTTATATTACCGGTTTTGCTGATCCCATCCTATCAACATGAAACGCGCCCAATGGAACTTAAATTTTTCAAGCCCTGCAACGTGAGTGTACCTGTACCATTTTAAGAATTCCGTAGTCCCATCACGTCCCTAACCACTTGCAGTCCTGTCCAACCAATCACCGGTACTATTTGGGGATGGGAATACGTTAAAACGAGCCAGTATTAGATAGTATTGGACGTTTTGAACGCCTGCGCCTGAATTTGTTTCAAATTTTAATCAAGGCAATATGTGACATGTATCGTTCACGCACATGTTTGAGTGCTATTCAATATATCACTAACCACTCACTTGCTTGTGGCAACCGCAGTTGCCAATTTCGCAGACTCCTAAACTGATGGTGGCAACTGTGGTTGCCAATCGAAGTATGGGCTGCCTTGATAATGAAAAATTAGAAGCTACCTTTTTTAAAATATGAAAGCAACTGAGTGGCTAACTATTAAATCCCGCTTTCACATTTCCGTTGAACGTAATAACAGGGTTTTGTAAAGGGAATGATTTATTTTATATTTTAACCAGCAAGACAAGTGTAAAGCTGTTTATGGTGTAGACTTACAGATTTAACGTGGATGAGGTAAGCTCAAATAACATTTTCACAATTAAAACCTTTTAACAAGACTGTACACGAAGTAATGACGCAACCGTAACTTTAACTTATCCACAACTTAAAGTTAAAGCGTCAAGAAAATCGAAAGACAGCAAGGACGAGCAAAGCGCTCAAACAGATGTGAACAAAGATGAAAAAAGTTTGAGAGATTGGGAATGGGAGATGATTACAGTACATAGAATGGAGTTGCGGCCTTCTTATGAAGTCGCATTTGTACTGATTCCGACTGTTTCCTTTTATACCGCAAAACTTTATGGTTCACTTGGGAAATAATATACATAAGAAAGTTTAATTTCGATTGCAACTTGTAATTTTTGTAATGATGTTTTTTTTCTTTGAGTTCAATGTTTTCTGATTTTCGTCATGGCTTTGTTTTTGATTGATTGGTTTTAAAGCCGATACCATGAGAAATATTATAATGGATTTCATAAATAATAGATTATGATTACTTATCTGTGAGTCTTGAGGTAGAATCTGTGATCAAATAAGTAGGTATGAATTTGGTAGATAGCTTCACAACCTTTATTTAAGATTATTTTAGACGGTGAAACAGAAGTAAAAGAGATTTCTTTTTGTATGTTTACCCATACGTATCACAAAGAATGCATAACTATTTAAAACAGCGTTTTTCTTTATCAACGTTTCTCAAATATGAATTAGGGAATTCTTTTAAGTGTCTCATATTATGTAAGAGCTCGTAGGATTACGATCGACCCTGTCTGAAGATCAGCGATGCCGCTGTGTGTGCCTTGCATGACACTGGTACCCATTTGACCTAACTGTAAACGTATCTAGCTTTAATTTGTCGCGTATTTATCAAGTATAATATCCTTTTCATGTATATTTCTGTGTAATCTCCTTAATAAATTAATAATCATAAACTAAAACCAGAAAGAAAAATAGAAAAACACAGCGTTCAGTAATTAAACGCAATTAGGAGCACACGTAACATAATCAGAAGCACAAAGGCTCGCGCAAAACAATAACTTCGCACCAGGTAAATAATGAGCGAATATGGCCGACGTGACAGACAGGGCTATGGAGATGACATATCTGGAACTTGATGACAATTCTCATTTCCGTCATAATTTCAAATAAAATCTTTAAATGAAATACGTCGTTGTCAGCTCTCACGTTTGCTGACTTAATAATACCTGCTAAGAGATATTCAAAAAAATATTTCCTCTTTTCATTTTTGTTTTGGGGTTTTTCATGTCGGTGACGTTTGATACGCGTATTAAATTGAAACTGAGACGTGGTTAAATGAAAGCCTCACAATAATAAGAAAGTGATATCTATCATAAATATTTTTATGATCAATTCAGTGGCGAAGGTGGATAATACTCGTACACGTGTATTATGCTTAAATTGATGATCATTGATGATATTTCCTTCAATTGATGCCCCAATAAATGAAGATGGGTGATCGTCGCTCAACCTTCTTTATTGTTGCATCGTTTGGTCAGTGAATCTCATCAGTATTTAAATACCCAATCTAAACACTTATGACATTTTAAATTTGGAAATATAATAGCATATCTTTTCTTTTCAATACTTTCTTAATACACACATTTTGAAACAAAGAAAATCAGGTAAGAATGTTCTTTGGTAACAAGGCCATGACTTTCAATAAGGTTACGAACTAGCTCAATATCTCTTTGTTTTATTCCGAAATCGTTTTACTACAAAAAAGGTAAAGCGCTAGTAAAACTGTCCTACACAACTGAGGTCATGGCAAAATGACTTAGTGCGGACACAGTAAATACAAAGCTCACAGCAGTACGATTCCGTACAAACATCCTATTAAACTTGACGCACTCACACAGCCACGCGTCGCTACAATAAACTTCAGCGTGCTTCGCGGACTCAGCGGTGCATCAGACACGTTTGCCGCGTATGTGTCGCGTCCAACTGTTTTTCAATGGAGTGCAAGTCTTAAGCCGCGTACGGATAACCCGTAGCCTGCTACGCGTAGTCGGTTACGCGTGTGTTTACGCGTACATTGGATACCTGGACGGACCGCTACGATCCACTGCCGGCGGCGCGTGCGCGAGCCAGTTCGCGCGGCACGCGTTCCCCTATAGTGTACGCGTAGCTGCAAGTACGGACATGGTGTTCCAGGACACGCGTAACCGACTACGCGTGCCAATGTACGCGCAATCCGTACGCAGCTTAAAAAGGTCTTAAGATACTCTAGTTGTGTTACTGTTTTAGTTAATATATTTACTGTTGTACGGAGCTGCGTCAGTTAAGTCTACTAGCACGTGTCCTTTTTAGGGTTCCGTACCCAAATGGCAAAAAACAAAACCCTTATGGAATCGTCATGTCTGTCTGTCTGTCTGTCTGTCCGTCCGTATCTCACAGGCATTTTACTCGAAAACTATAAGAAGTATTTCAAGTATTTTGTTAGCCGCGACATAGTTTTGTAATTAAATTACTAAAAAAAAAATATTTAGGGGTGCACTTCATACATAAAACGGAAAGTCAAATTTTTTTTTTTCATTGCAAGCACACGTGTAGCACATCAATCGATAGGCCTTTTAAAATAAAGCAACAACGGAAGGAGCAACGTTTCAAGTATTTTCATTTCATCGACAAGTCATTGCGTCGAGGACTCGATACTAGGTAATTTGAACCGAGGTCTTTTAATTGGTAGTTGACTTATTTCAATTCATGTCATGGCTTTCCATTTTGAAAGAAAGAAAGAAAGAAAAGCATTTATTTATGACAAACGCAGATAGAAATAAATAGTAAATAAAAAAAATAACCAACACTGTTTGCCACAAAAGGGCCACAGCTCAGCATGAAGCTGGCAAAGCCAGCGCTGTTCTTCCGTTGTGGCCCAGGTGCATGCCCCAGCTCGCCGACGACGCGGCTATACTAGCCGATTATTTACAGGTTTGACAATATTACTCAAATTTCAAAAAATATATATATTTAACAATATTATTGAATTGAATGTATGCAGACAAAAAGTAAAAAATTAATGTGCGTGCATACTACACTTAAACTATTCTTAATCTATAATACAAACTTGCAAAAACGAAACACAAACTACTAAGAAAATGCAGATACGATACGAACGAAACGTCACTGTCACTGACTGTCACGCCGACCAGAGACGAGAGAAGACATTATATTTACTAAAATTCCAATTTTAGATTACTGGACAAGCTATACATTAGCATTTCGGATCTTTTCATGTAATAATATTTATTCCGCATAAAATTATTATGATCTATATCTGAATCCCTAATAATCCGATGTCTATCCATCTCTCTCTTACTAAAAAAACTTAGAAAGAGAAGTATACTCGTAGTTCGAGCAAAATCGAGAGAGCTCGCGTGCCGTCTTGTGATAGCCGCGCAGCGGGGTGTCTATTTCTGGTCTGAGGGACACAAATAAACCCTAACCTAACCGACCTAAAACAGAGTTCACTTATGACAACCCATTTTTGTCCGCCCTGATATTTTTTGTAATAAACGATTTACACCAATGATTCTTAGTTTTAACATACATATTATACTTATTTGTATGTCACACCATTAACTACATAATTTGAATAATGTATAAATGTGGGAGTAGGACATATAAAATGTTATTAAAGTAATATAGGTACGTCGAAGAAATGAATTGCAATGTTTTGTAGTTGTGCCAATTAAGATAATTTGAAACAAATCAGCGATTGAGTAATATTTGTTGAATAGTATTTCTACGTAGTAAGATAAATTTAAATAAATAGTAGTTGAAATAAAATAACGCCCAACAATATTACTAGTACTAAAGTTTCGATGAATCGTCGATGAAATAATATTCGATGAAAAGGTTGTCGACAAAACAAGGGTACACCCATCTCAATGGATTAATGTCGAAGACATAATAACTCAACTTAGATAAAACTAGATTAATGTTAACGCAGTAAAGTTAAAGGCGCGGAAAAAGTCAAGGAGTACTAACAATGTACACATTCCCTTGTCCTGAGCATGTAAGTCAAATATGTGTATTATGTGTCGGTTGAAGGCTTCAACATTATCATTTATATTAACCAGGTTTGACATCAGGTCCCACCTCACAGACCGCAAGGCTGCATCTAGATAATCGCGATGAATGTTCTTGATAGGCCTGAAGATTATATGAAATGGCTTAGGTTTTTCAAGCTTATTTTTGAATTTGCAAACAACAAGGCAGTGCCCACAGAGCGTACCCACATGGAGTACGCTTACATTATTTGCACGTTAATCTACAATCTACGTCAAGTAGCGTCTGGCAAGTGATTGTAAAATGAGTGGGTTCTGTAACTAATTGTGTCCATTAAAAACAAGTCAAGAAATTATTTAATTTAGTACTTCTTGTGTCATTATTATTTAATAAACGTATATTTAAATCGCCTAATAATAGCAAATGGTCATAGGCAGGAATTGAACCAATAGTGTCGAAAATAGGATCCAAAACCAAAATTAGATCCATGGTCAATACGCCGTCCTGATCGCCAGTTTCTTTCCGTTAAGGGTCAATCAATCAAAAAACAAATCATAAACAAAACACTGTTAAACATATTCCGTCAAGCTACTCGTATCATCATTCATCTTTTCTATTTGGTCCTATGGTTGATTGGAAGAAAAGTTCTCTGTTCAATATCCAATTCTGCATGTTTGAGGACATTTTAGTGCGATAGTCACTTGCTTTCCTCACCGCAGTTCAGAAAGAGAGAAGAATTCTGCTGTCTCTTATCTGGACAGAAACCCTTACAGAATCTATTTCTTCAGCCCTCTGCGAGTGCTTTAGTATCACTGCTGCCTGATACTGGGATGGTTAATATATGTATGTAAATAATTTATTGTACATACACAAGACATAGGTAAAATACAGACAAATTAGGTTAACGCGGTACAACGCCAAACTTATCCCTGTAAAGGAATACTTATCTAATGAAGACTTTTATTTGCCATATCACAAAATTCTCATGGACTCGTGTCCTTTGATATTTTATAGGTAAGCCCCGCCCCACTGCTTGGGTACTGCTCATTCACCATATTCGTAGCTATAAACATATGTGGTGGCCATTCACTATCCTGCACCAGCGACCGCATTGGTAGCCCACAGGTCAGCCCCAAACATTAAATACATCGCTATTGTCGCACTAGAGAATGAACAGCTAGGAAATGATTTAAACTTCCAACATTTTCATTTCAAAGTTCAATATCTCAAAACCAGTTGAACCGAGTTTGTTGAAACGTAGGTAGCTAAGAACCATGTCAATAACGTCAGCTTTAAGAAAAAAAAAATCGCATTAAAATTAGCCCATTCGTTTGGGAGCTACGATGCCACAGACAGATACACAAACACACAGATACGTCAGACTTATTACACATACACACCCCTCTTTTTGCGTCGGAGGTTAATAAAAAACAATTCGATGAAGAAAAGGGAGAAAATAAGTGTATTGCATGTACAATTATTTGTTTTGTTACCGACAAGGACATTTATTTAGATAGTCAATAAATACATTTAGCTAACAACAAACAGCTGTGGCTTTCGCTATAATCACTTCATTGTCCACGAGGCAACGTAGCAACAAGCCGAAAATCTGAATTAATTTGGCGTGATCTTACCTATTATTTCAGTCTAAGTGGCTGCAGCACGCCGGGAAGCTGACACAAATTAATCCTATTTACCAGCCTGTATTCTGACGACATTGTAATAAGGTCGAAAGTGACCTGATTTTCCTATTATTATGAGACCGTTTGTGTAACGACGATTGCCCATTTTGAATATTCATAAAGCCCCAATAACGTTCTTCGGTGGAAATCACATTATTTCACTCTCATTTGTTATGTGCGTCGCTCTTTTGATGTAGGCAAGTATATTGCTTACATTATGTTTCGAGGTATTATTCGTTTTATAAAGAGTTCATGGCCAAAAGCAATTTCTTTTGGCCATGAACCCTTAGTGTTAACATACTGCAAGTAACGATATTGTACCGTTACTAGTGCCAATGTGCAACCTGCCTGTTTAGACTAAGGATCATCAACTGTGAAAAAGATTGACTTGGCAAATTATGCATACATTTCAGTTATATAAAAAAAAATACTCACCACATTATGAAGAATTAGAAGTATAAATACTTAATAACGCGACCACTTGCTGTGTAAGTACGAGTATGTTACCAGCAGGTCGGTCACGTAACGCATTGTACGTTTTTTTTTTATATGGAAAAATGAGACTTGACTTGTTACGTAATTACCCCTCTGAAATACATTCTGGTAGTGAGTAAGGTCTGGTAAGAAAAAAGCCTTGGCAGCTCTGGCTGTTGTGTTGAGGATGAGAGACCCGTGTTCGTCTTTAGCACAACAAATCCTCAAATCAATAAAGGGTCGGCAACCCACTTGTGATTCTTCTTCTCTTAGTAGGTAGACTTAGAAATGGATCGCGCATATTCAATTCGGTAGTAGTGAGCAATGTAGCAATAATTTCAAATAGATTTCAGACAACACTAACACTATCCGCGACTTTGTCTACTTATTGTTACCAAATTAAAAATAACCGTTATTCAGATAAACTAAATAAGCCAGTATCCCCTAATTTGTTCATAATGGGATAACATAATCCAATATTCCCTCGGTCACCATGGCCGCAATTGGCCACCTCTTTTAATTTGTCCAGCGAACTGACTATCGATAAACGGCAGCTTAGTTATACTGGGCCCATATTTACAAAGCCTATGGCCGACTCGCTTCAGTCTAACCAGTGTAAGTCTGACCTATGAATAAGCGTGAATGTTACTTAGCGTTCAAATATAATAGACGAGAGTAGTGAGTTAAATGAAGACCATTTGTGAATGATCGCTTGGGCGGGTGGGTGTGAGAAGGGTGGTTGTTGTCAAATTTCATGCACTAAGCTTTAGGACAGTACGAAGTGGACAGGTACTGTAAACTGCAAAAGTAACTAGCCTTTTAAGTGTTTTGTCGCATAAACATAAAAAGACGGTTTTAAAGGGTGTCTAATATTAGTAAAAGTGACCACTGCTAAAAAGCGAGCTCTATTTTTCTCTGCGTTTTTGGTTGTTTTAGCGCTTAATAAGTGTAATGCAAAGACACGAGTTAAATGGGAACTGAACGAAACCGATAATATAGTTACAGATGAGTGACCCGATTTATATGATGCTGGTTGACAACGATTTTTGTGTTAGGTCACTTCTGCAATTGGCGGGATTTTGTACTAACCAAGAACTTACTGATGTCGCCCAGGTTTCCTTACTGGTCAGTAACTATTCTGCCAGTATTAAATTTGCGAAGTAGTATTATATTGCGAGGATGCGGCGCGGTACGCAAAATCACTTTTTGTTGTTTAATTCGCGCGATGACGCGCATTTACTTGGCTGAGGGTTGACACAATCAGGCTGACGGCTTATTTAGTAATAATTTGCGTAAACTGTATAAATCAATAATTTAGTACATAAAAGGCCTTTTTGAATATAGGTAAGAGGATAATAAGGATATTTTAATAATAAACATTGAAGCTTGGCGTTGAAAAACTAGTTTTTTTTTAATATATATATAATGTAATGGCAGTGGTAGTACATTTTACTCGTACTTAAATCAATATTTATACCCCATATCTGTTAGTGCATATTGAAATACCATTACTGACAGATCCCATCACACTATTCCGACGCTATGCTACTCACACAAAATAAAATCCCTCTGTAAATTTTACGATAAACACGAACATAATCCAATTGTACGTGACTGTACACAATGCATTCCCGTAGACAGGGGCCATCCGTGGCCCGCTTTATCTTTACCATACACATCCTGATAAGAAGCTTACAGGCAAACTTAATAAGAGTTGACGGGTGAGCGGTGTTACGAGAATACACCTTTTGTTCTAGAAAACAAGGTTTAATTTGCATTATCTGACGAGACGGGTGGGTCACCAGGGCTAGGATGGTTGAAAGGCGCATGCATAGTAATGCTGCAGCGATATTTGGAAGTGAACATAATATTGGTACGTGCAGTTTCGTTGAAGTCTGCGGTTATGTTTTATGATCAGGCAGGTTCGTGTGTAGTTTGAGGGTATATGACAACTTAAACCTTGTTGATAAAACAAAACACGATTCGAGTTTCAAAAATATCAGACAAATTAGGATATGTCCGTATTCCATAAATTCAGTGGTGTACTCGTACATATAATTAGTAGTAAACGATATGATACAGAGAAAGAATATAATGGAAAAATAAACCATCTTCGTCTGTAGCCCCCGACAGGACTCGAACCTGCGACCTTTCTATTAACGCTAGACTGCTCTACCAACTGAGCTACGAGGACAGTGACGCAAGTTGTATATTTTTCCACTATATTCCCGCTAAGACTAGCGCCCTCTCTGTATCGAGTTAAAGACTTGTTTCACAGTCTTGGCACCACTCTAATGGGCGAGCTATGCGCTCGCTCCATTCTAATCGAACCACATCAGGTAGTTTCGGACTTAGCGAGAGAGATGGCGCTGGTGTACCCACCGGTACACCAGCCTGGTGGTGTGGTGGTGGTGGTGGTGGTGTAGTCTTTAACTCGATACAGAGAGGGCGCTAGTCTTAGCGGGAATATAGTGGAAAAATATACAACTTGCGTCACTGTCCTCGTAGCTCAGTTGGTAGAGCAGTCTAGCGTTAATAGAAAGGTCGCAGGTTCGAGTCCTGTCGGGGGCTACAGACGAAGATGGTTTATTTTTCCATTATATTCTTTCTCTGTATCATATCGTTTATAAAATGATCGGGGTAACTTCCTCGTTAAAAATAACATGAAACAAAAATATTTAATTAAATAATTTGTTTCGTGAAAAGGGTATAATTAGTAGTACCTGAGAGAGCTTGCGCTTGCTTGGCATTTTCCATGTTTTTCGGAAACAAGACCTATCTAGATTGAATATTCACCCACGTTGACATGTTGCAAGTACCGTCAATATCGTAAGAGCCGCTTTGAGAACCCCTATACCAACTTACACAAATTAATTAGTAGATACTTAGGCAGGTTAGTCTCTGTACGCAGGATATAGGATGGTGCTTACGGAATTTTGTCAGAGTTGTATAATTTATTGTTCGTTGAAGGGTTTTGAGATCAGATTTACTCCACCGGATTATGCCAAAAGAATATGTCAAGATGGGGACTGCATACGTGGTGACTGCTTTCACTGTATTGCGTGAATTTAATTGGGTTTTAAGTATCGAATTAAGCGTGTGCTTGAACTGTACCTTTAATTTAGTTTTCGTTTCCTTTTAATGAATCCGTTGAAATAACCTAAATACTTATACCCTTATTATTATACAAAACTTTACCCGTAATATTAGAGGAACTTGTCTAATAATTATACAGCTAGCATTCCTTCACAGAACCAAAGGAATTTTAACACGATTTGTTTTCTAGGCAATTTGCTATTCCTGATGCCTAAAGCGCAACCTAACTACGGTGACATCTGATTAGTCAATTTAAATCGGAGCCTCAATTTGGAAACCGCCAACTCAAGTTCCATCCTTTTTCAATATCATAGCGTTGCACTTCCACACACTAGGCTACGCGATTACGTAAAAAGGAGTGCACGAATCGAGATGATTAAAATCTTATTTCAATACATCAGAACGCGTTCCAAAATTGAGCCATAGATTGGAAAATAAATCTCTTTTAGATTCGCAAAAAAGCGCCTCTAGATTCTGATCTAGCTGCTAGTGAAGGAATGGATGAATTGAATTGATTGAGTACCTCGGAATGAATTTAAGTATTTTGTAGTGAAGTAGTGCTTCGGTTTTTGAGCATTGGTTTCTGTGAAATGAGTTTTATTGAATTTGCGAGTAGTCACGGATATTATTGATGTGACTCATCGTATCAGCCGAAAGACGTCTACTGCTGGACATAGGCCTCCCCCTAAGAGTGCCAAAGTGACCGGTCCTGCGCCACCCGCATCCAGCGGATATTGATGTGACTAGCACAGGTTTATCATCATCATCACTACATAGTATAAAACAAAGTCGCTTCCCGCTGTCTGTCCCTATGTATGCTTAGATCTTTAAAACTCGCAACGGCGGTTTTTTTTTAAATAGATAGGGAGATTCAAGAGGAAGGTTATATGGTTATGGTGGGTTGGTTATGTGGTGGTGGTATATGGTTTATATGTACAATACAGAACCTGCAATGCAATATTAGCAGGACTCAGACGGAGCTACGGGATAAAGTTCAGAATGGTGGCCCATTCTATATAATGGTACTAAGTACCATAGTAGTAATAATAATACCATAGTACCATTGGCACTCTTTGGGGGAGGATACTAGTTGCCAAATTTGCTGGTACTACTTTGTTTGCTAATGAATACAAAACATTGAAATATTTTTAATTGCCCAATTGTGAACATTACACACTATATTTTATTATTATTAAAATCGGGATCTTATTGCCTGGCCGCTCTTAAAACGGACTGTGAGCAAAGAAGAAAAAACTGGAAATGTAGAGTAGCAGCACTAAAATTTTACATGAGCAGCAGAGAACAATAACCAATGGCCGTTGGAGAAAGTAGGGTGCAATTATTTGACACTGACGAACTGTAAAAGAGCTAACCTGTAATTAAAGACAGGGCTAGTAAATATTGAATGCAACTAAAGTTACAACCACTAACATCAAAAACAAACACAAGCATGCTTAATTAATTAGCGTCAGTTTTACTCAGTTTCGTTAATCCTATAAATAAACGTAAAATAAAATTCAAACCGAACACACCGCGATCCAAGTTAACTCAAAATCACAGCTATCACGGGCCCGATCCATCATGTGGGAGAGAACAGCCCATAACAAGGCTTATTCGTATTAATTAGTACCGACTTATAACCCCTTACTGATGTACAAATATGCGTACGAAGTTTGGCAGCCCGCAGTCCCTCGGGCCGAGATTAACAACTTGAATGCGAATTGGTTGCCACAACTGCCTACGTGTTAAGATATCTTAGGTAGGTTCTTCAAGTCTGAGATAGTTTGTACAAACCACATCGTGCCACTAGTAGTATGCCTCGTTCAACAAATTCGTCTACGTTTATTCGATTGTCTAGTATATCAAAGAAAAATATTTTACTAGTATTACTTATTTCGTTCATTAATACAATGATATAACAACTACTCTATTTTTTGTTTCGCGTTATCTTCCTGGAAATCTCATGACGATTAGACAAAAAGTTACTTTTTCACCTCAAGTTCGGCCCTGTAATTTTTAAAGAGCTTTAAATATCTAGGTCACGTTATAACGCACAATTTGAGTGATGATCTGGATGTTGAACTTGAGGCCAGGGCATTGGCAGTGATGTCGAATATGCTGGTCCGCAGGTTTGCTCGATGTTCCCCTGATGTTAAAATCGTTCTATTTAAGGCCTATAGCCAATCATTCATGTATGTTTTTTCCATATCTCAGGACCATGGGGTCCTGGATTTTTAGAAGATATGCTTGGGGCTGAGGGTGGCAGCGCAGAGGCCAAAGGGCAAAAAGAATCTAAAGCTAGGGATACACATGGCAGATACCATCTCTGAGCGGTGATGGTCCCCACCAGGTGCAAAGACTATTGCAGTGCAATACTGTGCTGCGATGGAAACTAAGGTCATGGGTTATTGGGGTGAATGGTGGGTGGTCTGGAAAATGGGTTATGGGAGGAGACTAGCAGACACCTGCCGTGACAATCAGTCCCAAAATTGTGAAAAGGCAGGCGGTGACTCGCCAGCTCGCTAAGTGGGCCCCACAAAACAGTCGCACGCACAGTGCGACAATGGAGCAACACGTCTGAGCGGCTGTGAGGTTGTCGAGAGGTGAGCCCCGAGATCCCGGTAATCCCGTTCAAGGGCTGCCGGCGTTATGACACTTAACACTTCCGCTCTTGCGACTCCACTCTGGCTGGCCGGTTAAGGCAAGCACAAAAGCGAGGGCCAATTCACTCTGGAGGTTAGCGGTCCGCGGTGTCGCCACTCACCGTCAGCTCGCCACACGCTGCCCCGCGAGCTTATTTTTATTATTACTAAGCCACCATTTTTCTAATCTTATTGTAAAATAGTGTAGGCTATATACAGTATAATAAGAACGCATATGGAAGTAGTGCTAGTTATACTCGTGATAATTGTTCGCGTATCAAATCATATATTATTTTTGAGTTTAATGATTTATGGCTTTATTTTATTTTACCATGTATATTATGTGTTTATTTAGCAAAAGGCCATAGTCGTGTTTCCATAGTCATCATCATAAACTTAAGAGCCGGGCTCTTGTCGGTGGAGTAATTGCCATTATATTCTTATCTCTGCCACTGTGTTGAGCTCTTGATACGACATTAGGCCAAGGTGTGGACTATTCTGAGAAAAAAATATACTGTTACTACTTCACAACCAAATAAAAAATAAAACTATCGTTTGTTTTTCTTTCTTCTTTTTTATATTTACTTAATCGTATGAATCGCCATAGAGAAAATAAAACATTATTATTATAAAAAAACAATATGGTAACTAGTTTTAGTTTTTTGGGTGCTGATGCAAATCTAAAGAAAGAAATCATTTCAAAATTTGAAGCAAATCGCTTGAATACATCCCGAAAAAATCATAAGTCAAAAACTGTCACAAAGTAGGGTGTTAATGGTCAGCATGACATATTATTCACTATAAGAGATACCTACTCACAAAATAAACCCGAGTCCATTTGATGGGCTACTATGGAAACCGAACAACACATCCCGATTTTTATAGGCTTGGTAGTATCAACATGTACTTAAGTAATGCGGTACGGTGTGATACGGTTTCATAAACTTGATACGGTCATGGTGTTATTGGCTTGTGGTGGTAGGATTTCTGTATAACAATGACAAGACCACCAAGTTATGTGTATTGGTATTAAAGAAGAGACACAAACACCTGTATCTAAATAATAAACTATTATTATGAAAAAACTAATACATTATGTTATGTTTTACATGACGGTTTTCTTCGAGTAACCTTTCAGGTGAGTTTCGTTAAACGTCTGTTGAAATAATTAATACCTACTTATTATTAATAATTTATTGTATTAAAAAGCAAGTAGGTAAGTTATATTGAAGCCACGATTAACGACTAATAAATAAATAAATAAATAATAATAATAAACCATTTATTTCAGGCATCCAAGGTCCATAGTTACAAATACCTTAAATATTAACATACATACAATTATAAATTTAAAAACTCATTACTAATGTATCGATTATTGCAAAACCCCAGGCTTTTATCTAGAAAACAGCCTATTTCTGTTTAATTTTATCTTAATCAATTATTTGCGCTCGTACAGCCAGGCATTGGCATCGAACACTAACTTTAAATTAGGTTTAAATCAATCAATGTCAATTGTGAGCCCAGCCGTGTCAATATTGTCTCAATGGAAATAAATTGCGTTGAAATAGTTTCTAGTTTAAAACTCGGGCATAAAAACGTCTATTTAGAAATGGTAAAAGGCCATGATTTGACTCTTCGCCGTCGAAACTACCAAAGAAAATCAGCATTTGCAACCATTTATACATTGTATTGATAAATAAAACGCGTAAAAAAAAACATAACAAGAGTTGGACCGGTAATATCTACCCATTTTTCCACGACCGTCATGAAAGGCGTGTAATGTTTTCAGGGTCGACGTATGTAGGTATGTAAGATTTTTTATTCCACTAGAACTGCTCAACGCCTTTAGAATCCTTACGTCAATGCGGGTAACTAGGCTATATAAGTACAATACAAAACAATATTTATTTATTCATTTATTAATATACTATGGCGGATTATGTGACCAATATTATGTGAACTGCAGTTTTTTTCATCGTTTTCATTTTGAATTGTCTTTCAAAATGCCATGCTTGCCATACCATGAACGCAACGATGTGCCCATCTGTTTGCGGTTGCAATCGGCCTATATTGCATCTAAACCACGGTTTCAATACCCGCGCGATTATTATTTTGCGACACCAATCGATTAGCCCGTGCACACCCTGTGATTAACTCTGCATAATTACTGTTAAAATCTATAAAATATAACCCACACCACATGTATGTAACATGCTTGCTGCTTTTAATTGTAACAACATTGTAACAACGTACACTTCACCCCCAAATAATCCTAAATAAAGCCGCACTTTGCTCAAATTTTAGAACATAAAGTACATTGAGCCTGCACAATTTATGATAGGACATGTGTGAAATGTTCGCGGTTTTAATATCAGCTCTAAATTAGAGCGGTCCGCAAATTGGCTTCGTTCGACGCGTTAATTTAGTTTTATTGTTTTCAACTTGTATCTTGCTGTGTTTACACTTTCGAGTAACGACATTATGTCACGACATAAATACCTACGTACTTACTAATAGAGTCGAGGTTTACTTTGCTGATTATCATCATATTCATTATTATCAGCCCGTAATCGCCCACTGCTGAGCATGGCCTCTCTTCGAGTACGCCACCCATTCCTATCCTGAGCTAATCTTATCCAATAGTGACCCGCGATCTTCCTTATATCATTCACCCATCGAGCTGGTAGACGACGCTCCTTTTACCTAAAACCAATCACCTTAAACTTTGCTGATTATTAGTCGGATTCCAAGGACACTGTGTTTGGATGTGTTGGCAATGTTATGTATGGGAAAAGGAAAACTGCTTTTTTTTTTTTTTTTTTTAATTTATTAACACTTAAACTACTAATGAATAGGTCTATTTGATTTGGGTGGACAGAGGCAAATTGGAGATTTGACGTCACATAATTCAACTTAAACGAGGATGTTGTTCTAAGTATTATGGTTACCAACCGTCCAAAAAATTTATTCACACTTTCATTTTAGCACTATAATCTGTTTTTTTTTAAATTAAATACGTTTAATTTAATCCAATTCCTCGATTCACTCGATTAGCTCACCTAAGAAGGTAATGAAATTGTAAGTAGAATCTCGCAAAACAACTTTCTATCCTCATACTCCAGTTTTGATGAAAAGTGTCGTCACTGGGACGAAGTTGTTACAGTACCTAAGCCAGTATTTGATTAACTGAACTAAGATTAATAATACTATGTAATACACCAACTCAATTCCATTTCAATCAGCATTACCGGTTTCGATTAAACGAAAAGACGTAGGGTGGAGATAAAAACTCTTATTCCGTGCCATCGCACAAATCCCGAAACACGTCAAGTATGATATTAAATTATCTTCGGCAGGATGATGTTCTCTCCAAGAATTTAGTTTCGCTGACTCGATCCGATTATGTCTGTTTCAAAAGCCCTTGGTATTAATCGAAAGCGACAGTTTAGGCAGTGAATCGTTTGGCAAGGGGGAATGTCTAAACTTGAACACGAGTTAACTGTAGCGTTTAATAAAATATTTAGGTATTGCAAATTAATGTGATACTTCTTGACGTTATAAGATTTTTTTTTTCCAACACTTTTTGGTAGGATGGGCCACCGCGTTTACGAGTTATATATGAAAAACTAAAAAAAGGAACCTTTACACCCCCCCGACCCCTACCCGTTAGCTCATCCCCATCATTACTTTTACTATTTTGTTAAACACACATTTATCTACAACTATACTAAAATTCGCTTATAGACGAATTATTTCCCTATTTGGCAGTATTTAGTCTTCGTTGGGTGTGTGCTTATACACGGTGATTTTTAATCCGTGATCAGGAGTCGAAAAATATGAATTACCAGCCAGAACAGATTACAATGGATGAGGTCTCATGCAATTACATCAATGGTTAGTCCATTAATGATAATGTTAACATCAATATCTACTGAATGTAAGGACCCTACATTTTTCGAAGTTAAGTCAAATTTCGGCGATTTGGCGGGAAATTTACGTCAATAAACTTTAATAGCTACTTCTCACGTGTGTGACAATTGACAGTTTATTACTTACTCTTAATTTAATAATTAGACACAAGTCTTTAGAGGTTTGTTTATGAAACTAAATTTTCAAGGTATTTATTTTCATAGATTTAAACAATATAGGGTGACAATGATTTTTAATCTATATATACATATAAAAGAAGACTTCCTGACTGATTCATCATCGCACAGCCGAAACTACTGGGACTAGAAACTTAAAATTTACCCAAGAACTTCCTTTTATGACCTAGGCAAGTGATAAGACGGGATTTTTGTAAATTCCATCCCTAAGGGGGTTAAATAGGGGTGCAAAGTTGTATGGGGGAAACTTTCTTTTTTGAACTAGGGACTTAAAACTTTGTAGGAAGATTATTTATTAGAATACAAAAAAGTACTTTCAGCGTTTTATAAAATTTTACCCCTGAGGGGGGTTAAATAGGGGTGCAATGTATGTATGAGAAAACATTATTTTTTGAACTAGAGACTTGAAACTTTGTAGAAAGATTACTTATTAGAATACAATAAAAGTACTTTCTGCGTTTAAGAAAATTCCACCCCTAAAAGGCTTAAATAGGGGTGCAAAGTTTGTATGGAGGGAACTTTATTTTTTGAGCTAGAATCTTGAAACTTTGTCGAAAGATTACATATTAGAATACAAAAAAGAACTGTCAGCGTTTTAGAAAATTCTACCCCTAAGAAGGTTAAATAGGGATGCAAAATTTGTATGAGGGAAACTTCCGTATTGAGCTAGAAACTTGAAACTTTGTAGACGGATTACTTATTTGAATACAAAAAAAGAACTATAAAGGTTTTGGAAAAATTCACCCTGAGGAGGTTACATATGTGTGCAAAGTTTATCAGAGCAAACTTTATTTTTTGAGCTAGACTAGAAACGATGTAGAAAGATTACTTACTAGAATACGAAAACAGTAAGTACTTTCAGCGTTTTAGAAAATTCCATCCCTAAAAAAAAATTGTGTTTAAAAGGTATGCAAGGTTAGGATGACAATCACTTATTTTGAGCTAGACTTGCAACGTTGTAGAAAGATTACTTATTAGAATAAAAAAAAAACACTGTGCGTTTTGGAAAAATCCCACCCCTAAGGGGGTTAAAACGGGATTCAAGGTTTATATGGAGAGTAAGAAAATATAGTAAGAGCTTTGTAATGTCAGTCTTAGCCTGTATGTTACAAAACTGATTCCAGAGTTTTTTTTTTAATTCATGCCCTATCGGGGTTAAAGGGGGTTCAAAGTTTTTATGGAGGAAAAAGTAATTTTAAAAGTAAGAGATGTTTTAACTTTGGTCTTAAACTGTTTATTAAAAGACTACAAAACAGATTTCAGCGTTATTTTTTCATGCATCCCCTAAGAGTTTAAAGGGGGTTCAAAGTTCGTATAGATCAAGACAATTTTTAAAGTAAAGCATTTGTATCTTAAATTTTAGATGCTGTTTAAAACTAAAAAACATATTTCAAAGTTTTTTGAAATTCATGCCCCAAGGGGGTTAAGAGGGGGTTCAATGTTTATACGGAGAGCAAGATATTTTTAAAGTAAGAGACTTTTTACTTAGGTTTTGGACTGTTTGTTTAAACTTTCACGATTCTCACACATTATTTATACTAAACGGGACTTAATCGCGTATAATTAACTTATTTTATTTACCTCACTGAGGTCTCCCGACGTTTCGGATGTGTTGCAACATCCATGGTCACGGGACAACTGGCTTGGATGTTGCAACACATCCGAAACGTCGGGAGACCTCAGTGAGGTAAATAAAATAAGTTAATTATACGCGATTAAGTCCCGTTTAGTATAAATAATGTTTGTTTAAAGATTAGAATACGATTCCAGCGCTTATTTTTATCCATCCCCTAAAGAAGAGAGGGTTAAAAGTTTACAATAAGAGAATTGTAACTTCGGGTTTAGACTGTTTAAAAACTAGAAAACGAATTATAGTGTTTTTTTTAATTCATCCCTTAAGGGGGTTCAAAGTTTGTATGGAGAGCAAGACATTTTTAAGGTAAGAGATTTGTAACATCTGTTTTAAACTGTTTGAAATTGATTCATATGGGGGTTAATAGTAGATTACTGCAGAGGCCGTGAAGTAAGGGATTGCTGGACGAGATTGGGGTAGACGGCCGAGTCGTAGACGAGGCCGAATACAACGAGTCCAGCAATCCCTGTTACGGCCGAGGATTGTATAGTACTTTTCTCAAACGATGTGAGGAAATATTAAAATTAAAATAAATACTAGGTAATCAATTAAATAATAGGTAATTTGCGCCTTTTTTATTTTTTAAACATGCCATTTGAACAAGCCGTTCGAGTACCATGTTTAACCGCACATAAAGTATAGTACTTCTTGGCGTAAGGCCAAGAAGTAATGTAGGGAGCCATAAACAAGAAACTTCACGTCTTCATTTCGTGATATTAACGCGTACATTTCCGAGCATGTTTGAGAAAAAGATATTACTCCCCCTAAAGGGCCTAAGAGGAGTTGGAAGTTTGTACGGGGAACAAGACAATTTTAAAGTAAGGAAACTGTAACTTCGGTTAAATTACAGCTTTTTTTTTAATTTATCTTCTAAGGAGGTTAAAAGGGGTTGGAAATATGTATGACGAACAAGTAATTTTTGAACTAAGGGAATTCTTCGGTCATACATGGGTATAATAATAATAATAATGCATACTGTAGTGAAAATTGAATAAAAGGTTCACACAAGGATACGAACGTAATTTATTTTTTATTTTCCTAAAATTATTACATTTAACTGCGGCATAGAAAACATCACGACCCGAACGCGATCAGGTTTATTAGATCATATTAAATAACACTTTGCAATACAATACCGAACGTATAACCGTGCTCTGGCCGTTGCTGCGGCACACGATTGGACTATGATAGACAAAACATGGTGATTTACGGTCGACAAACCAGCACGACAATAAAAAGGGATGTAAAACGACTGGGTTCGACGAGATGTTAAGTGTTGGTAAAGGTTGTGTGTTGACTGAGTGTATGGGGCCTATATGAAATCCAAACGATCGTTCTGACAACTTCGGCGGTAAAGGGCCTTTCTGAATTTTGAGGGTTTTACAGGAGAACGGAAGGCATCGATCCCATCTTAAGGTCGGAGGTTTGACAATCCAATGGCGGCACGGTATGGTAGAATATCACGGGTAATAGTCACATTAAAAAAGGACCCTAACGTTGACCGAAGGTCAAACAAAAAGGAATACACGCCGAACTCTCGGGAGTCCTTTAAACGCGACTTAACTCCTGGCGGCGTCTCCGACGGAGGTTCTCCCGATCAAGAGCCGGAAGCGCTGGTAAGCGGGACAGTCCGATCGCTTCTCCCTCCGGCTCGCAGACTCCGGATGATGGCTCTCAGCGCACTCGAACTGGCATCAGTCCTCGGGCAACAACCACCGCGAACTTAGGCTTGGGGCCTAAACCCGGAAGCTATGAAACAAAATTTCACAATAAATACTTCTACTCCACTGTCTAGACTAAAAGCCAAAAATCAACCACAACCGATAGGCGAAAATGCTTACCCAGTGTGCTAAAACAGCACCCGGCCTTCAGAAAAAAGCGGAAACTCTTTCGTTTCCCTCTGTGTGTCAACAACCACAACTGGTTCCACCACCGCCCGGCGAGCTTCGCCTCAGGGCTTGAGAAAACGCTGATGCACTAGCGCGAAAACTGTTGTTCTTAACACAAAAAACTGTGGACGAGGAACTCGGGTCTGTACCCTATACACGGTACACAACGCTTCACACTTTCAGCTAATAGACCAACGGAAAAATAACAACACTTCACTCTCCAAGAACTATTCTCTTTGACTCCCATTTGTTTTCTGATGATTTGACAATAAACAAGAATCATTCTCGAACAATCAAATTCAAATTTCAAAAACTTCTTCCAATTTCATTCATAAAAACCAGACAGCACCAAAGCAGGCAAACCCGACGGTAAAGTTGTATATAAGGAAAATGCACACCATCGGAAACGCGCCTTGTGCGACTACTGAACTTCAGTAATAATGCGCTAGATGGTGCTGCAATATAAGGCAAACAGTCATACGAATTTAAATAGTTCTGCAAGGATGAATGCAATTAATGCTGCAGATTATCCCCTGAAAAGACAAAACAAAACAAACACACAACTCGAGATCCCCCTATAAACACATTTAAATGCCCACAAGGTATTGCAAGAATAATCCTAAAAACTAACACTACGATTCATCATCCAAACTCTCGATGGAGTGGCACGTGATCGCTCCACTTGCCTAACGACTAGGCTAGAGGCAAGGGGCAGGAAAAAATCCGGAAAAAATGCTAGAAGTTCCTCGCCTACAAAGGGAGGTTCATAGCGAGTTGAAATCGAGGAAAACCAAAACAACACTCACCAATGCGATTGCCACGCACAAAGGTAGGAAACCGAATGTTGACCCACAAAATTTATTTACTGCGGCCAACAATTCCACCTAAGGAACAACTACTACCTAGCAAACACCTAAGATAACACCGAAAACTAAATTACTTATACACCAAACAAAGAACAACGAAGATCAACCAACCCTAGACGCCTAGAACGAACTTAAACCTAACCTCAGCTAAGAGGGAAATAAACATTTAAAGCCATGATTGAGAACCGAAGTTCACAACCATTTGTCTTGTCCGTGAAATACTCGTAAACCATGGCCCACAGGCTTATGCGGAACGCAAGGAACCGTAAATAAGTGTCGTTGTCCGGATAAGTATTCTTCCCCGACGGGGTGATACAATATTTCAACTGTCGAGTGCTAGCCCGCAGACAGTGAATGAGCGATCTCGAACTATGTCGAAGAAAGTAGTCACAAAAAGTCCCAATCCAGCTTAAAGCTGAAACAACGTCACGTCCGGCAAATATATGCTACATTAGCCCTAACCTAAACACATTAACCTACTTTAAAACTAAGAGTTGACCTTCGCTGAGTAGATAACAACATTAACCTAATACCTTCATTTGAACTGTTGGTTGGATGTAAGACACTAACAATAACAAAAAAAACCGCTAACAACACCAGGTCACGACATTATAAGCTAAATCCGACCATCGATGACCTTTTCAATCGACGCCCTGACCCATAAGCCTATAATGAAGAACTGTTGTGTGGAGCGCGAACGCAAAATAAGGCCTAAACAGAGGAGCGAAAAAAATTAATAATGACGTGCAGATTGTCTTTCAGAATTTAGAGGGAAAGCGCAAACGCAAAATAAGGTCTAAACAGAGCAGCAAAAAAATTAATAATGACGTGCAGCTTGTCTTTCAGAATTTAGAGGGAAAAAACAAAAAATCGATTTAAAATAACCTAAGGCGACCAAACTTCCTACTTGAGGATGTCTTTTTCGTGATATGTTCCAACCACCTGGGTCTCAATATCAACGAGCTCATAAACCTGAGGAGAAATTCGCCTCACGACCCGACACTGGATAAAGCGTGGTGCGAACTTACCACCCCTAGCTTCGTCCATTGTCCGGCGCTGAAAATTCCTGCGCCAAACGATTTGACCCACAGCCAGTCTCAACGACTTATGACTCAAGTTATACTTTACCGCATTGCGGTGGAAAGCCATGACCAAAGCATCAGACACTTTCGCGTATACTTCACGTAGAGTGCGGAGATTTTCTGCTCGTTCGACCTGGCTGAGCCCCACCTCCTGGTTCTCAACCTGACCTGCAACTAACTGTCGGTCTACCTGCACCTCGCGTCCGTACATTAAAAAGTTAGGCGAATAAGAGGTCGCCAAGTTGATGCATGAATTAAGATACAAGGCTACTCTCGGAAGATGACGGGGCCAACTACCCTGGTCACCAGCCACCAGAATGCTCATCGTTGTAATGACAACTTGGTTGTACCTCTCCAACCAAATTTAGCTACAAGTATTTAAAACTTCTATTTTGTGGCACTGCAAGTGTTTTGTACTGTGGATTTCACGAAATTATTGTACTTGCAGTGCAAATTAGTGAGATTACAACCTCCGGAAGGTGATTCTGAGTGTTTGGTACAATTTAATTTGGAAAATAGTTGAAGGCAAATTTAAGCCACATATTTGATTGATTGTAATTTGGGAAGCCTTTCATAGCTTGTTGTTAGGTAATAAGGCATTTGTTTTATTCAGTTTGCTATAAGCGGCCAAGGTTGCTAAGAATATAAGCTAAAATATAAGGCTACCATAAATATTAGTTGTAAGCTAGATTATTGTAGAAGTGATGTAACTAGCCAATTATAGATTATAATTTGAGCTTCCACTGCGTTTTGAGAATCTATATTGGTTGTTATTGTAAGGCATTTCTGTAATTGAGTTGATATTTGGTTTTGATTCACTAGGGTGACCAAGAGATTGGAATTTCCACATTAATTAAATTAATTTTAATTTTCTCTGGTATTGTTGGAAATTAATTTAAAATGGGATCTACACCTAAGGCTAAGATCCAGTCTGCACTGCGTTGGTTTTCATCTGCAGCAGCTTTGGTTAACAGAAATGACCGGGAGGAGGCTTTGTTGGCCCGGTACGAGGAGGTGTCAGACCGTCTTAAGGCTGTGGAGTTCCAGGTTGAACTCTACCTAGCGGAGCCCGGCCGGACGACCCCGAAGGCCGAGCAGGTGGAGCGGGACTTTGAGCAATGTATGGATTTTGGGGACAGGATTGTCGAGAGGGCTTCTAAGATACTGCGGGTTCGGAATGGTGCGGCCCGGGACGTTCCGAAACACGCAGTTATCTATAACCCAGGGTTGGCAGCGCGCTTGCCAGCCATACAGATCTTCCGAGGAGACCTGGACGAGTGGACCAGCTTCATCGACCTCTTTGAGAGCTTGGTGCATGCCCGGACGGACCTGCCAGCGGCGTTGAAGTTGGCGCAGCTGATGTCTGCTCTCGTCGGGGAGCCGCGCGACTTGATCGCGCATTTGTCGGTCACCGACGACAATTATGAAATCGCGCGCACGTTGCTGAGGGACCGATACCAGAACGTGCGGCGACTTGCGGATACTCTTATGACTAAGATCTGGAATATCCCTCGGATCGCTCAGGCTTCAGACATCCGGCTGAAAATGCTGAATCCTGTTTTGACAGCGACCAAAGGGTTAGAGAACCTTGGTTTGCCGGTGGACCAGTGGTCCTACATACTGTTGAATTTTTTGTTGAACCGGCTGCCGGCTGATGTACGGGCCAGGTTTGAGCACCGGTATGGTGGTGAAAGTGCTCAGCATCTGCCGACCTTCACCAATCTTATCGACCAATTGGAACTTGAGTGTCGACGGGCCGACACCTCGGATCTACCTCCACCCCTGAGGCCTCCTGGCTACCCTTAGTAGACATACAAAAATATTTTTCTTTAATACTTTATGCAAAACTTAAGCAGAAACGTCTGTTGATGATTTTTAAGATATTTATGTTTGTAAAAACGGAGTTTTCAATTGAGATTTAGCATTTTAACTGTTACCTTTTAGGCTTAATCCTTGAACGGATTTAGATGACATTTTCCGTACAGATAATTTGAGACCCTTGGAAGTATAAAGGATAG
The DNA here is from genome assembly GCA_947578815.1 of Epinotia ramella. Lineage (NCBI taxonomy): Eukaryota > Metazoa > Arthropoda > Insecta > Lepidoptera > Tortricidae > Epinotia > Epinotia ramella. The sequence continues at coordinate 12,465,456 of OX388213.1, read as the reverse complement.
TTTTTATCTCGGAAATCATCCCTTAAAATGGTAGAAGTGTGTTTGGGACAGCGATAATTAAGATTGCGCCTAACATAATTTAATAGCAATATTTTTTCTAAGACGATAACAAGTTCTACGCAGACGAAATTGCGGGCAACAGCCAGTTATATATAAAAAAGAAAGTTTGTTTTAAATAACTACGAGTTAATCGTGATTGGCATCAAGTACTGAATTAGAAAATAATGTTCCTGATCACGAATTATCACCGTGTATATGCATACTGTTATGTATGTATATGTATGTGTACATATTGTTTCTGGATACATTCTCATAACGACATTATTACATACGAATTTACACATAATTTATTATAATTAACTGCCATAGAAACAGGTTCCGACCACACAGTCAAACAAAAAAGAACAAGGCAAACAACAATTTTAATTAAATCATAAAGTTTCGTGCTAATATACGAAAACAACCTTTTATTCAATCTAACTTTTAGAACGAATAGGGCCCGGTAATTCGGTGTTATTTCCTTATTAATGTGACTCTGAAAGTTAGGGGTCGGATTAAAAACTCTCGTGAGACCTTACGCCCTCGCAATTACGTCCGAGGGGCAATAGGACCCGCGTTGTCTCCTCTTGCAAATTGAGATGTATCATTATTGGTGTACTGCTGGGTATCGGGATCGGGATTCTCACAGAGTATTTCGTTGCGGAGGTCCACTTCATTATGGTGCTATTGTGCGATCGGATCCCTGGGGAGGTTAAAGAGGCCTGTCTAATGCCCTATTAACAGTATAAGTAAGATAGATAATGTCTTAATAGTATATTTGTTTGCACGTTATATTATTACGTAGCAGGTAATATCAATTGAATGTCTTTTCGCATTGTAAACCGGGCGACATGACCTTTGTATTTTATAATTTCAAAACGGTAAAAAAATGTTTTTTTACCAGAATGATAAAGTGAGATACGTACTAGATAGTTTGATCGTGTTTAAGTCAGACTTTAAGCATTCATCCCTCTCTTAAATTGATTATGTACGTGGAAAAGGGACGATTTTTTATAACGGAAATAAAGATGACCCTATCATATTAAGGGCAGCTCAGGGACTTGTTCAAAAACTTTTTAAATAAATAGCCCATCAATTAACATCGTCTGTGACAAGGGCTTTCTGCGTGAACTTTACATTATAAAGTAATCAATGTTTAAAAATAAGACCACAACTTTCTATGAAAATAATATTAAATATCGAGTTAAATTGAATTTACTGCGGTGCATCCATTGGGAATAGAAGCGTAATAGCCAATAGCTCGCTTCTTATTGGCCGCGATCTTCAGGCTTAAGGAACTTTTATTTTCTTCAGACATTCCTATTTTAAAGTTCCAATACTTGGAGCACAGCTAAGTGGTCAAATCACATTCACACTGCACTAAGTGAATGCACCGCGTCGTTTATGAAGGACGTATAACATGAAAGCTTTGTAAGGAGTTACATCCTTTTGTGTGAGCAGTTAGAATAGGTCGAGCCAGCCACATTGCTGGACCACTCTGCTTATTACAGCTAGATTGCCTCGCTGCAGAATGACGTAACTATGAATTGAGTTGAGAAACAGACTAAGAAAACTGCTTTCTTTATACCTATATTAAGGGGCTCCCATACGCCAATGACCTTCGATCTGAATCCCTTAGTTTTCTAATGTTTTTTGTAGCTTATTATATTAACAACAACGGCTTTAAGCAATATAGTATCCCATATTTACTTCAAAGTTCATTGTTTTCGAGATCGGTTTCGAAAGGCATCAAAGTTGAACAATTTTAGGCCAAAAAACTGGTTTTCTGGCCATAACTTTTGTGTTAATTGGTTTAAAATGAAAACCCTGGACCAGTTTTTAGAGACGTCACAGACGAACCCAAATATGTAGATTTCGTATATGTTAGATCTTTCACGTCAATAGAGATACGAAATAAGTGTTTTTTTTAGACAATAAATAAATAATAAATAAATAAATATTAGGGGGACAATCTTACACAAATCGACCTAGTCCCATAGTAAGCTCATTAAGGCTTGTGTTATGGGTACTAGACGACGATATATATAATAGATATAAATACTTAAATACATAGAAAACTTCCATGACTCAGAAACAAATATTCATGCTCATCACACAAATATTTGCCCTTACCGGGATTCGAACCCAGGACCTTCAGCTTCGTTGGCAGCGTCACTACCCACTAACAACAACAATGTTTAAAAAAATCATACACAATTAAGTGTTCATTTGTTTCAAAATCCGATGGACCAAAATGGAGATAAAAGATTGAAGAACCGATATTTGTTTGATTTATAATTCTATCTGTAGTGCAAAAGTAGGAGATACGATTCAAAACTGATCAAAAATCGATGAAAACCTCGGGTAGCCCCTTAATTTAAAACATATGTACAGGGTTAGTGTCGGTTTAGTTTTTCAAGTGCCGAAACTGATTTGCTATTTTGACAATGTAAATTTAGATACATGATGAAATGCATTAACCCCTAATACAACATAATACCTTATGGACAGTATATATGTATAATGTTTTATTTAAATATTTTTACGTTGTAAGCTGCACTAAATATAACCAAAAAACAAATGTCCTTGATAAGAAAAAGTATGGAAAGCGCTTAAACTTTATGAATTGCAACAATTATTTTTTCAAAAATATCAGTTACTTCATCTTGCGTGAGCAAAGCAGAAAGCAGTTCGCATAATAACGATTGACGATGAACTGGGGCAGTTGAAACAACTCGGCACAACTTGTAGGCCGGAGTCAGAACAAATAGCAAAAAGCTGCAACATGGTTACTGAAAATTGTGCCCGTAGGTTATTTTCTAATGTTAACTGTTTTGCGCTTTGTTTTTATTGAACAAAGTTTAGCTATTGCAGTTTTTATGAAGCTTCTTTTTCCAATTTGGAGTCAATGTTAGTAAATTAATATTGTAGCTGTGGGACACAAAATATTATTGCTGTGTCATATTTATTGTTGAGATTTTAAATACCTCGCTGCTTTGAAACAACCTCTTGTGCACATTTTTACCGGGAAATAAATTCGCTTCCAATTTCATGGATATTCGAGAACAAAAGATAGCAAATGATAAAAAGTCTCCTGGTTTTCTGTTGTATTATATATAGTACTGTACAGATAAAATGAGAAGATAAGTGTATCTCAATAGTCCTTATACGTATATATTTTTTTTTACACAACGACGGTGGCAAACAAGCGTACGGCCCGCCTGATGGTAAGCGGACACAGCAGCTTATAGACGCATACAAGTCCAAAGGAGTAACATGGGCGTATAATTATACTGTCCTGACCGATTCCAGCCACTGCCACTGCTTCAACTCCGGCTTTGATGTCGTTCACATGCTCTGTTGTGGCGAAGACCCGAGTACAGAACGGGCACGTGAGCACACTATTCACTAAATTATATCTGATCACTGCAACAGGTGATCGGTTTTTCAGCTCGTCTCGTTTGACATCAAGTTCTGCACATCGACGGGATTCAAAGATTCTTGTTTTCTGTTTTACTTAAGATCTCCATTTTTGGCATTCTGTCTTTATTACGTTGACTTAAGATATAAATTAGATTACACACGGGTAAGATAAAGGCACGACCACACGTATTACTCGTACCTACGCGTACACGTCCCGATTAGTTCGTGTTAGCCGTAAGAAGATAACTTTCGCAATGAATACAGGACCATACAAGGGTTTTCAATCTATTCGTTAACTGTTGGTAATGGGGGAGCTTGGTAACAGTATTAAATGTAGCTTGAAGAAAGGTTAAACTGTTTAAACACATTGTGAATGAAGGAAATGATTGATAGGTAATGACTAGACAGTGCGAGTTTCTTAAGGAATTGGGAATAATTATGTAAAATGCGTTGCCGACCCTTTATTCTATCGCAAAATCAAATGCACGGATTTTGAAGAAACTTTCATATAATGTAGCTTGGACTTCAGTCGGACATAGGCAATAAATAGAAGTTGATAAAGAAGTTCACGCGTATTTAGTCGCAGGCAAAAGACTTGTAGGGTAATAAAATATACACAGACGAAATCGCAGGCAGCAACTAGTCGAGTTATATATGATGACGTGTCTATACAAACAAGTACGTTCAACACAAATATTCAAGTGTCTGCCGATGTCTCGTCAAACACTCGAACTATTTTGTACCGAATAAAATCCGTATTTACTACGTGACCACTCAATCAACTCGACAACGAAACGCGGTCGCCACGAAATTTCTATTCTGATGTAAATCCGAAAGTTTTAGCTTCGTGCTTAGTTTACTTGGAATCGTGATCAGGTGTTTGGGTTCACATGAGCGCGAAATCGATGCTGGGAAATTAAAGAGCCGAGTGACGTCAACAACATAACAAGCATGGTAATAAAATACTTAGGGTCAGTTCGGGTATGTGCGCCACCGGGTAAAGTGCGCCCCCGGGGTAAGTGCTGATATTGATATATATTTAATTTAATTTATTTATTTATTTCAAGTGACTAGGACTCATACATTATACATTACATTACAATTACAATTGATACATTGAATAAGTTCATTAAAAATACAAAATACTAATAAAAATTTAACACAATAAAATACAATTCGGATTTAAAATACAATTAAAATTAAACAATCTCAGACAGCTTGGACGTGCCTGTCGCAACAATGCCGAATATATGGACAGTTAACTTTATTCGCTATCATAGTTAGGACGGCATTGGAGCTGGCACGCACCCTGCGCACCAGGCCAGCGCCGCGCGCGCGCATGCTCGCGGGGAAGTCCGTCACGCGCGCCTCCGCGAACATACCCGACGCGCTACAGTAGCGGGGCTATATAATGGGCTAATATATGACTGAATGATGAATGAGGCGCACTTTATGGGGTGGCGCACATACCCGTACTGACCTTACTAATTGGCTCGGCGACCCAAAGTGAATCATGTGGTCTCCGAAACGAGAGTGCGCCATTCTTCTTGGTTCTGCGGTATCTCTTGCCAATTGGTAACTTGGAGTCCACGCAGATCCGCCTGTATCATGTCGTTCCAGCGATACCAAGGACGCCCAACACGACCTTGTTGGACGACCCAGGTGAGTTTTCCTCACTTTTCGATCTTCCCCCTCCATTCTTTCAAAGAGGCCAAAATACTTACAAATGTGTAATTATTTTATTCCACTTTTTTGTTAATATCCTTTGTTAACAATAATAATATACAAACGAAACCACTCATGAAAAACATATAACTTGAATATATATGTATAACTAAAAACTAACTACAATTAAAATAACAAAGGCTAATAATTAAAAATACCTATCAAAATTTAGTGCCTTTGGCAGGCTGTTGCCAACACGCAGGCAGCATTCCCGCGCTGGATTGCGATTGCAATTCTCTGCGCGAGAAAACTGTCCGCGCGATGGTCGCCAGTTGCCTCCCTCAGCCGTTTGCCAAGTGCCTTGTGGAGCAAATGCGACGAATTCGTATTGGGCACCGAGACACCTGTATTTGGCTACCTTTTGACGCTCCCAAGCGTCCGCCCCCGCGCCAGCACGCCTGCTGGTCGATGGGAGGTAGGACTGCGGTAGTGTGTTGGCGCAAGTGGCGTCCTACACCAACGCACGCATCTTCCAGGGAATCAACGGCATCCCGTCGGGGTGCCTGTCATCGCTCCGCACTATTTGGGGCTCCAGAGCGGCGGGAATACCGGCACTGACGAGCGCCCTGCTCAGAATGTCGTTAAGGGCGGCATGTTAAAACGGTTTGCAGGAAAATTTAATAGATTAAGTTTTGTATCCCATTGTTTAGTAATAATAAATAAATAAATTAATTAATAAAATAACGAAACAGGCGGCCAGCACCCAAAGAGCAGTCGAGCCCGTGGTGGCCGACATTATCTTCCAATTATTTATAAGAATTATAAGGAAATCCCCGGGCTGATTTAAAGGAATCAATACATAAGTCTACTGAACGGCAACATAAAACCCGAAGTTTCAAATAATAGATATGGTAAAGCATTTCGCTTTTCTGATATCGTGTTGGGTCGGAATTGACATTTTCGTTGAAGTAACGGTGAATAAGTTTAGCTAAACTGAAGTGGCAGTGAGCGGGACACATTACACGTAGAACCGATGGCCGTTGGGGGCGGAAAGGTTCTCGAGTTGCGACCACGCACCGGCAGGCGCAGCGTGAGTAGAAGTAGAACCCCACATTCCCCACAAGTTGGTCGGGTGACCTGGTAAGGGTCGCGAGAGTCCACTGAATGGTCTCAAAAATACCTTTTTGACAAAAACTTGTTTTGATACCATTCGATAAGTAAAAAATATATATATTTATGATTTGACGTACCTACCGATTCATATCTCAATATGTAAAAACCCGTTTCTTCGCAATATTAGTAGTTAATGTAACGTTTCATATTTACGTGTTAGAAAAGTATACTTTAGTTTCACTAGTTCAGTGAATACCTATTCGCTAAGCAAGCTAACTTATCCTATAACACTTGGGCTAAGTTCTACCATGAGGCACCTAACTCTGAAAATCTAATTATGTACCAAATTCACAGGTTCCGCATTCTAGCGTTATTGATGAGCATATTGCTGCTCACTCAAACTGACTATAGTAAAGTTTAATCATTTATATAATAAACATAAATAAAATAAAATAATAATAAATCAGCCTTTATACGTCCCACTCCTGGTCGCAAAACTCCTCTCATGGATGAGGGGGAAACAGTAGTCCCCACGCTGGCCCAGTGCGGGTTGGGGACTTCACATACACATTTGAATTTCTTCGCAGATGTATGCAGGTTTTCTTTGCACGATGTATTTCCTTAACCGAAAAGCAAACAGTAAATATCAAATGATATTCCGTACATAAGAAAACTCATTGGTACGAGCCGGGATTCGAACCCACAACCGCCGTTTGACAGCCGCATACCTGAACCACTGGGCTACCGTACCTTTTTACATAATCGGCAATTAGTTGAGGGCCCCTTCGGGGCCCAACTTAGGAAGTTATGAAAGGAAAAAAAAAAAAACCTTTTTACTTCATTTATATTTGCCAAATATTGATAGCAACCTAATTAAGGCATACCTAGGCTCAGAAAGTATAATAATAATTTATCATTTTTTTGATCACGGAAGTAGGAACATGGTTGTGTTGCATGGATCGACACTAATATTTTTGGATTGTTTATAAGTGCTGACTGTTAGTTAGGTAACAAATACCAAAGAGAGAAAGAGATAATAGTTTAAACTGTTTTGGAATGATGAGTGAGTACAAGAAGAGGATGAAAACAAATTGAATAATATACACATGTGTCTATAGGTTTACCGTAATTAAGAAACTCAATATCAGACTGTCATTTTCCTTTCTGTCTTTCGTTGTTTGTTGTGTTGTTAGAATCTCGAATTTAATTAAGAATATCCAAACACCTAACGTCATTTGGACTTCGGCTTTGTAATTACAGATCTATACAAACAAAATTCTTCATCACTACATGCTCTATAAATTGGTTCGAACGACATCTGAAAATCGAAACTTACCTATACATATGCTGTGGCAAATCCAGATAGTACACAACTGCGAATACGAAGAAACGCTTTTGTGTCCTGTCCCGGAGAAATCTTTATCTGCTATATAAATAATACTTATATAGTTTCCTGTTTTAACCGCGTATTTTTTTGTGGATTGATTAATAAGTCCAATACTTGAAAAAAGTTTTTAACAACTTCAACACCTGAATTGCCTATCAGCTGGGCTTCGGGAATCGTTTTCAATTTGTTGCATGGAATCGGATATCCACGCGCGACAAGCTGTAGAATGTAACAATTGAATCAGTTAGGTCGATCAGCACGGCTATCACGCGACGGCGCGCGAGCTCTCTCGATTTTTCTCGCACTATCCGTCTCTCTCTTATTAGAGCACTTAGAACAAGAGGTATAGTGCGAGAAATGGGGCGAATGAAGGGGAAAAGATATACAAAATATTGGTTTTTGAAGCGCTAAGTCGCTCGAATGAGACGGCCGATAAGTTTATGTTATTACTTTAAATCTGATCGTTTGAGTAAAACACAAAATGTTATTCTTTAAAAAGGCTGTTAAATTATTTCGCGATTAAAAAAAAAACGAATGACTGGTAATTCATTACTCTGAACGTAACTTCTTGTGACATAATGATTCGTTTGGAAAATCAGATTTTTTATTTACTTTTTGCAAATTAGTCCATGTGGAAACAAAGACACAGCATGTTGAACTACAGATTTAAGTTTCCGGTTTCAGGTAACAATGCGCTTGAAACTTTCAACCAAACCTTTTTAACACAGGGAACAAGTTTCATGCCAACGAGGGTACTCCTGTGTCTCGTTTGTTTATTAATTGACGTTAAATTTAATTGAAGTTAAATTACAGATTTTTCTATTGAGAAAATTTAGATTAAGTATTATTTATTAGATTAGTCTCAATAGATTAGCAAGACAAAATCTAAAGATAAAAAAATCAACGACCCAATAACTTAAGATAAAACCCATCTTCACAATCCAAAACTTTGGAAAACCGTACGTGCGATCGCTCCGTGGATAACTCGCGATCAGCGCATTATACGAACTTGGAAAACTTTCTCAATGTATTACGAGACATAGAATTGTATGCCAGTTGTCAAATCAGTGCAGCGTTGGGGAAAATTGTAACAAGTCATCGAGTTGTTTAACTCCCGTCTTAACGCACCATTAGGGGCAGATTGCGTGAGCGGAATCTTGGTTATTTGCTTAATGTTGTCGGGAAAAACCGATTTGTAATGTAACGCTCTTGTAAGCGTAATTTGTATGGGTTCAACTAGAATAACGGCCGATTTAGGGAGCCTAGGGTAAGATTAACGGTGTAGTCTCAATACTATTATTACGCTTTAAAATGTATAACCTTACCTAAACCTAACGTTAATTTACTTTAAATACGACTTGTCTTTAAAAAGTTTGTGTCAAAAATAAATTTTTTGGTACAAGCTTTTATTGCCGACTATACTTTTCTGTATACCATCATCAACTACTCATTGAGACGATTCTAACGAGCCCAAACTCAACGTGCAAGATTTGATTACAGACAGACAGACAGACAACGGGACAGGTGAAACAGGGTAATTTCATCATATTTCTATAAGCAGATGATATATTTAATTAGCCCATGTTTTGTGGGAATTGGATTATAACTCCTACATCTACTGAACAGTAAATGGGTAAAAATATAGTTTTTCCTGTGGTCAAAAGTAAAGGGCTTACGTGCATATACATAATGTTTTTATCGCATAATAATATATAAGAGGAAACGCCGTCTATGCGGATTAAGAGTTCAACCAAACATTAGGCTTAAGGCGCCGTAGGTTCAGCGAAGTTAAGCGAACAGAGTTTTTGAAACAATATAATGCGTCTGTTAATAATAATATGGTTTCAAAAAAATACGAATAGTAATCTTGAGGCTTCTTTGCAACGAGATCAGTGATTCGAAACACGATTAAGCAATTTTCGCTCGATATAAAAAATAGAAAAAATACTGCGGTTTTTGGATTACCTACTACTACTACAACTAAAAGAATTCAACTCTTATCGAAATCCATTTCAGTACGTACATGTGCCAGTTAGATCTCAGCTCAAACGTTTGTCAATAAACATGTTAAATTTTGCCATTTTAAAAATGAAATATTCCATCAACAACTGAGCAATCACATTTTATTATAAGTTTCGTTCTTGACAATCGCCGGACCGTGAAGTGTCTGCTCCGACATTATTCAGCTAAAACCCAACGGACTTGTACATAAAATAATGAACATCTAGAATATGAAATATTTTACGAAGGTACGGGCGTTGCCATAATATTACCAGAATATTGCCCTTATTCGGCTTCAATTATCTTTTTTTTTGCATAGGGTACAAAATAAAAAATAAATTTGTTTAGTTAACACCGCTGTTAGTCGGTAAAATTAGTGCTTTTTTATGTACCAACTCGTGGTTTAATATTATAAAGTCAAAAATATAAACTGAATTATGCTCAATAAGATAAAAAACTAGTTTCATGTATTCATAGTTCATGATTTGAATTGAAGTTTAATTTTGATTGATTACTATTTTAATGTTGTACTTAACCTTAAACTTACTCTGAGGATCTGACTATAAATAAATTTCGACAACCTGCTTTTGAGTCTATTAAGAGTTTAATCAAACTTTTATGTTAAGCTATAATTTAAATTAGTTTCACGTTTCTAATTAAGGCTTCCTCGTAAAGTTGGAGTTTTTTAACTATCGCGTCCTAAGGTTTAAAGGATCCGCTTTTCTGTTATACTCCATTCAATTCTACATAGTTTGAGCTTAAACGTTACATATTAAAAATATTTATTGCATCAATATGAATATCGTCTGGTAAACAAGAATAGGACACAATGGCACGATGCTCAGCATTGAGGGAACGACAGATGATGATTAATATCGCAAAATCAGTATCATTATGCCAACTAATTATTAATTAATTTAACTGTAGTTAAAGTAAATATTTTAGTTAAAAAAAAGAACTTAACACTTTCACTCTGCCAGGAACTCGCCTAGCGGGCGCCTACACCGTTGGTGCTTTCCGCTACATATGCATATAACCATCGGGATCGGCTACGTAGCGATTCTGTAACAGCATCAACAAACTCACCACATGTAACTGTATCAAGATAAACAACACACACATCGCACAAATTGCTAATTCAGACGATCTCGTTTCGCTTCTTCGTTCTGAATAAAACCAAGAGTTCTCAAGAGGTAGTCGTAAACTTTACGAGGAGGGTCAAACGCAGTCTGTACCAAACGGGAATTCCGCTTATATCACTATCCTGGATAAGCCAGGCCTCCGTTTTGAAAGCATCAATTTCATTCCAATCCCATCTCAACATCAGTGCATCGCACCCACACATACGTTGCTTTGCACTTACGTGAAAGAGAGTACATGATTCAAGTCAATATGTCGGAAACGGTTCTGGAATTGAGCCCCTAGAGTAAGCCCCAGGAGTCTCCGCGGCACTTACTGCGGTGATAGAGACGTCATGTGGACACATTAATCTCAGGTCTTACTGGGTTGTGCATGTTATCATTTAGCCGCAATAGCTTTAGCACTCAATTGAAAATTTACCCAGGACTAGTGGATTTTGACGTAAGGAGAAAAATATAGTATTTACAAATCTGGTTTACGAAAGGCTACCTATATATAAGTAGTGGATTGATAAACAGGATTTAAAATTCTAGCGATAAACCATTAAATTAATTTCAATTTTGATTCAAGCTGTAACGTCCGTTTTTTCCACTTTAATTTGAAATCAAATTAATCATTCATAACAGTCATCTTGAAATACAACCACATAGCTTGGAGATTGTGTTTAAAAGTTTAAAGTACATTTGTTTATTGTTTCACTATTATTTTATAATATACCTCTACCTATATTCCCAGTTCCGACGTGTGATACATTTTCCTGTATAAGGTGGTACTACGTTGCTTGATTGATACTGCATCATAAATAGTACATTATTATCGAAGCAACGGAAGTAGGCAATTGCTGGCTGAGTATTAATTTTAAACGGACGACCCTCGGAGTCCGTTTAATTTAATACGAAGCCAGCAACTGCCCTTCCGACTGAGACAAATATAGTGCTTTTCTCAAAAATTGTGCAAGAAAACAAAAATATACTTTCTAAAAATGATAAGGCATGCTTTTCTTCTCGCCACTTCATGAAATTGTCCTACGCCTTTAGATATTTGTCTTTTGGCTTTGCAGGGAATAAATTATAAATAACTGAACTTGCAGCTTCTTTTAAATCTGGAATAATTTTCACGTCAAATTTTCTATACTTTCCGAAAAAAGCGGCCAAGTGCGTGTCGGACCACGCACAACGAGGGTTCCGTGCCTATCAAAATGGTCGTATCGTTACTGAAATCTTATGGCACTTATATCCTTTTCTTTAAGGAAGGCAGTTTTTTAGAAATATTTCAAAAACCTTTGAACCGATCTTGTTCAAAACAATTTTCGCTGAGAGAATTTAATAAGCCCTATGAGCATGTTTTTTTTCATATTTTTAAAATACACGGTTCAAAAATTAGGAGGGGGGACAGAATTTTAATGACTTTCGAGGAGATTATCTCCGACTCTGTTCACTTAATCAAAAAAATTGCTGATGAACCCTATATTTATTTTGAAAGGCCTATCGATTGATGTGCCACACGTGGGCTTACAATGAAAAAAAAAATGTTGACTTTCAGTTTTATGTATGGAGTGCACCACAAAAAAAAAATTTTTTTTAGTAATTTAGTTACAAAACTATGTAGCGGTTAACAAAATACGCCTATCCTGAAAATTTTATTCAATTACACCTTATACTTTTCGAGTAAAATGCCTGTGATATACGGACGGACAGACAGACAGACATACAGACGGACAGACATGACGAATCTATAAAAAAAACGACTAGCCGCTGTATGTAAACACAGAATAATTTTTGCACTGCCGCTTTTATTTTTTTTAATAATAAGTTGGAAGTGTATAAACGAAAAGAAAACGCCATAAGTTATTTGAGACAACTAAAAAGTCGCGATTAAGTCACGTACAGCTACCTACCTGATCTTCCGTTTTGGCTGTTTAGAACCCATGCCTTTTATTTCTATGGCCGTTTTAACTTTTTTAAGTTTGTACTACGACAAATAATGGAATTTGTATGCAACATTGTTGTCTAGCAAAATCGAGCCGGCAAGATTTTTACTTTTGTCTAACCATAAACTATGCACTTCACGTCCTGATTTTTTACCAATAAAGTCAACTTTGCCGATCATTTTTGAGAAAAACACATACCTAAAAACTATTATGACAGAAAAGAATTTCTGATTTAAAGAAGAGCACTCGAACCAGAAATGAGACAGACGGAAAGCTACAGATACACATGTTAAACTCATAGCCCCCCTTGTTTGCGTCGAGGGTTAAAAATGAAATCTTTTTATGACTGAAATGCTTGCGGAACCTAACAATATACGGTGTCAGGTACATAGACAAATTATACCTTCGTGACTGTGACAGTGTGCTAGCTGAATATCGATATAAAAGCTTTCATCGAAAATTAATATATTCCCGTTATAGCCAGCCTTCCGAAAATTATTATGACAAATCTGATTTTGGCATAATAAAACTGTAATTTGTTCGTAATAGAATACCTGTGATCTAATGGGCTGTTTACACAATGATTAGTGATAAGTGCGAGTTCATGCAATTGCTGCCAGTGCGTGTAGCTTTTGTATGGACTCGCACTAATCACTAATCAATTTGTAAACAGGCCGTAAGACATTCTTTATTTTACCGCTCTAGGTATGTTTCTATTATACTAATAACGCTCAGTATCTAAATCGTTGACATGTACCGATAATGATTTCTGAGTCATCATCTGTGTTGTTTTCATCATATTTATATTACTAGCTGATGCCCGCGGCTTCGCCTGCGTGGTTATAGGAAAATGTAACATATTGAATTTTCCGTGGGAATTAGATGTTTACCCGCTGCAAAAAGTAGCCTATGTCTATCTCCAGCTTCTAATCTCCATACAGAAAATCACATCAATACGACGCTCCGTCGCAACGTGAAAGAAGGACAAACATACAAACACACACACTTTCGCATTTATAATATTAGTAAGGATAAGGATTTGGCCATGTTGTCCATCAGCGTCACCAACAAAGGCGTATGATATTTTCGTTGTATTTATATCTGGCGCATTACACTTGTTCACGGTATCGAGCATTCGATCGGTAAGAGACTGCATGCATAAGCCATAACTGACGACACAGTCCCTTTCCAATTTGCTATCGAATAAATGGAAACGCTTGAATCGCATAAATGAAAACGGTGGGACAAATTGATTTCTCACTCAGACAGAACCGTGCGTCGATCGAGCCTGTAGCGGTTTATAGCGTGTTGTTTTTGTAAAAATGTATTTTGTGGAGTCAACTATGTACTCGTATGTGTAAAAATTCGTAGTAGAAAGTAATCATTGTGGAAAACCTTTATTGGTAATGTCACATTGCGCTTACAACTGAAAGTTATTGGATATTAGCTTCGTAGTTGTAACGTATGATATCATTTATTCATAGATTCACGCCTTTATTGTCAAAAAGGGATAAACAGTAACATAAATTTCATATGCGTGTGTGTGTGTGTGTGTGTGTGTGTTTTCCGCATTTATATGTGGGTATAAAAGATCGAAAAAATGTCATATCGCAGTGATAGGTTGCTAGCCCATCGCCCACATCACACTTCAACTTTGTTCCTTTGGTCGACTTTTACGACACCCACGGGAAGAAAGGGGGTGGTGAAATTCTAACCCGAATCCATTATAATATCGTTGTATGAAATATCGATTTCAAATTAGGTATTACTTTTTTTAAACAAGCGAGCTAGTATATTGTTGGCATTGAATCTCACTCTTGCTTTTAATCACCATCACTGTTTGGGAATTACCTACTAACTTTCCAAGGTATACCTATCATAAATACCTAGTATTTACTGCGGATAGGTAATATGAATTCTGTACACATAACAAAGCAGACAAGTTGAAGAATTCGTTTAAAGCCGGTTTATGAACCATAATTATTACACAATCCTGATTTCTAAGAGCTTATATAGTCAACTAGAAAATACTACATTTTAAATGCGAGAGTAACTTGGCAGTTACAGTTAAATGTATTACTTTTTGGCGCCCAAACTGCAGAACCAATTTGATACAATTTGGCTTATATATGGCTTAAATAAACTTTGCGATGGACATGTTTATGCACAGTTTATTTTGAAATTCAACCCCATGCAAGCGAGAGAAGGGGGAATTGGCACAGACCGAATCCCATGCGGACGGAGCTGCGGGTACTAAAAAAGTAAAAAGTAAAACACAAAAGTTAAAAGTACATTAAAAAGCAAAACTTATTTTCCACATCATTACGCTTGCAATTTTCTAAGACCGGAAAGTAAACCCCTTTCAAATATTTACCCCAAGGCCAGGAGAGAATTGTATTCCACGATATGTAGGTAAAACCAGGGTCTGCACGTGATTGTCTGGCGTTGCCAAGCACGAGTTACCGCGCGTCCTGACAACGCGTCTCTAACCAAGCGGAGATAAATATCTAATTGAATTTTCAACCACAATACAACGTGCGGCATTTGAGTATCGTATTGTAAAATGCTGGAATACCGGTGTGTTGTGATGTTAAAAGCGTTATTTGAGGTTATGTCTGATATTTTTATTGAATCAAAATGTAAACCAAGACATAAAAATACAAAATATTGTCAATTTTATAAAAGAAACCCATCGCATATTATCTACGATGATATTCAAATGTGTATGAAATTCCAAAACCACACTGGGTCAGCACAAGGGGAAATGCGCTCGAGACCTGTGCCCAGCAATGAGACGAAGGCTGATTAAGAAGAAGATGACATTCATAGGAATCTTTATTCAAAAACGATATGTAACACAAGCACTCAAACAACCCGACAGACAGATAATAAATTAATAAATTTATATCACGATAAAGCAAACGATAATGATACCAAGTCGAAATGAAGCAAGAAAAATACGAAATATACATATATTTAATTAAAACTAAGAAATCCCAGTTATCTTCAAGAATCCATTGTACATTTTTGCTTAGAACTCCTCAAAGAAAGTCTGAGCATATATTTTTAAATCAAAATCTAGGTCAAGACGATCCAGGAAATTCTTTATTTATCCGGCCAGGTAAAAAGGTCGCTATATTATACAAAGACTTAGAGCAATTTGGAAACCGGACGTCTGCTCACATAACCTGATATATCTCTTAAACGCTGCTCTGGAATTTAAGCTTTATTCCTGAAGTAATAAGACTGTTTTTATAGTCTGATGATAGAATGAGATAAGAGTTTGTGTTAGTGTGGAGCGGAGATATCCGACGGGCATTGAGGGCCCTTCAGTTAATTGAAAGAGATCGGGCGTCGAGAGCCATGAGTGAACTAACGCGAGACCACTTTGTTTCTGAAGATGCCGCACGTGTTTTAAACCCGTCTGCTAAGTCTAGCTTGTTTGGATTGCATGAAACTTGTCTTAGTAACATTTCTAGGCTCGATATTAATATCAATGCTAATATTTATTCAGTAGCAGGTGATTTTTAAATACCAGTTGTAATTTTTACCAGTATAACCACGTAACCGATATTATTTTACAAGATTCTATTACTCAACGTAAGTGCATAAAGATCAATGAATCAGTTCGCACCGAGATAGCACGTCAAACCGCGCAAACCACTTTGAAT
This sequence comes from Epinotia ramella, assembly GCA_947578815.1. Taxonomy (NCBI): domain Eukaryota; kingdom Metazoa; phylum Arthropoda; class Insecta; order Lepidoptera; family Tortricidae; genus Epinotia; species Epinotia ramella. Next base: position 12,449,087 of record OX388213.1, on the reverse strand, counting down.
GAAATTAATGAAAAGGAATACGTAATTTATGTTTCGAATCGACCTCCAGGCTTTTTCGCTCTATTGTGTAATAGATGCTTTTTCAGGCATTCGAGTTAGCAGTTTGCACACAATGACGCCCAGTTATTAATGATAACTTGCCCCCCATACAAACTTTAAATCTAGTGTACCACTTAGGTGTAAATTTTCATAAAACTACTTGTTACATAAATAGCTTAGGTACTGTTACAAAAACTAGTTCCTAGGTTCAGTATTTTTGCCTCTGCAATCATTGTTTCTAACTAACGGGATCCCAACACAAAGAAATCATGTCATACAGTTGAAACAAAAAATATTTTCGAAGAAAGAAAAGTTGAAATAACTAGATTATTACATTTTAATCAGGACTTTGCCTTTTATGTATGACTAGCGACCCGCCCCGGCTTCGCACGGGTACTTTATTATACATATAAACCTTCCTCTTGAATCACTCTATCTATTAAAAACGCATCAAAATCCGTTGCGCAGTTTTAAAGATCTAAGCATACATAGGGACAGACAGCGGGAAGCGACTTTGTTTTATACTATGTAGTGATTATTATGTCATAAATTATAGAAGATTTGCCTATAAACATGTTGTAACGGCAAAATTTGTATTAATTTGAGACAGTAGGAATTATTCCTCATTTGTTAAGTTTAATGCAATACTGTTATATTTTCTTCTACGCCTATTCCCTAGGTTCCCGGCAAACATTATCGGGCGTCTAAGCTACACCGCTGGCTTGTCCCAATTAGATATATCTGGAGAAACCGCAACTGCAACGAGCGGGTGACATCTGTAGAACCAAGCCGCATGTTTGAGTCCTGTAAGTTATGTCGAAGCCAAAGCTATTAGTAAAGGTGTTTGCCACTAAACATGGACACTTGTTTTTTTTACATACCAGGATAGAAATAAGCATACAGCCAACCTGATGGGAAGCAGAGGAGGCGTCAGCGCTTTGCCGTCCCTTTCTTAATTTGTATCAGTGTTTTTATTTCTCGATGTATAAATTTTACATAGATAGATGATAGAAAGGTATAGAAGAAAAAATCATGTTGCACCGACCCCAAGTTAATAGGATAAAGACAAGCGTATGATGACGATGTATAAATATTGCATATTGATTTGTATGTTAGTCTGTAAGGTGTTTGTTAACATGGACCTTGAAATTAATAAAGCCGTATCGTGTCCAAAAGTATCATTTTGCTCTGTGACAACACACAAAAACAATTAGCGATAGTACCAGTAATATAATTTTTTTAACATTGTTTTACTCTTACTGCATCTGAATTCAGAAACAAATATTTCAATTAGTATGTTTTTACTTGAGTTTAAATAGGTTAAAAATTAAAAATTTACCTCTCAATCAGTAACGTTGTTATTTTTAAACTGTATGACGAACAATCTTGTTAACCCCACGAACATTTTACTTGTGTTTATAAGTTTTAATGATATGATTCTCATTTAATCGTAAATTCACTATTATTTTCGGCCAATAGTCATGTTGTGTCTAATGTGGGCAACTTTTATGACGGCTCAAGATAGATTTTAAATAACACATACCTACTTACTGGTTTTTAGATTAATTTAAACGTTGCTTACAAACTTCTTACCAACGCTGAAACAAAGTATCTTCCAAATCCATATAATTTTCAAGTATCCCATGTTGAGTTTTTAGCGTAGAATCGTCAAGATACTTGATTTCAGCCTAGAATTAGTGCCCGAAAAATAATACTTGGATTTTAAAATTATTAATAACTTGGAAAATATAAGGCTGAGAAGTATTTTTTTGTTGAAGGTAGATATGCCCTTTAAGTCCCTTAATCCATGTACAAAAAAAACTAAAAAAGTGAGTTGCTTGTTTTCTGTATGGGGAAGCCTAACGGCGGAAAGAGTTTTGTTTAAACTACATGGAATATTTATTATGTGCATTTTATGCTGACTATTTTTTCGATAGCTATACCGAGCCAATGACATTGGTACCGCAGTCATTGCTATTCCTACGATTGTTTTACGTCCCGAACTACAAAAGTTGAAGCGCACAAAAACCGGACACATAAAACAGTGGAAACTCCATATAAAACCGTTTTTTTATTTTCATTTTTTTGCCAAACCAACGAGAGCTAATCGAAAACTGTAATGAATCAAAGGCTGGTTGCGTAGCCCAGACAGCTTTTGCAGCGTGTCTTTTTATTTTGTTCGCAGTCTCGTTAGCCGGATCTAAAATGAAATAATCTAGTTATTTCAACTTTTCTTTCTTTGAAAATATTTTTTGTTTCAACTGTGTCACATGATTTCTTTGTGTTGGGATCCAGTTAGTTAGAAACAATGATTGCAGAGGCAAATTGAGCGGGCTAGAAATATTGATAGAAAAGAGACACTCCAAACGGATGAAAATGCACTTTGTGCGTGTACTTTTTCGACGCTTTGTTTATTAAACGTTTGTCATTTGTAAGTGCTTATTAAAAAATAATAGCGAATGAGTAAGTAAGTAAGTACATATTTATTTGTGATGCACAAGTTACGTAATAGGTAACAATGGAATAAAAAGTACAGAACGCTGTGACTTACCTAAAAGGTGTACAAATCTTCAGCCTAACAAGAACTAAAAACTACAACTAATTTGAACTCTTAATCCACTTAAATATTGTAAACATTAAATATCTACATAAGAACATTCTGTAATTATATTTTCATTACATATTTACGAGACTCCTATGCAAAAAAAAACTCACCAATGGTTAGTAGACATATGCTCTCTCTAAAAGTTTTAATTTTAAATTGTTTTTAAATATTGACATATTTGTCTTTATGTTTTGGAAGTCAGGCCTAGTACACTCTTTCTCAACAAAGTTGTCTTGTCACTCACGGTTTGTATTGCATGTTTGTAACGGACTTGGAAGGTTCTCGAATGCATGTTTAGCCTTAAGATTTGACAAAGACTGCGATCTCTATAATATTCAGGCAAGTTAGTGTTAGATCCTATAATTCTTTGAAATGAGGTTTGCAATCTTTCATGAAAGTTCTGTGAAAGAGCCGAAAGAGGAACTATACAATAATTTAAACGTGTTCTCAGATTTCATTTTTTCATAGTTCTCGTTACGAAATGAAGTCATTACAATACAATTAGTAACAAAATGTAGTACGATAATATTCGGAACATTTTAGGTTACGAGTATTATGAAAACGTCTAATACTCTCACAAAATTAGTCAGCCATCTTTCCAAGCTGTCTGAGGCGCGTCAATATCGAATGGCACTAGGAAACTTTACCTCCGCCTCCCATCAAAACGTCAATAAAAATCAACTGTCATTTCGTCAAATAAAAAAATACCGCATTATATTATTTCGCAAACTCAAAGGAACGCCAAGTTTTCCTCTTAATTCCATCTCAGGAAGGAAACGGAATCGATTTAAGTCTTTCCATTTATCTACATACAAATTAGAGTGGGTCGGGCTGTCAGTCGCTCTGTGCGGTTGTCGCGAGCCACAAAAGGGTCGACGCGGCGCGAGAGCGTCTTTTTGCGTTCAACTTCCTTTGAGTACATGTAGATGGCAGATTCTGAATTAACGTCTTTAACTAAATTAGATCTCTTCATTCACTGAGCGAACGTGCATAAGGAATAAAATTCAGTGTATTCAGTTTTTCTTAGAACCCTGTTTAAAACATTTTAATGATTTGTATTAGAATCTAATCTCCATTGATCTCTCTCTTTCGTATGAAATACAAATATTAAATAGGCGTTCTTGGAAAATATCGAATTATCTTACCAATTGAAACCAAAGTTACATGGGGTAATCGAAAGGACGATGGGCAGAACTGACATTTTCGACTTTAAATTTGAGTAATTTTAGCTTTTTGAGTATTTTTACCTAGCAGACACGCAAAGAAATAAACGCATGGACTCACTTTGTATCTTGTCAGAAATAAAATAAGAAATATAGTATTCCGTGTTTAAAAAATGTATCGTCTTATATTAGGTAAAAAGCAATGAAGTTGTTTGTCGTATGCCGATGAAAAAAAAATCAATCAAATGATGACCTTGAAGTTTAAAACGTAAGTTCTAACCGTTATGACCTTTCGGAACTGTGTGACTACTGACATTTAAATATATTCTTCCTCATTATGGAGTTCTAAATATGACCTTATTACCAATTTGATTTAATTCGACATTGTGTAGGTATACATTTTTGAAATAATTTAACACTGACATTATAAATAAATTCGAATTAATTAAATTTAATCTAATATTAACTTTTTGACGTTTGATGTATTTGTGCATCATAAATAAATGAGTATGAGTATAAGTATCAGTATGGACGGATCCGGAAGAAGACATACGAAAGGTTAATGTATTTAATGATGAATAAATTGGCTATGTCAGTCACCTGAGGGCTCACCAGCGACGCTCTCAGCAGTGATTAGCAGTCGCTGAGGCCGAATACGGCTAGGAGAAGATGATGATGATGTTGTATTACCAAGAAACAATATTGAACCTCGATTACTGTAGGTATCAGAAAAAAAAGCCTGCATTATTTACTAGGGTAAGTTCCCCAGTGAATGAACGGATCCAGTGAATGAACCAAATGCACATTTTTTTCGTATAATAAGAATTTCGTTTGTTTTTACCACGCCTGGTATTTTTTTTTCGATTGGCAACATTACGTGTTAGGTTCTGGTAGCATTTGTTTCGACTCCTACGCAGCAGTCTCAAAATGGCGGCGATGTAAAGTACACGTGCGGCCTGTTGTAAATTTTTCTATGGAGCGGTAATAAGGATAAAGGTAAGCTACCTTTCGTTTAATGTGTTACTGTATTTGTTTCCCCGCATCTGCCATTTATGGTGTGTGTTTGTCTTAAGCTGCAACGACATATTCGTGCTATTAACGTATATTTAGATGTAATTTATTTACAAACTGTGCTTTTTAATCCAGTGTCCTATAACTAGAATTCAAAATGACCTAAATCCAGTGAATGAACGGGGGGGTTCATTTACTGGGATCAGGTGATTTAGTGTTTGTGCAATATCTTACTTTCTAGTAATAGTAATAAGATTACGTTTTCAGTGACATTGAAACAAATGTGTTGTCTATCGAAAGGCTAGTGTTCGGACAAAACATTAAAAGACAGGTTCATTCACTGGGTTGAGCTTTCCAGTGAATGAACTACGTCCATAATAGCTAGTTCGATTACTGGTTTCAAAGAACCAGTGAATGAATGGTACTTATTTTTTGTATTTTTATTGTTTTAGATCATGGAAACGACAAAAAAACAATACCAAAGATTTACATATACCCAAGAATCCCTCGAAAAAGCCTTAAAAGCCATTACAAATGGAGAACTGTCGTTACGTAAGGCAAGCGCCGCGTTTAAAATACCAAAATCAACGCTTAGTAACAAAATTAATCACAAAGTACCATGGGTACGCCAAATGGGCCCTGCGCCAGAGTTGACCCATAATGAAGAAAATGTGCTAGCCAAATGGATAGTAAATAAAGCTAAACTCGGATTTCCTATGCACCGAAATGATGTTTACGACGCAGTTCAAACTTTTATAAACGATAGTAATCGACAAAGCAAATTCTCAAACAATAGACCTGGAAAAAAATGGCTACAACTTTTCCTTAATCGCCATCCTGATATTTCAAAAAGAAATACAGAAATAATTTCCAAAGCTCGAGCTGCAGTGACTGAAGAAGGTATACGAAAATGGTTTTCTGAATTAAAAAGTTTTTTGGAAGATGAAAACTACACAGACATACTAAATGACCCAAGAAGAATTTTTAATACAGATGAGACAGGTGTCATGACCAACCCAAGTACCGGAATTATACTAGGACCAAAAAACTACAAAAATACATATGAAATAGCTAACAGCAAAGAAAAAGAGTCCATAACAGTGCTTTGCACTTTTGCAGCTGATGGAAATGATGTGCCTCCTTTCGTTGTTTATCCATACAAACGAATACCTGCAGCGGTTATCAATAATCATCCAGACTCTTGGATGATTGGACGATCAGACAGCGGTTGGATGGTGTCCGATACATTCTACGCTTACATAAAATTGTTTTATGAATGGATAGTGAAAGAAAAGATTCCAACACCGGTAATTCTATTCCTTGATGGACATAAATCTCACATCAATATACAAATGTTCGAATTTTGCAACGAAAACGGAATAATACTATTCTGCTTACATCCAAATGCTACTCATATTCTGCAGCCTTGCGATGTCGCCATCTTCAGACCAATAAAAAATGCTTGGAAGGAGGTAGTTAGAAAACACAAACAGGTCACCACAGCAGCCATTAACAAACAGAATTTTGCTAAGGTGTTTAAAGAGGCCTACGAAAAAGGATTGAAACCAACAACAATCAGGAATGGGTTTAGAGCATGTGGTCTCTACCCCCTAAATCCAGATGCTGTTGACTACAGTAAATGTATTGCTACTAGAAGACAAGAGATAGCAGCGGACAGTAATATCCCTGTTAATGACCTCACTGACTATAAAAAGGATATGAGAACTACTATGAAAGTCATAGAGTCTGAAGTTGACGCAAATATAAGAAAAGAATTTACACACTGCTACCTCACCAAAAAGGCTCACGACCATCCATACTTTAAGCTGTGGGCAAAATGTAAATATACTTTAGAAAACCAAATCGAACAGGTACCTATCCAGAGCGTGACATCAGGTTCAGGTCAGCATATTCCGCTCGATCTTTCTGTTTCGTCTGCGGGATCTAATCACGAACAAATTGATTCTCGAAGGTTAGACTTGACCAGCATAAGTGACACGCAGAACCTTGTCACAGGGATTCCTTCACCAATTAACGATGACTTTATAGAGGACAGTGTCATCTCACCAGGTGAAATAATAAAAATAGTAGCAGAAATCCAGAATCCAGTTCCTAGTGATGACCGTACTGATGAAATTTTGCCATTTCCCGATTCTGATCAACGAAACAACAACGAAATTAATTTCCCAATCCGTCGATTCTCCTCAAGTTCAGATCAGGATGAGAACATTCAAATAACGGAAGTTGCCCAAATTCATACTGTGGAGGATGCAAATACAATGGTGATAACTGCGAATCAAAAGGTTTCAAGTGCCATAATTGAAATGCCGAGTGAGCCAAGTTTGATTCTTAATGAAACCAATATAGGCCGCTCAACGTTGATGGCAACGGAAGAGTTAATCGAACTTATACTGGAAAATGATCCAAAAGACTCTGCAGTCAATAATTTGCCTTTGCATAACTGGACACAACTTGGTACAGCTCCTACGTCCGCTTGCGAACCTCTCGATCTGCCGAATAGTTCACAATTATGTAGATCTGTAAACGATTCCACCATTTCCATAGATCAAATAGGTACAACAGAAACCATCCTAAAAACTACAGAGATAGCATTATCATCCCTAGACCATATTATCGCCTCTTCCGATAATTTACAGTCATGTGGGTTTGTAAGCGATCTGCCTAATTCCACCCATCAAACACCTATAGCAGAAAGCACTCTAGAAACTGCGGAACAGTCAATCTCGTCTATAGATAAATACTTGACATATCCGAAAATACCAGAAAAACAAAAAAATATGAAAAAAAAGGAACCAATGCCATATGGTTTGACCGGGCATAAATACAAGCAGTATATTGATAAAAAACAAGAGGAGAAAAAACAAAAAGAGGACGAATTGGAACAACGCAGAAGGATTAAACAAGAAGCAAAACAATTAAGACAGGAAAAACAACAAGAAAAAGCGACCTTAAGACAGAAAAAGCAAGCACGAGGAAAACCAAGTGTAAAAACTGACCAGGCAAAAGAAAATGTAAGTGATAACATAAGTTATACAGACTTAATAGAAACCCACGATAATGCGAAAAAGGAACCAAGAAAACGTAAAATACATGAAAACAAACCGACTGCTACTAGACCAAAAAAAATACAAAAAAAAGACAATTCTCAAGGTTCCAAAAAACAAAATAAAGAGAATGTTGAGGGGGTTGAGAGGTATTATTATGATTCTTCTCAATCTAAATGTGGGAAGTATGCAATAGTAAGTTTCAATACCCAGAGACGCAAACGATATTTTGTGGGAAAAATTCTCATGGAAGATATAGAAGAGAAAAAATATAAAGTTGATTTCTTAAGGAAGAAGAGTGCTGTTGATAACATCATTACATTTGTGAAACCACAAATCCAAGATGTTACAGAAGTGAATTATGATAACATCGTAAGAATATTACAAGAACCTACGTGTTCCAGGCGCGGTCTTTATTCCTTTGCAGATGTCAGCTTTACTGACATTGAATAATTAAATAATTAGGTTGTGTTATGTTATCGTTGTGTATGATACCCACAATTTGCTTTTTTAATGGTATGACAGAGAGGTAGAATATTGCCAAAATTTTGTACATTACTTTACTAAAGATTGTATTTTTAAGTATTTGTTTCAAAGAGCAAGTAGGTAGCTAGTTATATTTCGTTTTGGTTAAGCTGTCGCTACCAACATTTTACGTTCTTATTGGTTTAAATTTTAATATTGCCTAAATTTTGTAAGTTGATCTTTAAACCCACTAGAGATCGTATTTTTAATTATTTCTTTTAAAGAGCAAGAAGCTATATTTCAGTTTGGTTAGCTGTCGCTAGCAACATATTATGTTTTTATTGGTTTAAATTTTAATCTTTGTTATTAATAATTGAAAATTGCTCTGCCTTTGTTATTAAGAATACCATCTGATCTTCTGATCGTTACGTCATTGTTAGGATATTGTTTTTTTTTATATAAGCTTAATTTAGTCTTTATTATTAATGGAAGCGTCTTTCCTGTTCCTACTAGGCCTAAAGGTATTGTACGGGTTACAAAATGATCTCAATAAAGATAATATTACATGAAACAAATGTTCATGCAAATGATTACTAATTTAGTAACTTTATTATTTAGTTAATAATCTTGATTTGATCTCACCGCCTATGGGCGATACCTACTGCATAATTTATTGTTTTTAATTGATACAGTAGTTTATTTGTTTTATTTTATGTCAGTGGAGTACTTACTTTACACAAACGAGTATTATAGATATATAGTTGAGTTAACATAAGTACAAATTTGTTTTTTTAAAGCATAATAAAGCGTAACTCTCAGGGTAGTTCATTCACTGGTTTCATTTGTTCATTCACTAGGATTTGGTGTTCATTCACTGGTGATTTTCCATTTTTCCCCCTAAAGTGTGCTATACCTTAAAATTGTGCAATGCTACTGCAAAATAATAATTATGAAACCAACCTAGAATAGTTGTTCTTACTATAAAAACCGTATTATTTGCAATACTTTACTGAAATGTGCCTAAAATTATTTTTTAAAGTTGAAAATTTCCTTAAGCGTTCATTCACTGGGGAACTTACCCTATATTTCGCTAATTTCATTTAAGAGACTGACATTAATTTGATAGCCTAGGACGCTAAACCAAAATAAAAAATAGATAGGAAAAACAGAATTCTACATTTGTATATACAAACGGCTAAAGTATATCGAGAAACTCTTGTTAACGAACTCTCGACCTAGTGGTGACGCTTAAAAATTTAAGACAGCGCTCTATCGATTAAAATATTGACAGTCTGAATTTGTTTTGACTGAAAATGACGCTAATAGCGAGGTAATCCTGCATTCAACTTCCTCGTAGTCACATTTAAGTTGAGAATAACCCCGATTAATCCCCCCACGTCCCTATATTCTTCGTGTTTAAAACTGACGCACCCGTTGCTCGGGTTTTCCTCCTTTCACACTTTTTGCGGGCGTTCTTGTGACACCTCATTTATAATTCTGCTTAATCCAAGTGAGTGAGTTCTTACCGAATGAATTTGTAATGTAAAGATTAATGACGTAGGCACTCATGCCTAGAATTCTTTCGACGGTTCAAAATCCCGTGCTTATTTCTATCGTATTTATCACGCCAAGTGTTCTTTTGTGCGAATTGCGAACTAATAATTCCAAATCTTTCCTATTTCTGTTTTTGAATAAAAAGTGCTTCAAATAATTTTGGGTATTGTCAGTTTTCGTAGAGTTAGTAATTAGCTTAAACGGAACTTCGTTGTATTACATTAAATGCTGGCCTGAATTTGTAAGCGCTAGCGAAAACGAAATAAAATATCGCAATCGCCGAAACTCAGCGATGAATCAAAGATAAACACAGAAAAATTTACTGATCCGCATTGCTTATTGAAATGTTATGTTGAGACTCGAACGGTAAATTTAATTGTCGAAGTTTGAATTGAAAAAGTTATGGCGGTCGCGTAATTCCACAAAACGAGGCTCGCGGCGATATTATTAGATATTACGAGTGTGTTTGCTTTGAGCAATTTGGTTAATGTAGCTGTTGTCTGCTTCACCAGATTTATGACGAAAATTTTCAGGAACCGCTTAAATGTAGGTGGAAAATTATACTCGTAATACTCAACTTTCACTGTTCCAGCAATGAGAGTTTAAAGTTTTGTTTTCACCTTATTTCCATAAAAACTTGTTTCTTGCTTTTTCCTTATCTACGTAGGTACTCATTGTTCATCGCTGTTCGAGATAGTTGATGAAATTATAACTTCATTCATATTATCTTTGTGTAGAATGGTAAGTAATAACTTAAGAATGGGCTAGGGCAAGGCCTGAGTGGACGCCCCGGTCAGAGCGGGGCGTGCAGCGTCCATATAAAACAAATGCAATTTATATGGACGCTCGACGCCCCGCTCTGAGCGGGGCGTCCACTCAGGCCTTACACTTGAGTGACCAGCAGGTCGATCACCTAACGCATCCTGCGCGCGTCAGTTAGATTGAAATGTCACTTTTTTTGGTTTAGTTTTTGTATGGGGAAATGACAGTTGAATGATCTCAACGAACGTTCGGAAAGTTACGTTTTCATCCCTCAGCACGACTTGTCTATAGTTGAAAAGGCACATCTTTACATTGTCATCAAACATTGGAATAATTTCTCATTCCTTTTTTGCTTTTGCAGAGAAAAGAAAACAGTGTGTTTTGGCAACAACATAGCTCACGAGCCAAAGACTGACAAAGACTCTCGAATAAATGTTCAGAACCCGATATATACGAATTCGTAGGTACTGGAAACAACATTTGAAATAACATCTAGGCTAACAGCGATCGGAAACGAGAAATCTGTCACAATTTCAGAGCCTATTGAGTTATTTTCTTCTTGAGTATACTTATAACTTCGTAACAGTGTACCAGGCAAAGATTTACAATAAATGGCCAATGGTGGGTTCGAAGTAAAAGAACTTTCTTGTTGGATGATTTATTGAAACGACTTTCAATAATCCGGGTCCATTGCCTTCAGGAGCGTTAAATTTCAATGAAATTGGAAAAGATTTATTACGAACGAGAATGATAGAAAAAGAGTGAGAAAAGGCCTTCGTCGAAACTTTCCCTTAGCCGGAGGTCCGCTGACTGTGCCTCGTTAAGTGTACTTAGGAGCATACTCTCTGGGCTGGGGAAGGTTTTCATTTAGGGGTGTATAATGAGTATTGAGCTATTTTAAAAGGGGTCTTCATTATAGACTAACACAAAAGTGATATGAACGAGCGAGCTAAATTCTTGTCCGGGTGTCCGGCTGTTCTCCTCTAGAGGTCGCATTTCTCAACCTCTTTAAATTTTGTGAGCAAGTACCTGTTGTTTAATGTTTATTGGTAATGTAAAATAATTTTATTTTTACTGTTGCCAACTACCGTATTCATGCAGGCTGAATAAATAATTACATGACGTTCGAAATCTACTTTCTTTCAGCCAAGCTCTTATTCATTCCCCAAGTGTGTAGGAAAGATGCAACTCTTGTAAGTACTAGGTACTCTGTGTTAATATAACCTTATCATAGCTTCTTTCTTTCAAACCTAAACTAATATCGTTACGAGAATTTTTCTTCAAGCATCGTTTATACTCGTAATGTAAGAATGCTGTTCCCACGCATTGTCCTGTTCCAAGCACCTATTTCGTTCTTACCCGTTTTGTCTGCACTAGAAAGCTCATTTTAAAGTAACATGTAATCTCGCTCAGTGTGCTTAGAGCGTAAGTTTTAATGGCGAAAGCTCCCACCGTTTTGCAGGTTGCTTGTTAAGACGAATAACTTTCGAACGCTCTTATCTGACCTGCTTTTTACGTTTACATGGAATTTAAATATAAAGAACCTAGAACAAGGTCATGTAAATAGGTCACACACAGATGAAAGTTCTTATTTGATGACGACTGGTCCGTTTCATTAAGCTACAAGTACTCCAGGAAAAATACGGTGTTGAAAAACATTATGTTACTACGTATAGCGTTTGTTTTTGTTTATTTCATTTTATAACGAGATATTCTAAGATGCTTTATTCAGCTTTCCTCCCGTAAGTAATTATGTAGATTTAAATGAAGCGTTCATTGTTTTTTTTTGTCTTTTGTATTGTAGAGCAAATGTAAATTAACCAAAATACAGATTAAAACATTTATTAACATTATTTTCTCAAACATGCTCGGAAATGTACGCGTTAATATCACGAAATGAAGACGTGAAGTTTCTTGTTTATGGCTCCCTACATTACTTCTTGGCCTTACGCCAAGAAGTAATGTATGAAAACCCTAAGTAAAACCATTATTGTCCGCTACTCTAACTTTTTAAATTTGCTTACTAATATTAAACTGACAAAGGAAAATTTACATACTGCCAACCACCACTAGACACTGTAAGCATACTTGCTTCATAGAAAAAATAAAAATAATCTATGGTACTATACTTTATGTGCGGTTAAACATGGTGCTCGAACGGCTTGTTCAAATGGCATGTTTAAAAAATAAAAAAGGCGCAAATTACCTATTATTTAATTGATTACCTTGTATATATTTTAAATTTAATATTTCTTCACATCGTTTGAGAAAAGTACTATACAATCCTCGGCCGGAACAGGGATTGCTGGACTCGTTGCATCCGTCTACCCCAATCTCGTCCAGCAATCCCTTACTTCACGGCCTCTGCAGTAATCTACTATTTCCGACTTGTCAGGAACTAATCTGCAATTATAAATTATTTCCAAATTTGTTTTTTTTTTCCAGACCAGGTGCCAGTAAAATGACTGGACTAAAGTTACAATTTTACAAAAATATATAAAGTAACAATTTTGGAAACAAACTTTGAACTGATTTCAATTCAGTACTTCGCCAAGCCACATAGGTACATGAAAATTTCCACATTTTCTTTCCAAGAGTAAATGCGTTAATTAATTACAGAAAGAACCCAAGTCGCTATATTATGTGGGCTGTTCCGTCGATTCCTCAAGGATCTCAGTATCATCTGTGGTCTTCATCATCAGTTTCACTTCACCATAAAATTGCGATTTCCGAGTGTACATCTAAATACACGAGTTAAAATAGAATATACCGAAATCACTACACGCTAACACTATGAAATGTAAGGGTTGCCCTCAAATTTCCTGGAATCCCATCATCATATAGTGACTCGGTGCCAATGAGACCGCCTCAGGAGTATACTCTTTCTAATAAATTTTTTTTTTTAATATTGGTCCACAATAATTGACAGAGAAATCGGTGAACGAACATACATTTAAAAAAATACGTACAGTGGAACAAAGAACCTCCTCCATTTTTGAAGTCGGTTGAATAAAGTAGATTTTGACTTTGACTAAGACGTTGCCTAAACGTAATTCCGTGTTTAAGACTGGCCACCAAATCTGACAGCATACGTTTCCATTCACGACGTGAAACTGAGGCAATTGTTGGTGCAATGGTTGTTGCGTCATGTTAAAATTGATAACGTAGTGTTGCTAAATGGATAGTAAACCATCAAATTATTTTAATACTATTGAAAACAGAAGGGGACATATGTTGGGGCACCTGATACGACATGACAATTACATAAAAACTATAATTGAACGAAAAAATAGGAGGAAGGAGAGGCAGGGGAAGACCAAGACGTGCGTTTATGGACCTGGCTAAAGAGAAAATTAATGTAATGTCGTTATAAGAGCTCGAAACCGTGGCAGAGAGAAGAACAGAGTAGCGATTACTCCACCGACGAGAGCCCTGCTCTTAAGTTTATGATGATATATAACAAAATATAATTAAAATCATAAAAAGATGGCCCTTGAAAGTTTAGAAAAATATGTATTTTTTTTATTGTCCAAGAGTAAAGGTCAAGATAAGCTAAGTGATTCTGCCCCCCTAGAATCCTTATGTTCTTATAGAAACCAAATTTTATGACAATTATAGGACCTAAACGCAGTATTTCGTGACCGAAACCGCAATATACTTGATTAGTAAAAATTGCAAAGTGTGACGTCATACTTTTACGTCAATTAGTATGAAGCGTTTCGGCGGCCGCTAGCGATGTCCAAACACCATAATGCGAGCTCCTTACAAATCTACCCAAACACGTGCCTAAAACCCGGTATGCGCATGTTCGAACTAAACGGCTGCCTGGCATCGTTTTGACACCCCGCCCCCCACCCCGCATAATGGCAATGGCACGCATTCTGTGGAGCCATATTGCGGCGCTATTTAGACTTCTATGGTTTTTTCGTACGCTGTTATAACCTATCTACCTCTTTTTTATATAACATCATTGATTTTAAACAGACAATATGCTGGTACGAGTAGACACTGAGAGAAGAGGTATTTGCCAAGCTGTGTGTTAGATTAATTAACAAGAAAATAGAAAATAGGAAACCTACAACAATTCAGGCTAAAACGCAACACACCATTCCACTTACAGCCAAATCACACGGTAACCTTTTCATTCAGCCAGCTACCTCCTCGCGCCTTCCTCGCGCCGAGAGACGGCACCCGATTCATCCAATTTTGTTTCACATAATAATTCTTGATAACGCAGTTGGTAATGAACAATAAACCGATAAACGAAGAAAACTTTTATACGAAGCACAATTTGACAACCCCGTTTTCGGTCGACAGTTCTAAGAGTGACAAGTTATTTATTATTCAGCGCCAAGGGCCACGAGCGCTCATGTCGCGGGGCCTGTGCGAAAAAAGGTTTCCCTAGAAAAATGCATGCAGAATAATGCATTAGTAGCCTGAACACACTATAATATAAGCTAAAACAAATACAGACATTATTATATCTGTATGTTCTCTGTATTTTTTTACGCTTTACCATTAAAAACTGGCCATTTGATTAGACCTTTAGATGATCTTTGATGTTTCCGGTTTAGACTTGTAAAATGTCTTTACCTCATCATATCAGCCAAAAGACGTCCACTGCTGGACATAAGCCTCCCCCAAAGAGTGCCAATGTAACCGGAGCTGTACTACCCACATCCAGCGGACTCCCGCGACCTTTACCTGGTCATCACTCCACCTCGTGGTGGGCCTACTGACGCCGCGCCTTCCGGTACGTGGTCGCTACTCAAGAACCTTTCCGCCCCTATTGCCATCGGTTCTGCCTGCAATGTGCCCCGCCCACTGCCACTTAAGCTTAGCGATTCGGATATATCGGTTACCTTGCTTCTGCTACGGTAGTCTCATTTCTGATGCGCTCACGCAAAGAAACTCCCAACATAGCCCTCTCCATTGCAGCGGAAATCAGTCCCTAAGTGGGTGAAATGGAGTGTGAAAGTTTGTATGCAGCTACGATAAAAACGAGTTCCACGCGGACGGAGTTGCGGGCAGAAGCTAGTGTTTTATATAAACTGAATACTTATCAAAGCTGACACTGGGTATTTTTTTTTACAACTCCCGCTAATTGTGTACACAACTATTTAAAAATGCCCTGGTATGTCCTAATGCCCGTTCGAAAAGTTACGCAATAACCCGCGGACACCGATCTTGTATGTACCGTGGTCATGTCGAACCGCGCGATCTCGCCAACTATTAAATAAACCCACGGGGGTTTCCAATAGTGACACATATGTAAACATTATAATGTAAACCCTATCTAAATAAATAAATAAATAAAAAATGTGTAGTTTCTTTTTATACAAATATCTGTGTGATAAGCATGAGTTGGCGATGGATGCGGCTGGTGCAGGACCGGTTATTATGGCATTCTTTAGGGGAGGCCTATGTCCAGCAGTGGCCATCTTTCGGCTGATATGACGATGATGATGACGAAGGCATCATCAGTGTCTTCCTTAATCTGTAATGTTTTCTATTGTCCCTATTCATAAACGTCCATCAAACCTTTTTTATTTAAAATGGCGTTAAAGTCTTTTCTCCAGTTAATCACTTTGATATTAGTGGTTGTAAAAAAAAGATAAGATATATCTATATTCGCAATAGTGAAGGGAGTTTGTATCATAACGAGTGATCGTAACTTTTGTATTGATACGGAATTGGTAAAAAAAGATTTTTAACCCTAATGCTTAATTAGCGTTAATAACGCGTTACTATTAACCTTAATTAATAATTTTGATTGATATTATCTATACCAATTCCGTTAACAACACTACGCTGCACCGAAAAAGCCACAAAAGTTACGATCGCTGATTGTAACACATTCATTGCCAAGGCATTTTATTTTATAACACAAGCTGTGAGCGTGATGTGCTGGGATTTACCTATTTGTTTTTTTGATTCGGGTCAATACTATTTGTACTAATTCCCGATAGTTACGGATACCCATAGTTTGGCTGCAGACCGAAACAACGTTCGGATTAGGATTGCTTTAGCCCAATAAACTTCACATACAGTAATTAAGCTCCGGACCCCTTAACTTTCGGAAACAGAAGACACAACTTTGTTTTTCCGAAGCTGTGTGACCTAAATACATTGTTCTAGCATGTCGCTACTGTCGATTATATATTTACAAAAGCGTGATCTATAGTATGAGTCATGCCTCTATGAGCAATTTCCGTTATAAGACGAAATAAGTTTTGTGTCAAAAATTTCATTTTTGGTACAAGCTTTTATTGCCGAATGTACTTTTCTGTATACCATCATCAATGAGTATTAAGACGATTCCCTCCTAACGAACCCAAACTCAAGGGGGTTACGTCGGTTAAGTACTGAATTCCCATGGCCACCTTCTATCTCCATCATCAGACCAGCTCGATGGTACCATAATATTGAATTGTCATCCAAACTATACTTACCCAAAATTTCAGCTCAATCGGTCACCGGGAAGTGGGTCAAATTTAACTTGCAAGATTTGATTACAGACAGACAGACAGACAGACAGAGAACGGGACAGGTGAAACTAAATAAATCCTTGTAAAAATACTGCAGGCTACAACGAAGCGCTTCTCGACCTCGTATGGGTTAACGGCATTATACAATGCCCGCGACGAACGTGTGATTATGGCATGTCTTCCAGCAATATTTTCAGCACGGTTATCCCAAGACGGCGCGCGAGCTGTGTCGCGGCGAGATAAACTATCTGTCTCTGTCTAAGAGTTATAATTAGAAAGAGACCGATAGTCTATCTCGTCTAACCGTGCTGCTATACGTCAAATGCTGCTATGAGCTACAGCGTAGCACACGGAGGGTTTCTAGGCCTCGTTTACTGCAGTTACTGCCGTAGCGCTACGACATAGTCCGTAGCAACATACATTCACTGCCAAGAATCGCTACGCTCGTAGCCAATCATGTGGTTATCCTGGCAAGTGGAAAGGGGCTACTACTAAAAAGCGCCCGTAGCGCTTTGCCGTGTGTCGCCATACATTGGTTGGCGTTGAATGGGGTAATACCAGAAATTCAGTTGTGTATGGAATTACTGTTTACTCGTAATTAGCATTATTTTCTACCAAAAAGAATATTGATGTACAATAAAATGCGAACATAAATATTTTCAGTTTTTCCCGATCATTCGATTTGCATATTGTGTTGCAGTCGTAAACCCTGCATGTTTTTGGGTCACACAAAGACTTAGGTTGCCGTCTGTTCTATGAGCATTGCGAAAGTTAAGGGTTATAAAGCTTATTGTACTTGGACGCTTAATTGGCATAAACAGCGTTTCCTCCTTAATCCTAACATAAATTACCGCAAATAAGATTAAATAAAGCCTACCTTTGAAGGCCATTATTTTAACTAATCGTCCAGTACAATCTACCATGTAATTCCATCAGCACGCCTAAAGTAGATGTTGTAACAAGTGACTATACTATGCCCTAAACGAATAAGGGCATATAGTTGTATGAAACCGAAGAGACTTAGTCCTTTCTTCTCCTGAGTGACGGTACAAGTGTCGACGTCGTAACGAAATTCCGGAAATTGAAATTTCTACGTGAATGTACCAGACGGAGATATAAGGCCGTGCTCCATTCGAAATGTGCTACTGGTGTATAGAAATTTGCTGGGAATCATTTTGGTTGAAGCGCTCTTACTTGCTCAATTGCATGATCATCATCAGCCCATACGTCGCGCTGCTGGGGACCGCCATCTCTTAATGATCCGAAGCCGTTATAAATCATTATCTTGGAACTCCCGCTCGACTAATAAGCCGTCTCCACCGGCCTGGGTGGCGGACTACAAAGCTATGCTAGAGCAAGATAGAGATGATAATTCTAAGGTTTTCATATCTTTTCTTCAATCTGTTTTGTAGCTTTGCCAGCAAGCTGGACAATTTACGATAGAATGCGAGCGAGAAGTCATTTATGACCCCATCATCATCATCATCATCATATCAGCCGAAAGACGTCCACTGCTAGACATAGAACTCCCCCAAAGAGTGCCAAAGTGACCGGTCCTGCGCCACCTGCATCAGTCCACCTTGCGGGGGGCCTACCCACGCCGCGCCTTCCGGCCACCCCCATCTACAACACGTTAGTTTTGGTCCTATAACAGTTAAAATGGATAATTCTTCCAGCGTTTCAACCCCCCTTTAGTCAGAATTTTCTTCAGTTTCTCTAGATTTTCGTTGCAATTTTGGTTATTTGGTGGGGCTCAAGAACCTCTGACACGATAAATATATTAGCCAAAGCGGTATCACATCTGGCGTCGCTTAAGACCTTTTTTTACACCTGCGCTCCTTTTAAATCCCGCTTGCCGATTAACGTTACGTATTGTTCGCGCATCTGGTAGATCTAAATGTGCATGGCTAATAACAGTTGAACTGTTCTAACATACGTTCGAAAAATTGCGTGATCATCCCTCAGGCTACGAGGCGCACAGGCGGTACGCGGACTGATGGGCCGAATACCCCGACTTGCATTTAAGTTTAATGTATCGACACGTGTTTGTGTGAGTGCGTCGCTTCGGACGTTTATTCAGTTTTATTTTTACTCCTTGTAGTCATTAAACGAGCGAGCGACGCGAACGAAGTTCTCTGCTTCAGCTTGAAGGAAAACATCGTGAGGAAACCGATCTAATCCCAATAAAGTCAAGTTTTCCCTCTGGGTTGGAAGGTCAGATGACAGTCGCGTTCCTAAAACTAGTGCCTTTGCCAAATCTTGGGATTAGCAAAGTGGACCCCAGCCTCCAGGTCACAACCGAAAATACCGCTAGGAGGTCATCCTCCTAGCGGTATTTTCGGTTGTGACCTTGTCTTCATAGACATCAATTCAATTTTTTTTTTCAGATAGATTCGCGAGTTTTACTGCTCATAGATCCCACTAGTATATCTAATGTGCTACAGATGAGCATGACATGTATCCATATAATCAGATAGATGGCAATTGGTAATTAGTGACCGCATCAGAAATGTAAAACTAAATAAAGAACGGTAACTATATGTAAATAAGAGACCGCACCACGTTATTTTGGACTCATTAAGCTTGGGCTGATTTTCCACACACGCTGGAGATAACTTTACGAGCGTTATACAGTTAAATGGATTAAATTCAGCCGCAGTTGGATTGTTGGCGTAATGGACACCCTGTACATGAAAACGTTGTTCAAACCCGTATTGTTTTGCAACGGGAACTTCGTTATGGTCCCTTTTTGTTAATTGTGAACGGGAAATACGACCCCGTTAACAGTTTCTAGTTCTAGACATGATTATATCGATGATACGATTTGAGTAAAAATGAAACAGAAATTGTTATTGTACCTACATACATATAAACACGACTATTCCCCAGAGGGTTAGGCAGAGTTCACGGATTTCCACTTTCTACGATCTTTACAAACTTTTCTTGCTTAATTTACTTTCATGACATACTTCAGACATGCTTTTCGGTTTAGGGTATTCTTGACCTGATCTTTAGGATTTCTCCGATTTGGTCGGATAGTTAGACAAGGTCGTCTCCTTCCAACTGTACCATCCACTTTTTTATCATTATACTCTCTTAGTAAATCTTCTTTCATCTATCCTCTATCCATGCCTAAACCATCTTAGCATGCCCTTCCCAGATTTCGTTTGTTATTGTTTCAAATAAAAATATTCGCTGAAAATACTTTGGTTTTTATACTTACAGGAACTATATATATTATTGGACTAACTTTGAATATAAGGTAACCTTGGCTTGGAAACCTAAATTTCACATTCCGACACATATATGTATGTCTCGCGTTCTGCCGCGTTTCACTAGTAATCTTATTATCAAAAAAAATGACAATTAGGAATTGTTGCCTATGTGAATGCACTATTGAATTGATAATGTGAGTAAAGCAGCAGACGGTAATAATCGAATTTCACCGTGGATCCCGACACCCAGACACCTCGCTTTTTGATTTCAATTTCATTTCGATCTCATCTGATTATCAATTCGTTGCGCTATCATATATTTGACTCTGCTCTGATCCGTCACATAGGTAAGTATTTACATCTTGCTTTAAAATATTTGTTAAAGTTAAAAGTTACGCAATCACCGTTCAGTTTCGTCTACCGATTTACATAATGTCAAGTTTTGATACTGAAATTATACACGGCGATTTTTAATCCGTGATCAGGAGTCGAAAAATATTGATAAACAATTAACACTAATGTCCACTGAATGTTTGGTCACCCTACATTTCTCTTAAGAGCAATGCAAATTTTTGACGCATTGTTTCTGTCGCGCTGGGAGCTCCAATTCGTGTGATAAGGATAACTGCAGCTCGGACTAAAAATCCCACGCAAAAAACTCAAAAAACGAGGTTTCGCTCTCGACTGTTTCCTCCTCCAAAACGCAACCAATCATTATACAATTTGGAACTGCAACAAGAAGAAATAATCTACGCCGCTATGTTTTGATTTTTTTGATATTTGTTGTCATATTTGTATACTGCGCCTTTTTTGACAGCCAATTCAAGTTTCTTTAAAATAAAAATATCAAAAAAAGCAAAACATAGCGGCATAGATATTGATGATATTGATCTTATTTGAAAAATTCATTGCTCTATGTTCAAAAACCAGAGAGGAAACAGTCGAGAGCGTTTGTATGGGGATCAAACACACATACGTCAAATTTTCGCAAACTACCGTTAGTGTGATAATGATTTTGAGTTATAAAGTAATTCCTTATTCAGTTCTATTCAGAAAAAAAGGACGTTTGTGTTAGTTAACATCAAGTTAATCGTGTTTGCTATCAATTTCAGAATTAGAAAAAATTACTCCTGATCACGTATTAAAAATCATCGCGTATATTGTATACTGTTTTGAAAAAATGTTACCTCGCCGAGTTTTTTTCGCCGGTTCTTCTCGAAGCAGAGGGTTTCATTCCGAACCGGTGGTAGTTTATCGACATTCGTAGGTGCATGTTATATGCCTAAATTGAATAATAAATAACTTTGACTGTAGTATACTTATATTTTCTGCTATCCCCATTGAAGATACCTATTTGGATCCCTCCGTGTATCTAGAATTGATATTAGTTGACGAGTGGCATATCAGTTCAAAACAAAATATTTATAAATAAATCTTTAAATAAAATATCACCTCCGATACCACAAACAGAGCTCTCTTAGAACCACCACGACACACAAGACTTTCAATAAAAAAAAACTGGCTGTGACAGACGGACAGCCTCCGAGTGATCGCATAAGTGTTCCGTTGGACCAATTTAGGTACGGAACACTAAAAACAGCTCTCACTCAACTCATTTCATCCGTTGAAAGTTTCGATGCCACACAAATACACACAGATACACAATGTTAACGTAATATATAACACCTCTCGTTTGCGAGGATTAAAAACTAAAGCTATCCATAAAGGTTCGAAGCATCCCTCGAAACATTATATCCTCAGTAGCCCATATGTAGTAGTATATGTTCCGCCCATTATTCCTTACAAAACTCCCCGCTAGCTATATATATATCAATTTATCCAAATCACTTAGTCAGAGGACTAGGGCATATATCAAGCGGCATTAAAGCGTTTACTGGAGCCTACTTATCAGGTGTATCGCTTGCTAATGATGCGATATCCTGGATAATCTGCCGGCTGCCAGATTGACGGCACAGATAACAAATACGGAAGGTTCACTTTACAATACTTGTACCTTATCTATACTAATTTTATAAGGAGGAAAAAAGGCTAACCTTGTAAGTTTGTAAGTAGAGAGTAATCTCTCGAGAGAGTTATCTGAATCACATGAAATTACAAACTCACGTATGAGTGACCGAAAGTGAGTTACAAACTTTACCTCTTTATAATATTAGTAAAGATTGTATCGCGCGCGCGGGGGCAGTGGGTCGCGGGAGTCTGCTGGATGCGGGTGGCGCAGGGTCGGAGATTGTGGCACTCTTTGGGGGAGGCCTCTGGCTAGCAGTGAACGTCTTTCGGCTGATATAATGATGAAAGTTACCATAGATTGGTAAACGAAAGCAGCAACTTCTTAACATTAAATACACCACCAAATATAATTTATTATGCTTTAAATTTTATTTACGAAATAGGATGCGCGTGGCGCAGGATTGGCCATTGTGGCACTCTTTGAAGGAAGCATATATTATGTTCAGCTAGCAGTGGACGTCTATCGGCTGAAATGATGACGTTCTTGAAAATTAGCCTAATGAGGGTAGTTTTATATTTTGCACCCTCTGATACTAATATAGTCTATATTCTATACCCAGTCGGGGCACTTTTTCTCGTTAATCCCTTCATTAGAGCATGTCCGGAGCGGCAAACACGCCTTCAACTTTATCTTATGTGTCTACAACATTGAAAGTTTACATTTAATTTGTTTGTTTACTTACTCTATTTTTCTTTCTGCGGCCAAATAAACTGCTTATGTTTTAGTATTTGCCTGACATCAATATAAATATAAAAGTTCGTTTCATAAAAAGCGATGATTGAATAAAAACAAATATTATATATTGGGATAACCATGGAACCTGGTGGATGTTTCAGGGCTCTCTTGGGTAATCTGATAATTCTGCCCGAAAAAGCCCAAAGAAGACCAAAGATTGCCAAATATCCTCCATTCTCAAGATCACATTTTGCCCGATGCACGACTGGGTGTGGGCCGCGATGCTGCTGCCGTAAAACAGAAATTGTCTGTTCCAGTGTTTGCAGTGTATGTTCCGACTCCTGCACTAACGGAGCCCCATCGAAGACATCGTCGACGATGATGATGATTTGAGATTTAGAAGACAATTAGGAATTTAAATTTTACTACACGCCATACTTAGAACATAATTATATTGCTTTTTTATTGGCCATCTTCTTCCCTCCATACGAGTATCTCATTAACCCATTAACGGCTAGCGTCACCTATCAGACTTTTAAACTTGCGCGCCAAATTTCGCGTTTATTTGTGATTAGTTGAATTGTTATACGTCAAATCGGTTTAGAAGGAAGGCATCTTTTGATTAGCTGGGTAAATAGCCAATCACAGTGCATGGATGGCGAGTACGATCGCGGTAATCATTATTCCACAAATTAGTGGCAAAAATTGGACGCCGTTTTCAAGTAAGTGTGTTTTTTTTTTAGTTATTTGTGATTAAATGCTATTGTTTTCGTGTTTTATGTAATCTATAAACATCATAGAATTATATTAAGACAGAATATTGAAGTAGACACTATTTTTGTTGATTTTACAACTGAATCTTTATTGCTGATGCCGTGCGGCACCGGTAGCCCAATACCGTGTCTTTACAAGTTGCTTATTATATCTGTGTTTTTTTACGTTATGATTCGTGTTTTCTTAAGATATTTATTTATTTTTGTGTCTGTTTATCTAAAAATGGTTTGCTTTTGTTATTAGGAACTGCACGTTGCATGAGGCTTTAGCAGTTTTAGAAGAGGACTCTGATTATGAAGCGAATTAAATAAATATATATGGAACCTATATATATGGAACCTCCTGAGCCAAATATACATTCTGACGAAGACTCTGGCGATGAAGAAGACGGGGCCTTGGTAAATAATCTTAGCGGTCGCCAGCTTAACGCAAGATGTGAAGTAGTATTGTCGTCTTCATCAGTAAGTACCTTGCGGAGATCTCGACGACTACAAGCCAAACACAGCACATTAGAAACCACGCCTTCGCCATTGAATGTTGTTCCTGACCGCACCAGCAATCCTACTACTTCTCGCTCGCGTTCACGTGGACGGGGACGCAGTGGCAGTCAACGTGGACGTCAAGGCAGGGCCTCCAACAAAAACACGGCAAGTAAACGTGCTCGGCCTGTCGAGTCTTCTTCAGATTCGTCTTCTTCAGACGAAGAAACTTAAGAAAATGGACGTCTAGCAAAGAAGCAAAAAGTAGGGCGGTCATGGATTCATGAGGATTTAACGCGGGAATCTCCATTATTTCCTGAAGCGAATTTTGCTAAGTATAGGGAGCTAGCGCCAGTGCAAATGCTCGAACAATTTTTAGGGGACGATGTGTATACATTATTGCAAGGAGAGACACAAAAATATGCAGCATTTTTAAACTGCCCTGACCCAAAAATAAGTATAGACGAGTTAGTTGCTTTTATAGTCATAGTATATCAGGAAATACAATGACCCAACTTGACTTTCGGAGGCACATTGTCCAGACATATTTGCTGCGTTTCCGTAACATACCCCGAGGTCCTGGCCGTCCTCAAGCGTCGCGACAATCTCAGACTGGACACCGATTTGCTGATGATATTTGATATTCGCTACGATGGTATAGGTCATTATTTGGTACCATGTGACAAGGGTGTACGTCGCAGATGTGCTTTGGAACAATGTAAAAGCCAATCCAGATTGCAATGTTACAAATGCAACGTAGGTCTTTGTGCCCAATGTAATTATAACTTTCATGTTCAATAAATGCTCACAAATAATAACATGTTTTTATTGACACGGTAGAGGGCTAGAGATGCCATGCGGCATCGGTATTTTTTTTCTAAACTACCGGTCGGATTTTCATTTTAATTTCATATTTCTGTTTCTGAAGTCCAATATAGTAATATATCTGAAAATCATCAAAATCGGCGACATGAAAAAAATTCAGCCGCTAATGGGTTAAATATTGATCCGCAGTAGGCAAAAGTATGGAGCCGGTCAGATGCGACGACAGCCGAGCGCAGCCGTCCACGTCCGCGAGGAGCCGCCGGCCGCAAAGCCATTCAAATATGAAATGTTACGTCTGTATTTATAGCTTCAAGTTCCTATGGCAACTTGTAAAATGAGCTCAGGTGCGATCCAGCCCGGCCCGTTCGGTGAGAATCGTACATTAGAATTATATTTATAAATTGTCCAAAAACGCCAATTCATACCCAACCGTCAAGTTAAGGAAACAACAAAGAAACAAAGGATATAATACTTAGAGCGGCCACATAGTCCATCTATAGCCCGTTTCTTATTATGGCCGGCGCTTCGGTTAAAGTTAATTCGGACAATCAAATCTACGAAAGAGTGCCCAATTCCGCCTCAGCTTCAGACTTTAAGTATGGAGGAACAAGTACAGTAGGAAAATAGCTAATGGAATATTACACAAAAAGAATCGATAACTATATTTTCTCAAAAATGGCCCGCAAAGTTAACATTACCCGCTACATATTGAAAGGTAAAGTGTATAGTTTAAGGTCAGATCTAAATAAAAAAATAAAAAACATTGCAGGCCGCTTGGAATGTTATATATAAATTCCTTTATTTGTCGAGTACCAATTTAAAAAAAAAGTAGAAACTGGCATATAAAAGACGGCACAGCACGTATTCAGCCAATTCAACTCGTATTTTTCTGTTGCAAACACGACGTTTTTGTATGTGTCTCAAATAGTTTGCGTTTTTTTGGTGGAAAAATACACTTGCGATTCTGTTTAAAAAAAAACGGCGAGAAATCGTTAATATTTTCACGTTGTGCAACGATATTTAAAGTTTATATAAGTTTAATATTTTTTATTCCCCCATTTTTGAGAAAAGCCCTATATTAGCCTCAGCCGGAATGACAATTGCAAGCTTCGTATTATAATTAAACGGACTCGCAAGCTCGTCCGTTGAAACAAATACTCAGCCTGCAATTGCCTCCTTCCCGGCCACGGCAATAATGTACTATTTCAACACAATTGATCGTAACGTACCTCTTATTGTGTCGATTCTAGGCTCATAATCCTGTATATTAAACACGCGTGTTTTATAACATTACGACACTTGTGTGTTATGGTTATATCCCAATTAAGTCGGGTTGGCACCTTGCAGCAAGATGTATGCATGAACACAGTGCATTCTTAAACTAACCGGGTTGTACAGAATGAACAGCTTTTTTTTGAATTCTCGGCAAAAATTGGTAATAAAATGTTTAAAGTGTATATGATTAATTTTGATTCTTATTGCATAAGGCATACGGATCAGTTACAAAAGTATAAGGGAGATCAGTTAATTAGATTAAACATGCCGTCTGTTGACACAATGTCCGCTAATCGAGGGCCAGCATTCTCTTCTCCAGCTACAACTGAACCTGATATAGTAGCTTCGCAAGCTCCCGAGTCGACGGCTCGCATAGAGGGAGAGGGGAATGTAGTCCAGGGCGAGGACGACGCGTGGGCAGACTGCGACGGCGACGTCGGCGAGCACGGGCCGCGAGCCCCTGCGCCGCCGGACGCCGCCGCGGTCGGCGCGCAGGCGTAGGCGCCGGCGCCGGACCCGGATCCGGTTGCGCCTGCGGCTGTGGAGCCGCTCGCGGCCGAGCAGCCCGCGTCACGGCACCAGTTGCGTCCGAGACGACCAGTAGATTATAAGGTTTAGTAAATGATGAAAATTAGTTTTATGTCTTTCGTTATTAATTAGTAATTCAATTGTTAACAGGGTTCAAGACTAGTGTGGGAGCGATGATGTATACGCACCTACATATATATACCTACCTACCTACCTGAATGAGCTGCGCTGTTTGACAGTAATAAATCAGCATCGGAACTACACGGTTGTTTTACTTACGCCCATACGTAACAATCGTGTACATTTTTATCAGCGTTTTTGATTTGTTCATGGTTAGTGGGCTGGTAAACCAAATGAATCGGGATTAGTCTGCTCTTTGACGACCTCTTTAACCTAGTTGGTAGTGACCCTGCCTACGAAGTAAGAGGTGCTGGGTTCGAATCCCGGTAAGGGCATTTATTTATGTGATGAGCACGAATTTTTGTTCCTGAGTCATGGATGTTTTCTATGTATTTAAGTATTTATTTATCTGTATAAGTATGATTATCGCCGTCTAGTACCCATAGTACAAGCTTTGCTTAGTTTGGGACTAGGTCGATTTGTGTAAGATTGTCCCCTAATATTTATTTTATTTATTTATTTACTTATATGAATCGCTCGCAAAAGATAACAAAGTGAAGCATGGTATTTAATTTGATTTTGCCCTACCCTCAGCGTATGCATAAAACCGTAACGCAACAGATACGTCATTGCGTAAACGCAGCGTTAGCGCATTCTACATTTTAACGTGTTCGATCCTTATTTTTTTATTAATCTAGAGATGCATCGCGCCTGCTGTATGTGCCATTACAGCAGCGTATGGCCCGCTCCAGTTTGGTCCGGCATTCGGACGAGTAGGTTGTAATATTTTATAGATATTGGACCGCGTTTTCTGTCATTATCGTAAAAGGAGCGTCAGCAAGAAAACTATTCCCCCGCCTCTATTACTTTCATAATACTTAAGTGGATCCGATAGTTGCGTTGAGGAAATTGAATCATTTATTGTAACGGCATAATACTGCTTTATCAGATAGGTTTCGGATAGACATGTCTATGGCCAGGATTCCCGGTTACCCTATTTGTGAGACAATGGGAAATCTCCATTCCGCTCCCATTCTGCGTTGAATGGAAAATCCTATTTCCTCCATAGTGACGATACCTTGATTGTAATAAGGACTCCGTCACTTATTGGTCATTACTTTCCTCCCGAAGGGGAAATCTCGAGCGAGCAGTTAGCGACTGATTACTTTTTATGTTTCTAGGTAGCCACTAACCTTATTACATACGTTATTTTCAACGCCATGGTGGCACACAAGCGTACGGCCTGCCTGACACAGATTTCTAACATTTAAATTATCCTAAAAGATCGTGGTCGAAAGTCCTATCTGCATGTGACGATTAGACAGCCGTCGCTTCAGCAAAAACTAATGCTTAAGCCAATTTTTGAGATTATGTTACCAACTCTCGTAGATCAGATGAAGGAAATTATTTACAAAAGTAACCCTTTAAATGTAAATTAGAGTTTAACATTTATCAGGTTTTTAACTATGTATAGTTTTATCGAGCAAAAGCTTAGAGCGTAATATTTTTTGTATCACTACTACATCTTAAATGTTAACGTATTTTCCACTTCTGACCAGTTTTTAAAATACTTAAATGAAATGTCTATTCAGTCATTTATTTCATTCTGTATTTGCGACTTTAATAAAACAGAACAATTTACTCAGAACTTTCTAAATGCAGGATAAATAATTCAGATTTTCATATTTCAACCCGGTGTTAGCTATTTTTTTTAATTATGTTTTCTGCGAGGCATGGCACCCGGTCTACGCTCTTGTTCTGTCTCGCTGCATAACAATTTGCTACTAACGACCTCTAATATATGTGCCTGCAATTCGTAATTATTCAAATAACTAGGTTCCTTAAAGAGGTGTTCAAACGGCCTTCCTTAACTGCGCTATTAGTAGTACCGTAGTACCCACCGCAAATCTTTGGGCTCTAGGTGTTACAAGTCTTATTAGAAAGTCTTAAGTTTATTCTTATGGGATCCGTCACAAAAAAATGTTGTCTGAACGACCACTTAAAGGCAAGTGCAATGTAGGCAAGATTGAATCTAAGGACGGCCTTTTTATTTTGTTTAATTGGCTATTAGCAAGATGCCAATTATTTTATACGGACCAAACAAAGTTTAAAGTAGACGATTTTTCAAATAATTATTAATTTACATTGCTATTAATTTGTATGTTTGTTTTATAGTCTAGCGTTAGAAAAAGGTAGGATCAACCCGGTCGTTTTTTTCTGTGACACGCAAGGTTGACAGTCTATATTTCGTGATAATTTTAACTTAACACTGAGTGCTAGGAAACAAGGGATTTTTTCAATGTACTAAAGTAGCTCTCTCTTGAAGAAGAAGAGTGATTTTTTCAATTTATTTGCTACACAAAGGGATTCTGGAAGAGATCGCTCTTTAGCAATGAGACAAATAGTAATCTATATCTTTACTTCTATACTACTATTATAAAGAGGAAAGATTTGTATTTTTGTGTGTGTGTATGTTTGTAATGAATAAACTCAAAAACTACTGTGCCGATTTCAAAAATTATTTCATCATTGGAAAGCTACATTCACCCTGAGTGACATAGGCTACTTTTTACCGCGGGTACGGGAAAACGGGTAATCCGTGCAAGGCCGGGCCGTGCAGCTAGTGTAATATATACACAAAGTTATGTAATAAAGATAAGGGATTTTCCTGTATCTAGTAAGAATGTGTTAGATACTTTTAGCAAATAATATTTTAGTTCAAATATCAAGTCTGTTTTGCATGTCTGCCTGTTTAACCCACATACCAGTATGAATAATTAATTAGCCTAAATGTCATACCACGTCGTGTGTCAGGCAATAATACAATTTTATAGGAACATAATTATTTCGCATAACATATGCACAGCGTGCAACATAATTGAATTACATTTACCTATTGACAGGGAGCAGGATCCTGGATTTGGCACTTTGAAATCAACATTGGCGTATTGGCCAAATCTCAACTATTTTAAGTAAGGAAGTACGTAAGCAAGTAAAGTAAGTAAATATTTATTTGTGATACACAGGTTACATAATAGGTGACAATAGAATAAAAAATACAATAACAATACAAATTTATTGACTTGTCCAATCTAACCATTGGAAGTGGATGAAACTTAACTTGCTAGTGGCATTAATTAATAAATTGATCATGATTTTTATTAATTCTAATTAAATACAAAAGTTTTATAATAGTAGTTTATGCAACTGATACATAATCAGAGGCCTTAAAACACGAGTGTGGTCATAATAGGATCACACAAGTGTTTTAAGGCCAAATTATGAACAGTTTCATACACTACTTTATCTACACACATATCATAAGTACTCTAAGATGGGTTCAGAAGCCGTAGGGAAATTACCTGCATTGGTACTATAGTGCTACCTGTAAAATATCTTTGTTGCAATCGTGGCTGCATTTACGATATCCGGCGGTGTGTGCATATCGTTCTCGGAGTCACTACTACTCATATTTTTAACTTAAATGTGAGTTACAAACAACTTTTCACAATTCTACTTTCGTAACAACAAAGAAATGACAACAGTAATGGCGGCAATTCGATCCTACGTCAAGACGAATGTTTTTTTAAATCATAGACAAACGAATGAAGTCCCTATTGTCATATCACTCGACATCAAATATCGTGCGGTTTATATTAAAAAAACATACTGAATTGACGTTTCGCATCGATAACTGTTTTAATATCTATGAATACTAGAATAGAGACCCATATGAGTTTTGACAGCTGTTCCAAATTTAAACTCATAACCTTACAAAAATCTGTACTGTAATAACATTACAGTACAGATTTTACCTACTCCCACAGACAAGAAAGTTCTCATAGTAAAATTGGTTGTCATAATGCTGGTAATTTCCTACGGTTTCTGAACGCATTTTAGAGCACTAATGATATGTGCGTAGATAAAAATAATATATTATGTGTTGACTACGAGCGGTGCAAAGGGCTCGAAACGTTATGACGTATTTATTACATAACTAGCTGCACGCCCGGCTTCGCCCGCGTATTGCAAATAACGTAGGGAAACCCGCAGGATAAAATATAGCCTTTAAGTATCCAATCAGTTCATCCTTTATGGAAGTAAAATAATTTTGGAAGACATGCAAACTTATAAAGTCACAGACTTTTCCTCTTTATAATACTACTAGCTGTTGCCCGCGACTTCATCCGCGTAGAACTTGAGAAAAAAACGAAATGATCTTTAATTATTAACCTTAATTATCGCCGACCCAAACAAAGTTCTACCATCTTAAGGGATGTTTTTCGAGATCAAAACTATCCTTAATCCTTCAAAGGGTCTCAAATTATCTCTATACCAATGTTCATGTAATTCCGTTCTGGGTTTAGGCGTAAAGGTTTAAATTGCTAAACCTAAATAGAAATGTCAGTTTTTAAAAATATAGACACGTTTGTAACTACTTAAAATGTTTGTTTTTGTGTGTATGTATTAAAGGATTTTTTTTTATGTCTACTCATCATATCAGCCGAAAGACGTCCACTGCTGGACATAGGCCTCCCCCAAAGAGTGCTAAAGTGACCGGTCCTGCGCCACCCGCATCCAGCGGACTCCAGCAACCTTTACCAGGTCATCAGTCCACCTTGCGGGCACTTGCACCTTGATTTATGTCTACTAAGCTACATTATTTACTGATTTTTTTTGCCTAAATCCGTTTAGTAGTTTTAATTACGCTAGTCCGGGGTGCCTGTATAGTTTAGTAAGTAAAATTATCATATGCCAAAAGACGTAGAACTTTCCATCTCCATCCCCAGACCCCATTTAACGGTGATATAGAATAAATTATTTTGATTAGCCAAAACTAACTTCTTAAATTAACATAATGATCCGCAGATTTAATCTAACATTACCTTCTTTTCTTTCAGTTTCTAGCTCAAAAGGAAAAGTTTCCCTCATACAAACTTTGTTTTTTTTTTTTCAAGTCTCTAGTAAAAAAAAATTTTCACCTTTACAAACTTTGCACCCACATTTCATGTCCATAGGGGATGATTTCCGGAGTAAAAACTATCCTTTGTCCTTCCCCGGGACTCAAACTATCTCTTTACCAAATTCCATCTAAATCGGTTCATACAAAATTTGCACCCCTATTTAACCCACGTAGGGGTGAGTTTTTCCAAAACCCTAAACTGGCTTTTCTTGTATTGTAATAAGGAGTCCATACACAAAGTTTCACGTCTCTCTCTTAAAATTTGACTCTACCCTCATACAAACTTTCAACCCCCTTTTTACCCCCTTGAACCCCCAAGGAATTTTCAAAAATACCTTCTTAGTGGGTTCTAACCTTTAACAGTTTGGGCTGGGCGTTGATTTAAGTGAGTGAGTCAGTCAGTCAGTCAGTCAGTCAGGACTTTAACGATTATATATTTAGAAGATAGTAGTTAGAGATTAATTAAATTAATGCGATGTAGGGGTGTTCTTTAAATTTGAGAATTGGCATAAAAACAGCAAATATAATTTTTAATTGTTATTCTCATTTTACGTGCATATTTTAATTTGAAAATATTTTTACTTTGTTTTAAACAATTGGTTTTGGTCGCCGTTATGAGGCTTATTTTTTACATCGATGCAATTGCACCGATTTTATTGAGGAGTTTTCAATGTCAAAGAATAAGAAGTACCAGTTTATGAGTTGGTCAGATTATACGATGTATATAATTCACAAGCCTGAACAGCAGGCCTGGTAATCGGCAATCTCGGCCAGAAAAACTCATAGCATTGGTATTTTTTTATTTGCTTTTTTCTTAGACGACCTCATTTAATTACTATGTAATTATCACGAATCACTTTCGTATTTATATTCATATAATAGTTGTCACCTACATTTACAATATTCAAAGAAAAAAATATATGGCCTGTTTAAAAACCTCAAACTTTGTTTGGAGCTATGCCTTACAAAAATAATGATACGATATTTTTTTTAATCGTGGCAACATAATAGATAAAATTCTAATTTGGAAATTATTATTTTTTGATTGGCACACCTAAATTTTTCCAACATCGCTACCATTTATACCATGATCTTGATATAGCTATTATATAAAAACAAATGAACACCATCCTTTTTTACTTATTCACTGTTTTAATGAATAGTTCGACAGTATAATCAAATATTAGAAATTATCATTATGAGACGTAATCATGTCCATTCTCAGTACTCAATGAACACCCCTCGTACTCTGTTTAAATCGTTTTATTAAACACACTTTTTATTTTTTACAGAACAGTTTCCTACGTTATTTAAAATGACAAAATGCAACAAACTTTCCAGTTAAATCCGTTCGGGAACTCAAAGCAGCTTTAGGAGGCTTTACTGTGTCCAGCCCGCGTGCGGATTCCACTGGTCACCCTGAATACATAGATTAATGTTTGACGCATGCGACATGAGGCCGCAATGTATGCAACTGAGTAGGCTGTTTGATTATTCACGAATTTTGTGATTTTATTCGAGTTCGTTTATTTACTATTTTAAAATGCAGGTTTATTTAAATTAAGTTTTACCTCAAAGCATTTGGTCAGGCCATGAGTGTTGGATATCACCAATATGTTCACACATTATCCGGTCTGCCGACTCAGACAGATAGACAGGAAACGAACTTAACACTTTCACTGCCCGGAACCCACCTAGCGGACGCCTATGCTGTAGTCGCTTTCCACTACATACGACGAAAACCACGAGATCATCCTCATGACATACTCGTTGCATATCACGAATTTTTATAGCAGCTATCTTTTTTTGTATTATATATAACACTAACCATTTTCCAACCAGTCTCGAACCTTGCCGCAAAAACGGGTTGCCAGTAAAGTGGAGCTTTTGTTGCTATTATTGCAACTAAGAAATAAATGTTTGTTTGGGAGATAAATTAAGTTTACAAAATAGGCAATGTTGCACCTAGTAGGCAAAGTCGCAGCACTTGACGGTACCTAGTCGTATTCGTAAGAAATAAAATTTGATACTGTCATAAATACAAACGTCTTTGGAATTATCATTGTAACATTGATGTACACCTCCTTTTATGTGCTTGTTCACTTTATAGTGGTAATTTCCATCCCACGAGTCTCCGCCAACCTGTCCTCATTCTGCGTCTGGAAGTAACTCATCAGTTATTACGACCCAAAAACTATGCCATGGACAAACGGAGTACAGTCTAACACGAAAGCGCTTATTACTTAAAAAAATGTGTGAACAATTTGTCTTGTTTGCTCTTAATTTTAAACAAACTGTTTAATATTAAGAGCATTGCCATTCGTATTGTAGACCTCAATTAAATGTTGTAGGGAGATGTATTGTATTAATTTAAGATAAATGTATTTGTGGAGTTATCTGTAATGATAGTAATCGACACCAAAAAACGCTCAAAATTATCTGACACGCACTGACGGTTCTACCAATACAGTTATGTCACATATTTTTGAGCACCTTGTAACGTCAGTTACTGTTGCAGGCGAGTGTACCTACGTAACTCTTTCAATTGTGCAAACCCTTTATTAATAGCAGTTCAACCTTAAAAGTATGGTTTTCAAATATTGATATTTATAAATACGTTATGTGTCGGCCGAGTGACAAACCTAGTGTACAAGTGATTAACGGGCCATTTTATGAAAAGTACTAGCTGATGCCCGCGGCTTCGCTCGCGTGGTTATAAAAAAATGTAACATATTGAATTTTCCCGTGGAAATTAGATGTTTTCCCGCTGGAAAAAGCAGCCTATGTCACTCTCCAGCTTCTAAACTATCTCCATACAAAAAATCACATCAATACGACGCTCCGTTGCGACGTGAAAGAAGGACAAACATACAAACACACACACTTTCGCATTTATAATATTAGTAAGTAAGTAAGTACGTAAGGAGTAAGGATTCCACGGTAATTTTCTCATAATTTTGAAATGTTAGGTCATCCTTACGCAGAATCGAAAACTCTATTCAGCTTACTTGAAACCTTTTCATAAAATGGCCCTAATAAAGGTCAAGAGTACGAAAAATCGGTGCAAGAACATGTTGATACCCGCTTACGCTAGTCCGCTCATGACTAGGGATGTTGTGACACGTCCGTAACGTCGAGCAATCACAAGCAGGTAAATTTATAAATTTAATAAATTCGCGATTGCGTTCCTTTTAGTAAAAAATAATATGTGAACATCATGAAAGTTTAATACATGCCATACCACTTGAACAGTACTTGAACTTTTTCTCAGCGACTGTTACGAGACGAATTACTTGGAAAACTATTTAAGTTATAATTTAATGCACCTGGAGCACACCTTAGTGCATGTAACTCTAATTAAGTTTCAAAATCGCTTTAGTTATAAATTACTTTGAAATTTCACCATTACATGTTGAGATTTCTTCGAAAATGGAATGACTAAAGTTTGTAAAGATTTTCTTAGTCAGAAGCGTCAAAATACTTAGTTGAAGTTTTTAAACTTATCATCATTATTATGATGAAATTGGAGCTCGATATCGATATTTAAATTTAAATTTATACACATTTTGGAGCCGATAGTACTAACCATTCTACATATAAAAGTTATCATTCAAGTGCACTCAAACTTGGCGTATTCTCGTAATGGTAGGTATCTCTTGAAAGTTAGCACGTAGCGTTTTACACAAATGTGTACCTTAACACCATTGAAATAGATGCTGTCTGGAAGGATCTCGAGAGCACAATCCAAGAGCTGACAGTTCAAATATTTTTATTCACGGGAGCATGATACTTGTCGTCCATATGGAGCATTTCGTCCTTTTCTAGCAAAACATTTCTTATAAGAGCAATGCTTTGTTTCATAAAGCTTTGATTAAAACCGCGTACTATTAACCAAGTTAAGCCTTATTTAATTACGAATAGCAAATTATTAATTATAAAATTATTTTGTAACTTATTAAGAAAAAAATATGTCGCATGCAAAAGTCCCATGAATTCTTACTGCACTAATTACGAGTAGAAAAATGTAGACCCCGAACAAGTGAAATTCCAAGAAGAAAAACAGGCCGGGTTTTTACCAAAACTGAAATGAGAACTTAACCAAAGATTAGACGTCAATAATTATAGTATACATACCTTAAAAACATCAGAAGAAACCCCACACTCTGTCAGCAAAATTGAGTCAAACCAACATCGACCTACAAAGCAACGAGACATTCCGACAATATTGAATTTCCTCTCAAGCCAAACGTCAGTACCGTATCTCATCCAGCATCGCTGATTCGCAGTATACACTCGATTCGAATCTTCAACTTGGAAGCACGTTGTAATTCCGATGCACTTCGAGATAACTTTCTACATCGTGCGAGCCAAACGAGCTGACAAAGTTGGGGAACCACCTCCACTTTGTTACATTGTCGCTGTATAAGATATTACAACCCAAGGAATTTACTTATAAACTCTTGGTAAATGTGCTGTAGTTTTACATCACAATTCTGCCTAGTGCTTTTGTAACATATGAGTAGGTACCTACTTGCGAGGGTATTCCGTCACTCATAATCATAAGCAATTATTATCAAGTCAAAACATTATAATTGAGTTCAAAGTATGCGGAAAAATATGTGTACAAAATATAAAAAACCGGCCAAGTGCGAGTCGGACTCGCGCACGAAGGGTTTCGTACCAATATCTATAAAAACAGTAAAAAAAAAGATTTGTTGTATGGGAGCCCCCCTTAAATATTTATTTTATTTTGTTTTTAGTATTTGTTGTTATAGCGGCAACAGAAATACATAATCTGTGAAAATTTCAACTGTCTAGCTATCGCGGTTCTTGAGATACAGCCTGGCGACAGACAAAATGGCAAAAAAAACACGTTTGTTGTATGGGAGCCCCCCTTAAATATTTATTTTATTTTGTTTTTAGTATTTGTTGTTATAGCGGCAACAGAAATACATCATCTGTGAAAATTTCAACTGTCTAGCTATCGCGGTTGTTCAGTTACAGCCTGGTGACAGACAGACAGACGGACAGCGAAGTCTTAGTAATAGGGTCCCGTTATTACCCTTTGGTTACGGAACCCTAAAAACGAGCGATTTACCTACTTAGCCAATGCAAATGGCTACGATTGTGAGCACAGTGTTTTATAATTCTGCCAATTGCTGACCAGGCAATACTTAACAATTATATAAAAGGGCTTCAGCTGGTTCGTGGGAAGCCAGTCCTTTCAAGTAGGTCTAGATTGACAGACATTCAGATGTTCTCTTTGAGTAATGATTGCGATGATAAACATTCAAGTAAGTACACATAATTCCAATACTGAGCACCCGATATTGTGACAAAAATAGACGCCAGCTTATTGCATATTTTATTTCGTGTAACATGTTTGTATGTCACTTTGGCACTCTTAGGGGGAGGCCTATGTCCAGCAGTGGACGTCTTTCGGCTGATGATGATGATGATGTTTCAATGGACCTGACGCCATATTTAAGATCATGATCAACACATATTTCACTTCCAATATACTGTCGTTATTGACATGTATCAAGTGGACTAAAATTATTGGAATATTTTCAATATTAAACTCGCTCTCAATATGCAGATTATCCACGAAATGAAAGGATTATTTTGCTATTCAGATGAGCCTGCTGTCAGAGCAGATAATTTTGCGCGAAATGTTATTGATTTTGCTTCCAACTTTTTTGTTGATCTGCCCCTGTTGTTTAATTCGGATTCTTTGTATGTTTTTTTTTATTTTTTTTTATTTCATCGTTTGTCATTTCTCTCATTCTGTCTTAATTTGGTAACAGATTACAACTTCGTGTTTTTCTCAAGACCATTCTACTTAAGACTGTGAATTTATGATATTGATTTGTTAACAGCTTAAAATATTTTGACGACCGGTTAGCCTAGTGGGTAGTGACGCTGCCTACGAAGCTGAAGGTCAAGGGTTCGAATCCCGGTAAGGGCAAATATTTGTGTGATGAGCATGAATATTTGTTTCTGAGTCATGGAAGTTTTCTATGTATTTAAGTATTTATATCTATTATATATATCGTCGTCTAGTACCCATAACACAAGCCTTAATGAGCTTACTATGGGACTAGGTCGATTTTGTGTAAGATTGTCCCCTAATATTTATATTTATTTAATATTATTATTTATTATTACTACGTAATACATCTCAAAAGTGCTCTTATACACTTTTTGGAAGTAAAATGTGAAAACAAATTGTAAATGACAAAAATTAAAGAGATCGCAGTGAACCGTCACGGTCGGTTAGCTGTCTACTCCGCTGGTATCCGTTCACATCTCTCATGTTTGCTACTAATAAAGTCAAACTGGGACCCAATCCCGGAACATGTTCTCGTTTCCGTTTATACACTTCTTCTATCATAATTGTACCAATTGTTCCGAGTTTGTGTGTGTGAGCGCAGCACATTAAAAAAATCGCCCAAGTGCGTGTCGGGCCACGCGCAGTGTAGGGTTCCGTAGTTGCCTGATGTCTGTCTTAGCTACATCGACACGCGCGCGCTAACTAATTGGTCCGCACCATTGCGTCGGCTGAATTTGTACGAAAGTTGGGAAATTTTAGTTAGTCGACTATTACTCGGTAACTTAGTAGTTATGCCTACTTACACGGAAAAACTATCACGGGATAGTTTTACTTTTAAATTCATTATATGTACTACTGCCACGTTTTTTCACATCCCCAGTAGTAGCCATTTAGCCGGCAGGGGGGGGACAGAAATTAGAGCTTTAAAGCCCAATATCTCGCAAACAAATCACTTAGTTACAAAATGGATTTAAGAACCCCATTATTTTTTTGAACAAGCTATCCAATGATACCCCACATTATGGGTTTATCGAGAAAAAAAGTTTACATCCCCACTTTACGTGTAGGGGAGGTACACTAAAAAAAATGTTTTTCAAAACTTTATTCTACTTTTGTGTCGGCGTGATTGATTTATATACCCATGCCAAATTACAGTTTTCTAGTTGTAAGGGTTACTGAGCAAAGCCGAAGACGGATGGACGGACACACGGACGGACATGGCGAAACTATAAGGGTTGCTTGTTAACTACGGAACCCCAAAAATGAGAGAGGAATGGCATCAAATGGTTTTTTTTTTGTCGTAAAATGGAAGCCGTAGATTCAACTAGCCAACTCAAACTAACACATGCACAATGACCGCATCCAAAGTGTTTGTGCACGCATAAATTTTACCAAATACAACGCCCAGCGTAATTTTTTAGTCGGAACAAAGAGCAAAGAATCTTGGTAAAAGCTAGACTTTTATTCACAATGCCTCAACTCACATTATTAAAGGCGAACCAGTTTAAGTCAGACCTCCGATTACGCGTTGTTAATATAAATACCAGCGTCAAGATATACTTACGGCGTGAGCGGTGAGGTGAGACGAAACTGGTCGTGAATAGCATAGCTGGTAGAATGAACAATGCCGCCGGGCAAACTGGGCGTTTGCTCAACCCTGTACTGTTTTTAGGGGAAAACGGAACCGTTATAGGAACACTCTGTTGTCCGCCTGTCTGTCTGTCGCGTATCGTATGTATGTCGGAAACGCGTGGTATCGAGTTGAAATTGAAACCATACACTTACTCTGGTGTACAGCTCCTTGAAGCTGTGTCAATTATGTCTCGATCATATGAGTCAAAAGTCGCATAGGCGCTCTACCTACTTGAATGGGTTCAGCGCTGATATTATGCCTTAAAACTTAAGATGCGTCCAATGAACTCATATAAAAAAATGCTTTTAACTTTGCCATCAGTTCACGCCACACAGTCATCCTCTCTTTCAAAAGTAAATCCACACTGAACATGCGCCACAATAAATATTGCTGTAAATTCCTAATTCTTCCAGAGTCCGACCATGACGCGAAACAGCAGATTAAGATTAACGACTGACCTGGACGATATGTTGTTCCTTTGTATTGTCTGATTGAATGACTTTCCATAAACAATGACTGCTCGTTTTCTGGGACCGTATTCAATTTCCGCTGGGTAAAATGAAAGTGATGTTATGTGAAGTGGTTGTGGTGGACCTTCTTGAATTATTATAATACGAGTATTTTTATTACTCAACAAATGTAGGTAACAAAAGTGAATTACTCAATTTGATAGTAAACTGTAGTACGCTGTCTAGAAGAGATAGCTTTTTAGTGAAGCTATCTCTTTCAGACAACTTTTGGAAAATGGACACGATTTAGTGTGGTCGATTTAAACTAATCAGAAATAATTTCAGAGTGCTCATTAATAACTTCAAAGTAATATATCAAATATCATATTTATTTCAGAACAAGTTTCCAGTTTATTCTTAAAAAATAATAGTTTGTATAAAATTAGCTAATTCCGTTTTTCATAAATAAACAATAAAACTTCGGAATGGTTTATTTTTAAAATCTTTCAACCATTTTTAAGAATCAACATCATCCGTGTTTAAACATTTGGTCAAATATAGCTCACATCTTAACGTTTATGTGCCCATTTCAATACCAGATTTTCTTGTACAGTGTATTTCAAAACATCAAATTGCGTATAAATATTAATAAAACCAGTGCCCGCTATGAGACAGTAAATTCTCATTCATTTCAAAAACACCACGCAACAGTGGCAACACAACAATACCGTAAAAATAGTTCCAGCAACTAAACTTTCCGCTACTAAACATTCAGTGCCCTGCAAACCGCAGTGCGAGCGATATACATAAAATATCAACGGAATATTACGTTTTTTCTCCAAAATCCACGTGTTACGGCCCTCTCAAGTCAAGTTTGAAATAGAAGGAACGGTGAGTGTACTCCCGTGAAAACCTCATTATTCTAAAGCACGATTCTTTGTATGACGAAATAAGGTTCTTTAACGAAACTCACATAGGTGCGGAGAGGAATTTCAGTGCGTAAGCATGAATTTTGGTAATTAAGTGAAATGGTTGTGAGCTGCAATCTGTTGCCGATACGTATGAGAGAAAAGCGATGCAATCACTCAAAACGTCAATTTGTAACTGCTAGCGGAATGACTAACCCGTGTATAGTTAGATTGATGATGTCCATTGTACGTATTGGCGCGTGTATGCGTAGATATTTGCCGCAACAACTTCTAGCAAACGTTTCGCTTATATTGCCCAACTAATTATATCGAATTACAGTTATGAAGCATAGTTATTTCACAAATTATAGTGAAATCATTAAATTAAAGTTAACTCGTTAGTAACATTGAAGTAACTTTTAACCTTACAACATATTTGAGCATGATAAAATGTAGTTAAAGTTTTCCAAAACAAATTCAACTACTCTATAAAAACAAGCGGCTAATTTTACTTACTTATTATCACGCTATAGACCCCATTCCCAATGTCCATTTAGAACTGCAATTGCTTCGATCAATGAGCCAATACTTTACTGTTTGCTGAACCTAATTGCTGTTTCTAGACGCAACACGTTGTCGATTTGCTATAGTTTTCTCCGCTACGTTTCCAGGCTTCTAATTAGCTCTGCTGTAGTACGAACATCAGCACGCTAAGCTGATTAAAAATGGACCTTATATCGTTGTATTACGATTCAAGAATGGTCAGTTAACAGTCGTCGATGGTACATAGTAAACTATGACAGCATCCATGTTACGAAATCTTGATTAATGACGTAAATACCTAACTCTAGATTGCTGGGAGTTATGTAATAGTTACAGTTCGGATTAGTAAACGTAGCTTCAGAACTTTAAGATGGAGTAAATTAAGAAATATTGTTGGACCTCCACACAAGTTATTTGTTCGCTTGCCTCACTGCTTAGATTCATTCATTTTCGTAAGTCTTTATTAAACTTTGGGTTCTGCTTTTCAATAAGTCTAGCTTATTTTGTGAACACTAAATTGGATGGAAAACATTTATCGTACCTACTTAGAAGACGTTTCTATTTTTTATCTGGATTTGTGACTTAGTGTTTTTTTTATATTATGGGTAATCTCTGAAATTCTGTCACAAGTTTAAAGAAAAGCTATAGGGTCGACATTATTATTATTTAATTTATAAACTTGTATTTGTATGAACTTAATTGAAAAATGTATTATGAGTTTTGTTACTCGAAATAAATGATTTGATTGATTGATTGATTATTGGCATTTTGTGTTGGTAATACACGGGTGGATCTATATAGTTTATTATAAAACGTTACTAGTATTTATTCATAATGTTATGTTTGTATCTATTAGCAAATGATTATACCTACGACATTTTTATCTAGTCTTTCTGTCTCTAAGAATTGCGGCACGGCTGTCAAATCATAAGACGGCCCTCGAGCTATGTCGCGGGGAAATAGACTATAGGTACGTCTCTTTTTAATTAGAACGCTTAGAAAGAGACGAATAGTCTATGTCGCCGCGACACAGCTCGCGGGCCATCCTGTGATAGCCGTACAGAATGGAAGGGATCCATTGACTTTGTACAAAACAAAAAACTCTACTCAAAATTTGACACGCGAAAAAAGAAGTAAAAATAAAAAGTAATACCTATAATGTTTGATAAGTCATGTAAAAATCTGTCATGAACCAAACAAAATTACACCAATATCATTCAATACAATACAAATATTCTTTATTGCTCACCATAAATAGTAAGTACGTACAATAACAGGCGGTCTCATTGCTAAAAAAACCGGCCAAGTGCGTGTCCGGTTCCGGAGTTGCCTGTCTGTATTTGTTACAATCGACACGCGCCAAGTAAATGGTGCGATTGCGTCGGACGAATTTGTACGAAAGTTGGCCTTTTAAGTTGGTCGACTATTACTTGTTCGGTGCATGTGCATCGAACACGTGACCGGCCGCTCGCGCCCTACTTTGGCGATGCGGTCGTTTCCTAAAGTTAGTGCGTTTTATGACACCGTCGCGATCGCATTCTAACATTTTTATAACATTTAATTAACCTTAACATTTTACTTATTTTACTAACATTGTAGAAGTGTAATATATAACAATTGAAGTTTAAACTCTATCCTTTCATTCTACCAAACAAACACCTACTTGCACCCCAACATTTGGTCCTTCGAACAAAGTACTTCGCGCGTTGGTACTGAGACCATTGAGACACGTATCGCGAGTGAAGTGGAGGAACTAGTAGAACATTTGGGCAGTGCAGGTAGCAGTAACAGCCTGGTGCAGAACTACAGCTGTAAACATTCAGCAACGGAGTACATTCAGTAGCGAGGTGACGTCAAGTACAGGAAACATTCAAGTAAGATCTTTCCGTATTTAAACTATTAACATCGGCAGTATGGTGGACGTAGGAAATCAGTTCCTTATAGCCGAAGAAATCAGGTCCAGTTTGACCAATTTCAAGAAAGATGGGTCAGAAAGGAAAAGCAATGAGGAGTATTTGAGACGAAAGTTAAACAAATTAGAAGAATTATGGACAGAATTTCAATTTAACCACGAACGGCTGTCAATGGAGATAAGCCCTCAAGATGCCTACTTCACAGGTAAACATTACGAAGCAGCGAAGGAGACATACAATCTATTAAAGACATTGATTAACGACGAATTTCGTAAGATCAAAGGAAATCCGAGT
Source organism: Epinotia ramella (assembly GCA_947578815.1). NCBI lineage: Eukaryota > Metazoa > Arthropoda > Insecta > Lepidoptera > Tortricidae > Epinotia > Epinotia ramella. The sequence goes on along the minus strand of OX388213.1, from coordinate 12,405,479 downwards.
GCCCAGACAAGAAGTGAAAACAAGGGAGATAAACCTCGGCCAGCGGAGGAATCAGGCTCAAGGAGCCAATTGCTAGATTCACAGAGCAGAGCTCAGAACAAGACAGCGGATGGGCATACACCGGAGCAACAGTATGATCATGAGGTTTATAAGAATCATGGGGTATACAGTAGAATGGATGACGCGTTGCGCAGGCAGGAGGCGAACTTTAGAGCGTTTCAAAGAACAATTGCTAACATTGACTTAGAAACCTTATGTGCCAAGTGGGAGTATGAAAACGCTCTAAAAAACATTGAACACGAGGTGGTCAGCCATTGACGCACTACATTTGGAGATCGATAGTGAGTTGAACGAAGAAAACTTAGCATACGAAGAAAGTTTCGCTTCTTTCGAGCGAAAATATAACAGTTTAAACAAAGCTATTAACAGTAAGATGTGGTCAGTATCGCACAGGGAGAAAACAACGCCCATGCTAGAGCTACCAATGTTCAGTGGAAACTACAACCAGTGGGTCTCGTTTAAGGACTTATTTGTAGAGGCTATACATACAAATCCAACATTATCGAACGCGCAGAAAATGCAGTTCCTAAAGGCTAAAATTAGAGGCGAAGCAGAGAGACTCATCCAACATTTACCAATAACTTCCGACAATTACAGGACTTGTTGGGAAATACTAAATCATCGTTACGATAACAAGAGAATGATATTTACTTCCCATATGAACATTTTATTCGGACTTCAAAACATTCAACAAAACTCGATGGTACAGATTAAGAGGCTGCATGATGTGTCTATGGAAACTTTCAACGCAATAAAAACTTGGGTATAGATACAGCAACGTGGGATCCAATTTTGGTCCATATCTTGTGTCAAAAACTGGATTCGGAAACATACACAGACTATTTTGGAGTCACTTAGAAATACCAAGGATATGCCGATATTACAAGAGCTTTTAGATTTTCTAGAAGGCAAGTTCACGACCCTGGAAACATCGGCTCGTCGCCGACAAGACGGACAACAAAAATTGAGTCCACAACAGTCAACGACTTCTCAACAACATTCTTCAACTTACAGAAAACCGTTAAATACCTTTAACAATTATAGAACCAACGGAAACTACGCATCTATTGCGAAAACATTCCAAGGGTCGGGTTTCAAGTGCCCATTGTGTAAAGGCGATCACGGAATTTATAATTGCAAGTTTTTTCTGCAAATGCCGAACGATAGAAAATTGAATACAGTAAATAGGTTAGCGCTATGCATGAATTGCTTATTCTCGCATAATGGCAAAACATGTAATTCTGCTAAAAAGTGTCGCAATTGTCAAGCGGCCCATAACACAATTCTACATGACGCGTTGAATAAGTCAACGACCAACTCAGCTATGACGTCACAGAGCAAAGAGCGTACTAGTAACATGTCGCACGTAGCGCAAACTCGAGATAAACATTCTGAAATTCTACTAGCCACAGCCCAACTGAAAGTATTGGGCGCTGACGGATCATATTACAATCTGAGGGCCCTAGTAGACCAGGGATCCCAAATATCATTAATATCAGAACAGGCTGCTCAAACACTAAAGATTAAGAGGGAGAAATGTAGGGGAATGATCTTTGGAATAGGGCAACGAGAAAACAATTGCAAGGGAAAAATTCATATTACATGCAAATCAAACTATAATGATTACACCTTTAATGCGGAAGTAATAATTATGAATAACCTTATAAAAAATCTTCCCAACAAAACATTTAGCAAGCCCTCATGGTCCAACATTCAGAACATTGACTTGGCAGACCCGGAGTTCTACATAAGCCGACCAGTAGATCTACTTTTGGGAGCCGACGTCTTCCCTAACATTATTATGCACGGGATTATAAGAAGTGAAGATACTTCAACACCTATGGCGCAACAAACACAACTTGGTTGGATGCTGTGTGGTAGTGCAGAAACATACCATTGCAACGTAGTAATAGACAACCTTGAAGATATACAACATTTCTGGGAGATGGAAGATATAACAGAAGAAGAAGAATTATCAACAGAGGAGATACAATGTCTGAAATATTTTCATGAGACGACTATTCGAAAACAAGACGGAAGGTATGAGGTGCGACTACCAATGAAGCCTAATTTTGAGACGAATCTCGGATCATCTAAACACAAAGCTTTAGCCCAATTTCGTAATTTGGAACGAACATTTGAGAAACAGCCAAAGTTAGCATCCGACTATAAAACATTCATGAAGGAATACGCAGAGTTACAACATATGACACCGTCAAAGGGTAACAAGACACTTGAATGCTACTTAGCTCATCACGGTATCGAAAAAGCTGAATCATCAACAACACGGTATCGTGTAGTATACAATGCGTCAGCAAAAACGACCACAGGTCATTCCCTTAATGATCTCATGTATAAAGGTCCAAACTTACAGCAGGACTTACAATCTTTATTACTGAAATGGAGACAATACCAATTCGTCTTTACTGCGGACATAGAGAAAATGTACAGACAAATCTTGATACATGAAGACGACGCATCATTACAAAGGATATTCTGGCGAGATTCCCCTGAACAGCCCCTCCAATCATTCGATCTAAAAACCGTCACGTACGGCACAAAAGCGGCACCGTTTTTAGCAATGATGACGTTGAGGAAACTAGCTGCAGATGAACGAGAAAACTTCACAGAAGCTTCAAAGGTTCTGGAACATTCTTTCTACATGGATGACTTAGTCCACGGAGCGTACTCCATAGAACAGGCAAAACAGATGATTAAAAGCCTCGACCTCTTATTGAAAGCTGGAGGATTCAATTTGCGTAAATGGTCAGCTAACACTTTGGAGTTATTGGAAGATGTAACAGGCAAACAACATGATGTTATTTTTAATCATAAATCAGATGTGGTCCCCAAAACCCTAGGTATATGTTGGAATCCAATCAAAGACACGTACACATTCAGATATGAAACGACGAAGCGTAACAAACTGACAAAGAGAACCCTTCTGTCTGAAATTTCGAAAGTGTTTGATCCATTAGGATGGGTAGCGCCGGTAGTCACAAAATTAAAATTATTATTCCAAAACGTTTGGAAATTGGGTGTACAGTGGGACGAGGAAGTTCCAGCAGATGTTAACAAAGAGTGGACCAAGGCTCAGGCTGAACTGAGTACACTAAACGAATATGAAATCCCGCGATGGCTTAATAGCCGCGAACATGACGTCATCGAGCTCCATGGATTCTGCGATTCCTCACTAGCCGCCTTTGCATGTGTTATATATGCACGTAACAAACATCAAAATACAGTAGTACTGGTTGCGGCTAAAACAAAGTTGGTACCCATAAAAACTAAAATTACTCTTCCAAAACTTGAATTGAGCGGCTCTCTTCTATTGGCTAATCTTATGAAGAAAGTTAAACGAGCCTTGGAACATCATGAGATACACACCTATGGTTGGACCGACTCAAAAGTGGTTTTAGGGTGGCTTCAAGGCGAACCGAGTCGTTGGAAGCCCTTCGTCGCAAACAGAGTAAAACAGATAACCGAAGTCATGCCCGCAGAACAATGGCATTACGTAGGAACAAGTGAGAATCCAGCCGATGCAGCGAGCCGGGGCTTGTATGCCTCACAACTGCTAAGCGAACAGTCCTTGTGGAAACACGGACCTACCTGGCTACCTACATTTCAGGCTGAAAACATTGATAAAGAAACATTCATAACAGACCAAGAGAAAAAAGTATTACAGTCAAACGTCATACAACATTCGAATACGGGTCCTAACATTATCGAACAACTATTGCATAAATACAGCTCATGCGATAAAATAATACATATCTTAGCATGGATACAAAGAGCGTTGACTCCTAAACATAAACATCGCCCGAGCTATCTCACATTACAAGAATTACGTAAAGCTAAACTGACGATAATTAAACATGTTTAATTATCGTCAGTTTCACATGTACAGCAAAATGACTTTAGCGACGAATTAGAACACTTGCGCAAGCACAAATGCGTACAAACACAAAGTAAACTAAAAGAATTACGGCCTTTTATTGATCAGCAACATATCTTACGAGTACGAAGGCGCCTTAACCAAGCGTTAATAAACGAAGAAATGAAACATCCAAAAATAATACCCAAGGATTCTCGTCTTGCAATCCTACTGATTGATCAAGCACACAAGTTAACATTGCATGGAGGCGCTACAGTAACTTTGGCAGCCCTGCGCCAGGAATACTGGATTACCGGTGGATACAACACTGTGAAAAGAGAATTAAGAAAATGTGTTACATGCCGGAAACAAGAGGGACATAAAAGGTATCAGCTGATGGGAGACCTACCCGCTGCCCGTTGCAATCCCGCCAAACCATTTTTTCACACGGGGATAGACTATACAGGAGCCGTAGATATCAAGGCAAGTAAGGGCCGTGGAGCAAGAACCTTTAAAGGGTACATAGCCATTTTTATCTGTATGGTGACTAAAGCTGTACACCTAGAATTGGTTACAGATATGACCAGTGCGGCGTTCTTGGCAGCACTCAGAAGAATGGCGGCTAGAAAAGGCGCCCCAGGTCACATTTACAGCGACAATGGTTCGTGTTTTATTGGAGGGAACAGGAAATTGCAAGAAGAATACCAACATCTACAACACACCACTGACAATAACTTTTTGGCGGAAGTTACCGGAATGAACATTGAATGGCATTTCAATGCACCATCTTGGCCAAGTGCAGGAGGCATTTGGGAACGGGCTGTTAGAAGCCTAAAATATCATTTAAAACGTGTTGTAGGGGAACAAAAATTGACATTCGAAGAATACTCCACCATCCTGTCTCAAATAGAAGCCTGCCTAAACTCTCGTCCGTTGTGTGCGTTAAAGGAAGACATTGATAATCTCGATTTCTTAACTCCAGCGCACTTTTTGTCTCCGGGAAGACCAGGTGTAACAGTCATTGACACAGCAGAAGACGCACGCACCAGATGGCATCTAAGTCAAAAGTTGTTCCAAGACATTTGGAAAAAATGGAAAACAGAATATTTAACGCAGTTAACATCAAGAACAAAGTGGCAAGTACCCCAAAAGAATGTAGAAGTTGGAAACATGGTGATTATCCATGAAGATAATCTTCCACCCGGAAAATGGGCTATGGGTCGAGTAATTGACGTCCACCCCGGCAAAGACGGCTACGTGCGCGTTGTAACATTAAAAACAAAAAATGGCACACTGAAAAGACCCGTAGTGAAGCTATCCGTTCTTCCCATCGACAAAGAACCAGAGAAGCTATTAGATCAAGAAAAAGAGAAGACACAGCGATTTACACGCAAACAGAAACCTTATGTTTTATCCCTTGTTCTGATGTTTATCTACTTCATGACAATATTAACTACAGGAACTTGCATGAAAACAACACCACTAAATAAACACCAAGCGCTTTACTTTGATAAAATGGCTACGATGCAGATTATCAGAGACCAGTGGAAAATAATAGCCTACTACAACTTGGATCCCTACTGGGATGGTTCAATAGCCTTCAAAAAATATTATCAACATTTAGACAACATGTGTACACATATACAACAAGTGACGCATTGCGAAATCATCATGTTACAGTTACGTCACGGTTACGATGAGTTGGAATACAATAACAGAGTTTTGCTGAAACAACAATTACGACGAGCCCGAAGGAGGCGCGGTCTCATTAACGGCGTAGGGAACATTGCAAACAGCCTATTCGGAGTATTGGATAGTCATTTCGCCGAACAGTACGAACGAGACATTGATCTTGTACGAGAGAACACGCAACATTTAGCCCAGTTATGGAAAAACCAAACCTCTGTCATAGAGGCAGAATACAATCTGCTACAAAGAACGGAAGATACCATAGAGAAACAACACAAGATTATAAACAACCACTTATCACGTTTAGAAATGAATTCATTGACAATATCAAAGCGCGTCAATGAGATTGATTTCACAGCAGAATTTACTTTAATAGCAATGGCCGCAAATAACATACTGACCCATCTAAAAAGTATTCAAATTACACTACTGGATACAATTACTGATATTCATAATGGACACATCAACATTAACGTGATAAGCCCGCAACAACTTCAAAAGGAATTAAGTACGATATCCGGGCAGTTGGATAAAGAACTTACGCTGCCGATCGATAACATTCAACTTGACTTACCGAATATTTACCATTTACTGCGGATCAAATGTGTCATGACAAAACGATACCTCCTTCTAGAAGTACGGATCCCATTGATTAGTAGAGATAACTACGATCTATATAAAATTCAGGCAATTCCCCAACAAGTCGGCAAAAACATGCATCTTGTAATCCCCATAGAGAGTCATGTTGCAATTAATCTTAAGAAAGACGCTTACTTTCCCGTGACATCAAGCGAGTTAGAACACTGCATGTCACGTGACTCCATAACATATATATGCCAACTGAACACTCCTATCTACAAAATGAAAAGTGACCTTGATTTTTGCGTGAAAGAAATCAACGCCGTATATCAGTGTAAAACTAACATTATCGCATGCCAGAACAGGTGGATAAGTTTATCAAAAATGAACCAATACTTATATTTTTGCTGTGATAATTGTCACCTACGAACGTTGTGCAAGGCTCAAGTTACAGCACATCAGCTGACTGGAGCGAACATTATAAACATTCCTGAAGAATGTCTCGTAAAAATGGATAATTTAACTGTATACACCCACAAAACGAAAGAGAGCACCCTCACCATAACACCCAAAATTGAAATTCCGGATATAGCCCCAATAAATAACGTGATAAATATAACAATGCAAAAAATTGCTGTGGAAAGCAAAACAGATGACACAAACACGCTTTTAAGGGAAAGTATTGAACAGAAAATTAGGATTATGAAAGAAGAACAACCCCTAGCAGATGGGGTGTCTGTCCACGATATTCATCATTACGTGCTCATCTACATTATGTTGATAGCGGGAGCCATTATAGCGCTTATCTTCATTTGGCGAAAAATGAGTCAAAAGTCAGAGCCCACAGCATCGTCTTCGACCCGTTCAGCGGCGGCGGACGGCCGCGGCCGGGAGGACGGTCCCGAGCCCCCCGCCCGCAACACCCGTATGCAAGCTAGTGAAAGTGCGCGAGTGCAAATAAACGAAAGTGATATAAACACCAACACGGTTCGGTATAAAGATAGGGGCACAACCCCAGTATTAAGAAAAATCGCGTTTAGTGACGACTCTATGTGATCGTTATCCTTGCTTTATAGGACTTTAAGTTTAATACAATTTTATGATTCATTTTGTCCCATTACGTATATACAACTCCTAAATTTGTTTACATTAATCTGTAGAGATTATTAACTTTTATTCTTGTATCTTTTGCCCTCGGCAAGATGTTCGGTGCATGTGCATCGAACACGTGACCGGCCGCTCGCGCCCTACTTTGGCGATGCGGTCGTTTCCTAAAGTTAGTGCGTTTTATGACACCGTCGCGATCGCATTCTAACATTTTTATAACATTTAATTAACCTTAACATTTTACTTATTTTACTAACATTGTAGAAGTGTAATATATAACAATTGAAGTTTAAACTCTATCCTTTCATTCCACCAAACAAACACCTACTTGCACCCCAACTAGTTATGCCTACTTAGCCGTGATAGTTTTCCTTATAAATTAATTATATTTACTACTGCCACGTTTTTTTTTTACATGCCCATTAACAGCCATTTAGCCGGCAGGGGGGAGGCGGACACAAGACTTGAACAAAAATAAGGGCTATAAGCCCTATATCTCGCAAACGAATGACTGAGTTGAAAAAAGGTTTCAAGAACCCCATTATATTTTTGAAGAAGCTATCCAACGATACCCCAGAGTATGGGTTTATCCAGAAAAAAAATTACATCCCCACTTTGGGTAGGGCAGGTAGCCTAAAAAAATGTTTTTTTCAATATTTTATTCTACTGTTTTGCCGGCGTGATTGTTTTATATATTAAGGATTACTGAGCTAAGCCGAAGACGGACATACGGACGGACATGGCGAACTAAGGAACCCTGAAAAGCCACGTGAAATGAAGTAAAAAAAAATAACTAAATTAGAAAAAGTATCTCGAAATGAACGTTGCAAATCAATCACTAAAGCAATTATTCTTTTATTATACTCATTCATAAAAAAAATACGCAAATTAGAGCGCCGGTTTTATGCATATGTAGGTAATTAGTAATGACAGCGCTTTGTCCTCCTAAATTACTTTTAGTTTGTAAAAGTTTCTAGAAAGGTCTAAAATTACTACTTTGTGCATACGCAGCAAAACATAAGGAAGGGGACGAGGTTGGCCATTTGTTAGAATGGGCTAATCCACCACGCGCGAACTTTCTCCCTCATTTATTTACATAATAGAGTAGGTATTATACAGTGAGGAATTTAATACTAATCAAAAAGTAACCACGTTATAATGCGAGGGATAAAGGGTGAATACAATTATATTCGGTAGATTGGATTGAGAAGTGGCGCATTGCGCTTATTCTGAGTTTAAGATGTATAAATTCTGCTATTGTATTGACGAAACAGTGCTTAAAGTGTCAAAATAATTATCATAATATAAGTACCTACTTAAAGCCAGAATACGGCTACGGTATCCACTGCCTGTCATACAAGGCGACAAAACGGGTCCTCGGGGTGGTACACCGTTACAGTTGGGGGCTTCAATCGTTGAATTAAAAAAAAGGTAGGACCCACAGAGGCATGTAGCTAGATCGACACTGGTGCGTTCCGTTGGGGATCCCAGAGCTGGCCGAAATGCGTATAGGGTGACCATCAGGGGATTTTTAGCCGGTGCGAGTCCCACAAAACTCCGCGCTATCCCCGTGGCGCGGAGCCTGTCCATAACGGATTTTACTCCCATTAAAAAAAAGGCGCTTTTCCCTGGAGTAATTTTCAACTTATTCTACATTAATATCCCATCACTCCAATTTAGGGAAGTGTAACAAGCAGTGCATTCATTGAACGTCAAATGTCATTTTGAAACGGAATTTAACAGTTCGTAATATTTGCTTTACCGTAGACTATATCTGTTGAAACAATATTACTAGTCGCTGCCTTAAGTTGCCTTGTTGTACTGTAATATATTTATATAATTGTATTATAGTTTGTATGTATGTATCTATGTATATATACTATACTTATTTATGAAAGTGTGTATTTGAGTGTGTAGTTGTCATATAAAGTAATGTGATGCATGTGTTAGTAATGTTTTCTTGATTTATTCCTGCACTGCTACCTGTTTATAACTCTTCTTGAAAATTTCCTGCTACCCAGCAAAGGTTATCTGAAAGAGATCGCTCTAAAGCGATAAGACCGCCTGTTATTACCTTTATTTATAGAATGTACTTTTGTAACATGTTTTTCTTATGTTGTGGTGCAATAAATAATATAATAATTATTATTATCTCTTTATTCATGTTTCCTCTTAAGTTAGGTTTGTACAATAATCATATATAAAAAGTAAAATATAAAACTATACATACAAAACATAAAATCATTATAAAAACCTAATCTAGGGTGCAGCCGGCATCGAAGCGGGGCCTAAAAGCGTATGCGCGCACGAGCAACTTTTGTCTTCGCGACTATTTTGTCTGCCACGTGTTCGCACTTCCATACTAACCCATAGACTTGATGTGAGAGACAAAATAGTCGCGGAGACAAAAGTTGCTCGCGCGCGCATACTCTAAGCTACCGGCGGTCAGGGCGACAGAGACAGGAACCTCCTGACTATCCTCCTCTCTTATTATTATTATTATGATAATAGTATCGTATACTGGTCTGTACAATCAAACAATTATGCTGAAGTGTATATCTATAAACTTTTGTGAGACGAATAAAAGTCACAAATTGACATGTACCGTGACAAGTCAAGTAGCATAGGTGTTACGAGTATTTAACCGACCTTAGGATTTGTGATTAAAATTAAAGGTATGATGGTATTAAACAGCACGGCTATCACTAGAAGGCAAGCGAGCTGATGTGTTGCGGCGAGATAGAATATCCGTCTTTTTTAACATTAAAAGCTAACGTAATTTCAAATTTCGATCATAGTGGAAAATTGAAAAATTAATGTTAAAAATGGGGTAGCGCATTGTTACTAACGATTCTCAATGTAACTTAAGACGTTGGTGCCGTTTCAGAAGTTGTAATAACTTCGCGGTAGATGTCGCTACGAGCCTCCCTAAGGTGTAAATACAATAGTGGAAGGGATTGAAAGATTCGTCGCCATTAGCGGTCCCACGGTAGCTCAATTGGCAAACGATGGACGGATTCCAGAGGTTGTGGGTTCAAATTCCGCTCGTGGCGAATAATTTTTCAATTTTCCACCATGATCGAAATCTGTCTTTTTTTTATTAGGACGCTTAGAAAACGACGGATAGTCCATGTCACCGCGACACTCCTCGCGGGCCGTCTTGCGATAGCCATGCAGATGAGATAGTTAGCACAAAGACGTCATCATTTTAAGTACACCTATCACTGCATTCCCGGTGTGCATAATGTGTGTGTGCGTGTGTATACATCATATAAAGCTAGCGGCAGAGAAAGCTGACCCCACTGCATATATATGATAAGATAAGATTTATTAGCAACCAAGTACTTAAAACTAAGATACATGGACCCTGGAAGGGTGTAGCAACAATCAGGTAACTTATACTATGTACATATAGTTAATTTTTAAGTAACTAATGTCGATAGGGCACCTATTGATATTTATAAAAAACTAGCTTCTGCCCGCGAATCCGTCCGCGTGGAACTCGTTTATATCGCAGCTCCATACAAACTTTTACCCCCCCCCATTTCACCCCCTTAGGGGATGATAACGGGGATAAAAACTATTATATGTTACTCTCCATCCCTTCAACTATCTCCACTTAAAAAATCACATCAAATCGTCGCTCCGTTTTGCCGTGAAAGACGGACAAACAAACAAACAAACACATACACTTTCGCATTTATATTATTAGTATGGATTGACGGCAAACATATTATAAACATGTATCTTCCATAAATTCAGCTATGGAATAGTAACATTTATCTATTAGTTTAGATTTTAGACTGTGTACGAAGGATATGTCAGTTGATAGGTACATCTTTTATCTGGTTGGGTATTTTATTATAAATTTTTAATGCTCGGTAATATAATCCATTTTGTATTTCTAGTTTAGGTTCAGGAAGTCCCAGGTTGTGACATCTGCGAGTGTTAAATTTAAACAGGTGTAGGTTTTTACGAACAAAAGTAGCAGTTCTAATATATTTAGCGAAGAGAGGGTTAAAAGTTTCATGTTCTTAAAATGTGGTCTGCAGCTATGGGATTGCTGTATGTTTGCAAGGATTCGTATACATTTATTTTATTTGCATGGCAAATACGTGGTGGATGTCAGTACCATGGCCCCACAGCGGGAGCCCGTAGCGCAGCCATGCGACCGCCTGCGCGTGGTATGCAGCCAGGGTGCACTCTACACCTGTATTTGTTTTCAACATGCTCAGAGCATTTACGAAACGAGATAATTTATTTTTGACTTTTTCAACGTGTGATTTCCAGTTTAAATGACAGTCTTAGTTAAGGCCTAATAGAGTGCAGTCAGCAGTTACTTCTTGTAAATTTAAATTATGCGCTATGGTTCTTACTTCAAACTGACGTCTATGGAAAGGGGTCATGTTTATCTTGAGTGCATGTCACTACACATACCTACACAATTCAACATTCAGTCTGAGATGCTAGGCAAACTCAATGACAATAACGCCTTTCCCCACATGACAGATCACTAGATAAAGGCTAAACATGTCAGGAATCGCGATGAGGTGTAACAATACAGGCACAGGAGCGCGTAAATCATTTCAGAAGGAAATCAGAACAGAGCTGTAACCACGAACTTCTAAAGTCGAAGTACGGGTATTTCCATCTCTATAGTCACTTACTCGAGTGACAGGGATGCACTTCGAGTTTCGATCTTCGTGGTAGCGCCGCAGTGCCGCCTCACGCCGGAAATGTCTGCGGTATTAATGTGCTCATTTTGGAGGTCTCTTTACAAAAGATGTTTGGAGGCATGTCAGTCAAGTACTGGTAGGACGGTTCGTGCTTTCATGTACTTATTGAACTAAAGCTGCGCGTTATAGGCATTAGTCGTAAGTAAATATACCACCTTTTTAATATGATTCTCACGGGAGTTTTCTGTATTAATATACCACCGTCAGTATTTACCCTTTTTTTTAACAACCGAAAAGCGAACGAAGTTCTTTGTATCAGCTTGGGCCAAAATTCTAAATAAGTACGTATAAATTCGATGTTTATTATTAAGCGACGTAAATAAATGCTCTTTCTGATTTGGACTCGGACTTTACTTCATCGACAAGGGTATATTCCTTCACTGTGGCCAAGACACCTTTAGCCGTAATCAACTGCAAGAGTCTGTGCAGTTGGCAGTGAATATCCAACCTATTACCCATATCCTCCACACCTTCCGTCTGTAACCCGTAGGTCGCATGGTGCAGACATCCTTCTTATTTATATGTGTATATGTTAAATATATGCTAGGGCTAGGGAATTAGGGCTCTAGGATTGTTTAGGGCAGTAGGAGTTAGGATTGATAGGTTTCTAGCTCTCTCCATAGATTATTAAAGTGAAATCCCCTCAGGATTTTACACTGGGACTTGGAAAATTTCGGTATCGTGAACCGACTCGGATGGCGGATAGGTTAGTCTGAAGATGGCGGTGGTTATTTTTTTTTATAAGAGCGGAAAAAACTTCTTTAGACAATTTTTTTTCAAGTAAAAGATGCTTATTTTGACGTGTTCTATACGTAACAATAATTTAAAATAGGTCTTATAATGACACCACTTTGGCAAAAAAATGAAGAGCTGAAATGTCCCTGATTGCTCCACCCAATAATGAACTTTGAACCGCTGTAGTTCGTAAACGGTCAAGTTAATCAAATGCATGCTGCAATGCTGCATTTTTCCTGAGTCATTAAATTCCGAAGACTAATTTCACACTCCGCCTCACCTTCATGGCTCCTAAGAATAAACTGATAATTTAAAGACAAAGCAACAACCAACATTTGACGACGTCTCTCCATTAATTTGTTTAGACCGGTCATTATTTACTTACCTAGCTTTTCTTACATTTCATTAACACTGGCGACTTTAATTCAATGTGCTATGAGCCATAATCGATTGGCAGAAAATCTATGCAATGTTCTTAGCAGTTATGTGTTGAACAGGTGGATGGTAGGTATGTGAGGTTATTTATTTTGGTGTTGGAATTGTTTTTTTAATCAGGCTACTGTAAACAAACATCGTAATTAATTTAATATAAAAATAATAATTAATAGTTTGATTGTATCTACTATACTACTAACATTAATTAATTTAAGTCTGGACTTACTAACAACGGGCCACGGCCTAAAATAAACGTTTATTTAATTTATTTTAACTTAATTTAAAAAATAAAATTATGAATGTATGACAAGGCTTTGAGTGCTACAGAGCTCACAGAGCCTCTAGTTATGAATATACACATTTTTTCATGTTGTTTTGCAATTTTAATATGAGGAGGTAAGACAGGCTATTACGATTAACCCAGTTCTATAATAATGTATCACCTTAAAAATGGTGTTTTATTTTTCCCGCCACTTCAACATATTTTGTAATAAATTGGAGTTAAAAATACTACGATTTAGCGCTACACTAGTAGCTTAGGCGTGAATGAGTTAATAATAACAACGGAAAACAATAGAATATATATTAAACGGTGATCAAAAAGTTACTTTTTTTAATGAGTGTGGGTTATTCGTATACTAATGTTACTTGATACATTGAACAAATTACAGTAAAAGTAATAAATAGATAACCGTTATTCAAAACAGTATTAATCTGTATGAATTATTCGCACATAATCATGAGTGTTTTTATGCTAGAACTAGTATTGGAATCAAAAAAGCAAATCAATAGGGTGCAATTATTTAGTTTATCATCAATTAAATAAATAATCTACTAAATGTTTAAGTTTCTGACACTACAAGCAATAATTGTTGACTCATAATTGATTTTAATATCACTAACACTTTACTACATAATATATAAAGAACTACAGATAGAAAAGTTGAAAAACCTTCGACATGTTCATTTCAAAGTCCAATATCTCAAAAACGGCTAAACAGATTTTCATAAAACATTATAGCTAAGAACACTCGGGATAAAATTACATATGACACAAAAAAAAACGCATTCAAATCGGTCCATACGTTTGGGAGCTATGATACCACAGACAGATACACAGACTCACAAATACACAGATACACAGACAGACACGTTAAACTTATAAAACCTCTCTCTTTGCGTCGGGGGTTAACCACAAAGTCGCTTCCCGCAGTCTGTCCCTATGTATGCTTAGATTTTTAAAACTACGCAACGGATTTAAATGCGGTTTTTTTAAAAGCTAGATTGATTCAAGAGGAAGCTGTTTATATGTAAAAAATAGTATCCGTGCGAAGCCGGGGCGGGTCGCTAGTAATTTATATATAGCGACCCTCTTCTGAGTGGTAATCACGTAATGTTTCGTACTGGCGTTAGAACAGTTTAAGTGTCATTTTTCCATATAAAATTTGACATTTAGATCTACCTAACATGCGTACAATGCGTTACGTGATCGTCCTGCTGGTTTGCTCGCTTGATGACTCTTTTTGGTAAAACAAGTAAATGAAAAGAAAGCTTCATACGCATTGGGTGTAATCTCACCCTTATATCAACCCAGCAGAACACAGTTATCCCCAAAAATACCAGCCAGGTGTGACAAAGAAAGTCAGTTCATTTGTTTTTGGGGCGGCGCGTTTTTATTTATGAACCAAACAATTGGTACCCAGTATGGCAATGTGCGCGAACAAATATAATACGGTATAAATTTTAAAGGCGCATGCTTCCGTTCGGAGCTTACATTTCTAATTTTAACGCCCCCGACGGAATTTATGACTCGTACATGTGTTACCGTATAGAGTGGTGCCGTAATATCCTTCGGCATTTCGCCGTGGCGATGCAAAATTTGTTTTCGTACAAATTGTGACAATGATTAGGCGTACGTTTACTCGTCTTTTCATGGGGTGCAACCCTCCTGCCCTAAATGTCATGAACATCATTGCCGACCGACCTCGCTGCTTAGGGTGAGCGTTTCTTTATTTTATGCACAACACGAACACGTAAAGAGTATTTGCGTTGTATGCGACAAGACTATCAATTAGCTGAGATTCAAAATCTTGATGTGATTTGTCGTTTGATTTCAAAAGTAACAGATGTTCGTCGACTAACTGTAGGTAGCTTTTTGCAAACACGTTCTAGGCATACCATGTCAGAGCTATCATGAAGCAGCATTCAAACAAAACCAATAAGACATTTGACACATAGCAGCACTGTTAACACCAAAGAAATCCAACCATCCCAAGCTCACATTTAACTAAAACGGCACATTATAAATGCAACCTTTAACCAAGGGACTAGAGTTTAGAGTCAGATGGACGGGAAAACGCGCGTTACTCGCGTGCAAAAATATTTGTTCGAAAAATATCGTCGTCCCGCACCGCACGGCGTCATGCCGCGTGCACGCCATTAACATTTGTACTGCCAAGGCGGATTTATCGCCGCGTATGCGTCACTGCAATACTAAATGGCCAAATAATTTATACAAATTTACAAAATGGCCCTTGACGTTTATACCGCCTAACTAATCTTTAGCGTAATATGTTGCCGTCCAATGTCCGATTTCATAGGAATAGAAATGCTCGTTTTCACAGCAAAAATAGAACCTGCAGTAAAAGTACTTTTTTTTTTGGTTAAAATGTAGTTGGCAACGAGCTAATGACACTCCTGGAGTTGCAAGCGTCCATAAGTTACGGTGAGCGCTTACCATCAGGCGGGCCGTAGGCTTGCTTGCCACCAACATGGTATAAAAAAAGCTAAGGTCAAATCTTGTACTTTTTTTTACAAAAACATATTATCTTTATTGTCACTGTGACAAAATACGGAAAAAAGTAAGTACTTACTCGTTTTCGACTTCCTTCACTGTACTATTGTTAAAACATCTCTACGAGAGTGCAGCATCTACACCACTTCAAAGAAACACCGACATTTCTAACCATATTCACAATGCAATTTTATACATACATTAATCAGAAATTTCAATGATTGTGTTAACATTTTAATTGTACTAATTTAAATCCACTGGTGGGCTTCCTGTTCCCATAGCAGATAGAATAATTTATTTATCACGTGTTAAACCCTTTGTGTGGCAGAATAATGCATTCCATCAAGTCGCAATACGAAATTCATTTGCATATATTCCTCTGTGGAACTGTTAGGTGTCTTAGTTTCACCGTGTATGTTTTAAGCGTTTCATTTCGTGCGCTTATTCGTGTGTCTAATTTCGTTTACGAGCCTGTCGCATGATTAAAGAGCGTAAAACAGTTTATTGTCTCTCCAACTGGACATTACACTAATATATATGGGCTGCAATTGTCACGAATACCTACACACGATAATTGGATATAAGTATTTTTAGAACATGTACATTCTTAGGTACGAAGAAGTCTCAGAACTCCTGCTTCAATCAAGAGGTTTATCAGTCCACCCCGTAGGAGGTCTACCCACGCTGCGCTTGCTTGTACGTGGTCGCCACTCGAGAACCTTCCCGCCCCAACGGCTATCTATTAATATGCCCCGCCCAATGCTACTTCAATAAAGAGCAAGCTAAAATAAATATAAGTAGGTAATAATAAGCTAAAATTAATTATTAAATGAAGAAGGAGCGAACAGATAGGTACCCTATTTAAGTATAAAAAATAGCGATACTAATTATCGTAATTAAAACGAATATACAAAATAAAATTGAAAACAATTATAAATCGAGAATTAAAGTACATAAGATTCGACTCAATATTCATGCTCCACTCCCTTCCTGGCTTTACGTTATTTATTTTCATAAGGAAACAACCGTAATAAAATATACGAATGGACCTCCTAAGTCCTTTTTAATATCATTGTGATAAGAAAATAAATAGACTGGCATTGGGGCGATTTAACACCGGGGGTTTAGGAGATAAGTTGTCAGACAGCAGAAATATCGAAATCATTAATTTAATCGCTATAATTTCAGCGAAACAAAAGCCGTCGTTGACAAATTCCCGCGCCATCGCGCGCATTCATCAGCAGGTAGGTAAACAAGCAATTCCCTTGAATAAGATTGCAAATTCTAAGTATTCAGCAAAAGCCTATATTGAAGATTTGTATGTGATAATTAAATTCGAACCCACTGTTTACTGAAATTAATGAAAGATTAAGTCGAAATTCAAATTAATTTTAATAACTTGCGTGATGACGGCTGGGACGAAGGGCGAAGCTTGAAGCAAAGCGAATAGAAATAATTGGCGTTCGTCCATATATCTATCTATATATCGTCTTGAATCTTCAAGAGACAATCCTTATTTATTAGGTTGATGCATACATTGAGGTTAATTCAGATTTACTTACAACAATATTTTAAATCAAATAAAGATAAAGTGAACAAGTTTTTCCCTATCCAAGACGTTATAAGACTGACATTTCAGGCTGAATTTTACCTTTACCTGTACCTTGCTTGCTATACAATTACCCATGAGGTGCTGAGTCAAATTACAAGACCGTGTTGCCCGCATTTTTCCATTAAATATCCATACAAGGGAATATAAAATGGTTTACAGATATTGAATTGGATAAAATTACGTCTATTTACCTACATACAAATATCGCTAGTTAATATAAAGCTTGTACAAATTCAATATCTGTAGAAATCGTCGTGGCTTAGTCGAGTCGTTATTCACTTGTTTTCAACGAGCACGCGTTGCAAATAAAGCGGTGGCGTTAGACGGGGAAGTGTGTTCAATAACTATTGCAACGGAATGTAACGCGCTGATAAAAGAGATGTTTGCGTCACCTGATGTGAACTGTAAAGTGTACTGGTTTATTTATTATTTTACTTTACACATTTCACGCTTTTAAATCAGATGCAGTTTTGAACCACATAATTGGGCATTTAAAATAATTCGTGTACCCAACTAGCGTGAGTTGTTAAATAAAAATTAACTCTGTGTCAGTTTTGTTACGAATATTAAGCATACAAATTATGTGACATTGAACTTGTTTCACATGAAAAAGACGTGTATATGCATAGCATATATAAAACGAAAAGAAAAAGTTAATTTGTACACAAACTGAATACTTAATTGTCGTCACAAAACTGACACTGATATAATTTTGATTTAACAACTCACGCTAATTGGGTACACGAATTTATAAAATGCCCAATTACAACCTTACAAACTCACCACTTTACTGTTTTATCGTGGAAAAACCTGCGAACCAGGTACTAAATCATCGGGCGATAACTGGGTGATGTCGTATTTCTAACCACTTAAACCCCACGGCAGCCGGCATCTGCGCTCTCATGCGGAGGCCTCCAGGATCTTATTCTGAACGCACTGGACCCCCTCGCGCTTCGCCACATTTGGCTCGTCCTAGGGTAAAAGGTTGTTCGTCCACTTCCCTGGGGTTTTTAGGCGAGTGCCCCGGCCCCCGCCAGGAATACTGCGCCTTGATGACCCTCTATTTTACCTACCTTTTTATAATACTAAGAATATAGGTACTATCGGCTGCAATAATAATAATAATAAATAATAAACCACTCACTGAAGCGGAAGGGTATGAAAGTCAATGTGAGTAAGACAAAAGTGATGGTATTTGAGAAAGAAGAATGTGTGACTGTGTGCAATATTCTGACAGTGAGAGAGTGGAGCAAGTGAATGAATTTGTGTACTTGGGTTCGTTATTTACGAGAGATGGAAAGTGTGATGGTGACATTGAAAGAAGAGTGAAAGCGGGAAATCAGGTGAATGGATCATTGCACGCGTATGTGAGCAGCCAAAATATAACAAAGAAGGCTCGACTCGCGGTTCACAGAGGAGTGCTTGTTCCTACACTGATGTATGGAAGTGAGACTTGGGTATTTCAGAAAAAGCATGAGAGTAGACTGAATGCAGTTGAAATGAGAGCGTTAAGAAGTTTGTGTGGAGCTCGTTTGAATGATAGAATAAAAAATAGTATAATAAGAGAAAAATGTGGAATAGAAGACGATGTAGTGACTAGGATTGACCAAGGTATGCTTCGGTGGTTTGGGCATGTTGAGAGGATGTGTGAAAGTAGACTGACTAAGAGGATTTACGTCCAGGAGATGGATGGAAGGGTCGGTAGGGGGCGGCCTAGGCGAGGGTATCATGACCAAATTTCAGCGATACTGTTAAAAGGCCAGGTCAGGAGTACCCGCAACCGACGAGCGTGTATGAGAAGATGTATGGATGTCATCGAAGCGAAAGAAGTATGTAAGGACCGTAGTATTTGGCGTTCCTTAGTCTCTGCCTACCCCAATGGGATACGGGCGTGAGTATATGTATGTATGTATGTACTAAACCATTTATTTCAGGCATCTAAGGCCTATAACAACAAATACCTTAAAGCCTAACATACATACAATACATATAAAAAAAAAAAAATATTTAGGCGACGAAACAGCGTGGCTCCGTTGCGTCAAGTCCGGTGTAAAATCCAGTAGGTTGCCCCGGAACCGCCGAAACACGACACCCTTCGGCCAGAAGTCAGCACACGCGATGGTCTCCTGCAGCGACCGCGGCACGCGCACCACAAACGAGCTGAAGTGCACGTAGTGGCGCGAACGCAGCTGGAAAACCCTCAGCGACCAGCGGCCAGTCTTCTGGTGAATATACTCCACCATGCCATCAGCCGTGGCGGAGTAATGCAGGCGCGACACGTACAGCGCCTTACTAGGTGTGGCAATCCGCATACCAGAACCAACCGGCTCTGCTGTACCACACTGAGTCTTTCGCGGCTTGCGCTTTCTTGTCACCGGCGTGAAACCCTCCTCCTTATCCACATCGGTGCGAGGGGCCCAATGCATGGACACCTTACGGCCCAGTTTCGCTTGCATCGTTTGACGTCTGCTGCTCACACAGTTGCACGTGATGCGCAATAATTAAACTAGATGGCGTTGTTGGCGCTACTATTTAAAGATACCGCGGAAAATAAGCACTATACTAGGCACATTAAATACCTATAAATTGACACCTGTTATCACCAGAAATATTCTCATATTAGTATAATTATTAACGAGGCTATTAAATGCTAATTTATAATAGCTGTATTTAAGTGCGATACCACTGGTAATGTGAATGCTATATTTCCACCATTACCTATAATGTTGAGATAGCTCAATGGATTAAGACATGTGCTCTAGGCTCAGCGGCCTAGAACGATCGAGGTTCGAATCCCAGCTAATGGGAGGTTTAATGTTTTTGTATTTTTTTAATATTTGTTCTATTTCTATAAATGAAAGTTCTTTATATACAAATATTAGTCATAAAGAAAGTTATATATTCATAACTTAAATAATTAAAACAGCATTTTATGTTTTAATATGATTATTTTGTTCACTACAGTTCTGTTAAAGCAATTTTATAATACTACTTAGTAATAGTTACCTATCAACTTTGTAACATTTTTATTGAGGTAATAGCTTAAGTTTCATTTCCATAATTGGAAAAAGATTAAAGCTTCACCCCAATAAATATAATATTGACAATATTAACTTACAACCGGGTTATCTAACATTCAAATCAGCAGAACGCATGAAGGTGTTAATTGCCATAATATATCTTTACCTATATATGAGCGTTCAAACCATGAATTATTGTGTTATTGATTTGAAAATAATCATATTAATTTTATTTGGGCTTTCACCGTTACTTACACTTGTTTGATCTTATGAAATATCACATTTTAAATAGTAAAGGAATATAAAAAAAGAAAGCAAACGGCATATTAATACCTACCTACTGAAACAATAATTATATATTTTTTAAATTTATTTAGGATAACCCGGTTTATAGAATATATATAAATCTTAACGTAATCCGTACTCTTTGGGCGACAGTATCTGCACTTTTTCTATATTAGGAACTACGCGACCATTATCACGGCGCGTATTATTATAACACCATAAACTTAAATGGCCCTGTTGACTGGATTTAATACACTTCATTTTTTCACTCTTCACTTCAGACAGCCATATCATAGGCAACCAGTTCATGATTACAACCTTGTTTTCTGGCCTTCCGTTAGCAACGACGAACTGGGCTTACGCTTGTGTGGAATGTGGGTTATCCGCTTAAACAAATTTTCTTCGTATAGGTCATCTTCACAGCTTCATAATGCGCGGCATCAATAAGACCTGGTCTACGAGATCCTTCCTCTTGTGCCCATAAAACAACCGTTCTTCGCTGTAACAACTATATTCGTAAATACACAATACGAGTATGTAGTAAGGTATAATATATATTACAAAACATATGTAAACACTATATACTTACGTTTACATTATATTTAACCAATTAATTGTGATCTTTTAACTAGATCAATCGAGAACTCATTGTTATGTTTGTATAGAAGGAAATCGAATCGTAAATGGCCGACAAGCGAACAAGAAGTAAGTGCCAAAAGAAATATAAGAAATTGGATGGTAGTTATGTATTACAATACAGTCTACCCTCCTCAATTATTCGTAGTTGTGATGTGACGAATATTTGCATACATAATTAAACTGATGACGAATTTCAATTCAACCAATCTTTCGACTGTCATAGTGGCCCAATGGTAACTAGTCAGGTTTACCTCGACCTAAGTTATCATCACTGGAAGGTTCCGAGTTCAAATCTGCGCCCAGCCAAGTTATGGTGGGAATCAGTGTTTTTGTAATTTATTCGATGTTTGAATATTTCCTCGTAGCGCAAACATAAGAGATGAATAAATCCACAAAAAGGTGAGAGTGACAAACAAAAAATTGGCAACGCGCTAGAGTTGACTTGATAAATATAATATAAAAATATATATAATAAAAAAATAATAGGTGGTAACCCACAAGAATACAGTTTTAAAAGACAATAAAAACATCAATTTTATTTATGCCAAAAAATTGCTTACAACGCCATCTAGTGAAATCTCGCTAATAGTCGAGCGTCGTGCTCATAGATGGCGTAGGATCGGTGGACAAGCGAATCTGTTTCTGGAATGATCATGCACTTATGCTGTCTGCTGTACATAGTAGCCGTCTCCAAACGGCAATGGAGAGGGCTATGCTGGAAGTTTTTCTGTGTAATCGCATCAGAAATGAGGCAATCTGAAGCAGAACTAAGGTAAACGATATAGACCTCTGAATCGCTAAACTTAAGGCAGTAGGCGGGGTTACGAGTACATTGCACGTAGAACCGATGGCCGTTGGGATGGAAAGGTTTTCAAATGGTGACCACATACCGGCAGGCGCAACGTAGATAGACCCCCACAAGGTGAACTGATATTGTAAAGGTCGCGGAGTGCAGGACCGGTCATTGCGTATATCTTTAGGAAAGGTCTATGTCCAGAAGTGGACGTCTGTCAGATAGTAATATAAGTAATAGATAAGTGATAGTACGTACACGTGAGAAACGCGATATTGTAGTTCCTAAAGACATTACGCAAGTAATAAACACAATATTTCAATTAACCAATTTATTACAAAAGCAGTCCAATTTTACGGACAGAGATGATGATTCATTTATCATGAAAAAGTCGACGTTCCCAACTTTTGCCCGTTCCAAATTGTTTCCAAAGTCATGACATCAACACGCCTACTTAATTTGACTTTTTTTCAAGTTACACAATAAACTGAGAGCCTTTATTTTTATATTTTACGTCCCTTGTTTCAAACTTCAGTATTTTCAAGTTAAGAAAACTTGGATATTTTCCTTTTTTAAGTCCGGGGTCGATTGAAGAAAGTTCTGCGAGCAAAAAGCAGGTGAATTAAATACAATTATAAGTTAATGTCTGCATCAACTTCCTACAAACAAGTTGCTAAAGTTTCTATACTATTAAACTACTTAAATTATTTTATTTACTCAATTTTAAAAACCCCAAATAATAGAGCTATACATACCAATACGGGTGTAGACTCGAAAATTATTATGACTCCAAAAGAAAGAAGGCAAAAAAATATGCCTAGTGACGAAAATACCATTCGGATATCTCAAAGAATTACGAAGCTACAACCGTATTATATTGCTTGTTATGCTGGCCATACACGCTAGGGTACGCCTGCGCAGTTTTGCCTGTACAGTTCGACTGCACAGGTAAAACTGAGCGTATGTGGCATAGAAAACTGCACAGTCGAATGCCACATACGCTCAGTTTTACCTGTGCAGTCGAACTGTACAGGCAAAACTGCGCAGGCGTACCCTAGCGTGTATGGCCAGCATTAGAGAGAGAAAACGCAAACGGTGTGTGACGTGACGTCACATTATAGGATGCTGCCGGGGGTCCGCGTCGACGGCGGCGCCGACCACGACGAGACGCGGTACGTTGCCGTCTTCTGTGACGTCACATTCTTCCAGCGTCATCGTTTCAAATGAAGTTGCGTTTTGCGAAAAAGGGACAGAACATACCCCGTCTTAAAACTTTAGACACATTCGTGATTATTTAATTTTGCCGTTAATTTTTTTCTCCATTTGACTACATTTTTTATCCTTTTTCGAGAAAATATGACATTATTGATTATTTTATTTAGTGTCTACGCTATTACCAAAGTATTTTGTTGGTTTTCATATTAACTATTAATACACTTTCCTACCTAAATATAAATAAATCAGCCTATGTACGCCCCACTGCTGGGCACAGGCCTGCTCTGACGGAAGAGATTTACTACCTACTCTTTTTATAACCAACAACTACAGTTACCTCTCCTCTATGTAACAAGGTACATTCGTTAAAAAAATATGTGAAATTAAATAAAACGAACGAACTAAACTTCTGCAGAAAATCGCTAATATAGGGAGCTGCGGCAAATATAATTCAGCCAAGCCTTCGGTTCCATCTGCCCAAGTTCACACACTAGCTATCTGATTTAAGAGTATATTGGGAAAAACGTGCACTCCGTAAAGTATCAGAGGAACATAAAAGCGAACTTGTAAATCGATGGCCGAATTGGCGTAGGGCCAGACCTCGCTTACCAATACAGAACATTATAAAAATCTGTTGTAGCCCCATTTGGCAACCCCCGCGTCGCAGAGGCACGTACAAACTTTATTTAAAAGATCCTGTATAAACGCCTCAAGCGATGCGACTATTAATTTAACTGTGAAAACGCTTAGTAGCTGCTTTCAATGGAAAATAAATATCGAAATCTTCCATTGGAGTTGAACCTAAAAATTCAAAAAATTAAATTAAATCCAGTATGCCTCCTCTAGTTTTTAAGGCCCATAAATATCTAGCTTTCAACTTAAACAGATTACGTGTGTGATTGCTTGAATATCGTTTGAAAGTGTTTGGTTTAGTTTAAATTGCCTTTTGTGAAGGGACACATGGGATTTGGTGAGTATTGTAAAGCGAAAGGGTTTATTTTGTCCGTTTAATGGTTCTACATTAATAATTACATGTGCTATTTGTTAATTCTTTAGTAGCTGATACTGAGACAAGAGCTGCTAAGCACCATTATGAGCCTCTTCGGGTAGAAACATTATTTTCAGTAGGTATCGGTTAAAGTTTTCCGTTTCAGCTTGGGGAAAAATTATTTCGTATGTCTAGCTCTCCAACTGCTCTTCGTAACGGTCGCATTTCACAACTGATTTCTCGTGAAGTTTTGTGAGCAGATTCTATAAGTATACATAATTTCTTAGTAGATTCAGTTTAACGATTATTATTAGTTTTAAACGACGGGCTCGCGAGTTCTACCTACAGTTCAAAGAGCCACTATTTTATAATAAGTAAAAATTTTATAATAATCGCAGGTTCGAATCCTGTCGGGGGCTACAGACGAAGATGGTTTATTTTTCCATTATATTTTGTCTCTGTATCATATCGTTTATAAAATGATCGGGGTAACTTCCTCGTTAAAAATAACACGCAACAAAAATATTTAATTAAATAATTTGTTTCGTGTAAAGGGTATAATGTACACCAGCGCCATCTCTCTCGCTAAGTCCGAAACTACCTGATGTGGTTCGATTAGAATGGAGTGAGCGCATAGCTCGCCCATTAGAGTGGTGCCAAGACTGTGAAACAAGTCTATAATTCGATACAGAGAGGGCGCTAGTCTTAGCGGGAATATAGTGGAAAAATATACAACTTGCGTCACTGTCCTCGTAGCTCAGTTGGTAGAGCAGTCTAGCGTTAATAGAAAGGTCGCAGGTTCGAATCCTGTCGGGGGCTACAGACGAAGATGGTTTATTTTTCCATTATATTTTGTCTCTGTATCATATCGTTTAATAAGTAAAAACCTACTTTTTTGAATTCTTGTACGAAATAAAATTCTTTGCAAGCCAATTGCTGAATCAAACATCATATACAATTGTTCAGCCAACCAACAAACGTTTTATTTCAATAGGGAATGCACGTTAACAGCAAAGCGTTCCTTATTTAAATCGTGAAGAAATCGTTGCTCCCCAGCGGTTTGGTTCAATCGTGCCACATAGGGCGCTGCTGATTGCTGAGGGCATGTAAAGCGCGATCGCGGCGCGTGAGTCGCATGCCTTATCCAACACGGGTATTACGAGTCAGTTCAGTCTATACTCTAATATTAGTATCATTAGGCGGCCTTAAGACCTGGCTAAATACAATGCACTAACTGCACTCAAACGAGCGAGTTGGTTTGACTCCCCCCTCTGCCCTCAGTTAGTGCACTGCATTTATCCAGGTCTAAAGGACGCTTTATGAAGAGAATAAGGCTGTGACTCTGTGCATGAGGTGTGAGGTGTTGTAAGTTTGTTTGTACAGGGGGACTATCTCCGAATACTCATCCGATTACAAAATGAGTATCTATTATAATTCTTTCCATGATTTTTCAGTATATTGATTGGACCTTCAGCACGGTTTGAACAAGCGAGCGAGCTGTCTCGCGGCGATATAAAGTATAAAGTATCTCGGAAATCACAGAAATAGGGAGTGAAAGTTTGTATGGAGCTACTATATAAACAAGTTCCACGCGGACGGAGTCGTGGGCGGAAGTAGGCTATATTTTTGCCAGGGTTCTCCGTAATACGAGTATGCTGGCCGAGCTGCGCGGGCAGCTAGTTTATAAGGTTGTATGGTTGTTCATTTGTTTGTAGGGGGTAATCTCCGGAACTACTCATTCAATTTCAAAAATGTCCACCAGATTTTAGATGAACCTTGGACGAGGGCTATATTTTATCCCGGGGCTCCAAGTCGGTTCTTAGTTCTTAGTCTTCTCGGGTTAGTGTTTCGGCCGGTTAAATAAACAGTTAGTGTTCAAAAAATGTCACGGCGACATAATAATAAAAGCGGATCAGTAACTGGATAATTATTTAATGTACTGACTAAAGACTCAAGGATAAAATCTAAATGCGTCCCTATTCTAAAACTTTAATAAGGTATTCAGTCAATTAGAAATAAATATATTATATCCTCTAAATATCCTATGAAAATTTTATTCGTATTGTATTTATACTTCCTTTGTAATTTGTTCTATTACGTAAATGATTACAGACTTCTCAAAAAATGCCAAGACTC
Organism: Epinotia ramella; assembly: GCA_947578815.1. NCBI lineage: Eukaryota > Metazoa > Arthropoda > Insecta > Lepidoptera > Tortricidae > Epinotia > Epinotia ramella. The sequence continues at coordinate 12,378,782 of OX388213.1, read as the reverse complement.
TCATTGAGTTAGTCTACGGATTCAATAATAGCCGGAATCATAACATTTCAGAGACATTCTGTAAACACTTCTTACTCAATCAACAATCTTTGAATTCATTTCGAAACATTTCTGGCTCCCAAGTCGAGTTCGCCGGGACATTCCGGGAATTCCGACTGCTAGAAACGTAATAACCCCGTTGCAGCGACGAACGACGAATTAGCGTGACTGGGGAATAACCGAACGACAGATTCCTTCTACCTTCAAATAAACCGCATTTGTAAATTTTCGAGAGCCATCCAACTGAGGTTAACACTCGAAAATTTACAAAGGTTAATGGTTTGTATTTATTTAATATTATAAAATATGTTTTGTTTCTTTCTCTCATATACAAAAAAGTTAAAGTGACAGATAAAGACAAATCCATTTCAACGGAGTTCTAGCGAACGCTAGCTTAATGAACGTTAATGATTTTTAATACAGTTGCTCAAAAAGGGCTACTTTACGTGTTTAGCGTGCGGAAAGTTGGTTTTCCCGAACTAGTGCTTTTCACTTTTCCCACTCAATAATTGTACAAATTGTACCATTAATTATGTTCCAGAATGAATGATAATAAAAGTTGTCGAATTCCTTACTAGTTGTTTTTCTTCTTTTTTCACGACTATTAAAAAACGTCGTTCGATACACGTGCAGAGATGTCATGCTTCACTCGTCCCGAGCCTAGCCAGTCGTAATGATATACTTTCCGCACTAGCAACGAAATATACTATTATATTGCACAAATAAGAACTTATAGTACCTACAAAAGGCGGACTTTGGAACACATCAATAGCGAGATGATTATATGAGAGATGGTATCAAATTGAAATGTCATTTTAATTTACAAAATAGAAGCACTAAGAGCGGTTACACACAATATGTTGACTTTTTGCAGTGAGACAACACGTCACGCGACTCTAGGCTTAGAACATCTGTCAAAATCACCTGTATGCATACTGTATTGCATTTGTAGCATATTATATAGCTCCTTTAACATTTTTTTTTTTCCTGTAATTAATTCTGAATGTGAATTGTCGAATAAATTTTCCCAATACAATATACTAATATAAATCACGTTCTTACATACCTACGGCTATTTTAAAAAATTACGCATTTTGACTCTCCCATGCTTGTATATATTTGAAGTGATAATGTGTGTGAGACGTAACCTGCACTTATATTCAAGTTTTAGGAGTACACGTCTAAGGAATAAAATAAGTGGAATGTCCTTCAAAACAGCTTTATTTCGGAAAAGATTACTCGATACTTAGGGGCCATTCCCTAAAATGTATAATAATTTCCGAACGATATAATAGATAAAGATAGTATTGCTAATCTAAAAAATAAGTTATTTAAGCTTCTCGTAAGGAAAGCCTACTATACTGTTAATGAATTCCTGACAGATGGTATGAGATGGAATTGAGCGAGAACAAGCAGGCTCCATTAATAGCTTAAAAATTTGTATGCCTAACGGCCCAACATGGTGATTCGACTGAAATCTGAATGTATTTTTAGACCTTTGTACATACCTGTGTTGAACAAATAAATGCATTATTCTTATTCATATTCATTTCCTGTTTTGATTCCATTAACCTACTAAACTAAATCTAACCCTTCCGCAGGGATTGCAACTTAATGTCAATGCGTACATAGTTAGCTGTCACTTGCACGTTTTTACGGAGCCATAACACGTCGCTGCGATGTCTTACGAGGTTCATTTTATGGCCCCGCACTCATTTATAAAACAATGTAACCTTATTAAGACCTGTCGATCTCACAGGCTTCCAGGTTTTTGTTCCTAAGAATCTGTTGTAAAATCTAAGTTTGTGGCAAGGATGTGACGATATTTTTAAGAGTTCGTAAGCTAAAAGGGACTAGTACGAGTTAAATTAATTGGTAGGTACATACAAGAAATGTAGCAAAATTCATGTTTTTTTTTGTAAGTAGGTCAGAGAGCAGAGCTGAGAAAGGAACCATTTTCTTCTCTTTGTGCTTCTATTCTTCTTTTCTACTTGATTCGCATAAACTCAGGTCTGTCCTAAAGCATCACCGAATCTAGAAAATTGTACGCTATGCACAAAAATATGTTAACAGCATCTATTTTATACAGTGTAAATTGGCACGGCGTGGCAGGCCGAGAAGGAGATGGCGGGACGACCGTCCAGGTAACCGTCCAGTATTTCGCAACGATTGGCCGGAGATTTCTCCGAATCGGGACGAGTGGAAATCGAGAGGGGAGACCTTTGCCCAGCAGTGGGACACACTATAGGCTTGGAAAAAAAAATTGACACTAAATTAAAATGAATGATGTAATTTTTTATACATTCTTTTACTGCTCTCATTTTATGTATGCAGATTTTAAACCCCAAATAATTATATACTGTACCCGTCACGACCCTGCATTATTTTGAACGAATTTCGATAATTCTTTCTTTATTTGAAAGAAGGCATATTCAAATTACTTTCATACAAATTTAAAGAATGAATATCAAACACAAAAGTGTTAAATTACAATCATAGTTTAAAATGTTTTTTTTTGTAAAATAAAAAAAATACGCTAGATAGAGGTTAAATTATAACTTTCCAGTGATATTTACGTTAATCTCAATCTTATATATTTATTTCAAACTTTTCGCTTGGTAAACTTCGGACATAAAGGCATAATGGTTTTTTTCAACAATTTCCTTCATAAATCCAAAATTTTACCACTGTAGAAAAAAAACGATAAACTGTTTTAAAAGGTCCAACGACTTAAGCCCTTTCATATGATACCCCGCTTGAGCTACTAACTAAACTTTGAATTTTTGCAAAGTCAAAGTCAAAGTCAAAGTCAAAGTATTTATTTGCTAAACATAGGTTATGTAGATGTTATAAAATGCAGCTTGGTATCACTATGTCTTACCCGAAGGTGTAACAAAATATAGAATGAATAGGCTTAAATTAATATGATAGCACAGTTTTCATGCATCATGCTTTTCCTAATACATATTTTTTTTATTTATAACACAATTAGTTTTAACTATCATCTTTTCTGTATTCGTCAATTGAGTAATATGCCTTTTCCACTAGAAAAGCAAACAATTTCTTTTTGAACACCATCAGATCTTCAGCATGTAAAATGTTTCTTGGCAACTTATTGAAGATTGTTGATGCCATCCCAAGAACACTTTTTGAGAGCATGGCTGTTTTACATGAAAAGGTATTGCAGATCTTACCCCGTTGACGCGAACTGTTAAAACTAGGGAACTGTTTTTGATTAAATTTAACATAACAAGCAATTTCGTAGATATATAAGCATGGCAGAGTCAATATACTTAGTCTTATAAAATGTGGCTTACATGATTCCATTGGCGGGATACCACATATGGCACGAATACATTTTTTCTGACTTCTGAAAACTATCTCACGGTCAGTGCAATTACCCCAAAACATAATTCCATATCGTAAAGTCGAAGTTACGTATGCATGATATGCTACAAGAACCGCTGATTGCTCCCCCTCTTATCCGTAATTTTAGATAGATATTAAAAATATATATTAAATTTTTTCATGTTCCATACACGTGGATTAACATTCTTTAAAACGATTCCAAATTTCAAATGGATAGCCTTAGTCATTCCTGAGATATTTAACTTTGTGACAGACAGACAGACGGACAGAGTCACACCATAAGGGTTCCGTTTTTATTTTACCTTATTGGTCCGGAACCCTAAAAACTACAAAATGTATAATCGAAGCATCAAATTAACTTCAACCAACACTTTCCAAAAACGTTCTTTAACACGCCCAAAGTTAAAGTCCCATATTAGAGGCTGCACCTCGCCTTAATACAAATTTACATACTTTGTAACGTTATTAAGTTAACAGGTGAGGTATAAAATTCCTCCAGCATAAGTTAGAACGCCCGAGCAGAAAAGGTACCAAGTCTCGTAGACACGCTAAGCAATTTAACCCATTTTTCGACGAAACTGAGTTAAGGTGAGGTAAATCCGTTGCATTGGATGCAATAAGCCTCGAGTACTAAATTCCAGTCTCGGGTGGAGCTAATGGTGCGTAGCAAAATTGCATAACTTATAGCAATTTCGCCTCCGTTCTGTAGCGTAGATTTAGGTTCAGTAGGCTAGCTTCGCAGTTTAACAGAAACAAAACTCCTTGAAATAAGGTAAGATTCGATTTTTAACTGACGAGACAGTATCAGCACTAATTTAAGCAATAAGTTCTGGCACAACTAAATGAAGAACTTGTCTTACTACTTAATAAAAATAACCTACTTAATTTGGGCGGGTACTGGTTTATTTGCCGTAACTTCATACTAACTTAGATGCAGCAAATAAAAAGAAGTGAAACTATGACAAGGACAGCGTATGACCCTTCCCTTCGATCACATTTATTGAGATTTCTATACTACCATCTGGGTCGGTCGTGGTATTTGTATTATAGTCTACGAGATTTGGGACTGGTCTTTTGACACATCGCGACACCCATACCTATAACGTAAATTGGCACTGCTCATCGAAATAATAAAAAAAAGTTTCAATAGCTTACGAGTTACGAAAGAAAGTTCAATCTCGATGCACGCTCTTTTTAGCCCTTATAAAGTGATTGTAATATTTTTTGACGGCTTATTTGTACAGAAATTAGCATTGAAAACTCGGTATGTGAACAATTACGTCCTACGACTTTTTTTTTAATTTTAGTGTTACACTGCTTCAATCGATTGGATTCTGTCAATTTAGAAATAAATCGGTATGAATCAAATAATTGTGGATTGGAAAATAACAATGTATTATTTAATTACTGTCACGATAATACGAATCGATCAAAACTGACATTTTTGATTGTGCAAAATGTTCCGTTTGACAATATGGCATTGATTTCTGCACGGCTAACATGCGACGGCGCGCGAGCTCTCTCGATTTTTCTTACAGGACTCTTTTGTTACGAGTAGCAGACGACTGAGTATAGGCTCTCTATTTGATATCCTAAAAATAATTATTACACAATAATCAATAGATTCCTTTTATTAGCCACCATCAATCGTAATCGGATATTATGACAATCGATTTGCTCTAGCCACATCACTCGCACTTACGTCATATTGGAACTGTCGAAAGACCAGTCCCAAATCTCGTAGACTATACCACAGCTTCTCTGTGGATATCTACACTGTAAGGCTTACCATCAGACAGGCCGTATGCTTGTTTACCATTAAAACGGTTTTGAAATATTTCATCTATCCTCTATTTTAGCATTCTGAATTCAGAAGTGTTATTAAAAGTGATATACAACGTGTCTCTACTCTTTGGACATTGAACGAGAACCCGAGTAGAGTTCCTTCTCAGGAATGTTCTAATATGGTAAATTATTTGATTAGATGAAAATAAAATAAAAAGTTAAATTAATTCAAATAAATCATCAATAAATAGGAGCATAATGTATCAATCGTTCACAATGACGATAATATTAAAGTGACACTAGTGACATAAAATACTCTTAAATTACCGTGTATCTAAATACAGGCTGTTCCGAGATATTAAATCATAAAACAGTAATTTCTCCGTTAATACGGTGGAGTTTGGAATGAGACTTTGTACATAGGTTATAAATACCCTAATCAACACGGGGGTCCCTTTGCTTCCCATAAACTAATTGTTCCGAATTTCGATAGTCAGAAATTGATATCCATATTATTTAAAGACATACCTCAACATCAATAGTCATCATTTTTGCTAAGTATAACGCTTTATAGTTCTAACAGTAATGACCTTTAATATTAAGTATTATAATCACAAAAGTCAGAAAATTGATGTCCATAACGATCAAAGGTCTATTGTATTGGACCTCTAAGGCAGGTCAGTGAAGGTACGACGACGAGCGAAGCGAGGAGGAGTGTTAGGTGTACCACGACCGCGCGAGCCGAGCGAGCGAAGCGAGCGTGCCGCGGCAGCGGCCGGCGAAGCGCCAGAACCAAAAATGACACAACATCCGTCGAAATTTATACAAGTACAGATTTTTCCCAACTCTCGGGTCAAATGTCTCAGCCATTTTTGATTTTAGAACAGTTTCAAACAAAACATACTTATTTTAACGTATTCTGATCAGTAACCAAAACAGTGAGCGGCATACATACTTTCAATCGCATCACTCCATATCCTCTTTATTTTTGCCCAAGTACCCACATTCATTATAAAGCAGTCTGCAAGAACGCGTTCAGTAACATTCGGTAGTTAAAATTGTATGTATTTTATTATTTTTCTGGGAGTGCGTTTATAGAGGCTTTAACATTATGAAGTGTGACACCACCATGACATTGAATGATATGACTAACTAATCAGATGACTACCAATCATTATGACTTGCGAAAAAAGACCTTACAACAAATATTTTAAACTAGATTATTGCCTTTAACATTGTGTAATTGCATACCACCGGGACATTGAATGTTATGGCTAACCAATTTTAAGACTAACAATAATGATGACCTGCAAAAATCGGAACTCCAATTTATATTGTTAAATTTTATAACTTTCGACAATATAACTAGAAAAAAATATGGTGGAAAACGTAATGGACTGAAAAAATCGGATCGTAATTTTATGGCAAACAATAGAGACACATCAACACGTCCTATTCATCTATATCCAGAGGGTAGAGACACGTTGTATACACAATGGGTTCCGCCATATCTAAAGTAGGAAACTAAACAAACGAAACAATGTAGAGAAAAGAAGTTTAATACTATGAAACACTTCGTATGTCTCTATTTCTATTCTAAAACTGTAAAAAAGAACCAAATTACGTTTTTTTGGACGGGACTCTTAAGAGCCTTATCACACTTGCGATTTGCGAGCGTATTTTCTATATCAGTCGCGGCGTACACGCTGCGTCAACGCCCTCATACAAAATACGCTTGCAAATCGCAAGTGTGATAAGGCTCTTAGAGTCTTAAGTACAAGTCTAAGTATTTCTTATACTTAAAATATTGGAAGATATTAGCTCGTTTTCTTTGTTTCGCTGTTCTTTCTTTGCTTACCGTAAAAGAAAATAAAATTTAAGAACAAAATTCCAATCATGTGGGTCAAATTTGAACCGCAGTTTAGTCGCATTGACATAAGTGATTTGTCTTTGTTTTTCTCTCTCTTGCAATGCACAAAGCCAAGTGCGTAAGCGTGATATATTGAATATGTGATTGGATTAGAATAAAATTGCAAGTTACAAAATGGTTGTTGCCGTTGAACTACTGTGTGAACTGCATCCAATGTGAGTTTGCCTCCAGTAACGCGTCATTTGCTCTACTCAGAGCATCGTCATGAAAGAAAATTATGAAAATTGGCTACTCATAGCGCAACGACCCCGGCCGTTTACTGTTTGATTTATTACACTCAATCACTGTGATTCGCCAATAGTTTAACCGAATCTGATCGCTCGCGAGTCGATTTATCTTGATTGATCTTTAATTTCGTTTATATGGTTAGAAATGACCGTACTGGGAAGGGTGGTGGGGGTGTTGCGATTTACCTCAAGAGTTCCATACCGTACAAGATCTTGAACGCCACTCCGTCTCTTTACACTGGTTCAGCGGAATGGATATTTCTTGAGGTGAATGTGAGAGGGGTTAAGGCTGTTCTAGGAGTAGTTTACTGTCCCCCAACAGTTGATTATTTTTCTCGCTTGGAACAAGTGCTCGAGTCTCTAAGCACGGATTACACACATCACCTGATTATGGGTGATCTTAACACTGACCTTTGTAAGGACACGCCCCAGAGTCGTAAATTGTACTCCATACTCCAGTCTGTCAGCTTTTCTTCCCTTCCACTAGCTCCAACCCATCATACCAGCACTTCTGACACGTGGCTGGATGTCATAATGACATCTTCCCCTAATCTTGTTGTAAAACACGGTCAGTTTCCGGCTCCCGGTTTTTCTCATCACGACCTCATATTTGCCTCCTACAAAATTAAACCGCCTAAATGTAAACCTGTTCTAGTCCACATGCGTAGTTTTGCTAAGTTAAACTCTGACTCTCTGTTTAAAGATGCGGAGGCTATTGATTGGCCTCCCGTATTTAATGCCTCCTCTACTGATTCTAAAGTGTCTCTCTTCAATGCCGTTATTTTGGGACTATTTGATAAACATGCACCCTTACACACTGTTCGCGTCAGGCGTCCACCCGCTCCCTGGATTACCGAAGGCGTGCGCATGGCCATGAGAAGGAGAGACAGAGCCTTTAGACTATATAGACGCGACCGTACAGAGGACAACTGGCGTCTCTTTAAGGTAGCTCGTAATCGTTGCAATCAGATGGTACGTGCAGCGAAACGGCGATTTATTCACACCAATATTTCATCCTCTTCTATGGCCGATGTCTGGAAATTCCTTAAGTCGTTGGGGCTTGGTAAGCCTACCAATTCAATTCAATTCAATTCAATTCAATTCAATTCATTTATTCAAGAAACAATGTACATTGTGTTTGAAATTTTCACATAGATTATGATAATAATAAGCAATCCAATTACGCTAACAAAATACAATAATAATAATCTAATTAAATTAAAATAAAGACACACTAATACATGTCACTACTAAAAACTATTGTAAATTACTCATCCATGTCAAAGGTTTAACATTAAAACTAATTAGTTATTAAATATTTTTGTCATTTATAAATTCGGTTACAGAGTAATAAGCTTTGTGTAAGAGCAACCTTTTGAGTCTCGTTCCGAAAACATTCCAATTGACAACCTCTTTGAGTTCTACTGGCAGTTTGTTGAAGAGATACACTGACTGATAGCACGTTGCATGCTTAACAATATTTAGTCTAGGGGCCACCTTGTTTGTCAGATCTTTCCGTCTAGAAAGCAGACGCGTCTCCCTATCACTATTGCTTTCATAGAGATTTAAATGTTTAATTAGATCAGTCAGCACTACAAGTATGTACAAACATGGCACAGTTAATAATTGTAGCGTTATAAAATATTCTTTACACGACTCATAATGCGGAATGCGGACTATTGTTCTAATAGCTCTTTTTTGTAACTTAAATGCCGCATCAACATTATATTTGAAGCTATTTCCCCACAGTCTCACACTGTATCTAAGCCTAGATTCAACCAACGCATGGTAGACCATTTTTAACTGCTTGATCGTGACTTCGTCTCTAAGACTACGAAGAGCATAACAAGCTGAGCTTATAGAATTACTTATCTCTTGAATTTCATTCTTCCAATTAAAAAAGGAATCTATATTGATGCCAAGAAATTTTACGTTATTAGTTTGCTGTATACATTCTCCATTTAAACTGATATCTAGAGTCTCACAAGTATTAGCAGCTGTAAAAAATATTGCACTTGTTTTACTTGTATTCAGTTTTAGATTATTTGTTGAAAACCATTTACTGAAGGCAATTAGTGCCGCGTTTACCTTAATGTTAAGATCTGTCATGTTCTCAGCTGAGATTATAGCATTGGTATCATCAGCAAAAACGACTAGTTTGATATGTGGCCCTAGGTTGTTTATATATTGTATCAGATCATTTAAGAAAATTATGAAAAATATAGGTCCTAAAATTGAGCCCTGGGGAACACCACGGTTTATTGACACCAATTGAGACCTATATTCTTGTAACATATTATCTTCCACACATTTCAACTCTATAAACTGTTTCCTATTGGTCAAGTATGATTTAAAGATTTTCAGTACGTTGTGTCTTACCCCATAGTGTTCTAATTTTGCCAACAGTATGTCATGGTCGACCATATCGAACGCAGAGCTAAGATCTAAGAATAGTCCTGCTACCTTCTTTTTCTCATTCAACTGAGTAACTGCATCCTGGATTAGAGCAGATATAGCTTCACTAGTGCCAACTCCTTTTCGATAACCAAACTGTCTCTTATTTATGATGTTGCAATGATTAAGATGTTTTAGTAGTCGTACTTTAATTAACAGTTCAAAAATTTTAGACAATGCTGGTAATAGAGAGATTGGCCTATAATTATTCGGGTCACATTGTTTTCCCTTTTTGTGCACTGGTAGTATCTTTGCTATTTTCAATTGATCTGGAAACAAGTTTGCTTTAAAACATCGATTATAGAACTGTGCTAGAGGTGCCGCTAGAAGATCAACATTTTCTTTAATGATTGTGATTGGTACCTCATCATGCCCGACTGATGACTTGGGTTTCATATCGCGCACTATTTTTTCAACTTCAAGAGGAGTCACACTGTCGAGAACCATCTCCTCGTGGATTCTTTCTGTGCTTGATTTTAACATTTTTATAGCATGTGCCGCATCACTTGATGCCCTTCCTGTGCTGTGGTCAAAGATTTTAGAAAACACGCTGGCTTGGTCTCGTGGTTTTTTGATTATGGTATCTGTTTTCAATACCAGATTTTTCAAAATTTTACACTGCGTTTTGTTCCTATGCCTATTTACCACTTTCCAAATAGCTTTTGTTGAATTGGCAGCCCGATTTATTTCACATTCAACTGCAGTTCTTTTAGCGTTTCTAATTACACGTCTATATGTTGATATATATAGCTTACGATATCTTTCAACTGATTCGTCACAGTTGTTCTTATTAACAATACTTAAAAACCGCTTCATTAGGCTAGAAATCTTAATTCCTTTTGTTATCCATCGCAACTTTGTATCCATCATTATTTGTTTTTTCTTCCTCTTAAAACTGTATTTAAATAGATTGCTAAACTTCTGGATAAAAAGGTTGATACCAATATTTGTCCAGTTTTGAGCACCTAGTTTATGTCTAAATAATATTTTATTGACTCTATTTAGTGATCGTCGCATTGTGAATATTACTGGTTTGTTTTTTATTCCTACTACTGATTCCACGAGCAGGTCGCAAAATAACCCTGCGTGTCCATCCGCCAGTCCATTATGATCAACCATTATATTTAAGATAGACTCAGAGGATATGTTTGTGATTATGTTATCAATGCAAGACTCAGACTGGTTCCTCCTGAAAGTTACCTCAGTGACAAGTGGTTCAAAATTATAACATTTAAGTAACGACAAGAACTCTGCCTTCTTTTTATCATTTTTAAGTAAATCGATATTGAAGTCACCACATATTACACACTTTTTATCCATGAAGTGTTCAAGCAACCTCTCCAACCTGTCCATGAATTCATCGAGGTTACTCTCATTTGGGTTGCGATAGCAACAAATAATACATACATTGGTTTCGGAGTCCTTAACACCACAAACTTCAAAACATTCAGATTTATACAGGCTCTTACAAAAAGAAATCTCATCAATTTTCCTACCTTTACGTACCAGTATAAGACTACCACCTCTTTTTTTATTTGTTCTAACATTATGACTGGCCAGATCGTACTGTGAAATAGTGAACAGTGAAACTGATAATTTATTTAAAAAATGCTCACTAACACATATATAATCAATTCCGTTTTCACGGTTTTCCAAATAAATCTCTAGCTCCTGTATTTTATTACTTACTCCACATACATTTTGGTGAAAAATGTGGAGTTTCGTTAGAATTGATTGCTTAATATTGGATTCTTGGGATTCAGAAGCTGGCACATCATGTTGAAATTGATTGTTAAAGGCTGCTAGTTTATGTTCAGCTAAGTTAAAAAAACGGTGTGCTGAAATACATAACTTTTTACAATATTCCGTATTTACGGGTGTTTTTGGACCGGTTGACACGGTCCTAAAAAAGAGTGTTCAGTCTGTTCGTTAGGACATTGTATGTGGCGTAGCACAAGTTTAACATTCGTTAGTATATTTTGAATCCCTACCGGCCTTATTTTCCCTGATAGTGGAGAAAACATGTCAAATGTTACGTTTAGATTGGAATCATAAAAATGTGCACTACTAGAGTTTTGTAGAGCTTCATTTAGGCAGGTGTTAAATAATTCCACTCCATAATTAAACAGTGGAGCTCCACATATGTAAGTTGGCGTGCATATTATTACATTAGTATGTGTTATTGTCTCTAAGGTTGAAAGTATTTCCTGCACTAGTATTGCCGGCTCACTGTCCTCCCTTATGGTGAAATCTTCCTCACCAATCATTAGAACGCAACAGTCTTGTTTAGTGTATCCTTGGAGCTTCATAGGCAGATCGGTTAAAAGCTCTCGAATTCTTCCCCCTGGAGTAGCAAGATGTATACATTGCATATTATCGAAGTTCCGTAGCATGGCTGGCAAAATCTTTTTGCCGGTTTTCCCGCTGATCGTGCTAACCACACATAATCGATTTATATTAGTAATTTCTTTAAGTGTGTTATAGTTGGTGATAGCTTGCTTTGATTGTGACGTGTATAGTAGAGGAGATGTTACTCTTTCTGATTTTTGACTATCTTTGATGTGTAGTGTAGAATCGGCATCCGAAGTATGTTGAAGCTTTTGTGACAATATTTCTATTTGTTTAACTAGGACAGCGATCTCGTTGGTCGCGTCTTGCAGTTGCCGCTCAAGAACCAAAATTTTTTGTTGCAAGTATAGGGCATTTGTTGTATCCGTAGTATCCGTTGGTGTTGCTGCGGTAGGTGTTGAGCATCCCATCGGTAGCATTGATGAGTGTCCTCTTTTTGCGTGTTTGTCCTTGTAAGTTTTCCTATCGAATGTAGCCGAATAACATAATGATTGCAGTGTATTATTTTCTAATTTGAGTTTTTTAATTTGCCTATTTAATTCGTTATTTTCCAAGGTAGCATTATCCAATTCATTTTGGGTTGTCTCTAGTGCAGTTGTAAGTTGACTTATGTTTTCCTCCATTTCTCGTAGTAGGCTTGGTTTATCAATTGACCTGTCAGCACTTCTTGATAAAAAGGCTGACGCCAACAAAGTAGGGGGGGAAAATAATTCGTCAGAAGTATCATTTTCGCTAATAAGAGATGAATTATGAGAGTTTGCAGCCTGATTGTTAAGGGTGCTATTTAAAGGTGTGGTTGACAAGCCATCGATAATAAGATTTGAGCTGTGCTCTATTTTCTCCGCTGGTTTTCTAGGGCTTGTATATTTAGTCTTCGGTAAAGTTTGTTTTTTCCGTAAGGTGATATTATTTTGTACTTGTGATAAATCAGTACTGCGTAGGCATTCCTTACATTTCCATTTTTTCCTTGATTCGACACTTTTTAGGCGATGCAACTTTTCCGATACGCCCGCACAATCAAACTCGTAGTAATTTTTACATACTGCGCACGCTAATGTGTTTTTTATGTCTGTAGTTGTTTTGCATTTGAAGCATGATACAGCGGACGCCATCTTTCGCCCGCTGGTGGTAGGTTTAGAAGTTCCTTTACCTGACATAATATTTCCCCTATTGACCTTATAGGATTGAAGTTCCATACATATGTCAACAGATGGCTCTGTAGTAGACAGATTTTGTAGTATTTATTTTATTTGCAGCTAGCAACATTCACAATTTACCTTAGGAGGTGGTACGATTGCTGATCCGTCAACTGTCATCAATAGTCACTCAATCAGCTGTGTATAGGTTATATTCCCGTTATTCTACTGATGGTTCAACGGAATTTTTCTTTGTTTATATATGAACCAAGTGATTCAAAATCAAACGGACAAAAATATGATCCTCACCCAAATCCATTTCAGTGATAAAAACATTGTAGTGTCTTCCTTGAACGATGTAATATGTTGATGTGAACACTGTTATAATGTTGTGATGCATGAACACTATTTTGGGTACGTTTTTCTTATTTATATTTAATTAAAAATCAAAGAGCTCTTGATAGCAATGTTTACCTAGCTAGGGTTGCCAATGGATTTGATCGTACTTCCTTTTCTCTTAACGACCTCAATATACATTTTTCTTCTGCCCTCTCCGTTGATGATCAGACTAAGGCCATCACTCTCTCAATTATTTCGTCTTTACCCTCTTCTCTCACTGATTCTTTCTCTTTTTCCCCGATTTCCCATAAAGATGTGAAGAACATTGTTAATGCCATCAAATCAAAGGCTGTTGGATGTGATGATGTGAGTCGCTACATGATAGTTACGATCCTTGATTATGCTCTTCCTGTGATTACTCATATCATCAACTCTTCTCTGTTTAACGGCGAGTTCCCTGCCCTTTGGCGGAGAGCCTTCGTTATTCCCTTACCTAAAACTAGCACCCCTACTTCTCTTACCAACTTTAGGCCTATTTCTATACTCCCTTTTCTGTCGAAAATCGCAGAAGCGGTGGTTCATAAGCAACTTTCACACTACGTACATTCCAATAAGCTGTTGAGCCCCCTTCAATCCGGTTTTCGTCCTAGCCATAGTACTTGTACTGCGCTTCTTAAGGTGACCGAAGATGTTAGGAGTGGCATGGAGGGTCAAATGGTCACAGTACTCATCTTAATAGATTTTTCAAATGCTTTCAATACCGTTGACCACGAAATCCTCCTTGCTCTGCTTCAGCATCTTAACGTGCCACCTTCAGCTCTTAGTTGGTTCTCTGCTTACCTTCGGGGCCGCCAGCAAGCGGTCAGAGTTGACCGGGCCTTGTCCGACTGGTGCGACCTTGCCACTGGTGTACCTCAAGGAGGTATTCTCTCTCCTCTTCTATTTTCTACATTTATTAACTTCATTACCCCTGAGTTTCGCTGTGCTTACCATCTGTATGCTGACGACTTACAACTTTACGACCAGTGTAAAGTGACTGATATCACGGCCACCGTTGACAAGCTAAATCGGGACCTTTTACACATAAAACAGTGGTCTGAGAGGTTCGGCCTATTTGTTAATCCGTCAAAGTGTCAAGCCATTGTCATCGGTAGCTCTCGGCAACTTTCCAAGCTTGATCTTGACTCCATTAGACCAGTGCAGTTCAATGGAACTGTTATACCCTACAGTCAGAGTGTAAAAGACTTAGGTGTTCACTTGGACTGTACTCTGAGCTGGAGAACACAGGTTGCGGAAATTAGCCGCAAGATTACGGGATCTCTCCACTCTCTTAACAAGTTCAAGCACTTTTTGCCCATACACACTAAGGTTTTGCTTGTGAACACGCTGATTTTACCCATAATCGACTACGGTGATGTGTGCTATCCGGATTTAAATGAAGAACTTCTCGATAAGCTGGATCGACTTCTCAATAACTGTATCCGTTTCATTTTCTGTCTACGGAAATACGACCACGTCTCCTCTTTTCGGGCTCGGCTTGGCTGGCTTCCTATCCGTCAACGGCGAAATACTCGCATGCTTTGCACTTTATTTTCTATTCTTAATGATCCACATTCCCCTGAATATCTCAAATCTTTCTTTCACTTTCATGGTGCTTCTCGTGACCGTCAATTTCGCTCTTCTGGCAATCTTTCTCTATCTATCCCTCTTCACCGTACTGGCTTTATGTCCAATTCTTTCACTGTGCAGGTGGTTCGTCTTTGGAACGGCCTTCCCCCCGCGATCAGGAAAGCCCCGAGCAAATTCGTCTTTAAGAAATCTGTGCGTAATTTATTTGCTGGCAGATCCGAGTAGACTAAAGGTTACAGGTTTGAAAATTTCGCTTGTAAGTATGTATGTAGTGTATATTTATGTATATATATTTATTTGTGTATGTAAGTATTTATTTTATTTATGTACCTATATGTATTTGTGTAAATATGTTGTATATAGAAATACCGTAATGTTATTTTTTTTTAGTTGTTATTTGCACTGCCCCACAATCTTTTCCGCTTTGCCTTAAGGTTTGACTGGTAGAGAATGCCATATGGCATTAAGTCCGCCTTTTGTACGATAAGTTTTCTTTTGTGCAATAAAGTTTAAATAAATAAATAAATAAATAAATAAATAAATATAACGATTGAAATAACATTCATATTACTTATACTTAATTATTTTACATTACAGAAACCACAACAGCGCGGCGGTTTGAAACAAAGGCTCACCCTAGGATATCGTTTTTGTTTTCTGTCTCTGGCATATGAATTTTGAAAGTTATAGATAGAACTCGGACATAAGAGTTTATAATTAATGTAGCTTATTTTGAAGTAAATATCATTATATTTATATTCAATGTTTCATTAATTGGTAGGTACCAAATAATGTTTATATTGGAATTCTTGACACATTAAACAATTATTTGTATATATACCCGAAACAAAAGCGCTATTGCAAGATATTTGAGTGAAGTTCAGTTTTAGTAAAATAGTCCCCAATTTTAAACAAAAATAATAATAATAATCCCGATAGTCGTTTCGGCGAACGGTTTAATAGCGAAGTCTCGACCATCACCTCAAGAGACTCTCGCTAGATCGCTGGATCAAGGGTCAGATACAGAAGGCGGTACTCCTGGATACTGCGCGGATAGTCAGGAGGTTCCTGTCTCTGTCGCCCTGACCACCGGCAGCTTAGGCCCCGCCTCGCTGCCGGCGGTACCCTAGGTTAGGTTTTTATAATGATTTTATGTCTTGTATGTATAGTTTTATATTTTTTTATATAATTATTGTAAAAACCTAGCTTAAGAAGAAAATTTAATAAAGAGAATAATAATAATAAATACTCTTTATTGCACCACTACAAGAGAAAAACATCTTAAAAAATTTGCTTAATAAATAATGGTAACAACAACAATACTTGTTACTGTACCCCTCAATATGCAAGCACGACTTATCAACGTGAACAGGGTTAGTTTTCCATACACACGGTATTCCCGCTAACCTAAAAAATCATAAAACAATATTTATTTTGGCATTTTCATATATTTTTATGCAAACCGAACAATACCAAAATTAAATATGGTTTTTTTATTTTCCAGTAATGACATTATATGATAGACTGACTAAAAGAACAATATACCTAGGTTTATAATTGTACGTCTTTGTGAGGTAGGATTTGGAGAACATAAACAATTTATATAACAGCTCTGTAAACCCATAACCATAAGTACAATAAATTAATTTGATTTTAGATTTTTTGAACAACATTTTTTGTTTTATTATTTATAGCTACTGTGGGTAAGTTCTAGCCCCAAAAACATATAAATGGAAAGTTCACGCAGCCACTCCATTTTAAAGACAGCTAACTAATAAATTTACAAAAATCATCACCTCTTTATCGCCTCTCTTAGCTCTAATTAAAAAGGTAATACGATGTCGTAAAAGGCAGGAAATCAATTTTCACCTCAGAGCCCGTCAGGTGTCCCGGTAATGAATAATTTAACGATCCTTTTTACAACAGCAAAAACACCTGGTCGATGCATAAAAAATTGGCTTAGGGGTATTTTCGCTTTTTGCACTGTACCAACGTTGTCGCAAATGAAATCTGTAAAATTTTACTTATGGTTAATGTTGATTAATTACTTATAGTTTGTGTTTTTGCAATAAATAAAACACAAAAAATACAGGAACTAACTTCTTATCTTAAATTTTCTGGTTCTTTATAGAACTAAGATTTTTGAAAGCACATTCGTAGGTTATTTTGATAAATAACCGAATCGGTTATTGTGGGATGATAATGTTTAGTGTAATTCCGTCAAAGAATTCGATAGTCATCACCATTTTATTGCTACTATACCTAAGTTATTGTCCCCTATTTTAATAGGTACTCATAATAGTCCAGGCAATGAACTGACAACTTGTATGGAAAAAATGTCAATTTTGGAAATAATTTATAATAGCTTATTTTTTATGTGTAACGGATATATTATCAATTAAATTGTTACCCAGCGACAAAATCCGACAAAATTTCAGACATCGAAAAAATTATAAGTTAACTGGCTTCTGAAAAGTCAGTAAAAATATTAATACATTTATTTATTTATTTATTTATTTATTTTTTTTTCCAAAAACTTTGTTACATTGCACAAACATACAACTTCGCCAAACTGCAAGACAGTTTGTTGGCGAATAAAACACTCTTTAAAATATATGAACTTAATTTTCAGTGTGCTGGTAACAACATGCATATGTACATACGAGTACAGTGGTAACAGCCTTTATCAGCTTTATCACTGTATCCGTATTTTACGAGGATACTGACAATTTTATTCTAATACCTACATAAATGTGGGTAGACTATTTTGTTTACAATATATATATAGGAAAGGTATGACGATCACATTTGTGTCTTTTATTGCGTATGCGCTTCTTCTAAAAAGGTACCCATCAGAATGTCTTTAACTTTTGATTTAAATATACGTATACTTTTGCAATCCTTTTCTAGAAAACTTATATTGTTGTAAATACGAGGTATCAGGTACCTTCTTGTCCTTTGTCCATAATAATTATTAGATCTTGGTTCAATGTACATTTTCCGTAAGGTCTAAGGTCTAAGGTTACGATTATGGGTTTTCACAATCTTATACACAAATGTTTTTGTCTTTATTTTGGTTCATTTACATTTGCTCTATAATATTCAAGATAAATCGTACAAAAAAAGATAATGCATGCTTCATTTAAATCTACATAATTACTTCCGGGTGGAAAGTTTGTCGGATTCTTGACTAAATCATCTTAGAATAACATTTTCAAATGAAATCAACAAAAAAAACGCTATTATAAATTAATGTTTTTCAAAACCGTATTTTGCCTGGAGTATAATACTTGTCACTCTTGCAAGCATGTATTTCAATATAATCTCTTCAAAATTGGTAAAATGCCTACTAGTTATTAGACCCGGTTTTTGAAAGATGCTTTAGACCAAATGTTACTTGTAGCAGGTACTCAGTACATTTTTTGACTACCGACATCAAGTCAAAAGTCAAACGGATCTTTATAAAACCGTGGGCCACTCACAAAACTTAGCCAGGTAATTAAAGTGTGGGTTGCGCCAACTTACGATTTCATACGGATCAACGATAAATATGGCGCCGGCCACCAAACGAAAAAATATAGAGGTCGAGTTAGCGCCGCAAAATGGCCCCACAGAATGGGCGCCATTGCCATTGTGCGGGGTGGGGGGCGGGGTGTCAAAACGATGCCAGGCAGCCGTTTAGTTCGAACATGCGCATGCCGGGTTTAAGGCACGTATTTGGGTAGAAATTAATAAGGACCTCGCATTCTATGGTTTTTTCGTTCCCTGGCGCCGGCAGCTGTCATTTCATAGAAACTTGTAAAATCCTTACTTAATATTAAAAATCCGAAAGTGTGTGTGTTTGTATGTTTGTCCTTCTTTCACGTCGCAACGGAGCGTCGTATTGATCTGATTTTTTGCATGGAGATAGTGTAGAAGCTGGAGAGTGACATAGGCTACTTTTTCCAGCGGGAAAACATCTAATTCCCACGGGAAAATTCAATATGTTACATTTTCCTATAACCACGCGGGCGAAGCCGCGGGCATCAGCTAGTTTTCCATACATCCTAAATTTACCGACCACCGCTTACGGTTACATGTAGATGTTTTGGTGCAATCTACCCTAAGGGGGCAAGCCATCCACAACCAAATCCACATCGAATTGTCTCAAATCGTAACGTAACAATTCATCGAATTCATAGAATAATTAGTTATTCATAGTATTAATTTGTAGAAACATGATTTACAGATGGTACTACGTTACATATATTATTATTGCCACAAACATTGTTTTATCTGATCTAACGCAGTTCGATGAATGATTCCTAAGTGATGATACAATTCTGCGAAAAGTGTTTTAGGAAACGATAATCGATGAAGCGATTTTCGGTAAAATTGTGAATTCCCCCATCAAGCAAATATTACAAGGTACCGGATCGTTAACTACGGCGCCGGCAGCAGTCATCTCATGCAAAACTGTCATTTCATACAGTCAGATTTAAACGGATGTCTTATTATTACCTACGTTATTATAATAGCCTCCCTGGGCCCACCATACAACACAAAATGGCATTGAGATTTGACTCATTTATTACGGAGATTGAGTTGAATTCGTTTGGTTTTAAGAAGCGACCAATACATACTAATATTATAAATGCGAAAGTGTATGTTTGTGTTTGTTTGTTTGTATGTTTATCCGTCTTTCACGGCAAAACGGAGCGACGAATTGACGTGATTTTTTAAGTGGAGATAGTTGAAGGGATGGAGAGTAACGTAGGGTAGTTTTTATCCCCGTAATCATCCCCTAAAGTGGTGAAATGGGGGGGTAAAAGTTTGTATGGAGCTGAGATATAAACGAGTTCCACGCGGACGGAGTCGCGGGCAGAAGCTAGTGTTATATATATGATGATGAGTAGGCTCATAGGCTTTTGGAAGTTAAAAAACACACCCTGTCTTTCTTCTGTTACCTATTGATTTTCAAAAGAACAGAAATATGTATTTTTAACACGAGAACACAGGTATGTACAAGTACATGTGTATTCACGTCAGCCATAAATTGCGCGAGCGAAAGGATTATGGAGAGTTAACTTTTTCCAATAGCTCCAATGGTATGGTATTGTTTGAGGTTGAAAAATAGTGCACATGCTTTCATTAAGTTCAGTTATTTAGTGGGTATTAATTAATCTGAAGGGTTTTATGAAAAACGTGACTGCCTTTTATAGTCCTAAACATGGTCATCTACGCGTTACGGTTAGGTTAGGTAGGTTTTAATTTTTATTTATTTATTTATTTTATATTGAGCTTCGCTAAATCGCAATTACAAACATTTTATTATTTTAGAAATAGCTCGATTTATGCAGATTGGCGCATTTTACGTTATTTGAAATAGTTAACCAATCATCATTGATGGCCTTAAAGTCTATTACAGACTATGTATACAAAGCCGTGTCAAGAAGTGACACAACGTCTCTCTTGGCTGTGTAACTTAACCAATACATGTACAATATATAAATAATTGTTGATAGTTTCATATAATAACAAACCTTTAAACTTTGAAGAAGTTTCATAACGACCCGTCGGCTCTAGACGTTCACATGTGTCTAAATCAGACACGGGCGACCTAGACGTACAAACTTAAACACTATGCAAGCCTACATAACTATAATTATAAACAATCCTTTAATAAAGCCGGGAGCCATCAGTTGTTTGAAATAGCAGGGCTTTAGAGCTTAGGCTGGCTTCTATGATTTTATACGATGACCCATCGTAACCGTGGGTACATTTTACCTCCGTACCGGCTTTCACGCCGGTGTTCATTATACCCATGCATCAACTCTTGTGATAGCCTGAACAATCAAGATAATGCCGCTTCTGGAACAAGAGGTTACCGAGCTGGCAGGTATTTAAGCTGGGCAGGATGCAGATATTTAACCCCCTATTTATAAATCTTGATGCCTTAGTTAATTACATGTTTGTTGTGTTTCTTTTACAAACAATGTAGTCTATCATGATTTTCTAATACAATCAACGGAGACAAATATCTATCATGCATATTATTAAAAGTGTTTTGTTGTAAGATATTGATTTGCAGATTCCATTGATGTGTATATAATGATAACATACTCTTTCTTTATATGATCTCAATAATGAAACAAAGACGTAATTGCGTTTCTGTAAAGAATAAGTATTTATTCACTCGAATTTAAACTTTCGTGAGACATGTTGAAATAATACTAACAATTACACGGTTCAACTCACGTATTCAATGTCACTACGGGCGACATGTTTCGAACTCTTCGGGAGTTCTTCTTAACTCCCGAAGAATTCGAAACATGACGCCCGTAGTGACATTGAATACGTAAGTTGAACCGTGTAATTGTTAGTATTATTTATTCACTATTCACACTTATTAAACCTATAGTAATTATACTATGCGAAAACAAATAATTCACTCACCTGTAAAGAATAAGAAACAACATGTAAAGCTTTTAATTTCAGGTCTTTTAACAATTAATCACATAAATTAAATAATATCTCTTCAATCTCAAACAGTCAAAGCTGTCAGACGTCAGATATCAACTTAAAAATAAGTTAAGGAAAGAGGTTACACTGGTATACGAGTGTATACTTATCTTATATGTATTAAACTATTTGCTCACTTTAGTTAAAGATAAAGGGTAAAATTACAGCACTGGGCAATAACTAACATGTTTAAACAATAACATACATAATAACATAACATAACATATATAATTTAAATTGATATCACTTTTGTGACCGAAAGTAAAGTTGATGTTTTACCCACTATCCTAGCACAAAATTTAATGAACTTCGTCACAGCATGGGCTAAAGTGAAAAACCCCTGTAGGTATTAGTAGAATTTCAATGAAATTATTGCCTAAGCAAATGTCCACCAAGGTACTTTATATTCAGGTGTTTAATTAGGTACTAGTTAGAATATTATTAAAATAGATGAAATGTCTGGCTTTCCGACAGTACGACGTGTCATAATGAATACATATTACACTGTACAGTTAGGTAAATAATTGAATTTCCATCCGTCTGGAAGCCGGGATGTGCCAGACATGTCATTTCAGTCGAGATTTTAATTGATAGCACTTGCAGTTGGTAGCGTTTTACATTATTTCTGATTTTCACCGTGAAACCGCAACGAGGAAAATGTAATTACACATTTTTAATAGTTTTCTAGAATTTATTGTGATTGAACCACCCAGGAATAAAAACATGTATTTGAGGGATCCCCGCGCTGAATGATATTACTGAACTATACATTATAAAGGACCGTGGAGTCTGGGTTCCCACAGACTTTATATAGAAATAAAAAAAAATGGCGAAAATACGGCTGACCATAGAACTGGCTACTTTCCCGGCCAACGGATTGGAATGGCAATCCAACGAGGAAATGTGGCCAGCCTTATGGGCACCCTTCCCAGGGGGTACCTCGGAGAGTGCATTTATAGTAGTAGTTAAGTAGATTTAAGTGTTAATGTTAAGTTTTAATATTAGGGTAATGCATACTTCTTATACCGAGTAAATTAATCATGTTGAAATACATTATATTAAAATGCGTCGTTTAAGAACAAGCGTCTTGTGTGATTCACAAATAGAACGCTGTCATAGCTCCGCAGCCCATGAAGCGGTTATGAAACAGTGCATCATAAATAATGGGCTGGAACTAGCGAATAAACACGCAATCTTATGACCTTTCAAGTTTCCTTAGCGAAACTTAGGCGCATGACTGCTCGTTTCGTTGGTTTAAACGCACGAACCCACTTTTCTTCTTCTAAGTCACTCTTGGCAGAGTGGGCGTGGGTGCAGGTGTGATTGGTTCTTGGAGTTATAATACATCAAGTGTCATTATTGGGTGCTTTCTTGGCAACGTGCTTCAATTTTTAACGGTGGACTCGGTTAATTTTCAGATTAGATCCGTTCAAAACGCTCTAAGGGGGTCGTTTGATGCCTCACGATGCGTGGTTCATATGGATTACCACTTACAACAATGCTTAAAATCTAGTGAAATTCAACTTACTGATGCAGTTCTGTCAATCAGTCAAGTTAAAGTCTGAGTAAGGGGTTGGACAGTACCAAAGGGGGGGGTTGAAAATTCGTATTTTTTGAAATGAAAACTTCTTTAGCGGCGCTGAGCACTTTTTGGGATGGGCAAAAATTGTTAAATACGCGACAGAGTTTTGTGACGTCATCTGTGAAGGAGGTCACTTTTTGCTGCTAGCCGATTCAACTTCATTCAAAACTGAACACTATTCGTAAGAGTATAAAGCTGTTTAACACTTTTTGCGATAACATATTCTGCAAATAAATTTGTAATAATACCAACGCGTCCTTCACCGTTTTGCTATTGAGAAAATTCGAATAGTTTGAATTTGGGCGTTATTCCTAAAGAGATAAAGCTTAGAAAAATATTTACCAACGGCAAAAACAAATTGATATTTTGGTCGCCACCGCCGTCTGCTGTGCAAATTCGAATAGTTCGAATTTAGACGTTATTCCTAAAGAGATAAAGCTTTGAAAAATATTTGGCAATGGCAAAAACAAATTGGTATTGTGTTTGCCGCCGCCCGGAGCCGGCGGCCCGTCGCACCCAACGCGCCCGCGGGCCGTCCACCTAAATAATTGATAATAGTTTATAAATTTGCGTCAAATTCATTTTTAGGGTGACACCGTAAGATGTCACGAGACCTGATCGAAAAACTGCTACAATGTTATTGAGTTTTCACTCCTGCCGGCACTCCCGGAGTGCAACCCGGTCTTTTTTTTATTATTGTTATGTGTAGATCAAACGTCAACGTCACGATCAACGTCAAAATATCTTCATCTTTTATCCGAAAAATTTTGCTCTAAAATTAAAAATGGCCGAGTTAGACGCTTCCAAAAATTTATGTTTTTTAGGACTTAAAAAATGTTGGTAAAAAAAAACACATTTTTGCTACTCTTTTGGGTTGGGGGGGCGGGACTTTTTGATGGGGGGTGGTGTCATTATGACACCTATTTTTTATGATGCTACCGTATAGAGGACGCTAAAATAAGCATGTTTTGTATGGGCAACTTTTTTCTAAACTTGATAATATATTGACTCCTAAATGGACACAATTTTTTGGACTTAAAAAAATAACGATGGGGGTAGTTAAGTTAAAAAAAAGTAAAAAATAATAGAAACATGTAGATTAAGAGGCTCCCATACGCCAATGACCTTCGATCTGAATCCCTTAGTTTTCTAATGTTTTTTGTAGCTTATTATATTAACAACAACGGCTTTAAGCAATATAGTATCCCATATTTACTTCAAACTTCATTGTTTTCGAGATATTTGGCATCAAAGTTGAACAATTTTAGGCCAAAAAACTGGTTTTCTGGCCATAACTTTTGTGTTAATTGGTTTAAAATTAAAACCCTCTGCCAGTTTTTAGAGACGTCATAGACGAACCCAAATTTGTAGATTTCGTATATGTTAGATCTTTCACGTCAATAGAGATGCGAAATAAGTGTTTTTTTAGACAATGTTTAAAAAAATCATACAAAATTAAGTATTCATTGGTTTCAAAATCCGGTCTGTCAAAATGGAGATAAAAGATTGAAGAACCGATAGCCGTTTGATTTATGATTCTATCTGTAGTGCAAAAGTAGTAGATACGATTCAAAACTTGTCAAAAATCGATGAAAACCTCGGGTAGCCCCTTAAAGTAGAAAACAGTAGAATAAAGTAGAAACATGTAGATAAAAGTAGAAAAAAGTAGAAACATGTATAGATAAAAGTAGAATGAAGTAGATACATGTAGATAAAAGTATAAAAAGTAGAAAAAGTAGAAAAAAGTAGAAAAAGTAGAAAAAAGTAGAAAAAGTAGAAAAAAGCAGAAAAAAGTAGAATAAAGTAGAAACATATAGATAAAAGTAGAAACATGTACCGACATAAAAATAGAAAAAAGTAAAAACGTAGATAAGAGTAGAAAAAAGGAGAAAAAAAGTAGAAAAAAGTAGAAAATATCAGAATAAAGTAGAAACATGTAGGTAGATAAAAGTAGAAAAAAGTAGGAAAAAGTAGAAAAAAGTAAGGAAGGATCGGGAAAGAATTATGGGGGGTGGTATCATTATGGCCCAATTTTTTATGATGCTATCGTATAGAAGACGCTAAAATAAGCATGTTTTGTAGTATAAACTTTTCTCTGAAATAAAAAATGGCCAAGATATTGGACCTCTAAGGCAGGTCGGCGGTGTAGGTTGACGACGACGAGCGAAGCGAGGTGGACCGTGACCCTAAGCGCGCGAGCCGAGCGAGCGAAGCGAGCGTGCCGCGGTAGCGGCCGGCGAAGCGCCAGAACCAATAATGACACATCCATTGACTTTTAGGTCAAATATCCCGGCGATTTTTTATTTCAGAGAAAATTATTAGGATATTTTTTTTATTTTTCCCCCCCCCCTGCTCAAAATACTTACCTATGATTGCGCCTCCTTTGCTATTCGGAGCTACGCGAAGTCGCATCATTCATCGAAAATTTTACAAGTCCCAGCAGCTACCTTAAAATCATAAATCGAAAAATTTTTTTTTTATATAATTATGAATTCCTTAAAGTTCTAATCAAAAAAGTAGCCAAAAATGTGTTTTTTTCTAGTCCTAAAAAACATCAATCTTTGGAGGCGTCTAACTCGGCCATTTTTAGTTTTAGACAAAAAAAAATCGGATAAAAGATGCTTATTTTGACGTAATCTACACAAAAAAGTGACCGAGTAAGGTCGCCCGCTGGGTTCCTTGGGCAGGCCTGTAGAGGCCCGCCGCACCCCACGAGGATCTTCACTCCTGGCGGGATCAAAATTCGACAAAAAATTCCCACTCGCGCTTAGCGTTAGCGCGTACCCCACTTCTCCCACACAGCCCGTGCTGATGCTGCTCCCAAAGAGAGGTTACATTACAAGAAAAAGCCACCATCCCGCGTGGCACTAATCCTTCTTGACAAGTGTCACATTGACAGGTGTCACTCATTTTACTTTTTAATTCTAAGGGGCCGAACCCACTGACGGGTCCGAACAAGGTCTGTCCAGCGAGCCGGGGCTCGGCCGCGTGCTCTCTTGAAGAAGAAGCCTAGAACACTCCTCTAAAACTATCAGCATTTCACGTGTGAAGTTAGCATATTAGCTGTTCAAATGCTATGTAATGCGACGTGTTTTACGTCGCTGTATGTATGTAATGTAATTTTTCGCATTGTAGTTAAAATCGCTCGTAAAGGCATGTCTTCTTTGCCATGGTCCCTGAATGGATTAATTGTTACATAAGTTTAGGGCATTGTCATTATATACTTACACAAGTTTCTGTCAAAAATTTCATTTTTGGTACAAGCTTTTACTTCCGACTGTACATTTCTGTATACCATCATCAACTACTCATTGAGACGATTCTAACGAGCCCAAACTCAACGGGGTTACGTCGGTTAAGTACTGAATTCCCATGGCCACCTTCCGTCTTCATCATCAGATCAGCTCGATATTACCATAATATTGAATTGTCATCCAAACTATACTTATACCCAAAATTTCAGCTCAATCGGTCACCGGAAAGTGGGTCAAATTTAACTTTTGATTACAGACAGACAGACAGACAACGGGACAGAGTGAAACTAAATAAAAACTTGTAAAAAGAAGGCATGTTAAGCCGTTGGTCTCGGTTGTTGTCTATAATGGCAGTAGTTCTGCAGATGTAAAAATTACGAGCAGCATGTGAATTTCTATGAATCGAATTGCTCACTTGCCGACTTTAATTCAAAATTATTGTGTTTTCCACCGGACATCTCTCGTCGCAGACTCATAAAACGGGTACTTAGGATTAACACTATGCCAGATAATTTGTTACTAATAGTTACGAAGTATCTTATTGTACAGCCAGACCCTAATCGGTGTCAAAAGTGCCAAAACAATTGTTGTCAAAAGTCTGCCTAAGTTCATGGTTCAGCAAAGGATTAAGTCATAAAGGAAGAAGAAGCAAACAGCTACAAATAATTATTGTGAAGAACGCCAAGCAATCAACGACTTTATACCATCATATTATAGTTTAGGATTGAAAAACATAAGTCACTGGCAGAACTGTATGCGGCTATCTACAGGTGAGGTCACGGGCTCGACCTTGATCCAAATTATGACAACACAATTACGAAAGCCGCTTAGCGGGTAGTCTAGTTAGCTAATTCTGTGATTGTTAGGCATACTTAGGGGTCGTTGAAACTTCCGGGACAGCACTGTTTACCACCATTCTATGAAACAGGGGTTAGTTGACACCGACAAGTAAATTATATTTTATTATATGCATTTAACCCGACGAACGCGCGTCGTCTGTAGTACAATGTGTAAAGGGCTTATGACCCAACTCCGCTCCCTAATATGTGTCATGAGCCCTTTACTATTTTCCGTTAGTAACACACGTGTGTTACTAGCGCGCTCGACGGGTTAAAAATGTTAAAATGTGTACCGCAAAATTTGCCTAACTTTAGATTAAGGCCATTTTGGACCAGAGTAGGTCTATATATGATTCGATATCTTGGTTTTATTTTATCTAAGAAAGAGTACGCTCAATAAGCGCGTTTCTGCACGGTTTTGATACTCGTACGTAACAATCAGCTCTTCAATAAAGCCGACGACGTCTCAACAGAAAAACTCATGTCCATTGTGTCCCTAATGCGTTATTTTGTGACTGCGGAGCAAACCAATAAATGGCGACACTTCTGATTTTTCGAAGTTGCACGCGTTAATTTACGTTCCGGGGTCTGCTTACCATCAGGCATGCAGTTTACCTGTTAAGCCAGGTTCAAATTGCTGTGTCGGGTGTGTCGTGGCGCGCCAGAGCGCAATCGGTTACGTATATTACCTATGATTATATTCACATTAGCGACACAACACAACACAACCTACTAATTTGTTCGTAGTAACGAAAAAATTGCTATCAATGGTGCAGTCACTTTTCCTTCTCATTAATTTCAATAAATAAAAACTCGAGCTAGAACGCTTCATTCCCAAGGGAATGATCTAAAATCTGCAATCCTCAATTGATATTGACTATTCGATACCGCCGCCACCCGAGAAATATCGGCGGGTATAGTCGCGAGCGTATAGGCGCTGGGTGATAAATATCGCAATGAATCGTAATCGGAGACGCTGTTGACTAATGTTTGGACGGCTGGGCTGGAAGTCTGTTTTTGTTTGAGCTTCCGATCCCGTTCTACGTTGGCAGTAGCTCCCACGCACACTGGGTTGACGTGACAGAAAAATGAAACATGATTAAAATGCAATTGGGATGTGAAAGAGATTAACCAAATTGAGGCTTTGGTAACGCTTGCAGTAGGTAAGGACGACGTTTCTCAAACGAAGTAGTGACGGTGAATATGGGAGAGAGTGTATAGAGAGAAGTATGTATGTATGTACACCTCACACGCTTGACAGCTATTAGGTATCAAATATAACAGCTTGACACATTTTTGGTGGATTATCACCCTAAAACTGACGACCGGTGTTGTCTTTTGTTACGTAAGTATCTCAAGTTCAAGACATCATCATATTATCAGCCGAAAGACGTCCACTGCTAATCATAGGCCTCCCCCAAAGAGTGCCAAAGTGACCGGTCCTGCGCCACCCGTATCCAGCGGACTCCAGCAACCTTTACCAGGTCATCAGTCCACCTTGTGGGGCCTACCCACGCCGCGCCTTCCGGTACCAGAAGGTTCAAGACATACTAGGAGTGAATGGAGACTCCATTGCGTTTAGTATGAGATCCTTTAGTACTCCGCATGCAAGTGCAGATGGCGGCTGCCATGGAGATTTTAGTGGATAGTAATAACACAAATAAGGCATCCACCGATGACTGGGCAACTGGCTCACTGGATTTATTCAAGAAAAGAAGCGGTGAGTGGAGAATATGTACAGCTAATGAGACAGTTTTTACACGTTATTACTAAACTGCGTATCCAAATCTTGGAATGGACATTTATTTTTGTGATGAGCACGAATTCATTCCTAAGTCAAGAAGGCCGATTTTGTTCATAACCATTTTTTTTTTAGTAGATATGAGTACAATACTCGTATATTCGCACAAATTCCTAGAATTTGTTAGTATTTCATGCGGGATTCATTCTGATAACGCTAGAAACGGAATAATACCTTTTCATACCTTGGCAAAATACTTATCTGTAGGGTTGCCACACTCACATCTAATTTTACGTTTATAAATAAAAATTAGGATTGATAAGTTGACGGACTCAACAAAGGAGTTGATAAATGAGTGCGTATGTAAGAAAAGGAGTAAAAAGGGTTCTCAGCGCTAATCAAGGACAACTGACAAAGGTGTAATTAATGGTTTCGTTGCTTTAGTCTTATGATTTCATTGGCACTATAGTTTAGTGCAATCTCTCTAATTCAGTGTCTGCCAGTACTCTGGAACTGGATGGGAGAATGTACTTGTTAGCACGTCTCTTCGATGCTTCGACATATTATAGTATGCACGAGTCACTTACTCGGTTTGCTATTACCTGGCTACCACAAAAATGTAAACTGGTTGGAAAGTAATCCCTTTGCGAGCACGCGCGGTGAAATTAACAGTTGTGACGATTTGTCTAGCGAGATTTTCTTCTCACACAGGTCGTGGCGAACGTCGCTTCTTTCAAAATCAACACTTCCTGCAGCCGATGATGTTTTTATAACACTCAAATGTACATATCATTGACTTCGACTGTGCATGTTTTCTTTTAAAATTGTGTAGTTTTTATCTATAAAAATATCTGTTACAATATCAACAGCCTTTTCCTATATTCAATATAATGGTACCTCAATTTATAAAGCTACCACAAATAATCAGTAGCTATCATTCAACTGTTTATCTTACCAATTACACTTACTTATAGAAATAAAAGATTTTTCTATCATCAGTAATGTCACACATCAGTTGCAATATTAGATATAAGCTTAGATCAAGGTTAGGAAACAGCGCTTATATTTACGTAAATTTAATTGAAGCTGTTCGAGTAGAGTAGTATTCTTTTGTCCATCAAACAGAAGTGTGCCATCCCTACCAAAGTCTAAGACTCACCACAGCGCTTCAATAAAGCCGACGTCTCAACAGCAATTTAATCAGCTTTGTTCTTTATAAATAAGCGACCCATAGCGAGGTCCGCGCATTCCGCCCCAACAGAAAACTAGCTAACTTTAACGAAGCAAACTAAAACGAGATTAGAGATCGCATGTGCATGTAATCAATGTTTCACAATTGAGTAAGTTTCCGTTAAAAGGATTTCATTGAATGGGTTTAGTACTGTTATTTTCCGGGCTTTGAAAGTTACATTACTTGTTAGCATACGAGTATTGCAACTACGGATCGTTTTAATACACTATCATCATTGATAAAGGAGTGCCAAAGGTGATAAAACACACAAACTTGTTTTCTCATCTCACGTAAAAATACTTTTTCACTTCGCATGCTCGAAAAGTATGCCAAGCTTAGCAAGCGGGGCTAAAGTAGTACATGTAGCCCCCTATGGAAAGTATGCATTTTTATTTGACCAATCAAAACTTCACCGTATTAAATCCACCAATCAAAACTATATATTTGCCATCAACTAACCAGAATACAGTTCGTATTAAAATCGATCAATAAGGAAACAGAATTAATTTCAAACATTAGGTTTTTTTAGGGTTCCGTGGGCAACAAGGAGTTTCGCCATGTCCGTCTGACCGTCCGTCCGTCCGTCCGTCTTCGGACGTCGTCTTCGTCCCCTGCCGGCTAAATGGCTGCTACTGGAGATGTGAAAAATATCGTGCCAGTAGTACATATAATTAATTTAAAAGGCAAACTATCACGGCTAATTAGGCATAATTATTTAACGAATAATAGTCGACCAACTTAAAATGTACTTAGAAAGGCCAACTTTCGTACAAAGTCGGCTGAATCAACCGCACCATTGAGTTGGAGCGCGCGTGTCGATATCGTCGACAGACAGGCAACTACGGAACCCTACACTGCGGGTGGCTCGACACGCACTTGGCTGATTTTGGTATTATTCCTTAAATCACAATTACGAGTAACGCCTCTGCATCTCTAATTGAGCGGGATAGAGTGATGTTTGGACACGCCTGGAGGCGGTCAGTGGCTCTTATTCGTGGTGTCAATATTTTGTATCATTGTCAATACAGTTTATTAAAAAAATCATGCCGCCAAATTGAACAATCTTTTCGCCGTGGAATTTATTATTGATTGTGGATAGATAATCTTTGTTTTACTATTCTCGCAGTCTAAGTGAAGAGAAGAAATAGAGTTATACACCTCTGGTCTAAAAGCCATATTACCACTCGAACTATTTTCATATAATCATCAAACCATCTCGTGGTAATATGGGTTATTCTAGACCCTTGTCATACAAGCTACTATTTGAAGATGCAGGTAGATGTTAAACCGTAGGTTGGTTAATATCCAAATTACCTTTAAAATGTTTACTGCAGGTACGTTTTCTGTCTTCCCATTCCACGCTAATAATCAGAAACTTCACGCCAGTTAAGCCAAGCCGACATTGACGCGTATTCTGACAAATAATCAATCCAAAGTTTGATAGACGGCACGTACTCAGTTCGTTATCTCGTTCGAACGCGCTGCACCCGCGCTGAGCGCGGCCGGATTCTGATACAATGAATGTGAAGGTAATTTTAAACTTTGACCCAAGCATTTCGTAGCGCTACGTTAACAAGCGAACAACCCGTTTGTAAAAGGAAGAGCCTATGAGCAGACCGCCCTAGCGTAATATAATTGTAAAGTTACCTGTTCATTGACCATTAAACAGAAAGCGAAATATCGTAACTGTAATCACGTGATAAATGGCAAGACAAAGCGTTCGTCCTCCTCTTTCAAATAGTGTAAAATAAAATCTGAGGCCTCTTTGAGGTTGTACATTCATGAAAGGTTGAACAAATAAACGGGGCACGAAATACCCATTTGACTAGCAGTAAACGAACAAGTATCAAACACAAAAAATAATTTTTAACCGTTGAAGGTTTAGGGGTTCCATGATTTATGCTAAACTGGGTAAAGAAAGGAAATTCACTCACGAAAAGTGATTTGTTCTCAAGGCTAGACGAAATCGGACTGGGTTTTGAAGATGGCGCACGCAATAGAATGAATGAGTGAAGGTAACGAAAGGTGAATGTATGTAAATAAGGTCAGGACTACAAGGGTTGGCACAGACGTGTGCATAAGGGTGTAGCTACACGTCTGTGATGATGTGTGCTCGATGGCTGTGCTACAGGCTCCCACTTCGGGCCATGGGGTCGTCCTCGCCCATGGGCCGACACACAGGTTCCTTCTTGCGCGGTCGTCCTCTCTTCTTCCCTTCATTTGTCGCTGCAGGCGGTGTTGGGGTTGGGGCAGCCGGCGTGCGCATAGGCGGTCTGCCTCTCTTTCTCTGTGGCATCACAGGTTCTGCAGGTATGTCATCACTCCTCTGATGGTATCTTGTCCAATCTGAGGCATGATATTTGCCAATAACCTCGTCCTTGTTTGCTAGTATGTAAGTAGTCGGGCTCCTTATTATATTATACATTCAAATTAATATAATAACTACGAAAAATATAAAGTTCCAAAGGTTGATTGTTTGTAATATGCTCATTCTAATATTATCATAGTATGATGATACATTAACCTTCCGTCCAAATGCTGCTTGGAACAGACCTACATACACTTGTGGAAGTAAAAGGTCTTATGCAGAATAAGGAACTCTGATCGCTCCATTCATTAGGTATATCATAAAACCGTAAATATCAGAAAGCTGATATTTTAATATCCAAACAGACGGTCTGTTTGGATATTAAAATATCAGTAAAGGAAATAATTTATTCTGCTAAACCTATCATAATTGTCAACTGGCACGAGTTTACTTCAGGAAATATTGTAAATATATCCTCGACGTACAAAGACGCAAAATCTACGTTATCGCGAGCAAAAAGCAACACCGCAATATCCAAAGCAATACTCCCCACCGACACAATGCCGGTGCAATCTCGTTTCGATCCCAGAATAGATAGCTCTGGATGTATTCGATGCAGCACCTGCTCGCCAACTTGCTAACTTCGATGCACAAGTTTGCTTAAAGTATTACGAAATTTCGAGCGAACGTCCGCGTCCCAACTTGCTCACATTATGTTTGTGAACCTGACGATATTGACGTCCCCGCCAACTTTTCACCTCGGGAAAAAATCATATTCCTCGTTTCGGACATTCAAAAGAAATTGGAATTGAAACTTCGAGTTAGAGTTAAGTTGCTCCTACCCAAACGCAGTGAAGTTACTCAGTTACTTTTGAAAATATTGGATAGTATTTCACAAAGAGGCAGCATCCGATAACTTGACAAAGCTTGAAAGTTGTTTTTGAATTTCTATCCGTATTCTGAATATGTACAAGTATGCTTTGTAGCTGATACGAGTGACTTATACACGCTTGTTCTTTATGAAGTGGTATTTCTTTGTATTTGCGCTGCCTAGAATGCATAATTTGAAAAGCGACTCACCGCGCATCGTTAGTCAAGCACATTGTAGATTAAAGAATTTTAATAGACGTTGTTGACTGTAAACGTGACTACTGGCTTGGCTCAAGAGATGTCGTGCTTTGCCTTGATTAAAGGTGAAAGTACCTAGTCATGCTAGTGAGATTTTATGTCAGGCCACATACAACACAACAACCTTAAGAGATTCTAAAAATATAGCCAAATACTGCTATTGACGTTAACCGAAAACGACTACCAAAACAGAAGCCTAAGGGCGGGTTGCGTTAAAATCTGAATGTATGGAACGTTTGTCAAGTCTCTATTGAATGACAGCTGCCAGCACCATATTTAACGTTGATTTTTCTGTAATCGTCAGTTGGTGCAACCCACCCTGACACCCCGTTCACACTGCGTCCGTTTCCGTGTCCGGGAGGCATCCCTCTTTTTCTCGCTTGCGATGTTTCGCCCGAGTGCGAAAGAGACGGATGCCTCCCGGACACGGGAACGGACGCAGTGTGAACGGGGTGTGAGTTGTTTTAAAATCGTATGTTCACTCAGTGTCTGTGTAGGAAGGGCGGGATGAAATGAGAATAGGCTGGGTATTAGTCTGACCAAATATAATGTGGCTCCATCATAGCTCTCTCTTATTTCATATTAACATAAGAGACATTAAGTATCGTCATTCTGGGGGCGCGTGTAATATTAGATACTATGTGAATATCATCACTACATAGTATAAAACAAATTCGCTTCCCGCTGGCTATGTATGCTAAGAGGAGAATCGCGTCATATCACTCGGCAGGCACAATATTTCGCCGACAGAATACCCATTGCATACAACACAAAACTGCAGTCATCGCGTTGCAACAACGAAGCATAATCTTTGTCCAATTTAAAGTAACAAGCTGAATGCATTCGCAATATAGCAAGCGGGTACGTGTCATCGGCTTTTGGGAGCTAATCGCGAGAGAGACGGTTGATTGCATAGCGTGCGTTTTTCTTTTTCGTCCGCTCAGGCGGCGGCGGCGTGGAACAAAGCAACTATCTCGATTATTAAGCCAATTTACCATCTAGCTGAATAAGCACTTTGATTTTCTAATAAACGAGTTTTCCTATCAGTCTATATGCCAAATTAGCCCGCAATTTTAAAACGTTCTATTACTTTATTATTGAAAACAAATTACGTTCAGGCAATTTGTTTTCAATAATTCGACGCTTCAAAGGAATGTTTAAGTCAATCGTAGAAAATAATGATTTAGAACAAACATCCAATCATTTGCGAACATGAAGATAAAATTAAAATAAAACTTCTCGAATCAAAATTCAACGAGTAAATGAACGAATAATTCAAGGAATGTATTATTCATTATTTTGACCAAAGTATAACGAATGCTCGAGTATCTCAGTGAATAGAAATATTATCCTTGGTATAATTGGACCTCATAACAGTCATAACGGAGTGCCTTTGATATTTTCGAATTATTCAAAGACTTCGAAATTGTTTACAAAGTTAGGCGCGGATTTGTTTGTGTTTTTCATTATTTATAACTATACATTCCTCCCAATATTACAATGGACATTTAAGGTTACCATTGACAACAGCAGGAACCAGAGAGCGTAAGCACCTCATACCTCTATGTCGTACCATAATATTCACATGATTTATTATAAGAACTTTCCGCTTGACCTTACAAATCTTGAGCTGATTGAGACAGGCAGCCATGAACAGCCTTAGGATATATCAAAGGATCAAGAAAGAGAAAATAAATATGCCCTTACGCTAAAAATAATCCCTAAATCCAAAAAACCAGTAGATTATATAAGTTACCCAAGATATCATTTACTTGGCGCGACTGATTTGATTTGAAGTTACATAAAGTTAAATGGCGCTAGTCGTGCAATCCGTTTTACTGGAAAATGTTGTGACGGACATTACTCACGCGACCATTGCCACCTAAAATGTTAAAATACATCAAAGCTCAATTTCTGTTTCATGCACCACATGGTAGAATAATAAAGGCACACGCCAGGTCATTAATAATATGGCAACCTCAAAACGAGCCATCCGGCCGGTTGACAAATTACCACCGTAACTAAGGTGTCATGCAGACCTTTAACATATAGAGGGGATGATTTTTCAATCCGTACCCATTATCTAGCGATTACAAGGGTGGGCCCAGACGGATTTGGGCTGTTTTTGCTCGCTCGGGTGGCCAATGATTTATTGAGGCCGCTGCCGAATCGTTTATATTTTTTTAAACTTTGTTTATCTTTCCGTTTTTTTCAATCAGGGTGGTTTACGGACGCCCCCTTCAACTTCGATCTGAAAGCAATTTAACTTACCTAAGGTTTAGCGGTTTTGTAAATAAGACAGGTTAACCGCCTGTTATTACTTTAAAATGGCGATGTCGCATATAGTTCTCCGCTTTATCTTGAGCCAAAAAAAACGTATTGTCTGGATGTCCGGATGTTCTCCTCTGCAGGTCGCATTTTGTAATCGTCATCAACAGATTCTCATGAAATATTGTTAGCAGTGCATTATTTATATCCATTATTGTCGTCTAGTACCCATAAACGTCAGATAAAATTTGGATGGGAGCAAAAATGCATTTTTTTCGTTAATGCATTTCTTTCATATTTTTATTAAAGTGTTAATATAAAACTGCACAATTCCTATTAAACAACCTGGCAACAGATAAACAAGCATCTGAAATGTTTTTCGTCCGAAATATTATTTCACAATATCATTTACAGTTGATATATCTTTAGAAAGACAAGCACATGGTACAAACGAGTCTACAGAGGTTTCATTTCCTGCGCAGTCCGCAGCCCGGGCCGCTTC
Organism: Epinotia ramella; assembly: GCA_947578815.1. NCBI lineage: Eukaryota > Metazoa > Arthropoda > Insecta > Lepidoptera > Tortricidae > Epinotia > Epinotia ramella. Next base: position 12,342,171 of record OX388213.1, on the reverse strand, counting down.
GGTGCGAAGCAAGGCACCAGGCCTATGTGACATCTGTCAACGTAGTGCAAAATCAATCACGCGTGTTTATATACAACGTTTTCTTGAGTGTTTTAATAAGTCCTATCAAGTTTACTGCCTGGAATGTCCCAAGTATACTGCGTTCGTGCTGAGGAGGCGCTGCGCTTGCTGTGACTGTGAACTTTGTATAGAACTGGTAATTTTAGTTTTACATAATAGCTTTATTCTCATTTGTGTTTACATTTTGTATTTTCGGTATTTTTTGTTTACTACATATTGTACATAAAATTCTTATGCCTAGTCAAGATGCCCCACCCCAGATCATGGAATGTCCCATTTGTGCTGATAGCAAACGTTACAAAGGCCAACGTGGCCTCAATATCCATTGCGTTCGCGTACATAGCCCCCGCACTCCTCTTTCATCGTCGCCACAGAATGTGAGCAATGCTAGCCCGACCCCAACCTCACTTGCCCAATTCCTGTCTACTCTTAAAACCAGCTGTAAGCTGAGTAAGAGAATCCCAAAAGGAGCCCGTGCGTCGGCGGCGAGAAGCCTGGCAGAGTGCATAGCCAGAGTAGTCTCAGACAACACTTATTCTTCATGGGAGCTTCTTTTGACTTTTGCACACAAAAATTTCCACATCCCTCACTCAAAATCGAACCGTAGCTTAACTTCCTTAATAAAACACAACATTTCCCACCCATGCTTTCCTTCTTCACCAACCGATAATACAAATGCTTTGACCCAATCTCCTACCCTGCCTATACAAAGTACAAAACATTAATGCAAATTAATAGATAATAAATTATCCGACGGAGATCTAAAAGGTGCCACTAGGTTACTATTTCTAGCGATAGCTTAGCAACTTACTCTCTTGCCGTGCTCAGTGCTCTCAAAGACAAACACCCTACTGCCTCAGCTTTCTCGCAACCACCTAATCCACCTTCCAATTCACAGCAACCGCTGCAGGTGTCAAAAACCGCCGTTCTACAGGCAGTGCTCTCCTTCCCCGCTGGCTCTGCGGGCGGTTTAGACGGGATTACTCCACAGCATTTAAAAGACCTCACCAGTCCACTTGCGGGTGATGCTGGTGAGACTTTACTGAAGGAGCTCACTGCACTTACGAACGTAATGCTTTATGGGGCCAATCTCATCGCCTTAAAAAAAAAATACGGTGGTTTCCGCCCGATGGCAGTAGGGAGCACGTTACGACGCCTTACCTCTAAAATATGTTGCCGTGAGTTTCACTCCCGTTTAACTGAGAAATTTAGAAGTATCCAGCTGGGTTTCGGGTTAAAAGGTGGCTGTGAGGGAGCAGTTCATGCAACCCGGTCTTTTCTAAGCAGCCAAAATTTCAAAATTCTAGTCAAAATTGATGTTAAAAATGCGTTTAATTATGTGGATAGAGGCGTTCTATTGACCCAAATTGAAAAGGAACTTCCGAAAATATATTCGTACTTATGGCAGTGTTACGGAACTCCCACAAAACTTATGTACAGGGACACTGAAATCCCTTCTTGCGTAGGTTGCGAGCAAGGAGACTCACTTGGTCCTCTCATTTTTAATATGGCCATTCACCCAATTATCACCCAACTTACATCTGATTTAAATATCTGGTACCTCGATGACGGCACTATCGGAGGTAACAAGATCGACAGTTCTGGCCGATCTCCAAACAATTACTGATCGGTTTGCTGAAATCGGCTTGACAATCAACTTCAATAAGTGTGCGATTTTCATTGGAGAAAGGATCCCACCCAACATCCGCACGTCAATCATGAATGATATTAACATCCTCATACCAAATATTTCTGTACTTTCTCACGACACTCTCACACTTTTAGGAGCCCCCATTTTTGACGAATCAATTCCATTGTCAATAAATGCCAAAATTGACCATTTTCATAGTTGCTCAGGGGCCGTAGGCCGATGGAATGACAGATGCCGACGAAATACTTTTCGTTAACATCTGTCATTCCCATACATTTTATTAGTTTCTATTGGCGTCAGCGCTTGTCGATTGTAACCTTGTCTAGGCCCCCAGAACTGCTTTTCCAGATTAACCCACACATGGCTATTTACATCCTGCGACTTTGCTTATTCTCACCCAAATTTATGTACATATGTACTCCGATGTTCCCCAGTTTGGAAATTTCCCTCACTCACTGGCGGCCTCGGTATCCGCTCGACAGGCAGTCTGGCTCTCCCGGCGTTTCTTGCGTCTGTCAACAGCACGCTCACCCTCATTGGTGGTATTCTTAACGTCACTTCAACCATCAATGTCCCGGTCTCGTGTCTGACAGACGCAGAGTGTGCTTGGAGAGCGGAAAATCCCAACGAGCAAATGCCGGACGAAACATCGAATCAGGTTGCTTGGGATGCTTTCAAAATAAAAAACACCTTGCAGTCCTTACTCGACGATTCCGTCAACTACGAACGAGCCAGACTAATTGCAGTTTCAGAAAAAGAATCAGGCCATTGGTTGCACGCGCTTCCGTCACGTAACCTTGGCTCAGTTTTAGACCCCTCTGCACTGCTAATAGCAGTGTGCCTTCGCCTAGGCCTCAAAATATGTGAGCCTCACGCTTGCAGCCGCTGTTCCCAACCCGTGGACTCACTGGGGCGTCATGGCTTGCACTGCCCTATGAGTGCCGGGCGCCTATTCAGGCACGCCACATTAAACGACCTCATTCGCCGTTCACTTAGCACCGCAGGTCTCCCTGCGACGCTGGAACCAACGGGTCTTTCCGCTACTGACGGGAAGAGACCTGATGGTTGCACTCTCGTGCCCTGGAGCCTAGGCCGCCCTTGAGCATGGGAGGCTACCTGTGTCGACACGCTGGCTCCGTCCCACGTCGAAGGGTCGGCTCCGAAGCCTGGGACTGCCGCTGACCAAGCCCAAATGTCCAAACGCCGCAAGTACGCATTTCTCTCCGATGAATATGAATTCGCGGCGCTTGCGGTGGACACTTTGGGCCCTTGCTCGTCTGACACCAAAAAGTTTATGAAAGAGGTGTCGGTCCAACTTATTGGCGTTTCAGGCGACCACAGGGCCGGTTCCTTCTTCGCCCAGCGTCTAAGCCTAGCGGTGCAAAGAGGCAATACAGCCAGCGTTCTAGGGTCCATGCCTCAAGCGGGTGAACTGGGTGGGGTATTTTATATTTAGTTAGTATTTTATAGTCTAGTTCGTAGTTCTTTTGTAGTATCAAAATGAGGTATATTTTTATTCAGTTTTACGAAATTAAAAGAAAGGGTTTTTTTTAATAATAATAAGACGGGCCCTCGTGTTTTCCAGCTCACATAGCCACTAGTTTATACAATCTGAAACCAATGGTGCGGTAGGCATCTTAACTTCTTAATATATATTTTATTATTTATATAATATGTAGTTCCAGCCATTATTACGTCTCAGAGCTATAAAATATAAAACCACGAATTCCAAAATTCGAAGTTTTACATCTCTATCGCACTCACAGTCTCACAGTTCTCGAGTGACAGGGATGCATGTATACGAACTTCGAGTTTCGTTTTTCGTGGTAGCGCCGCAGGTTATATTATTTATCACAAAAGTTGTCGGAGCGGAATACATCTTACCTTCCCGCAAATTGGATGGCTACTTGCCTACGTCAGTGCTTATATACTACTAAAGGTTTTTAATGTTCCGTATCTCAAAAGGAAAATATGGAACCCTTATAGGATCACTTTGTTTTCCGTCTGTCCGTCTGTCAAAACCCTTTATCACGGTAACGCGTAAAGTTATCGAGTCTAAATCAAAGCCATATACTCAAGTCTACAGTCGCATTAAGCTGCGAAAAAATCAAACTTGTAAGTTAACGTAAAAAAAAGATACGGCCGTTTATGCCGCTAAAAACTTATATTTCAACATTCTCAAGGGAATCCAAATTTATATAGGGTACTTTCTGTTGACCTAAAACTATAACATTTGACAAGTAATATCGTTTTATACCTACAAGTACTGAAAACTACATTTGTATAGTAACCGAGTCCCACTCGGAACTGGTAGCCGAGTCCCACTCGCACTTATCTGTTTTTTTTTTACTTTTCTAGAGCTGAGCAAGTTCCAAGTTAATTTTATGGGGGATTTATCATTATTAGGGATAGAAAACGGACGACCCGCCCATACAAACAAGGGCATGTTATTACTTCTGACAAACTTCATAACTTTCAATCAGAGACCAACGATTATATTTAGCCAGTCTTTAGTATGACAGTGCATTTGTTAAACAAATTATGTGGTTTAGATTTATTCTGGAAATAAGTTATGAGTCAAAACTAGCGGCTAAAATGTAGCACTGTAATTCTCCCGTTCATGAAACACAGAAACGTAACATTGTATCGCTCACGTTACAGGAAAGGCAATTGGAAACAAAACAAGGAAGTTAACGATAGGTCTGGCTCTCGAGTCTCTTCTGCTTCCTATTCCAAAATTCAAACCAATTTTCATAATAAGAATATGTTAGTTTGTTTACTATTCTCTTAAGTCCTAGCATAAAGAGAACCTTAATAAGACGCGACGACGCCATTGCCATTTCACTTTAACATATCTTTTATCTAAGCAAACCAATTCCGATCTAAGAAAACTCATTGCGTAGTTAGCGTTTTACTCATAGCGTGTATAGAAATCGAGCGTGTTTTCTTTTCATGGATTAAAATATATGACTAGTACTAGCTTCCCGGGATGAAAACTATCCTATATTTTGATCAAATCAATTTAAATCAAATCAAAATAGTTTATCTAAGCAAACCAATTCCGATCTAAGTGAAATGTTGATAAAAATATGATCTTCTTACAGAGTTTACTTATTGTTACTTACTAATGCACTTTTTGCTCGTTAGGCTTTTTTGGAATGGTTATTTGCGATATTATATCGCTTCCGTACAAACGGACAATTCATTTACATTGGCCTTAACATACATAGCCATTTAAAATATGTATAAGAAAAAAGAAAAAGAAAAAAAAAAAAAGAAAGGAAAAGGAAAGTTAATATTTTAAGGTCAATAAAGTAAGACTCCGATGGAGGACTCCGTGGGTTTTAGCCCACAAACAGAACGTAGACACTTTTTTTGGGCCTTAAATAGATCTGTTAAATTGCCTCAGAAAATTATCCCATAACGTAATGTAGCTGTTACATAATATGCGTGATAGGCAGTGAGTACTGCAGCCCGACTTACTTTTTTATTTCAATTATACATTGCGTACCTAGGAGAATCTATTTATTTTTTTACATGGTAGTTGGTTGGTTTGCTTATTTAGTTTGGTTACAACTTGGTTTTTCCACATCAATTTATTACATAAACTTAAAATTTTGTATCGTCCCATTCGTCTATTATATGATTATTATATGCCACAGTTACATTTGCGCATGCTATTTGTCCTTTTATAAAAAATCAAAATTTTAGTTTTCTCTAAATTGATCCAATCCAGGCTATAAACTATCTTCGTGCTAAATTTCATCTAAATCGATTCAGCCGTTTAAGCGTGATTGAGTAACAAAAATCCAAACATCTAACCATCCAAACATCCAAAATTGACGACCGCTACCCTCTAGGCTAACCTAGTGGGTGGCGACGTTGCCTACGAAGCTGAAGGTCCTGGGTTCGAATCCCGGTGCGCTCATCACAAAAATATTTTTTTCTGAGTCTTGGATGTTTTCTTGTATTTAAGTAAGTATATCTATATAATATATCGTCTTTTGGTACCAAGCTTTATTGAGCTTATCTTGGGGCTTGTTCGATTTTTGTAAGATCTCCTTAAATATTGATTTATTTTATTTATGCAGATAACTGTAGGAGGGCTTAAATTAAATTGGCGGTCAGATTTAGGCATCTATTGTACTCTTCCGTTTAAACATTCGGTCATTTGCTTACGTAATTACTAATACGAGGGATTTATTGTCCAAGTGAATTGCTTAGCTGATTGGACTGCCTGCTGGCTGGGCTGAGCCGAGCGTCATCAGACGGCAATAATCCGGGCTTCTCGATTTAATCGCTGTCTGCCGCTTGACGAATGATACCGAAATGTACACCGTGTGAACGTTTTGAAAGAAAAAAACCTACTATATAATATTATAAATGCGAAAGTTTAGATGTTTGGATGTTTGGATGATTAGATGTTTAGATGTTTGTTACTCAATCACGCTTAAACGGCTTAACCGATTTGGATGAAATTTTGCACGAAGATAGTTTATAGCCTGGATTAAAATATAGGATAGTTTTTATCCCGGGTCCACGCAGACGAAGTCCCGGGCGGAAGCTAGTAAAAGATAAAGGATTCTTAATAAATTGATTTGTTTCCTTCGTGTGGTATCCGGTTAGAATATCACCACCCTTTTCTTTCCGTGGGTTTAGTAATAGTTGACTATAGGAATAGTGTTCAAAATTTGTCCTGGTGAATGGGTTTGCTATTGAGATATCACTGCAATATCACGTTTTCTCTATCTTTAAACCTACTAGAAAACTAATTTTTTTACTAGTAGAAAATTGAATTGAATTTGCTTTACCAATACAGGCGTTAGTTGTATGTGGGTATAGATGTATAAAGTCCCTTTGGACAAACAGTATTATTGAGATGAACTATTACTGTACAGTCTAAACTCGTTTAGTTATTGACCGATTCCCATGCCTAGTTATTATTTCATATCTATAACGAACACGGAAAACGTTACCTACCTCATCCTATAGCCGATGGATGCTATATCATTTTCAAACATTACGAAATAGCCTGCTTATTCTACTAGCTAAATGTTAAACCGCAGTAAACGGCAATACGTCGGTCAAACATATGGAGACACATCCTTATTTATTTAATTATTTATTGGCACTTCTTTGGTGGATTTTCACCCAAGGGCTACAAAGATGCGAATGTGGAAACGAATTCAGGCTTTAAACGTCAAATACTAACAGTTCGCACGCCTGCAATCGCGTTCAGTCGACGTCAAAGACATGTATACAGTTTCCGCCTTAATACAATGGAGTAAGGTACCACCGTGTAAACATATCTTTAACGTGGGCACGATAAGTGCGTACATCGGATTACGCGACCCGCCCTCATGCCTACTGCTACGTGTTTGTAAGTCAGATTAATTTGCATAAACAGTCAAATACAATTCCCAAAGTAAAACATTCTACATTCGATGGCCGGAAAGTTGTATCTCAGCAAACAAGGACGTTCGTAGCGGCAAATGTGACCCGATTTAATATTTGACCAGCATGTTTGAGCCGAACTTGTGTCTTCATTTAGCTGCGGGGGCTTTATGGCCGGTAATTTTGTATGAAGTCTAATTTTGTGAATTAGCAGTCTCAGTCCGCTGCTGGTTTGTACAGAGAATGATTAATTGTGGACCACAATGAAACTCGCATTGTAGAAGAGAATACACAATTCATTATGAACGTACCGAGTATATTGTTGCCGCGGATAAAGTTTGTTCGGTATTTAGCTGCATAATTTGTAATCTACATTAACTACGACGTAGAACACAACATACAAATACAGTTGAGCAACTGCAGCATACGTAAAAGCGAGAAGTCAAAGCGAGACCTCTTGCTTCCACCTTGCTCTGCTTGCTTCTGTGTTCTCTGCCACCGGACTAGTGGACATGGACACCTATTTTTTTTCTCGTTGGGGGAAAGCTTTGATGCACCGTCCGCCACGGACGGGCGTGTGGGACTCCCGGGCAGAATGCCCAGACTACCCACTAAACCCCCAACGATTATCCAGCCACTTCCTTACAACGAAGGTCAAAGGTTCGCTTCGCATGCTACTTTGACTCTTGCGACTAGCCCGCTGAACAGGCTACTGAGGGTGGGGGCTACCCCGGGACAATTTCCTGGCGCTTCAATTTCGTGGACTTAATGGGTAGCTGGTGTCATGGGGGATGCAACCCGGTCCACAAGACGGTGGATACCTGCCGTGACAATCAGTCTCAGAATTGTAAAAAGGCAGGTAGTTACTCGCCAGCTCGCAGCGCACAACAAAGTAACACGCACAGTGCGACCATGGGGCAACATTTCTGAGCGGCTGTGAGGTTGTTGAGAGGTGAGTCTGCGGAAGCCAGATCCTGGTAATCCGTTCAGCAGGCCATCCGCGTCAGGATTATTATTGTTATAATTTTGTTAGGACAACTGTTTAAAGCTCTTGTGTTTTTCTGATAAAGGTACCTACCTGACTTGGTGTTATTATGTATAGATGAAGAATTTTGCGGACATTACGTATGAATTATGTATATTCTATTAAAGGATTTTCGTGTAGCTTAAACGTACTAATAAACACTAATTCTAGCCGTACAGATATTAATCCTGTCTTAGCAATACTTTCGTTGTCAATAACATTTACTAGAGTTGACTAGTATATTGCATGCTTAGCTTGGTAGTAGCAACACGATGGTTTTATCGCAGCAGGTACTTATTTAGTTTATTTGAGAGTAAATCGTAAACAACGTAGTTTACTGTTGCCTGCAGGGGCGGCACTCAGGGTGGCATTAAATATTTGATTTTAGAGAAGTTTTTATTGCAGTCACCGAACGTGTTCACGATAAACGGAGCGAACGTGACTAGAGCGGAGGTGGCAGCCCTGAAAATACATTGCTAGTAAATACTTTCCATTACAGGTTCCTACGGACATTATTAAGCTGTCATATATAAAGTTCAAGTTTTAGAGCGAATTCTTTCACCGAAAATACAATCTCTGAAAATATATTTTTTTTACCACGCCCGTCGCAAACTGGCATGATACCTTCACCGTTAGGCAATGACGTATCAATTAATGCAAAAATAATATGACAACAGTAATAAATAAAAATAACAAACTTTTAAATTGCCAACTTTTAATTTAGAAACTTAAAAAACGATACTCATGAGAATACTTGGAAAACATCACGCTTCCACTTATTCTTTCTATCTTATAGGCCTTAAATTCTACTTTGAATGTTTGTTACTCAATTAGTCTCAACTAGTCTCGAAAGACGTCCACTGCTGAACACAGACCTCTCACAAAGAGTGCAATAGTGAGCGGTCCTGCGCCACGCGCATCCAGCGGACTCCCGTGACCCTTACCAGGTCATCAGTCCACCCTGCACGCAGAACCTTTGGCCGTTGGGCGGAAAGGTTCTCTAGTGGGGACCACGTACCGCAACAACATGCCTATTGCGATAGCGAATTATCTACGAGCACATTTTAACAAAGATTTGCTCGATTTTCACGCGGACTCGGAATATCCGACACGGGAGTAGGGTCGCAAATTCGATTTCCGCCGCTGCACAAACATTTGAATGGACAAAGGTGTGGACTGTGTCCCTCGTTATTTCTATCCTAGTTGTGGTTTGTGTAATAAATAACTTCGGATTGTAGCTGGCCGGCCATTTAAGTAGTTTGTTGAAGGGTTACGATAGCGTTACAACTTGCGTCCTTATCCATATAATAATGTGTGGCTCTGTGTGTTGTAGACATGGCGAGTCTATATGCCTTTATTATATATTTTTTTAAATTTCCATACACTTTATCGATAAAAAAATCTATATAATCATCGAACTTGCTCACAAAATTTCGTGAGAATCCGTCGAGAAATATGATTTGTAGAGGAGTATAATTTAAAGGACTATTATTTTGACCCAAGATGAAGCAGGGAACTTCGTTCGCTTTGCTCGCACATCCAATAAAGAGGTAAAGTTTGTGGGGGGGTAGGGATACACTAGGGGCAGGGATTGGTGGAGCTGTCGAATTAGGAATGTATCCACTTGCTCTTTAGTTGTTTTAGTTGTGTTTCTGGTGTTGAGCATAGGAGCCAGTTCCCGGGGATGTATCTTGTTGTTAAGACGACGAATCTACAAGTGAAAACGACCGCTTTAGCTTATTTGGCAGTACCTACGACGCTGGAGGTCCCGGATTCGAACCCAGGTAAGAAGACTTTATTTTGTGTGATGAGCAGGAATATTTGTTCGTGAGTCACGGATGTTTTTTTATGTATTAAAGTAATATCTACTTATTATGTAGTACCTTTGTAGTTTGCTTAGTTTAGGACTAGTTCTATTTTCGTAAGATTGTCCGCAATTATTTTTGTACCTGATTAAAGAATATGTAATTATAAAAAAGCTGACTAAATTTTATATAAGTTTTAATTTCGATTCACATTTGTCGCGTATCGACATGTTAGGCCACGTATAGACGTAGGCGTAATTTTGCACTATAGATTTTCATACATTCTGAAAAGCGCGCGATGTCGCGCGCGGTTACGCTCATGCGTAAACGCGACCATACATAATTATACTTAGGGGGCCAATCTTACACAAATCGAACGCTCAATAAGGCTTTGTGTTATGGGTAGTAGACGACGATATATTGAATAGATACACATAGAAAGCATCTAATACTCAGAAGCAAATATTCATGCCATCACACAAATATTTGCCCTACCCGGTAGCTTCGTAGGCAGCGTCACTTTCGACTAGGCTAACCGGGTCGTCAACCAAAGGCGAAATTCGTAAAAGCGTAGAGGCAGATATACTCCTAGATATGATTCCACAGAATTCCTGAAACGGAATACGGTAACTAATTACGCCACATATGTCACCCAACCCGTGAAACATTTATGGCTCTTGATGTCTGACGGGCTCCTAACTTACACGAAAGTATGTGGGGCTGGGAGTGTCGTCCTCAGATTGCTAAAGTTCACGCAATACACATTCCTATTTCTCTGTGAAGCGCTCATATCCTAGCGGCGCCTGCGACTCGGAAACGATAACGCAGGTTAAGCAAAGATGGCAGTGGTCACTCTTTGGATGGGTGACCGCCTGATGTTTGAGTGGTTAATATAAATGAGCGTTTCCGTGCTTTGGAAGGCACGCTAAGCAGTTGCTCCCGACTGCCGTCTATGACAGTAGTCGTTAAGCCGAGTTACAGACCTTTGGGCGGCTTAAGAACTTCTAACAGTCGAGTTGCCCGCTCACTTGACAAAGGGGAGACAACTGTCACTCGCGTCCGCAGGAGCTATCTACCACAACCCCGCACGTGTCCCCTGGGTGGTACTAAAGAGTGACAAACTTTAAAGGTCAAAAATAATATATGCCATACGATTAAATAAATTTCTCTGTCATTAGTGGCATCGCTTCCATTGTTAAATTATTTGATCAGCCAGTTTGCTAATTGTTGATGAGGATATCAACAATTAAACAAGCTAAAAGATCTTTTTTCACACCTGCTATTCAGAACAGTCATTATTGCCCACAAATCAGGGATCAAAGTTGTACTCTTGTTCCCTGGCCCCGTAGCATGGATGGCGTTATCACGCGATAAGTGACAGGATAGAGCTTCCGTCCCTGGCTGACACCGTTCGATAGAACGAGACGACGCGCCTATCCTGTCACTTATCGCGTGATAACGCCATCCATGCTACGGGGCCTGATCCTGCTATTCAGAACGGAGCGTTTGTTGTCAGAAAATGAGAGATTTCAGTTTTCCTCGTAGAAGGTATCAAAAACAGTATATGTGACACTAAGTAGCAAAATTATTTCCGTCTTGGGCGTAAACACTTGAATCCCTTAGTTACGGTCAAGATTCAACTTCAGAATCCCTCGCAACGCTCAGGGCTCAATATAACGTCCTCGCCGTAAATATATCATTTTTGCTCTCTTGAGACACAACCTACTATTGCTATTCCACTAAAGAACGTGACACTGGTCGAATGCGTAACGTTTCGTGCGTTCGTTATATACTATCTAAATGTAATTTTTTATATTGGAAAATAACAGTTGACTTGTTCAAAAAGTTATGCAATTATAAATATAGGTAATATGTGTTATTAGTATAGATAAATATAGGTAATATATATAACATGTTGAATAAATAGCAACTACTTTCATAATTCCGTATTTTCACTTTGTTTTTTTTTTCAGAAAGTGTCTCTTCTGTCTGTTTCTGTATTTTTATAAAACAAACCTAATCTAACCTAATGGATTTAGATTTTAAGCTATACCTATCTAAAAAGTTAATGTGTTCTGAGAAAAGCAGCATTCGGTGAAAAGTTTGTCGGTAAAATAAGGGACGGGGAGTCCCTTATTTTACCGAAAGCACAGTATATATATTAAATAGGGCGATATTTTAATTGAGATACCGTAAGTCCCGGATTTTCCCTTCCGATTACTTAGCAGCTCAAATAATAAGTTCAAAAGATTCATAATTCCGGAGATTACGGGGTCAGAATAAGAAATGATATTATAAACGGGCCTGTTAGTAAAATACTTTTATGAATATATAAAACCTGAATCGAAAAAAAAACTATAGGTATGTAATTATCAAATCTGCTCACAAAATTTCAGGAGAATCGGTTGAGAAAATGCGACCTGACCCCGTAGCATGGACGGCCTTACCACACGATAAGTGACAAGATAGAGCGTCCGTCACTGGCTGACACCGTTCAACAGAACGAGACGGACGCTCTATCTTGTCACTTATCGCGTGATAAGGCCGACTATGATACGGGGCCTGCAGAGGACAGCCGGACAGCGGGATATACCATTCGAAATAATTTCGGCCAAAGCTGAACGAAGAACTTCGTTCGCTTTGCTCATTCGTTCAAAAAGAATGCCAAAACTATGAGTTTTTGTTATTATCCTATAATTTAACGTCACTTGGGCTATAAAACGACTATTACCACCCGCAACACCGACAGAGAAGCCCAAGACAAGTGAACAATAGTACATTACGTACCTAAGGCGGTGAATTCGTGAATGGCCCAGGTCGCAGGTGTTTGTAATATATAAATATGCGATCTGGGGCTTTACGAATTACCGCTCGTGGTGAGTACACAATTTTACGTCTTCACCTGGCTACAATGCGAGTTTTACCGTGCGCGCAGCGTGCGGTATAACTCGCATTATGGCCAGGTGTGACGTAAAAGTTTTTTACCTTCTACTAGTGATCTACTACTATACGCTTTGCTTTCGGCTGTAGAAAACCTGTAGGTACATAATATTATATGTTCATACTGACTTAAACGCTTTTTATCAACCGCGTCCGAATGATAAACTAAATTAATAAATAGGTACTATAATTACAGTTAGTAAATATAAACATTGTAATTCACGAGTCCACAGAAACCTTGTGAAACTTAACGTACCTACACGAAATTAGAACAAAATACCAAATTGCAATCTTTAATTACAAACATAACCGTTAGGTGTGTACACCGCAATATCATTGTGCAATTACGTACACCGGGCAATATAGTTAGGCTCCTACCGTACCTTACATCGACCTTATGCCTTGGTAATAGATGCCATTTTCGTTAATAAGAATTATTCAAACAATCTTGGACGCATTGTACTACGAAATTGGTCATAAAGTGCAAATCTGTATTAGCTTAGGGATCGTGTGCTATGGTTTATAATTAACTTTCATTTGTTTATAAAGAGCGTTTGTTTTTATCAATGAAATTTTGTTACTTAATAATTCACTATCAATCGAGATTGTTCCATGAATAATAATTGTCTCATTTCTCAAGGAAATATCGGTTTATAGATAAAGCTAAATTGTTTTTTATGGATCATAAACCGACTTTAATGAGGCGTGGTATATCGTCGAATATACAATAACAGTTCTGTATTGTTATCAACCAAAGTCTCGGTTAATTCCTTCCACACGGTAATAATATTTCACAATGAACACACTTGCCATTGGAATCGGAAGTGATGCACAAAATAAACCTCAAAAGGACCATGGGCAACTTTGTATGGAGCCTGGTCCTGAATCCAACAAAGCTGAAACTTAGGTCATTAAATAGGTGTTTAAATTTACTTCAATTCGTTTCACGGGCACCGAGTTGAATTCCATTGCAGAACTCAGATATTTAAGTTAAAGTGAACAGGATCTATGAGAAAACGGGTTCTCTCAGTGAATACATAATTATTCAGAATGATTAGGGTAAGGTTAGTGTGTAAAATAAACATGTTTTTTGTAGCTAATTAATAGTATTATTAATAGAATATGAACCAAACCCAATGAATGCCACGCTCGATGTGCCTTCATCATTTAGTACATTTTATCATAACTACCCTCCAGAATATTAAATATGAATATTCTCCGAATGCGTTTTTTCATAGCTCGTACTTACTCACTGTGTCTAAAATACGAATATCTTCGTTCTGCAATTGAATTCGACTTTGTGCCTATAGAATGAAATAAAGTAGATTTAAAGACCTATTTAATGACATAACTCTCAGTGCTGTTGGTTTCAGGACCATTTTGACGCATGGTCCTTTCATCAGTTCATTTGTACGTAAGGAGGAACACGTAACTCTATTTTCCATCACAAATGAAGTGACTTGATTGTTAATAGTTTACAGTTAACTTCAGTTCATGCATCTACCCAAGTCTGCTGACAAGGCAAGAATTTGATTAGTAACCATCGTTATCATCTATGGTGTAAATAGGTCCCCTCGTGGGCTCACTAAAAATGTTGCACGAATACTTAGGATTCCTAGGCTCCTTCCTGGATCACCTAGTCGGAGACACGGCAGTCCTCACCGCAGCCTTCCCTGGATCGAGAATCGAGAAGACCGCCCATCGTCAGGAACGTAGATTAGGGCCACCCCCCGCCGAACACGCCGCCGCCCGGCGCACGCTTCGCAGGAATTGAAGTTGGAGTTGAAAATTAAACTATGATGAACTTTTCACTTGTTTGTATTGATCCACACACGAGTTGATCATGAAAACCTGATCTAAAACCTTAGATGCTAATTAACCAAAAAAACGTACGCGGCTTCTCGTTCTCGGAAAGCAAAGTAATGTATGACAGTAGCCATTTTTAAATCTAAAAAAGGTTCAGCTCTCTCTCACCTGGTGGCGCGGCCAACGCGCCGTTCTTGAATGACTGAATGACTTTTGACAGGTCTTTCGTCGGGGATGCGGTCAGCGGTGGACGCCTTGCTCCTTAATGCATTGATGGACAGTAGACGCCTATAGGCGTAATTCTATTGTTATTTCTATTGTGTCTGGAATAGTGTCCATCAAAGTGTTAAGCGGAGCTTCTGACGCTGATTGCATTGTTGACGACTGACCAAACTACCGAACAACGTCGCTTTATAAGCAAACTTGGCATTGGCGAAATCATCTTAACTTAGATGGAAGCCATTTTTTAAAAGAAGAAGAAGAAGACTTTTGACAGCGCGGCAAATTTGATTTATGATTATTTGAAAGTAATACTTTGAGTTTAACAAAACATGTTCGTTTTGCGTGAACATCATCATCATCATCATATCAGCTGAAGAGTGACACAACGACCGGTGCCGCGCCACCCGTATCCAGCGGACTCCCACGACAAGTAGACCGATGGCCGTTGGGACAGAAAAGTTCTCAAGTAGTGACCACGTCGGCACCGGCAGGCGCAGCGGGGGTAGTCCCCTCCCCACAAGTACCTATATCGAAGTCAATATTAAACTGTCATAGATAACTAACCAAGTACACTTTTTCGATAAGCCAGAGTTCCCAAGGTTGGGCTGTGTTTAGAGTTACGGACCTACAATAATCTTTTCTCAAACATGCTCGGAAATGTACGCGTTAACATCACGAAATGAAGACGTGAAGTTTCTTGTTTATGGCTCCCTACATTACTTCTTGGCCTTACGCCAAGAAGTAATGTATGAGAACCCTAAGTAAAACCATTATTGTCCGCTACTCTAACTTTTTAAATTTGCTTACTAATATTAAACTGACAAAGGAAAATTTACATACTGCCAACCACCACTAGACACTGTAAGCATACTTGCTTCATAAAAAAAAAAAAAAAATCTATGGTACTATACTTTATGTGCGGTTAAACATGGTGCTCGAACGGCTTGTTCAAATGGCATGTTTAAAAAATAAAAAGGCGCAAATTACCTATTATTTAATTGATTACCTAGTATTTATTTTAATTTTAATATTTCCTCACATCGTTTGAGAAAAGTACTATACAATCCTCGGCCGGAACAGGAATTGCTGGACTCGTTTCGCAATCCCTTACTTCACGGCCTCTGCAGTAATCTACTATTTCTCAAACATGCAATGAAATATTGACGTTGGGTTCTTCATAAGGGGCTTCGAAGTGTCACGTGTCGGGCGCAGCGCGACGAGAGACCCGTAATGGCATTTCATACATTTTGGCGACCGGTTAGCCTAGTGGGTAGTGAAGCTGCCTACGAAGCTGAAGGTCCTGGGTTCGAATCCCGGTAAGGGCAAATATTTGTGTGATGAGCATGAATATTTGTTTCTGAGTCATGGAAGTTTTCTATGTATTTAAGTATTTATATCCATTATATATATCGTCGTCTAGTACCCATAACACAAGCCTTATTGAGCTAACTATGGGACTAGGTCGATTTGTGTAAGATTGTCCCCTAATATTTATTTATTTATTTATTTATTTATTATACAATACAAGATTGGAGGATTTGGAGGTCTAGGCTTGCAAGATGGTCTTTTTTAATTTCCATTCCACAATTTGTGGCACAGGATCACGGCGTGCAGTCATGAAAATTAAATGCTGGAGTTTTTTTAATTTATTTCATTGCATGATTGAGACAAGCACTATACAATACATACCTCGGCGTGAAAAGGGGTTGTCAGCCTCATAACTATCCGACCTCGCTACGCTCGGCCGTCTATATGTACTCGGCCGGCAACCCCTAACTTCCCGGCCTCTGTAGTAATGTACTATTAAATTAACCTGTCTACACAATGAATTATCCCAGCAATGAAATGCCTCGGTGACTCCTCTAGATTTGCAAGCAGCCTTGGGCTACGGTGTCTGTTTACCATAAGGCAGCCCGTAACCTCGTTTGTCACCGCCACAGTATTATAAAAATCGGCCAAGTGCGTATCGGGCCACGCGCAGTGTAGGGTTCCATAGTTGCCTGAATGTCTTAGTTACATCAACATGTGCGCGCCAACTAAATGGTGCGGTTGCGTCGGCCGTAAATAAGTAAGTTGGTCGACTATTCATAGGTTATGCCTACTAAGCCGTGATAGTTTTCCTTTTAAATTCATTATTATGTACTACTGCCACATTTTTTTTCACATTTTTTTTTAGTAGCCATTTAGCCGGCAGGGGGGCACACATGACTCGACAAAAATTTGGACTTCAAAGCCCAATATCTCGCAAATGAATCACTTCAGCTTTCCCACGATACCCCACACTAAGGTTTTAACGAGAAAAAAAAATACATCCCCACTTTAGTTAGACTTAGAGGGTGGGACCCTAAAAAAATATTTTTCAGGATTTTATTCTACTGTTTTATTGGCGTGATTGATTTATATACCCATGCCGAATTACAGTTTTCTTAGTAGTAAGGGTTACTGAGCTAAGCCGCAGACAGACAAACGGACAGACGGACAGACAGACATGGCGACACTATAAGGGTTCCTGGTTGACTACGGAACCCTAAAAAGAGAGTACGCCCCCCGTTATCACACGATAAGTGACAGGATAAAGCGTCCGTCACTGGCTGACACCGATCGATAGAACGTGACGAAGCTCCTATCTTATCACTTATCGCGTGATAAGGCCGACCATGTATAAGAAGCATCGAAAAATTCAATGGCCTTTTAAATGCATTCAGGAAAGATTGACCCTCAATTTTTGATCACACATTTTCCTTATTTACATATTTCTTTTGCATATTTGTGTAAGAGGCATTTTCGCCGGCAGTTCTGGGTTTCCGTGGAATAAACGGAGAAATTCTCTGTTCCAATTTTACCACGCCAATTTTGCACACGTTGCAACACAAATTTGCCTCAAATAAGTGTCCTGTGTGGTTATCGAATATTCTCAGCTGTAGATGCTGTGCTACTTTGTGATAGGTAGATAGAAATGAGTCTTCCGTATAATTATGATAAGCTGCACGCTCGGCTCCGCCCGCGTATGGTAAAGAACTCAAGCAAAGCTGTAGGGTATTATAGTATATGTCCATCCAGGAACTATTTAATACACAGATGAAAGATTTCTTTAAATTGGTAGTGGTTCCGGGGATTACCTACAAACTTACAATGCTTCTAGCATCCTCCTTCCATTCCTTCCATTCCTCACTTTTATTTTTTATAATATTAAAGTTGATTTATTAAGCGTAATGATTTACGGATATTCTAAATAAACACCTATTTAATTACGGTCTAGGCCTATCATCAGAACATCTGATACAGCCGACGTAAAAGATATGTTTACACATTTGCATCTTGTAATGGCATACATTGCAATAATACAAAGATTTATACATTTATCTCTAACGACGACTGTAAAATTACAAACTTCAGCCAAAGAAAATATTTAGTGATGATACAATGCATGAAAATACAATAGTCCACAATGACATACGGAACCTAGGTAATGAGTCAAAGCTAATATCACAGGTTATCGTACTTTCAGTTAGATGCGTACTCGGTGGAAATCGATATCGTTTCGACAAAATCTCATACCTGATTCTGATTTCATATAGTTGTTTTGCAAAGTTCCTTTTCTTTGTTAATAGTAAAATCTTATAGTATATAGTATATACATAGTATGGTACATCTTTTACGCTGTATGTCATAAATTGATTTTAGCGATTTTAAATTTGGAACCTTCATTAGTCCTTATAGAGTTCGATATTCGATTTGAATTAGTACCTGTATAAGTAAAAAATACGTAAATCTAGTAGGATTGCTGTGTCTAAAGCTAGCGCCACAAAACCATACGCCTTACTTTAGGCCCTAAGATTTTTATCTTCTTAGTACCTAGTGTACCTACCGACTCTCTCATACGACGCTTTAAACGAATACGAGCTGCTTACTTACCCAACCTGGTATTTATTTGATATAAGCAATTCAACAGGCAACCTTGTTGAGAGTCATGTGAAGTTCAATTTTCTTTGCAGTGCCAAAGAGATATATGAGGGTGAATATGTAACGCGAATATTTGGTGTAGGTGATAAATCATGGTGACGTTTCAGCGAGCGACGCCGACATCGGTCGTTAGTCGCCATCGACTGCCGATAACAGGAAAAAACAGACTCTGCTCGAGCCAAGCCAACTTTCCAGCCAGTGAATAATAAAACTGTTATTTAAACTACATGCTTTGGAACTATAAACTTCGTTGCGATCGTCATAAGTTACTTAAATAAACGAAAAGGAATTTTAGAAAAGCACGCTGCTTTAAAATTGAGATATCACATTAATTTAAGCATTTACTCGTACTATATTTCGTTACACCTTCGGGTAAGACATAGTCATACCAAGCTGCATTTTATACCAATTCAATTTATTTATTTGCAAGAACATACCCCGGTGTTAAACAATTATACAGACATGTCAGTAGGGATTACATGCGGGTATGCTCTGCCACAATTTGGCATGCAAATCTTAATCTAACTTGAAATTAATGCTACTGTTATTTATTCATACAATCTATCAAAATATTCATGCAAATTATAAAATGGTCGAGCAATCAAGTACGACTTTAACTTTATTGAGAACTCATTTACATTACTTTATTGTCGTATGTCCTCATTTAAGAAATTATAATTTTTTATACCATTATATTCTAATCCATTCTTAAAATTCATAAATGTCGATTGTGGTAACAAAATGTCAAAATTATATCTACATAATCTCTGAGGTCTCTTATTTATATTGTTCTTAAAGCTGGACCTATTTTTATAAATAAAAATGCATACTAAATATATGTATAGTGATACCACGGTTAGTATTCCATGTTTTATGAATAGTGGGCGACAGAGTTCTAAAGGCTTAGCCATATAATCTATACAACCTATGTTTAGTAAATAAGTACTTTGACTTTGACTTATACAATGTGATTCACGATACCCGATTGCCGCAGAAAGAAGAGTAAAAAATTTCGAAAAGTTGGTATCCCAAAATATAAGGTTCCTGCTGTCGCATCCTGCCTGGTCATGAGTACGGAAGTTTTCCCGAGTCCGTACTAATGACTCGTCTGAAGCTGCAGCGGAACGCAAGCGCCATCTGTGGCGCTGTACGGAGTCTAGGAGTGGTAGCGTGGACGGAGGTCGACCATTCTATGTCTGACCGTGGCAAAGTGCGCTAGTCTCTTGGGAACTGTACTGCGTTTCGTTCATAACGTTGATTATTCTGATGTGTACCTAATTGTAATTATTTGAAGAGTAAATCGAGTATTGAGTTGACTCCTTGAGTTTAATTTCTAACGTGCTTAGACGTTACAACTCCGATCATGAGTTCCATCACCCTGACCCCACATCAGAAGTGGGATGTAATCAGCACCCACAGGATGTGAATAAGGACGTGGACATGTGGAAAATGCTAAAGGAGCAGCAAAAAAAAGTGGCTTTATTGGTGGCAATCACACCATCACCTGAGTGACGAGGATCGATTTCTGATACGACCGAAAGAAAATGAATTACGCACAGGCCGCAGCAAGAATTATTTATTTATTTATTGACAAATACATTTACGTGACATTACAGTAAAAACCAATGCGTCACGAAACTAAAAACAACAAATAATACTATTTAGGCGACGAAACGGCGTGGCCCCGTTGCATCGTCATCTCCGGTGTAGGATTCGGCAGGTTGCCCCGGAACCGTCGAAACACGACACCCTTCGGCCAGAAGTCAGCACATGCGATGGTCTCCTGCAGCGGCCGCGGCACGCGCACCACAAACGAGCTGAAGTGCACATAGTGGCGCGAACGCAGCTGGAACACCCTCAGCGAGAAGCCGGTCTTCTGACGAACGTACTCCACCACGTCATCAGCCGTGGCGGTGTAATGCAGGCGCGATATATATAGCGCCTTGCTCGGTGTGGCAACCCGCAGACCGCAACCAACCGGTTCTGCAGTACCACACTGACTCTTGCGCGGCTTGCGCTTCCTCGACAGAAAAGAATGATGACTTCGCTTATGTCGAGATGGTCTGGGCTGTCTACTGAACAACTACGTTGCCCAATTTGAACCACGTGCTCATGAACCCGCGAACGCCTCGTCCAGTAGGCGTGGGCCATTGCAGACTAGAGATCGTGCAGCATCAGCGGTTCTCGGACGTCGGACTGTTGAGGACAGGTGCTGAGGCTAGCTGCGGACACTACTCGCAACTACTGTATTGGAGCAGCGGAAAAAATAAAAGGACGGGTTTCGTTCCAATAGGGAATATGCATGTGATTTAGAAATGGACAAAAAAAAAATATGTGTAATCTATATTGCTTAAAAACTGTTGCAGCAGCAGCAGCAGCTGTGCCCCAAAACTGTTTACCGCTGCACTCAAGACTCTGGTCTGGAGAAGGCTAGGCATCAACATCAACGGCGAGTAAATCACCTTTGGTTTGCTGATGATATAGTAGTCTTGGCTGAGACCATGGAGGACTTAAGTACGATGCTCGATGACCTCAGTAAAGCCTCCGAGCGAGTTGGTCTAAGGATGAACATGGATAAGACAAAGATCATGTCATACCTCCATGTTGTACCCACCTTGACACCTAATCCCAAGATTTGGCATAGGCACTAGTTTTACGAAAGCGACTGCCATGTGACCTTCCAACCCAGAGGGAAAACTAGACCTTATTGGGATTAGACCGGTTTCGTCACGGTTTCCTTCACCGAAAAGCTAACCGTAAATATTCCGTACATAAGTTCCGAAAACCACATTGGTACGAGCCAGGATTCGAACCCACGACGGCCGCTTGACAGCCGCATGCCTGAACAACTAGGCTACCATAGTCACTATTAAATAACCTTTTCCTTTATAAAGTGGGCAATAACAATAATTTTTTGACGTTTTCACCTCCCGTATCTCCCTTATTAATGAATCTTTAAAAAAAAAATATACGGCATTTTGTAGAAAATTTAATCAACTTTATTTTTTGTGAGGGGTTCTCTTTTCTAAAACGCATGGTTTTTGAGAGAATCACA
Source organism: Epinotia ramella (assembly GCA_947578815.1). NCBI lineage: Eukaryota > Metazoa > Arthropoda > Insecta > Lepidoptera > Tortricidae > Epinotia > Epinotia ramella. Next base: position 12,320,251 of record OX388213.1, on the reverse strand, counting down.
AAAAAACTAAAAATGGGACCCATTTGTTCGACGACGACTGTGACCTAATTATGGAGTTTTAACAGATGAGTCTCAAATTTGAAAGGGTCCGTGAGCATAATGATTGAAAAATGTAGTTTTTTATCTTCTTAGAAATTCACATGTTTATTTTATAGAATAAATCTATTAAGATAATATAATATGCTATAAAATGAGGTACTTAGAAAGCAAAGAAAGCAGTTCGTTATCTAGAACAATATTTAATAATCTTTACCGATTAAAATTTCAATATTAATATCCCCGAATGTTCAAACATCGTAATTAAATAATCCTCATACCCTACTACAAATACAAATCCCGAGGGATTAAAGATTGATTGCCCGCACTGATTGATCACCCAATACCTGTCTGGTGGAGACAACCCTAGACAATTACCAGTACCTGCTTATTTACAAATTATACAAAGTTTTGACAGGCTTATGAATAGAATAGGTAACTATTCTGGTGAAGGTGGCAATACGCTGGTAAAATCATTTGGATTCCTTCCGAGTTCCTTGTACATTCCAAAGTAGAACATAACTAGGGGTTTAAACTTTAAGCCCCATCATAATTGGGCTCGACTTTTTCATTATCAACAAAACCTTTTATTCACTTTTCCTCGTAAAAACTAATTACCAAAAATTCGTTGTTTATTTCAACTAAAAAGCGAGTACACAGAACCGAGTAAATTATTAAATTAAATTTACTTTACGGCGACAAAACACTTAAAATTCACCTTCAAAATAAAGTACAAAGTTAAGAAGCCCTTAACGACTTTACAACGGAGACAGTCTAATTACTAAAGTTGCTGTACAGGCTAAATAAAGCAGGCTGCAGGCCGTAATATGCCTTAATATCATTTTCAAGTGTGAAACCCCAAACTTGGTGGGAATACATAAAACTCGGATCAATATTTCAAATGTTCAGGCAAGTTCTATCATAAAGAAACAGTTGAGTGCACTTTCCTCTGTTGGAGAGCAGTCCTTCAAAGTTAGGATAATTCTCGACTTTGCCCCAATTTATCTTGCAAAGGTATAAAATAAAGGTATTTGGATTACTTTGGAGCGTTCCTTATAATGTTTCAGAAGAATATCGATTGATTAATAATAGTGCTGGATTAGCCCATAAGCGAATTAAGCAATTACTTAGGACATCTCGTCTTGGGGGACACCAAAAAAACCACAAAAAAGTTGCTTATGGATAGGGCCGGGGTCACAGGCGGGGATTGCTTAGGGCATCAAGTAGTCTGAAACCGGCACTGTCAATAAATAATATACTAGCCAGTTTTTCTATATAAGTCGTAAAGTTTTTTATTGGGGCATTCGAATATCTACAGCGGCAGAGCAAGAACAGTCAGTCCTGAGGGGTAATTGTATACGTTTTCGAACGAGCTGTAGGACAACTCAACTGTATTTTTTTCCTACAAAACATTACATTTAGTTCTATCTGGCGAACGTACGCGTTACGCAATCGACTAGCAGCTGGAATATGTCTATTGCATAACATCTTCTAACTTGAATTACAAAAGAAAGATTCGTAACTGCTTGCGTACGTTTAATCATTGTGCAACGAGCCTAAGCGAGGATGCAGCAGATAGCAAAATGTCTCCGTTACCTTATTAGCTACACAGATTATCCGATATATTCATCAATCATATAGCCAGTTTAATTTAAGGAGAAAAGTAAGTCACTCTTTAAATCTCTCAAAAAGCAGAAACCGTCCAATTTATTACGGAACAGTTACTTTCTCAATTGGCATATCAAGTATCAAGATTAGGACATGATACTAATTTAAGGCATTTGTCTCTTTGACAATGATATTACTGTAGCCATATAAAAAGTTACAATAAATCTAAGGCTCAAATTTTACTGGCCTAGTACAGGCAGCGTCAAAGAGATGTTTATAGTTTGCGCCTTATTACAACGGAGTACGGCACAACAGTGTAAACATATCCTTGACGTCGACCGCCAAAAGGCGGAGTGAGTTGCTTCCTCGTGGCTTGAGCTATTTATACTATGTAATCAAAAATGAAACAATTCCATTTTGTACCTCAGGAACAAGAGAATGGAATCTTGAGGTCGCATTTGGAACACAGCCTTTTGTTCTCGGCGGAAAATCAAAGAGCGTCAGAATAAAGGACGACCCCCTTTCAAGTCCGACAAATACCTACCTGACCTCCGAGGTGAAGGCAATTACTGATTTCTTTGAAAAAGATTGTCATTTCCAGGTTAATTGCCTGATGAATGGTTATAAGCAATCCTGCGTCATTATTGTTCTGAACGTTTTGTCGGAGTACTTACTTCACGCGTGTTGTAGCACCAGACAATTCGACTTGTTGGTTGGAACCAGTTTGGCAATTTTTTTTGCATACATCGGTCTGATCTGCGTGGTTGAGATTATTTATTGTGGCGGACTTTTTATAAAACTGTCATTCGAATCGGAATGTTGAACCTTGGATGGTAGAGTTACTTTTTTATGGACCACTTCGGTGCAATTCTGCCAACTCAAGTAATCTCAAGCATCAGATTGTATTTGGCTAAGTGTGTCATCCATGTCATCATACCCTGCAAGTAACCGATAAAAAATATCCACCGCTCTGCTGCCATTGCATAGCAAATAATATAATAATTCAAGTAAAATTATAATCGTGATTTGAGTTCAGAACTGTTTGTGACATATAATATGTGAGTATTAACACTCATCCTAATAGGATTTTCTGACGAGTTAAAATATGTCGCATGTAGTACAGTCAGCGTCATATAGTTAGTAGCAGCCAGAATATTTCGTACCACACACCCTTATTCTTACAGTAATAAAGACCTGTGCCGAAATATTTGGCTACCTTGGCTGCTAGTAACTATATGACGCTGAGAGTACCAAATAAATTTCAGTGGATCCGTTTGATAGTTAAAATAATAGTAGGTGTAAAAGTCTCTCTCTTAGAGCGCTAAAACCACAAAATCCGGTCACAAGTACTTATTTGAATAAAAGTACAAAAAAACTAGTCTAAGTTATCGACAAATGTCGATACCTTTAGACTTGGAGGGCGGAAACGCAAAAACGCCAGTTTTCATGAGATATTCTGTTCTCGATAATCACTAAAACCTAGTTATTTATATTTAGTACTTTTTGGACGCTGTAGCTTCTCTATTGAACTCCAAAATATGCACAAGCGCAATATTTATAGATGTGAATGTACCAATAAAAGGAAGTAAATAAATAGCCCGTAGAGCACTTATTGAGTTTTCAATATTGTTTTATATATTTTATTGTAATGACATGGCAACCTGCTTCAGAAACTCAGAACATCTTGTTTATGCAGATGACACAAAAATTTACAAAGCTATATCTTCTGAAGCTGATTGTCATAGTCTACAACAAGATCTTGATAGTTTTTGCGAATATTGTTCAAATAATTATCTGTACCTAAATCTAGACAAATGTTTTGTGATAAGTTTTTCCCGTAAACAAAATATAATCAATTTTACCTATCTTATTGCTGGGAAGCAGATAACTCGCGTTAGTTCTATTAGAGACCTAGGTATTACTATGGACTCGCAGCTTAATTTCAATAATCATATCGACAAAATTTGTAACAGGGCCTATAAAAGTCTAGGTATGATACTAAGGATGGGCAAACCCTTTAGGCGCCCCTGCACCCTTAAGATATTATTCTATTCTTACGTCAGGAGTATTCTTGAGTTCGGGTCTGTGATCTGGTCTCCTCAATACCATGTCCATATTAATCGCCTTGAAAGAATACAAAATGTTTTCTTGAGGTCACTATGTTATAGGACCGGTACACCTCTGGAATCGTCGGCTAAGTCAGCCAAATATTTTAGCATGAATTCCCTCTGTAATAGAAGACTTTATTTGGACACAATTTTCTTCTTCAAGATTCTAAAAAACGAAATTAATTGCCCAAATTTGCTGCAAAATATAATGTTTCATGTACCGCATCGCTCCTTACGTCCACGTAATTTGTTTTATGTGAGTTCCGCACGTACTAATTATTCAAGACATACCTTTTCCAAACGAGTTTTAAAAAACTACAATGAGTATTTCTGTGACATCGATCCATTTATGCACTCTCTTGGTGTTTTAAAAGAACGTACGAGATCTAAATTGATATCGATAAAAAATACTTAGTGTTCTACCTACTTATTTTCCTACTCGCTAAGACGCTTTTGTATTTTTTACTTAATGTTTGTATTTATGAACCTCCAGGTCTGTTTTTATATACATAAGCAACTAACCTCTATCTTTTTATGTATGACTGTATGTGTTCTGAACAATAATAAAAAAAAAAAAAAAAAAATATTGAAATTATTGGCGATTCATTTTACTCGCAATTATTTAAAACAACCCTTATCAGAAGATACATTATTTTATTAAGAAATAAATTCTCACAATGAGTATTTATTTTTTATTTTTTTCATTTACTACTTAAATACGGAAAGGCAAATTGAACTGTATTTAGGGACGGCAATTCAGATAGATTTGCCTGCCGTCTTCTTTTGCAGCAGCGTTCGTGGACAGGTGCATGGAATTGTATTAAATTTTATTTTATTACTTAAGTAATTAATATTAGAAATGCTGGTTTTATACAAAGAGATTACGGCAGTATAAATGCATAATTAGTGTATTATTTAGCTTATTTCAAAATATTTACTAAGTATATACAAACATTTTTTTATGAATTCAAAAATTACTATAATCCTTTAAAGTACGAGGAACAAATTGACGCAAATTTTTATCCTCATAAAATAATAAGTAAATATGTTTTCATCACCATACTCATACAATTTGGAACACGATACGTGAACACATATATACGTCTGCTTACAATATTCAATAATTTAAATGAAGACAATGTTTCATTTAACACTTTCCCTGCCAGGAACCCGGTAAGGTCTGCGCTACGTGCTACGAAAACTTAGCGTAGCACTATTTAAGTACTAGCTCCGAATGTGTTACAAATTCTGGTTACCGGCAACACCGGCTAGTTTCTGGCAATATTGCCGGTTCCCGGTTGTGCGGGTGTTTATTGAATTCACTGTTAAATGTTAATATTGCTATCTACGAGATTGTCCACCATCACTCATTCAACTCATACTCATCAATATTCATTGACGTAAAATACCCCCAAACACGTGCCCAAGCATCGTCATGCCTCATTAACCTGATCAGTCAAATATAAATGTAGCATGGACGAATAAATCAAGAGGATCGTCAACGTCTGTACATAATCGGCGTTTAACATAATGTTTGTACTGCATCATAATCCCATATGATGGGGCGAAAAAAGAAAATCTTTAAATCTCTTTGAAGTCGGCAGTACTGTGTTGCCTTTCTTCAAGTTTTTATGTTTGCAGTAACTAGCAGACTGCATTGAGATAGTACATCTATAGATATTATTTTTCATTAAAACCATTGATGACGTGTTAAGCAGAGGTCTGGAGGAGAGTTTTAGGCTGTATCTTTATGAGTATGTAAATCGTCATCTAGTACCCATACTACAATCTTTGCTTAGTTTGGGACTAGCTCGATTTGTGTAAGATTGTCCCCAAAATATTTAATATATTTTATTAGATGCCTCTCTGCTACCAGCCACCAGCTATAGCAATTTTATTTCAAAAAAATACGGTTTTGTGAAAGCATGGCTGTCCGCTTGATTTGTTCGTCCATGATATTTAGGTACGTGCAAAATACTAATCGATGCCCCAGAAATATCCGAAACAGCCGTCAAATTGAAGGGACGCCTTATTTCATGCTTGTCATTTCCTTCCCGGGTATTCTACGAATTCGACCATCAAATAGCAGAGTATAAACTTTCCACCCTCTTTGTTTACGTCATTTGCTATGCCATTATAGCCTTACCAACATATAAATCCCAACTGATCCATACTAATACCTATTATAAAGGCGAAAGTGTCTCTGTCTGTCTGTTACCTCTTCACGCTTAAACCGCTGAACTTATTTAGATAACATTTTGTATACCGATAGTGTGTCCGGGGGAAGGACTTACGGTAGTAGTTTTTAACCCGGAAATCATCCAATAAAGGGGTGAAATGCTGGGTGAAAGTTTTTATGGAGCTACGATATTTATCCCTGAACAGGTTTCCGGAATAGTGTGATTCCCGGAGGAGTTTTTACCTACATATTGTAAGTCACTAGCCCTACCGCTCAGCTACAGTAGCTTACGACTTTGTTCATCTGCCTACATGAAGGCAAAAGCTTTTAAATTTACGAAAACATGGCGATACCTAAATGATGTACCTGAATCATTTGTGTCAGAATAATATCACAATTTAAACTTTGATGACAAACTTAATAAAGAATAACCAGTTGTTTTAACCTCACCTAGCCAATTTACAAATAATTTAATAACGTTCAGGTAAATTACTTAAGAAAAGTAAAACATTGATCCCGAGTTGACCCAAACTTAGTTATCAGGAGTTTCGCCTCGTGTTTGTAATAAAATGGCCGAATGATATTATACTGCCAACATATCCTTATGAACCATTAAGAACAAATTAGGGTCACCCCAAAATTTGTGTGATTTTATTCGCACAGTCTGTGTGCTGGCGAATTGATTGAAACCAAACTGATTAATCTTTGCTTAACGGTTCCACGGGAATTATCTACGCAAGGACCTAGCCTTCGGTCTTTATAAAACACAAGCTGCCCGCGCGACTTCGCCTGCGTATTGTGAAAAACGCCGGCAAACCCTTTTACCATCCAGAAAATCCTTACACGCAGGTGAAAGAATTTTTTAAATTGGATAAGCGGTTCATACATACAAACTTATAAACCTACTCGTGCAAAGCTACAATCTCACAGATTTTTCGTCTTTATAGTATTAGTCTAGAAAAAAGAAAATCACAATGTGTGAGACACAATTTAGTCGTGTATCACAACAGTGTACTTATTGAACATCACTCGTTATACCTCTATGTTAGGTAGGTCTTCGGTGTTTAAGAACTATATACAAACTTTTAGTTTTACAATAGTCACGTATAAATATCATCCAATACATCCCTATTCAAATAAACACAGCAACAAAATGGTATCTCTGCACGTGATAATAATACATGATCTGCGTAAAATTACGCAGCTCAGAGGCTCTAGTATAAGTTTTACCGAAACAAAACTTTACGATCGCGTTTGCGTTTTACCCTTAATTTGTATGGGATTTGACAGCTACACGCAGACGGTCGTAACGTTTTGTTTCGATAAAACTTATACTAGAGCCTCAGATCAGTTCGTTGGAGTTCTGGCCCCGTATCATCGTCGGCCTTATCACACGATAAGTGACATGATACGGCGTCCGCACTGGCTGACACCGTTCGACAGAACGAGACAGACGCTATATCGTGTATATTACTAGTGCATAGTCGAGGACCAGGACGTTTTCCTTATGCTTCCTCTCAGGATTAGAAACCTGTCGTTCCGGTTTGAGCCGCTTATTTTTCTTTCGTATTTGGTACCCTTCTGTTCGTAATTAATAAAGTTGAATTTGCTATGCAATCCTCTTGTTAGCGCCCTCTCTATCACCCGCCACCAACCACTGTGACGTATCTCATCCATAGTTTTCACCTTTCAAACTCCTTTCACATGTCATCTATGGCCTGCCTAACTTAATAGTTATCATTATAATAACTATTAAACATGCATAAAACTCGTACGCGATAAATGTTGTAAGTTGTAGCGACCATTAAGTATCCTCAGGAATTGTCAAGAGTAGCAGCCGCCCAAAACCTTACAACAAAACCAACAGGTACGTCAAGCTTCCATTAATTTCAATCACTCTTTCCTTCTAGACCTATTGTTCCTTTTTAACCTACGGCCTTCTATCGCACGGTCCTTCGCCCCTTTTTTCTCGTCGAGCTAGCACTGACTCTCCCGGTATTAATTTCATTTTTTTTCTAAGCTTTTGTTAATATTTTCAGAACTCTCACAATTATCTTAACAGAGAAAACGAACTGTAAGTATATTTTACACAATCAGACAAAGCGGTAAATAAAATTTCAGTTTATAAAATATAGATAACACACAATAATACCCTGAATTTGCGGTTCCAAACATTACCTTCGTCAACCCGCGACGACATCCACATGTCAACCGATTGTTTCGCATAAAATTGATTTCTACCCGAAACGTCAAAAATTTCACCGGGCTGACAATATTTCAGCGCTCTGGGCCCCCGGTCCCGATGGACCGACTGTTTTCACAGAAAACACCGTGCTCGACCCGGCGGCTAAGGTAAACATAGCTTTGTCAAATATTTTACGGATGAAATTTCAAGTATTTTTTATTTACCGTCGTATCGGTTTAGTTTTTTCGCCGATCAAAAGATAAATATAATAATGGTGGGCGTGACAATATCAACATTGACGGGAGGGTTCATGGACAGAAAGACGAGGTAATTTATATTAAGAATACATACCTGTACTATGTTGTGGGTAACATAAGTATTATTTTTGATCAGTTGACTCCTATTGCACCTAATTCAAATTGAACAAGGTCCCAAAATATTTGGTTCTTAATTATAAAGTTCTTAATTTTTTTTTTTCAGCTTTGTATGTATTCTAAGTATTTTATTCCTTAGCAAATTACAACTTTAAATTGTTAAGTTTTTTTATTGATACCCTCTCTACGTAGATGTTAAGGCTACAATGTTAAGCAGCCTATTCAATCAAAATTATAAGGCTTATACCTGTATAAACATTTTTTTCACACAATTAAACACCAACTAGCTACCGAAGGCTTGGTGTTAATTTACGGACATCAGAAGGCACTCCATTCCAGCACACTAGGCACGTGTAAAACAACCTAAACACACTTGAACACCGCTTCTACAGGCATGCCAAAGCACGGTCAGGATTTAAAGCGTGTCACACACGGACACGTCCGTTGGCTATCAAAGCGCTTTCAAAATCTCTCTGTGTGACTTTTACTTCACGAAATGATATGGTCGTATATTGAACGTAAACCTACAAGTCACAACATAAACACATCTACTATACTTAATATTATAAAGATGAAACTCTGTGAGACTAGCTTTGTATGTTTGTATGTTCTGGGTAAACCACAAAAGCGCATATCCGATTTCAAAAATTGTTTCACCTGCGTGTAGAATGGACTTTCTGGATGTGGGTTTGCCTGCATTCTTTGCAATACGCGGGCGAAGCCGCGCCGGTAGCTATTATTTTTATAAAACAAAGAACCAATAAAAAATGGTTGTCTGGTATTGAATTGAGTAATGCCTCAACCCAGTCCAAGTTGGTGCAATTTGGGTTGCACAGGGCGGTTCCACAATTGCCTCTTGGACACTGCAACTACGCGTCATTGCTCTGAATATCAATTGTGCATAATTATAATTATGCATGCCGAAGAATTACCGCATTAGCGAGTGTATTGTTGCAGTTCAAAATACTGTCGCCATAAAAACAAAAACCTGGGGTTTAACTGGATTTCAAGCCATGGCTCAAAGTTGCCTGGTGTCCCCACCAATGGGTCACCTAAAGTGGGTAGGGGAGGTGGGAGTCCGTCAGTTGATCGGATCGCCGGGAAGCGCTGATTGATGACGCCGATTAGTGATGCCCAACTCGACCCCGAATAAATTGTCGACCTTTTTTGCTCAACTCTTTGGACCCTTCTTTTTTGCGTCTGGATTTTAATAAGAGGGTTTTAAAGCAAAGTGTGTAATTAATTCTCAGAAGTAACGGAAATTAAATACAAATTGATTTCGTTTTCGGAGAAGTACGTCAGTGGTTTTGTCGTTGGATAGGAGTGCGAGTGAGAATTTAGTTGGACTTCCGAATAATAATCAATAATTATTCGTCACAGTTGATCTCCAGGTATGGATATTTTATACGAAATATCAAGCTCACGTATCGATCGAATCATAACATTTGGTTGGTGTTCGGTACCAGTCTTTTACCGCGGGTATCACTCAGTTGATAATCGGAGAAGAAAAAGACACGTCACTATTTTACGTTTGACGTCTGTCATTTTGGTAGTATAACCTAGAATTTGACCGTGTTGGTTTGAGCAACCCTTTTTTTTGATTTGTATTTGATTTTTGAGAAAGCATTCGGGACATTTGATTTATGTTAATTGGAATCAGTTCATAATTGAGGCCAGGCGCTCCTATTGAGGAGTTTTGTTTTTGCCTGCCAGTGTTTGGAGCCTGAAGTGATAAATTTAGTGACGGTAGTTTGGTGCGCCTATATGGTGGGCTATCATCAAGGAGCCAGGAAGTGTTCACCAGGACACGCGACGGCCTCGACACACACACTAATCCTCATACACTCAGATACACATATCGAAGCCGCCCTGTCGAGCGGCGGATGAAGCTTCCATCAAGGTAAAAGCACGTTTTGTTTTGTACCGGACCGATACCTGGCGCATCTTCGGTATGCCACGCTTCTTGGAAGCTATAGCTTAGCGGGGTTATACCGGTCGTTCTAGTCCAGGCCTCTATTCGGGTCAGGAACTCGTCGGGCCCAGCCCTGGCTTCAACCGAGTAGAGTCTTGCAAGCCCGGGCTAGTAGCGAACATTTTTGGTAGCAAGGGCGTGGTTCTTTGAAACGCCTCTGGCTGTGTCAATAGGTATCTTTGACTGGTTCACAGTATTATTTTGATATTTGTGGAAAAAACGTTTTTGAGGTTAACCGTTGATGGAACATAGTTGTATTTAAAATAGCAAAATATTACTGAATTGGTTTGTAGTGATATAATAGCATACATTGCTAATTGTTTTGATAGTTGATTTGATATTATTTGGTGAATTTCTTGGTCACTGAACATTTTAACTTGGCATTTTTATAGATTAACATTCCCTTGTTGAAACTAGATAGCAATCTCAAATTCAATTCTTAGGTATATACTAAACACATAGGAAATTGATATTGCTTGTTTAGATAATAATTTGAACTATATCTCAGGATTGCTCGGTGTGAATATATGGGTATTGATTTGAGACCCATTTGATATATATCAGTATTGATTGGGATTATAATTATTTGAAGTTTGCCCCTGGTTGTTTGACATTGTTTGTTTGGCTTAGTTTAGCAGTTATAAATTAGAGTTCACTCAGAGAATAAGTAATATTCTGAGGGGTTCCTTGGCAAGCCATATAAATTGGTAATTAAAAATAATTTGCATTGACTAAAATTATTTGGATTAATTGTTTTGTGCGTTGGGAACATACAGGTTTGGAATATTTTGGGGTTCCCTGAGAAGTGAATATTGTTCAGAAGGGTTCTGTATTGACCAATGTGTTGCGATTTGGAAATAAATTATACTTGTTAAAATAAATTAATTCTCATTATAAATATTACTTGATTTAGGGTTCAACAAGTAACATTTTGCAGGGTTCCTTGTGTCAAATAATTTTAGTTTATATTGTTTTTGTTTTGCATTGTTGAACATTTTAATTAGAAGTCGATTGGACTTGCGTTTGTTTGTGAGTGTTTGTTGTTGCTGGCTACAGCCATGGCAAAGTGGACAGCCAAGATTAGGGCGGAGCTGAGATGGCTGTCCTCTGCGGTGCATTTGATAAGTAGACCCGACCGGACCGACGCTTTGCTGAAGCGATCGGCTGAGCTACCGGACCGAAGTGCGGCAGTTCAGAGTGCTTATGCAGCGCTTTTGGCGTTGGACGAAAAGATTGATGATTCGGTGGAGGCAGAAATCACACAATTTTATGACTTGCATGATGAGCTGGTTCAGGCTGCGCACAAGGTGCAGCGGGGTCCTTTGACGGCGGAGACGCGATCACCGCCACCGCTGGCTCTCCTAGGACGCTTGCCAACCCTGGATTTGCCCCATTTTGACGGGGACTTAAAATGTTGGACCGCCTACCACGACTTGTTTTCAAAAGTTGGCATATCTTTTCTCCACCTTGAATGGAGAGGCACTGGAGTTAGTCTCACATCTTGCGGTCACCGACCAAAATTACCCCACAGCCCAGGACCTTTTGGAGAAACGATATGCCAACATTAGGCGTTTGGCAGACACCCATGTGGCACAAATTTTGGCGCTTCCTCACATTTATGGGGTTGCCACGTTGCGGAGGGATTTGGTGAATCCCGTGATGGTGGCCTTGAATGCTTTACGACGGCTTGGCCTGCCGGTGGATGAATGGTCGTTCATGCTCTTGCATATAGTTTTGTCACGGTTGGGGGCAGTGCCACACAATTGCCACGTTTTGCGGACCTTGTCTCCTTTCTGGAGGAGGAGTGTCGGTTGGTGGACAACGCCGGGATTGAAGGCCCCTCGGGACCCTCGGCGGGACCTCCACGGGAACAGCGGCGTGTGGCTAATCGCCCCCCTAAGCCAGGGGTGGTAGAGCCACGCCGCCCGCCCCTCCGATACGCGACGGCCCACGCGCCCCCAAGGTGCGTGTATTGCACGGATGATGGCCATTTGGTTGCAGCATGCCCCAGGTTCCTGCACAAGAGGGTGAAGGATCGGCGCGGTATCGCGAATGATCGCCGGTGGTGCTACTCCTGTTTGGGGCAGCATTTGCAGCGGGATTGCCCACGGCCTGAACCGTGCCCGCAGTGCCAGAGGAAACACCACCTGGTGTTGTGCGCCAACCAAAATGGTGGTAATCGGTTGAATGGTGCGGGACGTTCCCCCACGGGCGGGGGCCCGCTTCCCCATTACCCCCAAAGGGAGTCTCGTCGGGGCTCGCCGTCCACGGGCGGGGGTACCCCTCCCTCATCTCCTCGTCCACAGGCCAGGTTCGCTGCTGCTCAGCGCAGCTCCCCGCCTCGGAGCTTCTCACCACCGCTGTGCGAACGACCGCGGTTGGAACGCCGCCCGCCCCAAGTTGGACGCCGCTCCGAGTACTACGCGTCGAACTGGGCGCGCCCGGGTCGCTGCCCTGAGGTTCCGGCGGACCAGTACCTGGTGCGGTCCAATTGGGCGGTGCCAGCCCAACAGGACGGCGCCTATGAGGGTTGTTGGCGGCCCGATGAGGGTCGCCCCCAATAGGTAGCTGCCGCCCGCTCCTCCACCACAGCCGCCCACCCTGAAACGGTACTCTTGCCAACTGTTTGTGTCAGGGTCTGGGGCCCGTCGGGGAAGTCCTTGTTAGTTCGTGCCCTTTTGGATTCGGGTGCCCAGGGCTGTCTTGCGTCGTCTTATTTGGTGGAGAGATTGGGCCTCCCATGTAGACCCCGCCCCTCCGTCATCCACGGAATAGGTGGCCTTCAGGTGCAGGTTTCCATGGGGGAAATTAATGTTTGTTTTTCAACTGTCAATTGTGGGCCAGCCATTGTGGCCAAAGCGGTTGTGTTGAACGATATTTTGGGCAGCAACCCGCAGGTGGTTATCTCCCCTACCGCGGTGAAATTGACGTCAGAGTTGACCCCCGCTGACCCCCAATGGTTTGTTCCAGGACCTATAGACCTGCTCTTGGGTGTTGATGTTTTAGGTTTGATCTTGTCCGGGGACAAGCGGGTTTTACAACCCTGCGGTTTGATGGCTTTGCAAACCATTTTTGGTTACACCTTTTTTGGACCCGTGTTGAGGGGCTTGGTCCCACGGGTTGAAAATGAAATTGTTACCGTAGGGCTCTCGCTCTCGGACGCCGTCCAGCGTTTCTGGGAGGTCGAGGAGCCCCCCAAGGCTCCCAGAGTCGATCCAGCGGAACAAGAATGCGAAATGTCGTATCAGAATAATACGGGTCGCCTCGCTGATGGTCGCTTTGTTACTCGGTTGCCTTTTAGGGCTGCACGCCCCCCTCTCGGTCAGTCTCATGCCCTAGCGGAAAAAAGGTTGTTGTCCATGGAGCGCCGAATGAAGAGGGATTCAGATCTCCGTGCTAAGTACATTGAGTTTATGCGCGAGTATGAGGCTTTGGGACATATGTCACGCTCGACTATTGATTGGCGTTCGCTCGAGCACTATTTTTTACCCCACCATGCGGTTTTGAAGACGCCTGGGGGCAAAATTCGGGTGGTTTTTGACGGTTCGGCCCCTACGTCAAATGGGGTTTCCTTGAACCAGTGTTTGCACTCCGGTCCCAAACTGCACCGGGACATTTCGGATATCCTCACCAACTTCCGCCGTCATCAAATTGTTTTTGTGGCTGAAATCCGAATGATGTTCCGCCAATCGGTTGTTCACCGAGATGACCGGCGTTATCAGATGATTTTGTGGCGTGAGCGACCTTGTGATCCTATGCGAGTGTACGAGTTGAACACTACCACGTACGGTCTTACCTCCAGTCCGTATATTGCCATCCGGACTTTGTTGGAGTTGGCTCATCGGGAGCGATTGAACTACCCCCGTGCAGCGGCCATCTTGGAAGATTCAGTATATGTTGATGATGTTTGCACTGGGGCTTCCACTGCTACGGAGGCTTTGATTTTACGGGATGAGTTGATTGCGATCCTGAAGACAGGTGGGTACGAACTGCGTAAGTGGTTGTCAAATTGCCCTGATTTGTTGCGAGATCTTCCGGTGGAACATCAGCAGGATCCTCTCTTGTTCGAAGATGCGGACAACCCTAACTTGATTGCGGTCCTTGGCATACAGTACCAGCCCGTCCAGGATGTCTTCACTTATCGGGTTAAATTGGACCCCCCTAAGACCTGGACGAAGCGTTCGGTCTTGTCGACTGTTGCTCGGACCTTCGATCCTAATGGATGGATCACACCTGTCATTTTTCTGGCTAAGTGTTTTTTGCAGAAGCTGTGGATTGCGGAAGTTACGTGGGACGAACCTCTTCAGGGAGACTTGCTAACCGAATGGTGTTCGATTGTTTACTCACTTCCGGACGTGAACCGGATTTCCTTGCCCAGACTCTTTCTGCCATCCGGCAAGTGTAAAGTTAGCCTCCACGGGTTTTGTGACGCGTCTGAACGAGGGTACGCAGCCGTGGTATTCTTGCGGACTATTAGCCTATCCGGTCATGTGGGACTACATTTGATAATGGCCAAGAGTAAGGTGGCTCCTATCAGGACTAGGTTAACTATTCCTAAGTTGGAATTGTCGGGAGCAGCCCTCCTTACGAGGCTCCTCAATCATGTTTGTGATACTTTGGGTCGTACCGTGGAGATTTCAGATGTTTTTGCGTGGACTGATAGTGAGATCGTTCTTTGTTGGCTTCGCACCTCCGTGCATAATTTAGAGGTTTTTGTTGCGAATCGGATTTCACAGATCCAGAGTTCAGCGACCCCGCTGATTTGGCGACATGTTCCAGGGGAACTGAACCCCGCTGACTGCGCTTCGCGAGGCTGCGAGGCTCCGGTACTTGTAAACCATTCCCTGTGGTGGGGACCAGATTGGTTGTCGCATCCTGCGGCATCTTGGCCGCAGAATCGGTTCTCTTCTCCAGAGGCGTTGCCAGGTTTACGTGTGGGCGTTATGGAAACGCAACCTGTCTACGACTTGAATCCTCTGTTGGAGAGGTACAGCTCTCTGTCGAAATTGATTGGGGTTACCGCGCGGATCCGACGTTTCTTGCTCCACGCACGGAACCCAGCTCAGAGGGCATTGACCACGGAATTGGCCTTGTCGCCCTTGGAACGCCAAGAGGCCCTGCTATTTTGGGTTCGTGTGGTGCAAGTGGAGTACTTCGAACCGATTATTGACGCGCTTAAAGGAGGATCGAGAATTAAGGGTTCGATCGCTCGTCTGAATCCATTTCTAGACGCATCGGGTTTGCTTCGAGTCGGCGGACGACTTCGAAACTCGAACTTGCCCTATGGAGCTCGCCATCCTTTGTTGCTCCCCAAAGGGGGGACTTTGGTCAGTTTGTTGGTGTCTGATCGACACGTTGCTAACGCTGACGCAGGCTGCAATGCCCTTGTAGCCATTTTGCAGCGTGAATTTTGGATTTTGTCTGCCAGACGCACTATTCGCGGCATTATCTTCAGATGTATGCCGTGCTATCGTTTGACGGCCACCCCCACGCAGCCCATGATGGGGGATCTGCCCTCCGACAGAGTCTCGGAGAGTCGACCATTTGCTTGTGTGGGCACGGACTTTGCCGGCCCCTTTTTGGTAAAGACCTCGCAGCTTCGCAACGCTCGATCTGTCAAAGCGTACTTGTGTGTGTTTGTCTGTCTGGCCTCCAAGGCAGTTCACTTGGAACTGGTAAGTGCCCTCAGCACGGAAGCGTTTCTTGCGACGCTAGGTAGATTTGTATCCCGCCGGGGACTGCCATCTCTGATCCGCTCTGATAACGGCACCAATTATAAAGGCACTGACCGTTACTTGAATGAAATTTGTAATTATTTGAATAGTGATAAGGATAATTTAAGATTTGCAATGTCTCGAATGGGCATTAAGTGGCAATTTGATCCCCCTGTTTGCCCACATTGGGGTGGTATTTTTGAGGCTGTTGTAAAAGTTACAAAAACGCATCTCCGCCGAGTTATTGGTGAAACGATTTTAACGTTCGAGGAACTTGCTACGGTATTTTGTAAAATTGAGGCTGTCCTCAACTCGCGCCCTCTCTGCCCTGTCTCGTCGGACCCAAATGACCTGGAAGCATTGACTCCTGGTCATTTTTTGATTGGCCAGCCCCTTACCGCGCTGCCGGAGTACTCCTTCAGGGAGGTAAAATCATCACGCTTAAGTCGGTTTGAGTTGCTACAGCAGATGACCCAAAGCTTCTGGCATCGTTGGTCGCTAGAATATTTGCACATCTTGCAGCAGCGCGTTAAGTGGACTGACAAAACTGATCCTCCTCACGTTGGAGATCTTGTACTAGTTAAGGAATCTAATTTATTACCTTTGTATTGGCGTCGTGGACGCATTGTAAATTTGTTGTATGGGTCTGACGGGGTCCCCAGGGTTGCGGAGGTTATGGTCGGAGATTCGGTTTTGAAGCGAGCTGTAGCGAGCTTAGCCCGCCTGCCCATTTATTAGCAGACAGAGCTCCTCTGCCTGGGGCGGGGGATTGTTCGGTACCAGTCTTTTACCGCGGGTATCACTCAGTTGATAATCGGAGAAGAAAAAGACACGTCACAATTTGACGTTTGACGTCTGTCATTTTGGTAGTATAACCTAGAATTTGACCGTGTTGGTTTGAGCAACCCTTTTTTTGATTTGTATTTGATTTTTGAGAAAGCATTCGGGACATTTGATTTATGTTAATTGGAATCAGTTCATAATTGAGGCCAGGCGCTCCTCCATATCGAGGAGTTTTGTTTTTGCCTGCCAGTGTTTGGAGCCTGAAGTGATAAATTTAGTGACGGTAGTTTGGTGCGCCTATATGGTGGGCTATCATCAAGGAGCCAGGAAGTGTTCACCAGGACACGCGACGGCCTCGACACACACACTAATCCTCATACACTCAGATACACATATCGAAGCCGCCCTGTCGAGCGGCGGATGAAGCTTCCATCAAGGTAAAAGCACGTTTTGTTTTGTACCGGACCGATACCTGGCGCATCTTCGGTATGCCACGCTTCTTGGAAGCTATAGCTTAGCGGGGTTATACCGGTCGTTCTAGTCCAGGCCTCTATTCGGGTCAGGAACTCGTCGGGCCCAGCCCTGGCTTCAACCGAGTAGAGTCTTGCAAGTTAAAAACAAGGCTAACCGTAATGTATAGACAAGGTTTTTTTTTTCTATGTAAAATACAGTTGTTCGAGTATTACCTACCTATTATTTGAATACGCCTGAGTTGCACAATGTAAAGCAGTTTATTAATATAATACGTATATATAATTGATTGGATCAGGCGTTACTTTGCGGAAGTCCATGATGTGTTACGAGAACAGTCTTCATTCGCCATTCCGCAAAAAAAAAGTGCTGGTGTTTGCACCTCATCATCGCTGTTGCAGCACGTTATTCTAGCGGCATGGCAAAGGAATATTGTTCTCCTAACATACGTATTTAAGTATTGGTTGAGTTTCGATTCAAGAAGAAAAATGTTGAAAAAACCCTTATTTCCTTTTAATTGGAACTCAATATTTTTATCATTATCACTACTTGAGATTTGTGACTACACCTATAACCTGCTGATCTTATTTCCTGTAATAAATTCGACTTGGAATTTTAATTAACACAGAACAATATAAATAAAGAAAAAATACTTTTTTTTCTATCGATAGATTCTCAAACTATTGTACAAACAGCCGGAGTTGCGCAGTCACGATGGCTACCTACGTTTAAGAGTTGAAATAATTTCGGCTTCACGCTTTATTTATTTTTCATAATGGACCGTGAGAAAGCAATTTCCCTGGCAAATATACGGAAAGTGGATTTACTTACAACTTTTCGAATCCCGCATTAAATGTATACGAAAGTTGTTACACAGTCACGACGCAATTATAACAACTGATAATCGAACGCACACCGTTGGGAGGACGAAGGTGTTACATGACAAAGTAGATAATTGCATTGCTATCTTGTGTTGTTTAACTTAAGGCACACATTTGGTAAACAGGAAACAGATACCTACTGTTAGACATCCTTGTTATACCTCTTTCAGGAGCCAGTCAGCTTAATCCACTTATAAACTATAATGTGTTTCTACCCTTTTGTATGCAAGATGGCATGGGATTGTTGCTGTTTGATAATAATGTGGGGTGGGGTTAATACGTGGTTTACGTGAATATTCTTAGTACTTATTAGTCGTTTAGTGACATAGGTACTAGTGAAAGAAAATGCTAGACCAATACTTATCATCCTCCTAGCGTTATTCCCGGTACTGCCCCTAATGGAGCCCGGGGTCTACTTTGACACCTAATCCCAAGATTAGGCATAGGCACTAGTTTACCGAAAGTGACAGCCATCTGACCTTCCAAACCAGAGTGAAAACTAGACCTTATTGGGATTAGACCGGTTTCCTCACGATGTTTTCCTTCACCGAAAAGCTAACGGTAAACATTCCGTACATAAGTTCCGAAAAAACTCATTGGTACGAGCCGGGGTTCGAACCCACGACCGCCGCTTGACAGCCCCATGCCTGAACCACTATAGACTACCGTAGCTAGACAAATACCTATAAAGAGCAGAAAACGGCGATTGGGAAGAGGCCTAGTTTAAAAAAACCATACAAACGTGATTTATGTGCTATTAATGTAGGTATTTTAATTGAATCAGATTGTATAAGACTTCGATTAATTAATAAATAAGGTATGCCACAGATTCCTATTAGATTGTAAAATACCTAAGACATTCATTTTTGTACATCTAACACTTCATCAACATAAGACTTTATTTTATTAGGGTTCCGTAACCAAATGGCAAAAAACGGAACTCTTATGGATTCGTCATGTCAGTCTGTCTGTCTGTATGTCTGTCCGTCCGTATGTCACAGGCATTTTACTCGAAAACTATAAGGTGTATTTGAATAAAATTTTGTTGATAGGTGAATTTTGTTAGCCGCTACATAGTTTTGTAATTAAATACCAAAAAAAAATTTTTTTAGGGGTGCTCTCCATACATAAAACTGAAAGTCAAAAAAATTTTTTTCATTGCAAGCCCACGTGTGGCACATCAATCGATAGCCTTTCAAAATAAATATAAGGTTTCTCAGCATGGCAGCAGGCACGGAACCCTCGTTGTGCGTGGTCCGACACGCACTTGGCCGCTTTTTGTATAAAGGCGAAGGCAACAGGCAAAGGCAAAGTGTTTTATTTGTTACGCATAGGTAATTTCTGCATAGAAACAGAGATGTTTTTTATTTTATTTTGTCCTATGTTTTGCCGATTGGCATAACTTGTATATGTCTAGAATCCTTCTAGAAGAGAGGGTATACACTTTAGACAAAATGCCGCTTAAAGTTGATAATATGTATGTCTATCATAGAGACAAAAACCATTTTGCTAAGCTGCATGTATAGAAGACAAGTATTTATAGACTTTCAGACAGCTTGACTTTAAATGAGAGTACAGGGTGTTTTGATACACCCTGTCTATGTTGTGTGATTTTTTTGTTTTTGTGTATATTACAGTTTTTGTTTTTGTTGACATTGCTTATGTCAAAAACGTAAAAGCTGTCACCTGCGTGTCCAAAAAACATACACACGTTTGTTTTCATAACACAGCTGTGCGCGCCGCGGATGAAAATGAAATAAACCCTCCCATCCTTCACGCTCGCGGGGGAATGTTTTCATACAAAAGCAATGTCAACAAAAACAAAGACTTTAATGTAAACAGAAACAAAAATATCAACGTACCTAAACAAAAATGATCAAAAAAAAAAAAAAAACACATACAAACGATATGATACAGAGAGAAAGAATATAATGGAAAAATATACCATCTTTGTCTGTAAGCCCCCGACAGGATTCGAACCTGCGAGCTTTCTATTAACGCTAGACTGCTCTACCAACTGAGCTACGAGGACAGTGACGGAAGCTGTATACTTTTCAATTACATTCCCGCTAAGACTAGCGCCCTCTCTGCATCCTCTTGAAAGACTTGTTTCACAGCCTTGGCACCACTCTAATAAAGGTATAACGAATATACAAAATGCATATTTGGAATCGCAATGCGCTACGAAATATGCCCTAGTATTAGTTGTATTTAAATTAAATAGAAGTCGATTTGTTTTTTTCATTTTCATTATATTAAATAAAGTGAAGCAAGGTCAAAACTTTGTAGCAAGCTCTACATCCATATCCATACAAAAATTTGAAATGAGAAAGTGTATGTGTTTCTTTGTTTGTATGTATGTTTGTCCGTCTTTCACGGCAAAACGGAGCGACGAATTGACGTGATTTTTTAAATGGAGATAGTTGAAGGGATGGAGTGTAAAATAGGATAGTTTTATCCCCGTAATCATCCCCTAAGGGGGTCAAATGGGGGGGTAAAAATTTGTATGGAGCTGCGATATTAAACGAGTTCCACGCGGATGGAGTACCGGGCAGAAGCTAGTGAGGATATATCTCGAAGTCAAAATACATGTCCCAGTATCCCCAGCGGGGATTTTTCTTCGTCCGATGACGTTAACGACCCTGAGTATGTAGGATTACATCGCAGAAACGTACAGGAATGGCACATGTCTAGTCTATCATTTTATTTAAATTTTTTACGTCGATTTTACGTCGCCGAAAACTATTCCACGAATTTAATTACGTTTTTTTTTTCTAATGACATAGTCATCAATTCAAAGCTTTTTATAATAATCGATCAACTTTTAATGGTTAATCGTTTCGAAATGGTTTCAAATCGAAGCGTAACGATTCATCGAATTTACCTTTCATAGAATAATTAGTTATTCATAGTATTCATTTATCGAAACATGATTCACAGATGGTACGTTCCATATATTATTATTGCCACAATTATTGTTTCAACGCATTAATTAAGTAATGTTGTATACTTAATTATATCACTACGTATTTTTTTTTTAAATAATTTATTTAAAGAATTCATGCGAACTGAAACTTACGTTAAACCAAAATTACAGTTTAGTTGATTCGATGAACGACTATGTCGATGGACAGATAAAATAATGAAGTAAAATTCGATCAGTTAATCCTTGTATAAAAGGTAATTCGAGCAAATGTATGAGCGTTCTAAAAATGTTCTATGAATGATTCATACTCGTAAGTGATGATAAAATGCTGCGAATAGTGTTATAGGAAACGATAATCGATGAAACGTTTTTCGGTAAAATGATGGATTCCCTGTTTACATAGTAGTAGCTAGTAGTAGTGATACATGTTTATGTAGTCGACTGTGCGATTTCTATAATTTTTAATGCTAAAGTAATAAAATATATAACAGTTAGTTTAGTGTGGGCGCCCGGCTTTGAAGACGCGTCATTCGACGGAAGCGGGTGGACGCGACTATGCCGTATAGATACCACACCATCCTTTTCATAGTCACATAAACACATATATTATAAACTGTTAGCCTCATGAATCGATAAAACGAACACAACACTACTTCACGAAGTAGGTATGGGCACATCCCTAGCGCTTGACTGCCGCCATCTTGTCTGTGATCCCGCGCAAGAGTTGGCGCTTGGCGTGGTCTGTTTCTAAAATATAGATTAACTAGCTTCTGCCCGCGACTCCGTCCGCGTGGAACTCGTTTATATCGTAGCTCCATACAAACTTTCACCCCCCATTTAGGGAAGTGGGGAGTTAGAAAGAGACAAAAAGTAGCCTATGTCACTCTCCATCCCTTCAACTATCTCCACTTAAAAAATCACGTAAATTTGTCGCTCCGTTTTGCCGTGAAAGACGGACAAACAAACAAACACACACACTTTCGCATTTATAATATTAGTATGGATATGGATTGTGCCGTGGATTAAATGAAGCTGTAAGTAAGTTTACAGTTTTCAGAAGGGGACTATCATACAAATGAAACTAGCTCCATACTACCCTTGTCACTAAACAAATTATTTAATTAAATATTTTGTTTCGTGTTATTTTTAACGAGGGAGTTACCCCGATCATTTTATAAACGATATGATACAGAGAAAGAATATAATGGAAAAATAAACCATCTTCGTTTGTAGCCTCCGACAGGATTCGAACCTGCGACCTTTCTATTAACGCTAGACTGCTCTACCAACTGAGCTACGGGGACAGTGACGGAAGCTGTATATTTTTCCCTTATATTCCCGCTAAGACTAGCGCCCTCTCTGTACCGAGTTATAGACTTGTTTCACAGTCTTCGCACCACTCTAATGGGCGAGCTATGCGCTCGCTCCATTCTTATCGAACCACATCAGGTAGTTTCGGACAAGCGAGAGAGATGGCGCGCTGGTGTACATTATACCAGCATTGGTACCAGCATTGGTATAATTTTTTTTTAGCCTGCTGGTCATGCCACGTAAGTTAAGCCAAAACTCTTCAGTATGTATCGCAATGGTGACAATTTCACTCATGTCGGCTTCACTTTGTTCAGTAATGCTCCGTCTATATGTTTTCTTTGTCTGAGTCTCTAAGCACTCTGTACAAAAGTCGCAAAGTAATATTCCGTTCGAGTATTTTTTTCTAATTTGATTGAAAATTTAAATGAATCATCTCTAGCAAACGCATCCTCTGCGCATCGCTGCTCTCCCGAGGTCAGCGGTGGCGAGGCGAGTTACTCGGCGCTCATTATCGAGGTACTTGCCGACATGTTGGCAGCAACCGATGTAATACATAGTTTATAGTTTTCAAACTAGGTTCTCGGTTATTGCCTTTGAATTTTGCTAACATGGGTTCTAACGGTTAGTTACTAAAGTTTTTATTTGCTTTCATTAGAATAATGTTTATAATGTGTTTATTATAGTTTAATCAATAAACCATACCAATGTAACTACTCATACGATTTCATAAATTCATTCAACCAGCATAAGTCGTAAGTCATTTATTAATAATATCCTAAATATTACATGTCATCATACTCATCATTCTTAAATTAAATTATATTTATATAAACATTCATTATTATTGTGGTAACTCGTAAAAATCCATGTTATCCATGTTAATCACCTGACCCCGATCAACCAGGGGAAATAGCGACAGTTATTTTATATTCAACTAGAAAAAAAATATAATGTTCGGTTATGGCGCTTCGCCGGACGCTACCGCGTCACGCTCGCTTCGCTCGCTCGGCTTGCGCGCTGTAGGGTCGCAGACTCGCAGTTCACCTAACAACCTAACCGTTTTTTCCCCTGGGGATCAGGCTAGGGGATTGTGGGAACGTGGACAACAGCTAAAAATCTTTGATGTCATAAAAAGGGTCAGAAGCCACGATTTTTTTTTTTTTAAGAAAATTGAGATACTAGCATAGGTATAGGTATTCAATAGACCTTCAGTGTGGACATAGGCAAAATTTTGATTTGCTGCAGTTTGGCACAAATTGAAAATCGGTCAACATGAAATGATCATTTATAAATTGGACTAAAAGTAATACCACCAAAAGTGAATTTGGTGAATTTGTAATGTGTCTATGCTTTTTATGACAAATTTTTTTCTTGCTCAAAATGAATGTAGAGCCCACACGGAATTTCGTCTAGTAGGTATGAAAAAGGTTCATATTTAAATACGAGCAAAGTAAATGTTGTCTTATTTAAATAAACATCGAAAGTTAATATGAAAATCTACTCCTTTGTACAAAATTAATAATATTAAACGACGTATTTCCGACTCATCATAATTTTGAGTGTACGTAATTCCACGGACGTATTTCTGTCGACCTATATCAAGTATGACAAGTTTACTTTTAGGACCATTGAATTCAGGCTGGACAGTTTTGCATGTCGAGAATTCAGATTCGACCAACAATTTCAAGTTGTCTATTTTCCATTTGTACATGACAGTAAATCTATAATTTGATCCCGCAGTTCCACCTGGGCTCTCTGTTTTACTTTGGCGTGCTATTAAATGGATTGTTAGATTATGCCAGTAGGTGTGCTTATAAATTGATTGTTACATTATGCCAGTATTGAATAATTTATATTTGTCGAACTCCACGCTTTTTGTGATCCTTTTGTTTCAGCAAATTCTATTTCCGAAATGTATTCATTTGGAAAATGCTTCATTTGCCAATATGAAATGTTATTTTTTATTAGAGGCTTATTAAAGCATTAGAACGTTAGTACATGTATACATAGAGTCCGTCAGGTTACGTTTGGGTAGATAATCTAATCCTAAATTTAAATAGTAGATTATACACTAAGGGGATAAAGCACTGTTTTATGTCACGGGAGCGAATTGAATCCCGAACGTAACGAAGGACTCATAATTTAACTCCTGAGCGTAGCGAGGGAGTTATAAGTTAATTCCTGAGCGAAGCGAGGGAATTAAGACTGAGTCCTGAGTGCAGTGAGGGCTTCAACCGCCCAAGACTAAAACAGTCTTATCCCCGAGGTGTATACTCTACTTTTCACACCTTATGCGAGACAAAAAAACAGGCTCAGTAGATAAATAATGTTCAAAATAGACCAGAAGCACTGATTCAGACACAGACTTTACGCCTTTTACAGCTTTCCATTTGCCAAAATCGTTGTAGGCTTTTAGGTATTTTTCCTTTGACTTCTCTGGCAGCAGATTGTTGACAATGCCTATGGCATCTAATTTGATAAACTCAGGAGTCAAAACACTTTCATCACTCGACATTTTCAATATTATTTTTGAAATTAAATCTTCTATAGGCACCTAAAAGAACTCGATTTGTTCGTCACGCGTGAACAAATGAAGGCGCGCGACGTTCCAAATTCGAAAGCACAAGCCGTGGTCCTAGATTCGAAATTCGAATTTCGAACACCGCGCTCCTCCGGACCGGGGTTCACACGGAGGCAAACTTCATTTATTTTGTCAAATCAAGTAGGCCATGGCCTAGGACAAATTATGTTTAGCAAAATTAAACTTTATGCATATAGTAATAAGAATTATGAAAAGTGAAATCATATTATTAACCAGCGGGTTATAATGAAATTCAGTACAACATTATAACCCGGCTAATACCAAGGGATTTAATGTCTTGCTTTCGGTAGGGTTTACATGACCTATAATTCGGCATTGTCGAGCATGTGGTTTGAAAAATATATTATAATATATTTCTATTATTTTTTTTATCCTAATTTATTTAATTTAAATCGTGTACCTACTATTTATTACATGTATAATAATAGTATATGATTTACAAATTATTTATTGTTTGAATGTGAGTGGTTATAAATGGTGGTAGGGTTAGTATTTGGTTACATCACACTCAGCCATTTGGCGTACACTAATTTGACTCTCAATATGCATGTCATTGTTTGAACGCTTTCAATGGCTTTTTGAGTATGTTCAATTACCCGATTTTTAGCGTTGCTTTGGGGAGCGTAAAATTCCATGTACTTGGTTAGGCTAATGTTGGCTTTCAGTTTGTTTCTCAGCAGCCAGGTGTTGATGTAGTTGAACACAAAATTTGCTTCTGATTGGTAAGTTGCGGGGTTTTTACCGGAAATAATCACAGAGAGTCGCCAGCGAAAAGAAGGACCTTATTGTGCGTGACGTTGGGGAGGTGTTTAATGTAAACTAAGCGGTCCAAGTATGCTCCCCTGTGGTACCGGATTTTTACATCAGATTGGTCGGAATGCATTTTTGATAAAGATTTCGTCTTCTCGCAGTATGATGTAATTTCCGTTCTCTGTTTCCTATCAGATAGGTACGTCCGTAGCCATTCGTGGCAGTTCCCTCGTATGCCGTAGTGATAAAGTTTGAAGTTTTGAGTTTATAAAATTAGCAATGAGTTTTTCGGAACTTATGTGCGGATGGTTAGTTAGCTTATAGGTGAAGGAAAACATCATGAGGAAACCGGTCTAATCCTAATAAGGTCTAGTTTTCCCTCTGAGTTGGAAGGTCAGATGGCATTCGCTCTCTTAAAACTAATGCCTATACCAAATCTTGAGATTAGGTGTCAAAGCGGACCTCGTTTAGGGCACACCCGAGAATAATGCTAGAAGGATGATGACTTTTATGAAATATGGAACTACCTAATTACATTGTATACACACACGTTGCTTTATTTAATATCATCTTGATATACAAAACAAATCAACAGCTTTAACCCAGTTAAGCCAGCCAGCAAAAACCCTTCAAAGTGCAATTACATTTCCTCCACGTAATAAAAGTATAAAATAAAGTACAATTTCCTGTCGCCACCCCGCACGCACCTCTGTCACGATATAGCTAATTAACAGGGCATGTCAAATAAGCACTCGAGCCGTGAAAGATTACAAGAAATAGTGACTTTGCTCAATAGGATTTATTTAAAAAATTGTGTTTGAATTTTTCTCAGACCTCATTTATGGACTCGAGCGTCACGCTGCTATGATGCACGCGTGTAATATAATGGGCAAGCTTAGGACACACTTTCTATGTATACTACTGCCTCTTAAGCTGGAGAACTCGCGAGCCTGCTTCTTGCAAATAGTTTTGAAGTTCGATAAACTGACTCGACATAAAAAAACTCTTTATTTATTGAATCTGCTCTCCAAATTTCACGAGCATTGGCTGTAGAAGTGTAGCGGAGAACTGCCGGACAGCGGGACATCTGGATCTTCTGGATGTAGGATTTTTTTTGATTTGAAATGGAGAACTTCGTTCCCTTCGCTTACTCGTTCAATTATTGAACGTTTATATTGCTTTTGTGTTTTCTCAATTACTGCCGCGTGCAGCGTGCACCGCGCCACTGGACGACACGTTTGTCCGTAAACGATATTTTATCTCATCACGTTAAAACAAACGATTACTTATTGCAAGCTTTTATTTAGTTTCACCTGTCTGTTGTCTGTAATCAAATCTTGCAAGTTTTTGATACAATTCCCGGTTTCCGATTGTGCTGAAATTTTGCATGCATGTATAAATCGCGTGACAATGCAATATTATGATGACGTGAAGCTGATCTGATGATAGAGCTGGATGGTGGCCATAGGAACTCCGTAATAAAACCACATAACCCCATCGAGTTTGGGCTCGTTAGAATCGTCTCAATGAGTAGTTGATGACGGTATACCGAAAAGTACGGTCGGCAATAAAAGCTTGTAACAAAAATGATTTTTTTGACAGAAACTTATTTATTTTATTTGCCATTTCAATGCACACGACGCGAATACTGCGCTCAGCCACTACGCTTAATTTTCGGTTTTGAAAATGAAATAGGTATCGTATTTATAAATGTATTGTTACGTGAAAATAGTACAAACGCTCATTGCGAGCCTTGGAAGATCTTCTCTTCTTCTCCCATTTAATTGCGGGTTGGCTCTTCTCGTCAATCTGCGCCAGGCGTACCTACCTATTTTGGGTCGTCAAGACATCTATTTGGGCTTTCTTCAGGTCGTTGTTCATGAAGGACCGGTATTGATTTTAAATTATCTGGGCATGTGGTATTCAAGGCTTCACATGACGTGGCAATACCGCTTCAAGCGTGTTTTAGTGAACTTTTCTTTTACCGGCTGGATCTTAAAACTGCCACGGTCATGCTCGTTTCTCACCCTGTCGAGCAGAGTGACCCTCCCGCCCACATCAACATCTTTATTTTCGACTTGTGCAGTTTTATGGTATAGGTCTTTCCCATAGACCAGCATTCAGCGCCGTATGAGTTGGACTGCGGTTTTGTACATCTTTCCTTTTTTGTGTGATGTGTAACGCGCAGACAATATTTCTTCCGCTATTATTAGGCGTTTGTCTAATATTATTAAATCTCAATGAGTCATCATCCTTCTAGCGTTATTCCCGGTCGTGCCCTAAAGGAGCCCGGTGTCTCCTGTCCGCTTTAATACCTAATCACAAGATTTGAAACAGGCACTAGTTTTACGAAAGCGACTGCCATCTGACCTTGTAACCCAGAGGGAAAACTAGACCTTATTGGGATTAGACCAGTTTCCTCAAGATGTTTTCCTTCACCGAAAAGCTAATGGTAAATATTTCGTACATAAGTTCCAATAAACTCATTGGAACGAGCCGGAAATTGAGCCCACGACCGCTGCTTGACAGTCGCATACCTGAACCACTAGGCTACCGTAGCTATATAAATCTTCAATGAGTATCTTTCTTTATCTATTTTAAAGTTGAACCAACATAAATATTAAAAAGTGACCTATAAATTTTGCAGAGGTAGTCTTCAACCTGTCCATTGCTCGTCCAATATACTCTGACACTAAAGTCATAAACGGTTCCGCGCGTAATGAAAAGTGCCTGCCGAGAAACTATCACTCACGGCTCGGGTTATTTCTATTGTTCTATTTATTGTGCCAAACGTCGTTTCACGCCAAATTTACAGTGGTATAGGCCTGGCTTAGGTACGTAACATTGTTGGTTGATGTTCGTCTAGTTATAGGTGACCACAGCTTATTTTAGTATTCAAGAATATGTATATGAAGGGAAAGAAAATCATGTCAGCATCGTACCAAGTGAAAATCATTGGTTTCTACCCTTTGGGGAATCAGACGTGATTATATTTATGTAGGTACTTGTACTTAGGTAGGTGTACCGTTTTATCACTGGCCACACCGATGGATCGGGGACGAATCTTTACAATGGAACCCTAAAAATGGCGAAAAATACCGTCTATTATGAGCTGGCCCGGAAATAATACGGGACCGGCGGCAAAGCGATAAAACTAATAGACTCCTCTATTTCTGGGACTTTATTGTACACGATCTGTGAAGTACTCATTGGGTAAGTGATGAAGTGTGAGAGAAAATATATTATTTAGCAAAATGATAATATTAACGTTAAAGAAATTACGTTAATTAATTACGTCAATATCACGTCCATAAAATGAGCGTTTTTCATCAAAAACCTTCACATAAATTATTTTTTTAAACGCATCAGCATCAACTATCTTATAGGTACTTGCGAATCCGTTTGAAACTCGTTAATATCCATTTCGATACAAAATTTAGCCCCCTACTTCACCCATGTCAATGGACTCACAGCTACGTTTGTATCGCTACGCCGTAGTCCGTAGACGCTGACCATCCGTATGTAGCGAAAGTCGCCGTGTGTCGTGATTAGGGCCGAATGGGTTAATGGATGGTCCATTCTAGAGTTATCCCGATTGCATCCTAAAAACTGTCTCTCACCTGACGTTCCAACTCAAATTTGGATTTTTTTATTTGTTTGAACAATATTCATGTATAAAAATTATACAAATCAATAAACATTTATCTGACTAGATAACCGGTAACCAAGCTACTTCATGTCGAGTATCAACACCTCAAAAATTCACACTTTGGGCGTAGATTATAATACCTACTCTTCTCCTCTTTTTAACTAATGTAAAATAGAAATTAATTAAGGCCGGTTTTAAGAATAAACCGCTCCAATTCCATTAGGGGGCCAATTAATAATCATTCAAATTAAGAGTGAACGGCGTGGCGGGAAGAACTTTTCAACGTCATTTGCGGTGATTCATTTTACTAAACCAATTAATATAAACATCAAAGCCATCTCGACTTTAAAGGATCCGGGATATTAACGAGGCCAATCGAGAATTTCACGGGAATTTATGATTATTCCACACTATTTTGTAAGCATTTTATTAAAATCGTCATCGCTTTCAGCCTGTAATCGCCCGCTGAGCTGAGCATAGGCCTCTCTTCGTGTACCCTACTCGTCGCGGTTCTCAGCTAGTCATATCAAGTAGTGACAGTTATGATGTTTTTCGTTAAATAAGTACAGATCGTCCAGTCATTTGCTTATTCGTTCATATTATGTACCTACCTAATAGTTTAGTGAGAGGCGCATCTTCGTGAATTGAACACTACCATTTTGCTTCCTACTTTGCTCTAGTTGCAATTATATCACTTGAAACGTCCTATACGATGTTTATACGTAATCACATTAAAGACGCCTAGACAATATGAGGCACGTCAAGACAGGATCATACTGTCGAATCCCTTATTGACCAAAGCATGTTGCATAATCACGTTATCAAGTTCTTCACCCGCCGTCTATTTTTTCAGCTACAATATATACCCCAACCTTTCATAACTCTCCGTCAACGCATGGCGTCACAGACAGGATCTAAAACCCGTCTCCTCGACGCTCGCCGAAGGGTTGATTGATGACCTACTGACTCGACGCCGAATGCCGACGACAGCCGATAGCGTGGAGATATTGTACACTAGTTTACACCACATTTTCACGCTATTATAATTCTTCGAGCGGGCCCCGCCCTATGCTTTCCACTAGAGGTTGATTTAGGCATTTTATGTCGATATGTTTTACACATTATGTAGAAAGGGTATGAAATAGGCTTCGGAGGATCGAAGTGACATTTTGCCTGTTTTGTTCTTCAATGGCATCATGACATTTTCGAATAATGGAATTGTTGCCGTATCAGTCTCACATTTTATTATGCTAAAAGGTTATGTTAAAGGTAGTTTTAGCTGGCATTCAAAAAAGTACATTTTCTTCACATATTCGAATATCCCATATAGGTACCCGTGAGATCGTATTTACTCTAGGCCTTTACAATGAAGGTTACATTGGTTCGGTTTTATAAATTCATTATTAGTTCTTATATCATGTCAAATATTAGTAAGAAGGTATATTAGGTAAAATGTTAAAGATTGATCGCGTTCGACTTGGCGGGGGCACGGCAGTGCAGATTTTGAGGTCGAGACTGAATAGGCATTGCGCGGCCCTGTATATTTTGTGATAACGAAATTGTCAAGGTGTCGACATAATAAATATTATAGGTGAGTATATTTTATCTATGGCCTATGTCCAGCCGTGAATGTCTTTCGGCTAATATAATGATGATGATGAAGTTAGATTTTCCGCACGCGTAGTGGACCAAATGTGACGTAAATAATTTAATGCAGAAAACAAGAACATTAAGATAGCGGACTTATTCCGCATGTCATTTTTGTCCAGGCATCATCTACATTTTGGAAGAAACGTCTTAAAAAAAGAAAATTAAAAATATATTAGATTCACACTTTAATAAAATGAAAAATATTTATGAAAAGTTTGGTACACAATTTTTTTTATATAAAACTACAAAATAAATAATTTTGCCTTTCCTATCATATGATGATAAATAAAGGCAAAATGAGCACATTCCGCAACTGCTGGCGGGCCCATGACGTACCAGCGCTGATTTTCAATGTGCCACCCACTTGATCTGAGAATTGTTTGCCGAGAAGAAATGACGAACATATCGTGGCGTCAAGATATATTTGTGGGTGAGCGTTAAGGTGAGCTTGAAACAAGTACAGAACAGCGGGGTGGGAGGGCGGGTCGAAGAGGCGAAATTACTCGAGTGCAAGCGCTGGCACGACACCGGCCAGACATTCCTCCCGTACTGTAGTTTTTCTTGAACATCCCTGTATTTGTAACTTTGAGAGCAGTTTGGACTTGCTGGAGTTAGGGCAGGTCACTAATTCCACCAAGTCCAAACTGCTCTCAAAGTCTCTGTCTCAGTCCTGCCACGCGCTTTTGTGTCTTCAACTTTTCCCGGCTCTACAAGTCGTTCCACAAATATGAATGTCTAAACGTAAAGTATTGACAACAAATCTTAGGGTTTCATTAAACAAGTTCGATGAGTGAATGTTGGTTCAGGAAAAATTGTACCCACATCATTTACAAAAAACAATTACCTATTACAGTAGCTACTTTATGCCCTGCTATAAAATTACCATCTCATAAAAATAACGAGTTCCTGCAAAGACAAAACATTTAATAAAAGTTAAAAAATTAAGGGATATTTATGACACAATCATGGCGCCATTTCCCATTTTGGGCATTAATGAAATTTTTTCCCATTTGCGCTTTTGGCTATAAGGCAAAATGAGCGTTATTTGAGGTGAAATATGGGCCACCATATGTTTTCGTGTTCGTAATTGACTTGGCTTAATAAAACGCCATTCACTCGCTTCATGCTACATTTTATTTCATATTGCGACTTCGCTACTCTGAATGTCTTGAGCTGAGAGTAACTTTGGATTACCATGAGGTTGACTATAACATATTACTTATGGCTAGATTCAAGCTTTCGCAAAACCAAGACTTTAGTAGCCCCATGTGAGTGTCTAATCGACTTTGTAAGTTGTATTGACAACCACAGGACCTGCGGACCGGTTGCAATTACGGTAAATAAGCCCGAAATAGCCGCCACCTGCTACAAAGGGTTCACTTTGCGAAATGTGGGCAGGTTTACGACCTTGCCTACCTATAAAACTGTGTACATGCGTCCTCTAAAGTAACTAAACCAAATATCATCGTCTGTGCAATAACCGGCATTATGACATAGAAATGAGGGATCAAAATACAATTGAATACAAGAGAAGTAGGGTACAGTAAAATGTCATCCCGCACATTTTTTAGGCAAGAACACCGCAGAAGACAGCCATACTAACACTAAAAGCCGCCACACATTGAACTACTATTGCTACGGATGAGTCTTTCATACATTTTGTATAGTATCGGAGCACACCAAGCGTTTAGTGGCCGCGTCCGAGCCACAAGCTGTGAGAGTGGCTCGCACTTGCAACTAGTGGCTACGCTTAGTGAGAGTGATCGCGTTTAGTGGCGGCCACTAGTGGCTTAATGTGTAGAAGAGTGATCGCGTGTAGTGGCGGCCATTAGTGGCGCTATGTGCAGCAGAGTGATCGCATTAAGTGGCTGTAATGTACGGACGCTCTAAAACACGCTTTATTAGTTATTACGTAAATATTGGTGTTCTTGCTGATGGTCGCCAAAGCTCCCAAGGGTGCGTCATTTAAAAAGCAAAGGACTTATATTTGTTTCTTAGTACCATTGCAGCAAATCCTCAAATCAATGAAGTCTGCCCACTAACGGACTTCTCCAAAGGTGCAAAAAAAGAGGTTGGATTCTTCTAATGTATGCATGTTCATAGATAACATTGAAAATACATACATAAAAAAAACGAAATTAGTCAAAAAATCAAACGCTCCACATCAATGTTTCGCTCCAAGTGCAACTTTATGTTTCCTGCAAACTTATTATATACTGGACTCCACAAAATACCACCTGGAAGAAATAATAATCTCGGGGTATATTTCCAGGACGTATTGGACTTAAATTAAAATAAAAAATAAAATTAATAATAAATTTTATTCATAAACCTTATTGCTAATGTTAACAATGTGCTTGCGTCTTAAGACAGACATACAATATTACGTGCGTCTGAACTAGGATGATCCTGTGTCTCAGACAAAGATAATAATTACAAACTAATTGGTGCAATTTGTGCACAAGGAAGGTAATAATAGTATATAATTAAATAGTAGTATATAATTAAATTAACTTTAGCGAGCGCGCCCTCCCCGAAGCGCGATCTAAACCTTAACGTATGTGCAAGTGGAACCACATGTGTTAATTTGATTTCAATGCAATACGTTTAGTGAGATGCATCCCCGAACCAAGTTCCCGGAGTCGCTAAACTTTCTCGTTGGAAAAGAAATCGTTAAAAACACATTACAGGTTTTTAAAGCTCCAGTTTGTAAATAATAACAAAGGGAGAGGTGAGAGCTAATAATCAAAAGCTTTGTCCGCTTAATGAGCTTTCACGGCAAGACTTAGCCGTGCAAATATAAATAAACTGCTATTGTTTTGCCCACTGTACCGGGACACAGTAGGGATGGAAGACGCGAGAAAGAGGATGAGTATGAAGTTCTGAGCTTCTGAGGCTTGTTCTTTGGCCGCTGTCTGCACTACCGACACGACGGGCAATTTGGACTGCGAACAACTAGGAACTGCCCTACTAAAACATTTTGCGAACTGCGAACTACTGTTTCTTTGTAAGAGGAGTATAATCAGCGGCCACCACACTGCGCGGCAAACTGTTGAGATTGTATAGGGAACATATCAATGTTTCGAATTTTTGTTTCTCCGAATCAATAATTCGAAAGTTTCATTCGTCCCAAGGGATTTTTTTCTTAACCATTGAGTTTTCTAATGTTTTTTAAATAAGTATAGTATGAATACTTTAAACTTTTGTTGGGGCATCTAATACGACATGAAAACACGTGAATGTTATGATTTAAATTATAATGTCCTCAAACTGAAAGAAGAAACGAATATTGTTATTCTGTTTGCTTGTTTTGTGAGTACGCTCATTGTTTTGTGAGTACGCTCATTGTTTCAAATTATTCATCTTCTAGCGCTATCTGTGACATCCTATAATTGGCTTTGTTTGTTAATATTCATGTTATTAATAAGTTTTATAACTGTTGATTCTCCTGAAAATTAATAAATAATTAAAGGTAAGGTAGAACGTAGGAGTGGGAACCGAGATGTACATACCAATATTTTTTTAAATATTAATTCCTTTGGCAAAATAGAACTATGAAGTTGCAATTTACAATGCACATTCAAGATAATAGTGCAGCACTAGGTAAACCTTTGCTTTTGAGCGCTCCTCGTCAGCGCTGCGCAAACTGCGAGAACCCGGCGCTGAGATCAGACTCGCTCGTAATTCTAATGAAAACTACACAAAACATGACGTGTATGTATTGGTTATGCAAAGTGGCCTTGCATTCCTGAATTTCTAGGACTTTCTTAATTTTAGGGTTCCGAGCCAAAAAGGTTATGAAGTAACCCTTATAGTAGGACTCTTGTCCGTCTGTCGATCTTGTGCGTCGATTTAAAATTCTAAATTGTTGTAATCAGACCTAACCAAAGAGAAAAGGCTTGAAATGAAAACTTTACTCTATCCATGACGCTTAAAAAACAACGTTCTTTCTCATTTGTTGCATAGTGCAAAAAAAAACAATGAAGCAATAAAGTTCAACTCGTAAAAAAATATAAACTGGTACCTACCTACCTGACGACCTTTAGCTTAGTTGGTAGTGACCCTGCCTACGAAGCAAGAGGTCCTGGGTTTGAAACCCGGTAAGGGCATTTATTTTCGTGATGAGCATGAATATGTGTTCCTGAGTCATGGATGCTTTCTATGTATTTAAGTATTTATTTACCAATATAAGTATGTTTATAGTCTGGGGCTACGGTAGCCTAGTGGTTCAGGCATGCGGCTGCTAAGCGGCGGTCGTGGGTTCGAATCCCGGCTCGTACCATTGAGTTTTTCGGAACTTATGTACGGAATATTTACCGTTAGCTTTTCGGTGAAGGAAAACATCGTGAGGAAACCGGTCTAATCCCAATAAGGTCTAGTTTTCCCTCTGGGTTGGAAGGTCAGATGGCAGTCGCTTTCGTAAAACTAGTGGCTATGCCAAATCTTGGGTTTAGGTGTCAAAGCGGACCCCGGGCTCCTTTAGGGACACTACCGGGAATAACGCTAGGAGGATGATGATGATAAGTATGTTTACGTCACACCTAAAATAAAGCCCTCTATCGCATATTTATAACCCTCGCCAGCGGCTCGGGTCACAAATACCTGCGATTTCGGGCTTTCTTTCTTTTACAGCCCTTGGTAAGTAATGTACTATTATAGTCGTCTACAAGCTTTGCTTAGTTTGGGACTAAGTCGATTTGTGTAAGATTGTCTTCTAACATGTATTTATTTGTTATTATTTACCAACTGCATAGGGAAGAAAATGAAAGGAAGGCTTTGTTATGAAGCCGTGTATGCTCGGACAAGAATAGGTCTACGGTCTACCCCGCCTGTCGTAAAAGGCGACTAAAGGGGGTCATCGAGGTCGCAGTGTTTCTGGCCGGGGCCGGGGCACTCGCCTAGAAACCCCGGGGAAGGTGAACATCTTTCCCACCCTAAGAACGAACCAAATGTAGCGAGGCGCGAGGGGGGATCTCTAGTGCGTTCAGAATGAGATCTTGGAGTTCTCCGCATGAGAGCGCAGATGCCGGTCGCCGTGGAGTTTTTAGTGGATAGAAATACCACATATGACCCAACCCCCAATGACCCCCGCAACCCCCGATGATTGGGTACATGGTTCGCCGGGTTTCTAATACACGGTAAAAAAAGGGTTTGTTATGAACGCCCGCGTATTACCCAGGCTATGCTTTGAATGGCCAGAAAGTCCATTATATGCACTTTGAAGCCCACGCGTCTGGTTTTCTATTAAAACCGATATGTTTAGAAATATAAGTTTATCAACCATTTTTTTGAAGTGAATACTTCTTTAGCGGCGCTGAACACTTTTAGGGATGGGGAAAAATTGTTAAATACGCGACAGTTTTGTGATGTCAGATGTGAAGGAGGTCACTTTTTGCTGCTAGCCGATTCGACTTCATTCAAAACTGAACGCTATTCGTAAGAATATAAAGCCGTTAAACACTTTTTGCAATAGCATATTCTGCCAAGCGTCCTTCACCGTTTTTCTATTGAGATAATTCGAATAGTTCGAATTTGGGCGTTATTCCTAAAAAGATAAAGCTTAGAAAAATATTTACCAACGGCAAAAACAAATTGATATTTTGGTCGCCACCGCCGTCTGTTGTTGTGCTGTTCTTGCAAATTCTCGGAATAGTTCGAATTTAGACGTTATTCCTAAAGAGATAATTCTTTGAAAAATATTTGGCAATGGCAAAAACAAATTGGTATTGTTTGCCGCCGCCCGTCCGCCTAAGTAATTGATAATTGTTTATAAATTTGCGTCAAAATCATTTTACCGTATACCGTAAGATGTCACGTGACCTGAGCGAAAAACTGTCAAGTACAATGTTATTGAGTTTTCACTTCTGCCGGCACTCCCGGAGTGCAACCCGGTCTTTTTTATATAATCCTTAAGGTTTTTTTTATAAATTGGTTGATAAACTATAAGTACACTATATTATAGCTTAGTATTATAAAGAGGAAAATCGTGTGAGATTGTAGCTTTGTAAGTAGGGTAATCTTCGGAACTACGCATGCGAATTCCCCATCAAAATTCAGTGTCTTCCATTCCGATTTAGATATTATACAAATGAACTTCAGCGTAGACATTTTGCACCTCGGCTCCGCTTGGATTCTCTGTAGTACTTACAGTAATAAACTACCTGTCATTACCAAAAACTTTCGGATAAACATATTGTACCGTAATATGGGGTGAGTAGGGATCGCGAGGAGAGTTGGGTTTTGAATGGGGAGAGAAGGGATGAAAGGGGGGTGAAATGGGATTTTAAGGCTACTGCTACCTAAATAATGTATTCCAATTTAAAATGGAGCTATAGTCATATTCATAATAAAAAAAAAAAACGATACAACAATCTTTCAAAATCACCTTTGCATGAAAACCCCATCTCACCCCAACTACGAGGGACTACGGGGTGAGGTGGGATTTCGTGTTTATCGTTAAAGTTATGAAATGGAACTACCCAAAATCATAAAAAAACCAAAATACAAACGACCGGAACACTTATTATATACAACATTCAGTTTGCATGTATAATTAAAATGTTATAGAGGTTTGAATGTCAGTTTTGTCCCTACTCACCCCGTTTTACGGTATCCACCAAAACTGGTCCAACGGAGCAGTGACAATGCAATCACAGCTTCTATATGTCTGCCACGATTCTACAAAAAACTTGTTTAGTACCAAAAAAGTTGATAAAGCGTAGCACAGCCACTATCAGGCTTACCAGTTATCTCTGCATGTCACACAGGCCTGGCATTCAGCAGTGTTGGGGATTACGCGCAA
Source organism: Epinotia ramella (assembly GCA_947578815.1). Lineage (NCBI taxonomy): Eukaryota > Metazoa > Arthropoda > Insecta > Lepidoptera > Tortricidae > Epinotia > Epinotia ramella. The sequence goes on along the minus strand of OX388213.1, from coordinate 12,282,250 downwards.
ACTCATCGGGCTGCCAGGCCCGATAGGGCTGTCCGCGCTAGTTTAGCACTTAAGTACCCCCTCTTTCTGACGCTTTCGATAACCGGCCACAGAAAAAAACCTTACATAAAAAGAAATGCATTGTACTTTGAGTCTTATAGGTTGGTGTTTGAGGGCAAATAAGATTAATGTATGAGTAGCCTTCATTTGGAACGATTTTTTTACGTATTACCTAAACATACCTAATCATATCGTATGCGAATCTTCTTTGTTCGTCAAATTCGAATCAACTTCGTTAGCTGTTTTCAAATATATCAGAGAACTTGAAAGTAATTGATAGTAAAAAGTACGCTATAGGTGCATTATTATATGAGAGATATGAGTAAATCTTACGGTTGCGTCTTGTATGACATATTACTAGAAAAGTTATTAGGAATAGGAGTTAGAGGCCTACCATATAGTTGGTTCGTTTCTTACGTCGTAGAACGTACTACATGCGTGGAAGTTCAATATCATAAGATCATAACCATATAACAAGCATTATACAAAGACTTTAGTCAGAAACAGTTAAATGATGTGCCTAAAACGATAGAACACTCTTGTACCCTTTTTGCAGACGATTAATAAGGATGGATCCCGAGAACCTGGTCAATCCACGATCTTGCAGCGAATGGGATTGAATACGGTGATATATAATTTATATGCGGTGCATCAGAAAACCACTAAACCATTAGCGGCTAACAATACCACCCAGCCGGGGTCTTACTCTACCGACAAACGTTGCGCCGAATTTTCATTTCATCGTTTTTTTTTTTCAGGAAGCGTAAGCGCGAAAAAAAGAAACTATTCAGCATGTCGGATATCTATTATCAAAAAAATTTGAACATATTTTTTTTTGTCAATCAAACAAAAAATTATGAAGATATAACCCGTCAAAGTTGGTGGTGGTACAATCGTGTTGAACCCATTAGGTTATAACAGGTTTATTTTATTACATACAACCCTGAAATGTTAAAGTAATGTTTCCGAATGTTTCACCATGTGGTGAATTTGGGTATATACCTATGGATCCAGATCAAAATAGGTCATAATTAACGGATATCCGTACAGATAAGCATGTATCACGCCATGGCGCAGTATTTATTTGCCTTAATTAACAAAGGTGAATTGCTGTTGTAAAGAATTTCTTGAATAAATAACAAGCTTAAAAAAAAAAAACTTTTTCCCGACTACGAAAAAGTAACAGATTTTTTTTTCATTCAATAGTAGCCTACGTCACCGGGAGTATAATTTCGAATCGATTCATTAAAATCACAAAATTCAGTGTCTTAAAAGCTACGGTACGCTACAGATACGCTGCACACTTATGTTTTAACAAGTCTGTCTTTATGTAAAACTGTTTTAGAATGTGTCAAGATTAAGAAAATAAATGTTTTATTTTCCATCGTATTTTCACGGAAACGTACGAACGTGTCTTGCTATTTCAGTCAGTCTCGGTACAAAAAGTACTGAGGTTGACTGAAGTAGCATGACAAATACGAACGTTTCCGAGAAAATACGACGGAAAACAATTATGCACTACATCTGTACGCTATATTATATACACGTAAAGACGATCATAGACTGCTGAAATCATATGCCATCTTTCAGACAAAAATTGATAATTAACGTCAAATTGCAAGAATCGTTTTTGTGTATCTAACAATTCCACCGACGCAAAAGAAAGCTGTTATTTAGTGAATAGTGAGGAGAATTTACACACGGCTTGCGTTTAAGCGTACCAAGGCAAGTACCCGCACCGGCACTTCAGCTAACTGGATACCCAGGTGTAAGCTGATACACACGATCCCATATGACCGCTTGCGGCTCACTCGAGGTTGCACTAAGCCTTATGCATTGCATACGTAGTGTTAAGGCGGCGATATGATAAACCATGAGTTGTTATATCCTCGCCAATCATTTATGTCTAGTAGAATGTACCTAAAAAACACTGCTGTCACAAAAAAATAGTATTGTAACACATAAGACACAATCACGCACACGCAAAAACACACTCTCACACACACACACACTCAAACGCATACACACACACGCATACACACACAATCGCACACACATACACACGTAAGCACATACACACTATAGGAATTATCATCTCTTGTATTATAAGTTCTTAAATGTTTTTCCTATTTGTACGACGAAATTTTTGCATAAAAACAGAATAAGATAAATATTTAAGGGGCCTCCCATACAACAAACGTTATTTTTTTGCCCTTTTGGAACCCTTCGTGCGCGAAAGCGGCAACAGAAATACATTATCTGTGAATATTTCAACCGTCTAACTATCACGGTTCATAATATACAGCCTGGTGACAGACGGATAGGCATGCAGATAGACGGACAGTGGAGTCTTAGTAATAGTCGTTTTACCCTTTGGGTACGGAACCCTAACTAGTAAAAGATTGTTTTTGGGAATTAGATTTTCACTACCTAACAATTTAATGAATCAATATTTAACGAAAATACCTAAAACTCGCTGTATTCGTTTCCACTTGCAGCTTTCTAATTTATTTGTTAAGTACACTAAAAATATCCAGCCTCTTGAGGATGTATGCAGAAGAGACAATATCTCTTAGAAACTAACGGTTGATACTCGTATCAGCGAATACTTCTATTTATTAATACTTTTGTCAGAGATTCGACGTAGAATAAACGATTGTCCTCTGGCTTTTTAGATAAAAATAAGGTTACTTGCTTAGTTAACTAATGGTTATAAGTGAATCTGCCTAAAATGTATGTATGATCAAAGCACATGTCGTTTCTTTTCATGACTTTGTGTCATCTACAGACAATAAATTAAGTAAATAATGATGCAATACCAGTGCTAAACTTGCCTATATACAAAACCTCAATTTATAGCCGATTCGCAGTAAAATGGTATGGATAATTAAGGCCTGTTAATGTTGAAAAATCTTTAAAGGCTATCTCAATCTTCTTAACTCATGTGAGTGTGTGTTAAAAGTATAATTAAGTCTTCATTTACGCTCGTTAACGTTAAAGTCATTTGGCACTTGGTTAAAGGTTGAATCATTAAAAGATGTACATACTTCAAATAATAATAACTATATAATAGAGACAATCTTACACAAATCGAACTTACCCCAGTTACCACAATAAGGTTTGTTTTATGGATAGTAGACGACGATATATTGAATAGATATAAATACTAAAATACATAGAAAACATTCAAGACTCAGAAATAAATATTCATGCTGCACACAACCCATTTGCCCATACTGAAATTCAAACACAGAACCTTGAGCTTCGTACGCAGCATCACTGATAACTAGGCTAGCCGGTCGTCGAAATACTACTAATACTTAGACTTGGTTTATAAACCGTTTACAATTTGCAACCAACACAACGTTACCATAAGAACGCATATCAGTTGCAAAAGCAAACATGCTACCACAGCATAATGGAGGTATTATTACGTGCTGAACGCGCCGATATCGACATATCACGTTCGGAGTACGGATTCGAAAAATGCTTCATCAATTTTCCCGTCCCCGCTCACAGCCCTGATCGATGACAACGCCTGATATTTGTCAGTAGCACGACAAGTAAAATACGGTTAAGTATTTTACTGTTTGGGTTTACATGCGATGGAATGGATACAAATAATGAGGGACTAATTACGGATTTCACTTGAATAATTCATGCATATTTACTATTTTCAATATCTTGTAAAGTAAACGGGGTAGTCGGGGTATTGAAGTATTCTATATTTTTCGGAAGGCACTTACAGTAAAAAAACATCGTATCAAAGTGTATGGTACTTTTATTTACCAAATAATGGGTTGCCGTTATAATTAACAAGGATTTCGGAGAAACGAATAAAGGTTGACTTTTAGATCATGCGTCCGAATCCTAGAGGTATTTCATAAATAAAAAAGCCTAAGTTCAGCATAAGCTTCGTATCAGCAAGAATAACATTTCTACACCAAACGAAAGTTTGATTTTCACTAACGGAAGTAGGTATGGAAAATAATTACTTACTGAACCAGATCAATACCAAAGTATTCTATTCATTATTGAACCTTCTCTCAAAATTTCACGAGATGTGGTTGATAAATGCTACCTGTAGAGGAACATACGAGCGGGAGGACATACGATTTTTTTGGCCCAAGCTGAAACGGAAGATTTCGTTCGCTTCGCTTGCTCGTATAATTACTCCAACATATAGCTTTGTCCAACTCATTAACAACTGAAACTTGTGAAGATTATTACGCAAGATTATCTTAGGTGGCTGATTCAATGAAAATATCGAATTAATATAGCTACGTAGTTTTCATCTATTAAGCGGGTTATAATTAAACTAATCTATTGGACGCGTACACCGAGATCTCCCAACGTAACAGTGCCTCCCAGAACCAACATGTTTGCCCTAAACAAACCTTGCGAGAGAAATAAGCAAGGATCTTCTTACATTGGACATGTGCTTGCTTGTCTGATCTCGTAGAAACGCCTTCTTGCGCTGGCAGGCTGCCTTAATTAATGTCTCTGAAACATAAGACGCGACGTATTCATTATTGTAAAGCATGACTAAAATTCCTACCTAAGGTTCTTTGAACATACACATCAAACGTAACTAGCTATTAGAACATTCGGACTAGTACTAATTGGAATCGATTTAATTGAGCCTGATCAGAGGGTAAAGTTAGGCTAATTTGTAAATGCAAAGGTCAGCAATTGAAAAGCGTCTGTCTGACATTGGGTATTAGGGCGTGGAAATCGAATTATCTGCATAGTCACATTACGAATGATGTAGGTAGCTATCGGAACGCTCGACGGCATGCATCTATGACGACATTTAAATATTTTTTTACTTTGTCTCAACGATTAAATGTTAAAAATTATAGAAAGGTACCTACACTAAACAGATTAATAATTGGTTTTATAACTCTTTGTTGGTACAATACTTTCAGAGTCTAATGACAAAGCTAAAGTCAATCCACGGGATACAATATAGCCTATATCCATCCTAAAGGTTTTCATTCTATAACTCGTGAAACTACAGAAGTCACCAACTTAGAGTATAGATTGTGGTCAAAACGTTGAAGCAAAATGGATCTTAAATCGGATTACAATTTTGAAGAAAATAACAAACCCCGTGGAACAGCCATAAACCTGTCACGGCCAAGGACAATCCTGATGGATGACTGATATGGCATTACCTGTGTCTCGCTATCAATCATTTTATCTTAAGAAAATAAGCAAAAATATCCTGAGGAATCTGCCGTCTAAGTTTTAACAATATTATTTTGCTTAGGCCAGCGCTCGGAATATAGAAGACACTTCAGGTTTATTTACTTTAGGTTCAAATAAAAGTAAACTCAATTAAGGGGGCTATCCAGATTATCTGTCTGGAGCGGGTTAAAATAATATTAGGAGCGAAAGAAAAAATCCACGGATCAGTACTGGTACTTTCACGAGACCACTACGCATATTGCCACGTATCATGTCTTCTGAATTAACTCAGGTCTTAAAGTTTCGACATGCATGCATGTTTTCCAGTGTCATTTGTGCACGAAAACATCCTAACTTTATTTTATTTATGTCGCTCCGGAGACACCGCGTGTGTCCACATCTTGAAGGATGTATAATGCAAAAACTGGTCCAATAGTAGGTATATACCATTTTTCATATACCTATTTTCTTAATTCATCGCAGTTTTCGTCATCAGCTAGCGAAAAGAGATTTAATCATGGGACTGCGATTTTCTCAGACACCACGCTTCAAAAGGAACATCGAAAAACTTATTACCATCACGTAGGAATAGGTGTTGGAACAAAGAACTCTGTGGAAACTTCTCCATATTTCTAAAGTTAACTGAAAGTGCATTATAACTTCTACCTGCGCGTCTGAAGTGAGGGCTTAAATTGAGACAAGCCTGAAAGCTTTTCAATCTCTTTAAACTCGTCTATAAATATTTAAGAAAACAAATGAAAACAAATGAATCACCGCACGAGAGGACGAAGAAAAGGTTCGAAGACCTCTATTTATTTACATTAAATCAGGTCTAAGTAAAAAACCTTGTCTGAAACTCCTATGAATAAATTCTCGTTTACATTAATAGAATCTATTCGTAAATATGAATATTTAAAAGTGTATTGCAAACAATTCAACGCGAGGTCTCTTCTGAAAAATAAATATCGTAATATTTACAACTTACGCTTTACAAGAATACTAAAGCATAAGTATTTCTCGAAATGTTCTCAATGAAATACCCTGTTGTTGTTATTTCCATTACTCACGATGTATTTAGTAACACCTTTTGACAGACTTCGAGTACCATTATCAAGTACCTACTCAATTTAATAGATTTACGAACCCTTTCTTTAGAATGCTAAGTATTGTATATTCGGATTTCAATCGTTCTTTCGGCATCCAGTACACATTTGAGTTTAGACTGGACTGAACCCCGTATAACTAACCGTATGTTGAGGGTCGGCAAGTGTCATGCTAGAACTAATGTCTAGTTTAATGATCTATGTAGTTAGATATTATACATATAGCCTACAGGTTAAGCTCGAATTGAACTAGAGGGGATCTATTGAACGAAATGTATGGAAAGGGAATGGCTTTCGTATTTATCGCTTGTGCTCGTTCTGCGCGTGAAAGCAAGCGCTAGTGACTAACTCAAAAACGATTACAATTCAATACATTCAGTGGAATAGATCCCCAGATATAATTCCATTACGACGGCTATCTGATTGCGTGAATTATTGAGATCGAATGCAAATCGATACTATATACTCAGTGAACGACAATGACACGCGTATTATATGCTTGATGGAATCGAAAAGTTAAAAGTTCTACTCTTTCTTCGTCAGGTTTATTTTAAGAGCCAAAGAAGTAAATTATGGAAAGCATCGGCTCGGGAAACATTATACCTGTGATCTTAAGGGGGTGAATTGGAAATTATCGCGTGCTTTGAATCGCCGTTCTGACTAGATTAAGAAACAATAAGGTCTGATTTTCAGATATGATTCTTGACCATATGATTTCTTATCTGATTTAATCGACACATGATTGCTAATTTCCTCGATAGCATAAAATTCCAAAGTTGGGTCTTTATTTTCCTTCTTTTACACAGCCTACTCAAACAATACATTATTTTACGATACAATCAAGGTAATACCATAGTATTTTATCTCATCTAAAATCTCACTTAATGAAATATAAATAAAACTTCACTAAGTTATGTATTCACTAAGTAAATTTGTCAAAAAAAGCCATTCCCGAAGAGTGTTGCATCTCATCTTCTCGTGCGCGGAATGCATAAGCGTGTCTCTGTCTAGGGGACGTGGTCGACTCGAATCAAGGCATCCCCTTAAGATGATTTTTCTTATGCCATCAGTGCGGGCGATATATTTTCTATGGGAATCCATCATTTTACCGAAAATCGTTTCATCGATTATCGTTTCCCATAACACCATTCGCAGATTTTCATCATCAGACAGGAATCATTCATCGAACTTCGTTAGATCGCTCATACATTTGCTCGAATTACCTTTTACACGAGAATCAACTCATCGAATTTTATTTGTCCATCGACATAGTCGTTCATCGAATCGCCTTAATTATAATTTTGTTTTTTTTCAGTTTTCAAATTCTTATATTTTCGTATGAGGATTATAATATATAATCGTAACAACGGTATTATTTGTAGGTTTTTTTTTATATTACGACGGTGGCAAACATGCGTACGGTCCGTCTGATGATATGCGGATACCGCAGCCTATAGACGCATGCAACTCCAAAGGAGTAACATGGGCGTTGCCGACCCTTGATATGTTTGAGGATTCGCCGTGTTGACAGCTGAAGGAAAAAAATCCCTTGCTCTCAACACAACGCATCCTCGGGAGCTCTGGTGACCTTGCTCACCTCCAGGAACACAACACTACAGAGCAAGTAGTAGTGTTATTATGGCTGTGGTCTTCTACTTTACTTCCCCAGTTGGGCTGCTCCAAATTCGAGCGGGATGACATTTTGCTGTGCCCTACCTCACCGAAGGTTAGGTTAGGGTTAGCTTGTGTCCCTTAGAGCGGAAATAAGCACCCCACGAAGCGGGGTGACGTCTACACGCTGGCTGTTAGGTTAGGTTTAGCTTAGGTTAAAATGCCAAACCAACCAACCATACCAATCAATAATACCAACTGTGAACCGTGTTTCGATAAATTAATAGTATACACAACTGACTATTCTACGAAAAGTAAATTCGATGAATCGTTACGCTACGATTTAAGACAAATTCGAAACGATTAGCGATGAGAAGTTGTATGATTAAATAAAAAACTATCAATTATGTGATTAGGAAAAACAACGTAATGCAATATGTAGAATAGTTTTCGGCGACATGTAAATCGACGTTATGCATTTCGATAAAACGATAGACACCCATTTTCTATAAATGAAGAACACATTTGTATTTGACAGTTCTCTCGTCTTAAACAGTTTTTATAAGTTTTCGTGTACCTATTGTTACAATCTTGGAAGCATTTATAGGTGTTGTTTAACCATAGAATAATATTTATGGTTACTAAAAAATCATACAGGGTAGTCATAGTATAGGGTTTATTAGGGCTAGATAAGGTTTGAAGTTGTACCAATAAAACGGAAATTTTGCCATGGAAGTCATACGGCTCATTTGTTTAGTCTAAAACCATGGTAACACCAGATAGCTCCAACGAAGAACCTCGATCTTAGGGCAAATATTCATCATTCATGTGCGAAGACGATGTATGGTCATTTATTTGACACATCAGATGTGAGGCCTCCGTGGTGTCAAACATATACAGTGTGGCCTGTATAACAGGAGCAATAAATAAAACGGTGGATTATTAAGCCAATCAGCAATCAGTTCCAATCCAACAAAAAACGCTAGAAAAAAAGTTTTTAATTTTACATCTTCCTCTGGCCTATAAGTGGAATTTCCAGCAAGCGTAGCGGGCGTTAAATGCCACTTTATTTATTTATTTATTTAAATCAGGCAACAAGGCCCATATTACAAATACCTTAAAGACTAACATACATATCAATATAAACTTATTAATAACTACGAAACACAAAGTTACTGCGATGTGTTGCGCAATTTCGTGGTGTCAGGTAACCGACAGCGAAAACGTCGTTAGTGAAGGTCGACAGATGGTCTGTTGGAACTCTGACCACAAAGGAATTAAAATTCACATCATGGCGAGACTCCAACCTCACGACCCTCAGAATGAATCCGGTCTTCACGCGCACATACTCCACTACTTCCTCTGCCTTCGTAGTGTAGTGCACCCGGGACACGTACAGCTGCGTCGAAGGTGTAGCAGGACGCAGCAGGTGATTTGGTCCAGTCGGTGCGGTACCGCACAGATTCCGACAAGTAGGCTTCTTCTTTTCCTCCACCTTGTCGCGTCGCGACTTCTTTTGAGTCGTATGTGGCAGATCCTTGCGAATGTCATCACACGGCTTCTGCACCCCTTTTTTCGACCGCTGCTTAGGTTTTGCAGTCATCGGTAAAGCGGCAGTATCGGCGTAAGTAAGTTGAGGGCTCAACGTACTTCGCATGACGTGCGCGTCTCCAGCAGCGAAGACGGGCGGGCGGCGAGGCGCGGGGCCGCGGCTGCTTGCTCAGCAACCGGCGACGCATCCAATTTCGCGGACTTTACACCGCCGGTGGACACATTCCGCGCACCGTGACACACGACTATGTTAGAAGTATTGGTTGACCTACATTCCGAATTAGCGTCACGTAATAACGCCGCCGCGCGACGCGACGCGTACTTTACGCCGCTAATGTAAAATTATCTCAGTATCACTTCTACTGCTAGCCGCCAATATTAAATTTCGTCAGTTTCCTCATTTTTTTCAGATAACTCTTGAGAATAATTAAAGTTAACGTCTCCATTACCGGGGTCGATCCCAGATTATTATCCTCCAAGATGTCCTTTGTTCAGGTACCGTCGTCTGTTCGCTAAGAAAAATTACACCCTTTTATACGACCCTGTTTTCCAGATAAGTGCTTTAAAAGCGGCTTTGTACAAACAATAAATAAAATTGTGCTCCTTGAGTCCTGATTTAAGGTGTTGTGATGATAAAAAACTTTCGCATCGTCTGAATAAACAATGATTTACAGACAAAGCTGCATCATCTTATGATTATAAGACTCGTGGGTTCATGAATATGGTAGGTAACATTATTGTTTATTTTGTTCAGTTGTTTTTGTTTTGTAAATGTTTTTCTTATGTGCAACGAAGTGTCATGCATACATACAAAGGTACATACATACATACATTAATAGTTTGAAGGTTTTGGCAGAGACAGCTGGAATTCACGTTTTGCAAGCCAATATTACATACTGTTACCTTTTTATCCAGAAGCTCAATTATGAGTAAACCTTGCACAAAATATGAGGATATTCGCTACTAACCAGCAGAAACTAGTCTATTAAAGTAATTTCTGGCAATCTCAAGAGTTTACCTAGATGGCATGATGTGTAAAGGTCAGCGGTTTCATATATTTTGCAGGTATGGCCGACATTCATCATCATCATCATCATATCAGCCGAAAGACGTCCACTGCTGGACATAGGCCTCCCCCAAAGAGTGCCACAATGACCCGACAAAGGCCGAATTGCCGACATCACTTGTACGTTATCTAGCGAAACAGTTTACATACGTATCCATATCCATACTAATATCCATATTATAAATGCGAAAGTGTGTCTGTCTGTCTGTCTGTTACCTCTTCACGCTTAAACCGCTGAACCGATTGCGATGAAATTTGGTATGGAGATAGTTTGAATCCCGGGGAAGGACATAGGATGAAATGGGGGGTTGAAGTTTGTATGGAGCTGCGATATAAACGATTTCCACGCGGACGGAGTCGCGGGCAGAAGCTAGTTCTCTATAAATCTGTAGTGTCTGCTAACATAAACTGCGGAAAACAAAAGGACCTAAATGTATGTATGCCTCATACCCAGTCGATCAGCGTTCGACCGGCGCTCAATTTATTTCTAACACTGCTCATTTCTGGCAGCACGCAATTGGAAAAAGCCGTCGGCAGTCTCTGCCGTCCGTATTTCCATTAGCAGGCAGACAGGCCGCACAATGGTAAGCAAGCTGTTAGGGTACGGGCATAATGAAGGCATTGTACTAGAGCAAGGGTGATAGGGGACTACAGCAGACCTGATTAGAATCCGTTTCAGACCTCTGTTCATCGTGGCATGGAGCGGGATATGTTTCCTTCTACACTAGTTGTCACGCTGTCTTCTTTTAAGCTCTTGCACCTCGCTTCGGTTGGTCATTCGCGTAGAACAATCATGTACCTTTTTGTTATAGTCACAATGGTAATGAAGGACAATAAAAGGTAGGACTTGCCTTGAAGACAATATAAATTACCCACTTTAAAGATTTTGCTTGAATATGTAACTATGGGTATATGAAACGTTCTACATATTATTTCGTAGGTTTCTGCTCTAGGTTACTACCAGGTTTTGAAAAAGTGGATAGCAAAATTGTGCAAGAATACAGTATTGAACAAGCAGGCCCCGACCACACAGCTTATCTATCAAGATGTAGTGGAAAGTCTTGTAGCTTCTATATAAAAAGCTGCACTGCGGTGATAAATCTGTGACATGGCAATTAGTTGCCGCCAATAAAATACAGTCAGTGCCAGGCGCTTCAATCGATTTTTCATTACAGCACAATACCAGGCCTTTTGGCAACAATAATCCTGTACGTGATAACAGATAGGCATCATTATTAGTATAAGTAAGTACATTCGACACAGTCATGTTATCGAAACTGCAACAGCGCCGAATCTCTCGCCGCAATAATTCAGTGTAAACCGTGTGTTGGCAAACCTACTGTGCCTCCACCGTCGCCGGGCCAGATTGACGTCATTATCTGCGACCTCTCGCCGACTCAGCTGCCATGCCGTCGCTTGCTCGCTGATATATCGCTTAGAGGACCCGATTTATTGGCTCTGCGTGCCCGATTGTAATCGCATCGACTTAAATTTCGATTAGTCAGTGCGGATATGAAAGAAATGCTGAAAAGTTATTTGCGGATTAAAGATGGCCGAAAAGGTTTGTGAGACGTGGAGGCCGCATTGCTTTAGTTTTATTACGGCCTAGTCATGATAGATAAAATGGCTAATCTGTTTTGTAACTTAAAAAACGTACTGTAGAAAATTAAAAGTCTGGTAGAAAATTTCTTAAAAGTACAGGGCCGGTATTCTATCCGCGTTATTTGGGCCAATCAACTAATAATTAACAAAATTAGTAATGTTTGAAAAGTATGGGAAAAAAAGGGTGTCTACCAACGAACGAAAAAACTATAGAATTCTAATGAGCGCCGCAAAATGACCCCACAACAAGGGTGCCATTGGCATTATGCGTGGATGGGGGCGGGGTGTCAAAACGATGCCAGGCAGCCGTTTAGTTCGAACATGCGCATACCGGGTTTTAGGCACGTGTTTGGGTAGTTCAGTTTCATTTGCTGGTGTTTACATATTGCAAAAATCATATTATTCAACAAGCGGGTCACGCGAACGAAGTTCTCTGTTAATTAAGGTTTTGCTATAAGACTTACACGAGTGTCGGTTGAAAAATGTGACCTGTAGAGAACAATCTACAACTAGACTAAGTATCATAACAAAATAATGTGACCTGTAGAGAACAATCTACAACTAGACTAAGTATCATAACAAAATAATGTGACCTGTAGAGAACAATCTACAACTAGACTAAGTATCATAACAAAATAATGTGACCTGTAGAGAACAATCTACAACTAGACTAAGTATCATAACAAAATAACAATAATATGTTGCTACTTTGCAGCCAACGATGGACCACTTGAACCTTAGCTGTAGACAATATACCTAACAGTTGCAATTTTCAGATGCCGTTAATACGTGTAACGAAAACATAGATATACGTTCGGTTTAGATGCTCGCACAAGTAGATACTTAAAGCAATTTATGCCAGCGGTAGGTAGGTTATCGTATCGCACATGTTGAGGTGTTGGCGGCTGGTGTAAATCAAGTGTAGCCTGTGTAGCACAATTTATAGGATTGCTAGCAAATTCAATTACAGAGGCGTGGTGATTTAAGTGCTTCACATTCTGTTGATAAACCATCTGATATACATTTTTCAAACTAAGGGTATGACAGATACTTATATCTAGGCAAACCTCATCTTTCCTCACCATATTACCACCATGGTACCAGCGACGTCGGGAAAAATAGCGCAGCGTTGACGATCATCATACGATATATATGTATCAAGTGACACGAAATAAAGTTCTAAAACGTATTATGGAAATTACGAGCTCTAAATCTAAATCTTTCGTAAAAAAAACTTATTTCAAGAGCATTTAAGAATGAAATGAGGAATGTATATGAAACGAGATAGGTGAGAAAAATAACAGCCCCAAATATAACAACTCTTCAAAAATATATACCAACCTGCCTCAAATGTATCAACTCGACCCAAATGTACGAACCCGCCCCAAATAAATTAATGCCTGAATATAAAACATCCAAATACTTAGCAAAACTTTCATAATGACTTTAATCTGGATAAACTAAAAGCAAAATACTAGGCGTCGACGCAAGCAACTTGTAAAGCGTCTGTATTTACATTTTCCATTAAAACAAATGTGCCGCACAAGAATATCAGAAGATATATGGCTTTATTTAGTAACCGCGAAGTCAGCACTCGTCGCGTTGGGGCCTGAGATTTATTAGCGCGCATGTACGAGTATACTCGTAGCTACACCTAATTCGGTTAATCTATTTCAACCCGACTCACCTTCAAATGTCTTGACAAAGGTATATTCAGCCTTGCATCATTTGTTCAGACGTTCAGTTTCATTATGTTACTACTGTCCCCCTGTGGCGTGATATCCATGTAATTCTTCAGCACAGCGCATCGTCGACAGCTCGGGCGGTCTTACACCAGCGTAACAGAAGAACCCACAAAAAGCCATGGCCCATTTGGAGGGCGCTAAATAGAATGAGATCGCCAATTGGCTGCAAGGAAGACATGGCCAGGTGTGGACTACATCGAGGCCAATTAACCGAATATGCTTGCAATACAGCACCGCAAACCATGGCGCACCTGATGGCGTGCCCCACATGCCCACACTCTTGCTCGGAACACGACCTGAGAGACGCGACGGCCACAGCTGTCCACACCGCTACCCATTGGGCATCTCTTATTTGAGTATCCTCTACACGAAGATGAAGAAGACAGAAGAACGAATTTCGTGCGTGAAACCATGGCATTCTAATATCGCATTTCAATACGTCGAGTCAGATAGACGTGAACTGTAAAATAATAAAAAGCAAGTATAAAACATGCTCGGATACACCAATCAGCGTAGGTACTTGACGCCATTATATCATTACGTCGTTAGCCAATTTGTATATATCCCACTGTTGGATACAGGCGTTCCCCATAGCTGTGAGGAAGCATGGTCTGGTATTTGGTCGGTTACGATTCCATCTGACCAAATTGACAGAAGGGGACATCATTATGTTAAACTGATATCTCGGTAAGACATTCGAGTGGCGATATCTCTGTTCATGCACTGCATGCAGGCGTGCAAATTACATGATTATTGATTAAAAAAAGTAAGTATAATAAAGAATGTGAAAATACAGTAAAAAAAAACCAAGTGCGATTCGGACTCGCGCACGAAGGGTTCCGTACCATTATCTATAAAAACGGCAAAAAAATCTTTTTAGGGTTCCGTACCCAAAGGGTAAAAACGGGACCCTATTACTAAGACTTCGCTGTCCGTCCGTCTGTCTGTCACCAGGCTGTATCTCAAGAACCGCGATAGCTAGACAGTTGAAATTTTCACAGATGATGAACAGACATACTGTTGCTGCTATAACAACAAATACTAAAAACAAAATAAAATAAATATTTAAGGGGGGGCTCCCATACAGCAAACTTTTTTTTTACTGATTTTATAGATAATAGAACGGAACCCTTCGTGCGCGAGTCCGACTTGCACTTGGCCGGTTTTTTTATTACATCATTGGCTGATACAGTGCGAATGCATCAGCAGCATAGTGTCTACCTACAAGGCGCGCTCACTACTCAGCTAATTGTCACTACGATATATCGCGACATGCTTAGGAATCAGCGTTAGGTTAGGATTACACAGAGTTACGGGAAATCTTAGTTTAGGCCGTTGATAGTGAATCTGGATGTCAATAACTTCTACATCTGTCATAGCATAATTATTCATGTTTCTATGTATTCGTCACTTAATTAATTTATTTGAAATCTACACTATTATTAGATAACACTATTAACAGCATGATAGATATAGATTCACTGATTTCATTTTGAAATATATCATGTCATTTTTTTTTAATTAAATAACTTGAATTCACAAAAAGATCGTCAGAGTGTATAAGAATAACAATAATATAAATGAAAGTTAAAATCAAAATAAGTACCTACAACCACAATAAGGTGCAAAACATAATAAAGGAACAATTGAAATAATATTAAAATGGTACAAGTGTCAAAGAAGTAAAATGTGTTTAAATGTCAAATTATTAATAGGCATCCTAGATATACCTAGATTGTCAATAGTCAAAAAATATATAAACAATATTCATAATAAACGTGTAATCTGCAATCTCGTTACGGGCAATCTCTGAAACTACTCATACAAATTCAAATACTAATTTCACCAGTACATAGAGTGAACGTTCGAGATAGACATTTGAGGTTTTATTTTGTCCCGGGTCTGCGCCTGCGTATCAAGCAGCGGAATCGTGCGGGCAGCTAGAACATTTATACTTACAGTGTGACATGTAGGTACGTGAAACAGCCTTTCACTAGATTTATCAAACATTATTTGGGCGTTTTTCAAAAAAAGTGTACAAAACTTTTTTTTTTCAGTTTTCGTTATTTTTTTTGTTTCTCTTACTCAGAATCGTTGACACTATCGCTCCTCATACAAGAAAAAAAGTGTCCAAAATTTCCATTCCAGATCGTCACATTTTTGTACGGTCGAGGTCATAAATACGTTTACACTTTTGCACCTTATTGCCTTGTAATAAGGTGCAAAAGTGTAAACATATTTATGACCTCGACTGTACCTATGCAGTCTTTTTTTTATTTATATGGTCGTGACGCACTGGAAGAATAAACTTACATAGTAAAATCTGGGACACTTTTTTTCTTGTATGACCATCGATAGTGTCAGTGATTCTGAATAAGAAAAACCAAAAAAAAAACGAAATCTAAAATAAAGTTTTGTACAACTTTTTTGAAAAACGCCCATTTAACAACACAGTAACGATATAAATCCATAAAATCTGTACATATGTGTAAATTCAGTCTACGTCAGTATGTTAAGACATCATCTCCAGAGGGGTAGTCACGTAACGTTTTGAACGCGCGTTAGGTAGATCCAACTGTCATTTTTCCATATAAAAATTGACAGATCTACCTAGCATACGTACAATACGTTACGTGATCGACATGCAGGTCTATAGAACTTACCTAACAGATCTGTTACAATATAATCATATAAATCGACACTGCAAAAGGATTCGCATAAAATACATTATAAAGTAGTAATACTAGCGTAACTATGTACATCCTGACTATAAACTAACAAAACAATAACAAAACTACATATTTACAAATAAAAAACCGGCTCTAGATCCGTGCCGTGCGGCAAGGTGCCCATAGGTAAAGCCGGCTGTACACATTGGGCCAACGTTGGCCCAATGTGTACAGCCGGCATAAGGCTGCATTGCCGTGCTGGATAGCAATGCTGATCCTTGCCGGCTGTACACATTGGGCCAACGTTGGCGCGTGAGCAGGAGGCAGCTATTTACACGAAAGAGATCGAGTTATAGCCCTCTCCCTCTAAATCCAGCTATGCGTTCTGCTCACGCGCCAACGTTGGCCCAGTGTGTACAGCAGGCTTTAGGGCAGATAGCCTCCAGCCCTTTGGTCACCTCTTGCTTCCACGACACGCTTCGCAACTAATATATCCCAATACAACTGCGCGATAAAACTGTTGCCTTTACAATAATTTTAAACAGACGAAGTTGAGGCAATGCTCACACAGCATACGTTCGACGTCAAAAACATGTATACAGTTTGAGCCTTATTACAATGGAGTAAGGTGCAAAAGTGCAAATGTATTTTTGACGTAGGTATACAATGTAAGTCCTTCTCATAAATTCGGCCCGTATCGTTCGGATGTAGGAAATGACTGGACTCAAATGACGGAAACAAGTCCAGCTTATTTTGTGCCGGCTCCGGATACTCGAGATATTTCCGCAGCGAACTACACTCGAAATTTATTTACTTTCACGGATTTCGTTCTACGTCACAGTTGGTCACTGCAGAAATAAACATCTATTTCGATACTTTTGTTGCCTTTTTACAAGCTCATCATCATAATAGCCGCATCGCTGCTGAAACTTGAAGTAATAATTATTAACTATCAAACATGTATATTGAAATATAGCACTTGTGTTCTCATAATCGGCTTCAAAGTATCACGTTTCGGGCGCGGCGAGACAAGAGATCCGTAAGTAATGGAATTTCATACAAAATTGGACAAGGCCTCCAAAGGACTGCAAAGCTTCCTTTGTTTCAATATCAATGCGTGACCCAACATCGGTGCGTTCAACCATAAAAAAGTTGGAGTTTTTATTCTATTTCATTTCATCTTGAGAAAAGCACTATACATACCTCGGTGTGAAAAAGTATTGCAAGTCTCGTAACCCTATCCGGCCTCGCTACGCTCGTCCGTTTTTATCTAACAGGCCGGCAATTTTGCCGGCGTCGGTATGTAGGTACCTACTATTAAAAACAAAGTTTTAAGAAAATCGAAAATGAAGAGATGCTGATCCTTTAGTTATTAATAAATTAGAATGTATTATAACGGGGGTAATTATATTTACATGAATATTTCCACATTTCCTTTCCACTTTACCACATGAACCGAGAGCAAAAAGGATCTCAGAATCGTCATCGGCACTTCATTAGTTGCTATTTCAACGAAATCTGTGACGTACTTTTATATTTTTAAGTACCTACATTACATCATTGAGGAGTTCCTGTCATCTCTCATCTTCGTCATCTGTTACACTTCAACAAACTTGTGATTTGCGGGTGTAAATACACGAGTTATAATAGAAAATACCGTAATTAAACGTGCTTGCGTAATATATGCGGTTTTAAAATGAGAACGAAACTACTTTTGTATGGAGACTTGAGCCGAGCGTGCTGGATACTCTTAACTACGAATCCTACTATCCTACTAATATTATAAATGCGAAAGTTTAGATGTTTGGATGTTTGGATGTTTGGATGTTTAGATGTTTGGATGTTTGTTACTCAATCACGCTTGCAAAATTTCATCCAAATCGGTTAAGCCGTTTGGCTTAACCGATTTGGATGAAATTTTGCACGAAGATAGTTTATAGCCTGGATTAAAATATAGGATAGTTTTTATCCCGGGTCCGGGCAAACGAAGTCGCGGGCGGAAGCTAGTACCTACTTAATATACGTGACTTACCTCGTAATAACTAATAATATGTCAGCATACGTGGAATCTAATATGATTAATGTGAATGTGTGTGTGCCTTGAATGGACATTTCGCCACAAATTCAACTTCGTCTAAATTTCTCGGTACTCATAATCCCTTGGGTCACTTGCTGCCTACTTCACTAAGTACAAGGAATTCTACCCATCGCTTCGTTCAAATTCAGTGAGCATAGCTTCAATTTTCTTCCCTAGTGATTGTTTAGCTATATCTTTCGCAATTTCGCTGCTCCGCGGACATGCCGTGTTAGCTAAGGACGTGTATTTAGAATTCTAGAAACAGAAAAATGCATTAAATTTAATACCTGCGCGGTATTTGCGTAACTTTTCAAACGAACGTTTGCAAAAGTATATGCGATACATGAGTACACCTTCAATAATTACATTTAATAAGTCTATGCCGGCTGTACACATTGGGCCAACGTTGGCGCGTGAGCAGGAGGCAGCTATGTAAACGAAAGAGGTCGAGTTATAGCCCTCTCCCTTTAACGCATAGCCTGCCTTCTGCTCACGCGCCAACGTTGGCCCAGTGTGTACAGCAGGCTTTAACGCTTACGCCATTAGGTACACCGCTGTGGTCTAAGTTAAATTGAGAGCATTTTTCTTTTCAAAATTAAACCTCTTTACCTCTCCCTCTCTCTTTAATTCTACCAGCATAGAGTAGTGTAGTTCACAACTTGGGATCCCGGTGACAACCGATTATAATAATAACCAATATTATGTCATTGCCTTGAGTCCCCTAAAAATAATCCCAAAGAAAGACATCGACACTTTCCTTAGGTAAATCATATCCTATAAAGAGGAAGCGAGGATTATAATCATGCTGGTATCTTATGTAATAATATTTATTTATTGTCTTCTATCTTGTCGTGTAACGTAAGATGCTGATTTGGTTGCACAATCACAATTACCAGTTGAAAGCGCGGATTTAAAAGAATTTGATGATTTCAGTAAACAGCAAAAAATAGTAATGCATAATGCTCAGTTTCCATTTACCATAAAATTGTCGATGTTTAATTCAGCGCCATCTACATTTATTATTGAGAAACAGGTAGTTCGAGCCAACTTATACAAGGGAGCGCAGTTTGAAATAATCGCACCGCATACATTGTATTCGTTTATACGGGTATGTGTAGATGGCGCTGATCTTAAAATTGCATAAACGTTTTATAAATGTTTATCAAACTTAACATTTTAATAATCACTGCCAATGTTGGAGAATACTTGGCGGAGGAGAGCGATTTTTTTCCAGATGGTCGCAGTAGTGAGGTTGTTTATTCGTGTTTATATAAGTGTGATGTACTGATGTAGGTAAATAAGTAGGTACTTAACTAAATCTCTTTCGTACGCTCTCTTAACGGATTTGGTCGTCTTCGGATATGTTGTTGTTGAATTTAAAACCTGCTTGCCCTTTTCCACTGAGTGATGGTAGGTAAATGATGGAAGTAGTGCTTAACCTAGACACTTTTTTGCTTACCATCCTAGTTTGACGACTTCATTATAACCTTATTTTTATGCACACATTTATTAAAATGATAAGTTCAATGAGAGTAGGTAGGTACATCCGGATACTTTATTATAATGAAATTTTGAATAAACACTATCGAATTGATTTTGGGTAAACTTTTAGGTAGCATCATCTTAGGTGATGAAAATATTATGAAATTTATGAACCATAGGTATTGATTTGAATTTTCCGGTTTCTTGTTACTCATCGCCGCCGGATAGGTAGGTACACGAAGCCCCTTCTATCCGCACACAACCTTCATAAACCTCTGCAAACTCATTAGTAATACAACACAGACCATTAAAACTTTGCAACTCATTAAGAGTGTGGTGTTGGCGATAATACTATCGATTATGTATATCTACATTATTATAGCGGAGCCCTCATCTGAGGGAGTTTCACGATTTTATGGTAGAAACTTAAATAGCATTCTTCATTATCAATGCCGTGTTTCGTAACACAAATAATGACAGTTTCATACATTTTCCGCGCCAGCTCGCGAATCGACCTGTAGTAGGTACCTTTTTTTTAAGGTAGATAAGACGAAATATACCCACGCCGAGCTTTGGTAGGTACAGTCGACTACAAAGAGATCGATACGGACAAAGTTACAAAAATATGTATACACGACTGTATTGCCTTATTATTAAGGTCGTGTATACATATTTTTGTAACTTTGGCTGTATCGATCTCTTTGTAGTCGACTGTACCTATATGCCATTCATTACTCCTTGGAACTTGAACTCGCCTAACTACTAAATGGTACCTCACAATTAGTGCACACGATAGAAAATCAAAACGCGATTCGCCTTTATAAATGATTTCCTGTGCTACTTTCAACAATAGCACAGAATAAATAATAGTATAGTACGGGCAATAGTAATAAACCTACTGCAAATATGCCAAGGTATATTCTCATGCTTTAACCCGACTCCCTTCACTGCCTCATATCATACGACACCCGTGGGAATATGATAACACGAGGTATAGTGTACAGTCACCAGCATTAATTTCTGCCACAACCACAGAATAAGTAATAGTAATACTACCTACGTAGAAAAGGTTATCTGTTACAAATTCCCAGATTAAGTAGGTAAGGTACGCCAAACGTGCCTTAATGAAGCCATCTCTTACCTATGTAAAAATAGACTTCAAGTGTTTGCTTAGCGATTAATTTGATAGGCTTCGTTAATGAATAGGTACCTATATAAACGAATAATACATTATATTAGCTGTTAAAATCTTTTTAAGTATGTTACGAATATAGAAACGTTCCGCCGTAAGTAGTAATTTACCTAGCTACCCTGGGTATATAAGATACACATAGGCATCGAGTAGGCAATACCAACAGTACAGAATCACACATTTCCTTACCTTTCGGTATCTTTCGCCGACAGCCCCGACGGCAGTGAGAAAAACGAATGTTCCGAATTATTTTGTCGTTATTCTTACAACCCGCTGCGATACAGTATATTTTACTTCTTTTGGTTTAGGTACGGCGAACGACGATGCAAAGCGTGAACGAGTGTTTTCCGTAGGAGCGCGCGGCAACCATAATAGACCGTCTGAGACGGCCGGCCAGCATTTACTGGTAGCCGCGCGACGAAATTACAGAGTGAACCACCCCTGCCACAACAAAGCGCGCATGCATCTTAGGTACATACTTGAGATTATTTGAGTTGGCCGAATTGCATCAAAGTAGCCCATTCAAAGCAACTCTATCGTCCAAGGTAGAAGATTCCAATTTCAATGGCAGTTAAAAAAAAAGTCGATCACTTTAAATAATCTCAACCATTACCTATATCTGCTCATAAAAGTGCTGGCAAAAGATAGTTTAAGTTATCCCAAGTGGACTGATGACCCAGTACAGGTCGCGAGAGTCCACCGGATGTGGGTGCCCTCAATTATTGGATAAAAATATGCTACTATTTGACTCAAAAGAGATGGGCAAACATCCATAGAGCCTTGGGCCCAAGCGTTACACCAATGATTTTTAGGTCGTTTTGTAGATCATAAGATATTTTCAGTATTAAAATTAAAGACCTGGCTCATGGAGGACCTGAGATATGGACGGTTCTCCATATAAAACCAAAGTAAGTACATAGGTACTAGATAAACAACAACTTGATAAATACACGCATAAGTTATATATTTAGCGAAGCCTAAAATGATCATAATTTTGATGTCGAGCATGTGCTACATGAGATGATAACCTTAATAAAAATCCAAAGGGCTGCATATAATTATTATGGTTCAGTATGCAAATTGCATGGGTATGTAAAACAATGGATAGCGTAGGAAGGAGTTGGAGCGATATGTAGATCATAGGATCTAACTGTTTCATCTTCCAAAAGATATCCTATGCCTATATTATTATTACGGTATCAATGCCACAGTTTATACAGTGTTAGTCCATCTTGCCAAAGTTCGATTGAGAGCAATTTCAGAGTCCAGGCACACCTCGGACACTGGCGATCAAATGTATGAAACAAATGCGTTCCTACGCACACAGCCTAAGCTCGTGTAGGTGAACGCGTACCATGCTTGTGTGAGTGCGATTACGATTAGACATGCTAGGGTCTCCGCCATTTTAGTGCGTTCGCGAATTCGGGAACGCAATCGGCAATATGAGGTGACCTTGTAATAGCGGCGTCGAATTATTTTGTGTGCTTGTAATTAATTATAAACAAAAACCGGCAAGTGTAGGGTTCCGTAGTTTTTCGTCCAGAAATTATTTTGTAATATTTTCAAAAAATATTCAACCTATGAAGTTCAAAATAATTTTCCTAGAAAGTTTTTATAAAGTTCTACTTTTGAGATTTTTTTTCATATTTTTAAAACTTATGGTTCAAAAGTTAGACGGGACGGGACGGGACGGGACGATTTTTTTTTACTTCTGGAGCGATTATCTCCGAAAATATTAACATTATCAAAAAATTATTTTAGCAAACCCCTATTCATTTTTAAATACCTATCCAACAATATATCACACGTTAGGGTTGAAATGAAAAAAAAAAACACCCCACGTTACGTATAGTGGAGGTACACTAATAAAAAAAAAACACTTTTTATTTTACCACTTTGTCGGCGTGATTGATTTGTGAAAATTGATACATATTAGTACCAATTTTCAGCTTTCTAGTTTTAACGGTTACTGAGATTATCCGCGGACGGACGGACAGACAAAGCGAAACTATAAGGGTTCCTAGTCGACTACGGAACCCTGAAAACGTCTTTAACTCTATTTTCTGAGATTATTATTGACCGAAGCGTTAGCGAAGGTCTATGTTTTGACTCGAGCAATTTGCTTTTGTATGTCCGGATGTTCTCCTCTTCAGGTCGCAATTCTTAACCGATTCTCATGAAATTTTGTGACCAGATTCTATGATTAAGTAAATAGATTTTTTTTTGTCGATCCAGTTTTAGAATATTCTTTCGCACAAGGTTATAGCATAAGCATGCGCAGAAACCGCCGCGCGCTGCGCCGCCCGCGTTCAATCAAATTCGATAACCTCAATGACTCAAAACTCATTGCGCGAATTAGGAAGAAATAAGAATCATATATGCTGTAAGGTGGGTATCTAAGCTCGATTTATACAATATTTTCCTATTTTGAATCAGTATAAACGAAGTAGGTAGGTAACAAAATTTTTGTAAGGAAATTCAGGCCACCAAAATATTACGTAAATTGAAAACATGATTTTTTGTTCATATAGATATTGGGTTTGTTTTCAGTGTGATCTGATAGGTTTAGGTGTAAATCCGATAAATATAAATAAATAAATAAATATTAGTGGACAATCTTACACAAATCGACCTAGTCCCATAGTAAGCTCAATAAGGCTTGTGTTACGAGGGCTGCCTTTTAAGTTGTGTCGTTTGGAAAAACTAAAGACAATTTAAGTGTTAAATGGTATTTATTGTTTTTCAAAGTAATCACCGTGATATGTAATACACTTTTTCATTCGATCGAACCAGTTTTCGAAACACTTATTCCAGTCCGAAGTCGGAGTCTCCAAAATGGCCGTTTTGTATGCCTCAACCGCTTCTTCAGGCGTCTGGTACCGTTGACCACGAAGTCGTTGCTTGATTTTTGGAAAAGTAAAAAAATCGTTAGGGCTTAAGTCTGGACTGTACGGCGGGTGTTCCAGAATTTCGACGTTTTGCTCTTTTAAAAACGCAATAGTTTGCCGGGCGGTGTGCGAGCTCGCATTATCGTGGTGCAGTCTTATACGACGTCTTGGGTTATTTTTTCGAAACTCGCCGATGACTTCTGGTAAACAGACAGTGGTATACCAGTCAGCATTAACCGTTTTACGATCCTCGAGCACGATGGTGGCAACGTGGCCACTTTTCGCCACAAACGTGGCGACCATTTTTTTCGAAGTGCTCCGTGAGCGTATTACTTTGGTCGATTTTGGCTCATCTTGGAACACCCAAACAGTCGACTGCTGTTTAGAATCGGGATCGTAGGCATATATCCAAGATTCGTCACCACTGATAATGTCGTAAACATGTTTCGAGTTTCCTCGGTTGAATTGCCGCAGAGTTTTGCGACACCATCGAACGCGAGCCGTTTTTTGGTCTTCACTGAGTAAATGTGGTATCCAGCGTGAGATCAACTTTTTTACGCCTAAGTGATCATTCAAAATACTGTGAACACTGGTCCCTGAAATACTTAAGGAAGCTTCTATCTCACGGTATGTCGCATGGCGATCTTCGATGATCAGTTGCCGTACAGCATCAATGTTCTCCTGGGTTACGGCTGTTTTTGGTCGACCTTCACGATGTCTATCACCAAGACTAGAGCAACCACGTTGAAATTCTAAATACCAGCGTTCCACAGTCCGAAGGCATGGTGCTTTATCATTGAAAACCGTAGTCAACTCTTCGAAGCACTGAAGTCGCGTTAAGCCCCTTTTGAAGTTGTAAAAAATTATCGCACGTAAATTTTCCTTCGAAATTTCCATTTTCACAACTGACTTGTCAACTTTGAATGAACGCTGTACTAAAACGGTTGGGCCGATTTCGAGTCATTCTTTTGTTTTCGAATTCTAAATTCAAATATTTTAACGTGACACTAGTTCTTTTTTATGCAATCACGGGAGGTTTGCAAACGACAGAACTTAAAAGGCAGCCCTCGTATAGGTTAGTACCCATACGACGACGATATATTTAATACATAGAAATACTTAAATACATAGAAAACATCCATGACTCAGAAACAAATATTCATGCTCATCACACATTTGCCCTTACCGGGATTCGAACCCAGGACCTTCAGCTTCGTAGGCAGCGTCACTACCCACTAGACTAACCGGTCGTCAAGCCGACTAACCGATAGGGTAAAATAAATACTAAACATAAGTACTTACCTATTGTAAGTTGGTTTTCCACTATAACTAGTTTTGTCGTTTATAGAGCTTAAACAACCGGGCACAGCACAACACACGCCCATTACAAAAGGAATTGTAAATAATTGTTTGATATTTAAATATTTTACGTGGCCTCCGCTCTGCGCACCACGTCGTCGCGTCCTTGCCAGTCGGTAACTGTGAGGTAACTGAGAGCGGGTGGGCGGCACTTTCAACGGGAGGCAGGGAGTGGCCATACTGTACGGTAGTACTCTTTATTATACTGTGGTCCAGGTAACAAGCCGTGTTTAATCGTGAAGGCAGGTATTCTATGTCCGTTGTGCAAATGCAGGTTAGTAAATAGTAGCAGAATTCGTCAGGTTCTTTGATTGGTAGCGAGGGTCGATAAAATACAGTTGCAAAACACAAATAACCACAAAGTCGAAAACACGACACGAAACGAATGCCACATTGATATTTAAGTGCCATCCATTTTTTGAGTAAATTTTCTACTATGACATATTTAGGTAACAGAAATCAACAATATTAATCATTATTTTTTACAATCCCACGAGAAAAAAATCTAATAGTCCTCAAAAAGTAGTGGAAAAATACATCATTAATTGTTGTTTTAATTTGATTCATTTTGCCTGCTTATCTCCTTTCAGTTTATTAAGAAGGCAAAGTTAAAATGCATAATTATGCAATGTTGCAGCATTTGAAGGAACGATTTTCATTGTTATTGACAAAGTAGTCATTTCAAGTTAATGAATGGATCACAATGTATGATTAATATGAAATAAAATAATCCATACTTAATATTATAAATGCGAAAGTGTGTCTGTCTGTCTGTCTGTCTGTCTGTCTGTCTGTTACCTCTTCACGCTTAAACCGCTGAACCGATTGCGATGAAATTTGGTATCGAGATAGTTTGAGTCCCGGGGAAGGACATAGGATAGTTTTTATCCCCGAAATCATCCCCTAAGGGGGTGAAATGGGGGGGTGAAATTTTGTATGGAGCTGCGCGATATAAACGAGTTCCACGCGGACGGAGTCGCGGGCAGAAGCTAGTATGAATATATATGTAGGTAGCAGTGGCAGCGCGTGATGAAATTTTCGATGGGCAACCCGGAACAAAAATGTTATGAAAGAATTTAGAATATATAACTACAGGCTTGCCTATAAAATAAATTATTTGCAAGCAGATTGTGAATACAGGACTGGTAGGCACACTTGAGTAAGGTCACCTGTCCAACATTGAAACTTTGGTGCACCGTGAAACACGTCAATATATCTCCAAAACCCGATGTTGCTGGATAGTCCTGTATAGCTCATTATGACGTACTGAGGAAACCCTCTTCCACGCTCTGTTTGTGGACGCGACGCGTGGAAGAAATAAACACCACAAAAACTTTTCTACATTTTCCACAAAAAAGTAAAATATATTAAGTAAGTAGGTAAGTAAGTAAGTAAGTGATTTAAGACACATTATAGAATTTGATTTATTGTCTCATTGCCTTCTGTAAATCTCAAGGCGTCTATGGAGCTGTATGTTGATATAAATGGGTCACTTATTTGTGCAATTTTTCATTGATAATCAAAAAAAACCCTAGTTTCTTCACAATGAAACAGCATACAGTGAAAGAGTGTGTGTGCAACAATGACACAGCGATGTAGAAAATTTTATTAAATTAATTGATATATAAGGATCCAATAATAATAATTATGTAAAACTTGATTAATGCAAACAAACGTTGAGAATTAAAACACTTTTTCACTGTTGATAACCCCCGTTTCATTGTATAAATTCAGGTTTTTCATTGAATACACGTATATGGACGCATTGAAATTAGGCTCGTAAAACACACTTTCCCGAAATGTGCACTTTCTGTAAAGGTGCATTTATTTGGAATGATCATTTTCCCGGAAAGTACACTGTCTCTAAAAGTGCACTTCCCTATATGTACACTTTGTCAATAGGTGCACTTTCCCAGAAAGTACACTTTCGCAGAAGGTATGTTTTCCCGGAAAGTACACTATTGGGGTAGGGGTGTCTCTGTTTATAGTACTAAGGGTTTCTATGAAATAGTGCAAATGCAAACAGACGGACAGACGGACGGACGGACAGATAGACAGACGAACGGACAGAAAGACCGAAACTATAAGCGTAAATGTGTACCTTTTGAGAAAGTGCCCTGAATGGGAAAGTGTACATTTTGGGAAAGCGTGCGTTTTGGAAAAGTGCACTGTTTGAAAAAGTGCACATTTCGGGAAAGTTTCCAAATTGGGAAAGTGTACATTTTGGGAGTGTACAGTCAGCGTCATATATTTAGTAGCAGCCAAGGCAGCCAAATATTTCGTTACACGTCTTTATTACTGTAAGAATAAGGGTGTGTTACGAAATATTTGGCTACTCTGGCTGCTACTAACTATATGACGCTGACTGTACATTTTGCGGAAAGTGCACCTTTGCAGAAAGTGCACATTTCGGGAAAGTGTGTTTTACGAGCCTAACCCAAACAAAGCTCATTTTTATAATAAATGATTTTTGTTAAGTAACTGTTACAGTAAAGTATTTTTTTGAATATGCCGTGATTACTAATTAAATTATCTATCTCGGCGCAAAACATCAGAATCTTAACTTTAAAAACGTCGGAGCTAGGTAGGATGCTTTGAAATTTTGGTGTTTCATTAATGGACAAGTTACCCTACTCTACGCCTTTTATCATCGCCTTCCAAACCTTACCGAGTTTCCTTTGTTCTCAGCTACCTGCAAAGATATTCTATATGCGTCTTACACAGGTAACCCAGCAAATGTGTTAGGAAATTGTGTTCCCACCCAAGGTAAGCTCATTATTGTGTGATCGCGAGTAAAACATGTAGCGTGTCGTCTCGGTTTGCGTCTCTGTACAACATTGAGTGAAACCATAGAACCTCTCAAAATTTGAGCTCACCGATAAACATACTTATACGCACACTCAATTAAATGTAACGTTTTAAGCATAGATAATTAAAAAATATTAAATGCATTCTTAGCCACTATTATGATTGATTTCGTAGTTTATTTATCTCTCATAACTTCCTGTCACTGCAAACGCAGTTCTGAGTAGACTCTGAATCTGATGTCCTTGAATAGACAAGTCAATACTCAACAGCAAATGCTTACCTAAGTATTGGGGATGAAACAACCCTTGTAGTAGTGTGCCCTTACCGGGATTTGAACCAAGACCTTTTGCTTGGTAGGCAGCATCACTTCCAACTAGGCTAAAGCGGTCGTCAATGACCCCGTTTGTTCCCGATTCGTCATATTCCTGATTGGTCATATTCCTTATCCGACACTTTCCTAACTGGTCATATTTCTAACCCGTCATATTCCTGATTCGTCACATTCCTCACTCGTCATTATACAGTCAAATGAAATCGGATTCCCGATTCTAAGGCAGGTCCGTGTTGGTACGACGAGCGAAGCGAGGAGGAGTGTTAGGTGTACTGCGACCCTACGCCTGCGAGCCGAGCGAGTGAAGCGAGCGTGCCGCGGTAGCGGCCGGCGAAACGCCAGAACCGATTTAATAATGACAATGACATTAGCTTCACGATGGACAAGTAACACTCATCTATTAACAATTTAAAGAGCTTCTTATCTTATAATTTACTACAGAGGATTTCTATGATAAGTTTGTGCAGGCTGCACATGGTATGACGAGTGAGGAATATGACGAATCAGGAACAAATCAATGACCCTTATGTTACTTTGATACTGACCACTGAGTAAAACAACTGATTATTTAACAGATTTTTATTTACAAATGATGTACCTACTTAATATTGATCTTTTAGAGTTTAAACCACAAATCAGATAAATTCTCTCAGTTATTAAAAAAGGAACAATCGAACAACAATAACTGCAATTTCGAGTTGATTGCCACGGCGCAGACTAAAAAATATATCACGTGTCGATGCCTATGAGTAGCCCCTATAAGTTGATTAAAGAATCGTAACCGCGTTTCAGTTATTTTCGTACGGAATAATAATCGAATTGGTGCCTGTGCTAAAGTGAGAAAAGGTTTTTCCTTATTTCTTTTATTGATTAACAATCATCCAACCATTTTTATTTTATTTACATTTCTGTTTGTCACAGCGGTACAAAAAGTTTTTTAAGTGTTATGAATAAGTTGGAAAGTCTTTATGACATTAACATGAGATTGAATATAATATACAACGACGGTGGCAAACAAGCGTACGGACCGCCTGATGGTAAGCGGACACCGCAGCCTATAGACGCATGCAACTCCAAAGGAGTAACATGGCCGTTGCCAACCCTTGATATATTTGAGGGTTCGCTGTGTTGAGAGCTGAAGGAACGAATTCCCTCCTCTCATTCTCTCAATTGCCTCGGGAGCTCTGGCGAGTAGATTGTAGACGCATATAAAAATATCTTGCTATCATTCTGAATCGAAATCGTTACTGAACATAATAGATATGTAATTTTTCGGTCTATTCTCACTAGTTCTATTATGGGTGAATTGCAAAAAAATTGTACATTCCAAAATTGGAAATGTCCTCCTACTTCAAAATTCTATAAAAAAATATGTATTGAAGTAACATGTATTCCATTCCAGATGTGTGTTCATTGTTTAATAGGATTTTTACAGTTTTATATTATAACTTTGATAAAAAATTATAAAAAAAATGCATTAATGAAAAAAATGAATTTTTGCTCCCATACAAATTTTATCTGTCTTTTCAAATCAAATCAAATTAAATTTATTACCAAAATCACAAAAAAGAAAAATATATATTACACAAAACAAGAGCTAGATTTAAGTGTTAGGTAATGGGTACCAATCTCAGCGTAGGTATGCTAGGCATGTAGCCCAGCGCTGGTTTTCAGGTTGGTCCCTATGACGGGGTCGATCGCAACCCCTCGAGCATACAGACTTAAAATATTAAAAAACAGAAAAGGAACAATAAAAAAAAAAAAACATATAAAAGTAAGCGCTAAAACCTCGTCAGTAAGGTGGTGTTGTTGTGGAATATTACATGTGTTTGTGTTTATGTTTATCTATTTATTTAATGGTGTGTAGTAGTAGTATGGTGTGTGTCGGAGAGTACTTATGTAAATATGTTGTGTTAAAGAAGTAACTAAAAATAAATAAATATAGGTAAAAATAAAATTAAATATACAAGTATATATTTTTATATATTTTTGTTTCAGTGAGTTTCATTTTTGCCGCTGCATTTGAAGTAAAAGTATTTTCAGTTCTCTTTTAAATTTTAGGAAATGCATCGGTTTCTTTAGTGGCGGCGGTAAACCGTTCCAGATTTTTGACGCGGCAAGTTTAAAACTCCCTCTGAAAGATGCTGACTTGGGCTGAGGAACTATGAGATAAAATTTCCTGTGACTTCTCAGCGGTCTATTGCTTGTACGAGTATCTTTGATCCACTTTAGTTCATCAAATAAATAACGCGGTGTTTGAAATTCAATCACCTTCCGCACAGTGCCAGCTAGGTGAAGGTGTCTTCGGTTCTCCATATTCAAAATTCCTTTGCTGTTCAGGTAGCGCGTGATGTGGGCTCGTTTCGGTATGTCATAGCAGAAACGGGTACAAGCATTTTGCACACGTTGGATTGATTTTTTTGCCTTTTGTAGGAGGACCGTATACGATATCATAGTAGTTCAGTTGTGATAAAACCAAGGATTCAGTGAGGATTTCTCTTTCAGTTACGTACTTCCTGATATTGTACAGTGATTTTAGTCTGAAGAAGGCATTCCTGATCTTGATATTGACATGCTCTACGTATCGGATTTCCCCGTCTAAAGTCAGACCAAGATTTTTTACCTTATCTACACGTTTAACTGACTCAGATCCTATACATACCCTGGGATCCTGTCTGAGAATATCCCTGCGCTGCATTTTATTTCCCATAACAACATACTGGGATTTGGATGGGTTTAAAACCAGGTTATTCTTAACCGACCATTCCCGAACTGTAGCGAGGTCATCATTTATTTTCCTTAAGGCTACGTTAATTTCTTGTGGTACAAAAGAATGATAGAGTTGCGTGTCATCGGCGTATAGATGCACATCACAATACTTCAAGTTTTTGACCAGGTCTCGTTTGTGTAACACACAGTAATCAAAAAATCATAACTTTGATTTAAACAGCTCTGGCCAAGAAATGTGCTTGTGGTCTGCTTAACACCATGTGAAACTACAAGGACATGGTTTTTCAGGTCTCTAGAACAAATATTTTATATCAACATCTTATATCAAAGTTCGGGGAAAGATTTCGTTCCTTTGTGTTACATCAGCTGTGTAACGCCACTGCGCTTTATTGCAGATAAGAGTGCAACCGTAACATTTATATGTAGGGCAACAATTAAGCTACAACCAACAGAAGCGCATGTGTCGATAGCCATATTCGTTTTTATGTTGTGAAATTACCAAATTTGTGTAACATTTTTGTGAATATTGCTTTGTGTTACGTTCATTTTTTTTGCAATCCACCCTTATCTGTTATACTGATGGTACTAGTTGGAATTTTATGTAACTATTGGTAAGGAAAAATCTAACTACTTAGTTCCGTCAAAAGAGCAGCTAATAGAATAAGTGGGAATAGACCTCAATACAATAACAGTTAATTTGGATACTTTTATGGAGAGAAGTGGTTTTGACATTATTAATGTAATCATGATCTATGTACCCATTAACGTGAGGGGCTTGTTTGTGTGATGTTTTTGCTTCCCGCACTGCGCAACTACCGCTGGAACGACTCAGTTAAAGCGTATCTTCTTCTTCTTAATCGCTTCATTCTTGACAGAGAGGTCGTGATCGTCATGTCGGTTTATTGGCAAGCTTGACAATCTGTCGCCATTTGCCTCTCAAGGCCGCCTTCCTTGTGCACATATGTAGGGTTGCTTCTACCGCGGCCCTGATTTGGTCAGTCCATCTCATAGACGATCTGGAACGCGCTTTTGTGCCCTCAATGCTGCCCTGCACTACAAGCTGCTCGACAGAGTCAGCGTCTCGCCGTGATACGTGGCCGAAGAAAGTCACATTGCGGGACTGGACAGTGGAGGAAAGGCGCTGCCTGATGTTCAACTCCTCCAATATGGATTTGTTGGTCTGAAATTCTTTCCGGATTTCCAATGTGTCGATCTTCTTCTCGCTCTCCCTCAAGGTTAACGTCTCCGCAGCATAAAGAAAGTTTGAAAAAAACCAGAGCTCTGACGAGCCGGGTCTTTTTGGCTTTGGTGATGGTTCGATCCCTACAAACCTTTTGCATCTTCTCCATCGCAGATCCAGTTATCACCATACGGCGCTTGATCTCATCAACACTCCTTCCATAAATATGCCTATACTTATACAATACTAGCTACCCGGTGGAGCCACGCTCATTACAGAAAATCCACGTGAAGCTGCGGGTAAGTGACAGGTTAGGGCGACCGTCACTGGCCAACACCGTTCGATAGAACGAGAAGAAGCTCTTATCTTGTCACTTATCACGTGATAAGGCCGACCATGATACGGGGTCTGAAGACTCACTTTTTATAAAACTTCAACCTCACAGACTTTTCCTCTTTATAATATATAGATTGATTATCTACAGTCAGCTACACCTAAATACTACTATAATTATACAATCGTGTTCAAATATTTTGCCTCTCGTTCTGAACATATATTAATTGCGTACATACATACATATATTTTATTTGTCTTGTTCATGGCAAAATAGAAGATAACCAAGGCAGTTTTCCCGTATTCTTGAAACTGTGCCAATCGTACAGAAATCTGCCTATGACTAGGAACAAAAGAGTAGCTAGAGTGACGTTTACTATGTTGATGGTGCTTATGGGCATCTCCGGCCCACTGCGGCAGACTCTCCCCAAAGGCAATGTGCTGATCTGAAAGAGAAACTCCTGTTTAAAAAATGAACTCTAAGAAAATTAGTTATCATCAAGAGTATTTTTTTTGGTATAGTTGATTTGATTATTTATTGTGGCCGACTTATAAAACTGGCATTGGAATTGGAATCTTCTACCTTGGTAGAGTTGCTTTTTAACCTCCGTCGCAAAGAGAGGGGTGTTTATCTGTGTATCTGTCTGTGGTATCGTAGCTCCCAAACGGATAGACTGATTTGAATGCAGTTTTTTTTGTGCCATAGATAATTTTATCCTGAGTGTTTTCAGCTATGTTTCATGAAAAATTGTTCAGCCGTTTTTGAGATATTAGACTTTGAAATGAAAATGTCGGGGGTTTTTCAACTTTTCTAAGTTGTTATTAATGGAATACTTTGCAGTAATTCGGCCAAGTCGAATAATCTCAAGTACGGTAAGCTACGCTAAGTAGGTATACAAGCTTTTATATCCGCCAGTACACTATACACGATCATAAATTACTCGTTGAGAGTGTTCCAATGAGCCCAAAGACGGTGGGGTTATCTTGTGTAGTTTAAAAGTTGCTATGGCCATATTGCTAAATGTTGCTATCTCCATCGTCAGATCAGCTCATTGGTATCATATTATTGAGTTGTCACCAAATTTACATAAGTGTGCCAAATTTTAGCTCAATCGGATATCGACAAGTTGTGCCAAAATTTGTGTGCAACATACTTTCATACGACCTTGTTTGGTGTATACAATTGTTTTACAAATGGGTCAATCAACATTTCTCGTTGATAAAACTACAGAGTTTTTTAGAAAAATTGTTAAAACTACGGACTTCTAAAGTGCCTAGAAGATGGTCCATGCAAAAAAGGGGTCGAACTTGAAAAGACAACGCCACATTTAGTGATTTTTATAACCCATAAAATGCAGTTTTAAAAAGTGACTTTAAAACTGGATTTTATGTGAACTTTGGAAACTAGTGACAGAAAATAGTTGATCCACCCAAATAGATATATGAACTTCTAATACGTGTAAAAGTCATACACAGCGTTGTAGCTGCACTGTTGGACAAGCGATCAAACTAGGCGTTGTCGTGTAGTCTCAAATACATACAATCGAATACATAGCAACAAGTACATCTAAAGGTATATAATTTGTTCATTGCTAGTGATCGGTAACGTATCCTTTCAATTATTTTTTTCCCGAACATTATGTACTACTCCGAAAACGGTTCTCCGATGTTTGAAATACTACTGATTAATTTTACCACAATTTATTTTGCCAGAAATTCTAGTCCGTCTTACACTTCGCTTTCTTTCTTTCACAACCCATTCGTGAACTATATTTTCATAAATTCTATGTTACTAAAGCTTGAAATAACGTTTTCCATATTTTTTTTATACGTATACATCTGAAGTCTAATTACAGGTAGTTTCGTTCGTTATCTTGTGTCCCTCAGAGGCCTCAGAGCGAAAGTTTGTAGCTCCGTCTACTCGCTGGCGATTCAAAATTATTCAATATGTGATAAAACAAAAATAATCTCGCTGAGCATTACGAGAGTACCTAAATAAACAAAGGTCAGTTGTTTTCCCCAGGTTGGTTCGTTCGTTACCTTGTGTCACTATTTGATGTCATGTTACACAAGTATGTAATATGTATGTATTTGTATGCAAACAAACAACACGTCTCTCGTTGCGGGTTGTCATCGCGAATTGACCGTATTTTTTTCTAAATCTCGTAGTATTTGTTATTTCGAAAACATCTGATCCACAAAACTTGAATATTTTGACATTTCGAATCGACGAATACCGTAGCAACAGAAGTAAACTATTTCACCTGCAAATTAGCGCGTGAGAACTTACTGTGTGTCGGCCGAACGGGTAAGCGCCGCATCGCCACTACGGCATCGGTCCCCCCCCCCCCCGCCCCCAAGCCATCGTCCCGAATCTCTCACCATTTACGGTCACGGGACACCTGTCGCGAGTTTAACCATTTTCCGCATCCCAAAAAGCGCACAGCGTCGCTAAAGAAGTTTTAACTTCAATTATTACTTTTATTTCCCTTTTTTACTCAGGCTACTCAAACAATACATTATTATACGACACATTCAAGTTAATACTATAGTTTTTTATCTCATCTAAAGTCTCACTTAATGAAATATAAATAAAACTTCATTAAGTTAGGTATTTATCGAAATTTGTCCAAAAAAGCCATTCCCGAAGAGTGCTACATCTCTTTTTCTCGTGCGTGGAAGTTATGGGTGTCTGTCAAGGGGGGGTGGTCGACTCGAATCAAGGCATCCCCTTAAACCGATACCGTAGTGGGTATATTCTCTTTGACCGATACTTCGTGTACGCCGGCCGCGAGTACATACAGCGCGTCCGGCTGGAAAAACATAGAAAAGAAGAAACTTGCGCCCCCGACCACACGACGGAGCCCTGACAGCGACGTCAAACCGAATGATTTTTTGTTTGTTGATAATTTGTGTTTACATTTATAATTATTCAGTTAGGTACACCGAATAATTATATTACGATTACCAATGCGCATGCCGACAGCCAGCGAAGCAGCTAGCCGTGGCTTTGGATTTTCAATGCCCTTATTGTCCGGCCCCAAAACTATTAAGCCTGCATCACACTGGCGCGGCCTGGCCACGGCGGCCAATAGTAGAATTGTCATTAGCTGTCACATTTACTATTGTCCGCCACCGCAAGCCGCGCCAGTGTGTTGCAGGCCTTAAATGGACGCCGAGGCTTTCACATTCATCTAGGCAGTGGTGGATTTACAAATTTTCAAGGTATAGGCTGTATAGATTTTGCCGCCCACCCTTGCCTCTACAATTGTCATGTCCTAAATTATTTTTACAATGCCACAATTTCGTTGAAATTGCACGTACAATTTCATTCTTTTCACTCATACAAAGTGTGGGCAAAGGGCGCAGAGGCCGATACTGGTTGAGGGGCGGCGAACTAGCTGTTTACTCTAGAATATGGAAGTTTGGTACTCTCGTAATGTGCAACGGCAAGTGAGAGAGGAAAGGAAAGAAAGTCACCGGCAAAATTTGTTTCAGACTTCTATCTGTAAGACGTTAGAAAACCGTCATAGAAAAATCTTTTTGAATTCTATGGCGTAAAAAAAAAATCGGTGCCAAATTTGCCGCCCCCTAAATCTGCCGCCCTAGGCTCGAGCCTACTCAGCCTGCTGGTAAATCCGCCACTGCATCTAGGCAAGGCATAAACTCACATCTGGACGAAACATCGTTTCTCACTCCTCATCAGCACCGGCAGACAAAAAAAATAAGCTCTCTAAAAAAAAAACTAAGTATTAAACGCATCCCAAGAGGCGCCAGGATCTCCGTCGCAACCTATCTTACAAAGGCAATAGATAACTGCATTTCTGATAATTCTATCTCCAGCTGGGAATAACTTCTATCTTTCGCTGATAAACATCCTTAACGTCGATGAAACCGACACTAATAAATCGTTAACCTCAAAAATCATACAACTCAAAATATCTTCTCAAACCCGAAAATGTTGCCTTGACGGTTTGACACCCCAACACTTAAAAGATCTGACCACAGGCATGCCTGAAGGCCAGAACGTTAGTCCGGTGTCAAGCATTACCCGTCTGGCCAATCTAATGCTTCCGCAAGCCTTAGATTGGCCAGACGACAGAAGAATTTACTTTGCCCGCAATGCCAAAGTAAATTCTTCTGTCGTACCCACTCTTTAAGGTGCTCATCGATGTGTTTTAAAAAAAGACGGCGGAATTCGTCCATGGCCGTGGGCGTCTACATTTCGCCATCTTTTCTCAAAAATTTGTTGTAAGTAAACATAAAATCGCGGACTTAGAAACCAAATTTCTGCCAACTCAACTCGGATTCGGCATGTAAAGGTGGACGTGAAGCAGCGGTCCACGCCTGCCGAACTTTCCAGCATAGCCCGGAAGGTCAGTTACCTACTGATTAATATAAGGAGGACGTAAAAAATTGCGATAATTTGATTTACCTTAGAAAAAGTATAGTCAAAGTATCCGGAGACCAGATCGGCTCGTACCTTGCCTAACGGATCGGCATAGCTAACCAAAGTAGGAACGCAGCCATTCTTATGGGAACCCTTCCGCAGGATCTGACCTTGGGACCCTTTTATGATTTAATTTTTATTTTATTAATATTAGGTTACTTAAGTTTATTTATATTTTTTTTATTTTTTTAATAAATTCTTACTGTAACATATTGTATATAATAACAGAAAATAAAAGCTCTCGTCGGTGTCAGTGTCAAAAACATTGTCATTAGAAATATCTGGATGAAGACATTAGATACGGAGAAAACCCCAACCCCCACCCCCACCCCACGGGAAAAAAACTACTGTTGGTTAACGTATGTACGGAATTACAGTCATCGGGGTTTAAAATCAACCGGGCAATATTATTGCAACGGTTAAAAAAATCGGACCACAAAAATATATAAAACGAAAATATGGGAAAAAGTAAAAACACAATTAGTTTTTGGAATTTGATATTGGGGCTTACATTTTTCGACGTTGTGATAGGTATACGTTGTGTTCCCAATCGCATTTCAATATGTTTCGCTCGCTCGCTTTCACGAATGCTGATCTATCGTGTCAGAAAGAGCGCGCGAAACATATGGAATATGATAGAGATGTCAAAGAAATGAACCAAATTAAGGCCCGGCTAACAACAATAGTAGATTGTATCTCAGTGAACAAAATGATGTAGGTATTTACGGTGAGGGCGGTATATTGAAATTTTAAAATGAATATATTTCAATAAAAAAGGTTGAAAGGTTGTCTGGAAGAGATCGCTCTTCAGCGATAAGACCGCCTGTTGTCTACCTATACCTACATGTTATTGTATTGTTTCTCTTTTTAACTGCTTTGTTTGTGTGAGGTGTGCAATAATAGTTATTTACTTACGATACAAGTGCCGAAAATAGGAAATTCGCAACGAGTGGTGATAAATTAAAACACGACCGAAGGGAGTGTTTTAAATCGACACGAGTTGCGAATTACCTATTCGGACGTGTATCGGTACAACGTTTTACTGTACATATGGCTCTTCAAAGTTTCGACATATGCACGAAAAGTGCTCTTTTCCGCACTAGTGCGGGAAAGTAGCACCATATGTACTGTAAAGAGTATTTGTATTGTATTTTATTGTAAAACACGAGTATTTAATACACTCCCCGAACTTTTCAATTATCTATTTGACTACCTTACTGCGGCTTCGCCCACGCGTAGGCGAGTTTTAATTTTGTTCTCTGGTATTGTGGTTATGGGGATCCAGGGATAATGTGATGGATTCATTGTTTGGATAACAAAAGTCGATATTCGTTTATAATGATTACTAGTAAAGACTATAGTTATATGTAGATATACTCGAAATCGTTTTTCGACTTATTATATGTATAGGTATAAAGGGAAAATTCGTAAACATATATATCTTTGTTGATGACCGTAACAAAATAGGACTGCTAGAAATTATAATAGAAAACAATAGAGCTCTATTATATTTTTTTGCGCTAGAAAATAATTTCCGAAGAGGGATCCACTTGTGTACCTGTACAAAGTTACAAACTATTCCAGCTTGCCTGCCGTTTTACGATCAGAGCCCAACTACGTTTCTATGGGGAGCCGAGTTGTTACGACCATCCTGGGGAAAGGAGCGCTACTTTATAACTACTTTGTAATTAATAAGAATAAGAATAATTTATTTACCATAGGTAACTTAAAAAAAACCGTTTTCTTTAGATACAGTTACTTCCACACTAGGCACAGCCTGTATCGTGGTAGTCAATATCATGCGGCCGGTTTCAATTCAATAATCAATCCACCGATAGTTTTCGTTACCAACAGCAAAGATTATTAAGAAAAGGCAATATGGAAAACGTTATTTCAAGGCTTCTTAATAATCTTTGCCAACAGTTACATTTTGAGACATTTTCTACGGGTAATCTGTCAAAATGTAACTGCCGGTAAGGGAAACTATCGGTGGATTGATTATTGGAACCGGTCATTAGCCGCGGCAAGTCGGCAGAGTTTTATGTCACAGACTTTCACGATCCGATTATAAACACGAGGTAACCCTTTCTGGCCGATGAATCGTGCAACTAACTTTGAAAAAACCCTGGGCGCGCGCAATTTTTTTATTCGATACCGGACCGATACCAATTGATCGTGCAGACACTAGCGCCTCGCATAAGTCGGCCACGCGGCAGATTTCAAAATGGCGGCGTTTCTAGGCGGAAGCAGCACGTTGCGTAGGTAAGTAAATTTTATAAGTATTGTATTTTGGTTTCTCAGTATCAATTTTTGTACTTATTCATTTATGTAGTTAAAGAATATAACGAAAATAAATAACACATAATTAGTTATAAATCTTTAATCTCGGATTGTTTTTCACGATCGTGTATATTCCGACCCTTGGCATAAATTAAAATGGCATATGTTTAACGGACCACCAGATATAGTAAAATATGAACACAAAAAAAATACTTTTGACGACCAAAAATAGTAACTGAGCACCTAATTTTTTTCACCATTTTAATGTGAAATGATAACCAAAATAATAACATCTTACTATCCTATTTAAAGAAAATGTCTCCTAATTAATCATTGCTAACACATAAATAGTAAATGATCACCAAAATGTTACCACCATTTTAATGTGAAATAATTACCCAAATTATAACATCTTACCATCCTATTAAAGAAACTGTCTCCAAACTAATCATTGTTAACCCAAAAATAGTTAATGAGAGCCAAAATTTAACCACCATTTTTATGTTAAATGAAAACCAAATTATAACATCTTACTATCCTATTAAAGAAAATGTGTCCCAACTAATCATTGCTAACCCAAAAATAGTTAATGAGGGCCAAGATTTAATCACCATTTTTATGTTAATTGATAACCAAATTATAACATCTTACTATCCTATTAAAGAAAATTTCTCCCAACTAATCATTGCTAACCCAAAACTAACTCAGTCTCCCGCCCTCCGCCCGGGCTCCCGCCAGAAACTTGCTTCGTCGGCCCTTCGTTTCACGTGCGCTCAGGACCTCCTTCGCAAGCTTCTGTCTCCGCGGGCTTTTATATACACTCTAGGGGTAAGACAGACAAGACCACGTGGAAGTGGGGTGCGCTGATTCGGGTTTTGGTAGCTATTTTTACCTTTCGATCGCTATAAACAAGGAATCATTTAAGTTACTAGAAAATGTTTACTAACCTGATACCTCTTCATATTCCCTAAATTCGCGGCGCGGGCGGGGCGACGGAGTTGAGCGGCAAGTACTACTTTATTTGGTAATATGCATACATTTTATGGCAATCATAGTGACTTATTTAGGTAGACATATTGTAATAATTTCTTCGCTAAGATTAGGTGCTCAGTTACTAAATTTGGTAATCATTTACTAAATTTGGTCTTTAAATACATTTTATAGAAATCATAGTGGGTTATTTAGGTAGAAATATTGTATTAATTTGTTCGCTAAGATTAGGTGCTCAGTTACTAAATTTGGTAATCATTTACTAAATTTGATCTTTGAATACAATTTAATTGTGCAGTCGTTACTAAAACAGGTAGTACCATTGTAATGGTAGAATTCTTTTTTTGGTGTTCAGTACATTTTTTTGGTAAGAAAGCTTGAGGGTATCAAAGTATTTTCTGGTGGTCATTATATTTGTTCCCAATTAAAATCACATGCGTTATCAGTAGCTTTGGTTTGTTTTGGAATGTTTTTATTTTTTTCTGATAATAACTTAGTTCGCAGGGCGTCCACTAAAAGATAATGAGATAGAACACATTTTGGGCGCTGGGAATTTATCAGAGCATCAAATGCAATGTGGCGCCACTGCGTCTCAAGAAAACT
The DNA here is from genome assembly GCA_947578815.1 of Epinotia ramella. Taxonomy (NCBI): domain Eukaryota; kingdom Metazoa; phylum Arthropoda; class Insecta; order Lepidoptera; family Tortricidae; genus Epinotia; species Epinotia ramella. The sequence goes on along the minus strand of OX388213.1, from coordinate 12,240,971 downwards.
GAACTGTTATAAAAGCTACCACACAAGTGATCGTTTGAGAAGGTTTCTCTTTAGAAGCTTTGTTTTAATTTTGTATAAAGTGGACTTTCATTTTTTTTTATGTATTAAACTATGTGATATTAGTGAATAGTATGAAGTGTATTACTAGACTTCAGAGTTAACAAACGGTCCTATGATTATTTTCTTAGGTGTGATATTAATAAATAAGTTGATACTTATTGCAAGACCGATTTAATTTAACAAAGGACATAACTACGAGTAATTACACAAATTAACGTATTTTATTGCCATTATTAACTTTACTTCAAAGATTTTGAAGATGTATTTGCTGATATTTCCTGAACTGCACAATCGTGCAGTTAATTTTAACAGTTAAAGCATATGCCTAGATTTTTTTTCATATTTTTTTGTTTATGCATGGGTTAAAAAAAACGATTTAATGATATACCTATTGCAAGTGTTGTAAATCAAGTTTCTCGGTCGGAAAGGGGTAAGGCATTTGCCTTTGCGAAAGTATTTACTTTGAAGCATTTTGTAAATGTAGTTTTTGCAGTAAGTAGGTATCGGAACTTTAAAAACTCTTTTCTTTAGTAGGTCAGGATATGATGGAAGTTGCATAATTGTCTTATGAGTGAAGATGGCGGCTCGATACAAAAAGATTTCTTAATGATTTCATTGTGTATAAATTTGCGCACTCTTCTAGGCTAATCAAGGCTTGTTGCGTTCCAGGAACATAATACAAAGTTACACTAAAACGTTTTCCAATACGCGTGGCCACATTGGCTAAGCCGTCAAAACATTGATGCGGGAGTCAAATTTTACATATTGAATTGAATCTCATCACAATACGAGTATAGTTGTTAACCAAGGGCTTCACGTCTAGATACAATTATTCTATCGAATTAATGTGGCATTATAACCGGTGATTTAGTAATAATAATTACGATTCAATGTAAGAAATACCCACTTATAATTTACTGTTATATACCTGATACAACCCGCTGCTATTTTAATACAATAAAAAACCGGCCAAAAGCGTGTCGGGCCACGCTCAGTGCAGGATTCCGTAGTTTTTGTATTTTTTTTTCGAAAACTATTCAACCTATCAAGTTCAAAATAATTTTCCTAGAAAGTTTTTATAAAGTTCTACTTTTGAGATTTTTTTCATATTCTTAAAACTTATGGTTCAAAAGTTAGAGGGGGGGTACACATTTTTTTTAACTTCCGGAGCGATTATCTCCGAAAATATTAACATTATCAAAAAATTATGCTAGCAAACCCCCATTCATTTTTAAATACCTATCCAACAATATATCACACGTTAGGGTTGGAATGAAAAAAAAAAACACTCCCTACGTTACGTATGGGAGGTACCTACCCTAATAAAAAAAAACTATTTTTATTTTACCACTTTGTCGGCGTGATTGATATACATACTAGTACCAAATTTAAGCTTTCTAGTGCTAATGGTTACTGAGATTATCCGCGGACGGACGGACAGACAAAGCGAAACTATAAGGGTTCCTAGTCGACTACGGAACCCTAAAAAAACAAATAACTCTCTGCATTCTCTACGGCTGCGAAATGTTGAATGTGTAGTTTTTGCAAACTTATAATAGAAAACATTTTTGGACACCCTAGACTCTAATTAACACAATCTTCCAACTGAAAGACAACGTGCCTGGTTCGATAAAACAAGGAAAAAAAGGAAATTGATTACGACAGGCGAGTGATCCTTTCCCTTAACGGGTTTAAGAGAAAGGAACTCTCGATAAATTTTCAATTTACTAATGAATGGAGTTAAACCAATGATGTAATATAGAAAACCGGTCAAGTGCGAGTCGGACTCGCGCTCGGAGGGTTCCGTACCATTATCTATAAAAACGGAGGAAAAATCACGTTTGTTGTACGGGAGCCCCCCTTAAATATTTATTTTATTTTGTTTTTAGTATTTGTTGTTATACCGGCAACAGAAATACATCATCTGTGAGAATTTCAACTGTCTAGCTATCGCCGTTCTTGAGATACAGCCTGGTGACATTCAAAACGGCAAATAAAAACACGTTTGTTGTATGGGAGCCCCCCTTAAATATTTCTTTTATTTTGTTTTTAGTATTTGTTGTTATAGCGGCAACAGAAATACATCATCTGTGAGAATTTCAACTGTCTAGCTATCGCGGTTCTTGAGGTACAGCTTGGTGACAGACAGACAGACGGACAGCGAAGTCTTAGTAATGGGGTCCCGTTTTTACCCTTTGGGTACGGAACCCTAAAAAGAGGTAGATACGTTGTCTATATGAAATTCCGTGTTTAAAAATGGCCACCAAATCTGACAGCTGAGACGTCCATTGACGACGCGACATTCAGCCAAAGGTCATACAATTGGCTGAGTTTTAGTGTGCCACTTTTGGAGTGCTCATGTAACCTATTTACCTCTTTTTAGGGTTCCGTAGTCGACTAGGAACCCTTATAGTTTCGCTCTGTCAGTCCGTCCGTCCGCAGCTAATCTCAGTAACCGTTAGCACTAGAACGCTGAAATTTGGTACTAATATGTGTATCAATCACGCCGACAAATTGGTAAAATAAAAAGTGTTTTTTTTTTATTAGGGTACCTCTCATACGTAACGTGGGGAGTGTTTTTTTTTATTTCAACCCTAACGTGTGATATATTGTTGGATAGGTATTTAAAAATGAATACGGGTTTGCTGAAATCATTTTTTGATAATGTTAATATTTTCGGAGTTAATCGCTCCAGAAGTAAAAAAGAATGTGTCCCCCCCCCCCTCTAACTTTTGAACCATAAGTTTTAAAAATATGAAAAAAATCTCAAAAGTAGAACTTTATAAAAACTTTCTAGCAAAATTATTTTGAACTTGATAGGTTGAATAGTTTTTCAAAAAAAAATACAAAAAACTACGGAACCCTACACTAAGCGTGGCCCGACACGCTCTTGGCCGGTTTTTTATATTAGGGTTCCGTAGTCAACTAGGAACCCTTATAGTTTCGCCATGTCCGTCCGTCTGTCTGTCCGTCTGTCTGACTGTCTGTCCGTCTTCGGCTTAGCTCAGTAACCATAACTCCTATAAAACTATAATTCGGCACGGGTATTTAAATCAATTACGCCGACAAAACGGTACAATAAAATCTTGAAAAAAATTTTTTTTAGGGTACGTCCCCTATACCTAAAGCGGGGATGTAATTTTTTTTTCTCGTTAAACTCATAGTGAGGGGTATCGTTGGATAGCTCATTTAAAAATATTATGGGTTTCCTAAAACCACTTTTCAAATCAGTAATTCGTTTGCGAGATATTGGGCTTTAAAGCCTTAATTTTTGTTCGAGTCATGTGTCGTCCCCCCCCCCCCCTCCCCCCTCCCGCCTTCCGGCTAAATGGCTCTACTACTGGGGATGTGAAAAAATTCGTGATAGTAGTACATATAATGAATTTAAAAGGAAAACTATTACAGACAAGTAGGCATAAGTAGTTACCGAGTAATAGTCGACCAACTGAATGTGTACCTGGAAAGGCCAATTTTCGTACAAATTCGGGAGGCGCAACCGCACCGCACGTCGATGTAACGAAGATAGACAGGCAACTACGGAACCCTACACTGCGCGTGGCCCGACACGCACTTGGCTGGTTTTTTACATCATTGGTTAAAACAATGTCTCCAGAATGTATCTTTTTACTTGAAGGTAGATACACACCGAAGCTTGTAACACGCTGCGTTTACGCAATATACAACGTGTCCCAAAACTCAACGATAAGCCGGCACCAGAGGATGGAGCTGCTCATGATTAGTCGAGAAAAAATAAGGAAAAAAATATATCTCAATTATTTTAGAAATTACAGGAAAAAAATGAAATTCATCGAAAATCGACATCCCTAATGGTATTTTTAACGACCATGTCTACAAATATTCAAATATTACTGTTTTTTTTTTTGTTTTTGGAAACTTAAGTAGCCCTGCTATCTAACACAGTTCTTAAAAATACCAAAATACATGTATTTTTTACACAAAAAATAATCGAAATTCATTTTGTCCCTACAATTTTGGAAGATTTTTTCTTACAGTCCACTTTCAATCATCATGGTGTAAAAAAATAGTATCGACACCACTATGGCAATTATTTTCAAAAGTTGACGCAACTAACCAAGATTCCAAAATGGTATAATACTTTGGGAAACCTAGTCACAACAAAAAACAACGAATTTTTAAACAAGAATCGACATTATTTAATGTTGGCGGTAATCACTTTTACTGTACCCAAAAAGGTTCTCAATGAAATAGAAAACGATTCAACTACCTCGGTACGTGCCATAGAACTAGCTACGGGAATACCAAAAAGTTCTGCACATCGAATTCTAAAACGTCACAGACTTCACCCATATCACTACAGGCGTGTGCAGACGTTACTACCGAGGGGCTATCCACATCGGGTCGCATTTTGCCGTGCGATGCTGCAAAAGCACAGGGAAGATCCCCAATTCTTAGACAAATTTCTATGGTCGGATGAATCAACCTGCAAGAAAGATGGCTATTCAAATCTACACAGCTTACATAGTTGGAGCAATGAAAATCCGCACCTGATGAGAGAAGACAAATCTCAGTATCAATTCAAGGTTAACTTATGGACGGGCATCTTAAATGGAAATGTAATTGGACCCTTTGAGTTACAAGGAAACCTTAATGGTGATGGCTATTTGAACTTTTTACAAAACGAATTGCCTGAATTATTAGAAGACGTGCCTTTACGTGATTTACAAAACATGTGGTTTCAAAATGATGGTTGCCCAGCTCACTATGCCCGTGCAGTGCGAGAATACTTATGGCGTTGGATCGGGCGACTTGGTCCTATCTTGTGGCCACCCCGTTCGCCCGACCTGAACCCCCTGGACTTCTTCTACTGGGGCTGTCTTAAAGACAAAGTCTACTCAAAACCCATAGCAACATTGGACGAGCGTCGCCAAAAAATCACACAAGCTGCGGATCATATCAATGGTAGAAGATATGCACGACGGATAAAACGATCATTTCTAAGGCGATGTCATGTCTGTATTAATGCCGGTGGCAGGCAATTTGAACATTTACTGTAGTATTAATAATGTAGTAAATGAATTTAAAAAAATGAAAAAAAATTGTACCATTTCTTTGCATTTATTCAACATTTTTCAACAACAAAAATCCTTTTTTGGGTACAGTAAAAGTGATTACCGCCAACATTAAATAATGTCGATTCTTGTTTAAAAATTCGTTGTTTTTTGTTGTGACTATGTTTCCCAAAGTATTATACCATTTTGGAATCTTGGTTAGTTGCGTCTACTTTTGAAAATAATTGCCATAGTGGTGTCGATACTATTTTTTTACACCATGATGATTGAAAGTGGACTGTAAGAAAAAATCTTTCAAAATTGTAGGGACAAAATGAATTTTGATTATTTTTTGTGTAAAAACTACATGTATTTTGGTATTTTTAAGAACTGTGTTAGATAGCAGGGCTACTTAAGTTTCCAAAAACAAACAAAAAAACAGTAATATTTGCATATTTGTAGACATGGTCGTTAAAAATACCATTAGGGATGTCGATTTTCGATGAATTTCATTTTTTTTCTGTAATTTCTAAAATAATTGAGATATATTTTTTTCCTTATTTTTTCTCGACTAATCATAAGCAGCTCCATCCTCTGGTGCCGGCTTATCGTTGAGTTTTGGGACACGTTGTACATACGTGAATATGGATTTTGTTATTAAGTTAAGACACACTTTAAGTTCAACATGCAGAACTTTAAAAAATTGCGGAATTTACATTGAGGAATAAGCAGCAAGAAGCCATTTTGGAACGTGATTAATGAGAGCTTCCAAAAAATAAAAAATAAAATGTTCTCTCAATGCATACATAGATGCATTGTTCGCTTCAGCGTACCAATACAAATACTGCTTTTCACGCCTTCTATATGGAAAATATATATCCCTCATTAATTCTGAATAACAAAAACAGGGATGAAAAGTACCTACTACCTACTTTGATCCCTTATTTGTTATCAACTATTAAAAATACTCTTTTCCGAATAGCACGCAAAACGCTTTTTTTTTGTTTCGATCTGTAGTTATTATTATTATTTCACCTAGGCTTCAAAAAACTTCCTCCAAGGAGTATATGTGTTACGCCCATAACACGAATATTTCCAGTTTATCCGTCTAGACTGTCATCAAGAAAACATGAAATAAGTCCTTCCAGGAACTTAAAAGTAACTCAATAATTACTGTGTAGACTAAAAAAATATTAGCACTTTAAACGAAAGAAGGCAAAAAAATATGCCTAGTGATGAAAATCCCATTCAGATATCTCAAAGAATTACCACAGCTACAACCGTTTTAATATTACTTGTTAGATGACGTGACGTCACGATCTGCGAGCGTTATAGTAAATGACAATCGTTTCATATGAAGGCGCGTTTTGCGGAAAAGGAATCTTGCTTGCTTATACATGTGTTATGCTAAAATAAATTTCATCCAAACCCAAACATCATGCTAGATCTCACGGATGTAATGTAAGTCATTGAAACAGCCTTATCTATATTCAAATTATAAAGAGATAAAGTTTGTGAGGGTGTCGCTTTGTAAGTTTGTATGTATGGGGTAATCTTTAGAAATACTCAAAACTTCATTCACTAATATACAGCCGCCTGCGGTATTTGCAAGTTGCACACAGAGCCGCGTGGCAGGCTAGCATGTAAATATTTAAAAACGCAAGCCCTTGGATTCATACCAAAGATCATGTGACCCAGATCCACGACCTTTTATATTTCTATGCGCATGCTTCCTATAATTCTCAAATTGTAAAGAAACTGATGTTAAAAGGCAAAATGTGATGATATTTTCGCCCTTTTGAAAAATTTGATCTCCTAATCTTGTTATCTTTGAACTTCTTACATGTTTTCATTGGCACTAATAAATAAAACATAGGTAAACATTTACGAAATGCCTCTCGTGTTTGAAGTTGTGTTCTTTGAATGTCATTCATTTAAAATTATAATACGAACTAAACGAGTAGCTATAGCTACCTACGGTCGGAGTTAAGCCTCTCACAGACTGGCGGGGCCTGCGGTGGCGGTCAATATTACATTTTGACAGCTAATGTCAAGTTTACAATAGGGAAGATGCAATATTTTAAATTTTGCTTTCATTTGAAAGTATCGCATGTAGAATAGACCACGAAAGTATTTAAAAATTGAAATACTATAATTTATAGTCATACATTTCTGTTACAAACTGTCAATTTAAACTTTCGCGCCTTAACGGATCTACAGTTCCAGTGACGTCACTCATGTGTGTCACTCGCCATATTTGTTTGTACGTGGTTACTTGGCAAAGTGGTAAACTAAAGTAAAAACGTTTCAGTAGCTATTATTTTATGTTTTTTCAACATTTAGGTCACAAAACAATGGTAAATATTATAGCTGCATCCTCCCTATTGACCGCCAGTCTGTGAGATCCTTAAGGCGTTTGACAACGTTTGACAGGGCAGGTTCGCAGGCCGCGCCAGTGTGAGGAAGGCTGAAGCTGAACTCGGTCGCACAACTCAGTCTGTCTGTGACGCGCCTTACACTAGTTTCTCTGAGAAGTTTTGACGTTAATTGTGAGCGGCCACTATACATTGCTGTGTGCAGTGGCGTGAATACGCTTGAGCCGAACTAATTCCAATTAAATCTCCTCTGATCCCAGAAAACGGTATCAATTTTATAGGTGGATAATAGGGACTTGTGCAGGGCTCTCGACGCAGCGTCGTGTAAGTTAATTTAAATATTTTAAATTGACTTACACGGCTCATTTTTAGGGTTCCGGAGCCAGAATGGCAAAAACGGAACCCTTATAGTTTCGCTATCTCCGTCCGTCCGTCCGTCCGTCCGTCCGTCCGTCCGTCCGCAGCTTAGCTCAGAGGCTCTTGGTACTAGAAAGCTGTAACTTGGCATGAATATACATATTAGTCATGCCGACAAAGTGGTAAAATAAAATCTTGAAAAACATTTTTTTTAGGGTACCTCCCCTACATGTAAAGTGGGGATGATTTTTTTTATTGTCGTCTACCCCATAGTGTGGGGTGTCGTTGGATAGGTCTTTTAAAAATATTGGGGGTTTGTGAAAACAATTTTTCGATTAAACGATCCGTTTGTGAAATATTAAGCCTTAAAGTGCTAATTTTTGTTAGACTCCAGTGTCCCCACCCCCTGCTAGCTATATGGTTGTTTTGGGATATGTAAAAAATTCATGGTAGTAGTACATATAACGAAGTTAAAAGGAAAACTATCACAGCTAAGCAGGCTTTACACGTTTACGAGTAATAGTCGACCAACTTATAAAATGTACTTCAAGAAGTAATAGTTTCGTACAAATTCTATTGTAACTTACTTATAAAACGTTGTTAGGTGTGTAAAAGAGGTAGTAAATATAAGTGAATAAACCATGTAAAAATATTGTAATATAAAATCATAATATCCTTAATAACAATAAATAAATAATAATGTTTAAGCTCGAATGCTTTCGCATAGTGGTCGGCGATAGATAATATTTTTTCTAACTTCACTTGTGAAGTTTGATTTTATAACTCCTTCTTCAGTTACCATCGTCCTATGTGGGCTCGTTTTTATTATATATAATGGTACGGAACCCTTCGTGCGCGAGTCCGACTCGCACTTGGCCGGTTTTTCCCAGCTAAATCACTGCCATCACCCATTTAACTCAATATCTCAGTAATTAAATCTCATTTTTTTTAAGTTGCCCACATTATTAATCGTGATACTTTGCTTAATTAATCTGTAGAATAAAAATAAGTACTTCGTTGTATGCAAACGACAACGTATCATTTGAGCAGTTCGGTCAATACACAGACAGCGGCATTACCTACCTCGTTGTTTGCAAGTTTGTGGTTTGAGTAGTTTGGTCAAAGACACACAGAACGGTTTATCAAGCCAGCTCTTCTGTTTGTAATGATTAATTGTCTGGATTAGTAATTACCAAGTTCTCAAAACAGGACGGCGACGTCAGAACGAGCTGCGGAAATGCGGAAAGTGATCCCGCGGCGTCCAGCTGGCACTCGCTGGGTTTTGAGACGGACTACCAAGGCTTCTGCCGCGGTTAGTCCGTCATACCCGCCCTGCTCCCCTGCCCGTGGCGGGCGGGATGCGTATAGGCATTTCCCCAAAGTAAAATTAAAAAAACCGGCCAAGTGCGAGTCGGACTCGCGCACGAAGGGTTTCGTACCATTATCGATAAAAACGATTTATGACGTATTAAAAAAAAACTACTTGCTAGATCTCGTTCAAACCAATTTTCGGTGGAAGTTTGCATGGTAATGTACATCATATATTTTTTTTAGTTTTATCATTCTCTTATTTTAGAAGTTACAGGGGGGGGGACCACACACATTTTACTACTTTGGAAGTGTTTCTCAGTTTGAAGACCTATCCATAAATATCCCACACGTATGGGTTTCTATAAAAAAAAATGAGTTTCAGTTCTAAGTATGGGGGACCCCCAAAATTTAATGTGTTTTTTCTATTTTTGTGTGAAAATCTTAATGCGGTTCACAGAATACATCTACTTACGAAGTTTCAACAGTATATCTTATAGTTTCGGAAAAAAAGTGGCTGTTACATACGGACGGACAGACATGCAGACAGACATGACGAATCCATTAGGGTTCCGTTTTTTGGCATTTGGCCCTAAAAAGGCCTGGTTAAGTCTGACATACTACAGTCTTGGCGGCCAACTAGCAGTTTTTAGTGGGTGAAAATAACATAAGCCAGACTTTCCAGAAGCTGGATAGCTGGCTGGCAAGTTTTCCCCACAGAAAAAGTCAACTCAATAAAAATAACTATTAATTTCCTCGGTTTTTTCATTCCTGTTGGTAACCAAGAGACACAGGCAATTAATAGTTCTACTGGGCTTTAACTTTAATTAAACCTGACAAGGTTTCTTAAGGGTATGAATTTGAAAATTACGAAGTGTTTGAAAGGGTTATTCTGCCAAAACTAGGAAACTTCTCAACTCTCAAGATTATAATTAAATTAGACAAAAAAATCCCACATTCGGATTTTCAATTTCCTTCGTTATTAATCCTAGTGGAGGCGAAGGCGTCCACGCCATAGGCGCTTTCCGCAACGTACGTGAAAAACCACTGGGTCGGCTAGTGAATGTGTTAAGGTCACATAGTGGAGACATACACGAAGTCACCTTCGGGAGAGAATAATATTTTTCGATTTGACATCATGAAATATATACCTACGCACGATCCGATTAGATGTGAAAAAATAATCCTGATAGTCCCTAGATTTAGGATAGCGATGTTGTGTGGAAATGTGGATCTTATTTACATTAAACTACATTGGATAGATGATTTGCAAATCTATGACTTTTTCGGGGAATTCCATTCAAAGCTCGGGTTTCTTCTTGGAGATTTATTTGTAATGTAGTTAATCGTTGGAATTCCCAGACACCCACATAAAGGCACTCGGTCACCTCTGTCAGGCAAAGTCACGATTTACATGAGCATTTGAAGGATAAAAGTGTACATAGTTACCACGTTAGTTAAGTTACCTTTCGTTATTCCTTTCTTGTTACCTCTTAATACACAATGGTTCAGAGTCTTTACAATTAAGATCTTAATTACGAAAAATAGCAATAAAATTCGTATAAAATTATCCGTGACGAAAAGGCGATATTTTAGTAACACGCGGTGGGGCTTGGGAAACGACAAGTGCCCACATCCGTATGGAATTGAGATCCATACAGCCAACTTACGGTCTTACATATTTTTTTGTTTTCCCGACGTGCTCATAGAACAAACATCGTCTTAAAATAGAAAGACTAACGGCCGTATTCATAAACGTCCTACAAGCCTGTTTTAACTAAAATGGCGTTAAAATTAGTTTGTCCTTATCTGTCACATTGACATTTGTGTTCGTAAGAAAGGGACAAAACACATTTTATTTAGCGGGGGCATTTTAAGTTTTATGAATAAGGGGGTAACTTGTTAAGGCTTTGATCGCTTTTCCAATTAATAAGGGTGGGTTGCACCAAACCATCTGTAATCGTATAGTTAAAGGCACGTAAGTAAAAACCAACATGGCCGCTACTGCGCAGGTTGCTATGGATTTAGCGGGAGGCTGCTGGATGCGGATTGCGAGTGACGCGGGACCGGTCATTGTGGCACTCTTTGGGGGAGGCATATGTCCAGCAGTGAACGTATTTCGGTTGATAAGATGAAATGTGATAATCACACAGGCGTGAATTTACGTACGTTATGAAAAAGTGATAAAAGAGCGGCAGACGTAGGTACTGAACGAGAAAACGAGGTTACCTAAGTACATACTTAAATTAATCTGAATATATGTATGTACGTTATGTAAAAGTGATAAAAGAGCGGCAGACGTGTCGAGCAAAAAACGAAGATAGCTCTAAGTCGTACTTAAATTAATTTGTCTGGGCCCCAGTTCGAGATTCCAATTGATAACTTTCCTATTTGATTATTTGAAGTTTTAAGTACTTATAGTCGTTTTATGATTTTGATTAGGTATAACAATTTAATAATATAATATACTCCATGTGAGTTGCTGTACCTTAGTAATTAAGTTTACAATACCCGACTAGGGTCCATGAGACACTTTTATAATATTGTAACAACTTTTATTTACCATGGTGCAATAAACGATTATGATTATGATAGTTTGTTTGTATCTGATTTATAATATATATTTCATATTATAAGGTACCCAAAATTGTTATAAGGGTTGGCACGCCATACGCCACGCATTTACGGACTAGCAGGGCCGACCAACTCGGTTACTCATTTTTTAAATACCTAGCTGTTTTGGTCGTGAAATATTTCGTTTAAGTACCTACATAGTTTTCATATAACTTTTTTTGTTAGTGTTTGGATTCTATTGGTGATTATCTTTAAATTTGCTCTCTGTCGACAAAAAAAAGCATTTCTGTTTTATTTTTAATTATTGGCCATCTTTAGTACAAGTACGCCATTATGGTATTTTTTTCCCGTCACTGCCTCGGAGCTGTTTTTTACCCATATTTTATTATAGTGGGCTAAAACGCATTTTATCTACTAGTGGGGAAAGTAATTTGACCTTGGAGCGTGTTTAAGTAGCTTTTGACAGATAACAAAACGTAAAACGCTCATAATACATCACAGATGATGTATTTCTGCTGCCGCTATAACAAAAAATACTAAAAACTAGAATCAAATAAATATTTAAGAACTTTTTAAAAATTGCTTGTTGCCTTCATCAGGCTCAAAATGTATGGGAAAACTAAAATCCGCCTCGCACTCAACCAAATTTCTACTTGATATTACTTACGTTATTATTACTGTTAAAATAATAAAAAAATATTACTATTTAAATTAACTAATGTTGTTTTGCATGTTGCACTTTTCTCGCTAAGTACAGTGAGGTGAAAAGTTATTTGTTACACACGGGTGCAAATTATTCTATTTTAGAACCACTCGCTTCGCTCGTGGTTCAACTATGGAATCCTTTCGCTTGCTCGTGTTTCAATTCCACACTCGCGGGTAAAATACAACTTTTCACCCTTGTATAACAAATAACTATTCCCCAGCGGAAACCTCAGGAGTTTATATGCTGATAAATAGTTCGCTATGGTACATTCATTTACTTGACTATACCGTTATAAATATTATAATACACTCGTATTAAGTACGGAGGCAACAGGCCAATATTGTTGAAAGTCGTGGACTGCGTGGACGTCTTCTAAATACCTAAAACTCGTATGGGTGTGTTCCTTCTTGTCTCAATCTACCGGTTTTTGTTAAAGGAGAGGGGACGGACATAGCTGTGACGTCACAAAGATGGCGGCCGACGGTCATCAATTTTTGTTCAAGTATCGGGTTCTATTTTTCTGAAGATTTTTTATAATTCTTTCTATGAGTACTGTAACGTACAATCAACCGTTTGTAAAATAATTAAAAAAATAGATTTTTTTACCTTAATTGTTTGCTTTCTTACCATCTGCATCATAATTCGAGAAAGAGATAATTTAGTGTGATTAATGTCATTATTAGGCTTAGGACATTTGGTAGCATAGTGTAGTGTAGTAGCATTTGGTTGGAAAAAGTGTGTATTACTTCATTTTCGTCATTGAAATGGTAATAGGAATGTATAGTTATGATTTTCCCTATATTTTCCGGGGTTAAACGAGTTCTACAATTATCAAACACTCTTATGTGTTCATCATGTGACAGTATGTATAAATCTGTAACCATACTAATAGTATAAATACGAAAGTGTGTCTGTCTGTCTGTCTGTTACCTCTTCACGCTTAAACTGCTGAACTGATGTAGATGAAATTTAGTATTGAGATAGTTTGAATCTCGGGGAAGGACACACTAGTTTTTATCCCGGAAATCATCCCCTGAGGGGGTGAAATGGGGGATTAAAGTTTGTATGGAGCTACGATTTAAACGAGTTACACGCGGACGGAGTCGCGGGCAGAAGGCTAGTAGTTAATAAGACGTCATACTTTTTGACTTTGACTTCGAAATTTTTACACTCCAATGATTTTAGAACCACGGTATGCTACGAAAAGTCCTAAGCCTGGTCATTACAAAAAATATCAAACATTTTATTAGCTTGCCAATACCTAATATGCAATTTTTATAAATAAATAATTAAATATTAGGGGACAATCTTACACAAATCGACCTAGTCCCAAACTAAGCAAAGCTTGCACTATGGGTACTCTCGTCAGAATGATACCTACAACAATTTAATTTTTTCCTCCGAAAAATCCATATAATATTATAAATGCGAAAGTGTGTGTGTTTGTTTGATTGTCCGTCTTTCACGGCAAAACGGAGCGACGAATTTACGTGATTTTTTAAGTGGAGATAGTTGAGGGGATGGAGAGTGACATAGGCTACTTTTTGTCTCTTTCTAACCCCCCATTTCCCTAAAATGGGGGGTTAACGTTTGTATGGAGCTACGATATAAACGAGTTCCACGCGGGCGGAGTTGCGGGCAGAAGCTAGTACCCTATAGTTTCGTATTCGTAAACTAAGTACCTACTGTTGTTTTAGTAAATAATTAAGTATTGTAATTCTGATATTTAAATACATTTCACGTGTTTTTTTTTTCAATTCTCATCATAGTTTTAATATTCATGTAAATAATAATAATATTTATTGGTTCAGCAATGCGCAAGAAACGTCAGGACTCTTCGTAACTAAAAATCGAAGCTTAACTTATCAACAATTGTGTTTGACGGGCCATACCGAAGAGTAGTTTATTGAAAACTGAGTTACCCTTTCGGAATCACTTACTGTTGCCACCCCGATTGATCCTTCGTTACTAAGTAAATTGACAGGTAGCTATAATTTCGTCACTAAGTTTAAATTTGCAGAAAGCGAAACTTTTAATATACCTTATATCCTATGTTTTGTGGTCCAATTGCGAGCACCTGATATCAGGCAAGTCCTAATTCTCGCACTTATACTTAATGCCGGCTGTACATATTGGGCCAACGTCGGCGCGTGAGCAGGGTGCAACTATGCAAACTAATGAGGACGAAATAAAGCCCTCTTCCTCTAACGCATAGCTGCATTCTGCTCACGCGCCGACGTTGGCCCAATGTGTACAGCCGGCATAAGCAATAGCCTCGCGGTATGAAGTGGCAATCACTACGTCAAAGGTCACCCAGGCACTGATTCCCTATCGTCGCCACAGGAGTAGGTAGATAATAGACTCACCTGTACTAAATAAATAAATATTAGGGGACAATCTTACACAAATCGACCTAGTCCCAAACTAAGCAAAGCTTTTACTATGGGTACTAGACGACGATAAACATACTTATATACATAAATAAATACTTAAGAAAACACCCATGACTCAGGAACAAATATTCGTGCTCAACACACAAATTAATGCCCTTACCGGGATTTGAACCCAGGACCTCTTGCTTCGTAGGCAGGCAGACCAACTAGGCTAAAGCGGTAGTCGACTAGCGACAGTGTTTTTTCGTCCGACTGCGAGCACCGGACGGGCGATCACGTGACTTTTCGACCACTCAACTGACATTTTCCCGTACAAAAAATACTTTAAGATCTGCCTGAGGCCCTAGCACCATAGGTTTTATCGTCACGTTTAACGTGACTCTTCAGTACATTTTCGCCGTAAAACGAACGAGACGATAAAAGCTATCGTGCTAGCTGGGCTGACATACGTACAATGTGTAACGTTAAAGAAACTGTTGAAATTGGGAAGGTCCTGAATCGCGTTTAAACTTGAGCGAAAGCATCATGAATCGTGGTATAAACCAGGCAATCGCAACGTCAAGGGTCACCCAGGAACTTATTATATATTGTCTTCACAGGAACACCATGGTGAACTCACCTGCACTAACAACAACGTCCTTACATCTGACTGCGGGCACCTGATGGCAGGCAAGTCCTGAGTCGCGGTATGAAGTGTCAATAGTAACGTCAAGAGTCACCCAGGAACTTATTCCCTACAATCCCAATAATTGTCATCACAGGAATGCCATGAACGAGTAATTAGACTCACCTGTACTAGTGACAAGGTTTTGTCATCCGACTGCGAGCACCTGATATCAGGCAGGTCCTGAATCACTCGCTTATACTTGAGCAGCAACGTCTTGAACCGTGGGATGAAGTGGCAGTCACAGCGCCAAGGATTACCACCCAAGAACACGTGCATGATGTTGTTGTTGCTCTGAAACGCTTTGTCGAACGCGTATACAGGAATCTGAAACAAGTAAATGTTTTTGAACTGAAGTTCCACATTCACCAGACGCACTCGACTCGAGATAGTGTCATTTAATCATGTACTTAAAGGTAAACCTCCCAATGCTTGACACCTTCATCATCCTCCTAGCGTTTTACCTGGTTGTATCCTAAAGGAGCTCGGGGTCCGCATTAGCACCTTATACCAAGATATGAACCGATGGCCGCTGGGGCGGAAAGGTTTTCGAGTGGCGACCTCGTACTGGCAGAAGCAGCGAGGGTGGACCCGCCACAAGGTGGACTGATGACCTGCTAAACGTCGTGGGAGGCCGCTGGAGGCGGAGACGGAGGAGGAGGGACTGGTCATTGTGGCACTCTTTGGGGGAGGCCTATGTCCAGTAGTGGACGTCTTTCGGCTGATATGATGATGATGACCAAGATTTGGCGTAGCCATTAGTTTTACTATGCAATTTTGATTTGTGTGGCAGTGACACAGCAATCGTGGTTACAGGCGAACGCGTCAACACTGCGACAGCTACACATACACACGCACAGTCGCACACACGTGACCGGGCGCAAAGTTGAGTTGAACAATCTGATCATGAAGAAATCGCGGGCAAGTTAGTTTTCCGCACTTAAGGGGAAACACTAAGGGCGAGATAATTGAGAAATAGTTATTTGTAAAATGTATTGCTGTCGCGCCAACCTCAAGCCTCCCCCCGCAGAGCGCGATAGAGACAACTGCGGCTTGGACCGAAAATACCTATTGAAAGTACATAAAATCAACGTTTCGAAGTCCCCTGATTTCTTCTCCAAAACTTGACCTATTTAACTATTGTTTTTATTAATAATCAAAGAAAAATTTTGGCCGTGTTCCTGTTTTCTTTTTTTTAAATAATCAAGTCAATATTGTTTTTTTGATGTTTGAACACAGCGGAAAATCTGGCATTTTTCTTAGGTTTTTGAAGGTTAATATCTCTTTTAAGAATAAATTTATGAAAAAAAGGAAAACTTAGGAACATGTCAATAGTAGCCATTGATTTATGGAAAAAATATTGCTCTACTGCCATTATCCAGGAAGAAAACAGGGGACTACGTTTCTATGGAAGAAAGGCCCTTGTGTTTCCTCTTAACTCATTCCGGAACAGGCTTTTAGCTCTAACTGGAAGCACTCAAGAACAAGACACAATCAGTTTCACGTCTAGTGCGTAATATACTAGGAGGGAGAAAAGATAATGGAATTTGGATGGTGTGGTTGATTCTTGGTATTTATATTAGCATAATGTTTTAGAAATAACGAGCAGTAATATAAGAATTGGAGAATTTTCAGGTTTTTGTACAGTTGACGACAAAGATAGTGTACACATAGTGTGAATTGATAGTTCATGGCGACCGTAGCCACAATTATGGTCATAGTTCAGAGTCGACCTACCTACAATACAGTACAAATATTCTTTATTGCTCACCAGACAGTACAGTCAAGTGCAAAACAATGTATCGATTTAATCCTGTGATAAATATATCAATCGATTGGTAATTATGTTTTGATTGTTACGTGACGGTCGACAGAAGGTATGGCAATTTTTGAAGTGAAAACTTCTTTAGCGGCGCTGAGCACTTTTTGGGATGGGGAAAAATTGTTAAATACGGTGCGCGACAGTTTTGTGACGTCAGATGTGAAGGAGGTCACTTTTTGCTGCTAGCCGATTCGACTTCATTCAAAACTGAACGCTATACGTAAGAGTATAAAGTCGTTAAACACTTTTTGCAATAGCTATTCTGCAAATAAATTTGTAATAATACCAACGTATCCTTCACCGCTTTGCTATTAAGAAAATTAGAATAGTTCGAATTTGGGTGTTATTCCTAAAGAGATAAAGCTTAGAAAAATATTTACCAACGGCAAAAACAAATTGATATCTTGGTCGCCACCGCCGTCTGCTGTTGTGCTGTTCTTGCAAATTCGAATAGTTCGAATTTAGACGTTATTCCTAAAGAGATAAATTGAAAAATATTTAGCAATGGCAAAAACAGATTGGTATTGTGTTTGACGCCGCCCGTCGGTGTGCCGACGGGCCCGTCCGCCTAAGTAATTGATAATTGTTTATAAATTTGCGTCAAATTCATTTTTAGGGTGACACCGTAAGATGTCACGTGACCTGATCGAAAAACTGTTACAATGTTATTGAGTTTTCACTTCTGCCGGCACTCCCGGAGTTCAACCCGGTCTTTTTTTTTTTGTATGATTGAATTTCTGCCAAGGGCCGCTGCGGTCGGTGATGTGAATTACGTAAGTAAATCAGTCTAATCTCAGTTTTCCCTTAGTTTTTCGGGTTGGTCAGATGGCTGATGCGTAGTATAAATAGTGCCTACGCCAAATCTTAGAATTAGGTATCAAAAGCGGACTCGGGCCTCTTTTAGGGTACAACCGGGTATTCGGGTACCGCAAGGATGATGAAGATTGAATTTATGCCATATTAGTGGCGTGCTTTAACAATAATACTAATTAATAAGCCCGCGGGGGCAGCTTGTGGCGAGCTGACGGTGAGTGGCGACACCGCGGACCCCTTTGATCTGGTCCTCGCCTCTGTGCTTGCCTTAACCGGCCGGCCAGAGTGGAGTCGCAAGAGTGGAACCTATGCTCCAGGTTGGAAGTGTAAAATGTCATAACGCCGGCGGCCCTTGAACTGATTACCGGGATCTGGTGCACCGCAGACTCATCTCTCGACAACCTCACAGCCGCTCAGACGTGTTGCTCCATTGTCGCACTGTGCGTGCGACGTTTTTGTGGGGCCCACTTACCGAGTTGGCGAGTCACCGCCTGCCTTTTCACAATTTTGAGACAAATTTTCACGGCAGGCAGGTTATGGGGGGAGAATAGCGATTCTCCCCCCATAACCCATTTTCCAGACCACCCACCATTCAACCCAATAACATCAGTTTTACTATAGACTAGGAGCTTACTATTAGAGGCAAATAACACGTGCCTGAGCTAAGTAGGACACCCTGTGTTTCAGGCAAAAAAATCACAGATCTCGTGCCTTTCACGACCTTCTGGTACATTGAAAATTAATTTAATAAATTAAACCAAACCAAATGTACTCATTGTCGATTGCGTTATGAAGCAAATATACATTTTTAACTAATTTTATTTGTAACTGTGACACGTGCGATAGCCTCTGTGCCACCCTTTTCATAGACCATTTATTTGTAATATTGTTCGTAAGCGACCCTATGAACAATAAAGTCCCATCTTTGTCATGGTCTTGACTTATTTTAACAATATCCTTACTATTGATTTATGACTAAGTACTATCCTTTTGAGACCTTAACATTATCGTGCAATTTATGAGTCTCTACCGCTTCCTGGTCTATTCACAGAGAAACAATTGTCTTTTCGCCTCTTTCATTGCTTTTAAGATTAGTTTGGTTTGGCTTGTTTTGTACAAATATTTAATTTATAGTCACATTTATAGCTTGAGTCAATCAGTAGCCATTAAGAGTCCTTACGCCCACATAAGCAGAAGCGGGAGCGTATTTTGCAAAATGCTCCCTTTTTCATTCAAGATTACGACGTAACTATTAGTATTTATTCAAAAACTGATAACGTAATTAAATAATCATTTTTAATAATTTTTAAAAAATAAATTTTGGCGCGCGGCATCTGTGCAGCGTGATTTATACGTTTAAAAAAAAATACATTTACGGCATCGTAGGTCCTATAGTTATGATTATTTTTTATGGGTTAACATAAAGTTATAATTTGCTATCATATTATTTTTAGGGCAAAATAAAAGTACAATTTGCGGTAAAAAAATATAATGTAAGTAATCCTGTTTTCACCAAAAAAATTAAGAAAACTCGGAAGGTGTTTTATCAACTTTTTAAAATGAATCTTTGATTTTCTATCATGTCAGCCCCTCGTAAAAGATTTGGTGATGTGAATTGTGATGATTCTTGTTTACTGCAAAATTGAGAACCGAAACGACACTTCTCACTGCAAAATTTGAAAATAACTCCCAAGAAAACTCATTTATTTCAGGTTTAAAAACAGAAAATGAAAATTTGAACCATGTTAGCCCCGAGTTTAAGAAATAATTATTTAAGTACGTTATCAGTTTTTTAATAAATACTAATAGTTACGTCGTAATCTTGAATGAAAAAGCAAGTATTTTGCAAAATACGCTCGTTTTAGGCGTAAGGACCCTATTCATTATTATCCTAATACTATTTACCTTTAGCATCATTTGAACTAATGAATCTATTAATGTTTACCTTTCTCATCCAGCTACTGACAAAACTATAGACAACTACTACCAAATTGACGAATAAAAACGGGTCTTTTATTAAAATACGCATGTGCCGCAATCGCCCAATCACAAATAATCAGCCTGTTTTCAATTACATAAGACACGTAAATTCATTGATCAAACTCACATAGAGTGCTTTCATTGACCAGCTATTGACGCAAGTTGTCACTTCTAATGTCCAATAACTCTGTGTGTGTCTTAGTAACTAGCTAAGTTTGCACCTCGCGTCGAACAAACTGCAAGCAGCGAGGTGCAAACTTAGCTTGGTCGGGCCGCGACAGAATGTTTTTTGGAGTAATTTTTGAGCTCGAGTTAAATACGTCCATGTTATTGTCATTCACTGTTCTCATCATTTTAACCCCCGACGCAAAGAGAGGGGTGTTATAAGTTTAACGTGTCTGTCTATGTATGTGGTATCGTAGCTCCGAAACGGATGAACCAATTTTCGTTTAGTTTTGTGTCATAGATAATTTTATCCCGATTGTTCTTAGCCATGTCTCATGAAAATCTGTTCAGCGGTTTTTGAGATATTGAACTTTGAAATGAAAATGTCGAAATGTCTCGCCTCGCTCGCCTCGCTTCACAATTACTCGTGACCAAGGATTATCGCGAGGATGAATTAAGTGATATTATGCAAAATTTGATTAACTGAATATGCATTGTATGTTGCACTTGCTAGATTATATTTGCAAGGCGAGATGTAGTCTCAAGAGTCGCGAACCAGTGTTACAGGTGATCACCACAAGCTCCCAAAATAGACTGCCTTTTCGAGCATCTTTATATAGTAAAAACAAAGCCCAATGTAACTATAGATAACACCATTTGCATTTAACAGACAAATTTGTTTCGTGATAAGGGTATTTAACGCCACCTTGTTAGATGTGTGGAGTGCTTCCATACAAACAATAGTTACTATGGCAGCTCAGCTCTAAAGTACATCCGTCTTGAGTTACGCGTCCTAATCTATTATAGTATTCGACCATTAAAATCAAGGCATGCCGTATTATATTTACCTGCTTGAGATAATTCCCTTTGAGACTGAGAAGGCGGAATGTATAGAACCACTCCGAGCCTTCCAGTTCCTTTACGGTGGAGAGGCTGTTGTTATCCAGGTAGAGATCGGCGATTTTCTTGTAGTAAGAGTTCTGTAGTAGCGTCCCAATCGAGTCGATCTGTGGACAATGAAATACGGGCAATAATGTATCTGTACTGTAATATTATAAAGAGGAACAGTCTATGAGATTGTAGCTTTATTCGTTTGTAGTTATATAGTGGGTTATCTCCGGAACCGCTTGTTGGATTTCAAAAATGTCTTCACCTGCATATAGAAAGAATGAACTTTAGTAATACGGGTGTAGTCGAAAATTATTATTACTCCAAAAGAAAGAAGGCAACAAAATATGCCTAGTGACGAAGATCCCATTCAGATATCTCAAAGAATTACGAAGCTACAACCGTTTTAATTTTGCTTGTTAGAAAGAGAAAACGCTTGCAGTAAGTGACGTCACAATCTGCGAGCGTCATAGTAAATGACAATCGTTTCATATGAATTTGCGTTTTGCGGAAAAGGGACAGAACATACCAGAGCTGGGCACAAGACCGTTAATCGTTAATTAACGAAGTTAACATTTTGGGTAACGGATTAACTTTTAAGTTAACTTGAAAAATTGTTAAGGGACTCATTAATTTCCGTTCTAACCTTCCATGAATCCGTTAATCGTTAACCAAGTATCTTTTTTTGGCAAAAGGACACGGCGGGGACGCGGTCTGACAAGTAGATTGAAGAGAAGCGGTTGGTCGGCGGCAGCCGGGCTGTCCGTGCACGGCACGCTCCGGTGTCAGACGGTGCCGGAACGGTTTAGTAGGCGTCACGTCATTTCATATTTATGTATTTTTGCACGTGTCGGTAGTCGGTACGGTTACGTTCATGGTATGATACGGTCAAGTGGGCACCTTTAATCTTTTATTCCAAGGCCAAAGATATTTTCACACCTTAACGAATCTCGTTTTCATGCGAATGTTGATGATTATGACCCTTCATCTGCTCCTTGGCAGTGCACTTAATGTGACTTTACTTTAACTTGTAGTTATTATCATCACAAACTCTACTTTCTCTTATCCTACCTAAATATCCCATACCATTTTATTAGCAGGTCGACTAATGCAACGACGTATAAAGTACAACTCCTATCACGAGTTAACGGTTAACGATTAACGTTAACATCCGTTAAGTCTTCCGGCATGTAACGCATTAACATTCAAAGAAGTTAACTTTTTTAGTAACGGTGCCCAGCTCTGGAACATACCCCTTCTTAAAACTTTGGACAGTTATAACTTTGTGATTATTCAACCTCCTGCGTTGCTTTTTTCTCCATTTGACTACATTTTTAATCCTTTTTCGAGAATATACGACATTGATTATTTTATTAAGTGTCTGCACCCCTATTGTAATTAATATTTAAATTTAAGAATAGGTCCTCATCAGCGTTTTAACAGGGAGACCTTCAGCTTACGATAATACTTAACGCGTCTCACAGTGAGACGCGTTAAGTATTCTCCTCACTCTCTTAATTATTTTCTAAAGCTTATTGATTCACGTTTAATTATTCCCGGCTTTTATCAAATATATCTCAAAATGTCTTTAAGCCCAATTCCCTTGTATTACTTAAAACCTCCTACAACGTCTCACATTTACGAGAATTTAATTGAATGTAAAACAAATTAGTCACGTTTTTTATTGTTGTCTTTGTAATGTTTCCTTCGTCTGCAATCAATCAAGATAGATAAAAGAAATCAGATATCGTCTAGGTTTCAGACAGAATTTAGCCTCGCTTGATTTCTTTTGAATTCAACCGGGTTCTAAAGAATCGTTCTAACGTTAACGTGTTCAAGGAACTTTACTTTTATAACGAGGCTTTAAAAGAACAATATACCTAGCTATGGCTGTATTCCAAGAAAATTCAATTTCCTGCAACAAACTGGAACTAAACAAAAGGTAGCTAACATAAAGCGTGAGAAGGCGCAAGTCTTGATAGATATTGCAAGTAAAATATGTTATGCTGTACACTATAGAAGGCTTAATAATTGTAATGCCTTAGAAACACATCTTTGCGATGCTACCACAACTAACGCCGCAAGAGCGACACGAGACGAGATAATCTCCTCTATTTCTAACTAGCTTGTGCCCGCGACTCCGTATGTGCGGAACTCGTTTATATCGTAGCGCCATACAAACTTTCACCCCCCTTTTCACCCTTCCCGGGGACTCAATAGTTAGAGATCCTCTCTGTGTTAGAGAGTTCTCTATACCAAATTTCATCTAAATTGGTATAGCGGTTTAGGCGTGAAGAAGTAACAGACAGACAGACAATATTAGTATGGATATGGATTTGCGCACAGTAACGGAGTTGCTGAGTAGCGTGCGACGCGATCTGCGCGGTTATCACAAGACGGCGTCGCGGCGAGATATTCGTCTCTTTCTAATTAGAACACTTTGAAAGAGATGGATAGCCTATCTCGCCGCGCCACAGTTCGCGCGCCGTCTTGTGATAACCGTGATATAGCAGCTAAGAGTCTGATAAAAGAAAGTTGAACCGAACTAGATTCAATTACGCGGCAACACTGTTGGCCAAAATGTCATGAGCCCCATTAAGCACCCTAAAATGTATTTATATATCACTAGTGGAATCGATTATAAGTTACTCCCTGGATTGCTATGGCCTCACCTTTAAAACAAATTTGGAAAAAGTTAAAAATTGCAAATTAGATTTCTCAAACTATTAGTAAACAATAAAACTAAAAATAAATATAAAAATGGTTATTATCAGTTATTCAAAGTATGTAAAATTCTTCCGGCAACACTTAGACATAAATACTTAATTTTAGTCAATCAGCACGCCAATCAAGAAAGTAACTTATCTCAAATGAGCCAAACATATGGCACCAGATCCGTAGCTGCAGGTAAGTATGCCGTTCTCAGAGTAAGCAATTACTACGGGGATAGGCTCATCGAAAAACGCTTACTCGTACCATATTTGCTTAACGCTTTACCTGCGGCTATTAGACAAGAGAAAAACAAAAATAAATTTAAAAGAGCCCTGTTGAAACACTATCTCGACAGTATTTAAATACTTAAATACCTAATATCTTATATCTAGTTACCTATCCACTTTATACAACATCATTTAAAGCTCTAATTATATAGACTGATTAGGACTTTACCACTTTATAACAGATTAGACTCATGGATCCCACAGTCAACCTGTGCAAACAGTTTTGTGGGACGTTGTATTTAGTTTTAAGTCATTGTAAAGTGCTTTACTGCAATAATAATAGTACATTGTTTAACGAGGGGCGGAAGTGGAATATTGCGAACAAGAGTCTATCAGAAGCCCGACGCTGAAGGCGGAGGGCTTTTGATGACTCGAGTTGGCAATATTCTTACGCCCGTGTTATACACAATGTTTTTCATCACATTTGCGAGGAAACAAATACATTTTAGATGAAATTAATACAAATCGTAATAAACACTGCATCATGTCAGTCGTCCATTTTGTTGAATTTGACGTTAGGCGCGTATGGCAAAGACCCTTCGGTATACAGCCACGATTTATAACACTTAAATTTTTTTTACATAGACACTAAATAACTACACATAAAATCTGTAAATAATTCAGTTAAACATGTTTAAGTAGTTTTTTAAGTTTAAATTTATTATTTATAAGTACGTTTAGAGACATCGTATTTGATATAAAACCTCTTTGCTTTGTAACTGCCGCATGAGTGACAGATACCATTTAAGAAAAAAACCATTACGCCCGTGGGCGTAACACAGGCTATTACAGCTCTGTATGTCTGCGCATTATGAAGCCCTTTTCGAGCAAGTGTGATGAAAATAAATAAATAATACCGTTTACAGTTTCGTTTGATATTACAGACGATATTGTTTAGAGTAAACAAATACTGTGTTCCGGGAGTTTTTTAAAAGGAAGTAATACATATTTCTAACATGTCTATAATATTTTTCTCTTTTAAATTATCTGCTAAAAGCTTTAATTGCACGGAAGGGAGAAGCATACATAATTAATTTTAACTGAATTGGGTCACTAAATTCTAAATCTAATTTATTACAGCTAGCCACACGTCTATCGTGTATAAAAAAGACTAGCTACGCTCGTGACGCCGCCAGTTTCCTATCTATAAAAACTTCCATTTCTGTTTCTCTCCTTAGATTATTTCTGGGGAAACAATGTTTGTGTCCTTTTCCGGGACCCGAACTATCTCCATCCCAAAATATCGAAATAGGTCCAGGTTTATATTATCTTATCTACTACTTAAAGACTACATTTGCGTTCATGAGTAAACTAATAGTAGGTATCCACGAAACCAATTTTTGTTAAAGTTAATTTATCTTTATCTGTCACATTAGAACATCTAGAATTCTTGTATAACTATTTTCGTTACATAGGAAACAGCCGCGAATGACAAGCGGTCATATTTTTTTATTCTCAATGTGAATATTTTGACCGTTCAAAGCAAAGACAAACGAAAATGTAGGTAGGTACGCTACGTGAAATTACACCTGGGAAGTTGGAGGTCCTAATGAAATAGTTTAACGGAGAGACTAAAGTAAATTATGAAATTGAGAAGTAGAAACGGTGTTTGTCACTAATAGTTTGCTTCAGGCTTTATGCTTGGAAAGTCATAAGTTGCTTGGTGATACGACTACGACGCGATACGACTCTCCTGTCTCGCTATTCTGCAAAGTGTTTTAGCCTCACCTCACCGTTCACCCACCAGTATAATGTAGGTAGAGGTCTAGTTTCGTTAGGCGTGACGGGTGAGGTAAGGCGCATTAGTGCGTTTCGAATAACAGCCCTGCAATGTCGCAAATTGGGAATTGATTTAATTCATCGTACGATGCAAAAATAAGCAGATACCAATAAACCTCCTGGGGCCCATTTTGTGAAGCTAACGTAGCAATTTTGCTCTAAGACGCTTTACCCAATAAAAAGTGGGGTTTTTCCTAGTGTTGCTAGTAAAATTGCAACAAGAAGCTTTAGAATTAAGTATAAACGCCCTTGACAACACAATTCACAAACGCTTGAAATTTAAAAAAAATCAACTGTTCTTATTTAAAAAATGAGATTTTCGCTTAATAATATACTGCAGACTAGGGTAAGTGCACCAGTGAATGAACACTTAAGGATTTTTTTTGATTTCAAAAATTGTTTTATGTAAGATATATAGGCCATGACTGTTTGTATAGATCATATTCTAGTTTGGTTAAATTACTTTGCTTTTGCAATAGTTTTCCATAATTTTAAGTTATATGACCTTTTAGGTAGAAAAATGGGAAATCGCCGGTGAATGAACACGGTTTTCTAGTAAATGAACAACTAAAACCAGTGAATGAACTACTGTTATAGTTATTATTTATTGGTTTAAATCGTTGTTTATCGATTTTGTTTGGCTTTATATCGATATACAAACAGACGGAATAGCAGTTATTGATTTACTTTTTCTACAACAATTAATAAACTGTAACAAATCTACGTTCATTAACTGGTTCCAAAAAAATAGTAAAACTTATAAATAAACTAAATAATTATCGGTTGATGTTCATTCACTGGATATCTGTAAACCAGTGAATGAACTAACTTCATGTTCCAAAATAAGGTTTGTTCGAACACTGGGCCAACGATGGACAAGCCATTACTGGTTATGTTAATAGGAAGTAAATCTTATTACAATCACTAGAACATAAGATATTGCGAAAACATTAAAACAGTCGTAGCCAGTGAATGAACACTGCAGTTCATTCACTGGATTTGGGCGGTTTTGAATTCTAGTTATAGAACACCGACTAAAAAATGAGAATCTACACTTGAATTACGTAAAACGATGTTTTAGTAGCACAATTTCACTCTTATGATTTCCGAAAACCAAACACCATAAGTCACAGGTTTGTAAACCTAGTACAATGGCACATCAAATAAATGGTGACATACTTGTCCCCTTATTACCGGCTCATACAAAACATCCACGCCCGTAGCCTCTTCTTCGTAGACTTCTCTCATTTAGTAATTGTTGCGACTGAGTTGATATATTATATGTAAATGTTACAAAACCCTTACAGTGAATGCTTCTAATCGAGAAAAAAAAATACCTGGTATGCTAGAAATATACAGAACTCTTAATTTAAGCAAATAAGCAGCGTTTCGTTCATTCACTGGATACGTTCATTCACTGGAGCACTTACCCTACAAGCTTTTGTGAAATGTCCACGATCTACGCGAAAATATTGTAACTAGTACAGCGCCACAGTATAATAAAGAGTACTACCGTACAGTATGGCCACTACCTGCCTCCCGTTGAAAGTGCCGCCCACCCGCTCTCGGTTACCTCACAGTTACCGGCTGGCAAGGACCCACCTACAAAACGTGGCAGCCAAGCTGAAAACCAGGAACAACATCCTACTAAACCTGACAGGTACCTCGTGGGGAGCTTCGGCAGCGTGCTTGAGAACTACCGCCTTAGCACTGGTGTACGCTTCAGCAGAATACTGTCCCCCAATATGGTTGAATAGTGCCCACACGCAAAGCATAGACACCCACCTCAACAACACCATGCGCCTAATCACAGGCTACATGAAACCAACTCCTGGACACTGGTTACCGGCCCTCAGCGGCATTGCCCCACCACATCTGCGACGCTTCCAACGCCTCCTTAGAGAGGTCGATAAGATCCACGCCAGGCCCGAACTGCCAATTAACGCAGACCTAAACATGTTCAGGTGTCCCAGACTAAAGTCACGGAACCCCCCGGCCTTACTCTCACACAAATCGCCTACCGAGTGGAATATCCAATCTGCCTGGCTGGATGAGTGTCTGGCCAAATCGGAGCCATCGACCCTATTCGAACTCAGCCCCGGCCGCCACCCGCAAGGTTTCAAAGAAGCTCGACGTGTCTGGTGCTCCCTGAATCGAATAAGGACTGGAATAGGGCACTGTGCTCAACTACGCAAAAAATGGCGCTGGTGCGACTTTGAAGAATGTGACTGTGGATGCGCGAAGCAAACAGTGCACCACATCGTGTTCGAGTGCCCTCTAACCAAGTACGACGGACTGCCCTCGGACTTCAAAGACCTCACGAGCGACGCTGTAGACTATTAAAAAAATTGTAAATTTAAGTTGTAGTAATAAGTACCTACTTGTAATTATCACAGTGTATAATTTGCCATACGATAAATAAATAAATAAGGACGCCACAACGCGGTGCGCAGAGCGGAGGCCACGTAAAATATTTAAATATCGAACAATTTATTATATAAATTAGGTAAATAATGCTACTTATTAAAAATAAGACAGTTTAATGAGCACCCTTATAACTAGTGGCTCTGTGAGCTGTACACCTCGCGTTAAGTTTATAAAATGTAAAAGTGAATCACAGTAAACTCACAATGGTCGCCATAGCCCGTATTGGCACTTAAGTCCTTCATACCAACTTCCGCATTTTAAAGAAAATTAAAAACTGGATCGACAAAAAAATCAATTTAATCATAGAATCTGGTCCTAAAATTTCATGAGAATCAGTTAAGAATTGCGACCTGTAGAGGAGAACATCCGGACATACAAAAGCAAATTGCTCTTCGTTAATAACGTTTTTGTTTATAATTAATTACAAGCACACAAAATAATTCGACGCCTATATTACAAGGTCATCTCATATTGCGTTCCCGATTCGCGAACGCACTAAAATGGCGGCAACCCTAGCATGTCTTATCTCACTTACACAAGCATGGTACGCGTTCACCTACACGAGCTTAGACTGTGTGCGTAGGAACGCATTTGTTTCATACATTTGATCGCCAGTGTCCCAGGTGTGACAGCGCGTAACGTATAGCGTTGTAGCTGCAGCGTTTGCAGGGCTGTTATTCGCTACGCGCTAAAGCGGCTCCCCCGCTGGTCACCCTTCACCTCTACCTACGCTTAGTTACTACGCATTGCGGTTTCAAGATATATTTGTGGGTGAGCGTTGAGGTGAGCCTAAAAAAAAATACAAAATAGGGGGGGCTGCTCAGTGCTCACGTCGGTCACCGTCGTTATTAGAAAAATGTCGTACCGTGTTACCTTGTTCCCTTCAAGCCGCACAGTAGTAGTGCCCGGCGGGAGGGTATCCGGCGCCTCCACCAGCGCTCTCTTCGCGCAATTCGCCGTGATGATGGGTATCAGACCGCCGCGCTTGTCTTCGGCCACGTACGTCATCACGCACCAGCACGGCTCCGGGCACGTGTGGCGGACCATCTGGGGAAGAATAATAATAGCCATTTATTTCAGGCATCTAAGGCCCATTGTTACATAAACATTAAACACTAACATACATACAATACACGTATTTAATTAAAACACTATTTATTATTTAGGCGATTAAACAGTGTGGCTTTGTTGCGTTGACAACAGTGCAGAATTCGGTAGGTTGCCCCGGAACCGCCGAAACACGACCAGTATGTAATGCGAATAATGTCAATATGTAGTACCTATAAAAATGTGTCTAGGAAAGCGCGCTGGTCGTCTCAATATGTCAATGACGATTGTCCCCCGCGTAGGTTTCCGTGCGTCCAGTCCCGATATCGGATAGAGGCCAGTAGCATTAGTATGAGTTTGCAGTCGCGTTTACTTTACACGCTAGCGACTGCGTAAATGAACAGACGCTAGCATTTAAATTAAAACGAAAAATGCTTGTGATATAAGGCTGAATAATGAAAATAATAAAATGCTACTAATTGAATTACGTGTTTTTGTGTGTGTCTAGAACACGCACACATTTGCAACGTAGTATTGGTGTGGCTAAGACATTCGTCGTCCGACGTCGTCGTCGTCCGTCGCGCGTCGTCGTCATCCGTCAAGTAAGCGTCTAAGCGTCTATCGAGTAAACTATACCAACTAAAGTAAACGTATACTACGACTACGGTACAAATTATTTTTTTAGTTCTATGAGTGACCGCCAGGGGCGGTGTATAGGTTTTTCATAAAATCATTTACGCAGTCGCTAGCGTGTAAAGTAAACGCGACTCACTGCAAACTCAGACTAATGCTACTGAGGGATGATCACGTAACTTTTCAAAAACTTACGTTCTTAACTAATGTTAAGTGTTCTAAAGAAAGGGCAATTGAACTGTCATTTTACACAAAAACTGACACAACTGCCATTTCTCATTATCACATAGTATGTAATTGATATATTTTTTTTTATTATTTAATTTAAATAATTTATATTCTTAGTATTGACATTCATGTGTAATTTTAATTTTTTTATTTTATTTTCCGATTACTCGAAGACGCCTGGACAGATTAAGAAAATATATTTTTTGTCTGAAAGGGTATCCTTCCCCGGTGGCCTTATGGTCATCCGGTTATGATCTCATGATGGTATCCCGGAGAAATCGATGCTGATTTCGACTAAAACTTTCGAAGTCGATTAAAACTTTGTATTTGAGGTCAATTACATATTTCTGGATCAATAATATAGCTAGCAATAGTTTTGACTAGTTATCCCGTATAGGTTAATTTTCATTATTAGATGACAATTGTTAAATTGATGATTTGTTACGTTACCGAGTAGGTACTTGAGCAGTTGCAAGTATTCCAAACATTTGTATAACTTCCGAAACACGTGCTTGAAATGACAATGAAACACATGACATTTAATTACAAAATCGCAGTTGAAATTCTCTGATGTTGGTGACAACGTCGTCGTAATTGCCTAGCGTTAATTAGCGAGCGAAACTTCACCGAACTGTATACGGACGGCACGGCACAGAGCTACGCATTGTGTTTTGGATGAGGTCCGCGACCAACAGCGGACCTCATTCGCCTGGTCAAAATATATCTCTTTTCCAACCTCTCCATATCATTGACAAACCTCTCACAGACTGGCGCGGCCTGGCCGCGGCGGTCAATAGTTAGGCTTGCAACACACTGGCGCGGCCTACGGAAGCGGTAATAGTAAATTTGACAGCTAATGACAAGTTTACTATGGTCCGCCGCGGCCAGGCCGCGCCAGTGTGATGTGGGCTTAATGTTGTCATTAGCTGTCAAATTTACTATTGAGGCCTTAGACCTGAATCACACTGGCGCGGCCTGCGGTGGCGGACAATAGTAAAGTTGACAGTTATTGTCTACTATAATCGTACAGAATATGTCCAAATCGTCCTGCCAAGTCCGCCAACTCCTCAATGCTCAATTGCTCATAACTATATATGTGACACGTTGGTTATTTATTGTAAACTAGCTTCAGCCCGTGACTCCGTCCGCGTGTTCATCTCCCATTTCAGACCCTCAGGGGATGATTTCCGGGATAAGCTAATAATATTTAAGCTGATGATCTTCCTATATAAATGAATAAATAAATAAAAATACAATGTCCTTCCCCGGGATTCAAACTATCTCCATATTGAATTTCAATCGGAACAGCAGTTTAAGCGTGAAGAGGTAACAGACAGACAGACATACTATCGCATTAATAATAATTATAATATATGTATGGATGTCCCTACTCAACTCCATTGCAAATATACTTATATATGTATATGTTATTAAAATCAGAATAATAACGCGTCACGAACAAATTGTATATAACAGTATTTAAAGAATTTTTGCTTAAAATTAATGCCAGCAAATCAAAATTGAAATAGCATCTAAAACAGAAAATGCACGATTCACACCAATCTCACAGTCAAAAAAGTAAAATCTTTCGGACATTTAGGAAGCCTTAATCACCGCAGACTCCAGATGCACACCAGATATAAAGCGACCTAGAATAAACTACATAGAGCAGCTCAAAAAGAGAGTTGATGTTAGGTCGTATCGGTCGGAGTAGATGGAGATGGATAACAAGAAGAGAAGAACAAATTGTATGTCTTCAGATGCTATTGGGTGTTATTTTTTTTATGCAACTTTGTTCAGTCTGTCTTGTGGACGGATCCACAGTTTTAGGATTTTTTTGCTTGGCCCATACACAGTCAGCACCTACTACACTCAAGAGCAAAAGTTTTGAGTACACTTCGTTCTGAAATTCTATACAAAGAGTAGGTACCCAAAACTTTTGCTCTTGAGTGTATGTTAAGTGTCTTATAACTCGTATGATCGGTAAGTCATTTATATACATGTACTTAAACACACTACAGCGCCTAATTTTTTGTTCCTAGTGTTCTCACGAATCACCTACAGAACTGTAAATCATACTTCAAATCGCTGAATTTACTCACTTTGCCTAGTTTTATATATTTGAGTGTTGTGTATTTATTAAAAGTAATCCAAATTTATTTGACAAGAATAAACCTCCTAAAACATTAAACTTTCGTCCAAGGAAACCAGAAGTAAATGTAATAAAATTAGAAGTAACACCGCCCTGATTTAAAATAATGTTTCAGTTATGGTAACTATGCAACAAACTCCAAGAAGAACGGCAGGGTTTAAGTGTATCTAGATTAAAGCGTAAGTAATTAGAGATTACTGTTTCTGCGGTGTTCCGCAGACACCATTTTTTTTTTCGATTTTTTCTACCCTTTTGTGAAATATTAGCTTACTGTTTCCACGGCGGCCGGTATTTGCGCGTGTATTTTTTTTTCTTATGTGACCTGTGTGAGTGGTATGCGTTTTGTACTTTTTTGTGGGGTTGGGTGGTGGCTGTTTTTGCTCTATTCGCCCCACGCAAAAGGCAATTACATTTAGGGATTTATTACAGGTAGAAACTGATATCTTATTAATTTATGTAGACATGGCATCGTGAAACGTTAAATATCCAGTAAATTACTAGTTTTTGCTCAACTCCCATGCAAAAGGCAATAACATTTGGCTATTTATTGCATGCAGGTGAGATCGTGAGAATTAACATTTTATAATATTTCGGGGAACGATATGCATCATTATTTATTACTAGCTGTTGCCCGCGACTTCGTCCGCGTAGAACCTGTAACTGTCTTAGAAAAATGATTGCTATTAAATTATTGTGGGCGGAACCTCAATTATCGCCGTCCGAAACAAAGTTCTACCATCTTATGGTATCTTCCGATATAAAACTATCCTATGTCCTTCCAAGTGTAAAAGGACATTTTTGTAGTTTTACTCACGTTAGTTCGGGCTACCTGTATAGTTTTGAAAGCAAACTTATCTACTGCTTAAAGACGGAGAACTTTCCATCTGCAACCACCGTTCCCATTTAACGGTGTAAGAGAATAAACTATTTTGATTCTGCCCCTTTACCCCCTTATTTCACCCCTTTAGGCAAATAGATCTACATATTATAAAAGAAACCTAATTTCCTGCTTTCATGTTTCTAGCCACAGTTTAATATTAAAAATCACACATTACTTATGTGAACATTCCACCCCTATCTTAACCCCTTCAAGGGATGAATTAGGAAAAAATCCTGTACATAAGGAGCTTGTGGCCGAAGTTTTAAACGTCTAACTCTAAAAACGACATGTTTACCATACAAACTTTTAACTCTTTTTAACTCCCTTAGGGGATGATTTTTTATAGCAAAGCTAAATCATTTGTTTTGCTTTTTAGTAAGAAACCTTCGTACAAAGATTCAAGTCTATAACTTTCCAAATGAAGGATTCCATACAACGGTTCGACCCCTATTTCACCCTCTTAATGGTTGAATTTCGAAAAATCCTTTCTTAGCACACGGCCACGTACTGTAAAGAATATATGTTCCAAATTTCATGCTTATATCGTTAGCGGTTTCGACTTTCGGCTGTGCGCTGTCTGTCAATAGATTAGTAACGCAAGAGTTTTATGTATATTAGTAATCTTACTACAAAATTGATTGTCTCTAGCTAAAAAGCAAAGTTAGTCCATAAAAACTATTCACCCCTTTTTAACCCCCTTATTGGTGGATTTTTCCAAAACGCTTAAAGTTATTTTTTTGTATTTAAATAATAGTCCGGTACGCGAACACTGTAATGTGTCGTCAAACTAACATAACTCCCAAGTTTGATTTTTATTTGTTATCAGCGAGAGTACCTTAAGTACTAACAGCGAAAAATAATTTCTAACAGTTTTTGATATTGGTTTACGAATAATTAACTTTTTTGTAAGGAACACTTGTAAAACTATTCAAAGATTATACAAGTTATTGTTTTTTCCTATACATTTGATTATTCAAACCTTACTTATCGTTTTCTAATAGTTTGTCAAGAAAAAAGGAAACGATTAAAAAAAATATAAATCTCCTAAAAGAATATTCAAGTGACTAGTGGCTACTATAGTGTATTCAAAACTAAAAAAAATATATGGCAGCACAAATTTCTAACAGATTTATCAATAGTATTTTTTTTATTAGGAATTACATCTTGAAACCATTCTCCTTACCATAAAATAAATCTCATAAATTCTCAAGTGGGCGTAATTCATTTCAGTTCTATCGAAGAATATATAAACACAAATTCTAACGGATTCATCAATAGCTCTTAATTGCATTAGCTTATCAGTTATTATCCGCATTTTAAATCTTTCGCGCGCGACTCGCGCGATTCGTGTGCAGCGTGCTGGCAGCCGAGTACCTCTCCAAGGCCGTGCCGTGCGTACGCTCAAACTTGTAGGTACAAACTTTTAGTACTTGATTTTACTTTATATTTAGTTACTAGTTGTTTTTCGGTTGAAATTATCTATTTTATTTTACCAATAAAGAAAGTTATATAGGGTTATTTAGTATTAAACTTAAACTAGCTTCAATTTTATTTGTAGGTACTTATTTACTAGTCGCGATGTCATATCTGATGTTACTAATATGAAGTAGATACAGAAAGTATATCTACAGGGTTATTAGTATTAGTTATCTCTCTAAGTAGTAGTAGGTAGTAAAATTAGGGTGTAGGTAGGAGCTAAACTCCGAAAGTTAGGTACTCAAGAATCTTTTAAATTCCGATTAGAACCTAACACTAAATGATCGAATTACCAAAAAAAATTGTTGTTCATCGAAGCGGAAGAGGACTTTTTTAATTAATTAATACTAAAAATTCGGACTTATTGAAATTATAGAATTTCGATGCATATTTCTTACTAGAGAATGCATAGCGGTTAACCGGTCAATTTTATGAGTATAAGGCCGGTATAAAACCGGTAAATTTAAATCAATACCGGTAATTTACCTAAACATGAATTATTAGTAAAATAATATTTTTGTACAATTATTAATACTCGATCGTCATGATCATATCTCAATCAATATATATATATATATATATTATTTATTTATTCATGAGCAACATACATCGCATTTGAAATTAACATTTACACATTGGAATTTCACAGTCATATAAATAGCAATTTACTACAATATTAAAAATTAATTCTTTTACATGTCAAATTTACTAAGAAATAATGTCATTGCGTTATCTACGAGTATAGGGAATTTAAAAAAGAGATACAAATTATTAAATGTCAAGTCACATTAGAAAATAAATAATGTTGATAATAATGTTAATAATAATGTCAACAGTTCTAGATAATTACCATTTCTTTTCCTTAAATTCCTCTATTGAATAAAAACACCTCTTTAGTAAAAAAGTCTTCAACATAGTTTTAAACACATTTACATTTAAAATTTCCTTTAATTTAACGGGTAATCTATTGAAGAGTCCTATAGCCTGATAACCAGCAGAGTTCTTAACAATTTTCATTTTGGTTACAATTTTCTGAGGCAAGTCTTTTCTCCGTGTAGCTAACCGCCGTTCCCTGTCTTCTGGGGTTTCTATTTCAAAGATAGACTTTATGAGGTCTACCAGAACAACCAGAATATATAGACTGGGAACAGTGAGAATCTCATATTCCACGAAGTAGTTTTTACAAGACGTTGTCTGTGGGATTCTAGCGATGGCTCTAATGGCCCGTTTTTGTGCGACAAAAGCCGTGTGTATATTGTATTTATAACTGTTTCCCCAAAACTTAATGCTATACCGTAGTTTGGATTCAACTAATGCGTGGTATACCATTCTGA
The DNA here is from genome assembly GCA_947578815.1 of Epinotia ramella. NCBI lineage: Eukaryota > Metazoa > Arthropoda > Insecta > Lepidoptera > Tortricidae > Epinotia > Epinotia ramella. The sequence continues at coordinate 12,204,881 of OX388213.1, read as the reverse complement.
GTTGGGGCAGTTTTATCTCCTCTCTCAGACTTCTGAGCGCATAGCAAGCGGAACTTACAGAGTTAGCTATAGATTGTACTTCGTTCTTCCAATTTATGTTACAGTCGATATGTACTCCTAAAAATTTCACTGTTTCTACTTGATTTATCGCTGTACCGTTTGAAAAAACTCGTAACATGTCTTTATTTTTGGCAGTAGATTTAAAAAGTATAACATTAGTTTTACTGCAGTTTAGTTGCAGATTATTTACACTAAACCACGTGTGAAAACTTATGAGGGCCTCGTTATTTCTGTCGTTAAGTAACGGTGTGCTGTCTGCAGATATAATGGCGTTGGTGTCGTCTGCAAAGAGAACCAACCGTGTATTTGTAAACGCAGCCTCCATGTAAGCTAGTAAATCGTTTGTGAAGATAATAAAGAATATGGGGCCCAGTATGGATCCTTGCGGAACTCCTCTGGTTACACTAGCTATCTTGGAGTTATAAACCTTTTCATCGTAGTTTGCCGTGGTTTTCATTTGTACAAACTGCTTCCTATTTGTTAAATATGACTGAATTTGTAACAAGGATTTCGCTCTGACTCCGTAGTGTTCCAACTTTGCGAGTAGAATGTTATGATCGACCTTGTCAAACGCTGAACTGAGATCTAGGAACAAACCAGCGACTTTCTTTTTGTTGTTTAACTGATTGAGTACGTCGTTCATAAGTCTCGAAATCGCTTCGTTTGTTCCCCTGCTCCTTTGGTAGCCGTACTGTCTTGGATTTATTATCCCGTGCAGATAAAGATGCCTAGTCAGTCTATCTTTAATTAGTCTCTCTAGAATTTTTGACAGCGTCGGCAGGAGAGATATTGGCCTGTAATTTTTTGGATCCGATGTGGAGCTCTTTTTGTGCACAGGTAGGACTTTAGCAATCTTGAGCTGATCTGGAAAGATGCTAGATACCCTCCTTTTGTCATGTAAAATGTAGTCCATCCGTTTCTATTCTGGGTCTGGGTCTGGGTCTGGGTCGTTTTAATTATAAATACTTTTCAACAAAGGGTATTGTGCTTCAACAAAATCAACCACTACAATTTGTAGCTGCTGGCGGTCAAAGGTTGAAAAGTATTGGTGTTATGTATCTAACCGTAAAGTTTTTAAGCCAATCACACATACTTGAAATATACGTAGTTCCTGAAATACAAAACGCATTAATTCTCGGTATGGACTTTTGGAATAAGTTTGGTTTATTCCCAAAACATTTAACTTCAGTTGTTATGCGGTCGGAAGCTGAAGTTGCGCTTGCTGATCTAACTACTGATACTGATGCAAACCTATGCAGTTATGAACACTTATCTGAGGACCAGAAGACCACAGCTGACCATATTATCTCTCAATTTCGGAACACATCCTATGAGGAACGTGGCTTAGGCCGGACTTCGCTAATTACACATTCCATTGACACTGGGAATGCTGCTCCCATTCGTCAACGCTACTATAGAATGCCGTTAGAGAAGCAACGAGTTTTAATTGAACAATTAGATGAAATGCTCAAGGAGGACGGTGTTGAACCCTGCGAGAGTGCATGGTCTTCACCTGTACTACTCACACCTAAGAAAAATTGTCAGTTGAGATTTTGTCTGGACAGTCGAAAGCTCAATGCTATAACTAAAAAAGATGCTTACAGCCTACCTTACATATCTGAGATTTTGGACAACCTCCGCGACGCTAAATACCTTACTAGCTTGGACTTGTCACAAAGTTTTTGGCAGGTACTTATTAGAGAAGAGGACAGATGCAAGTGTGCTTTTTACATCCCAACTCGGGGTACCTTTCAATTTAAATGCATGCCTTTCGGTCTAACTAACGCTCCAGCTACACAGCAGCGTCTTGTCGATCGGTTGTTCTCTGGTCCTGAGTTTGAACAGAAGGTCTTTGTCTACATAGATGACATAATTATCGTGTCTTCTACCTTCGAACAACATATCTCATTACTTGTGCGGGTTATGGAGAAACTTATCGAAGCTAACCTAACAATTAATTACACAAAGAGTCAGTTCTTCAGAAGTCAATTAAAATATCTGGGCTACGTTGTTGACGTAAATGGTTTACATGCTGATCCGGAGAAGGTTGACGCCATCGTGAACTCTCCTTCACCTAAAAATCGCAAGGAAGTTTGTAGATTTCTAGGCACGGCCTCTTGGTATTGTAGATTTATACCAAATTTCAGCTCTTTGGCTTCTCCTTTAAACAAATTAACGTCACAAGCTAAAAAGGCTCCTCCTTTTAAATGGTCTACTGAAGCTGATGAGGCGTTTAAAGCTTTAAAAAAATGTCTAGTTTCTACCCCGGTCTTATCATGCCCTGACTACTCAAAATCTTTCGAGGTGCACACTGATGCGTCTGATGTAGGTATCGGTGCAGTTCTGACGCAGTCTTCGGAGGGCGTTGAGAGAGTCATAGCATACATGAGTAAATCCCTGTCAAAACCTGAACAAAATTACAGCGCAACGGAGCGGGAGGCGTTAGCGGTATTAACAGCTGTTGAACACTGGCGTTGCTACCTCGAAAACGGTCAAAAGTTTATTATCTATACGGACCATGCAGCGTTAAAGTGGTTTATAAACTTAAACAACCCTACAGGTCGCTTAGCGAGATGGAGTGTACGGCTATCCGCTTTTGATTGCGACATTCGTCATCGTCGAGGTTCTGATAATGTTGTCCCTGATAGTCTTTCACGTATACCTGTATCAGCTTTGACTTGTTCTACCAATCCTGTTCATGACACTACATATACTACTGACCCTTGGTACTTAAACATCTATCATGGTTGTTTGAATACGCCTGCATCATTTTGAGATTACCAAGTCATGAATGGTAAACTTTTCCGTTTTAAGAAATCGTTGAATCCTTAATCAAGAGAATTTGAATGGAAGGAAGTAATTCCTCTCGAGAACAGAGTAAATATAATAGAGCAAAACCATTCTTCTCCTACTGCTGGGCATTTCGGCATACTAAAAATTTACAAACGCCTATGCCTCAGGTATTTCTGGACTGGTATGCATCGTGACGTGACAAACTTCGTAACTGAGTGTGATGTGTGTAGATCTTACAAACATACTAATCATACTACTTTGGGAACAATGGGACGACCTAAAAAATGCTCCAGACCCTTTCAAATTATTAGTGTAGACTTGGTAGGACCTTTACCGCCATCTCGGAAGCAGAACACCTTTTTGTTCGTCGTCACTTGCTGTTTTTCTAAGTACTGCCTTCTTTTCCCTATAAGACGTGCTACCGCGGAGATTATTTCACGTATTCTCGAGGACGAAGTATTTCTAGTTCATGGAGTCCCTAGAACTGTCTTGATGGACAATGGGAAACAGTTTGTCAGCAATACCCTAAAATCCCTATTTAGTAAATATAAGGTTCCTGACGTCCACTATACTCCAAAGTATACCCCTCAAATTAACAACGTGGAGAGATACAACAAGACGGCGTTAACAGCGGTTTCTTCTTTTATTGAAGGCGACGATCACAGATCGTGGGATGTTAACATCTCTAAAATTCAATTTGCTATAAACTCATCTACTAACGAAGTGACTGGTTTCACTCCAGCCTTTTTAGTTTATGCTCGTGAACTAGTTACTTGTGGTTCCCACTATCTTGATTACGATGTTGTCCCTGATATGATATTTGCGCCAAGAGAGGAATACGCGGAAAATCTGGGTACACTTCGAAAAATCTTTGATGACATTCAAGCATCGTTAATTAAAGCACACGCTAGAAACTCTAATAACTACAAGCTACGTAGGAAACACGCTGACTTTAGTGTAGGCGAAATTGTCTGGAAGCGCACTTACTACCTAAGTGATAAGGACAACAGCTATTCGCAAAAGCTAGCACCTAAGTACATAAAATGTCGGATAATTGCAAAAAAATCACCATTGGTATATGTCCTCGAAGATACGCAGGGTCGCAATTTAGGAGATTGGCATATCAAGGATATAAAGCTAACAAATTATAGGGTCTAATAAAATCTATCATAAAATCGGAATGTCTTATATTTTAAATACCAAAATTAACATTACTAATAAATGCTCTAAGCACTGTGTTCCAACTGAACAGAACAATCACGTTAGAAGTTATAGACGAATAGGAATGCTGCTCCATTCGTTGAACGTAACTCTGATTGACGCAAGTAATATTTTGAGTTGGAAAAATATAAGACATAACTCTTCTAAAGATCCATCTGAAGCTATTGGCGAGTATTTTGTCAACCTGGAGAAAATACTCAGTGTGCTAAATGCCGTAACACAAACTTACATGTGTTAATGCAACAACGAATGAGGATGTATAAGTGATTTGTATAAGTGAGTGAAGTACGTTGTTGAGGACTGTCTGTGAAACTGATAGCTTTAGAGATATAAACATGATAGAGAATTTAACCTAGGTAAAATTCTGCCCAAAAAGAGGGAGTATGTAACATAACTGTTCTACATGCTACGAGTAAACAATTTTATTGAAAATGTATATTATTTACAACCTTAATTCTACCTTAATCCTATTACCTAAACTTAATAAATAAACGAATTACATTTCTACAAACTGAGTCTAAGAGCCTGGCGTTATTTAACTAACCGACGATCCTGGTGAGATTCTGGCTATGACAAAAGCCGCAGGCGCTTTACGCACGCCTACGAATAAGCAAGTCATACGTAGACGTGAGATACCTACTCGCGGATCGGGGCGCGGTCATCGCTCACTTTGTTCGGAGCTACCGTACCTAACATTCACTGCCACCACTATGGGGCGCTAATTTAACGTACCTATATTTTAAATTAATTTATTTTATTTTAATTCTCTCGGGCTGTGCATTGAACACAGTATCCGAAGATGAATATTTAATTACCTATCAATTTTAATAAGTATGTGTGTGTTCCCCAGTCGGGTGAGTGTTGCAAAAGATTATACTTATTGTTTTAACAGTTACTAATGTGAATCAGTAGATTTATATTACATGCCTAATGTTACTTAAAAACGCTTATTTTGTAGCTAGAATCATTCCATTAATGTTTTACCGTTATTCGTGGCACAACTAGGATGATGAAATTCCTTTGTCTACTAAGCTGAGCCCATACCTACCCGCTTGCTATTAATATGTGTTAAATTAGTTTTAAAGCGAATTCGCATACGAAATAAATACTTAATATTATTTCCTAGCTTCTTTTATAGCTTCTACACGCTATTTCGCATTAATTGTTATTTTATTAAACGCTGTAAATTGGTGCTTCCACTTTCCATACCTAAACTGATTTGTCCATACTACTGCAACATCATTGATCACTATTTATTTATTTATTTATTTATTTATTTATTGATACATGGAAAACCAACAGCGCATTATATTTATAGACAAAATAATAAAACCATATAGCCAATTACAGGTTCTCACTTATAGAAATAAACTAACACAAATAAATCTATAGCCAAACTTAAACTTAGCGTACATTACGCACAGTAACCAATCGCGCACCAATAGCAAGCACGGCAATGGGAATAAACAAGTACAGGCCTACACCTGAAGTATCACACATGAAGAGTTTAGATTTTATTGCTTGTATGCTATCACAAAATATGTCTATATCTAATTTAACTACAACTTCGTTTAAACTCCTGCCTGCTTTGCACAAAAAAACTATTCTTTCTATATTTAGTGGAAACATGGAACATGCTAATAGGACGAAAATGGCGGAAACTTCTTATGGGAGTATTGAAATGAATTTTACCAAGTAAATTAGGACAGTCAACATTGCTTCTTATTATATTTAACAAGTATAAGACATCAGCAATTTCACGACGCTTAACAAGGGGTATCAGGTGATGCTTTTTACATAAGGTTAAATAATTAGATGAGCTGTAATGTATATGCATTTTATAGCAAAGAAATTTCATGAATTTGGATTGTAATCGCTCAATTCTATCGATGTAAATTTTATATTGGGGATTCCAGATCTGAGATGCGTATTCCAACTTGCTTCTCACATAAGCACAATACAATATTTTCAGCGTCTTAATACGTGTAAAACAAACCGAACTACGCATTATAAATCCAAGTGACTTAGAAGCTTTACTTATAATATTATCGACGTGTTAATTAAAAATAAGCTTCGAATCATGAAAAACCCCTAGGTCTCTTATGCTGGTTAGTTGCTGAATACAGTTACCTTTTAATAAATAAGAAGTAGGTATTTTATTTAATTTTCGAGAAAAGGTTACAGTGAAACTTTTTGAGGGATTTAAATCCAATTTATTCATAACACAATATCTATCCAATCGGTTTAGATCAGACTGCAGCGCAGTAGAATCTTCAGGTGCAGCAATCTTGACAAAAATCTTCATATCGTCAGCAAAACTGAGTAACTTAGAAAACCGAAAACAGCTACCTATATCATTCACAAAGACGTTAAAAAGGAGTGGTCCCAACAAAGATCCCTGGGGAACGCCACTTGGTACGGATACCCAGCTTGACATGTAGTTTTTGATCACTACCGACTGGCAGCGATTTTCTATGTAAGACATAAACCACCTCAGAAGATCCCCTCTAATACCCATTAAGTAAAGTTTATATATTAAGATATCGTGGTCAATTCTATCAATAAGCTATATTTAATGCTTTTGGTAGCCTCCCTGTTAGTAACGCTTTGATCACCGCTTTTCGTCGGATGTTGCAGGCAGTAACTTGGAATTAGACTTTTTGCAAAGTGTCCAATCCCCCTATCGGTAATTCCAGGGTTTTTACTACCGGGCCAAACTACATTGGGACCCTGATGGCCACTTATTCCTGCTGCTGAACTGCCTTGCCGGACTCCGGACTACATCGACTGCCACGCAGCTACAGGGAAGTGTTGCCTAATAAGACAGTGTGAAGTGGACACGGCTTACCTACATTTGTGAATTCTAGTCTAAAACCCATCCCTGAGATCTAAATTTACGCTTATCTAATCGTTGGGAGTTCTGGCCCACACCATTGTTGAACATTCTGCAGCACTTTTTTGTGTTATCGCGGTTAGGGAGGGAGTTACTTAGGGGGTTCAACTACAATGTGACCGCAATCATTTTGTTGATGCTTTATTAATTGTTCATTTGAATAGAAAGCTAGTAAGCAACCATAACAAATGTGAAAGCTATAATTGTTTGATGATATTTGTCGACGTACTAATCGAGATAAATTCTTTATATAGCAGTAATGGCCCTGACCCTGACTACCCCTAGATATGTAAAGTAAATTTATGTGTGTTGGTTTACGGCATTTAGTAAAGAGGAGTGACACCGTTTACTTCATGTGTCTTAGAATTTTCATTATAATGTAACCCGAAAACATTAATGCTTATTTCATTTAATTTTTCAACTCTATGGATATCCGTTACTTTTACGGGAAATGGTATATCTGAAAATTTCAATTTCTTTTGGTGTTCATTATAGGACGATACTCTCTGTGAATTATCCTTAACTGGATATAACGCTGAAAGTATTGCCCCATATCAGACACTCGTGGTCATAGTATTGGACGTTTATTATTGCCTTTTTTGCTTTAATATCGTGTGGTAAGTCAATGTATGAAGTGCCTCGTAATGGATTAAATTGATTTATGTTCATTATCTAAGTATTGTACAATGTTTAAGGCTCCATCAACTGTCCTTTTTTTCGAAGTTTGAAATTTTATTAGTTAGCGAGTGTTTTAAATGTTCAAAAGATGTATCTCTGTCATCACCTTTGCAAATAGTCCAACTCAAAACATTAAAATCGAAAAAAATGTTGATTCCCTTAGATTCTTGTACGAATTCAGCATGGAGTATAAAACTAACCTCGAAAATAGTTAATTGATTAAGAGTATCGTCTATTAATTTATTTAGGGATGTTTTAATACTATCAAAAAAGAGTTCGGGTGTCTCAAACTCAAGGTTAGTTTTTTCCTGGTCCGATGCTATCCTATAAGTTAATAACCTATTTCCAAAAGCAGCTTCAATAAGTTCAACATTGGGATTTATTTTTATGGATGTTACTTCTTAAATGTTGGGCGCAATACCTTCTGGAAACGTTCCGATTACAGGTTTTACACTTGAAGACGTCACCGACAATAGGAGCTGTGGTTTGCGAAGTTGATGGCTGCTGGGATCTAAGGTCTGGTTGTGACTCGATGACAGCTGCTGGTGTATACGAATCACATGGTTGAATGGCTTCTTCTGATGCGTTTTCTTTTGACTCCACGTGTTACTGATCTAAACATGAGTAAGAATAATTTATGAAAATATGTTAGAATGCGCTGAATATATACTTAAGTACTAAATATAACAAGAAACACCGTAATACCTAATGTACGTGATTGACTGAGAGAATAATACGCTTCCATCGATAATACGCCATCGATCTCATCATGATGTAAAATCAACGATTGAGGACGGGTTACGTGTCCACTACAAACGGTGATATATGGTTTAATATCAGGATCGCAAGCTATACTTGCATCGAGATTTCCACTATCTTAAATATACAACCATAAACTTAAATAATAATGAAAACTTTTTATCAACACTGTTTTGGAAAAAAAAATGATGTCCTCACTAGCAAGCTCCATCTTCATCGTGAATATGATAAATTTCGATGAGAATTTAACTTATATTGGGCTCAACTCCCCCACCGCTTATCAACAATCAAAGAAGAACTGTTTAAAACATGCTTTAAATATGAATACTCACAAATTTTGCATCTGTTTCTTGACTTCTCCACAATGTTGATAGAGTTCGTTATCAAAAAGGGATTTATTAAGACCCGATACGTCTTCACAGCGTTCAAAAAGGTCGTTATCGTAGAATGAGCTTTGTAAATCCATAGTTGCAGTTTGACTTTAACGGGTATTGAAATGTACGACTTCTTTTGCGTTGTGTAACTATATAGTCTCAAAAATCATTGGTTCGCTGGTGGGGGAGGGTTAATTTTTTTTGTAGACGGCGATCGGACGAAAAATGTATGGCTTGGTGTCGATAAATAATTATTACTTGCATTCGGTTTTTGTCGCAATATGTTTCGTTATATTGTAAAATAATTCTTTTGTATTCAAATAATGCTCGTCGTCTTCGGTCTGTGTGTAGAATTTTATTCTAGTATCCGCGTTTTTCCAGTGTTAATCGCTTGGTACATCACGTAACTTTTTTATGTCGTAGATAGTAATTTTAACGCGATGAGTGATGTTTGTTACATCATCTGCGCGAGAACATATGTAGTTTGTGCCTCCATTTGTAGACTGGGCAACAGTAGAATGAATATTCCGTAGCCTGCTTCTTTTTAGGCTTATCAAAAAATAGATCAATATTGTTGACACGTTTCTGGGTTCGAATTTTGACTAGTGTTGTAATTCAACTGATGATGAAATCCAAGGTCCACACCTTGGATTTCATCATCAGTTGAATTACCCTAATAATAACTTTTCATGATATACTCAAGAGAATCTTCGTTAGGTATCTAAAACAATAAAAAAATATACGTAAGAAAGAAGCTTATAATAAAAAAGTCAGTCGGATACTATACCTATTCATAATTTCACTAGACATAAACGCTAGCGTTTGTCGTAAAAGTGATTATATCTGAAACCGTAACATTTTTATGACAATTTAATAAAGTTTTTATAGAACCCAGTAGGTTAGGTTAGGATAGTTTTTGTAAAGATCATGAAAAGTTTACAGTTTCTGAGAAATAAGTCAATATTTATAGCAAATAAAATTATGGGCTCCATTTGTAACCCATGTACCTAATGATAAGTTAATGTTGAACGTACCTCTATTTAAGTTCTAACAAGATGCAGACACATAGTTTCTATACTAAAACTAACGATATACCTCGCAGTACTTTCAACTACTTGAAATACACTTGACACTGCTTTCAGACAAACTCATCTGAATGAATGACGGTCCTATGTATTTAATTCGAGTTCGAATCGAATATATTTGAGTTCTCCTTTTATCGATCAACGCACGCACATACATGTCACGTATAAAATCAAACGGACATCTGTTCGTTGCCTGAAACTTGTCCTAACTAGTTTACCTTCTGCAATGCTTATAGAAATGCAATGCGTTATAACCTGCATAGTTTTGAATATTTTATTTTACTTTGATAAGTTGATAACCAATAAAATACCAAACCAATTCATAATAAATAATGACGCTTATCGTTACCCGAAATATTTTAAAATGTTAATTCTCACGATCCCAGCTGCATACAATAAATAGCCAAATGTTATTGCCTTTTGCACGGGAGTAGAGCAAAACCCAGTAATTTATTGGATACTTTATCGATGTACTTATTATTATAAAATTTTAATTCTCACGATGCCATGTCTACATAAATTTATAAGATATCAGTTTCTACCTGTAATAAATCCCTAAATGTAAATGCCATTGCGTGGGGCGAATATAGCAAAAATCAGTCACCACCCAACCCCACAAAAAATACAAAATGCATACCACTCACATAAGAAGAAAAAATACACGCGCAAATGCCGCCCGCCGCGGAAACAGTTAGCTAATATTTCACAAGGGTAGAAAAAATCGTAAAAAAGAAACACTCCGCGGAGGTGTCCCGCTGTGCCGCAGAAACTCTAACTATTAGCGTATGCTATTTAAGTTTCTTGTCGATTAGTGTTACTATAATGTTATTGATTTTATCAATGATGATAGCTTACCGTTGAAAATATTAAAAGAATTATATGACTGTATATTGATGAGTGATGACTTAACTTAACGTAATAATAAAGTAATAATAGATATAAGCAAATACTGTAATTAGCTGTGTGTAGTAATAGTAATTAACACAGTTTACAAAGTTGTCGTATGCCTAAGGGCTCATCATAACTGCACTAATAACACATTGTCACCTACCGAAATACATGTTACCTGTGATGACGAAAATAAAGATTTTTGTATTCACTTTTATTATAATTTATTTACAATAATAACCAATTACAATAATTTAATAATCATTTATAGTCAATAAGGCGATATTGAATGGGATTTTAAGACCTGAGAATCGACAGTCAACTGCAAACACATGTATCGATTTAATCCTCTCATAAATATGTACCTACCGAAACCTTAATCCGCTAACATACGAGCGAGGGGATATATTTATATGAGTAAATTGTATTGACCCGTTTATGTGTCCATTTAGTAATAAAACATTACTGCAGAGGCCTTTATAATAGAGATATCCGGCCAAATAGACCTATCCTAATTTATATAAGGATAGGGATATACGGCTGGCAATCTCTTTTAACGCTAAGGTCGGCTGGTCCATATCAAAAGTATCAAAACCTAGTGACATTAGACCAAATTTTACAGGACAGCGTAAAAACGTAAATTGTGCCAGCCACAAAAAAGTTCGTAGGTAGGCTCTGTGAGCTGTGTACCTCGCGAGCCCGGCTTATTTTCGTTTTTTATTTCGAAAAAGTGATTCGACACTTTCTTTCTTTCTTTCATACGATTTTTGGCCCATAACAAGCATAGAACTTTAGAACTTCGTTTGCTTCGCTCCCTCGTTCGATAATATAAATGTGTATAATCACGGGGTCGGGCTCATAAAACCCACTTTCCCGAACTGTGCACTTTCTTTAAAAGTGCACTTTCCGCAAAATGTACACTCCCAAAAGATACACTTTCCCAATTGGGGCACTATCTCGAAAGGTGTACTATTTCAAAAAGTGCTATTTTCCAAAAGGCAACCTTTCCGAAAAGATACACATGCTAGTAGTTAGAGATTACTGTTTCTGCGGCACAGTGGGGCACCTCCGCGGAGCGGTTTTTTTTCCACCCTTGTGATATTAGTTTACAGTTTCCGCGGCGGGCGGCATTTGCGCGTATATTATTTTTTTTCTTATGTGACCTGTGTGAGCGGTATGCGTTTTGTATTTTTTTGTTGGGGTTGGGTGGTGTATTTTTTGTTCTGTTCGCCCACGCAAAAGGCAATTACATTTAGGGATTTATTACGGTCGAAACTGATATCTTATAAATTTATGTGTAGACATGGCATCGTGAGAATTAAAACTTTATTATAATGCATCGAGAAACAATAAAGTATCCAGTAAATTACTCCCATGCAAAAGGCAATAACATTTGGCTATTTATTGTATGCAGGTGGGATCGTGATAATTAACATTTTGTAATATGTAGGGGAACGATAAGCATCATTATTTATTATGAAATGGTTTGGTATTTTATTGGTTATCAAAGTAAAACAATCAAAACTGCAGGTTCTAACGCGTTGCATTTCTATATAAGCATCGTAGAAGGTAAACTAGCTAGGACAAGTTTCAGGCAACGAACAGGTGTAGGTTTGATTCTATACGTGGCATGTGAGTGTGTGTGTGTGTGTGTGTTTGTTGATCAATAAAAGGAGAACTCAAATCGATAGGACCGTCATTCATTCAGATGAGTTTGTCTGGAAGCAGTTTCAAGTGTTAAGTGTATTTCAAGTAGTTGAATTGAAATTACTGAGAGGTATATCGTTAGTTTTAACTTTGAAACTCAGTGTGTGTGTGTCTGCATCTTATTACGACTAAAAATGGAGGTACGTTCAACATTAACTTACTATTATATGGATTACTGATTATTGAGTTATTTCTCGGAAACTGTAATCTTTTCATGATTGTTATAAAAACTAACCTAACCTAACCTACAGGGTTCTATAGAAACTTTATTAAATTGTCATGAAAATGTTACGGTTAGAGAGAATCACTTTTACGACAAACGCTAGCGTTTACATATGTATGTCTAATGAAATTATGAATAGGTCCATACCTATTCATAATTTCATTAGCGTTAGCATTTGTTGACGCGTTTCTGGGTTCGAATTTTGAGTGGTTTTGGTGGACCTTGGATTTCGTCATCAGTTGAATTACCATAATAATAACTTTTCATGGTATACTCAAGAGAATTTTCGTTAGGTATCTAAAACAATAAAAAATATACGTTAGAAGCTTAGGTATATAAAAAAGTCAGTCGGATACCATTATAACTAACATAGATCTATTTTTTGATAAGCCTAAAAAGAAGCAGGCTACGGAATATTCATCTACTGTTGCTCAGTCTGCAAATGGAGGCACCAACTACATATCTTCTCGTGCAGATGATGTAACAAAGATCACTCATCTCGTTAAAATTGATATCTACGACATAAAAAAGTTGCGTGGTGTACTAGAATAAAATTATATACACAATCCGAAGATGACGAGCATTATTTGAATACAAAAGAATTAGTTTACAATATAACGAAACATATTACGACAACAAATGAATGCAAGAAATATTTTATCGACACCAAGCCATAAATTATTCGTCCGATCGCCGCCTACAAAAAATTAAACCCTCCCCTACCAATCAACCAATGATTTTTGAGACTATATATAGTTACACAACGCAAAAGAAGCCATACCTTTCAACACCCGTCAAAGTCCAACTGCAACTATGGATTTACAAAGCTCATTCTACGATGAAGATTTAGTCAAACTGTGTGAAGACGTATCGGATCTTAATAAATCCCTTTTTGATAACGAACTCTATCAACATTGCGGAGAAGTCGAGAACCAGATGCAGAAATTGTGAGTATTCAATAAAAGCATGTTTTAACCAGTTCTTCTATGATTTTTGATAAGCGGTGGGGGAATTGAACCCAATATAAGTAAAATTCTCATATCGAAATGTATCATATTCACGATCAAGATGGAGCTTGTTAGTGAAGACATCAAATTGTTTTCCAAAACAGTGTTGATAAAAAGTTTTCATAAATATTTAAGATATATATAAGTGGAAATCTCGATGCAAGTATAGCTTGCGATCCTGATATTAAACCATATATCACCCCTTGTAGTGGACACGTAACCCGTTCTCAATCGTTGATTTCTCATTACGATGAGATTGATGGCGTATTATCGATGGAAGCGTATTGTTCTCTCTGCCAGTCAAGTAAATTAGGTATTACGGTGTTTCTTGTTATATTTAGTACTTAAGTATTTATTCAGCGCATTCTAACATATTTTCATTAATTATTCTTACTCATTTTTAGATCCGTAACACGTGGAGTCAAAAAAAAGCGTGAATCAGAAGAAGCCATCCAACCATGTGATTCGTATACATCAGCAGCTGTCATCGAGTCACAACCAGACCTAAGATCCCAGCAACCATCAATTTCGCGAACCACAGCTGAACCAACGTGTACTCCTATTGTCGGTGACGTCGTCGAGTGTAAAACCTGCAAACGGAACGTTTCCAGAAGGTATTACGGCCAACATTTAAGGAGTAACATCCATAAAAATAACTGCTTAAAATTTCAACATTCATATCCCAATGTCGAACTTATTGAAGCTGCTTTTGGCAATAGGTTATTAACTTATAGGATAGCATCGGACCAGGAAAAAACTAACCTTGAGTTTGAGACACCCGAACTTTTTTTTGATAGTATTAAAACATCCCTAGATAAATTAATAGACGATACCCTTAATCAACTAACAATTTTCAAGGTTAGTTTTATACTCCATGCTGAATTCGTACAAGAATCTAAGGGAATCAACAATTTTTTCGATTTTAATGTTTTGAGTTGGACTATTTGCAAAGGTGATGACAGAGATACATTTTTTGAACATTTAAAAAACTCGCTAACTAATAAAATTTCAAACTTCGAAAAAAGGACAGTGGATGGAGCCTTAAACATAAACAATACTTAGATATGAACATAAATCAATTTAATCCATTACAAGGCTCCTCATATATTGTCTTACCACACGATATTAAAGCAAAAAAAGCAATAATAAACGTCCAAAACTATGACCACGAGTGTTTGAAATGGGCAATACTTTCAGCGTTATATCCAGTTAAGGATAGTTCACAGAGTATCATCCTATATTAAACACCAAAACAAATTGAAATTTTCAGATATACCATTTCCCGTCAAAGTAACGGATATCCATAAAGTTGAAAAATTAAATGAAATAAGCATTAATGTTTTCGGGTTACATTACAATGAAAATTCTAAGACACATGAAGTAAACGGTCCACTCTACTTTACTAAATGCCGTAAACCAACACATATAAATTTACTTTACATATCTAGGGGTAGTCAGGGACATTACTGTTATATAAAGAATTTATCTCGATTAGTAAGTCGACAAATATCATCAACCAATTATAGCTTTCACATTTGCGACGGTTGTTTATTGGCTTTCTATTCAAATGAACAATTAATAAATCATCAAAAAAATGATTGCGGTCACATTGTAGTTGAACTCCCTAACCGCGATAAGACAAAAAAAGATTGGCTTGGTAATGAAATTTCAGGTCATAATATTATTTTTGATAAATATCAGCGAAAACTTAAGCTACCGTTTGTTGTATATGCAGATTTCGAGGCATTTTTAAATCCAATATCATCTTGCGATCCAGATGCCTCAAAATCTTTCACGAAAAACATTCAGCAACATGAAATGTACAGTTTTGGTTATTTTATCAAGTGTTCATTTGATGATAGTCTTTCACGCTATTATTCATATACGGGCTCGGATTGTGCAAAAGTATTTATGGATACTCTTTATAATGATTTAGCACAACTTAATAAATTCATTCACTTTCGGAAAAAACCAATCCCATTAAATCAGAGTGATTTAAATAGAATTGAAACCAATAATAAGTGTTTTATATGTGATAAAGAGTTAAAATCCCAAAGCATCTTCAGCTACTCGTATGATTGGACCACAGGAAAGTTCCAAGGAGTGGCACATAAATTATGTGATCATAAATTCACACCTCCTTCATACGTACCAGTATTTTTCCACAATCTGAGTAATTACGACGCACATTTTATTGTACAAGCTCTTAATTTCCGTGAAGGACCTATCGATATTATCCCTCAAAATAAAGAAAAGAATATATCGTTTAGCAAACAACTGAAATTCGATAAGAGATATCTATCATTGAGATTTGTTGATTCCTTTAGGTTCATGTCGAGTAGCTTAGATAGTTTAGCCAGAAACCTTCAAGAACATCAATTTCATGAATTAAGAAAGCAATACCCTAGATACGAAGATTTTAAACTTCTGAAACAAAAGGGAATATTTCCTTATGAGTTCATAAAATCGACCAAATCTCTTAAAGCAACATCACTGGCTATAATAAGTGATTTGTACAGTTGCCTAACAGATACCTGTATAACAAATGTAGACTATCAACATGCCCAAAACGTTTAAACCCATTTTAATTGTAAAACAATGTTATATTATTCTGACTTGTATTTAAAAACAGATGTACTTCTATTAACGGATATCTTTGAAAATTTTCGCTCCGTGTGCGGTGAAACATATAACCTAGATCCCGCTCATTATTTTACGGCTCCAGGTCTCAGTTGGGATGCCATGTTAAAAATGACTGGGGTTCAACTTGAACTATTAACAGATTTCGATAAAGTTGCGTTTATAAAAAAAGGGCTTCGAGGTGGTATATCACAATGCAGCAATCGATATGCATAATCAAATAATTACTACATGTCAGAGTTTGATCCCAATTAATCGTCATCATATCTGATTTACCTTGACGAAAAAAAATTGTATGGTTGGGCGATGTCGCAGCATCTTCCCGTTGGTGAATTTGAATGGGTTGACCCTGCTACAGATTTTAACATTTCAAATGATGCTGATAATAGATATATTTTAAAAGTAGACCTAGAGTACCCCGATTCACTACATAATACCCATTCAGATCTGCCATTTTGTGCTGAGCACATAACTGATGAAAGTAGGCAAAAAAGATTGATTCCAAATTTGAATAATAAAATAAAATATACTATACACTATAGAAATCTCGTACAATGTTTAAAAAATGGATTAAATTTAAATAAAAATCCATAGAATCCTTAAGTTTAAACAAACCGACTGGCTTAAAAAATATATCGATTTAAACACTACTTACATTAAGAATAGCTTCAAAAACCGATTTTGAAAAAGACTTTTATAAATTAATAAATAATGCAGTTTTCTATGGAAAAAGTTCAAAGTTAAAACTAACGATATACCTCTCAGTACTTTCAATTCAACTACTTGAAATACACTTAACACTTGAAACTGCTTCCAGACAAACTCATCTGAATGAATGACGGTCCTATCGATTTGAGTTCTCCTTTTATTGATCAACAAACACACATATACACACACACTCACATGCCACGTATAGAATCAAACCTACACCTGTTCGTTGCCTGAAACTTGTCCTAACTAGTTTACCTTCTGCGATGCTTATATAGAAATGCAACGCGTTAGAACCTGCAGTTTTGATTTTTTTACTTTGATAACCAATAAAATACCAAACCATTTCATAATAAATAATGATGCTTATCGTTCCCCTACATATTATAAAATGTTAATTATCACGATCCCACCTGCATACAATAAATAGCCAAATGTTATTGCCTTTTGCATGGGAGTAATTTACTGGATACTTTATTGTTTCTCGATGCATTATAATAAAGTTTTAATTCTCACGATGCCATGTCTACACATAAATTTATAAGATATCAGTTTCGTCCGTAATAAATCCCTAAATGTAATTGCCTTTTGCGTGGGCGAACAGAACAAAAAATACACCACCCAACCCCCACAAAAAAATACAAAACGCATACCGCTCACACAGGTCACATAAGAAAAAAAATAATACACGCGCAAATGCCGCCCGCCGCGGAAACTGTAAGCTAATATCACAAGGGTGGAAAAAAAACCGTAAAAAAAAACCGCTCCGCGGAGGTGCCCCACTGTGCCGCAGAAACAGTAATCTCTAACTACTAGCATGTGTATCTTTTCGGAAAGGTTGCCTTTTGGAAAATAGCACTTTTTGAAATAGTACACCTTTCGAGATAGTGCCTAGTGATTATACACATTTATATTATCGAACGAGGGAGCGAAGCAAACGAAGTTCTAAAGTTCTATGCTTGTTATGGGCCAAAAATCGTATGAAAGAAAGAAAGAAAGTGTCGAATCACTTTTTCGAAATTATTATTAACAAAATAAAAAACGAAAATAAGCCGGGCTCGCGAGGTACAGTCGAGGTCAAAGATATCTTTACGATTGAGTGTTACAAAAATATCTTTACATTGAAATAAGTTTACACACTACATGACAAAAACGAACTTACAACGCACATGACAGTTTCATCTTTTCATTTAATGCACCAAAGTCCTGTTTACCATCTGTCTTCCATAGAAACATTTTCACACATTGTGACATAATAGGTTTACATGGCATGTTACAAAATAAGATTTCCTGTCAATGTGCCATATATATGTTTACATTAACAGTGGCACTTGAAACTTTACGTTCAAGCGTACTTTTCTTTTGCTTACAGCTATTGCTACATAAATATATTTACAGGTTGATTGAACTGTTCTTAAGATGAATAATGACATTGAATTGTCATATGGTATGGTTCTTTCTTAATTTCATCATTTGCGTCTTGTATTTGTTATCAATTTCGGCTCTTTAACCGACTTCAACAAAAGGAGGAATTTCTTAAAATCGTTTTTATGGGATCCTGCCGTTTTGCCAAAGTTATTCATTACCCAAACGAATTTTGGCAACCGTTGTATTTGGTAATGCAATGTTTGGAATAATTTTAGTATGCACATTTTCATTTGGTCAAATTTTCACTCAGCATAATATTACCACGGAAAATAACGGTCAGGCATTTGGTCTTTAGCAAATACTTTATTAAAGCATAAAATGTCTAGACATTGAACATTTAGTCAAATGAATTGTCATGACAAACAATTTAAAGACGACGGAATATTGCGACGGAAAATAATATTTAGGCAGATGCGTAACGATGCACGAATTTTTGAAACAATATTAGAGACCACACCACTATTTACTACTTACCTAATACTTAAATATTATTTAAGTAAAATTTGCTAAGCGTTTTTTTTATGCGCCTTGAAAAATCATGCTTGGTTGCTTGCTTGAAAACTGACAACACAAATCATTTGCCTTATTATACTTGGCGTAAAATATGTTTTTCCAACTGAAACATTTGACTACATGAAATTAGGTCGAAGTAGGTAAGCGAGTAATTGTTTAAACGTTCACTTGCAAAAGATTGGGTTTGTGTTATAATGATGGTAACCCCGTTTTTATATTAGCTCCCTTGTCAACAAGAAACCCAATAGTTTTGCCATGTCTGACTGTCTGTCAATTGGCGGGTTCTTTATATATACTTTATTATTATATTGTAGTCATGTTCATAGTACATTGAGGTGTTACAAGCATAATAGATGATAGGTGCATGACACCCAGTAAAGGGCACTGAATATTTGTTGATCTTAAATCTAGATTCATATAATTAAATTCATATAATTAAACTAGCTGATGCCCCCGGCTTCGCCCGCGTGGTTATAGAAAAATGTAACATATTGAATTTTCCCGTGGGAATTAGAGGTTTTCCCGCTGGAAAAAGTAGCCTATGTCACTCTCCAGCTTCTAAACTGTTTCCATAAAAAAAAATCACATCAATACGACGCTCCGTTGCGACGTGAAAGAAGGACAAACATACGAACACACACTTTCGCATTTATAATATTAGTAAGGATGTATTGAGAAAGTTTTTTATACTGTATCATCTTAATTCTTTACTTAATTCACGTTAAATGTTTACTATTGGCCCTAGGAAATAGCATCAACATAATAAGAATTTTGATTGTAATTACATGAGAATGTCCAATTGATAGATTTTATTAAAAATTATAACATGGTGTTGTTGATCCATATTCCATACTAATACTATATCAATTATCAATTATGAATGGAACGAAATTAATTAAATTAATGAAATTAATGTCGGTAGATAAATTATTAACAAGATTTCAATATGTTTACAGTATTAATATTATTATATATTATTCTAGAAGATCACAAATTTATGTAAGAGGAATATTCTTTGAGTTTTAAACCTTTATGAAGCCAATGACGGATATATCCGCACCATAGCTCTAACGCATAGCTAATTTCAATTAAAAGCGGTTCAGCCATTTAAATGATTCACTAACTTTGAAGTAAACTATTCGTTTTTTCAAAAAATTAAGCTGAATGTGGTAAGTAAAACTATAAACTGCACAAAACCAATATATATTCTTACACATAACATACAACAAAACAACATAAATACGTTTAATTAACGGCATAATCTGTATGTACCTATCCTGATTATAAAATAAGTAGGAAAAACTATATTTTTGACGCGTATATCTTCACTTTTCTATGTTGGGTTGACCTTCTCTTAGAAGACCTGGGGCCCGTTTCATGAAGCAACAAGTTACAAATTACAAGCGGAAGTATCTGTCTATCAAAAGGTATTGAAAAGAGACTTCCGCTTGTAATTTGTAACTTGTTGCTTCGTGAAACGGGCCCCCCTGCCCCATACAGAAAAAACGTCGTCGCCCAAAATGAAAGAGATAGAAATATTTGACAGTATGGTACTGTTTTCGGTGATTGTCATTATTTGAAATAGGAACTGTGGTTTGTGTCAAACTGTAAAGATATTTATGTAGCAATAGGTGTAAGTAAAATAAAAGTAAGCTTGAACGTAAATTTTCAAGTGCCACTGCTATTGTAAACATATTTAGGGCACATTGACAGGAAATCTTATTTTGTAACATGGAATGTAAACCTATTATGTCACAATGTGTGTAAATATTTCTATGGAAAACAGATGGTAAACAGAACTTTGGTGCATTAAGTGAAAAGATGAAACTGTCATGTGCGTTGTAAGTATGTTTTTGTCATATAGTGTGTAAACTTATTTAAATGTAAAGGTATTTTTGTAACACTCAATTGTAAAGATATCTTTGACCTCGACTGTACACAGCTCACAGAGTAGTACCTTCGAACTACCGCAGAAACAGTAATCTCTAACTACTCATGCTATTGGGACACTTTCTACAAAGGTGCTCTATTTCACAGGGTCGGACTGGCCATATAGTAAATGTGACGTTTGCCAGCCGGGTCCCAGCCTGCGCGAGCCCCCTAATGCGTGCCCCCTACCTTGCGAGGGTTTTTTTTGTGTAAAAATATCAATTACTAGCTTCTGCCCGCGACTCCGTCCGCGTGGAACTCGTTTATATCACAGCTCCATACAAACTTTTACCCCCCTATTACACCCCCTCAAGGGATGATTACGGGGATAAAAACTATCCTATGTTACTCTCCATCCCTTCAACTATCTCCACTTAAAAAATCACGTCTATAGCCGAGGTATATATATATATAATTTTCTGAAACAAGCAATGAAATAAAAGAAACTGTTTTGAAATGGCTAGTGCCTAGATATTTAGTCTCAAATTAATATTGGAGCAAAAGACGGTCACTTTGCAAGCCTAGCTTCAACTTCGTGTGAAGTTCCATTATGGACCTCTTAACGAACCTGTAACGTGATATTTCGCATCATAATGACAATATTCCATTATGTGAATCAACGGTTCCTTATTTCAAGAACGACACAAACTATACTATTGTTCAGCGGCAGGCAAAAAATGCGTTTCGATAATCTTGTTTAATGAAGGCATGGCAACGCAAAACCTAACAAAGATTACAAGACATGTTAAACTCGCTTAATTCGGCTTGGAAACGATTAGACGGTTTGAATTCCTGAAAGCGTGTGCGCACAAATGAAGATTATAATATATATGAATCGTCTTTATTATTTCACATTATCACATATCCAAGGTTATTTTAGGAATATGTGTGTAGCGTACTCATCTAAATCCGTTAAACCATATATTTGTATGATGAATTGATGAAGTAACAATAATACAAGTAGGGTTATTGAAATTAGATTGGTATCGAATTGATATGAAATGACAATCTTAAAGTTACCGAAAAGTGCGCTGGAGTCCTTTGGAGTTGCCGCTGACCTGATGGTATCTCTGCCTGATGGCAGGCCGTATGCTTTTAGGCCACCGTTGTGGTACTTATTGAAAAAAAAAAATTATTTTAAGTATTTATTTTTAAAAAGTAAGGCAATTTTTGAAGTGAATACTTCTTTAGCGGCACTGTGCACTTTTTGTGATGGGAAAAAATTGTTAAACGCGCTACTGGTCACGTGACCGTAAGATGCCACGTGACCGTAAGATGTCACGTGACCGTAAGATTCGACAGATTGAAAATTCGTACGACGGACACGTGACCTGATCGAAAAACTGTTACAATGTCATTGAGTTTTCACTTCTGCCGGCACTCCCGGAGTGCCGGTTCGGCCGGAGAGAGAGTACCCGGTCGTTTTTTTGTTGCTTTTTCTACTAATACCTATGGTACAAACTCATGCCACTTCTATCGCGCTTAAACTCATGCGGTTAACTGATAAATCGTGTTTGTAGTTTCAAGTCAACAGCAAGCAAAAGTCGGCAGTATCCTCATACAAACACCACTGTTGTGTTCCCAACGGAATACAGCTTAAAGTACCGTGCAATATTAATTGATAAACGGTTTGATACAACGTAGCCGCCATAACGGATTACAGTCGTTCAAGTTCATTGCAGTCAATAAAGAGTGCTAACGATAATAATCGCTGAAAGCAGAAAGTAATTGAATACCAATAATGGGATTAATGGGTCTCTATTGTTACCCATAAAATCTAGGCTGCCGCGGCACGCTCGCTTCGCTCGCTCGGCTCGCGCGCTGTCGCTCGTCGTCGTACCTAACGGAGACCTTCCTTAAGGTAGAATAGATACCTTGGTTAACAGATATTATAGAATCTACTACCAGTAGTACCCCTTTCAAATGTATGCCTGGAAATGTTTCTGAGTAATTCACTATATGCCTATGCCTATGGATGTAGTAGGTTAGGATGTAATCCACTTTAGGCATTAAAACGATAGTAACGGCCATTACAACAAAATTTTTAAATGCCTTTAAATATTTTTGAATAATTATCGATAGACCTTTGAACATAAATTAAAAAAAATTGTTAATTTAGTTTTTATTAAATTAATTATTATGCCTTTTGTGAGTTTTGTAATGCTTACGAATAATGTCATTATTTGTTATGTTTACCATAATTTTAAGTTGCCTTTTATGTTTACATGATTTCCTTAAACCCTTAGTAAAACAGGATTTTTGACGACTCAATGGCATTAATTTTATGCGTCTGCGGTATGTGCATATTTAGTAATTTTTCTCAAACATGCTCGGAAATGTACGCGTTAATATCACGAAATGAAGACGTGAAGTTTCTTGTTTATGGCTCCCTACATTACTTCTTGGCCTTAGGCCAAGAAGTAATGTATGAAAACCCTAAGTAAAACCATTATTGTCCGCTACTCTAACTTTTTAAATTTGCTTACTAATATTAAACTGACAAAGGAAAATTTACATACTGCCAACCACCACTAGACACTGTTAGCATACTTGCTTCATAAAAAAAATAAAAATAATCTATGGTACTATACTTTATGTGCGGTTAAACATGGTGCTCGAACGGCTTGTTCAAATGGCATGTTTAAAAAATAAAAAAGGCGCAAATGACCTATTATTTAATTGATTACCAAGTATTTATTTTAATTATAATATTTCCTCACATCGTTTGAGAAAAGTACTATACAATCCTCGGCCGGAACAGGGATTGCTGGACTCGTTGTATTCGGCCTCGTCTACGACTCGGCCGTCTACCCCAATCTCGTCCAGCAATCCCTTACTTCACGGCCTCTGCAGTAATCTACTATTTGTAGCATATGGACTAAATGAATTATAATTAATATTTATGTCAGAGAATATTTTATTCCAATTAATATCTTGCCAAGCTCTAAAGGATGTCATATTATTATCTTTTTTTCGTTTGGTTACGTAGCAGTCGTTTTGATTTTGATATATATGTGACGTTTGTGTTTTAGTAGTATATAAATAGTATTTTTAACAATCGTGTTATAACAGAGAGCTTTTTAGTCGATTACCGTGTTTAGGCCACGAAGCTGGCTGAGTGGCCTAAGTAAGGTACGAGATTAAAAAGCTTGATTATGTTATGACACTATTGTGAACAATACTTTTTGTACGAGTTGATTAAAATTAATAATTTAAGTCATTAAATACGAGTATATAAGAAAACTAAATATCGTAAGTACTATATTGTCTAGTTCTACTATTGTAAGGGCTCTTTGACTTTTCAGGTAGCAAGGTAAGTGTGGCTTCCTCTGCCATATTAGTTATTTCTTGAGGAGTTAAAGATGTTTCGTCACTGTCACTACTCATTTTCTTAGTATTTATTTTAACTTTTTAAGTTTAGCTTTGAAAAGAAAAGTTATCACATCACACCACCGGCGTCCGTAATGTTGCAGTATTGTGCTGTGATTGTCTAAATAGTAGCCAATCACAAAGCGTAGATTTTTTTTTTATGCCCTTGATACAGCAGCAAGTTCAAGTAGATTTTTAACAGATGACGCGACGCTGCTTGCTACGTTCCGAAAAGCCATAGATTGGCAATCTTGTATCGGATCGAGTCTCCTTAAATAAGGACACATGTTATTGAAATACGAAGTTCTATTTTCAAAAAAAATTCGATTGTCTAGAGCGTATCGAAAAAGTTATTTCAGTTGTTTCGGAAGTAACATAGACTATTCAACGATGAAAAGAGTGACATTGCAGTATTCTCTATGAAATCTGTGTATTAATCCGAGTACAAAAATATACGATCCGACTGTATATTCCTTATTGTTTGTAAGTACTAGAAGAATTGCAATCTCACGTAATATTATTAGACGTAAGGTATAATAGAAATTCGTTGCACAGCGTGATAGATACGCCGGGGGACCTGATGGAAGACATCTGAATTGGGCAATGTAAATACGTTCAGCGAGCACTGATGGAGTTTCAATGACTTTAGACCGTGTGTAAACTGAAGCTAAACATTTGAGTACGTTCTAATGTTGAACACTCCTGCAAGGGTATCACAGGACGACCCGTGAGCTGTGTCGCCGTCTCTTTCTAAGCATCGTAAATAGAGAGAGACGGATTGTCTATCTCGTCTCGCCGCGGCACAGCCGTCGGGCCGTTTTGGGATAGACGTGCAGTTTCAATAATTTGTACCTTTATTGCTTTGGATTCAGATTGAATGTGCCAAATAATGGATCAGTCAAAGCATAACATATAAGTGCATTGTGCATTAGTGCATTTACCTCGTCGTAGTTAGGAGATTTTGTTATTAACTTCACACTGCAGAATCATGCTCTCACACACACACACACCCACACGCACACACACCCACACACACATATCCACACACACACACACACACATCCACACACCCACACACATACGCGCACGCACACCAGTTAAACTATGTTATTGTTATTTGATGTTTCTGGGTTATTGTAAGACTTTTGTTTTATTTTATTCTATTTTTTATATAAGTGTGTTCTTAACCTAGCAATGTTCCTTATTATGGGCAAATCCTCTGGGGACTGTAACACAGCGAAAGCTAACACAGTCTCTAAGGCACAAAATGTTAAAATGTATGTGTTTTGAACAATAAAATTTACTTTACTTTACTTTACTTTACCTTATTTAATTTTATTATTGCACACTGTTTTTACAATAAATACTAAAAAGTATAAGTGCCGAACTTAGGATGAGGCTTTCTTTACCACCAATCAATCTAAAGAGCTAATAATGTGAGCATCAATTAATTTAGCTTACCATCTGTCAAAGTAAGACTACTTATGGCCGGTTCCAATAATCAATCCACCGATAGTTTTTCTTACCAACAGTTACATTTTGACACATTTTCTAGGGTAATCTGTCAAAATGTAACTGCCGGTAAAGAAAACTATCGGTGAATTCATTATTGGAACCGGCCATTAATATAGCAAAATGTACGGCATGTATTAAAAAAACAAATGAAACTTATTTAATTTCATCTCTATTGTAGTACCTTAAAATGGGGTAAGTTGGGTCAAAATTGACAATCAAACCACGATACGATACAAATGTATTTTTACGTGTGGCACGTTAATTTTTCTACACAAAAAAAGTTAAAAATAAATAAATAAAAATAAAAAAGGTTCCAGCGGTATGAATTTTAGTTTTTTAATGATTATCTGTCGTTTAATTTCATAATTTTAACGTATACACTAAAATAATGGGAAATCCTACCTCATCCCTGCGTGGGGTTCGAGGGGATAGCAATGGGGTGAGCTGGGAAAATGTATGGGGAAAAGCTTTTGGATTCTGAATTTCGGATTAGCTTGCCTCGATCCGCGTTCCGTCCAACTCTCCGCTCATATTTTATCGCTCTTCTTCCGCGTGATCGCTCCCCACAACCCTGGTTCCACTCCATGCCGCATATATTTTATCTCTCCCTTCTATAGACTCCACTTTTTTTAATGTTATAATTTGGCTACTCCGTGTTGCCGAAGATAAGTAAATATGTCTAAAACTATAACAAAATTACTTTAAGAGCAACCTGAGCCAGGAAATCAAAGTAGCAACTGAAAATATTCGCGTCCCATCTGCCCACTCCATCCCTTAGTATCCCATTTAACGGTAACCAAATCATATAGGTAATACAAAAATAATTAATCAAAGTATCTCGACCAAGTTACCCGCTTGATAATGATAATGGTTCAATAATAATATAATAAAATAAGGAAGGAATATTAGAAAACCTTCTCACATCTTTTTGTTTGAGGAAGGTATTCACGCTAACTCAAAAGCTTTTTAACCCTTCTTGTTCAAAATAATTCTTGTTGAAAGCCCTGACTGAATTCTTTCGGATTTTACGTGCGGTTTGAAAGTTAGAAGGGGAAGATAACTTTCACGACGTTATGAGCACTGATTTAAAAATCATGTTTTTAAACCTTAAGGATATTTTTGTTCGGATGTGTACGAACCTGCAAATAAACTATGAGTATACTGGCTGTATAAAAGCTGAAAGATGTTGTCGTTGTATTGACTTAAGTATATGACTGTTACTAGGGTTCTAACAGTACAGCTGTACTCACGCCAGCTAAAGTGGTTTCCTCTACAGGTCGCATTTCTCAACTGACTCCTATGAAAATTTGTGAGCAGGTTGAGATTAATCCGTGAATACGTATCGTGAGTACAGCTGTACTGTTAGAAGCCTAGTAACAGTCATATAAATCAATACAACGACAACGTCTTTCAGCTTTTATACAGCCAGTATGCACATATTTTAAATGCAGGTTCTAACACATCCGGAAATTCGTTCTTGGCTCGCAAGTTACATTCACATAGCCACTTGTCAAATATCTGAATAATGTGCTACAGTGGTTGACAAACTAAATAAGTGCTCCCTATAACTAGTTAATGGATTGTCCATTTGTTACCTAGCAGTCTGTATAACTCAATTAACTGGGACGTAATTCGTCAAATATGCAGATATCGAGCCACATTTGGTTGCCCAAATTCAGATGAACCACGACCAATTCGCATATACGTAGTTATGTTGACACCAATTATACATACGTGCATACATTCACGCCTGTGTTTCAAAAGGGGTTGACAGATCACATGAAATTTTATCTACTGTGCTACTTCGTGCTATTGTGGATTTAATGACGGTGAAAATGTGGAAGGCTGCTAGCCTATCTCAACCTCACTCTTCAAACCTTAGAGTATAGACATATACAGAGGAGCTGTACGGTTGCCACCATAAGGGACGTAAATGCTCTTATGCAGCTAAATTAAAAACTGGTCATAAAATAGCTGAAGACTTACCATTAACCACTTTTTAGTTTGGTCGAGTAATGGTTTATTTAGCGCAACCTCATTCTAACGGCAGATCTTCAGTTGCGGCAATTAAAAGAATTTAAACTATTTCAAGGACAACGAATGATTTATCCTATTATGTCACACTTATTAAGATTTGTATACTTTTCTCCACTACCCAAAGTTTGTCTGGAAGCAATCGCACTTTAGCGATAATACAGCCTGTTGTTTTACCACTACTGTCTCCCTATCTCTGTGTTTTTCTTTAAATTGTAACTGCTTTGTCTATGTGAGGTGTGCAATAAAAAATATTTGTATTGCATTGTACCTACTTAGAAATCTCAGTGGTGCACTCAAAGGCCTTATAGACTGTTCTCGACAATCGACCTCTCAAGTCAGCACTTAAAGATTGTTCCCGATCTCTCCAGCGAGGCGGCCACTTCAATATACCGGGTAAGAAATTCGAGTACCTATTACCTACTAAACCAGCGACCTGTCCCAGCAGGTATGCATACGTCATATACTTATAACCGCTTTGCGTGCGCCCTTGGCGTATGCTACATCAAACAAAGGATTGCTGCTAGGTTCTGAAAAATAGTCTTTGTCACAACTTCCTCTGTCCCTACTCTCCTAGGTCGGGAGACTACATAATATACAAAATATCTTCTTTCTTTTCTATCTAGGCACTCTTCTATATTGGTATAGTACAAAGTACAAAACGTATAGACAGTGACCGGAGGTTAACGCTACGCAAACCAGTGGACGTGTCTTACGCGTCACGTCTTCTTGATGCCGTCTGTACACACTCGTCGAGACACCCAGAGACAGACCGAGAACGAGTGTGTACATGGTGTGCTCTCGTCGAGAGCTCCTCGCCCGAGACTCTCGGCGAGAAGCCCTCGACGAGTGTGTACAGCCGGCATCATACATTTTGCTGCGTTTACGGTGCGTCAGCGTATTTTGAGCAGCGGTTATCTAAACTTAATTTCATATTCAGAAGATAGAAGCCCGACCTTCTCACTCTACACGTGTTCCTCCTTGGCTTAGCCATGCGCATTCTTGAATTCGAACAATGTTTGTGGCCCCGTCCACGTGATCAATTCGTGATACATTTTATCATTTTCGGAACAATATTCGTCGTGATTTTTTTGTGGAAGCCAGTTTTATGGCATAAGAAATGCCGGAACCGACCAATAGAAATTGAAATAAGTTAGCAAACAAAACTTTTACAGAACTCGTTATTTTTGTTTTGATTAATTAATAAAATTCTAAACGATTTCCACCGAGTGGACGTACTTGGCTAGCTTCGCCTCGCCTTACCGCGCTGGCGAGGACAATAATATTATTATTAATGTGAAAGTAACTCTGTCTGTCTGTTACCTTTTCACGCACTGAACCGATTCCGATGAAATTAGTTCGAGACCCCACCAGTACGATAGCTTTTATCCCGGATATTACCCTCTAATGGAGAGTAATAGGGGGCGAAAATTTGTATGCAGGTATAATATAAACGGGCTCCACGCGGATGAAGGCGCGTATAATTTAAATACAACCTATTCGTATGCCATCCACTTACCCTGATGATGTCCATAACTTTATGTAGCGGTTTGCCTCGATACAGCTGCTGGTGGCACACGAGTTTGTAATAATCTGCTATCTTTCTCTTCACCGTGTCGTTGTCTCTTTCCATCGCCAGCCAGTCCAATCCGCCGTCGCTGCAGTCCCATTTGTTATCTGAAACAAATAGATTGTTCAATGCATGACAGAACTCCACTCCCACCTACGTGTGTACTACCACTACAACGCAGTCCTCATGAATTTAACAAAAAAGTTTCTACGAGTACGAGTATCATCATAAATATCATAATCCGCGTATGTATGATGGCTTGGTACTTTTTGATGGTATGGTGTGTCTGGTGTGTCTGGTGTGTCTGTTATGAATGAGGAACGATCGAATATGGTTTGAAATGTCTTGGAATGGCGAATGATTTGACGAAAGATGAAAAGACGAGCTGAACGGGGAAACACATGATTATGATTGTGTAAATCAAAAAAGTTTTATGAAGATTAGTTCGTTTATTTGATTTTGGACGTGAACCCAGTTCGGCACAGGAGTTTTTGCCCCACCGTTGGGCACAGGAGTTGTTGCCCCACCGTTGGGCACAGGAGTTTTTGCCCCACCGTTGGGCACAGGAGTTTTCCCCACCATTGGGCACAGGAGTTTTTGCCCCACCGTTGGGCACAGGAGTTGTTGCCCCACCGTTAGGCACAGAAGTTGTTGCCCCACCGTTGGGCATAGGAGTTGTTGCCCCACCGTTGAGCACAGGAGTGGTTGCCTCACCGTTGGGCACAGGACTTGTTGCCCCACCGTTGGGCACAGGACTTGTTGCCCCACCGTTGGGCACAGGACTTTTGCCCCACCGTTGGGCACAGGATTTGTTGCCCCACCGTTAGGCGCAGAAGTTGTTGCCCCACCGTTGGGCACAGGACTTGTTGCCCTACCGTTGGGCACAGGACTTGTTGCCCCACCGTTGGGCACAGGACTTGTTGCCCCACCGTTGGGCACAGGAGTGGTTGCCCCACCGTTGGGCACAGGAGCCCGAGCCAGGAGAGAGGACGTAACGTGGTGGTGGTAATGAAATCATATTTGTATCATCTTATGCTCGTAATCATCATTCATCATCATTCTCAGTTGTAATCGTTCACTGCAAGTATGAGTCAGGTGGGTAAGACGCTGTCAACACCAAA
This sequence comes from Epinotia ramella, assembly GCA_947578815.1. Lineage (NCBI taxonomy): Eukaryota > Metazoa > Arthropoda > Insecta > Lepidoptera > Tortricidae > Epinotia > Epinotia ramella. Next base: position 12,174,366 of record OX388213.1, on the reverse strand, counting down.
ATGCCCTTGAGGAGTCGGGATACGGCGCACACTGTCTATTTGTATCGGAGTAAACGAGAGCGAGTTTTACTGGGCAGCCAGGTCTTAGAAGATAATAATAATTAAATATTGATATAAAAAAGAGTGTGGATTATTTGTGAAATATGACTCGTTAGCGGTTTAGGTATGAATATGTTGACTTCATGTTTTTAATTGCAGACCCATTACGTCAAAAAAATAAAGACATAGAACCGTTTAATGATGATTTTAAGACCAATCTTTGCAATTATTTTCTATCGAGCCGATTTCTTCCAATTGTATCGAGTCCGTCCACGGTCTTTTTAACAAAAGTGTGCTTTTGTGTTATACTTTTGTGACGTGTTTGGTACTTTTGTGATACTTTTGTGTTATCCATAACACAAACACTTTCGACGGCCTTACCCAGTTACGCCACTCGTCCTGATCCTGCGGACGTGGGTGCAGCATGGTTGCCATTTTTTACAAGCTTTTATTTTGTTTCACCTGACCCGTTGTCTGTCTGTCTGTCTGTAATCAAATCTTGCAAGCTAAATTTAACCCACTTCCCGGTGACCGATTGAGCTACAATTTTAGGTACAAGTATAGTTTGGATGACAATTCAATATTATGGTACCATCGAGCTGATCTGATGATGGAGACAGAAGGTTGCCATGGGAATTCAGTACTTAACCGACGTAACCCCGTTGAGTTTGGGCTCGTTAGAATCGTCTCAAAGAGTAGTTGATGATGGTATACAGAAAAGAACAGTCGGCAATAAAAGCTTGTACCAAAAATTATTTTTTTCACAGAAACTTATTATCGCTTACCGTTGTGTATAAGACATCCGTCACCATCGCACTCGCATACTCTCAGACCCCGTATCATTGGCCTTATCACGCGACATGTGACAAGAAAGGAGCGTCGTCTCGTTCTATCGAACAGTGTCAGCCAGTGACGGAGGCTCTATCTTGTCACTTATCGTGTGATAAGGCCGACCATGATACGGGGTCAGAACGTATATCTTATCCACAGCGATAATAGATAAAATGACAACTATGCTCCTCATGTTGACTTAGTTTTCTCCAGCAGGTCGATCACGTAACGCATTGTACGCACGTTAGGTAGAATTTTAAAAGGAAAAATGACAGTTAAACTTCGCCATGTGTCGAAACGTTACGTGATTACCCTTCAGGACCCGCGAATTTCCTAATATCGTCAACCCCGGGTTGCCGGGCGCCCGACGTCACATTCCTCGCTCGCTTATGTAATTTATACCGTACGACTAATAATCCAATATTACTTGGGAATAAATATCGGGCCCTGAATTTAACGTATACGCTCGTTGTACAATAACCGCTTTATGCTCGCTTTTACGAGGGAATTCATATTGTTTGAGAATATTTGAAATATTTTATGATATCGACATTTAAAACGAGGTTTATTATTTGCTAGCATTTTATTACTTAAGTATTGAACCAATTGAATAACCTGTCCGGGTATGGGTCAAAGTCAAAGTTCGCCACAAGATTAAGAACCGTTAATTTTTTTTCCAAAATTGTCAGATAATGATACAGTCAGCTGCAGATAAACATGGCCCCGTGCATAGAAGTTTGTATGTGCACTGTACCTAATGCTAGCCGACATGGTCAGAGGGGTAATTACGTAACTTTTCAACCGCGCCTTCGGAAACATAAACTGTCATTTTCCCAAACAAAAGATGTAGCAATTACCGCACGCGTTGCGGTAAATCCCACTTCCTGGCCAAGGAGAAGGGTTAAAGGATCATGGGCGAAATGGGTGTAGCACCAACAGTCTTGAAACCAGTATCATTAAAAAGTCATAAAATTGTATATACACGGTGGAATTTAATCGGTGAACAGGAACCCATTTTTCTAATTCAGTAATCGATGGCGGTCACGTTTATGTAGTACTTAAGTGGAACCAAGTTTTTTTTTATCATAACTAATTTTTAAGTTGAAATTAAATTTTAATTAAAATTTATTGTCACCCTACTAATGGTTTAGTCTGAAAAGTTTAATACCTTTTTTCAAACTATCAGCCATAGAAACTTAAAACATAAATGAGCAATAAGCTGTCAATTTGTCATTGTCAAATTCATAACAAATTGCTTGCTTCTTCTTCATTGCTTGACGTATGTACACTTACGAGTAACTTCCCTTCAATAAAAGTAGGGTGTCCATTTATTCAGTCAGTGTACATTTTACCAATGTTAATTAAGTGTGATTAATTAGATTGTGAGCTATATTGCACGAGATCTCACGTATTGGTTTCTGTGTAGATTGATAATTAAGATTTTTGGATTCCTGATCACCGATTAAATTCCACCGTGTATAGTTTCTTACTATCACCACAAAAGCTCACTGGAGAACAAAAATATGGGCATATGTATATGAAAACCCAATGATATTATCACCGCAAAATGCTTATCGCCTATTTAACAATATTTCTGTAGGTAGCTAGTTTCGATGCCAATATAATTATTTGAGGTACATACCTAGTCCATCTAAGAAAAAAAGTGTATTTTTTGTCGTTTATTTTGCTACAAGCTTCCGCCCGCGACTTCGTCTGCGTGGACCTGAGATAAAAACTATCCTATATTTTAATCCAGACTATAAACTATCTTCGTGCAAAATTTCATCCAAATCGGTTGAGCCGTTTAAGCTTGATTGAGTAACAAACATCCAAACATCCAAACTTTCGCATTTATAATATTAGTAGGATTATCGACCCCGAGCGACCACGAAAATATGCCATAAGGCACCATTATTGTACCTGTTTAACAGGCAAACGCGCTGTCGGAAGTTGTGCTCATGTCATTTCTACATCAACGTATTTGGGGTTAGGTCGACAAAAGCCTTTGAATCCACCGGCACATAGATTATCTTTTGTTATCGAAGAATGATACTTGTATTTAAATAGTTTACAAATAAACACGTAGATTAGACATTTTGTTTCATTTAATTCTGCGTACGTAAGTGAGAGTTGTTTGTAGGATAACTACACACGGTCCAATATGTAATACCTATACCTATCAACAATCATTTCAAGTCTGTTGGTTGTACACCCAATACAAAAGTGCCCATGATGGGTACCTTATTAGAATTATGTTGGCATCGAAACTGTACCTACCTACAGAAACATGTTGTTAAATGGATAAGCATTTTGTGGTGATATCACTTTGTTTCAAACATATATGCCCATGTTTTTGTTTTCCAGTGAGGTATTTGTGGTCATACTGCAATTCTGGTCATAGTAAGAAATTATGCACAATTTTATACCTTTTCAATGATACTGGTTTCAAGAATGTTGGTGCTACACCCAATTTCCATACAAAAGTGCCCATGATCCTTTTGTACTCACCACGGGCGGTAATAAAGAAAGCCGCAGTACGCATATTTATCGATCAAATACCTGCGATCTGGTATATTCTTTGATTTACCACCGCTAGGTAAGTACTATTCGATCTACCTAAAACGTCGGTACGAGTACGCACGAAACGTTACGCAAGCAACGTCCACTTACCATCAGGCAGGTCGTGTCAGTCCATTTTGGAACCTTATAGCTACGAGATAAAGTCTATTTATCATCAGAGTAGCGAGCTGATGTTTGTGATAACTGTGATAAGGGTCAAAACATAATTAAGATGTGGTATTGATGTGCCATCGTAATTACCTTCACGTGTAAACAGTAAACACTACAATACACTACATACAGAGATTTACCTAAGACATTGCCTAATTTGAGGGCTGTAAAGCCAAATTTTTGCTTTGACTCTTAGTCCGCATAAAGGCCGTTTCCCCTTATATGATTTCATGTTATCAAAACATTTTTATACGCCGGGAAGCCCTTAGTTATTGACCACATGAAAGATGACTTTTGTTTTACTCAACTAAGTACATTTTTTTTGGATTCCTCCCACCTATATGTGTCTATGTTGCGCGATATTTGTAGTTTTCAAGTTATTATGATTTTTTATATGATTTCATAGGAAATTTCGGTATTATGGCCTTTAAATAAAAATAAAAAATAAACTGATGTGTTTTTTGAGTTTTTTTTTACTGAAACATAATCTTCATAAATTGCTCTTTCACATGCACAGTAATTAAGCTGCTTCCTAGCATTACTGCATCTTCGGGTACCCCTGGTTGGAAGGAATCCAAAAAAACTTTATTGACGTAGTTGTTTGGACCACCCTGTATGAACAACAAATATATTAAGAATAAAATGGCCGACTACTTGTGGTCAAATAGTTAACAGCTTTTTTACAAACACCAACACAATTAACTAACCATCCTGTGTTTATATTGAACCTTATTACAATGTACATAACGTGCACGGATAGTCAGTTAACCATGTTGGCGATGGTATAATGGTTTTTTTTTTAAGTTCCAAATAATTCGATTTATTACACAGATTTATATAAATACCTAAATCCTTTCGTCTTTTAGAACTCTGTATCAATGACCTTTAGCCCGTTACATACAAACTTACACAGCTACAATCTCACAGACTTTTCCTCTTTATAATGTTAGCTATTTTATAATCAAGGAATTTAAATAACGTTAAATATCTCAAAATAACGTAGGACCAGAGAGCGCCGCGAGTGGCAACACTATGGTTGGAGCGCAGCACTGACGGTTTAAAAAAAAGAAAAGGGCGAGTTAGAGGAAAGCACCCGTTGTTGGCGGGGATGATTAATTGAACTGTAAAAGGAATAAATTATAATACTAAGTACAAGTTGAAGTGTTTTGTTATTATATTAGTAATAATAGGTATAGATATAGCATATGGACATCTACTCCTTAAGAGGCTGAAAAGACCTAATTTGGTGAAATTGATGTTTTTTTTTTTTAAGAAAAACTATTTGTTCTAGCACATCATATAAAATATATGTTAATATTCACCATATTTCAAAGACCGTGGACGAGCTCGATACATAATTGGACGAAATCGGCTCGATAGAAAATAATGTAATATTATTTTCAAAAACCGGGCCGCCCAGTAACACTCGCTCTCGTTTACTCCGATGCAAATAGACAGTGTGAGCGCTATCCAAAATCCTCAAGGGCATTTTGGTGTTGACAGCATCTTAACAGTATACAGGGTGAGCAATCCAAATGGGTCAGTATGGCGGTTTTGGAAACCATAACAGATAGCGAAATCTTGGCTTAGGAACCATGACGTTGATTTTAGTAAAAAGAAAAACTGCATTCATATACTTACAAAAATACGTGTACTCGGCCCAGGAATCGAACCTGGACTTTTTGAAAAATTAAATTTCGTTATTTTCCTTTGAGTATCGGTTATTAATATTGTTTAAGTAATTGAACAAAAACACAACACAAAGATACTAATGTTTACATAAGATTTCGTTCGATTACTTAAACAATATTAAAACTTCCCCATACAAAGTCAAAGGGCCGGCGGCGGCCCTGAAGTATTGAAAAATAAAACTTCGTTGTTTAAAAACAATGCATTTTATTAGTTTTAGATATCATGTTTCTTAGTAACATTTACTATTTAAGAGCTACATAACCGATATTCAAAGGAAAATAACGAAATAAAAATTTTCAAAAAGTCAAGGTTCGATTCCTGGGCCGAGTACACGTATTTTTGTAAGTATATGAATGCAGTTTTTCTTTTTACTAAAATCAACGTCATGGTTCCTAAGCCAAGATTTCGCTATCTGTTATGGTTTCCAAAACCGCCATACTGACCCATTTGGATTGCTCACCCTGTATAGTGGGTTCGAATCCGGGCTCGTACCAAGGAGTTTTTCGGTACTTACTAGCTTTCCTGTGAAGAAAATGATCGTGAGGAAACCGGTGTAATCCGAATAAGGTCTAGTTCTCCTTTAGGGTTGGAAAGACTAGTGCCTATGTCAAATCTTGGGATTAGGTGGCAAAGCGGACCCCAGACTCCTTTAAAGGCACAGCCGGGAATAACGCAAGGAGGATAAGGATAGGATATGTATAGCTAAACTGTAGCCGGTAGAATACAAGTAGTACCCGACCGGCCTGTATGCGATAACCACGCGTTTGTTTACCGCGCGACTCACGCTTCAACAAAAACAATGCTATCCCGCGACGAGATACATTTAAAGTTCGTACAGTTTTACCGCGAGCAAGAATGTCTGTGGAACTCCGATAGTGCATTTTACAAGAGAAAGGATATACGTGAGTTAGCCTTGCATACAATGAGTGAGAAATTAGAAACAATCGGTGTATCAATGACCGTCAACCAAGTTCAAAATAAAATTAAAAACAGAAGAGCAATGTATGCGAGAAAACTGTCAATAATTGAAAGATCTGGCTGGCCAGGCGCAGATGCTGCGATATGTAATCCAGGATCAGATTGGTTCAGCGAGATGTACAGTTTTATTAAAAATGTGCATATTAAAAGAAAAAGAAAAACAAAGGTAAGTGCATTGCATACCTGTACTTTATGGCCGTGTCTATATTTTATCTCAATCACACTATAGTGTGAGTTACGATAGCGAGCGCGCGGTCTAGCTCAATGATTTATGACTCCATCGCCATGTTCATTGGCCTACTATCGCAGGGTGCCGGTTAATGTACGGCCCGATAATCCGCGTCCATCTATCTTTCTCTCTCTCTTTTTGCATGAGTTAAAAAGAAACAGAGATATAGAGGACGCCAATTATTGGGCCGTATTTAATAGGGGCGTAGACACTAAATAAAATAATCAACAATGTCATATATTCTCGAAAAAGGATTAAAAATGTAGTCAAATGGACAAAAAATCAACGCAAAAGGTTAAATAATCAAGAAGTTATAAGTGTCCAAAGTTTTAAAACGCAATTTCATATGAAACGATGACGCTGGAAGAATGTGACGTCACAGAAGACGGCAATGTGCCGCGCCGCATCGTGGTCGGCATCGCCGTCGACGCGGACCCCCGGCAGCATCCTGTAATGTGACGTCACTGCACACCGTTTGCGTTTTCTCTCTCTAACAAGCAATATTAAAACGGTTGTAGCTTCGTAATTCTTTGAGATATACGAATGGGATTTTCGTCACTAGGCATATGTTTTTGCCTTGTTTCTTTTGGACTATCACAAGACGGCACGCGAACCGTGTCGCGGCGGGAGAGACTACCCGTCCTTTTTCGCTCTTTTTCGCGCGCCATCTTTTGATAGCCGTGCTGGACGTTCCGCGGCGCGAGACGGGTTGCCAGGCGAGAATGAAAACGCTCACGCCAGTACATAACTGAAACATATCTGTAACTGGCCGCACAGCAGGCCAAACAGGGAAAAAAAAAAAAAGCCATATGTAAAGCCGGCTGTACACATTGGGCTAACGTTGGCGCGTGAGCAGATGCAGCTATGCGTTAGAGGAATAGGGCTTTATATCGTTCTCATGCGTTTGCATAGCTGCATCCTGCTCACGCGCCAACGTTGGCCCAATGTGTACAGCCGGTATTAGTGTTTGCGCGTGTTGAGGCAAGAGCCCCGCGCCGCAGAACCCCCTCTTGGCCATAAAGACGGTCTATATCTTTTATTTACCATCATATGTATCAAAGCTTTAAAGTATAGATTTCTATAGAGGACCAATACGGTTGCCAAGATAAGGCACGGAAAGTCTCCTATGCTGGTAAATAAAGAACTGGTGTTAAAATGGCTGACGGCTTAGCTTAGACTTTGATTCCTGTTATGGACACACGAGGTATCGAAGACCACTATAATTGAAAAGCAGTTAAATCACTTGTTTTTTTTAAATAAGTTTGTACCTCTGTAATTGAGACACGAGGCTGAAAGGCCGTTAAATCACGAGTTATTTTCAAAATATTAAATGACCTCTGAAATTGTTACACGAGCCATCCAAGGCCTCTATAGGGAATTGAAAGGCTATTAAATCACCCTGATATTTTTCTTTTGAAAAGTATTTTTAATGTGTTGTACTTAGAAATATGATTAATTACTGTATTGCAAAATTGTGATATTATAGCGATTTTCATGAAATCAACTCTTCGCGAATCTTACAAAATTTCAAGTAAACCGGTTCTAAGTTTAAAAATAATATGATTTTCATTTTGTGTTATTTTTAAAACTAAAAGAAATTATTTACCTAAATAATATTTACGTTTTAAGTATATGATTTAAGATTAAGTTAGCGTTTAGATTCTTGCTATAAACTTGCACCGACATAAAATAAGTTTGCAGTATTTTGACTTCTGTTATTAAGTATTTTTTTTTGGTACGATCTGCACGGCTAGCACGCGACGGCGCGCGAGCTCTTTCGATTTTTCTCGCACTATCCGTCTCTCTCTTATTAGAGCACTTAGAACAAGAGGTATAGTGCGATAAAAATCGAGAGTATGTCGCGGCCGTCGTGTGCTAGACGTGCTGGTTAGATGAAATACCTCTCGAAACGCGCGATCTCGCCAACTATTGCCTATAAACCTTCAAGTATTTAAATAGTGGTTTCATATGTAACACTGTAACCTAATCCTGGAATTTTCAAAAATCCCTTCTTAGTGGGTATTTACGTTATATAAACGAAACACTACACACACACACACACACACACACTGTTGTACACTGTACACTGTTGTTTCGGTTGATATTTTTTCCAAGATTTTTTTATTTATTTTTGATACTGTCTCATTTTTTGGTGCCAGTATGGTTCTTTCACACAACCAATTTTCATCCAGAATATTTTGTTGCAGATTCGGAAAAACTTGAGCAATAAGCTCGTCTTCCGAATCCACAACATGACAAAATTGGTTGGTGAATAGAATCATACCTTCAACATCAGTTTTTAATCGACCGTCGCCTATCTCGAGTAATTTTTGAGCATACGCACCCGACTCTACATCATCAAACAGCTGGACTCGCATGTTTGTCGTGAGATGGAACTTTTCCACCTTGGTCCACACGCGTGATGCTTTCAGACATGCGTTTGTTTCGTCTGCTGGAGTGCCTCGCTCGATAACAGGCAATGTCTGCCTGAAATCACCAGCCAGTAACACAACCACACCACCCATTAACGTTCGATTGCTATGCATATCTTGCAGACAACGATCGAGCGCCTCAATAGCTCGCTTATGAGACATCGTACATTCGTCCCATACAATCAGGTTGCACTGTTGCAATAGGGCGCCGCGGGCGCTACTCTTGCTAATATTGCAAGTTGGATTTTCTTCGCTTGCTAAATTAAGAGGTAACTTGAAAACTGAGTGTGCTGTTCGGCCACCACTTAATAATGTTGCAGCGATTCCAGAGGAAACCACAGCTAATGCAACATGTTTGTCTTTGCGAATTTTTGCGAGGAGCAAATTAAGCAAAAAAGTCTTGCCTGTGCCGCCCGGCGCATCAAGAAAGAAAATACCACTTTTCCCACTTACAACTCGTTGTAAAACTTTATGATATATCTCCTTTTGCTCGGGTAGTAGACGTGACTCAGTTTCTCTTACGTAAGTGTCCAATATATTGGTATCGTAGCTGAGCTCTCTAATCAAATCATTTGACAACCCTTCTCTACGCTCTGGCGTGGGCATACCAAAGTCGGAAAGTTTCTTTCCGGATATTGATAATATTTTGTCTTCTATTAGGCGCAACGCTTCATTTAAACAGAGATCATTGTGGATCTGACCCATTCTTTCGAATCTGTGCAAAATATCCTCTGATTCTAGTGATCAGTAGCTGACTTATACAAATATGTCGCCTTCTAGTAAACAGTACATTTTTATTTTAAAAACACTGATATTGTAATTATAAGTAAACAGTACAGTTTTATTTTAAAAACACTGTTATTGTAATTATAAAAATCATTAAAAGATAATGTAACCTTCAGAAACTACTTGCCTATAATATATGTAGTCTAATAGCGATGAACACTTCGCAACAATCACCAAAGTTAAGCAACGTCGAGAGAAGTCAATATTTGGATGGGTGACCGTTTTTTTTCATACAAATTCTCAAACGTCTTTTGACCCCCTTAGGGAATGAATTTTCAAAAACGCAGAAATTAGTTTTCTAATATTTTGATATAAAATCAATCTACGAAGTTTCAAGTTTCTATTTAAAAAAAAAAATTAAGTCCCATACAATCTTTGGTTCCTTATTCCACCCTCTGAAGTAATTATATCTAAAAAAACGGCTATATCCTACTCTGAGGTATAAACAACAATATTGGAAAGTTTCAATAAAATCGGTTCGCATGTTTTTGTTTAATTTGTCCTCAACGCCACTATACCACATTAGAGAAGAATCCATGTTTCTACTGATTACCAAAAGATGGCGCTGGTGATGTGTTCTTAAATCGTTCTTTCTCGAACTCTGTCTACGATACCTAAACTCCATCAAACTCTTTTTTATACGTTCTCATATGGTTTGGCAGAGTTTAAACGCATAGAAAAATCGGAAGAATTACCTACTACGGCTAGAATATGCCTGGAAATGTGTGAAGCTCTGTATCGCACTATTGAAGTTTTTAACGTTAGTTGTATAAATACAATTTACTTCGTTGTTACTTTATTATGTATCTTTGACCACATGGATTTCCATATGGACACTCTTTCACATTTATAATATTAGTGAGATATATAGATTACCATCGCTTGTCCTGAGTTTACCATAGGTTCATGATTAGCACTGACCTTGAAGGTTAGGTATACTAGATACTAGTTTATGGTGATTATCTCTAATCCTGATCAGAAATACTTTTTAACTAAACACACTTAGAACGGGAACGTTAATGAGTAGCAAACATCCGACGGCTTCAAATAAACGTGATTTAAAACTTAAGTAAACAGAATAAATCCTACTAACGTGCATAGTGCAAAGCAAAGTGCATACTTACAGCACGGAATAAAATAATATTTAATGGTAAAAATGGGCATTTTATAGTATACCTACTTAGCGTGAGTAGTTAATCAAAAAATAACTCAGTGTCGGTTTTGTGGCGAAAATTGAACATGAATATAGGCACTACACCCAGCCAGAAAGCAAACCTGACCCGGACATAATATCATGCCCCGATATACCATGGGACGCACATTTGTGGGTATTGACACACTCTGGAATGGGAAGGGAAGACCGACCTGACCTGCCGCCACTTAGGGTTATGGAAAAAATGTACTCACCACGGGCAGCAAACAAGAGAGCCCTCTATCGCATATTTACAACGAGCCTCTGCGGCTCGGGTCACAAATACCTGCGATTTCGGGCTTTCTTTCTTTTACAGACCTTGGTAAGAAATGTACTATGACGTGCTTTTTATAAAATGGTCCTTGAAATTGGAATATTTTACCATGGACGGTAGAGTTGCTTTTTGAATGGACTACTTTGATGTAATTCGGCCTACTCAAATAATCTCAAGTAAGTACATATTCATGTTCATATTGCGGAAGGTCCTCTGTCTAATAAACACGATGTGAGGCAGCTTAAAAAAAGTAATCCGCTAATCCCACTTGCACACGTTTGCTGCCAAGTACTTATTGTAAATCCACGACTGTATTCCCACAGAACATAAAATTATTTTTTTAGAACGAATTTTCGGAATTTTACGGGTAAACGAAAAAGGGCAGTAAATGTGATATTACACTATTCACTATTACAACGACACGTTGCTAGGCCATCGCCACAGCTCAAAGAGCTCAAATACCGTGAGCCATACGGTTGCCATTGTCACTCGGGCACTGAAACTACGCGTCATTGCTTTAAGAGGGGGCGTATCGCCAGGGAAAAATCAGAAATCACCCGCGCGCCCCGTACCTGCCGCGCTGATGCGTCTATTGCTGCCCCGCTCCTTCTCGCATAGTATATGCCCCGACAGTCAGATGAAACATGGTGAATACCTATAGATAATTATAATAAGTGGAAAGAAAGACAAAATCTGTAAGTACCTATATTTGAAGATATAATTTTCGCTAGTAGCTAAGTCAGTTTCGAGAGCTATAACTGAAATATGACCTTCCGTTTTTTTACTAAATCACGTAAGGGTTGTAATTTAGCATAATAATGTCTCGTAAAAGGCTAAAGCAAAAAAACAGCTATAATCGAATTTAAACTTTTGTGAGACATCTAAAATACTACTAATAAATCCACGGTTAAAAAATTAACGTAAATGTCACGGCAGGCGACATGTTTCGAACTCTTCGGGAGTTCTTCTTCAAAACAAACATCGAAAACACTAATCCTGAAGAAGAACTCCCGAAGAGTTCGAAACATGTCGCCTGTCGCGTCATTTAATACGTGAATTTATTAGTAGCATTAAAAAAAACTGTAATTTATTATGAAAACTTCGATCATGTTTATGAAAGCCAGATTTTCAGGCCACTGTGTGGCGGCCAAATTTTTCAATTCTGACCCCGTGTCATGGTCGGCCTTATCACGCGATAAGTGACAGGATAGAGCGTCCGTCACTGGCTGACACCGTTTGATAGAACGAGACGATGCCCCTATCTTGTCACTTATCGAGTGATAAGGCCGACCATGATACGGGGTCTGATCTCGGATTCGTACTTGGAGACAATGGAGACGCTTTGGCCCTTTAGTTATCAATTTTGAACATACTCGTCTTAAAGAAAAACTGCAAAATTGTGTTCACTTTTTTTAATATAAAAATGTCCAACTTCGCAGGCAATAATTCGGGTGCAGACTCGAAAATTATTATTACTCCAAAAGAAAGAAGGCAAAAAAATATGCATAGTGATGAAAATCCCATTCAGATATCTCAAAGAATTACGAAGCTACAACCGTTTTAATATTGCTTGTTAGAGAGAGAAAACGCAAACGGTGTGTGACGTCACATTACAGGATGCTGCCGGCAGGCCGCGTCGACGGCGTCGCCGACCACGATGCGCGCGGCACGTTGCCGTCTTCTGTGACGTCACATTCTTCCAGCGTCATCGTTTCATATGAAGTTGCGTTTTGCGAAAAAGGGACAGAACACATCCCTTCTTAAAACTTTGGACACTTATAACTTCGTGATTATTTAACCTTTTGCGTTGTTTTTTTCTCCATTTGATAATTTGTTTTTATCCTTCTTCGAGAAAATATCATATTATTTTATTTAGTGTCTACGCCCCTATTGTTGGAATCTAAAAGCGTCACCCGTGATGACTTTAAAGAAAAAAAATGTCAATAATTACACGGTTCACCCACGTATTAAACGTCACTACGGGCGACATGTTTCGAACTCTTCGGGAGTTCTTATTCAGGATTGAGTGTTTTCACGGCGGTGTCGCTTGAATCACGACAAGATTCAAGCGACACCGCCGCGAAAACACTCACTTTATAGAGTACAAATTACTTTAATTACCCAAGGAATACCACTACCTACATTTTGTTGCTTAAAAAACCACCGGAGCTATAACTGAAATATGGCCTTCCGTTTTTTTACTAAATCACGTAACGGTTGTGAGCTAGCATAATAATGGCTAGTAAAAGCCTAAAGCAAAAAAAGCTATAATCGAATTTAATCTTTTGTGAGACATGTCTAAAATACTACTAATAAATCCATCGCCTGTTGTGACATTTAATGCGTGAATTTAAACGCATTAAATGTCACAACAGGCGACACGTTTCGAACTTTTCGGGAGTTCTTCTTCAAAACAAACATCGAAAACACTCATCCTGAAGAAGAACTCCCGAAGTGTTCAAAACATGTCGCCTGTCGTGTCGTTTAATACGTGAATTTAACCGTGAATTTATTAGTAGCATTAAAAAAAAACTGTAATATATTATGAAAACTTCGATCATGTCTATGAAAGTCAGATTTTCAGGCCACTACTGTGTGGCGGCCAAATTTTTCAATTCTGATCTCGGATTCGTACTTGGAGACAATGGAGACGCTATGGCCCTTTAGTTATCAATTTTGAACATATTAAAGAAAAAGTGCATAATTATGTTCACTTTTTTAATATCAAAATGTCCAAGTTCTCAGGCAATAATTGTTGGAATCTGTACTCTCGATAACCCTAAAAGCGACACCCGTGATGACTTTAAAGAAAAACAATTTCAATAATGTCACTACGGGCGACATGTTCCGAACTCTTCGGAAGTTCTTCTTCAGGATGAGTGTTTTCGCGGCGGTGTCGCTTGAATCACGACAAGATTCAAGCGACACCGCCGCGAAAACACTCATCCTTAAGAAGAATTCCCGAAGAGTTCGAAACATGTCGCCCGTAGTGACATTTAATACGTGAGTTGAACCGTGTAATTATTAGTACTGTTTCAACACGTCTCACGAAAGTTTAAATTCGAAAAGCAATGTCCGCCATCTTGGAATTCAAAATGGACATCATTTCTAGAATCTTCACCCTCGAGAAGCCTGCCAATGTATGTTGTTCTTTAAAAAAACGCGCATATTAATTTACAACGAATGTTTCAAAAATTTTAAATAATGCGACCACTTTTTGAAATATTTCTGACTATGAATTCGTATTTAGACCTCTCAGACATCGATTTTGAACATAACCGGATTTATTCTCAACTAGCGATCCGCTCCGGCTTCGCACAGATACTATATTATACATATAAACCTTCTTCTTGAATCACTCTATCTATTAAAAAAAACCGCATCAAAATCCGTTGCGTAGTTTTAAAGATCTAAGCATACATAGGGACAGACAGCGAGAAGCGACTTTGTTTTATACTATGTAGTGATAGTGATAATCTTTCATAAAGTAAATACACGATCGACAGAAAAATGTTCGTCTAGTTTTGCATGTACTGCACAAATTATTCTAAGAAGCCGGTCACCCGCCGATCGCTGCGTAATCTTATAGTTGTATTTTGAACTTTAAGATCTATATGTTAAGGTCGACTTTTAAATATATTATTTCTAAATGTAGCAAAATATCTACTGGAATGTAATGATACGTTCATTCACTAGACGAATACACTGGGTCACAATATTATTGAAATAATTATGTTCATCGTGCTGTCGTGAGAGCACAGAACGTAGTCCTCTCGTCTCAGCGGAGCGATTACGACTGACTCCGCCCGCGAACGGCAACAAAAGATATACAGAACCGCACGAAACACGCGACGGGAGAAAGGGTATCGCGCTAAATAAAAAGGGCCTATACGCCAAATACGTTTCACCTCAATAAGTCTGAAAAGGGACTACATAAAAATACCCCGCTAGTACTTTCATTAGGTAATGTGAAAAGCTATTATACACTCAACTTTTACTTAATTTATATGCACGGGAACCTCACACTATTGAAATTGAGTAAAAATAAGACATGTTTTGGCGGTTCTTTTCTATCGAGGCAATTTTGGTTTTGTATGGTTTTGTTCAGACGATTCAATTGCAAATATGATGTAGTTTTGGTATGTTCTTTTTCCTGGCATTCGCTTTAGTTTGTCATAAGTAAATATTCAATCTAAGAACCCCGATTTCGCGGAGCTAACGCTAACTAATAAAATGTATGGGAATCACAGATGTTAACGAAAAGTGTTTCGTCGGCATCTGTGATTCCCATACATTTTATTGTAACCTTGTCTACGGCCCCTGTAGTAGGCATCAGTATGTTGTGTTGCGTTCCGTGGGTCACGTACGGTGCTGTCCGAAAATCAGCGTTGTAGGTGTCTGTCTGACATACGCATAATGCTGAGACAGCGACCGATTCACTGCCGCAAAGACACACACATTAAGTGTCAATTGTATTGTATCTCTACTCCCTTTGTCTGTGTGTGTCTTTTGTGTAGTGAATAAATGTCTTCTTTCTTTCTTTATATTCCTTGAACCATCTGATCCAAAAATGCTCGGATAAACGCAGTTCTCTGCCACTTCTTCCTCGTTGATAAAACTCCATCATGTAGTTGGGCTGGTATTTGTTGATTTGAGGAAGCGCCGATAAGGAAATGAAATGGTGTTGCTTTCGCACTCGCAATTGTCTGTGACATACGACTAAGTTAAGGGTCTTGAATTCACTAAGAGGCCTTAGCCTATGCCTCCAAAAGTAGGGTTTACAAGAGCTGTTCTTCCGGGGCTCTCTCCTTTAAAGTAGCGGCCTATACAGTTTTCACGAGTCTTTCCCAGCAACCACCCGAATGGTGCTGCGGGAGGAATATTCAATGCTTTTATTAGCAGCGTATTCTCGTACTGCACCATAATATTTAGCACTCGCAGTTGCCTGATGTTAGCTCCAAATAAGATGTGCCATTGTCGGACAGGATCCTGGATAGGAAACTTCGACGTGCGGCAAAACGCAAAGACGTTGTGGCAGAGTGAGCTGAGAGGCTGGCTAGTTAAACTATTTATTTGGGATGAAATGACGACTGTATACAATTAGTAGATCAACGTAAATATTGATTGAAATCACGGAAGTAAAGTAGTTTCATTGGCCCGGGTAATTTACTTTCACACAGTGTACAATACACCGACTGTCTGTCATTTTTAAGATGCAGATGACGTAGGCAAGATACGCTGACATCACAAGCTAAAAAGAAATGAAATGAAATATATTATTAACTAGCTTCTGCCCGCGACTCCGTCCGCGTGGAAATCGTTTATATCGTAGCTCCATACAAACTTCAACCCCCCATTTCATCCCCTAAGGGGGTGATTTCCAGGATGAAAACTATCCTATGTCCTTCCCCGGGATTCAAACTATCTCCATACCAAATTTCATCGCAATCGGTTCAGTGGTTTAAGCGTGAAGAGGTAACAGACAGACAGACAGACACACTTTCGCATTTATAATATTAGTATGGATAACAATACGATGTCCTGTCCTGTCCCTGATGTACGGTCGAGGTCATAAATACGTTTACACTTTTGCACCTTATTTCCTTGTAATAAGGTGCAAAAGTGTAAACATATTTATGACCTCGACTGTACATCCTTTCCCATCGTGAAAACTCGGCACATACGACTACTTCCGAATGGTGCCGATGTGTCCATGAATTATTGTATTATTAAGTGACGTGTTTGTATCAAATAAGTTGAGTAGATACTTTATACATCAATGTCAAAAATCAAACCACCAGTTTGAAGTATATCACACTAAGATGTTAAAACCACCACGATCCAATCATATAAAGAATTCGTTAGGTAAACAAAAATCAAACTAGTTACCGAGGATACTTTATTTCACTAAGAGCACTGATAAAAACCCCAATTTCCGGTTTGGAAGATGCTCTGACATCCAAACCGGAAGGTGGATGGAGGTGGCGGATTTGTGTGAATCATGGCTGTTTCTAATGATTCTCTAAGGATCCCACCCCAAATGTCTAAGGACCTATTACCCTATTAAAAAGGACTTAATACTAACATAAATAAATCCTGTGGTATTAACCACTCTATATCGATACTCGTCTCGCAATGCGACCATCCCCTACGTTGTCTTGATGGGTACTGAGTATGAATGAAGTAGTAAGACGAATACGAACATTTCCGAGAAAATACGATTAGGAAACGATTATTCACTACATCTTGTACCTACGGAAAGAAATAGGGCGGTGCTATTCTAAACACCACACAGGGATCTAACGCGACTTAATACTGACAAATTTATGTATTGAAATCGTTTTTAAACTTTGATCGAGAGGCTCGATTCTTCGCTAAGCATAATGTGTCTGATCACTGAACACGCGCGCGTCCAACAAAGTACAACAACTTACTTAAGTAGCAATAGGATCTATGCCTATTTTATTATTCATGATGCCATTCGAACCAGTTTTTAGAGAGGATCAAATGTCTGTATGGTGCCAATTATAATTAGAGTCAAAATCAGACGGCGTTAAGCTCCCGCCGCAAAAACGCTCATGCTGCCTAATTGGCACGAGCCTGTGACGTCACTGCGCGATCCGTACTAGGGTGGATTGCAAAAAAAATACCAATAGCTACGCGCCGTAATCTACGGTTTAACTTTTTTTCTGTTGTGTAACGGCTTACCCATACATTTTAAATGGGTAACTTTCGTTGCATAATGGAAAAAGTTAAAGTATAGATTAAGACTATAATAACTATGCACAATTTTATTAAAATTCACGCGCTAACCGTTGTTTGGAAAATCAGCAAATTGCTGTTTTAGTCGTGAAATACCGCGTTTAGTTTAGGTACAGTCAAGTGTAAAAATATGGGTGCATACAACTTACTCATAAATATGTCCCATAACTCTTATGTTAGCAGATTAAGGTTTTCATACTTATTTATAAGAGGATGTTATCTATACATATTTTTGCACTTGACTGTACATGCAGTCGTACAATTTCTACTACATTTACACATAATAATCCCGGGGTTTTAAAACTACGGGATTTTTAGGATTTTCGATTTGTGACAATTTTCTTTATATTTTCACTAAGTATTTATTCTAATAATTTGAAAGTTTACTATACATTTACTTAATGACATTTTGTTACTGTACATTCCACATGCATATTCCCAATTGTTTGTCCTCATAACTCATAAAACGCTTTATATTATTCCATTCTTGGATGCCTTACTCGTTTCTTAGAAACCTTATCAACCTTTTAAAACTACAACTAATTTATTTCGTTGTCTGGATTCCGCCTCCGTAGCGTTATGGCAGTTTGTATAAGCGATAAAAT
Source organism: Epinotia ramella (assembly GCA_947578815.1). NCBI lineage: Eukaryota > Metazoa > Arthropoda > Insecta > Lepidoptera > Tortricidae > Epinotia > Epinotia ramella. The sequence continues at coordinate 12,155,816 of OX388213.1, read as the reverse complement.
GTTATTTGACACTTGTTTATGTAGGTAAGTACTTTCATAACAAAAGGCGACGACAAGGGTTTCTAAAAACCGCTACAGCAACACTTGAAACTTGACACTGCTAAGAACTACACGTGGCTTGACATTGCACAAAAAAGACATTGTCCATACTTTTTTTCCGACACAGCAAAATAGGCTAGCGTTCGATCGGGTCAAATCAAGTAGGTATACCTACCTACTCTTTATAAAACGAAACAAAAGGCGCTCCTATGTAGGTATAGTACGGTTTATCAAGAGCCAAATGCACTATTGTCTCAATAGACGCCACTTACCACGATCAGGCCCCTATTTCACCATCTTGACAATTGTCACCTGGCACTTACAATTCGCCATACATTGCTTCTTCTAGAAGTTGAGGTGGTTGCTAGGTTACTTGTGGAACCAGCAATGTACGGAGAATTGTCGTTGTCAGATGACAATTGTCAAGTTGGTGAAATAGGGGCCTGATAATTCACTTTTTTTCATGGTTTTAAACGTTTTTGAAGAATTTTTATACCTCTAAGTGACATTAAACTCTTATTTTCAACCTTATAGTTTTGGAGTAATGCCTGTGATACATACGGACGTGACGAAATTATAGGGGTTCCGCTTTTGCCTTATTGTTATAATTAAATGCAACAATAGTTGCATTTATTAACAATGATAAGAAGAATATAGTACCTAAAACTCAGATATTTAATTGCTATATTTTCATTTCTAAACATTCCAATAGACTGTAGACACTATATTTGATTTAAAACCTGCTTTGAAACTGACGTATGAGTGAGGCAGACACAATTTAAGAAGCATTTTACGCTTGAAAATACGTATACGTATTATCCAAATGTATTACATTCATAACAAGCGACTCCAATTAGTTATATCTACGTAGGGAAGTGATAATTAAATGGACGTTCCTTAATTACATTTAATAATTAAGCACAATATAATCATTTGGAGGATAACCTTTTTCACAAATTCATCCCATTGAGTGCTGACGCTTCGCCCGCGGCCAATTATCGCCGTGAGCATATAATATTTACTAGCGAATTTTATCAGCCATTAAATATATTGATTGAAGCTACGGTAGCCCTGCAGGCATGCGGCTGTCAAGCGGCGGTCGTGGGTTCGAATCCCGGCTCGTACCAATTAGTTTTTCGGAACTTATGTAAGGAATATTTACCGTTAGCTTTTCGGTGAAGGAAAACATCTTGAGTAAACCGGTCTAATCCCAATAAAGTCTAGTTTTCCTTCTGGGTTGGAAGGTCAGATGGCAGTCGCTTTCGTAAAACTAGTGCCTATGCCAAATCTTGGGATAAGGTGTCAAAGCGGACCCCGGGCTGCTTTAGGGGTATAACCGGGAACAACGCTAGGACGATGATGATATTAAATATAATTATTGATTGTCACATAATCGCATAGGGCCTGATAATTGAACTAGCGAACGAAGCGAACGAAGTTCTCCGTTTCAGCTTGGGCAAAAAATATTTCGTATGTCCGGACAACCGGATGTCCAGCTGTTATCTTCTATACTAGTCTCATTTCGCAATCAATTCTCGTGAAATTTTGTGAGCCGGTTCAATAATTATAATTTACATTATTTTGCGATTCAGTTTTTCGAAAAAGAAACGAAAAAAAAAAATTTTGAAAAGGCTCGCGAGTTCTGCTGACCCCGTATCATGGTCGGCCTTATCACACGATAAGTGATAGGATAGAGCGTCCGTCACTGGCTGACACCGTCTGATAGAACGAGACGACGCTCCTATCTTGTCACTTATCGCGTGATAAGGCCGACCATGATACGGGGTCAGCTCACAGAGACACGACTCGTATTTTCAGGCTCACTTCACTGACTAGCGGTAACACACGTCTTCATAAATATTTCGATTGGATGTTGCTCCGTCATTGGTCATCGCTGGTCACTTTTTAGGGTTCCGTAGTCAAAATGGCAAAAACGGAACCCGTATGTCCGTATGTCACAGACATTTTTCTCGAAAACTGTAAGGTGTAAGTATTAGAATAAAATTTGGAAGATAGGTAGGTGTAATTTGTTAGAGCCGCTACATTAGTTCTGTAAAGAAATGACTAAATTATAGATGTGCACTCTTCTAACCGCTAGTCTAAAAAATATATGTTAGTCCACGTGTGGCACATCAATCGATATTAAAATAAATATAAGGTTTTTAGCATTTTTTTGATGAAGTGTATATAGTCGGTGACAACCGCCCGAAAGTCACAAAAAATGTGTGTATCCCTCTCCCCCCCCCCCCCCCCCGTATCCTCTAATTAAAAAAAAAGTCTTGGACAGTAAGTATAGAGTTTTATAGAATTTAATAAAGTTCTTTCACTGAAAATTATTTAGAACACGATCGGTTCAAAGGTTTTCGAGATATTGCTGAAAAACTGCCTTTGCTATGGAAAAATAAGTAAGTGTCGTAACTTCGTAAGATTGAAGAAGTGGCACGGAACCCTTCGTTGTGCGTGGTCCGGACACGCACTTGGCCGGTTTAATACATTCACGTGATTGACTCTACTAGACAGTTTACTTGCTTAGAAATAACTACATAATCCCTATTAACATCAGTACTTACGTACAGAAGGTCTCGTCTGTTTCTAAAAAAAACAATGTTTGATAGCTAGAAAACCCAAATGATAGCATCCCGCTCTACCAAATAACGTGCTCTTCTGTCTTGTTAGGGTCATCACGTTTTATCACGACGATAAATGCCACTGTCACCCACGATCGATCGGACTAGGATTTTTTTATTCCTTGTTTGGCCTGCAGCGCGGCCAGTTCAAATCCGCTTAGCGTTAGCACATAATAAATCTAGACACGCGGTTGCGTGTCAAGCCAAGTTCAAGCTAACAGAACTGGCGAACAGCACCGTGTGTGTTACACGAACCATTTGAAGCCACTTTTGACCCACTCATAACTCAACTAACATAACTAGCCAAGTCAAATCTTGAGCATAAATTTATCCTAAATTAAGCTTTGTGTATTTAATTCAACTGTTCAAATTGAAAAAGTTATACTTTTATACAATGTGTATTGCTTATACTTGATCAAACGAAATGTGCGGATACTAGACAAAAAAATATCGATAAAAAAAATAAAAAAAGCCTACCAAAAAAAAAAGTCTACCTCAAACTGCTAGTTTTAAAGTTACAGACACTAATTTAAAAAAAGAATGTTCTTTTTCACAAATTTCTACTAATTACCTTTTTTTTTGTAGGTTTATGTTTGATATTGTTATTATTGGTTTAGCTACAAAATGCAGCTAATTGGTCGATTAGCTGCATTTTGTAGCTTTAAAACAAGACTACTTTTGAGAAACTACACCGTTTAGACGCAAAGATATGAATTAAAAACCAAACTCGGAAATATTCATCAGAAAAAATTTTAAAACGCCTTAATTTTTTAAATATAATTTTTATTTTTATTTTTTTATCGATATTTTTTGTCTAGTATCCGCACATTTCGTTTGATCAAGTATAAGCAATACACATTGTATAGCAAATATTGTTGTAATAGAAAAAATAAGAAATTGTATGTTCTTTTTTAGGATTATTCACTGAACTTGGCCCCGTTTAGATCTCAATTCTTTTGTCGGCGAATTTGACAACCACGCATATTCTTAATATTGAACTTGGCTCCCATTTTCGCATTTATGTTTTTGGGGGGATAATAGTACTACGTACATTAACAAAGCCCCTGTTTAGGTATGCCTAAAGAGCCTAAACGTGGCCATCCCGTTCTATCGCATGCGACGCGCTGCGATAGACCGCGTGCGTAGGAGCGCTAACATACCGACCGGGGCCCGTAGGCGCATGTACTTATAGCGGCGCGACCAAATCACGGAGTGACCTGCCCCTGGTTATAGCCTTATATGGGCTACCTTTTGGGAAACGATCAGATAGATTGACAAAAATTAGCTACAGCGGAAAGTGGGACTGACCTGGTACTCTACCGTGTCTTCTGTACAAAATAACTACGCGGACCCATTTGCGCTAATAAAACTAAAGATGTGTGTATGAGATCACAAACAACCATGTCCGCGCATCGTCTTCGCTGACTTGGCCACCTCGAGAGGACGGGAGAAGATCAAAAGGTGAAGAGAGCATAGACGGGGTCGACAGGTTTTCTTTCAGTCACCCTAAGTATCGCTGGAAGGATTTGGAAGTGGATCTGCTGGAACTCGGAGCCAAGTGGCGTGTTCTTGTGTCAGAGGCCAAGTCATTTCGGGTTGACGTTCTAGCCTAGTTAGACAGTTACTTGATGTACTTACCACTCAGATAAACGTACTCCAATCGAGGAGGCCCCTTTAGAAGCCGGGCTTCCATGTGGCGCAGCACGTTGCTCCGTAGATCCAATATCCTTAGAGCTGGCATCTGGACAATCACTTCGGGCGGTACCTCCCACAGCGACGTGAGACCGTGCATCTCTATTATCTGTGAACAATTGTTTATTCGGGTCACTCTTGCACCTATACTTGGTTTTCTATTTTCAATATTAAGCAAGGTAATATACCTAAGGATTGTCTGGAATGTATCGGTCTTTAGCGATGAGACCGCCTGTTGTTTACCTCTATTTTTAAGTTTGTATATCTTTTTGATTCACGTTTTGAGGTGTGCAGGCAAAAGTATTTGTATTGCATTAAAAAAAGGAAACTCTGTGAGGTTTTAATTCTATAGGTACATAGATTCACGCCATCATTCCGAAAGCGGGTAGGCAGAGCACATGAAACGTGTGTTTCAGTGCCACTTTTACGTAAATGTGGGTATAAAAAAGATGGAGAAAATGTAAGTGTTAAGTAGCGGGTAATCTCCGGAACCATTTATCCGATTTCAGAAAATATTTTATCCATATGTAGAATGGTCCCCCATGCCGGACGGGACAGGGGACCGATTTTTGACTTTCGAGCGCTCGAAAATCAAATAAAAGTAAATGCGTTTGCAATGTCAAAATGGCAGGCACTAACTTTCTACCAATAGAATTTAGAGTAGAGTAAACCAAAATAGAATGTAAATATCACTCGTTTTTAAATTTTCTATCGCTATTCCAAATAGCATTTCATAATTTTTGACAGTTTTCGAGTGAAAGAGTCGAGCGCTCGAAAGTCAAAAATCGGTCCCCAGGATGTACGTTGATACTGTTTATCCCACGTCCGCCCAGGTGGTCCGTAATGACTGTAATAGCAGGGATGAGCCGCGCGCGCAGCTAGGTTTTCTTACTAGTAGGGAAGTGGTTGAGGTTGCCAAATGGTGAAGCGAAACGAAATGGAGGGACTACTTTCATAGCATCGGACGTTAAATTAACATTTCATCATTATCATATCAGCCAAAAGACGTCCACTGCTGGACATCGCCCAACTAAAGCTAAGGACACACAATAACACCAGACACAGACACTTCAGTGTATACATCGACTGTCTACGGACTACTTTCATAGCATCGGACGTTAAATTAACATTTCATCATTATCATATCAGCCAAAAGACGTCCACTGCTGGACATCGCCCAACTAAAGCTAAGGACACACAATGACACCAGACACAGACACTTCAGTGTATACATCGACTGTCTACGGACTACTTTCATAGCATCGGACGTTAAATTAACATTTCATCATTATCATATCAGCCAAAAGAGGTCCACTGCTGGACATCGCCCAACTAAAGCTAAGGACACACAATGACACCAGACACAGACACTTCAGTGTATACATCGACTGTCTACGTGTGTCCACTTTTGCGACACCTATATTATAGTTGCAGATGTAGTGGCGATGTCGCTCAGTGTCTGTGTCACTGCCGTGGAGACAGGACGTGCGCGGTGTCGGACACAAGTGTCTTGAATTACGAACCTGTGCGAAATTTATACCTAAGACCAATATAACCGCACGTGGACTGCAGAGGAAATAAAATCTTTGATTTATTACTATGAACCGCTGCCAGGACTATGGTAAATTTCAAACCCTGATTATAAAATTCGAGTAAAGAAGGCGGAAGCGGTAGAAAGTTTGGCAGAACATTTTAATACTACCGCCTTAGAAATAATTTGATTAAATGCACACAGCTGGGGTTGTGCTCTTCTTTTAATCCAATCTTTAACCACATCGATCTCTTTTTACGACGACGCATGTTAACTGAATTGAAACGCCAAAGAAAGCGACAATCGCGGCAGCAGCCGTACGTCGATTCATGGCGATGGAATGTACCACACTGAATTGCAGTGTAGCATGTCGCGATTCGTGTAGACAGTCAATACACTTGAGCCGGGACACTAGATGTTTACACCAATCAATGTCGACCCAAAAAATTGCTTATTGTGTGGACGCAATCGACACTAGTGCCGACATTTGTGTCGAGTGTCAGTGTCGTCGTGTATCCTTACCATTACACATAAGCGTCAGTTGCAGGTTATTTTAGAGCTTGTAGTGCTATTATTCATTTATAATAGATTCGTGTAGACGACGCAAGTCTACAGCTTGTCATCTGCGATAGCTCGGCGGAAACAGAGGATCCTGCTGCACGTGTCTCGGTGAACACCGTAGCGTCGTACGAAGGATCTGTGAACGACCGAGGAATGGCGCGGCACTGTTTCGAATTTAACTCCTACTACGCGGCTCCGTTCTTGTAAGGATCACTATAGTCATGGGAACACTCCGTAATAAAAACACCGAGTCTGGTTAAAAGTTATAATGGTATCAAAACCCATAGGAAAATGTACAAGATTGGTTTCAAAACTAAGTTTGCATGATACTAATAATTACACGGTTCAACTCACGTATTCAATGTCACTACGGGCGACATGTTTCGAACTCTTCGAGAGTTCTTCTTCAGGATGAGTGTTATCGCGGCGGTGTCGCTTGAATCACTTCGCTTTAAATTCGACTAAGTTTACAGTTAAAGGTTAGAAGGATCATAATTTAAACACTAAACAACGACGGAATTACAATGTAGTATCAGGAATTATGTTCCCTGTGGCACGCTACTGGCCAAAAACGAACTAACAACTGACCCCGTTCGGCGGGTCGGGCAGGTATTACGAGTATAACACCCCTCCTCCCGTCATTTTGTTGCTCGACATATAATTGTAGCCGACGAGTCAACTACCTAATATTTTACCGTTAGACCCAATGCTCCCGATACCGGGAATCGAACCCGAGTTTCGCCGTTAGACCCAAATGTACTTCCCTGTTTACGACCTAGCAATTATTTTACGTTAGGCTTAAAATACAGTTAAAATCATAAAATATAACGCTAAATGTCACTACCCTGAGTTGCGCCGAGACCGTTAAATATTGTCTTTACCTACTATTACCATTCGTGTGGTGTCGGCATATCTGAACTAGGGATGTCACGAATGACAGCTCTATTATACATTCGCGAATGCGAATATTTAGAATGCGAATGTGCGAATTCGAATGCGAATGCGAATACATTTTTGGTAAAATTACATTAATAGTTACATAGGTAAAAAAAGAATCTTTTCACAAATAAATACCTAATTGTAAAAGTATAGCACTGTAAGTGCAAGAGTGAAGTGTTCAGGCATTATCATGTTTAGTGTGTAATTTAGTGTTTAAGATTATAAGTATGTAGTTCATGTAGCATACCTAACATAGTTTTAACATAGGTACTTAACACATTAGTTAAAATGAGCGCGGTCTCGCCAACAAACTGTTATCGCAGTTTGGCGAGTAACATAACATTGTTAATTGTTTTGTACTTTTGATAAATAAATAAAAAAATATATATATATTAAAGAAGCACACCAAAAACTCCACAACGTACGTAATCACTTTTGAATCATTAAACATCACAAGCATTAAATCAATCACAGGTCACTACCCAAGTAAAAGTGCTTTCTATTGGTCAAAATTTGTCACGTGATACGGGTTGGCGCACTTTACGCATGGCGCAAGTCGGCTTCTCTGCGGCAGGCGGCCGGCGCGGGCGAAACACGCCACGACTGCACATATTCGCATTCGCAAAACATTCGCATCTATTGATGCGAATGCGAATGTTGATGCGAATATTTAAAATGATGCGAATCATTCGCATATGCGAATGCGAATGCGAATATTCGTAACATCCCTAATCTGAACAAATGTTAGCAACAATTGTCTATTAATTTTGTATAAGCATTGTATAACTATTATTTATTATTTTTGGGAATACAAGCATGTACTATGTAGGATCGGACGATCCAGGCCAAATAAGGTTTTGAAAAACATTATTTTATGACAAAGTGTCTTTTGTTTATTTCGTTATAAAAAGTTGTTCTAAGATGCTTTATTTAAAAATCCTACAAAATGACACCGGGAAGTAATTATACAGGGTTGTCTGGCCCATCGTTTGCCCAATTAAAATGGCAGAGGCAATGGAATTGGGCCTTAATGGTTATGTGTATGTATAGGCAAGCAGAGGGGTAATTTATTGTGAGTAACCATCAGCTTTAGATGCGCCTTAACTTTTTGATGTAAGTAATTTTTGAATACGTTGTCTGACCTCCATGCCGAGTGCGTTGAATTAATCGTAACTAATAACAAATCCAATTAAATAAGTAACCCTAATCTGTACTTGGACTTTGCGAAACTTTATCATCTGTGTAGAAAACTATTTTATAATTGGGTTCACTCAGATTGCATCAATCAACCTTATTTAAATTGAAAGTTACTCGTGTGCAATGTCATGTGATGCCATATAATCAGTCAGTATGTCGTATAGTTCGAATCAAAAGTAGCTGAACTTGTCATGATGAACAGTATCAAGTGACGCCGAGTAAGTAAGTAGGTATATGTAACGAACACGATTATATATCAGTAAGATGAAACCTAACATAATGATACGGATTGCGCCATATAAGGTAGCTGTATACTAATAGTAGCTACATACTACAGAGGCCGGGAAGTAAGGGGTTGCTGGCCGAGTACATATAGACGGCCGAGCGTAGCGAGGTCGGATAGTTATGAGGCTGGCAACCCCTTTTCACGCCGAGGTATGTATAGTGCTTTTCTCAAACATGCAATGAAATAAATTAAAAAAACTCCAAAAAATGAAACTTTAATTTTCATGGCTGAACGCCATGATCCTGTGCAACAAATTGTGGAAGGTAATTTCCATTAAAAAAGACGGGTCTCTCGTCTCGCTGCGCCCGAAAAGTGACACTTCAAAGCCCATTATGAAGAACACAACGTTAATATTTCATTGCATGTTTGAGAAAAGTATAATTATATACTACTAGCTTCTGCCCGCGACTCCGTCCGCGTGGAACTCGTTTATATCGTAGCTCCATACAAACTTTCACCCTCCACGTCATCCCCTTGGGGGATGATTTCCGGGATAAAAACTATCCTATGTCCTTCCCCAGGACTCAAATTATCTCTATACCAAATTTCATCCAAATCGGTTCATCCGTTTAAGCGTGAAGAGGTAACAGACAGACAGACAGACAGACACACTTTCGCATTTATATATAGTACTAGCTTCTGCCCGCGACTCCGTCCGCGTGGAAATCGTTTATATCGCAGCTCCATACAAACTTCAACCCCCCATTTCATCCCCTTAGGGAGTGATTTCCAGGATGAAAACTATCCTATGTCCTTCCCCGGGATTCAAACTATCTCCATACCAAATTTCATCGCAATCGGTTCAGCGGTTTAAGCGTGAAGAGGTAACAGACAGACAGACAGACAGACAGACAGACAGACACACTTTCGCATTTATAATATTAGTATGGATGGAGGATGGATGGATGGATATGGATGGATATGGATTAGTATGGACTATTAGCTTCTGCCCGCGACACCATCCGCGTGGAACTCGTTTCCTATAACGTACCTCCATACAAACTTTCACCCCCCCATTTCACCTCCCCATTTCACCCCCTCATGGGATGATTTACGAGGTAAAATTCCCCCGGGACTGAAACAGACAGACAGACAGACAGACGGACGGACGGACGGACGAACAGACAGACAGACAGACAGACTACGGAACCCTAAAAATGGCAACCGTTATACGAGTAGGTACTCCAGTTGGAATTTGTTTATTACATTCCTCGTTGGAGTCGTTGTAATATGAGGCTCAATATTCCCAACATGGTACCTACCAACTTGCACGGCAAACTTACCACTAAGTTACACTACACTACTAAGTAGGTATGCCTACCTCACTTGACGTTTTTTTATCACGGTGCCATTCGATTCAGTTTTCTGAGTGGATCAAATGTTTGTACGGGACTACAATTAGGGCACGTAACAAGTGAAATCAAAAGATCTTTCGAAACCTAACCCTCCTCTCCTTCGGCAGTCGGGTAAAAAGACAAAAAAGGGTTATAAAGGCGGACCCACGCTGGTGACGGCCGAAACGGCTTATATCAATTGACAAACGGCTTATAACAGTTGTATGGAAAATCAGGGAAATTGCTGTTGTGGTCGTGACATAATGCGTTTGAGTACATACTATTCGTACATTTATTTTATGAATATTTAAGGATTCCATTGGTATCTTAAAATTTGCTCTGGGCATACAATTTTTTTGAAGTGAAAACTTCTTTAGCGGCGCTGAGCACTTTTTGGGATGGGGAAAATTTGTTAAATACGCGACAGAGTTTTGTGACGTCAGATGTGAAGGAGGTCACTTTTTGCTGCTAGCCGATTCAACTTCATTCAAAACTGAACGCTATTAGTATAAAGCCGTTAAACACTTTTTGCAATAGCATATTCTGCAAATCAATTTATAATAATACCAACGCGTCCTCCACCGTTTTGCTATTTAGAAAATTCGAATAGTTCGAATTTGGGCGTTATTCCTAAAGAGATAAAGCTTAGAAAAATATTTACCAACGGCAAAAACAAATTGATATTTTGGTCGCCACCGCCGTCTGCTGTGCAAATTCGAATAGTTCGAATTTAGACGTTATTCCTAAAGAGATAAAGCTTTGAAAAATATTTGGCAATAGCAAAAACAAATTGGTATTGTGTTTACCGCCGCCCGGAGCCGGCGGCCGGTCACACCCAACGCGCCCGCGGGCCATCCGCCTAAATAATTGATAATTGTTTATAAATTTGCGTCAAATTGATTTTTAGGGTGACACCGTAAGATGTCATGTGACCTGATCGAAAAACTGTTACAATGTTATTGAGTTTTCACTTCTGCCGGCACTCCCGGAGTGCAACCCGGTCTTTTTTTAAGTCGCATCTTTTTATGAATTTAGTTATATTTTGTAATTTACATTTTATTGTAATAATTTGATGGGTTGAACTACGTTATAAATATAAACTTGAGGAAAGTACCCGAAAGTACGTTTCGCAATCCTTATTATGCTTGGAGGAAGAATTCCATATAGAAACCATACTTGAGCGCTCGTTCTGAGCTACCTACCACCACGAGATTTTATCGAAGTTCGGATCGGATGGTGATCTTTATCGCACTTTTAATAGGTATCTGAGCGACAGAGCTCGAGGTTATTGGACAAAAAGTTCTGCCCGTGACTCCGTCCGCGTGGAACGCGTTTAAATCGTAGCTCCATACAAATGTTCACCCCCATTTCACTCCCTTAGTAGGGGATGATTTCCGGAAGAAAAACTATCCTTCCCCGGGATTCAAACTATCTCTTTACCAAATTTCATCTAAATCTGTTAAAGGTGAAGAGGTAACAGACAGACAGACAGACAGACAGGCACATCGCATTTATAATATTAGTATGGATGTCGGCGGCCGATCGTAAAATCCGCCAGATCACGAAATTCCTAGGCATATCGTGAAACGGCGCCATTTCATGATTTGGCTAAAGGACATCCGCCATATCGTTCAAAACTTAACGTTTAACGATTTGTCTAATGACGTTTAGGCAGATCATGAAATTCCTAGGCATATCATGAAACGCCGGCATTTCATGATTTGGCCAAGCCAGTGACGTTTAGGCTGATCATGAAATTCCTAGGCATATCATGAAACGCCGGCATATCGTTCAATACTCACCGTTATACGTAAGTAGGGTGTCCAAAATTGAATTAGGTAAATTAAAAAAAATAAGAAGTGCGGACTGATAATATCTAGCGAGTCGACGCCACCCCGCTGCGCGGGGTGTCTATTTCTGGTCTGAGGGACACAAGTGAACCCTAACCTAACCGACCTAAGACAGAGTTCGCTTATGACAAACCATTTTTGTCCGCCCTGATTATTAGCCCCCAACAAAAACGGCCCCCATCGCATGTGCAGCGCCACCAGTGGCCAAGAAAGAAACTATTTTACGATGTGCCCGGTATAGAGCTAGGAATATCGACGAATGCGTTGCTCTAATCGATCTGCCGTATTGTTTATCAGGCACATCGTGATAAGCCTAGCCGACTTTTAGGCATATCATGAAATGGCGCCGTTTCACGATATGCCTAGGAATTTCGTGATCTGGCGTATTTAACGATCTGCCGCCGACATGGACATGGATATGGATATTAGTATGGATATACGAACGCCGATTAACTTCGATATTCGATTTTCGTGGTAGCACGTAGCGTACGATGGCACGTATGAATGCGAACGCATGAAAGACATGGAAATCAAACTATAATGCGAAAAATAACCTGCAAATTTACCCCCACAATAAGTAGTTTATATACCTACTATTAACGTCTCTTATCGGAAAACTAAACTTGCTCGTACCTATCGGCTAAAGTAAATATTTGATAAATCTCTCAGTTATTCGTTCGTTTTTATTACATTTCTTCGGAACTTTAGTTTCATTATCTTTCTATTTTATAGGTAAGAGGTAAGAGGAAGTGCCATTTTTAATATTCAATTATATTAGTTTCCTCAAGCGTACAGATATTTCATTAACCGTTATCGTGTTGCTGGGACTAAATTAAGTGCCGTCAATTTCAGGTTGTCTAAAATTTGAATACAAAAAGAAATAAATCAGTAACCTTCATCTTTCTGACAGAGTGATTTTCAACAAGGGGCAGAGGACCCTTATATATCCTTACTAATATTATAAATGCGAAAGTGTGTGTGTGTGTGTGTTTGTATGTTTGTCCTTCTTTCACGTCACAACGGAGCGTCGTATTGATGTGATTTTTTGTATGGAGATAGTTTAGAAGCTGGAGAGTGACCTAGGCTACTTTTTTCAGCGGGAAAACATCTAATTCCCACGGGAAAATTCAATGTGTTACATTTTCCTATAACCACGCGGGCGAAGCCGCGGGCATCAACTAGTAAGTGATAAGCGACAAGTAAGAACTTGGTAATTTTACAAAAAATTGTATTCTTACTCCAAAACCATTTCATGTTCATGTAGCTTGCCAAGACTTGCTCATTGTGCTTCCAATGCTTAAAAGTTATCATATTTCCCGTAAAAGCGAGGCCCCTAATCCTAAGAAGTGGTTAGTATAAATAAACCCGCAGCTACCGATTGGTCGCGAAAAAACTATACACACAGCGAAGTTCACGGAGACTATAGTGAAAATGTCCTTACATCCATATTTGACAGCTGCCATCCCAGTACAATTTATGTCAGCATTATGATGATGATGATGTCGTCCTGACCGATTTCGGCCACAGCGACTGCGTATTCTGGCTTTGGTATTAACAATTAATATTAGTAGAGTGTCGTTCTTCTACTCTCAAGTGCGCTCTCAGGTGTGCACCCTATCTTTCTCGCAAAAGTGCGAGCGCACTTGGTGCAAGTTAACACTCCACTGACGAAGTTGTAACTGATGGCTGCTGGTGGACGTGCCTTGAGCTCGTCTCGCTTTTTATCCAGCTCATTGGGACGCTCAGTTTATGTCAGCATATGTCATCATTGACGTTTATTGTACCGGGATGACGGCTGTCAAATATCGGCTGTAAAAAAATCTAATTTTAGCAGAACTTGCTCCCAAGTTGCTATGCGCGCTCAGCGAGTCTTGTGACTTGTCCGACTCTTGCTGCGCTAATTCGATCCCGGTTGATTTTTTCGTCTTGTGTCGCGTCTTTGCGTCAGTCGTGCTAGCCAAGCAGCAGGTTACATCATGCGGCCATGTTTTCTTATAAGTAGATATAGTAGACATTCGACTGAACGAAACTCACCTCAATTCTACTATTTTTATCAAAATGCCCTTTGAACCCCAGTAGTGCTGAGCAGTTCAACAAGTGTAGTGCCTGAAGCTCTGGAAAATGTTGTTGCAGACGCCCTATGTTGAGGCAGGCGCCAGGCCAGTGAGACAGAATTAGTGATGTGACTTTGTGTCTGTGAACAAAAGAACGTTGGTGTTATTATATCTTTCTATATAATTTATTTGTGGTGTGCATTTTGAGACCCATTTAGGACCTTGGATATCAATTTCACGAGCGAGTAAACAGTGAAAGCAACGGCAATTTATTCAAAACAAGATTCAGGCCCGCTAGTAATAATTTTGAATACATAGTATGAACAAAAATCTAAAGATATCGAATTGGACGATTTAGTCGTAAAAAATACGTCGACCTTTTCATCTCCTCCATCGTTTTCACGGGTTCTATTCAAAAACCTCTCAGAGCCTCAGATATTTTGAAAGCAATCACAGCCTTACACAAAAGTACCTAAACTCTAAAGTTTTGTACAAACTAAATAACACTTTACCCTGTCGCTTTTTCAATTTGGAAGTTAATTAACTTGACATAAGATGAAACCTAAATTTCAATTTGTTACTAGCCCTTAGTTTGTAAATGAGTAGGGATCTTACTATCACTGTTTCTATAATTTATGTAAGACCCCTTAATTTCGGAGCACTTTTTTATAAAAGCCGAGAAACTAATGATTAAAATCAGATAATGTGGCTGCATGATTTACGATCCGTATAAGTTCAATATCATCAACTAAAACAAGGACAAGAGGACCATACTTAATTTGTCAGTGTGTGCATTTAATTTCAAAATAGTCCCTTACAGCTTACAGTATTTGGGGAATGAATAAATAGTAAATAATACTTATGGGAATTATGCCAAACCACATTAGGTACAGTCGCGAAATGAAAAGGTTCGTCACTTTTGGACCTCAAATAGCACTGAAATAAAGTCGAAAAGTAATGATTTTTCATTTCTCGACTGTACCGAACCTTACGTATAATTTGAATACAGGCAAATATGACAAAGGCACCGCTCGCAGATATTTATCGCTCATTACGTCATTACATCCAAGAGCCAAATTAGTCTGAGACTTTATCTCCGTAACTTTTAGGCAGGGTGGTCAATTTTGGTTTTTCAGTCTTTGTAGTTAGGCTCTTTCTGTAACGTTAAGATTTATTAGTGTAAATCTCGAAATTTTGAGTACTTTTAGATTGTCATACTCTTGCCAGACAAATAACCACGGGCTTTGAAAATGGTTATTCAGAACAAAAGAAATTGAAAGTACTCCCGCTGAGCTGCATCATCCGGTTTATGGAAATGATGGAGCGAGCTTTGGAGTGGGCACAAAGGAGGGAGCAATTGCACAAAAGGTCCCATTAAAAAAACATTTTTTTCAGACCATTTTGCTCCCCATGTTGTTAGTACAGAAAACCTTACGAACTATGTTAGTCTATCATAAGCTAATGTAACTGCAAAGGTTACATTAGGTACTTGATGATTGTCCTCTATAATTGTTACCTAGTATAATGCGATTGCCTAAAAACTATTCCCACGACAAGCTTTCTTCGAAATCCTACTTGTGTGAAGGTTGGAGTCATAAAGTACGAGATTTATTGTTTCGCCTTGGTTGCATTAGGCGTAGATTGTTTAAGTGGATAGTTACAAAAACTCAAGGGCTTGAAAACCAAAAGAACTTATACCAGTTGCAATCATCACTTACGACCTCTAGCTAAATTATTAATAATCTTTAACCAAAATGAGGTATGTTACAAGATACAAGATATTTATGTTAATATGAAATATAAAAGAAATAACTAATACTTTTAGATAAGTATAAGAATTCTGTAAACTGTTTTTTTGTTGTTGTTTCGAAATTAATCTTATTCATTAATTCATTCCTTCATTCAAATACATAGTTTGAATATGCGTATGAATTCATGTGAGATATTGTTTAAAAATTTAGATGAGTCTGCATTTAAACTTCTTACGAAACATCCCTCGTTCTTTTAATGCATTATCAATCGTTTTTTTTTTTTATATATCGGCGCACGCGTTCCGCGGTTGGATCTTGAAATAGTGTTCCATTACTAGTGTTATATTATGTCTAAACAATAGACATTTAAGTCATTTTGTCATATATCTTTCTTTCTTTCTTTCTTTCTTTCTATTTATATAGACAAGTATTTTGATTTGAATTTTATGATTTATTTTATTGTGGATTTAATTAATTATTCCGGATTTTTACGGTTTCTTTTACCGTTTGAATTGATTTGCGAACGATTAAATTGTAATGTTTTGGACTACTGAAATTAATTTAATGCGTCTGGATTCAATTAACAACAACAACACAAACATTAACAACATTCGCGATTTGTTTCATTATGTACCTTCATTATATTCGTTTATTACAATTTTATTTGCTTTTTTTAACTTTTCAGCCCTTATCCGGGACGGCACGCCTCACTTTCAACCAATGACCTACTTTCAGAGTATGAGAGATGAAATGGCAATATAGAAATTTTTATTTAAAACGATTCATTGTGTGACATGATTTTAACACAATGTGGGTTATTTACGGCCAGATTTTAGATAACTTATTGAGTAAACAGTATTTCATTTAGGTACCACTAGTTAAGTTATTGTACACATACAAAATACTAAATGCTTCACAGTGGCAAGCAGAGCTATAACCACGAACATCGAAAGTCGATATTCGGGATTTCCATCTCTATCGCACTTACATTACTCGAGTGACAGGGATGCATGTATACGAACTTCGAGTTTCGATTTTCGTGGTAGCGCCGCAGGGCTTCCAATGTCAACTTGGTCCTGCCACTCCTGCCAGCGGGCATTCGAGGCGCTCGACTAACGTAACGCCCTTAGAAGGTCGTTGCTCTTTACCCTACTCTTTTTCGGCTCTTTTTTGCCATTGTATCGAAGTGCATCCTACAGGATCCTCATACTGATAAGATAAGATAAGATAAGATATTTTCTGTGTCCTTTAGATATTTTTGTAGTAATATAACATTGTCTTCTTCTATTCATAATCATAGCTGTCAGATTAATGTCCTACTTACTGTATCCCTTTCATCCACTGATTGGAGATGCCGCCCTTGCACCTCAGCAGGTGCTGCTTCTGTTCACATTCGGCCCAAGTCGTGAACTCGATGAGTGAACACGGCCGGTTCATGATCCAGTCCGTGTCGTTCCGCCGGTACACGCCCGGGGTCACCGCGGACAACCCGAGCAAGAATATCGTCTGCGACAGTACTGCAACAAGACGACAGACATGATAACCATAAAAGTGATATCCATCATCATTCATAGTATTAATATCCCCATTTATAATAACGTAACGACGGAATTGTAAATGGGGATATTCATTGAACCAACAAGTTAACGATCCGGTAGATAATGGCAGTCGCAAAACAGACGATCAATGTCGGGCACTTATAGATATTATAGTAGATTGTATGACAAGGGGCTAAAATAAGCCATATATTACCACGAGATGGTTATTTTCCCGAACGAAGTGAGGAACCAGAGTCATACGCTCTACTTTTCACTTCGACTGCGAGGAAATAGTAAAACAAAGATATCCATCCACAATTCATAATTAATACCACGGCGAAAAGATTTTTCAATTTGGCGCCATTATTCACGCGACGGACAGCATACGATAAAGCGAGATAGACAGCAGTCTATCCCGCTCAATCTTCATAGCTTATGCCGTGTATGCAGTCAACCAGGCGTTTATTTTTGAAGTGAAAACTTCTTTAGCGGCGCTGAGCACTTTTTGGGATGGGGAAAAATTGTTAAATACGCGACAGATTTTTGTGACGTCAGATGTGAACGAGGTCACCAACTTTTATATTTTGCTGCTAGCCGATTCGACGTCATTCAAAACTGAACGCTATTCGTAAGAGTATAAAGCCGTTAAAGACTTTTTGCAATAGTATATTCTGCAAATAAATTTGTAATTTTGTCCACGCGTCCTTCACCGTTTTGCTATTGAATAGCGAATAGTTCGAATTTGGACGTTATTCCTAAAGAGCTAAGCTTTGAAAGATATTTATCAACGGCAAAAACAAATTGATATTTTGTTCGCCGCCTCCGTCCGCTGTTCTTGCAAATTCGAATAGTTCGTTAGTAGTGAGATTTAGAGGATAATTGAGCGTGTATACTATGTAGCAGATAATTTTTCCTGATAACTACCTTTATTTTATTGTTATCGAATAGAATCATCATTGCAGATCCTATTAAAGGCAACTTCAAAGGGCGATATAAACATTCACCTAAATATTATACGGTGTGCCAACTCATCGCAAGCAAAGCAATTATTTATTACACAGTGTCGATACGAGGAATCTATTACTCGTATTATTCCTCGTATTGGGATTTTCACAGAAACCTCCAACCAGGCACGTGCACTCTGTACTGTATAATAAATAATTGTGAAACGTATCGGAACAGTTTGCAGGTTACAAGCTGCTCCTTTTCTTTAAGAACTTTGTACTGCAGGCCATGGGGAGAGCCTCGGCATAGCTCATTCCACAGCCGGAGCGTTCGAGGGCAAATTCTCTGAAACCGTGCCGAACTTAACGAACGTAATTTTAGGTTCTAGTATGTTTTCATAACGGTGCCCCGCGATGATTCCAAATAATCTTAAACGCATGTTTCTGAGGCCCTGAACGTATACCTGGTCTACATAAAGCTGAGTGGGTTACATTTTTTTTAATTTTATTGGCTTGACCAGATGTCTATGAAAATAAAAAAATAGGTCAAATGCGTGTCGGGCCACGCGCACTGTAGGGTTCCGTAGTTGCATGTCTGTCTTAGTTACCTACATCGACACGCGCGCTCCAACTAAATGGTGCGGTTGCGTCGGCCGAATTTGTATGAAAGTTGGCCTTTCTAAGTACATTATAAGTTGGTCGACTATTACTCGGTAACTATAGTTATGCCTACGTAGCCGTAATAGTTTTCCTTAATTACATCCCCACTTTAGGTGAAATTTAATCCCCACTTTAGATTAATAACAATTTTTTACAGATTTTATTCTACTGTTTTGTCGGCGTGACTGATTTATTACATTTATTTACCCATGCCGAATTACAGTTTTATAGTAGTAAGGGATAGGTACTGAGCTAAGCCAAAGATGGACGGACAGACAGACGGACAATTATTTGGAAAATGAAAAGGGCACGGGGTATATATCTTTTAACCCGACTGCGCAATGCAGAAAGGTATGACGAGTACATAAATAAAGTACAAAACTCTGTTAACATCTCTTTGACTTCGACAGTATCTTGATTTACTGCCGAGCCACATGCAACATGCAATATACATATTTTGATTACAAATCAGATTGAGTACGTACAGGAAACCGATGGGCTCAATTTTCACTGACGCGTCGTTGTGTGAAAGCGACATACCTATACGTATTGCACAAATGAGTGCTAACTAATTGATTAATGCATGATCCTTGTACATTATTTTAATAAAATAGTACATATTGAAATGAATATTTAGTATAATGCATCCTTTTGTAACAGATGTTTAGGTACAATAAATAAACTGAAAATGAGTGTACTACTCGCCAATAAACAGTTATGTTTGGCGAAACAAATGTAAAAACCATTGTACCTACTTTTTGTTTGGAAATAAATTAAATAAAAAAAAAAAACATTTTGATACGAGTGCGGAAAATATGTCATTATTTCACGAGTGCCGAGATTTTACGACCGCTTTAGCCTAGTTGGTAGTGACCCTGCCTACGAAGCAAGAGGTCCTGGGTTCGAATCCCGGTAAGGGCATTTATTTGTGTGATGAGCACGAATATTTGTTCCTGAGTCATGGATGTTTTCTATGTATTTAAGTATTTATTTATCTATATAATTATGTTTATCGTCGTCTAGTACCCATAGTACAAGCTTTGCTTAGTTTGGAACTAGGTCGATTAGTGTAAGATTGTCCCCTAATATTTATTTATTTATTTATCTTGCCACGAGCCGTACATTTCCGCGCGTGTATCAAACGACGTTTTTTAATACATTTGCGAGAAAAATACAAAAACAAAGAACAAAATTAATACTTTATTAATTCTTTGTCAGGTACTAATTTACAGTACAATTAGAACAGTTATTAAGAGTAACATTAAACCTTTTTTCGGCTAAGTTTAGGGTTTGATTTATAGTGTTATTAGTTTCGCTTATTTGAGGCGATTCTGGCTCCGAATCTTGCCTACTAAGCTGCGTCACAGAGATAGAGGGGCCTGGCTGAGGTTTAAAATTGTCGTAAGTATGGGAGGGACCTGTTTGAGGTTCAAAATCAACGTTAGTTTTGGATAGATGTTGCTTCGTCTGAAAGTCTTCCGTGGCTGGCCTTATATGGATCGACTGTGCTATTTGTTACCCTATTTTTAGTTTGTTGTCAACGGAGTTTTCTATTTATCCTTCTGCGACGTTACTCGATCTCCAACCGCCATGCCTTTTCAATGTTGTGATATCTGCGCCAGAATCAGCGAGTAACGTGGCAGAGGTTCTTCTAAAAGTATGACCAGTATATAGGTCAGCATCTGGCGATTTGTTTGGGCATATTCCCAAGTTTATTAATGCCGATTGACCACTTTGCCACTTTCTCTTTTGATAATTTTGGAAAAACTTGTTATTTTTGCCTTTCGGTGAACGTTGACGTTGGTATTTTCTTATGATTACGGCAAACGGCCCATCTACGGTGAAAGATCTGGAAATGTTGTTTTTTGTATTGGGTATTTTAACGAACAGCATATTTCCGTGAGTTTCCACGTCTTTTAGTGTTATATTTGCAAGTTCCTCACGCCTGCATGTGCCGGAAATCCCGAATATTAGAGCAACCTACGAACAAAATCACACGTTAATTATAAATACGTATATCATGATGAACAATAACTAACAGATACCTACCTTAGTAGCAAGATATTGCTGATCTTGAGCACTGTTAATGAATTGTTCAACGTTGTCAGCTGTTTTAGCATCGAATACTTTGACCACAAGGTAGGCGCCTGATATTTCTTCGAAAGTTCAAGAAAAAAGGCCTCTCATTCTACAATTTAATATAAAACAGCCTCGATCATGAAAACTACTAAGATCAAAGTGAAAACTTTATGAAAAAGGCGGCACATCGGTTTTTAAATTGGCTCACTTTTACTAACAAGAGGCAATCATTTCTCTATCCAGCCAATCTGAAGAAAGTTATTTTGCAAAACTTAATATGCACTAAATAAGATATTACCAAAATAAATAATAATTAATACCTTTTTGTATCTACTTACGTAATTAATATTGATATTGGAATACTTTAGAAACATAAAAGCAAAAACGCGTGTCTATGCACAAATATACACGCAAAATCAACGCAAATCCAGGAACAAATCCCTGTTGTAATCAGAGGGTTTAACCAATCTCAGCCCGAATCATCAAAGACCTCAAAGACGAGCGCTTACAGATGTTTATTTTAGCTTCAAAAGTATCGAGTTCAAATAAACCAAAATCTCAAAACTCAATTCGTTTTTGGTATGGTATTGGATTTCTGAAAATAACAGCGCAAAGGCAGATTCAATGCAAACATATAATTTAGAAGAGTAATATAGGTAGGTTCTTTTTTTTAATTAGCCGTGGGATACCGAAGAAGAGACATTTCTATTTAAATCCAATTACGCAAAATTCAATACCAGTTACTGGAACCTGTAACAAAAGCTTGAACGTTTGATTAAAAATAAAATGGCAATTTTATATCTTTGTACACTAAGGCGAACGGAGCAAAATTCCAACAGCGAAAGCCTGAGTGCATAAAAATATAATATTAGGGAGAAAGATTAGGCTTAGGAATATTGTCTTCTTGAAATCAAACAAATAATGAGCATTCTTACATTTACGATTGATTTATTCCTATAAGTAACATTAAAAAAAACTACAAATCAAAAAAAAAACCATAACTATTTAAAAAAATCATGTACCTACCCAAAAAATTATAAAATTGACCATACGGATGGATGGATACCGCTGGGTATACCACAAGTTTCTGGTCAACAAACAGTTGTCCTGCTGAATCGAACGAAGTGACATTAAAAACACCAAATGACTTCAATCACTCTAGAAAGGATTCCTATCGTGATGCCTATTGAATTATAACCCCATTTGTCAATACATGTTCCTGTCACCTGAACAACAAATATGATAATTTATTTTTTGTTCAGGTGTCCAAGCCACGAGAACATTTCCACATTTATTTTCCAATTTACCACATGAACTGATTTCCGAAAGCAAATGCGTTGATTATTAGAGAAACAAACCCAATCGCTGCCGCTGTGTGTGGGTCGATAATATTTGAGGACTTCCGTCGATTCCACAAGGATCACCTTTGGCACTTCATTAGTTGCTATTTCAATTTTCATTAGTTGCAATTTCGGAATCTTATCAGAATCTGTGGCGTACTTTTGTACTTTTAAGTACATAATTGAGGAATTCCATAAGTCATCTGTGGTTTTCGTCATCAATTCCACTCCACCAAATTTATGATTTCCGGGTGTAAACTAAATACACGAGTTATACTTAAATGAAACTACCAAAATCACTACACGCGTGCCTAATACAATTGAGGAGTACCCTCAATTCCTCACGGATCTGATCATCCAAATGGAAATTTGAAAAAAATGGGACCAACCAGTAAGTATAAACTTACAAACAAAAAAAAATACGAATCGGCTCATCAATGACGGAGTTCTGAGGTAACAAACATTGAAAAAAAAAACATAATAAAAAAAGTATTAAAATACACAACCAAATACCGGTGTAGACTCGAAAATTATTATTACTTAAAGAAAGAAGGCAAAAAATTATGCCTAGTGACGAAAATCCCATTCAGATAACTCAAAGAATTATGAAGCTACAACCGTTTTAATATTCCTTGTTAGAGAGAGAAAACATAAACGGTGTGTGACGTCACATTACAGGATGCTGCCGGGGGGCCGCGTCGACGGCGGCGCCGACCACGATGGGCGCGGCACGTTGCCGTCTTCTGTGACGTCACATTCTTCCAGCGTCATCGTTTCATATGAAGTTGCGTTTTGCGAAAAAGGGACAGAACAAAACTTACACACAAACTTCTTAACTTTGGACACTTATAACTTCGTGATTATTTTAACCTTTTGCGTTTATTTTTTCTCCATTTGACTACATTTTTTATCCTTTTTCGAGAAAATATGACATTATTGATTATTTTATTTAGTGTCTACGCCCAGAATATCTTCCTCCTTTTTTTTGAAGTCGGTTATAAATGTAGGTACTGGTTTTTATTTAAGACGTAAGAGTAGTCAGTAAAATAATATAAGGATATAGGGTCATTTCGCCGCTTAGCGACCACCTAATTTGATGTGCCGGTGGGCGACCACTTAAGCTGAGTTGGTGAACTGAAAGGAAATTTTCTCGGTTTTTTAGTAGATTTCTATTCTAAAACAACAAAAAAATGCATTTACAAGTAATTGTCTCAATAGGGTGTGTAGAATTGATGTTATCTTCAATAGAAAAAACCTTCTCCTTCAGGTGGTCGCTAACCGAAGGTGGTCGCGTAACCAGCGAAATGACCCTATTACCCTAATATGAAACTTAACATTAACACTTAAATCTACTTAACTATATAGTAGTGTGTTGACCACTCGTAAAAAGAGCTCTGCGCGCCATATTCAATGTATGGCCGCCAGAGCTCTTTTTACGTATGTCGACCTGTACTAGTATAAATGCACTCTCCGAGGTCGCTGCCCTGGGAAGGGTGCCCATAAGGCTGGCCACATTTCCTCGTTGGATTGCAATTCCAATCCGGTAGGTTGCGTGTTGAAATCAGCTGCTGTATGTAATATATCTACTCAACAAACCCTATAGAAGACTGTCCCCAGCGTCCCAGAATCAATTCTGCCAACAGTTTTTTTACTTCGGTATAATCAAGATTCCTGTTTCATGTTTCTATACTTTTATTTTTGGTGCAGTTAAATTACATTTCCGAAAATAATAAAAATTTAATGAATGAGTCTTATTTTTAGTCTTATTTTCATACACCGAGAAAATAAAAGTACCACGCCGATTGCACGCCGATCACGCCGCCGCCGCCGACAAAAATCCCACCAGACGCCGCCACCGATGATTTTGCCATCGGCGCACACCTCTATCTATTTGTACCCAGGGTCTCAAACTATCTCTATGCCAAAATTCTCCTAAATCGGTTCAAAAGTTAACAGACAGGTGGACAAAGTTACTTTGGCAAAATTACTTATAATATTAAGTATGGACGAACGGTTCCCACTAAGTAACGTAACATTAAGAAAATAAAATATTAGTCAAAATAAAACAGTCATAAATAAAGTCCCAAAGATCGGATCCTTTGACTTTCAATATGAAAATAAGCTACCTATATTAAAGGGCTATTTGTGCGTGCTGCACAAATGTAAGTACCTATCTTCCTATATTAATTTTGCAATGCACCATCGAGAGCTTGTGAAACTTTCTATTTCGGAAACTTTTTATTACGGCGCGAAAGCTTCCAGAAAATTCTCTGAATATTCTGCAACTCATAGGTATTTTCATCAGTCATTCATCATCATCGTCATACCAGCTGAGAGACGCCCACTGCTGGACGTATGCCTCCCCTAAAGAGTGCCACAATGACCGGTCCTGCGCCACCCGCAATGCTAAACTTATATATTGCTGATAAATAGTATTGTATGCAATTGTTGTATAAGAAAGAAGGGTCTTAAAACGCCAGTGTCGTTCAAGATTCAAGACGCCACGAGCGTTTTTAGACCAATTATACACCGTTGCATGCAATACTTTTTCTACGACATTTTTTTTTAATAAATTGCATTATTTAGACTTTTCAGGCAGCAAGTTTTCTATTCGTTATTTTGCTACTCACACAATTTCTTCAGGAGTGCAGTTATAAATTCCATTGACCATTTTAAAAGGAATGTACACTTTTTGTCTTCACAAACTCTAATAAAATCTTAATAGTTTAGGAGTTATAGTTTATCATCTTTCGTCTTTTTTAGGGTTCCGTAGACAACAAGGAACCCTTATAGTTTCGCCATGTCCGTCTGTCTGTCTGTCTGTGTGTCCGTCTTCGGCTTAGCTCAGTAAACATTACTACTAGAAAACTGTAATTCGGCATGAGTATATAAATCAATTACCCCGACAAAACAGTACAATAAAATGTTGAAAAAAAAAATTTTTTTAGGGCCCTACACCTAAAGCGGGGATGTATTTTTTTTCTCGTTAAAACCATGGTGTGGGGTATCGTTGGATAGCTCGTTCAAAACTATTATGGGTTTCCTAAAACCATTTTTCAAATCAGTGATTCGTTTGCGAGATATTGCCCCCCTCCCCTGCCGGTAGTAGTAGGTACATATAATGAATTTAAAAGGAAAACTATCACGGATAAGACGGCATAAGTAGTTACCGAGTAATAGTCGACGAACTTAATGTGTACTTGGAAAGTACTTACACTGCGCGTGGCCCGACACGCACTTGGCCGGTTTTTATTATTTTGAACGAAATGCACTGCATGATTAAACAGTGCTTTTATGATAAATGTATGAACCATAAAAGTGGGGGTCATAGAGCATAGAGTTTTTCGACGACTTATTATCGGTGTCATTGTATTTGAGCTAAAGCCTATATAAATGACAAATAACGGTACTGGAGTAGAAAAAAATAATTAGGTTATCAAGTGCCTATAAATTAATTTGGTTCAGTAATTGACAACAGTCATTAATCATTTCGGCACGGATCCGATTTGCCTTTACAAGCATAATTAAGTACATGTATGAAATTCCTAATAGGATTCATGGAATACAAATCGAAATATGAGACGCGTCTCGTTAGTGATTCATGTCGCTATGAGTAGGTAACACTAATAATCCACCTGAAATATCTGTCTGCTGTTTTAATAACAATAATATAGTGCTAATGCCTCAACAATACAGACGTATTCAGATATTTGTGAGCACTTTGGCGGCTCCGATATATCTGATGGCGACTGTACGCGCAGCATTCCTTAGTGCGAGGCCTGAGTGGACGCCCCGCTCAGAGCGGGGCGTGCAGCGTCCATATAAAACAAATGCAATTTATATGGACCCTCGACGCCCCGCTCTGAGCGGGGCGTCCACTCAGGCCTTGCACTTAAGCTGATTTTCCGGCTGAGGGGCGAGACGAGGCGAGGCGAGAATTGAAATTCGTATGGCAAATTTTCAATTCTCTCCTCGCGTCGCGCATCTTCGGTGGAAAATCAGCTTTTTGGCCGTCACCGCTGTCTGTGCGTTTCGGCCTTAAAAATATAATAATATTGTCGTACTAGTGGCTCTACTCGACTTAAGACCGTCCCTTGTTTCTCTTGAACCTGACCCCGTGTATGACACACGTTTATGTCTTCCACGGACGAGGGATAGAAATGTATGTAAGTCTAAAAAGATTTTGAAAAAAAAAACATTAAACTGCATGTTTCTGTAAAAAGCCGAGGACGTGACTTATTCAATTTTGAATCGGGCCTCTGAAAAATTCGTCTGTTTAGATAAAATTTGCTGTTAGGCACTCGGAGTAAATTAGCTGTCAGTTGCAATACCAAGAAAAAATGGACACGAAGGCGTTCGTGCCTTTATTTAATCGAGAGGATCAATGTGATACAAATAATATACCTATATCGCATACAATTAAGGTAGGGACACACTTGTCCCACGTACGCAACGTATGCAATGCATTATGAAATCTGGACCCTGATATTTGTATGCTTAGAAACATACTTGTCACACGCAATGCTACCCCACGCGTCCCATGCAACGTTCGACCTGTCGCGACAGATCGGCGTGGGAACGTGGAGGGGATAGCACACGCTTTCCTACGCGTAACGCGTACGATCAGTGTGTTTCTAGATCTTACGTTCCTAGCGCGTCAGATTGCATACGTTGCATACGTGGGATAAGTGTGTCCCTGCCTTTATTGTACCAATACGTTTCCCAAGTTCTCAAGAACACTCGCCCCGATCCAACACGTTAGAACTAGTGCACGCAACACATTAGGGTCATATTGGTAAACGATATATGAAGTTTAAGACGCTGTCAACGACAAAATGCCCTTGAGGATTTTGGATAGCGCGCACACTGTCTATTTATATCGGAGTAAACGAGAGCGAATGTTACTGGGGGGCCCGGTTTTTAAAGATAATATTACATAAATATTGAAATAAAAAAAAGACCGGGTTGCACTCCGGGAGTGCCGGCAGAAGTGAAAACTCAATAACATTGTCACAGTTTTTCGATCAGGTCACGTGACTTCTTACGGTGTCACCCTAAAAATTAATTTGGCGCAAATTTATAAACAATTATCAATTATTTAGGCGGACGGCCCGCGGGCGCGTTGGGTGCGACGGGCCCAACGCGCCGCCGCGGCGCAACTGTGCCGGGGTCCGGCGCGCCGACGGGCGGCGGCAAACACAATACCAATTTGTTTTTGCCATTGCCAAATATTTTTCAAAGCTTTATCTCTTTAGGAATAACGCCCAAATTCGAACTATTCGAATTTTCTCAATAGCAAAAGGGTGAAGGACGCGTTGGTTGAAATTACAAATTTATTTGCAGAATATGCTATTGCAAAAAGTGTTTAACGGCTTTATACTCTTACGAATAGCGTTCAGTTTTGAATGAAGTCGAATCGGCTAGCAGCAAAAAGTGACCTCCTTCACATCTGACGTCACAAAACTCGGTCGCGTATTTAACAATTTTTCCCCATCCCAAAAAGTGCTCAGCGCCGCTAAAGAAGTTTTCACTTCAAAACCTGCTTAAATAACATCAATTTCACCAAATTAGGTCTTGTCAGCCGCTTAACTAAACTCTAGATTGTCTTTGTCATGGGAGACTAAAGGCTTTTAGAACCACCAATATCGAAAGTCAGGGATATAAATAAAAGATTATAAGGCGTAAATGAAAGTGTAACGAAAGTCGAAAAGTGATACCCTGCTTTCAGACCATTTATTCTGAACTAAAACAGCGGTAAAGTGCGAGTCGGACTTACGCACCGAGGGCTCTGTACAATTTTTAGGTACATAAACTCGGCCACCACAGGAATCGAGCCTCGAAGATTTTTAAATATACGGTTTTTAGATTTATTGTTTTTACCTAAAATTTATTTGTTTACCAGAAAGCCATTGTACAGTCACGTGTAAAAATATGGGTGCATACAACTTACTCATAAATATATCACATAGCTATTATGTCAGCGGATTAAGGTTTTGGTAATTTATGAAAGGATTAAATCGATA
Source organism: Epinotia ramella (assembly GCA_947578815.1). Classification (NCBI taxonomy): domain Eukaryota; kingdom Metazoa; phylum Arthropoda; class Insecta; order Lepidoptera; family Tortricidae; genus Epinotia; species Epinotia ramella. Next base: position 12,127,371 of record OX388213.1, on the reverse strand, counting down.
CATATTTTTGCACTTCACTGTACAATAAAGAAAGAAACCAAAAACCTAGTACATTTAATTTTAACCATCACAGGTCCTCAAACTAGGCCATTTAATAGAAAGATGATGCGTATGATTCAGGTGGATATCAAACAATACAGTTAGAACTTCAACTGCAATGCAAATGCATCAAAGTTAGAATATTCCTACATTTAATAGTGGCCATGTGTTTAATAAACGAACGAAATTACAAGCGAATCAATCCTTTCTTATTGGTAGGTCTCCTATTTATTAACATTCTGAGTCCCTTTTACCATTTCTATATGAAAGTGGCGAAATTCTTAGAAACGTGTTTTAAGTCACGTTTTAGCGAATGCACTAAGGTATTTTCATCAAAATTTCGACATTAATTTCGCCAAAGATTTTGCAACTTATCTTCTATCATTTTCATCAGTGTACAATGTGTAATATTGTAATATAATATCATAAAATCAACAGTTTATGATTTAGATTTAGATTTATTTATTTCACAATATACAATTACAATATAAATGAAAGCTAGCTTAATCTATATGAATTTATATTATGATCGTCAAAGAGAATAAGAGTTTGTAATAAAATGTCAAGTTACTCGTACATTTGGTTCGAATTATAGTCACAATTAATGAATAGTCAAAGTAAATAAATGACTAAGATAATATCTCATAAAGATCATCAGATAACAAACTATACCTTAACCTAAACGAAAAATTATGCGTATATGCGTTTTCCTTTAAATATTACATCTGAACTATGATAGCCGTTTTTAGGAAATTCGAACATTAGCTGTTTTGTGCATTACTTAGGTATTCCTTTCGTACCTCAAAAGGAAAAAAGTACCCTTATCTACTACTGAGCACTACGTTGTCTGTCTGTCCATCGATCAAAACCTAACGTAACGTTTTGAACGCGCGTTAGGACAGTTTCAATGTCATTTTTCATATTTTTGACATTTAGATCTACCCTAACGTAAGTATGTACAATGCGTTACGTGATCGACTCGCAAATCTCGAAAATCTTCCACCGTAAAAAATTGAGAGATATTACGTAGAGCCAAGTCAGGTATTGTAATTAATCTTTATTTGCTTGCTAAATAAAATATTTATTTATTTATTTAATATGTTACATGTCATTACAGAAATCTAATGCGTCACACAACTAAGATTAAACATGTTAACAATAGCACATAATAAAAAGAGAATGAGTAATGCAATAACAGTGTACACAAAAGAGACAATATTACATTACACTCGAGGGATTGGCATCCATCACCTCACAGAACTTCAAACATTCTTTTTTATACTCGTCGACCTTAATTTTTGAATTAAGATTTAGTACACCAAACTTAAATCACATACTTTTTACTATGGAGCTCCCAACTCAACATTTCATAACTGTTGAGACAACAAAAATTAAATTGACCAATCACGTGGCATCTTTACTGAACTATAATGTATTTGACCAATAGGAAGCCGTCATGAGAAAGTCAAAAGGTAATAGACATCAACGCACAAAAAAGAAAAAGCCGTTGGTTGCACTTCGTTTTCAATAGATACCAAGTTTGTTTAATTAGTTCAGTTGACTCGTAGAAAAAGTATTGTATACAATAGTTATATAATTAGCTTTTTAAGTCTCGTACCTTAATTAGGCCACTCAGCAAGCTTCGTGGCCTAAGCGTGGTACTCGACTGAAAAAGCATACATTTTATTATAACGATTGCATAAAATACTAATCTCACACTCACCCATCGCCATGCAAACAGATCGCACTCCGGTGCTGACGCCAAGAGCGCATTTAGTAGTGAGAGAGCGCGGGGCAGTGGGAAGTTTCTGGCAGAAACTTCCTGCTGTCCCGGCAGCTCGGAGTGTGTCGCGTAGAACTTCTACGCGACACAGTCCAAGTTGCCGGGACAGCAAGAAGAACGCGTCGCCGCGGCTTAAGAGCTATTTTGGGGACGTCTGGCACAAACAGTCGCACTAGGCGGCACACTAGCTCAGGGCAATCCGACTCACCGCGAAGGACTCGACACGCAGTCAACAGCAAACTAAGGGTCCGTCTGACCTCTAAGGAATTGTAGCCGAGTGTACCTAGCAGATACTTGGTTGGGTAGAGGAACGGGTAGTACCCATAAATCTTCTTGTAAAGAAACCTTAGGAAAGATTTTTGCACTTTCTCCAGCATTAAGGGCCCTCCCCACACTACGTGAACGTTGTAACGCACAATTTTGTATGAGAACGTTCACAAGACGCCGGTAGTGTGGGGGGGCCCTAAGGCATACGTTGATTCATACGGTAACCATACGATCGATGCTGCCTCCAAGTTGCTTCTAACCAAGGCGTTGTACTTAGACTAGCTTGATTGCTAGTGGATCGTTAAAGTTACGCAAGTTTCGGATCTCTGTCACAATGCAAATAGGAATATGCAAATACTATAGTGCTCTAAATTTCGTTCAGAATCCGTAGGAAATGGCCAGCATTATTATAACCGATTTTAATACTATGAGAACTTTCTTGTCCGTGGTAGTAGGTAAAATCTGTACTTTATTGTTATAACAGTACAGATTTTTGTAACTTTATGAGTTTAAATTTGGAAAAGCTGTCAAAACTCGAGTGGGTCGCTATTCTAGTATCCAAAGATATTAAAACAGTTATCGATACGAAACGTCTATTCAGTATGTTTTTTAAATATTCTCGCACGACATTTGATCTCGAGTGACATGAGTATAGGGACTATTAGGGACTTCACTCGTTTGTCGCGGGGACTGTGTTTTGGTTATATATAACAAAGAGAAAAAAACGTTATCTTTTCAAAACACTAGTACCCTATCTTTAATTGTGTAGATACAATGTGCCTATGTGCAGATTCAAGATTTAAAATATGTATACTTGTACAGGGTATTAATATATGTACATAAATATCTGTACACTCTATTATGACATTGACAATAGAGTCTGAGGGGAAACCACGTAACGTTTAAAACGCGCGTTAAGGTACGTAGTGTGCGTTACGTGATCGACCTGCTGCTGGTGTACAGATATGTTTTTCATTATTGCTGTACGTATATTAATATTATAGCCCTAACTGGTACACACTAATCATAATTTTAGAAATTGTACCAAGTATTTTTATAGTTACAATTGTAAATTTATCCCTAGGTAATCATTCTAATCACTACGATTAAGGGGCTCCCGTCAAAAATCAACGAAATTTAGTTAGTAGTTTGCATTTCGACACTCGTCCTCGGTTTATTGAAGCTAGCTTTCCAGGTGCAGATATGGGAAAGTTTCATTCCTGTTTAACTTTTTGATATTGAATAACTTGAAAAATGTTAATACAGAATTAATTATCCATTTTTAAAGAAACTAAAGAAGGGTCTGTAAAAATACAAAACCCGACACCTCATCCTCATTAAAACTTTTATACACCCGAAACTCATACCTACTACTACCTACTACCTTCATAGTCTTCATACTGAACTTACCTATAATTTTGATATGCGTTTTTATAATCTTACTAATTAACACAAAAGTTATGGCCAGAAAACCAGTTTTTTGGCCTAAAATTGTTCAACTTTGATGCCAAATATCTCGAAAACAATGAACTTTGAAGTCAATATGGGATACTATATTGCTTAAAGCCGTTGTTGTTAATATAATAAGCTACAAAAAACATTAGAAAACTAAGGGATTCAGATCGAAGGCCATTGGCGTATGGGAGCCCCTTAAATACACCCAGATATAATTACGAAGAAGTAGGCATGCGTTACAGCACAGAATAAGTAATAGTTGGTTACAGGTTATTTCTGTACCCTCGTAGGTAGTCAGCTACGGTCCATCTCACGTATAAATTGCTACTACACGTATAGCGACACCTTTCAATTACAATATTTTTAGGATACCTTAATGGAACCACAGAATAAGTAATAGTCCTACGTAAATACAGTAGGTTCTCTGTTAACAAAATCCCTGTTTAGGTACCTACGCTAAACGTGCTTACATGCAGCAATCTCTTCGGAGGCGGAGCCTTAGAGCTAGGGTTGCCGCCAGCTCGACCTATATAATTATACAATTTATACGTTACTATAATAGTGTATTTTACTTAAGATTATTCTTTATTTACTAAGGATTACCCAACTACACAAAGGCTGTGTATTTTGCCTTTAGGTTCTGATTCTGACATCAAAACAGTCTGTTTCTGTAAAATGTAAGACGGATACATACAAGTGAGGTACCTAATTATTTACCTATATATGAAATGTAAAGAAAATCTGTTTTTGAAAACTCCCCCCTTATTCATAAAACTTAAAATGCCTCTGCTAAATAAAATGTGCTTTGTCCCTTTCTTACGAACACAAATGTCAAAGTGACAGATAAGGACAAAATCATTTTAACGCCATTTTAGTTAAAACAGGCTTGTATTGTAGTACGTTTACGAATACGGCCGATGTATAAAACCAATATAAATAGCCAACGCGGCGCCACCAGCGGCGGTACCGAAAGGGATAGTAGGTACAGTGGCCATCAGATATATCGGAGCGGCCAAAGCGCTCACAAATATCTGAACACGTCTCTGTTATCGAGTCATTAAAGGTGCGTTCAGATATTTGTGAGCACTTTGGACGCTCCGATATATCTGATGGCGACTGTACTACAAGTTAATAGTCGGTAGTCTAAGAGGTAGCAACCGTATTACTTTACTTTGAATGGCCTAATACCGATCATAGCGTTTCTTTGCAAGAATCCATTTTCAAAGTACTTGTCGACTGAACTGAAAAAATAGAAATCTAATTTTATATTTTTCAATTAAGTAATGTAAGCTAGGCTAATTACATACAGCTACATACTCGTATATTAAATAGCTGAAAATAATATTTTTTATGACGTAATATTTTTTACCGTTTTTAACCAACTACGCGACGCAAAAGAGGGTAATGTGTTTGTTTACTAGTCTATGTATGTCTGTCTGTCTTAAAGCTTTAACCGCTGAACTGATTTACATTAAATTCGGTATAGAGACGTTTTGAATCCTGGAGAAGGACATAGGATAGTTATTATCCCGGAAATAATCCGCTAAGGACGGAGCGACGAATTTACGTGATTTTTTAAGTGGAGATAGTTGAAGGGATGGAGAGTGACATAGGCTACTTTTTGTCTCTTTCTAACCCCCCACTTCCATAAAATAGGAGGTGAAAGTTTGAATGGAGCTACGATATAAACGAGTTCCGCGCAGACGTCGCGCGCTGAAGCTAGTTTCATGTAAAGTAAGCTGAGTTCGGCTCTTTTTGCTTGTCCAGTAATGTATGAAAAATATTTTGACCGAGTTCGGCTTTAGGCCGTGTACGAACGAGTATGAGGCTTTTTTGAAGATCTTTGAATGTAGGTTTTGTTGTTTATAAAATCGGTCTCGGGACTCCTAAGAGCACTGTGTTTGAATGATACCCGCTGTATACCACAACTAGTTCTGCTGGTAGGTATTGTAGTATTTTATTCCAGACCCCGTATCATGGTCGGCCTTATCACTCGATAAGTACAAGATAGGGGCGTCGTCTCGTTCTATCAAACGGTGTCAGCCAGTGACGGACGCTCTATCCTGTCACTTATCGCGTGATAAGGCCGACCATGATACGGGGTCTGGTGATGATAAAGGTCGCCACTCCCGCTCTCCGCTAACAGACCTGTATTTGTATCTTGCAGTCGATATAGCATATCCCCAAATCAATGAATGGGTCGGCAACGTAGCTTCTCTGGAGTTGGAGTGTCAGCTTTATTTGCCTCTATCGTGGTAAAAAACGGTTTTCAAACTCGGTTGCTGCAACTTAAATTAGATTCCGGTGCGGCGGCGGAAGTCAAGTCTACTTTATAGAGTTGCTGCCGCGAAGTTTGGTCCTGTATTTCTATCGTACTTCACTACACATTAATAAAATACTTACGAGGATTTCAATGCGTCGATAAAGGGTCCAGGCATACTAATACTAGTTAAATCTTCTTGTTATTTAAGAGCTAGGCTCTTGTCGGTGGAGTAATTTCCAACTTATTCTACATTCCGCCTTTGTTTTTATTTATCTATACGGTGAAGCGTTTATTTTTCATTTTATTTGCTCCATGTAAGATTTCCTCGGATTTTCCATTTCGTTTTCCCTCCTATTTTTCCCTCTATTATTGTTTTCATCCAGCCATCGTGGCGTAAAATGTGTCCTATATATACTATTTAGTACAGGTAAAAACGCGTTTCTTTCGCATTTATAATATTACTTAGTATGGATTTTTTACCCCTTAGTGTAGGGCCTGAGTGGAAGCCCAGCTCAGAGCGGGGCGTCGAGCGTCCATATAAATTGCATTTGTTTTATATGGACGCTGCACGCCCCGCTCTGAGCGGACCGTCCACTCAGGCCTTGCACTTAGCCCCTCTGAGAACATACTGTTAAATTTATTTGGATTCCTCCCGTGGTACCGTGTATAAGTAGTAGTGCTATATAATAAAACTAGCTGCCCGGCCCGGCTTCGCACGGATTACCCGTTTTCCCGTAGGAATGAAGCATTTTCCCGCGGTAAAAAGTAGCCTATGTTCATCAAGAATAATGTCGGCTTCTAATATATGGTAAAATATTTTTTCAAATCGGTCCAGTAGTTTCGGATTCAATACAAACAATCAAATCTTTCGTCTTTATAATATTATTAGTGTAGAGATAACGATTAAATTACTGTTTTCTGTAAAGCATCACGACCGCTGAAACAAACCGAAAAAGTAGGCAGCGCCGCGCCAAAATCGGTCCGTGACGCCATGAATGTCAAAATAAGAACTGTCATCATTTATTTAAGAGAGGCTATTGTTGTTGCATTGAAATGCGACCATGCAATTTACGACCGCCCACAATTTTTGCTCATGACAAGTGTGACTCCATTGTTGCTGTTTTTATAGACTGCATTTTTTTGGAACGGCTTTCGTATTCCTTTCAACCATTTATTTTATTAAGGTCAAATGCCTGTTTTTGTTCTGTTCCCATGTAAGTAATTAACATTCTGTCGATAGTGATATATTATAAAGTTATGTCGACATGGGTCGTGTCGTGAGAATTAAAATAATATATTTAGAAAAAACGATAAAATATGATTGACGATTAGTGATAGAATGGTAGGGTGTGTACAATACAATACAATACAATACAAATACTCTTTATTGCACACCTCACACAAACAAAGCAGTTAAAAAGAGAAACAATACAATAACATGTAGGTAGAGGTAGACAACAGGCGGTCTTATCGCTGAAGAGCGATCTCTTCCAGACAACCTTTGGGTATCGGTATCCTTTGTGTAATGTGTCATATAAAAACAAATTGCATATTTTCATTTTGCATAACAACGAATTGCATAATTTCAGGTTGTATAAGTGGTTAAATTGCATAAAAACAAAATGAATAAAAACTATTTGCATAATTTCATCGATTATAATCATCAATGTTAATAAATTCCATTTATATAATAGGTAACCAGACGCTATAATGGTCCCTCTGTATAATATTTCATGCTCATTATGTTTTAATAGTTGTTCTTCATTTACTCACCTTCTGTGCCCTTCTCATATTTAAGCTAGATAGAATGACTGTCGATTGGACAGTGACAGGACTCCGCCTTAGCTCCGGCGCTGCGGGGAGAGCAGCCCTTTCGCCCTCGCGTGACAAAGCACGGTCGCCCGTGCTCCGCTTCGCTTTGCACGGCTCCCACGCTTTGTCACAGCGGGCGAGGGCTGCTCCTCCTCCGAGCCTCTGGTTTTTTATATACACTCTAGGGGTAGGGCAGACAAGACCACGTGGATATTGGGGTGCTCCGATTCGGTTTTGTTACCTGTGTCTGTTTTTCTAGGATGTGATAGCAATCACTTAGTAAAACTAAGTACATACTTAGTGTTGTTATCAGTTTTATCATTATAGGTACTAAATGTATGTTATGCAAAAATAAATTAGTACACATAAACGTTATAGCAAATGTGGTGGTGATAAATGAGTGTTATGTTATTAAAATGTTATGACCAATAATAATATCCATTTTGTTATTTTGATAATAGTTTGTTATGATTTCCGTACGTAGAAAAGTCGTCCACCAGGGAGCCTTTCGAATTTATGTTGACACGCTGAAGCTCGTTGCAGGGTTGGTTGGAGTACTTCAAGTAAAACTTCAAGTTTAGCAATTATCTGATATTTAATGAACAACTGGACGTGTTTTCAGAGGAAGAAGTCAAGCCGGAATGATGCTGGAAGGACGCAGCCTCCTTTTATATGCATCAGAGCCTTGAGTCACAATAGGATATTAGAAATCCGTAGAAATATGCGTTACCGTTTCAAGAAAGCATACTTTCGATAAGCCGGTCGTAAACTATGATTTTTATGAGCGCTACGTGCTCTTGTAGTGACAGGGTCAAATGAACCGTAACTAATTAGCATGCTCTGAACGTGATGCTTACATAGTTGCATATTTAATAGGTATACTTAACTCCTCCCTCCTTAAGAGGAAAAATACATTTTTATAAAAAATATTTTTTCTAATTATGTCAATAAGGTTAGTGATAATACATAAAATTACCATCTACAAACATAATTAAACATATAATATCCCTTAAATGTCTTTTATTGCCCTATTCCCAGCACTACACTGATTATCACTTCACTTTCACTGAGACGTAGTTCCCCGTCGAGTTGAGAATTGACATCTCTGTAACGTGTAACAAAACCTATGGAAGACTTGGCTCATCAGTTTTTGCGACAGGTTACCAAGATGATACATCCTCCATATTTCAGGTCACTTTGTTGCGAAGTCTTTCGTAGTTGGAGTTTTTAGAATCATTCTTTGTTTTCTTTAATCGGTTTTTGAGTTGCTCATCTAAGCAACTTGAGAACACCTCGTGGTTAGTTTGATTCACAGTGTGTCCAAAGTGACTTAGTAGACACTCAATACTTTTCTTTTTCTTTTGTCACTCATTTTTGGGAAAGGAAGAGGAAAGGATATCATATTGGAGCTTAAATCTAAATTAAACAAAAATATTATTTTATGAGGTAGTTTAGTATAAATAGTTAGATTACAATATTTTACTTTAAAAGTTATTGATTTAAACTATATTATTAACTAGGATCCTTTTAATCATGATATAATGATTAGCGCTATTGACATAATACACTCTTGGTAAATATATCTTTCAATTAGAGTAGCGTATGCCTTGATTCCACGAGAATGCAATACACCTTTGATTCTTTTAATAGAATAGAAGTACTTCTTTTATTTTAGTTACGTATACCGTCCTTAGACGAGAATGCATACGAACTTTTAATAATGAGCCTATATTTGCACTTTTGGGCAGGCCTCCTCTTACATACGAGGGATAATTGTAATAATTAGCCTACATTTGCACTTTTGGGCAGGCCTCCTCTCACATACGAGGGATACTTTTAATAATTAGCCTATATTTGCACTTTTGGGCAGGCCTCCTCTTACATATGAGGGATAATTGTACAATTTTGAGTTTTAAACACATTTATGTATTAAAACGCTAATTACGACACTGTATATCTTATACATGGAGAGGCTTTATATATACATTTACTGTATGTTAAAATGTTAGTTACAATATATAGGTAGAACATAAGATTTCCATGTTTTACCTCTTTTATGAACGATTTCGTTCGTTTGTTGCGCAACTAAATTACAACACAGATATGCGAGTAAATGACTTAATGACTTATTGGCGTCATTACTTTCTTATTACGTTTTGCCAGCGAGGGGAACTAAGAAAAAGTTATTTAAGGATCGTCGTCTTGTTTTTGGTGCATGATAAGATTTATTACTTTTTGAACCTTAGTAGGTCTTTTAATATTTCTTATCGGTACGGTGGTTTCTTGTCCTCGGATTAATGTAGGTGCTACATTTCTTTCCGAACTCTGTCTTATGATATTTCGGTTTATCTTTAGCTAATCTTTTGTTAACCATTTTCGTATCTAGATTTCATCACCTTGATGAAAGTTTTGGGTAGTAGAAGTTGATTGGTCAGCTTCTAAGCGTTTTCTGGTTAATTCTTTGGATTGTACTATTTTTTCAGAAATTAATTTATAAAGTACTTTAGTCCTTTTATAATGATCTCGAATTGATTGTTGCATATATGTATGATTAAAGTTTACATCAAATACGCTGCGTGCATCAGTGTGCCCAAAAACTACTTCAACTGGAGTGAAACCAGTCATGGAGTGAATGCTGTTATTATAAGACATTATTGCATAAGTCATTATACCTGCTGCATCAGTATTTTTCTGAGTATATTTAGCTAACCTGTATACTTCTATGATGGATGGTGCTATGAAATCTTTCAACTATACCCATGGATTGAGGATTGTTTGGAGTTCCTATATGCAAGTCTATTTTATATAAAGTAAGTAATTCTTTAATTAATGCATTATTAAATTCGGATCCAGGATCGCAACTGATTTTATGTGGTAATCCGTAATTTGAGAAATATTTTATTAGAGCTTTTGTTACTTCTGGAGTAGATCTATTTGCTATTAAAATTGCTTGTCCTAGTTTACTGAATGCATCTAGTAATGTTAAATACAAATTACCATCAATTTTAAATAAATCGATGAATATTTCCTCGAATGGTTTTCCTGGGTTTGGGTTAAGTAATTGTATTAAAGGATCTAAGGGTTTACGATCGTATTTCATTCTTTTACATGGATCGCAGTTATTAATTGCAGCAGTAATCATTTCCTACATATTTTTAAATTAATATTGTTTTTTTTTCAATTTATTATAGGTGTCATTGATTCCTCTATGACAAATTTTACCCTCATGATATTTCATGATTATATCTTTTTGTTCCTTTTCATCCGTTAAAATTGTTATGCGTTTAGTACACTCGATAAATGGTACAGATTTTTTATCAAACAGTTTGGCAACTGTTTGTCTAAAAATCTCCTTTAAAGGTGGTAAATTAAAGTAAATGTAATATTTTTTATTTGGATTTAGTTGTTCCTTAATAAACTTAGTAATTAGTTTAGGGTCTAAAGGTAAGAAAACGTCTAGAACCTTTCCATTACTCATGGTTTTCGTTTTATCACGATACCAATGGGTAAGTAAAATTTGATTAGGTTTAACATCGACTGCTTCATGCATAATTGGAATTATAGAATCACTGTCATTGTGGCGTTTTATATCTTCATATTCATCTTCCGAGGCACTTAAAGTGGTTTCTGAGATATTATCAGCAACATCGGTAATATCCACCGTAGAATTAGAATTATTTGAATGATCTGACTGAGAATTTGGATCGGAAGTGGACGGCATATTTTGATAACTTGGATTATCCATTGTATGAATATTTAATTGTATTCTTCTATTCTATGAATTTCAAAATCATATTATTTATCGCTCGAGTTTAAAATGGTCGTTTGCGTGTAACCATTGTTACATTGTAATATCGCACACGGCATTGAAAGTTCTTGCGAGAATTTTACTTGGACGTTTATTCCTTCACCATTTAAGAATTTTGTTGGAATAACGACTCTGTTCCGTACGCGGTTGTACCGTTAGAGTTAAAAGTGGAACTTTAACTGACTTGGTATTAGAAAACTGGATCGGTATTTCAGTTTTTAAAGTTATTAATATTTATTTGTCCAAATCAATCGTTACATTTGGTCTTTTTAACAAATCGATCCCTAATAAGCCATCATATTCGTTACTTATGTCGTAAATATAAAATTTATGCACAAGGTCGTTTTCATTGAATATATTAAAGAGAGGGATTTTTACGACTGTGTTATGTGTGCTAATGGCATGCGTTGTGACTACGTCAAACGGTTTAATAATCTTGTAGTTGGAGTAAAAATTATTCATAACGGTTGTATTTATAAAACATCGTGAACTTCCCGTGTCTATTAATAGTTTTAAATTTAGATCGGGTATGATTATATATGGCAGGTAATCTGCTTTTATGGGCTTTGCTCGCTGTTCGAGGCCCGTAGTTGAAAATTTTCCGAATTATCCATACCTCTGTTCTGATTCAGTGACGGTAATCCATTAAAATTATTTGGTTCTCGTTGTCGAAAATAAACTTGACAATACGGTGAGTAATTTCCGTGAAATGGTGAGGCATACTGGTAATGAGTGTTTGCAGTTTCTTAATTTGGTCTATGAAGATTAACATGCACATTTCCTACATTCTGGTTTGGTCTACTAGAATGAATACTTGGTCTATGCCTTGGGTTAATTGTAGGCCTATTTTGCGTTTGATTTGGCCTTGGATTTTGGCTTTGTTACGGTGTATTTTGTGACCTCGGAAATGTCCGGTATGAATTATTGTGCTGGCCTTGGTGTGCCCTGGATGAATTTTGAAAAGGATTTCTAGGTTGATAATAATTATTGTTATATGATGTATTTGCATAATGAGCTGGGTTCGGTTGATTTTGCGATTTTTGTAGTAATGCTCATCGAAGTGAGCCTGTTCTAATGAAAATCTCAATGCTTGTTCTAGCGTTGTGGGTTCCTTAATTTGGATGGCCCTAAGAATTCTTTCGGGAATATTGTATAAAAATACCTCAAGAGCGCAGTTGTTATAAATATTCATTTTTATTTGCATTGTAGATGCATCATAACTTTCTGATTATTTAGAAAATAATTGATTTTTTATAGATTGTATTCGTGCACAAAATTCATTTAATTTTTCTCCACTTTTAATTGTAATATTTTCTAATTCAGTTTTTACGTGGTTCTCCGTAGAGCTACGGTAGCCTAGTGGTTCAGGCATGCGGCTGTCAAGCGGCGGTCGTGGGTTCGAATCCCGGCTCGTACCAATGAGTTTTTCAGAACTTATGTACGGAATATTTACCGTTAGCTTTTCGGTGAAGGAAAACATCGTGAGGAAACCGGTCTAATCCCAATAAGGTCTAGTTTTCCCTCTGGGTTGGAAGGTCAGATGGCAGTCGCTTTCGTAAAACTAGTGCCTATGCCAAATCTTGGGATTAGGTGTCAAAGCGGACCCCGGGCTCCTTTAGGGGCATTACCGGGAATAACGCTAGGAGGATGATGACGTGGTTCTCCGTTCTTTGATCTCCATAATGTTGAATTAGTAGATTTTTTAATAATTCCCAATTCCTGGCTAAATAATCGTTTTCACTAACTAATTCTGCCGCTTTACCTATCAATCTGGAAGTAATTACTTCTAATATATTATGCGTACCGTTCTTCAGATCCATCTCTATAATTATTGAGGACAAAGTCACATTTTCTAAGGAAACGGCTTAATTGACGCGAATCCCCGTTGTAGCTAGGAATGATTGCCATCATTTCGCTAAGCGTTGGTATATTTGAATTGCGATTGCCAATAGGCATGCGGCCTCATGTTCAAATTGATAACGTAGTGATGCTAAATGGATAGTAAACCATCAAATTATCGTAATAAAGTATAAATTATAAAATGTAATTAAAATCATAAAAAGATATGAACCTTCAAAGATTAGAAAAATTATGCATTTTTTTTATTGTCCAAGAGTAACTTTAAAGCTGCCTGCTGCTGCTGTGATTCTTACGCTTTTATAGAAACAAAATTGTATGACAACTATGTACTTAAACGCAGTATTTCGCGACCAAAACAACAATTTACTGGATTTTCCATACAACGATACCACTTTGTACAAGTGACGTCATACGTGGGTACGTCATCAGTATGAAGCGTTTTGCGCCGCCGCCAGCGAGGTTAATCTTTGTCTCAAATTTTTGGGTATTTATGTTCGTTAATTGTAGTTGCTCCCATACAAACATTTGTTCCTCTCCAAAAACTGCTTCGAATGACATCATAAAAAAAATCTTAGTCCGCATCCCTATTGAACTTGCTAACTCTGGAATATTAGGTATTCCTAGAGGTGGCATCTCAGCATGATGTGCCGGATAGGGGTAGGCAACTCGTGCGTACTGAGGAGGAAGATCAGGCTGATAACCGGGTGAATATGGTTCCGTTTCATCTGCCCCTCTTCGTCAGTCCTATTTTGGATATTTCGATTTTCGCTTAATTGCTGAGCTAACTGATCGCCTTGCCTGGCATCTGCGGCTTGTGCGAGCATGTCCATTATGATTTATAGACGATACACTAGATAATTAAAAGTACATCTGTTTTATCTTTATCGTGTAGCACTTTGAACAAGAAAGACGAACTATTGTAATTAAATATAAAAATATGCACAGTTAATATTATATGAATTAACTAAAGTACAAGGACGGAACCTAAAATCGTGTACTACCTTTATAAGGATTATAAATACACTCTTGATTATTTAAAAGCGTAATTGTCCCCTCTGGCATAAACGTTTACAATTCACACAAAAATATAAGTATCACACAAAATCACACAAACGAGAAATACAAATAAATACAATACAAAATTAATACAGTTTTGGTAAGGAAGGAACGGTGTTTGAGTGAGTTACTGTTTTCCACCTTATGGGATCTTCCGGATTCCGCTTTACTGGGTATATATAAATGCAAAATTGCTTGCTTGTTTTATAGTTTTCTCGCTGATTTGGCTTGCTTGCAAGTGCGGTTATTTAATTGAATAATTGTTGGGTCGTCTTCTGATAAATTCTTGAGAGAAACGACTTGCAGGGGCAAGGACAACAAAGGGTGGCCACTTACTTCGCTGTCAGGATACCACCCGAGGTCTTCAGAAAATCTTACCGGCTGCGCCAGAAAAGTCGTCCACCAGCCTCCTTTTATATGCATCAGAGCCTTGAGTCACAATACGAGTAGGATATTAGAAATCCGTAGAAATATGCGTTACCGTTTCAAGAAAGCATACTTTCGATAAGCCGGTCGTAAACTATGATTTTTACGAGCGCTACGTGCTCTTGTAGTGACAGGGTCAAATGAACCGTAACTAATTAGCATGTTCTGAACATGATGTAACATAGTTGCATATTTATTAGGTATGCGAGTATGCATACTCCAAAAACGCGCTATTCGAATACTGGCTGGAGTAAAGCACAGGCATCCGTGTAAGAAACTTTTTGAAAGTAACGGCCTCATGACGCACTACTCACTGTACATATATGAAGTATTGATGTTCGTGAGAAAGAATTTGCCAATGTTTAAGCGTGTTGAGGTCACGGGCAATCAACTCCGATCAACAGGGAGACTCAGAACGGTCCCGCGTCGCATGGCACTGGCACTTTCATGTAGGAATCGTTGAGTGATAGGCCCAACCTATTACGAACGACTATATACCCGCCGAATTGCGAAGAGACATAATTTTGCCTATTTATTAATTGTAACTATAATTTGAACCAAATGTAACTTGACATTTTATTACAATTCTTATTCTCTTTGACGATCATAATATAAATTCATATAGATTAAGCTAGCTTTAATTTATATTGTAATTGTATATTGTGAAATAAATAAATCGAAATCTATACTTAACTACGTACGTATGCTACTTGAAATGATGCGTTTTGTTTTTATGGCGAATGAACGGCACCCAGAATGGTAACCACGTTAGGCCCGCAGGTGCACGTCTTATTAACGGGATGCCTTGATTTGAGTCGAACACGCCCCCTAGACAGAGACACTGATGCCTTCCGCGCACTTTGTTTTTATGGCGAATGAACGGCACCCAGAATGGTAACCACGTTAGGCCCGCCCGCAGGTGCACGTGTTATTAAGGGGATGCCTTGATTTGAGTCGAACACGCCCCCTAGACAGAGACACGCTGATGCCTTCCGCGCACGAGGAAAAGAGATGTAACACTCTTCGGGAATGGCTTTTTTGGAAAAATTTCGATAAATACCTAACTTAGTGAAGTTTTATTTACGTATAGTGAGATTTTAGATGAGATAAAATACTATACTATTAACTTGATTGTGTCGTAAAATAATGTATCGTTTACTACACTTGAAAACCTAATTCAAGACCAAAAAAATAACCTCAAAATTGCCATTAAAATGAAAAAATAACCGACACTGGCTAACTTACACTTCCAAATGATGGACGTAGCTAAAAACTGGCTATGTCCATCATTTGGAAAATCAGACCTTATTGTTTGGTAATCTTGTCAGAACGGCGTTTCAAAGCACGCGATGATTTCCAATGCACCGCTTTAATAGACTATAGCTTTTGTCCGCGACTTCGTCCGCGTGGAACTAGTTTATCCAGACTTCAGTCACTCCCCATTTCACCCCCTCAGGGATATATGACTTATACGAGTATATATTTACATGACTTCCGAGATAAAATGTATCCTATGGCATATCCTTCTCCGGGTTTAAAACTATCTCCATGCTAAATGACATGTCACTCGGTTGAGCTGTTTAAGTGTGAAGGTAAGAAAGACGTCCACTGCTGGACATAGGCCTACCCCAAAGAGTGCCACAATGAACGGTCCTGCGCCACCCGCATCCAGCGGACTCCCGCGACCTTTACCAAGTCATCAGTCCACCTTGTGGGGGAAGAGTCTACCCACGCTGCACCTTCCCTGTACGTGGTCGCCACTCGAGAACCTTTCCGCCCCAACGGCCATCGGTTCTACGTGCAATGTGCCCCGCCAACTGCCACTTAAGTTTAGCGATTCGGAGGGCTATATCATCGGTTACCTTAGTTCTGCTGTGGATAGCCTCATTTCTGATGCGATCGCGCAGAAAAACTCCCAGCATAGGCCTCTCCATTGCCCTTAGGCTTTTGTTCAGATTAGTTTGTCTGAAACCAGTGTCAATATTGAACAACGTTGCTTGTCCACCGGCGAGTGGAGGCGAGGCATTTCATAAATTCGCGATCAAACAAATGACGAAATCCTCTTGAAGGTAAACTGAAGACAGTTTACCTTCATTATGCTGACACCGGGTTTCTATCTACAAAGGATTGATGTTTATCGGTGATAGTTCATAGGTACCCTTAACCCTTTTATATGATATTTTTCGTCTCTATATTCCTCGCCCTGTTATCTCTAAATCTTTACTTCGTTTAGTTTTCACTCCATTCATCGCCACTTTAAGTGACTTCTTTAGTCTTAATAAAATTAGATTGTAGTTAAGTAGTTCATTTTATGTTGGTTAACTTAACAGTAAAATTTGGATTTTCGTTCGGTATTTTTCTATATAAAATTAACTGGCTTCTGGTCAGTTTTCCCGTTTTTTTTTTCATTAATATCTTAAACGTCAAATCAGACGTCAAAACTGTCTTTGGCAAAGGCCTATGAAGCTGCCACTTCACTGTCAACTAACTAACTACCTTAACCCTACCAAGTATACTATATTAGTTGATTTGCAGAACTAAAATAGTAGGTACGAATGGCACGGATGTTTGTTCAACGGTCCGTCTGTGATCATATCAGATGGGGATATGTTTTCGGATGAATTGCAAATCATTCGATCCTATTTTGGGAGCCGATCGTAGCATATTTAGTATATAATTTAAACGGACAAATTCGTCTACGTTTCTTGGTGTATCTACGATATCAAAGGGAAATATTGTACCTACTTTCAAACAACATGTATACAATACATGTTATTTTGTGGTTCAAAGTGATTTTTCTTGACATTAATGCTCGTTATTATTAACGCACAATCTTATACAATAGGGTATGGATGGGTTAACTCGTACTCGTACTCGTACTCGTGACATGGCTTGTTGAGCAGTCATTCTATAGTTTGGAAGTTTATTTTTATTTTAATTATTATGTATAATTATGGGTATGTTAATAACCTAAGCTTAACACTTATGTATAATGTTGACATGTATTTTTTTATTATAAATAAAGTATGAGTATGAGTAAACGTTCAAATATTGGACTTCTTAAGGCAACCTCCGAATTTAGCGGGCGGAACCGGTATGCGGTATTTTGTACTTCGCAGAGAGCTTACTCATGTCGTCCAGATTTCCTTACTTGTCTGTGTAAAGCCAGTACCTATCGCGTTTGAATCACAATACGTCTTAAAGATCTTTTTCACTTCTCATGCTCGAAAAGTGTGCCATATTAGGCTTAGATAGCGGGGCTAAAGTAGTACATTTAGCCCCTAGGGAAAATATGTAAACATATTTATGATTTTAAAACATTTAAATTTGGCCAATCAAAACACTTCAACGTATTAATCCACCAATCACAACTGTTTAAAAACGATTTGTATTTGCTATCAACTAATCAGAATACAGCTATTTATTAAAATCAACCAATCAGGAAACAGAATAGATTTCAAATATTAGGCGTTTTTTATTCCCGATTTCACAATCATTAAAAAAAATAAACGCCTTCGGCCGTTTATGGCCTCGTCCAAACGTTCAAGCGGGGTGGCCTGCAAACATGATATAAGCGGGATAGACTGCTGTCTATCTCGCTTTGTCTTATGCAGCGTATGCTGTCCGCCGCGCTCGGCCGTTTGGTTGGACCCGACTGTATACGGTAAGTAGTGTTTATTCGTGGTGTCAATATTTCGTATCTGTCAAACAGTCTTTTCGCTGTGGAATTGATTATTGATTGTGGATGGATAATCTTTGTTTTCACTATTTTCTCGCAGTCTAAGTGAAAAGTAGTGTATGTATAACTCTGGTCTAAAAGCCATATTACAACTCGAACAATTTTCCCTCACTTCGCTCGGGAAAATAACCATCTCGTGGTAATGTGGCTTATTTTAGCCCCTTGTCATACAATCTACTATTTTTTTACAACAACGGAATAGACATAAAAATCCATATACCTATGTAATTATCGAACCTGCTCGCAAAATTCGAACGAGTGACCTGTAGAGAAAGACAGCCGGACATACGACGGCATTGTTTCCCAAACTAAAAGTGGAGAACTTCGTTCGCATTGCTCGCTCGTTAAATTCAACGCATTGCGTCGTATGGACACCCACTCAGAAGTGTTCTTTTACATAGCAATTAAAGGTCCTTACGCCTTAATACGTATTTTAAAAAAATAAACATTTACGGCATCGTAGGTCTTATAGTTATGATTATTTTTTTATGGGTTAAAATAAAGTTATAGTTTGCTATCATAATATTTTTAGGGCAAAAAAAAAGTACAATTTGCACTAAAAAAATATAATGTAATCCTGTCTTCACCAAAAAAAATAAGAAAATTCGGAAGGTGTTTTACAATGCATTTGTTCGAAAAGAGCGTTTTCCAAGCACCCAAATCGTGCGGAAAGTGCCACTTTTTCGCACTAGTGCTTTTAACTTTTTAATTATTATTATTATTTTTAGATCCGTCGTCGGCCCGTTTATTATTACTTGAGAAAAGTTTTACAAATATTTCAATTACTCTTTTTCTTACATATAAAAGGTACATAAATAGGTACTAATAATGTATAAAATTATTTATTAATATTTTTGAATTTAGAATTGGTCTCTAAATTAATTATAATTTCACTTAATGTGTTTGGCTGAACGCATATCTTTCTTATGCCTTTTGCGATACGACAGTATGGCGACTTGCACATGCGCATAACATATTATGTTGACCGCGCATGTATTTAAAACTAAAAAGCCCGCCATTGTTGTGATTGTTGTTTACTTTGGAGTTATTTTATGTAAATATGTTAAAAATGTCGAGTGAAAGTGACTAATCGATAATAATTGATTAATTGCGTTTCAATAGTGTCAGTTTGTTTGTTGGAACTACGACGGTACCTACAGCGTCTCTTTGTTGTGGAATATATTGAGTTACTCAAAATTAATTGTGTTCCAAAACCACAATACAATGGTTTTAATTTAACTTTTAAGTGAATAAGCTTGACAGCAAAAGATGTGGAGAAGTTGTTAAATGCAGTTCCAGATAATAAGTAGGTACCTGACAATCTATCTAGGTTCTTCAATTTTAACCTATCTATTTTAAACTGACATTTCAACATGTAATATTTCCTCACACAACACATAGTAAACCGTTGCGCGCACACACGCGCGTAAAGATGATTTCCGACTCGTGTATTAATGTGTATTATAAAAATGAAACTCGTCGGAAATCACCTACTTTCCACACTTGTAGCAAAAATAACTATTATCAACTTTTTAAAATGAATCTATGATTTTCAATCATGTCAGCCCCTCGTAAAAGATTTGGTGATGTGAATTGTAATCATTCATGTACCTACCTAATGATTCTTGTTTACTGCAAAATTGAGAACCGAAACGACACTTCTCACTACAAAATTCGAAAAAGACCCAAGAAAACTCGTTTATTTTAGGTTTGGAAACAGAAAATGAAAGTTTGAACCATGTTAGCCCCTAGTTTAAGGAATAATTATTTAACTACGTTATCAGTTTTGGAATAAATAGTTAAATACTAATAGTTACGTCGTAATCTTGAATGAAAAAGCAAGCATTTTGCAAAATACGCTTCCGCTTCTGCTTATGTGGGCGTAAGGACTATTAAACTAATCTGCTAAGAAAATCTATGGAACGGAATGCTAATATATATGCATATGAATTATCGTTTTGCAATTTAATTCGTGTACCTTCAGGTACTGCATTTTCCTCGAAAGTTCATTTCAGAATTTGCGTTTCATGACGCGTGTGAATTTATATTGTGAGTTTAGAAACTCAATCAAACAAGAAACTCAATGAAACGAAATTTGAGTTGTGAAACTCAAATATGCGATGCCAATTTAGAATACGGCAGAGGATTCCGTGGCAAACAAAACCATTGAACGTATGGCAAAGCTCGGCGCCCGCACACCGCCTGCGCCCCGCTATCGTCATAGCCCTGCACCCGCACGCCGCCTTCCCCGTCAATGTATTGACGAGATTTGTTGACTCAATTATATGTACAAAAGGTTTACGGAGGTGTGAAAATTTAATTACGCTTTTGTTATGCTGAATAATAAAATGGAAGGTTTCCGACCAATTATCTCGTGAATAAATACGTAGGTATACACAGCCTGAATTTCCGTTAAGCGATATTTATCATGTACCTTCTGAACCTCTGCTCCAAGTGATGACGCAGCCCAGCGGATGAAGAATCTTGATATTAATATTTAATAGCTACTTTGGTATTGTAATGAAAAAAAAAATACCTAAGCGTTTACATAAGACTAGCTTCTGCCCGCGACTTCGTCCGCGTGGAACTCGTTTAATATCGTAGCTCCTTACAAACTTTCGCCCCCTTAGACGAAGATTCCCGAAATAAAAAGTATTATATACTCGTAGGTATGTTAATCCAGGTTATACACTATATGTACACCAAAATTCATTTAAATCCATTTAGCAGTTTTTGCGTGATCCAAACTTAAGCAGTCATAATACATGTATTAGTAGGATTTGCGAAATTACCAGGGACACGACTCGCTTAACACGCTCGTACCGATCTCGTGATTTTCCTCGTATGTAGCGGAAAGCGACTGCGGCGTAAACGCCCGCGGAGCAAGTTTCTGGCAATAAGGTTTATTCATGATTTTCGCTACGGTGTGGCAGAATTGTGCTGAAGTTTACCAACGAAATGAAAAGGTAAATCCTACTGATTAATATTATAAATGCGAAAGTTTGGATGGTTGGATGTTTGGATATTTGTTGCTCAATGACCTTAAACGGCTCAACCGATTTGAATGAAATTTTGCACGAAGATAGCTTTATCCCGGGTCCACGCAAACGAAGTCGCGGGCGGAAACTAGTTATTAAAAAAATACTTTTCTTGTATTGTAATAAGGAGTCCGTACACACAACACACAGCACACAAAACAAAGTTTCAAGTCTCTCACTTAAAATTTGACTCCATCCCAATATAAACTTTCAACCACCTTTTTACCCCCTTGAAGGTGGAATTTTCAAAAATCCCTTCTAAGTGACCACCTATTGTGAGAAAACTGTTTTCTAGGTTTAACGGCTTGGGCTGCGCGTTGGTGAGTGAGTGAGTGAGTCAGTCAGTCAGGACTTTACGCTTATATACAATACTAGCTGCCCGACCCGGCTTCGCACGGTTACTAACGCACGGATAATTCTTACTACCTGTTGTCCAATTACCCGTTTTCCCGTAGGAATGAAGCATTTCCCCGCGGTAAAAAGTAGCCTATGTTCATCAGGGATAATGTCGGCTTCTAATGGTAATAGTTATTTACGATACAAGTGCCGAAAATAGGAAATTCGGAACGAGCGGTGATAGCTCCCTTCGGTCGTGTTTTAATTTATCACCACTCGTTGCGAATTTCCTATTTTCGGCACTTGTATCGTAAATAACTATTACTGCACATATGGCTCTTTAAAGTTTAGACATATGCACGGAAAGTGCTCTTTCCGCACTAGTGCGGGAAAGTAGCACCA
Organism: Epinotia ramella; assembly: GCA_947578815.1. Classification (NCBI taxonomy): domain Eukaryota; kingdom Metazoa; phylum Arthropoda; class Insecta; order Lepidoptera; family Tortricidae; genus Epinotia; species Epinotia ramella. The sequence continues at coordinate 12,105,087 of OX388213.1, read as the reverse complement.
TATGTACACACAGCAACACACCTAACTAACCATACCGTGAAAACCTAGAACCTTATTACAATGCACTTAAGGTCAGATTAGATTTCCGATGGTCACTTAGCTGTGTTGTCGACTGTACTGTAAAAGTATTTTCCAAATCGGTCCTGTAGTTTCGGAGCCTATTCAAATTTCAATACTAACAAACAATGAAATCTCTTTATAATATTATTAGTGTAGACTAGCTGTTGCCCCGCGACTTAATCTGCATAGAACTTGAGAAAAAATATTTCTATTTAATTATTTTAGGCGTAATCTTCATTATCGCCACCCAAACAAAGTTCTACCATCTTAAGGGATGATTTTCGAGATGAAAACTATCCTAAATCCTTCCAAGGGTCTCAAATGGATTCTTTATTCCGTGGTCTCAAATTATCTTTAAGCCTAGTTCATGTAATTCCGTTCTGGGTTTAGGCGTAAAGGTTAAAATTGCTAAACCTAAATTGAAATGTCAGTTTTTAAAAATATACACACGTTTGTAACATGTTCATAGGTTACGGTGTCTGCTTACCAGCAGGCAGACCGTACGTTTATTTGCCACACACGTAGTCGAAAAAAAAGTCGTCAATGTCAAGATGCAACGTTGGAACATCGACAATCAACGTCAACGTCCATTTGTATCGTTGAGATTATTTCATGAGGCCGACTTTTTATTACACTGACATTGGAATTTGAATATTCTACCTCGCACGTTAGAGTTGCTTTTTGAATTACTACTTTGATGCAATTTGGCCAAGTCAAATCAAAGAGGCAACCGGACGGCTCGCGGTATTCGAGCTCCCGAAGTGTTGTGGAACCGCCCTGTGCAACCCGAACTGAGCGAACTTGGCCTGTGGCGGAAATAGGGGGGAGGAAAGGGATAAAAAAATGTCACACCAGGAAGGATAGCAAAAGAATTTCATTATATAAACAGCGTACACACACTTTTAGGCAAATGATGTTTCAATCGGCTGCCTCGCGATATACATTTTGTTTTCAACCTATTTCCCGATTTTCGCCTCAGGCCAAGTTGGCTAAGTTCGGGTTGCACTCTAACCTATATGAGAAATGGGAAAAGGACTTATTAACTTCCAGCCGTCGACAAGTCCCTACAAACTCCGGGACTTGGCCATTCCTAACGCTAACTATTAGCCGCATAGTAACCAATATAAGTCGGAGCTCCGATACGCTGAGCTATTACGAGTAACAGTTGTATGTTATACTAGCTAGAGATGTGTGAGTTGAGGCGAAACCGGTTGAGAATCGCATCATACTGTTTCCCTAGCCGCAATAACATTAGGTAGCCGCCCTACCTTTGTTTGCGCCCATTATCTCTCAAATAACGCCTATACGTGTTTCTTTAAGCAGTTTATAGGGTTCCGTACCTCAAAAGGAAAAAACGGAACCCTTATAGGATCACTTTGTTGTCCGTCTGTCTGTCTATCTGTCAGACCATTTGTCTTGGGAATGCGTGGAGGTATCTAGTTGAAATTAAAATCATATACTTAAGTCTACAATCCCTTGAAGCTGTGAAAAAAGCAAAATTTCTAAATAAACGTAAAAAAAAGATACGAGTAGGTACGGCCTTTATGCCGCGAAAAACGTATATTAATTTAGGGGAATCATTATTTATAGGGTACTTTTCGATGACCTAGAACTATGAAATTTGGCAAGTAATATCATCTTATTCTACATGTACAGGGAAAATCTGAAAACAATACATTATTAGGCTGACAAGACCTAATTTGGTGAAATTGATGTTATTTAAGCAGTTTTTTAAGAATAGTACATTACTACGGAGGCCGGGAAGTAAGGGGTTGCCGGCCGAGTACATATAGACGGCCGAGCGTAGCGAGGTCGGATAGCTATGAGGCTGGCAACCCTTTTTCACGCCGAGGTATGTATAGTGCTTTTCTCAAACATGCAATGAAATAAATTAAAAAAGTCCAAGAAATCAAACTTTAATTTTCATGGCTGAACGCCGTGATGCTGCGCCACAAATTGTAGAATGGAAATTAAAAAAGACCATCTTGCAGGCCTAGGCCTCCAATTTCGTATGAAATGCCATTACGGGTCTCTCGTCTCGCTGCGCCCGAAACGTGACACTTCGAAACCCATTATGAAGAACACAACGTCAATATTTCATTGCATGTTTGAGAAAAAACTATTTTCACGCCACTGCTCGGAAATGTGGCAAAAGATGGTTAGAATTCAGGCTTCAAAGCTAGGGTTAGTTGGACGTCGCACGAACTGTCCAACAATGTTTTTGTAGTCCAGTTTGAACAGCGATTCGAACAATCACAGCTCCCCCCGCCCCCGATCCCACCCCCGCCCGCGCCCGCGCGTTCGGCTTGTCGCCCGCCACCACCAGCAGCAGCAACGCCTCGCGCAGGACCCGCAGCACAGTCAGTCGGGAGTTTGATTTGGCCGCGCCGTCCTCTAATAATCAACGTATTTGCTCTCGGAAATCAGTTCATGTGGTAAATTGGAAAATAAATGTGGAAATGTTCTCGTGCCTTGGCGGAGTACCTACTGAATTGAACTTTGTTTTTAAAGTAAATTATTTGACGTATGGGTCTAACATGAATTCAACATATTCACACATAAACCGCTAGCGAGTCATATTTCACAAATAATCCATCCTTTTTTTTATTTCAACATTTATGTAATACTAGCTGTACCTGCGACTTCGTTTGCATGGTAATGTGGTGGGAGTTAACGCATTTCTTCTCTTGTACATAGGACACATGCAGTTCTAATTTAGCCTATCAAGTAAAACGTTGAATAAACCTATTTTAGCTGAAATGCCGTTAAAATTCGGTTTTCTTTATTAAAATTAGTAACAAAGGGTCAAAACTCGTTTTCTTTAACAGAGGTATTCTAAGTTTTATGAATAAGGGGGTAAAAGTTTAATAAGTATAGATCTCCTTTTCTATATATTTTTAACACAGTTTTATATTAAAGAAATAAAAAAACGTGATGCCCGAAATGATCCTGAGTCACTCCGACTCTCAGGTAAAGATGTGTTTAGGAATTAATAATAGATAATCCTTTCAAGTACACATTGACCGGTAAACGTTTACGTGGAACAAAAAATATCTTTTTACTAATAATTAGACAACAGACGGCCAATTTATATTTTCCAAACTATACCTAACCACTAGGTAAGTTCTACAACCATAACGCGAGTCCGAGACCCTTTCTTTTCTATTAAAGTAATTATTAAAAATATTAAAGTAATATGTCTATTTTTTTCATATTGCAATGTTTCAGATCGCACTATCACATTCTGCCAAATATTGTGTATGTTCCCACCATTGCCAACTTAATGAAATTTGTGTTGCAGGCGTCATGGTAAAAGTATTTTCCTGTATGTTGGCCAATTTCTGTGTCTCTATATTGGCTGAATGTCAACTTGAAGGCGCGAAGTACGAAGTTATAATACCGCCTTAATACTGACGCGCTTGATAATTAATGCTTATAAAAAGCCCGTTCTGTTCTGATTTAATACATACTGGTTATTGCTGATAAATATAAATACTCACAAACCAGCACGGCTATCAGAAGACGGCGCGCAAGCTCTCTCGATTTTTCTCGAACTATCGGTCTCTCTCTTATAAGACAACTTAGAAAGAGACGTAGTGCGAGAAAAATCGAGAGAGCTCGCACGCCGTCTTGTGATCGCCTTGCAGTATCGTGACAAATACTCAGCGTGTAATCTTGCAGAAACTCAAATAGACTTTATGGCTGAACGCGAGACCAGCGCTATGCCATGCCAATAAATAAAAAAAGGAAGAGACTCAGACTTTTGACGTTTGACGTTACTTTTTTGTTGATACATTTATTGAAATTACGCCACCTTAATTCGAATTTAGCGCATATAAGTTTCCATATCAGAATCGATTATTTTTTTATGCTTTAGACAACACCGGATTGAAATTATTACTCTCGGATAGTTATGGCAAGGCTGCCATTTTGACGTCACTGACAGTTGACAGATAGGGCGGCTACGATTTCAAGCAGAAGAAATGAATAATTTAATGAGGTCAAATGTTTCCGAACATTAGTTAATCGTCGCAGTCGGATAAAAACTATTCTTTACGGAAGGTAGAATAATAATGTACTTGTTAAAATAGTTTCATGTATTTCCGTTCATGGGAAGCTGAGATCATTCGGGACAACTCAATGCTTAGTTTGATATACTGGTTGATTATTTTTTTAATTTAGAGATTTATTATAAGTGAGAGATTATCTTCAAAAACCAGGCCGCCTAGTAACACTCGCTCTCGTTTACTCCGATACAAATAGACAGTGTGCGCGCTATCCAAAATCCTCAAGGGCATTTTGGTGTTGACAGCGTCTTAATAATTGTATACGGAACACTCGGTGGGCTAATCCGACTCGCACTCGTCTGGTTTTTGGAATCTACTGAGTCTATATTAACCTTTTGAAAAGCCTCAATTCTTAATAGTTCCACGTTCCTGATTGCAAACGAATAGGCTTATTTTTACCGAGAGCAATGTTGGTCTTGGAATAAGTTTAATTGGGTCTTAGGGTTCCGTCACAGAACGATGAAACCTCTATTTGTTTACTCTAATACAGATTTTTAGAGTTCCGTTGTCAACAAGGAACTCTTATATTTCGCCATAACCGTCTGTCCTTCTGTCCGTCTGCGGCTTAGTTCTGTTACGACTGTAACTCTTACTACTATAAAACTGTTTTTCGGCATGGGTAAATAAATCAATCACGCCGACAAAACAGTAGAATAATATCTTTTTCACGCCACTGCTCGGAAATGTGGCAAAAGATGGTTAGAATTCAGGCTTCAAAGCTGGGGTTAGTTGGACGTCGCACGAACAAGGCCATCTATGAGTTCAAACTGTCCAACAATGTTTTTGTAGTCCAATTGAACAGCGATTCGAAAAATCAAAATCGTCAATCAATCCTCACCTGCGGCTCGGACCTCGAACCCACTCGTCCATCTATTGCCTATTTTCTAGCTTTTACAACAATGTACTATTTTTAGTTTTCCCCTACACCGAAAGTGGTGATGTAATTTTTTTTGTCGTTAAGCCAGTAATGTGAGGTATCATTTGCATTGGATAGCTTGTTCAAAAATGGGATGGGATTTTTTCAACCATTTTTCAACTCAGTGATTCGTTTGCGAGATATTGGGCTTTAAAGACCTAATTTTTGTTTGAGTCATGTGCCCCCCCCCCCCTGCCGGGATGTGAAATAAATCGTGGCATTAGTACATAAAATGAATTTATAAGGAAAACTATCACGGCAAAGTAGGCATTAACTAGTTACCAAGTTATAGTCGACCAACTTAAAATTTACTTATAAAGGGTAACTTTCGTTTAAATTCGGCCGACGCAACCGCACCATTTAGTTAGCGCGCGCGTGTCGATGTAACTAAGACCGACAGGTAACTACGGAACCCTACACTGCGCGTGACCCGACACGCACTTGGCCGATTTTTTTTTAAATAGCTGTAGAGAATCGGCGTCGAGTGTCAAATACTTATTAAGATCAGTACTGATTATTCAGGGAATACGCAAAAAAAAAGACCGGGTCGCACTCCGGGAGTGCCGACAGAAGCGAAAACTTGCGAATTGCTTTAAATATCAGTATTAAAAAAAAGATTTGTCAGCTTATATATGTAAAACAATACAAGTAATACAAAATAGGTAATTAAGAATCTCGAAACTGACTGACACTGACATCAGTGAATAAAATGTCAATAAACAGAGTAGATACGTTTTGCGTTCCGAAATTTCCCACATTAATGTAATAATAGTATTTTATGCAATCGTTATACTATAATGTATGCTTTTTCAGTCGAGTACCACGTTTAGGCCACGAAGCTGGTTGAGTGGCTTAATTAAGGTACGAGACTTAAAAAGCTAATTATATAACTATTGTATACAATAATTTTTCTACGAGTCAACTGAACTAATTAAACAAACTTGGTATCTATTGAAAACGAAGTGCAACCAACGGCTTTTTCTTTTTTGTGCGTTGATGTCTATTACCTTTTGACTTTCTCATGACGGCGTCCTATTGGTCAAATACATTATAGTTTAGTAAAGGCGCCACGTGATTAGTCAATTTCATTTTAGTTCTCTTAACAGTTATGAAATGTTGAGTTGGGAGCTCCATAGTAAAAAGATTTAAGATGATTTATCACAAATTTAGAAGAAGTCCCCGAGTTTAAAAGAGCTAATTCAACATATTTTGTGAAGTAGTCTACAACCAGTAAGTACTTTTCAGAATTGAATTCAAAAAGATCTACTCCAACCTTGTTCCATGGCAAGGGTTTGTATTCGTGTTGCATTAAAGTTTCTTTAGTGTTATTGTTGCGGTAAGTGAGACATATATGACATTGGTTGATGTATTTTTCAATATCGCTAGGCATGTATGGCCAATATACTGAATTCTTAGCTGTACGAATGCAACTGTTTATGCCTTGATGGCCAGTGTGAATCAGCTTAAGGATATCCTGTCTTAGAGACATGGGGACAATAATAGTGTTGTTTTTAAAGACAAGGCCATCTAGCACATGAATGTCACTTTTTAAAGCAAAATATGGCCTTATGTTGAGAGGTACTGACCTCTTATGCTCTGGCCAACCATTTTTACAGTAATTGATTATATTTACCAAATCGGGGTCCTTAGCAGTGTGCGACTGCAATTTTTTTAATTTTGTAGGGCTTACTGATAAAGAGTTCATGATTAAGTTTACATGCAGATCAATGTCAGCTTCAAGATCAGTCAATGACCGTTCCGGAAGGGCACATCTGGACAGAGTATCGGCTACATATAGGTATTTTCCTGGTTTGTATATTATGTTTAAGTCATAAGGTTGTAGTCTGAGCATTATACGTTGTAAGCGTGCAGGAATGTCATAGACAGCTTTTTTAAATAATGACACGATGGGCTTATGATCGGTTTCTACTGTACTGTGACGGCCATATATGTACTGGTGAAATTTTGTACAACCGAATAGTATTGCTAGCAATTCTTTCTCAATCTGAGAGTAAGCCTGTTGTGACTGACTTAGAGATGCAGAGGCATAGGCAATGGGCTGTTTATCATGTGAAATAACGGCACCCATAGCGTCTTTTGAAGAATCGACAGATAAGACTATGTCCTTACTAGGGTCATAATATGTTAAGACTGGGGCATTTGTGATCACAGATTTTAAAGTATTGAATTCCTTATCATGTGCATCAGACCATTGCCAGGTACTATTTTTGGATAAGAGTGACCTTAAATTGGTGTTGTTTTGTGATAAATTTTCAATGTAGGAACCTAGGTAGTTAACCATACCTAAAAAGCGTTGTAGTTCAGTGATATTAGTGGGTGGAGGCATATCACATATTGCTTTGACTTTGTCTTGATCGACTTTTACTCCGTCTTGACTAAAGATGTGGCCTAAATACTTGACTTGACTTTTACAAATGTTAGACTTTTCCTTGTTAAATTTAATGTTAATTTCCCTAGCCCTCTGGAGTACTTTTTCTAGTCTAGTATCATGTTCTGATTGAGTTGTGCCATAGATTAGTAAATCATCCATCATGACCTTTACACCTTCTAGGTCTCCGAACCTTTTTGTCATTTCAGAATGGAATATTTCTGGGGCTGAGTTTACTCCGAATGGGAGCCTCAGGTATCTGAAGCGGCCTTGAGGCGTGATAAAAGTGCATAGTTTTGATGATTCTTCATCAAGTTTGAGCATATAAAAGCCTTTGTTGGCATCTAATGTCGAGAAGAATTTTGCTCCTGATAGGCAGTTTTTTATTTCATCAATAGTTGGAAACTGGTAGTGTGGACGCATTACCGATTGGTTGAGTTTTCGTGGGTCTATACATAACCTAAGTTGGCCATTTTTTTTAGATGTGATAACTATAGAACTGACCCACTCGGTAGGTTCCTCCACTTTTGTGATAATTTGATCTTTTTCTAATAAGTTCAGTTCTTCTTTTAGGCCTTGTAGCAAGCTAAATGGAACCCTGCGACAAGCATCAACTGAAGGTGCAGCATCAGGTTTCATAGTCAAATGGCACTCAAAGTCCTTGAGGCACCCGATGCCTGTGAATAGGTCCGCATATTTTTCCAAAATATCTACACTGCACTGGGGCTCCGGCACAACAGGATTGAAGTTAACATTATGAATTCTTTTAATTAACTTGAGGTCTGTGCAGCTTTTACGACCAATGACATTTTGACATGGCAAGTCAATAATATGAAATATTAAGTCAAAGTGTTGGTTATTATGCATGACAGGGACAGAACATTGACCAACAGTAGGCAAGACCTCACCACTAAAAGTTGAGAGTTTGTGTGTGCTTTTAGTTATATTGTTGAGTGGCAATTTAAGATTTTTGTATGTCTTATAAGACAAGCAATTAGTGTCTGCACCCGTATCTAAAAGGCATGTAGTGTCTGTGTTATTTATGGAAATATTCACAAGATATGGATCAGAGGATATAGTGGACAAAAATAGTGAACCAAGGAAATATTGTTCATCACTGTTATTGGCGTTATTACCTGTATTGTTGACAAATTCCAAATTATTAACATGCTTCTTGGCACGGCAAACAGATGCAAAATGGTTTAACTTCTGGCAGTTTCTACATGTTACACCGATGGCTGGACATCTGTAGCGATGAATTTGGCCACATTTATAGCAGGGCTGTGACTGGGCTTGCTGACTGGGACTTGACTGGCGACTGTGACTGGTCTGGCGACTGGAACTGGGCTGAAGACTGTAGTTTGCCTGACGGCTAGGGCTGGAATATCGGCTTCTTGATTGATGATGATCTTGATGATTTTGGTGGTATCGTTGGTTTGACCTATTGACTGCGTTAACATCTATTGTGTTAGTGTGACTAATAGCTTGGACGTCTTGCTTCATGTTCCTGAGAGTTATAGCCAACTATGCCGCCTTGTCAAAACTACCTGGTTTGTTAGTAAGAATCTTTTCCTTGATGTGGTGACAGGAATCGTTGAGATTCCGCGAAAATATATCCTTTAACAGACTATCGGCAAGGGTGCCGAATTCGCACTGCAGACTTATGTTTTTTAAGTCTGTGGCATAAAGTTCAATTTCTTCGTCTAATCTTTGTTTTCGGTTAAATAGCTTGTGCCTTTCCATAGTGACGTTAACTTTTGGAAGGAAATATGTCTCGAACCTGGTTATCAATTCTTGATATGTGATTGCAGAGATGTCAACATCGAATGAGTAGAAGATCTGAAGTGCTTCTTGGCCGATGCAATTTAAGAGAATTGCTACTTTTCTTCCGTCTTCAACCTTGTCAAGGTCATTTGCTAAAAGGAATATCCTGAGCGACATTTCGAAGTTTTTCCATGCTAAGGGCATATTTGTCGCGTGAATATCCAGTTTAAAATTGCACGGCGGCAAGGGTGACGATGATGGGACGACGACAAGCTTATTTTCATCTTTTTCTGTATCGCCCGCCATGTTAGTAGTTAGAGATTACTGTTTCTGCGGCACAGTGGGGCACCTCCGCGGAGCGGTTTTTTTTACGGTTTTTTTTTTCCACCCTTGTGATATTAGCTTACAGTTACCGCGGCGGGCGGCATTTGCGCGTGTATTATTTTTTTCTTATGTGACCTGTGTGAGCGGTATGCGTTTTGTATTTTTTTGTGGGGGTTGGGTGGTGTATTTTTTGTTCTGTTCGCCCACGCAAAAGGCAATTACATTTAGGGATTTATTACGGTCGAAACTGATATTTTATAAATTTATGTGTAGACACGGCATCGTGAGAATTAAAACTTTATTATAATGCATCGAGAAACAATAAAGTATCCAGCAAAAAATTACTCCCATGCAAAAGGCAATAACATTTGGCTATTTATTGTATGCAGGTGGGATCGTGATAATTAACATTTTGTAATATGTAGGGGAACGATAAGCATCATTATTTATTATGAAATGGTTTGGTATTTTATTGGTTATCAAAGTAAAAAAATCGTTGCATTTCTATATAAGCATCGCAGAAGGTAAACTAGTTAGGACAAGTTTCAGGCAACGAACAGGTGTAGGTTTGATTATATACGTGGCATGTGAGTCTGTGTGTGTGTGTGTGTGTGTGTGTGTTTGTTGATCAATAAAAGGAGAACTCAAATCGATAGGACCGTCATTCATTCAGATGAGTTTGTCTGGAAGCAGTTTCAAGTGTTAAGTGTATTTCAAGTAGTTGAAAGTACTGAGAGCTATATCGTTAGTTTTAACATTGAAACTCTGTGTGTGTGTCTGCATCTTATTACGACTAAAAATGGAGGTACGTTCAACATTAACTTACTATTATATGGATTACTGATTATTGAGTTATTTCTCGGAAACTGTAATCTTTTCATGATTGTTATAAAAACTAACCTAACCTAACCTACAGGGTTCTATAGAAACTTTATTAAATTGTCATGAAAATGTTACGGTTAGAGAGAATCACTTTTACGACAAACGCTAGCGTTTACATATGTATGTCTAATGAAATTATGAATAGGTATGGTATCCGACTGACTTTTTTATATAAGCTTCTAACGTATATTTTTTATTGTTTTAGATACCTAACGAAAATTCTCTTGAGTATACCATGAAAAGTTATTATTATGGTAATTCAACTGATGACGAAATCCAAGGTCCACCAAAACCACTCAAAATTCGAACCCAGAAACGCGTCAACAACATAGATCTATTTTTTGATAAGCCTAAAAAGAAGCAGGCTACGGAATATTCATCTACTGTTGCTCAGTCTGCAAATGGAGGCACCAACTACATATCTTCGCGTGCAGATGATGTAACAAAGATTACTCATCTCGTTAAAATTGATATCTACGACATAAAAAAGTTACGTGGTGTACCAAGCGATCAACACTGGAAAAACGCGGATACTAGAATAAAATTCTATACAAAATCCGAAGATGACGAGCATTATTTGAATACAAAAGAATTAGTGTACAATATAACGAAACATATTGCGACAACAAATGAATGCAAGAAATATTTTATCGACACCAAGCTATAAATTATTCGACCGATCGCCGCCTACAAAAAATTTAACCCTCCCCCACCAAACAACCAATGATTTTTGAGACTATATATAGTTACACAACGCAAAAGAAGCCATACCTTTCAACACCCGTCAAAGTCCAACTGCAACTATGGATTTACAAAGCTCATTCTGTGATGAAGATTTAGTCAAACTGTGTAAAGAAGTTGAATCATTAAATCAGAAGTCCAATGGTTATTCACCAGCTTCGCAACCTATAAATTTGAGTTGGATCGCAAACCCTCTTTTGTTTGAGTTGGAAGAAGACCAAGGTGCCGAAATGGATGATAACGAGATCGAGACGGCTTCCCTAAACAACAGTTTTCTTGGCTTCAGTGAAGATGTGACATGAACCCATCATCCATTGTGATTCATGTTGGTCTCAAGTGTTAGATAGTGATGACTGTTCAATGGAATGGAATGGGGACAAATGGAACGATATAAAATTGTGTAATAAAAGTGTTTTGATGTTTTAAAATTAAAACTCTCTTTTGAATATTTTTATATGTGAAACTATTATTTTTATTTAGGAAATACTTGTATGTGTACATTATTTTCTAATATTCCAAAAATGTGTTCAATAAATCGTGTAAAAGGTCCTATTGCATTTTTATTGATGTTTTATCCTGTGTAGTGAAGTAAGTAAAGACAGTTTATAATAAAAATATTTATTTCGTAAAAAAATTGAAATGTACAAATTTTTTATAATCATATCATTATACATAGTATTTTCTAAAAACAAGTTTAGAAAATCAAACATCTTTTTACCTATAAACTTATAATATATATAAACTAAACAATATTCACCACAAACGGATGTATAATGGTTTTGAATTGTCATATGGTTATAAATCCATTTTTTTGCATTTTTTATTAAAAATAACTTATGATAACCAGAAGGCTTTCTACCAAATGAATCGAAATATTCACCATTACCATCAATATCAATATGAATTGCTACCCAGTGAGAGCCGGGTTTTGAGTCAGGGTCTAAATTGCTTATAATAAAAACCGGAAGATCCATAAAAACAGGGATTCTATTTGCTGGAAAAACATTTGATTCAATCCCAGGATAAATTTGCTTCATACATAATTGCAATTCCTTGGTATCCATTACAAAGTATTTCGTTTACTAATGAATTCGCCACAGAGGTTTAGGAGTCTATGATACAATGTCTCACAAACCTATGTTTATATATGTGCATGTTCTAATTAACTGTTATAATCTACACTTACATCTCGATGTTTGTTTATTTCAATAATATTATCAAACTCTGCATAAACGACGCAATTAATGGTTGTGGTAAGAGCGCTTTCAAATCGAACTTCCAACCGAACACTCCCATGTCTAACAAGATTCCAATGAGAAGTAGAACTCGCCGATAAATCAGGTGTTAAATCGAAACACATCAAACAATAACCATTTCCATAGTCTTGTCTACTTATGGAGTTCCCTTCATTAAGGAAATGAATACCCGTTCCATAAAATAAGGTGTGATATGTCGAAACCATTAAACCGGTACTGAAAGATGGTTGCAATGTTTTTGAAGGAAATTGTTGACCATCTACATACAAACTAAATAAGTTCATATTATGGTGGTGGAAGTTAAAAGGGTTATGTTTTAAATTACCATTAAATGCTGTATTATCAACAAAACCTATAATACACCTTTTTGGAACTTGACCAAGGAATATGTTGTCAAGTGATTTCCCTTGTACACCTGATGGTATTGTGAGTACTTTAACTTCTGCCCTTGTGATGGGGTATTTTGCAGTTGTTGAGGCCAAAACCTTTTGATGTGCAAGCAGAACACTTGGGTTGATTTTTGTTCTTCTGATTATTAAACTAGCATCCGTTATGCATACTTTAAGCTTTTTATCTTGGATACACATGAGATTAAATGACTCTTTTGATCGTACTAATTTAACACGAACTTCAACACCGTTTATTAAAAACTTTTCTTGATTAAAAATATCCCCGTGTAAGTGGCCCATCATTTCAACTTCCTTACTATCTTTAATAAATTCTTGTCTTTTACTCCACCCTTTATTAGCTCCATCAGTTTTATCCATATGATTTGTAGTGTCCTCGTACCATAACCCACACGTAAGATGGGACTGTTTTGCTGCCGGTCCATAATTTAATAGAGTTTCCATATATTCACGGTATGCATACGTATTATTAGGAGGAGATACTAGTTTTTGATTTAAATATATATCCAACTGATTAAACAGTGAATGTAGCCAATTATTCACTGGAGCAACAAAAGTTTCGGTTGATTTGATGTTAGTACCATCTTGATTCAATACCTTGGCTTTGATATGTAGTAAAGTGTGAGACAGGTCAATATAATCATCGCCTGATCCTGGAACTTGGAATTCAATAGGACCATCATCACTAAGAGACGAAATAGGTTTATAATGTATCCACTGTCCATTTTCTATACTTGTCTGCGTTGATGGAAGAGCAAATAAATCTAACTCAGACTTAGCACATTCACATGAATGATTATGTAAAAATGACATGGTTCAATTAGAAAAAATATCGTTTATATTTTTTTTACTTTTTTTTGTACCTCTCCCCCGCAGTGCTTTGGAGGCAATGGTGCGTTCTCGTCTTTTTCGCGTCATTTTATACCCAGACCCTGACATTAAAGAATCGATTTTTTCATCAGCCTTTCTTTTTAAGTTACTGCTTGCATTCTTAAAACGAGACTTTAATGATTCGTCGATAGGGTGCGAATTCATCATATCGGATAACATTCCAACACCAGCATTCATTGCTTCTTTGCCAACCGTTCTAAATCCGCTGGACAACAGAGGAAATACAGATCTAAACAGTCCTCCTAAAAAGCTTCCTATGCCGTGTCCCCGCTGGTGAGGAACACCTTTATAAACTATTCCTACTCCTGAACCAGCTTGATGAGAATAATAATGTTCATATGGGCAGGGAATACGTTCTCGTCTATGATTCATTATTTTATTCGCTGAAAATGTAGTTTCACGCATGAAGTTCCGAACTGGAATGGTACCTTTCCACCAGTATGCATTCTTATATCAATTTCAATGGTATCAAACTCTCTACGCAAAACAGATATGTAATGTGCAGGAGAAAAGCTATGCATTTTATATGCTCCATAAATGTATTTTGTTGGATCAAGTGGTATTATTCTAACCAACGATGTCATAACATCCCCCACAACTTGAGATTGAATGATATCTGAATATATAAACAATTGTGATGGCAAGCCTAAATATAAATTAGCAGGAAATTTTCCAATTTGACATTGAATTAGGTTAGTATTCGGTTTAAAACCTAGTTGAAGGTTTAGTATTGGCGTTGCTTGTAGTGATATTATGTCTTTCTGCGAAGAAGTGACCTTGATAACTTTTGATATGCCGTCATAGCTGAATTTCACCTTGTTCTTCAATAATGAATTTTCATTAAAAGCAGATAGAAATTGATCCATGTCGTCATAGGTCGTTGCCGGTATATGTGACTTATATTCAACCGTAACGGGTAACATTTCATTATTGAATATCGCCTTCTTTTTTACATATACTACGTTTTCATGTTCTTGAACGTTGTAAAGAGAACATGGGTAATGAAACTCCACTAATCCGACAACCCATTCTCCTTCTAATTTTATAGTCTTTGGGAGCTTGGTGAGAAAGTTTGCTGTTGTATATTCGGGGTAATATTGCATAGAACTATTGCTTAATAAAGTTAAATAAAAACTGTCATCACTCATGTTTCTTCTAAACTTGATGCAGCTATCCAACTATTAAACTTATTCGGATAACCTTTCCACTTCACAAACACCTCCTTTCTGTTACCAACTCGTCTCGAACGTATTATTTTATCTAATTTGTATGCAATGGTGGGGTTATAAGTAACTTTCTGTAATTCTTTAGAATAGAAAGTTCCTATGATTGGTTCACCTTGTAAGTCCTTTAAACTATAAACAAGATGAGGTGATCTACTAATAATTGATTCAATTATAAAGATTTCATCGCTCCAATTGGTTTCGTAACCTTTCTGAAATATATGTTTATATTTAGTTATTCTGACATGATCACCAACATTTAAAGTTGTATTGCTGTATATTTTTTGCCCGTTTCTTGGTGTATCATATAAATTTGTCCAAACAGTCATAATATTGTTAAAATTCACATCCGTTGGACACATTTTAATACTTGAATGGTAACTGTGATTATATGAATAAAGGAGGTCTTGTAAAATGTTAATGTATTTATAAGTATTTTTATGCGTAAAATAGCGCCACATTTTCATTTTTAATGTTCTCTGAAATCGTTCTACAATACTCGCCTTAATGTCAGGATTATTCGTTGTATAATAATTTATGTTTTTACTTTTGAAATAGTTTCTTACCTCTGTGGAAACAAATTCAGTACCTTTATCAGATTGAATATGACGCGGAGTTGCCTTAGCTTCAGTAAATATATCCTCAAAGCATTGTTTAACTGTTTTGGAATCCTTCTTTTTCATAGGTCTAGCAAAAGCATACTTACTAAAGACATCAATTACACATATTATGTATTTAAAACCATCATTATACTTACTATATGTACGCATATCACTTAAATCTACTTGCCAAAGTTCATTGTAGTTGGAAAGAATGTATTTGTTTCGTGTAAAACGTCTTTGAACTGGTTTATGTAATGTATATGTTTCCTGAGACCGTAACCAGGTTGCAACCTCATCTTTGTTCATTTGACCATGCATTACTTTAACTAACTTATCAATACTACTGTAGCCAGCGGGGTTAGAAACATCATAGTAAATTCTATTGATATCTAATAGGGGCTCCATCTCTGCCAATCTATTTTCTTCTTTGATAATTCAAGAGTTTTGTTGGAAATTGGTGTTGATTGTCCTCTTACTTGAATCGATGTTGATCTGGTGTTTTTATATATTGGAGATTCCTGATCTTCATCGATCTGAAGACCGTTTATATATTCCAGGTTAGATGGGTTACCAATACAAGATGTAGGAATCCCAATATCTTTCAAAACAGAAGCAAATTGTTTCCATCCAATGGGCTTCGCACGTTTGAGGGGTCTCACCGTGTCGCTTATCAAATCAGTTATATTACTTTCTGGTATAACTTCATTATTCACTACGATTTCTCCTCCTTCTTTCCACCAAATCTTATGTTTGTTTTGTAAAATATTGTCAAGCAATGATTGACTTTTTTTTACGTAACTTTTAGGTATTAATTTTATGATATGAGACGGAGTAAACTGTAATGGGTACGTATGATTCGGAGGAGTGCTAGTAGCGTCACCTTCGATCGGTTTTGGATTTGGTAATGTCACATTATTTTCAGCTTCCTCCTTTTTAAACATCGATTTATCATAGTCTTCATGGACATTACTTACACCATCGACAATTATTGGTAGCTTGAACGGTTTTCGATCTGTTTCAGTAAAATGCATAAAACGTTGCAATGCTTGAGAATATAATGCCCATTTTTCACGATCTTCTCTTTTACTTTTCAGTATTTTCTGCATTTCCCCGTCTAAGCGAGATAGAGAATTCAAAGGTGTATTTTCATTCTGTTCGAGTTTCTCAATAAAATCTGGTTCTACTAAAATCATTTTCTTAGCGTTCTCCATTTTTAAAATGTTATTGAGCCTAATAAACTACTTAAAACAGCCCCCAGTATAATTGGTAAAAACGCACCACCCTTTTGAACTATAATAGTCTTCCTTAATTTTAGTTTCCCCTTAGAAACTAATTTGCGTAATATATTCTTATGTTTGTTTAACTTATTTTTTTCTATATTGTCTAATGGAACTTTTCCTTTCAGAACGTTGTAAATGCACTCGCAAATAATATTTATTTCATCCTCATCACATGCTTTAAGCAAGGCTTTTCGATATTTTGGTTTAAGCGCATGCAGAGCTTTAAGTAAATGTTGATATGTGGTTACTCTATCAGGCATCATTTAGAACTAACCATAACAGAATGATTACTGACATATTTAAACCCTTTTTTTGGGATGTACACTGTACAAGAATTATCAAATGGAAATAACTTAGTTTTAAAACGACATATATCATCAGTGCTTTGCTTCAAATCAATCATCAGGTATCCGTGTGCCGGTGTAGTTGCATCTTTGTACGCATCTTCAACAAATTTTATATTTTCTGGATAAACTTGGCGGGCCAAGTAGCGTATTTGAGTTTTATCTCTAGGATTTTTGAAATAAACAATATAAGTCGTGTTTAAAGATATGTCACGTTGTCCTCTGCCTTGGTGAAATAAATTTTGAGTTATATAAAAAACGCTTAAATTTCTGTGATGGCTGCCTTTAGTAAAAATATCAACAATACGTCCATCTGATTCTCTCATTTAATCATCGATTATAAGAAGTTTAGGTTGAGTTCCATCAAACATACTTAAATCGTTGTACCCTTGTTTTGTCGACAACCTTTTCATCGAATATTATTTCATCGACAACGATTCATCGAAACTTCAGTACTAGTAATATTGTTTGGAGTTATTTCATTTCAAATACTATTTATTTAAATTTATCTTATTACGTAGAAATACTATTCAACGAATATTACTTAATCGCTGATTTGTTTCAAATTATCTTAATTGGCACAACTACAAAACATTGCAATGCATTTCTTCGACGTATTACTTTAATACAAATGTATATGTCCTACTGCACATTTATACATTATTCAAATTATGTAGTTAAATGTGTGACATACAAATATGTTTAATATGTATGGATAATAAAACTAAGAATCATTGGCGTAGATCGTTTATTACAAAAAAATATCAGGGCGGACAAAAATGGGTTGTCATAAGCGAACTCGTCTGTTTTAGGTCGGTTAGGTTAGGGTTCGCTTGTGTCCCTCAGACCAGAAATAGACACCCCGCGCAGCGGGGTGGCGTCGACTCGCTGCACGCCAAAAATGGTTAAAAAACGTTAGGGATTCAGATATAGATCCGAAATAATTTTATGCGGAATAAATATTATTACATGTAAAAAAAATGAATTAAAAAAACCCGAAATGAAAAGCCATGACATAAATTTTATTGAAATAAGTCAACTACCAATTAAAAGACCTCGGTTCAAATTACCTAGTATCGAGTCCTCGACGCAATGACTTGTCGATGAAATGAAAATATTTGAAACGTTGTCTTTGAAATAATATTCGATTAAATGTTTGTCGGCAATTCAATGGTAAACCAAATTCCGTATTACACATTTTTCCCACATGTTTTAAAAAGCTTGTAACAAAATTTGATTTTCCACAACCACTTGGACCAGCAATAATAGCCGTAAATGGATGGATAAAATGATGCATCACAGCAAATGTCTTTCCTCTTTAAAGAATGTCAAGGAAATAGAACGCAATAATGGGATTGTACATATATATACAGGTTATAATGCAAGGAAAAACAAAACCTTATTATTTTTAAAATGTGTATTTATTGATGATTATAAAACTTGTCGATATAAAACTTATAACTACTATATTCACAAATAAAACCATGAACCCCTACGCAGCGAAAAAAACAAAATAATGAATTCCCTTTCAATTCTAAACAAGATTTTTTAATTCTAACTTATTTTAAGACTAATACACCTATTGATTATAATATCTTAATAAAACCATCAATCCCATGCAGCAATGAAAACAAAATAATACTTTATGTAATTAATTCTATACACACAGACTTGACCATTTTTTACTTATATTCCTATTTATTACACTGATTTTAATTTATAATGACCCCAAGCAAGTGTGTCAAATGAATCTTTGCAGAGATATCTTTTTGTATCAGAGTATGAAAGTGAGATTTTGTTTATTTTTTGGGTAAAGATTACATGCTTAATGGAACGAAATCGGTACATTTCCGACAATACATTTTTTTTCTCTTTTAGACAATTTATATAATCATGCATCTGAAACTTTTTAGTGACACACTTATTAACACCTTTGGCCTTAGCCACTATACTTTCTTCAACATTTAAGGCGTACATTTTAGATCTTAAACCTACAAATTCTTTTAAAATTTTTCCTTTATTTTCATCTTTAAAGTATCCTAATTTTTTTTTATTTACACATGGAAAACCATAAATATTATTGGACGCATAGTCGGATGTGTCAAAATGTTTTTTTATGTCTTGTTTTATATCATTGTAGAAATCTTCCGTAAAAAATTGATATATGAACGAATCGGTGTCGCAATATAGTAACTTAACGTTTTGTTGAAATTTCGGTTGCATGTAGCCATAATGGAAGTCATACATTAAAGTTTTGGACATGTCTAATATACAGAAGCCTAAGTAGATGGGTTTCTTGTAAACTAATTTCGTTTTTTTTAATTGGACCTCTGCCAAGCTTTCTGAAAAAATTGAAATACTATGGAATTCGGGACGAGCTACATAACTTTCAATGCCTTTAATATGGCCATGATTTGACCAGTGCGTTAATAATTTAACATCAACCCTTTTTTCAATATTTTCCATAGTTTTTCCGAAAACTGCATTATTCATTAATTTATAAAAGTCTTTTTCAAAATCTGTTTTTGAAGCTATTCTTAATGTAGTGTTTAAATCGATATATTTTTTAAGCCAGTCGGCTTGTTTAAACTTAAGGATTCTATGGATTTTTTTTAAATTTAATCCATTTTTTAAACATTGTACGAGATTTCTATAGTGTATAATATATTTTATTTTATTATTCAAATTTGGAATCAATCTTTTTTGCCTACTTTCATCAGTTATGTGCTCAGCACAAAATGGCAGATCTGAATGGGTATTATGTAGTGAATCGGGGTACTCTAGGTCTACTTCTAAAATATATCCATTATCAGCATCATTTGAAATGTTAAAATCTGTAGCAGGGTCAACCCATTCAAATTCACCAACGGGAAGATGCTGCGACATCGCCCAACCATACTAATTATTTGCGTCAAGGTAAATCAGATACGATGACGATTCATTGGGATCAAACTCTGACATGTAGTAATTATTTGATTTTGCATATCGATTGCTGCATTGTGATATACCACCTCGAAGCCCTTTTTTTATAAACGCAACTTTATCGAAATCTGTTAATAGTTCAAGTTGAACCCCCGTCATTTTTAACATGGCATCCCAACTGAGACCTGGAGCCGTAAAATAATGAGCGGGATCTAGGTTATATGTTTCACCGCACACGGAGCGAAAATTTTCAAAGATATCCGTTAATAGAAGTACATCTGTTTTTAAATACAAGTCAGAATAATCTAACATTGTTTTACAATTGAAATTGGTCCAAACGTTTTGGGCATGTTGATAGTCTACATTTGTTATACAGGTATCTGTTAGGCAACTGTAAAAATCACTTATTATAGGCAGCGATGTCGCTTCAAGAGATTTGGTCGATTTCATGAACTCATAAGGAAATATTCCCTTTTGTTTCAGAAGTTTAAAATCTTCGTATCTAGGGTATTGCTTTCTTAATTCATGAAATTGATGTTCTTGAAGGTTTCTGGCTAAACTATCTAAGCTACTCGACATGAACCTAAAGGAATCAACAAATCTCAATGATAGATATCTCTTATCAAATTTCAGTTGTTTGCTAAACGATATATACTTTTCTTTATTTTGAGGGATAATATCGATAGGTCCTTCACGGAAATTAAGAGCTTGTACAATAAAATGCGCGTCGTAATTACTCAGATTGTGGAAAAATACTGGTACGTATGAAGGTGTGAATTTATGATCACATAATTTATGTGCCACTCCTTGGAACTTTCCTGTGGTCCAATCATAGCTGAAGATGCTTTGGGATTTTAACTCTTTATCACATATAAAACACTTATTATTGGTTTCTATTGTATTTAAATCACTCTGATTTAATGGGATTGGTTTTTTCCGAAAGTGAATGAATTTATTAAGTTGTGCTAAATCATTATAAAGAGTATCCATAAATACTTTTGCACAATCCGAGCCCGTATATGAATAATAGCGTGAAAGACTATCATCAAATGAACACTTGATAAAATAACCAAAACTGTACATTTCATGTTTCTGAATGTTTTTCGTGTAAGATTTTGAGGCATCTGGATCGCAAGATGATATTGGATTTAAAAATGCCTCGAAATCTGCATATACAACAAACGGTAGCTTAAGTTTTCGCTGATATTTATCAAAAAGAATATTATGACCTGAAATTTCATTACCAAGCCAATCTTTTTTTGTCTTATCGCGGTTAGGGAGTTCAACTACAATGTGACCGCAATCATTTTTTTGATGATTTATTAATTGTTCATTTGAATAGAAAGCCAATAAACAACCGTCGCAAATGTGAAAGCTATAATTGGTTGATGATATTTTGTCGACTTACTAATCGAGATAAATTCTTTATATAACAGTAATGTCCCTGACTACCCCTAGATATGTAAAGTAAATTTATATGTGTTGGTTTACGGCATTTAGTAAAGTAGAGTGGACCGTTTACTTCATGTGTCTTAGAATTTTCATTGTAATGTAACCCGAAAACATTAATGCATATTTCATTTAATTTTTCAACTTTATGGATATCCGTTACTTTGACGGGAAATGGTATATCTGAAAATTTCAATTTGTTTTGGTGTTTAATATAGGACGAAACTCTCTGTGAACTATCCTTAACTGGATATAACGCTGAAAGTATTGCCCATTTCAAACACTCGTGGTCATAGTTTTGGACGTTTATTATTGCTTTTTTTGCTTTAATATCGTGTGGTAAGTCAATATATGAGGAGCCTCGTAATGGATTAAATTGATTTATGTTCATATCTAAGTATTTTATATGTTTAAGGCTCCATCCACTGTCCTTTTTTTCGAAGTTTGAAATTTTATTAGTTAGCGAGTTTTTTAAATGTTCAAAAAATGTATCTCTGTCATCACCTTTGCAAATAGCCCAACTCAAAACATTGAAATCGAAAAAATTGTTGATTCCCTTAGATTCTTGTACGAATTCAGCATGGAGTATAAAACTAACCTTGAAAATTGTTAGTTGATTAAGGGTATCGTCTATTAATTTATCTAGGGATGTTTTAATACTATCAAAAAAAAGTTCGGGTGTCTCAAACTCAAGGTTAGTTTTTTCCTGGTCCGATGCTATCCTATAAGTTAATAACCTATTGCCAAAAGCAGCTTCAATAAGTTCGACATTGGGATATGAATGTTGAAATTTTAAGCAGTTGTTTTTATGGATGTTACTCCTTAAATGTTGGGCGTAATACCTTCTGGAAACGTTCCGTTTGCAGGTTTTACACTCGACGACGTCACCGACAATAGGAGTACACGTTGGTTCAGCTGTGGTTCGCGAAGTTGATGGTTGCTGGGATCTTAGGTCTGGTTGTGACTCGATGACAGCTGCTGGTGTATACGAATCACATGGTTGGATGGCTTCTTCTGATTCACGCTTTCTTTTGAATCCACGTGTTACGGATCTAAAAATGAGTAAGAATAATTAATGAAAATATGTTAGAATGCGCTGAATAAATACTTAAGTACTAAATATAACAAGAAACACCGTAATACCTAATTTACTTGACTGGCAGAGAGAACAATACGCTTCCATCGATAATACGCCATCAATCTCATCGTAATGAGAAATCAACGATTGAGAACGGGTTACGTGTCCACTACAAGGGGTGATATATGGTTTAATATCAGGATCGCAAGCTATACTTGCATCGAGATTTCCACTTATAAACCATAATCTTAAATATTTATGAAAACTTTTTATCAACACTGTTTTGGAAAACAATTTGATGTCTTCACTAACAAGCTCCATCTTGATTGTGAATGTGATACATTTCGATATGAGAATTTTACTTATATTGGGTTCAATTCCCCCCACCGCTTATCAAAAATCATAGAAGAACTGGTTAAAACATGCTTTTATTGAATACTCACAATTTCTGCATCTGGTTCTCGACTTCTCCGCAATGTTGATAGAGTTCGTTATCAAAAAGGGATTTATTAAGATCCGATACGTCTTCACAGCGTTCAAAAAGGTCGTCATCGTAGAATGAGCTTTGTAAATCCATAGTTGCAGTTGGACTTTGACGGGTGTTGAAAGGTATGGCTTCTTTTGCGTTGTGTAACTATATATAGTCTCAAAAATCATTGGTTGATTGGTGGGGGAGGGTTTAATTTTTTGTAGGCGGCGATCGGACGAATAATTTATGGCTTGGTGTCGATAAAATATTTCTTGCATTCATTTGTTGTCGCAATATGTTTCGTTATATTGTACACTAATTCTTTTGTATTCAAATAATGTCGTCATCTTCGGATTGTGTATAGAATTTTATTCTAGTATCCGCGTTTTTCCAGTGTTGATCGCTTGGTACACCACGTAACTTTTTTATGTCGTAGATATCAATTTTAACGAGATGAGTGATCTTTGTTACATCATCTGCACGAGAAGATATGTAGTTGGTGCCTCCATTTGCAGACTGAGCAACAGTAGATGAATATTCCGTAGCCTGCTTCTTTTTAGGATTATCAAAAAATAGATCTATGTTGTTGACGCGTTTCTGGGTTCGAATTTTGAGTGGTTTTGGTGGACCTTGGATTTCGTCATCAGTTGAATTACCATAATAATAACTTTTCATGGTATACTCAAGAGAATTTTCGTTAGGTATCTAAAACACTAAAAAATATACGTTAGAAGCTTATATAAAAAACTTTCATTAGACATACATATGTAAACGCTAGCGTTTGTCGTAAAAGTGATTCTCTCTAACCGTAACATTTTCATGACAATTTAATAAAGTTTCTATAGAACCCTGTAGGTTAGGTTAGGTTAGTTTTTATAACAATCATGAAAAGATTACAGTTTCCGAGAAATAACTCAATAATCAGTAATCCATATAATAGTAAGTTAATGTTGAACGTACCTCCATTTTTAGTCGTAATAAGATGCAGACACACACACACACAGAGTTTCAATGTTAAAACTAACGATATAGCTCTCAGTACTTTCAACTACTTGAAATACACTTAACACTTGAAACTGCTTCCAGACAAACTCATCTGAATGAATGACGGTCCTATCGATTTGAGTTCTCCTTTTATTGATCAACAAACACACACACACACACACACACACACACTCACATGCCACGTATATAATCAAACCTACACCTGTTCGTTGCCTGAAACTTGTCCTAACTAGTTTACCTTCTGCGATGCTTATATAGAAATGCAACGCGTTAGAACCTGCAGTTTAGATTTTTTTACTTTGATAACCAATAAAATAACAAACCATTTCATAATAAATAATGATGCTTATCGTTCCCCTACATATTACAAAATGTTAATTATCACATTTATCACGATCCCACCTGCATACAATAAATAGCCAAATGTTATTGCCTTTTGCATGGGAGTAATTTTTTGCTGGATACTTTATTGTTTCTCGATGCATTATAATAAAGTTTTAATTCTCACGATGCCATGTCTACACATAAATTTATAAGATATCAGTTTCGACCGTAATAAATCCCTAAATGTAATTGCCTTTTGCGTGGGCGAACAGAGCAAAAAATACACCACCCAACCCCCACAAAAAAATACAAAACGCATACCGCTCACACAGGTCACATAAGAAAAAAATAATACACGCGCAAATGCCGCCCGCCGCGGAAACTGTAAGCTAATATCACAAGGGTGGAAAAAAAAAACCGTAAAAAAAAAACCGCTCCGCGGAGGTGCCCCACTGTGCCGCAGAAACAGTAATCTCTAACTACTCATGTTTGTAAAAAGAAAGGACTTGTTGCGACGTTGAACGGACTTGTGGCTGTGGCTACGTGATTTTCTTGACTTACTTGAAGGAGTTAATTCGTTAGGACTGGATCCTCGTCATCTTCTGACACCATGTTACATGCCTTGCAGGGAGTACCGTATTAATTATGGAATAAGAACAAAACACTTCTTTAGCATGTCGCGTCTATATTTCAAGTCAGTGTAAAAGCATCCACAGATAACATATTCATAAAACACGCGGGAGTCGGCGTGTTCGGATACTTAACACCGAGGAGGTGAGAGAGGCCAGGAGGCAGACGCAGAGGAGGTTGAGGGAGAAATGGAAAGGCGACCTCGAGGACTCCCCCTATGGAGTCCGCACCATAGGGGCACTCCTCGGGTCAATGGACAGTTGGTTGGATAGGGCCCATGGCAAGGTGGGGTTCAGGCTTGCACAGGTTATGACCGGACATGGCTGTTTCGGTCATTACCTGTGCAGGATTAGAAGAGAGGATAGCCCCACCTGCCATGAGTGCGGCGCGGAGGACGACACGGCCCAGCACACCTTGGAGTGGTGCACTCGCTGGGCCGAAGAGCGCCGCACGATGGTGTTGGCCCTCGGAGTGGATGACCTCTCGCTGCACAACGTTGTGGCGGCCATGTTGGGCAGCGAGAGATCTTGGGAGGCGGTGGCCTCCTTTTGCGAAGTCGTCATATCGCAGAAGGAGGCCGCGGAGCGGGAGCGCGAAGACAGTGCGGACGCGCTCCCGCTCCGGCGCAGACGGAGGGGTCGAAGACGCGCGCGGTATGCAGCCGCAGGCCGCGTTCTCCCGCAGTAGGGCCAGTGGGTTGGGGACCCACATTGCACATGGCCCTACACGTCTGGGGGGAAGGTCAAGCGTCTCTGACCTTCCCCTCCCTTGGCGCGGGTGCCCTGAGGCAGGGCCGCCGGGGGGCGTCGTGGTAAGTAATGCTGCATCCCACGACGCCCCCTTTAACGGCAGGTGAGGGTGACGCCGCTGGAGTTTTAGTGGGTAGGCTCCTCCCCTCCCTCCGCCTTGCGCGGAGGGAGTTACGGGAGGAGAGATCCCCACATAACCCCCCACTATGGCCTTCCCCGGGCCGGGGGGTATGTGTAACACATTTCTCCAGCGTCAAAAAAAAAAAAAGGTCATCTTTTTGATTGATAAAGTGTTAATATTTTTTTTTCTAGTAGGTATTTTTAATTGGAATAGCCTTTAATATCACTTTCGTCATCGTGTTAAGATTCATCGCTAATACTCTCCTCGTGGTCTAATCTGAATCGCATTCTCCAGAAACATCGATAACATTATGTCATGAATTTCCATTGTCACTATCTTGTGCGGAACCCGCGTCAATTTATGTGATACGTCCTTTGCCTGTTATAAAATTAGCACCAGATATTCAATATGTCCGTGATAAGACCATAATAGAATTAGCAAGACCATTAGGAACGGTTGTACTCCTTTACGGGCTTCATGAAGATTATTTTGGATAATAATGGTAATTCATTAAAGCTTTATAAACACATTACGATTATAGCAGCATTCGATAATGCTTAATAAGAACCAGTACATTTACTCTTAGAATAAGCACTTATAGAACTAATTTACTCATAAAGGATCCACAAAGTAGACTTATAAACCCTTATAAGTGTAAGTAACAAGTGCAAATGGTTTCCAGTACGTTTGGTTTTATTTGTTGCTCATATAAGCATACTTTACTTATAACGGTTTTATATTGCTTCTTGTAGGCAATGATAAGGTTTGTTTACCAGAGCGAATAGTCTCAAGCGCGTTTCCGCCTTTTCAATACCTTAATAGGACACCTTAGTATTGTGCCGTTAATTTAAGCCTATTAGCGATTATAAGTTAAGCTATAAGAACACATGTACTAGAAGCGTAAACAAACTTCACGTATGCTATTATAAGCATGGTAGCACCTACTAGAACCATTAAGAGAGAGTTATTAGTGCTGTACGTCTATAAAATACGCACTCTGGGATAATTTTGTTGCTTGGGTATGGAATGCTATTTTGAAATAGCGATAGAAAATTGAAAAACGAGTGGTATTGACCACTCGTAATTAATTCTATTGGTAGAAAGTAAGTGCCTGCCATTTTGACACTACAAACGTATTTACTTAGTCACTCCGACCGTATAGCCGGCTGGACGCTGCCAAATTAATTACTTATTATTATTTGTAATGTACGTGATGGGGACATTATATAAATACAATGAAACCCCACGTATAGTTCTATATTCTGCGGAACAATGTATCTACTTGCATTTTATTCTAGTCTTCTGTGAAGAAGTGCGTGCCTAGTTCAACTTGACGTGATCTGCGTTAAATAAAAGATGGCTGTGCTATTTCGCGCTAATTCCGCATACATCACATAAAATATAATTGTATCTAGCCGTGGTGACTCTGGGTCCGTGGGGACCGGATGCAATTGTTTATCCAATATTATTTAAGACGAACAAGCAACCTGAATTGTACTAAATTCCTACACCGCACGTGTCCTAACCCAATCCCAATACGCACTAGGGTGGTTTCTGAACATAATTATGTAGGTATATCTACACGTTTGTACCTATTTTTTAGAGACAGTCCTCTAGAATATTAAAATGAGAGACATCTTCCCTGTCAGTCTAATATCTGAAGCATTAACATATACAAGTATACGACTGAATTTCACCCAACCTTTAAAAGAGGTTTACTCACTATAACTTTATTTGCTCCTTCCAAACAGCATTTTGTAATTTGCTCTGGACCTACTTAAATTAATTACCTACCACAGACTTAGGCAAATAATCTTCATACGCCATCGTCCAATGGAAATTACCTGTATTATGTCGTAACGCGATGGAACGCAAAAATCCCTGGGGGGTTAGACAGTTATTTATTTCATGGTTAGAAATTACAGTATTAATTCGTAGTATTAGTTGGCTAATATGTATCACACACGTTATTCTTATTCAAGATGCTCAGAGCTAAAACTTGCACTATATTATAATACTAGCTTCTGCCCGCGACTCCGTCCGCGTGGAACTCGTTTATATCGTAGCTCCATACAAACTTTCACCCCCTATTTTAGGGAAGTGGGGGGTTAGAAAGAGACAAAAAGTAGCCTATGTCACTCGCCATCCCTTCAACTATCTCCAATAAAAAAAATCACGTAAATTCGTCGCTCCGTTTTGCCGTGAAAGACGGGCAAACAAACAAACAAACACACACACTTTCGCATTTCCGTTCCGTTCCGTTCCCGTTCCGGTGACTCAGCCAGCCAGCAGTTCTGCTGCAAGGACGCGGAGGCGTTGGCCATGCCCGGGAGGGAGCGACGAGGAGGCTCCTTGACATTGCTCGAGAGCACGCGCTGGCACGATACGGGCAGACACAGCCAGGGGTGTATGGGAACCTTAACAGCCCCTGTCCGGAACTACCAGTTCCGAGACAGGGCGTGCACTCGGGCTCTCTCTTGTACTTCCTCGTCCTCTGCCGCCCTGGCAAGGTCAACTGACCCACCTATCCGAGGCACCAGTGAGCCAATAAGTATAGGACAGGAGTGTGGGGCTGTTGCAGTCAGGATGAGGAGCGAGGGAAGAAAACCAGACCGAATACTAGCATCGTGCCCAGTAAAAGGAAGTATGGATATATAATTGTGTAAATATGTATAGAAGGGTAAATAACTGCGATTAGGTTATGCTGCGATGCCATCTGAGCATTTTGCTGTTATTGTGTCGTTGTTTTCTTGGCCTTTGTTTGCCGTTCTCCTTTGGTTTGAATCCGTTTGTTGCTTTGGAATTATCGAAGTCCCTGGTGCGTTGGATATCTTGTCCCAAAATATTGACAACTTGTGTTTTCCAGTAGGTATCCATGTGGGTGCATGACTTGCTGCTTGATGAATATACGTGATACATTACATTTTATCACTTCACACTAAACATTGTCATGTGACAGCATGGAGAGTTGACCGGCAGCCATTATTTAATTTGCCTGTTTTCGTGGGTTAGCGATCATGCCGGAGAGACGTCATCGCCCTTGAAATAAAAACATATCTCGTATCCATTCGTAAGGTGGTCCCGTCTTCTAACGCTTGCATGATCAACGCTTTTCCCTTTTTATTTATATGTCACATAAACTGTAGGTATATATATATATATGTATATATATATTTTTTTTTCGTTCCGGGTTTATTGGAGTTTGGTGTCTATTTCGTTATTAGTGTGGGAAATTTTAGCTGGTCCACGTTGCAAGGTGTTCTCGACCGATCAGTTCTAGAGGTAGATTCAGGCGATCATTCTACCTGCTCTTCTTATTTGCAGTCTGTTTCTTCCATTGCGTCGATTTCTCGTGCAGTGTTGTTAAAAGTCTCTTTAGTTGTGTGCTTCTGTGGTTGTATTGTCATGTTGTAATGAGGTCATAATATGACTCGCAACAACGACAACTTGTATTTTCCAGTACGTATCCATGTGCGCACTTGCTGCTTGACAAGGGTATACGTGATAAAGACACTATTACCTACTTAAAATGTTGTTACTACACACCAAACATTGTCGCAGATATAAACTATTAAATTCACCGATACCACTATTTTTTACCTGTAGACACAGACACCACGTTAATTATTTTCATAAACTTAACCAAGATGTTAACACTGCTCACTGCACAACAAAACAGAGTGTAACAAACCCTGTCCCTGGGAGAGTTGACCGGCAGCCAGTATTTAATTTGCCTGTTTTCGTGGTTAAGCGATCTTCCTAAGGAGACGTCTTCTTCATGTGGAACAAAAGCATAACTCGTATTTTTTCTTAAGATTCTTCAGTCTTCTGAGCCTTGCATAACAATTCAACGCTTTTTGCTCCTCGCTTAAGCTCTAGGTATTTTTTTGGCATCCAGTTTAATTGGAATTTGGTTTTCTTTTCGTTCTGGTGTTTTCGGTATTTATTACAAGATTATGAACCTATAGCATGTTCATCCTCTATGTTTTTAATATCGCTTGCCTATTCAAGCCCATCTGGCGTGGCGTGGGTTCATACAGTCACCATGTTCCCCGATTCAACCTATCCATAATATCATATCGTATGCGTGCATTAAATTCACCTAAAGTGATTGCGATTGATTTCCGTGGTTTTACTATTGCCCTTTGGAGAGCGTTGGGTAGTTCTTGGCTGCTGTAGTTGTATCTGGCTATCGGTGCGCCTACAGTAATTTGAGTCGATGACGATAAAAAATTGGGTTTGTTGCATAACTACGTCATTTGCTTAAATATGCGCTATTGTTTGCCGATATTTGGGCTTTGTCAATTTCGTGTAGGCGATGCAGGCAAATAGCCAGCAGATGTTGTCAGTTGTCATAGGGCTAGTGTGCTTTTGTCTTTAGTGTACGCAGGAAAAAGTGTTTTATGACGGTGTGCTACGGTTGTTGTTTTAAGAAAAGGTTCACTATCATAATACATTTCACCGAGGTACTTGGGGTTATAGAAAAAAAAAAATGGCTGCCTGATGCTGGGAAATATTTGAACCAAAGCGGTTTGAGATAGTTGTTAGGTATTATTCGATTTCATGTATCCAATACCTATATCTTATGTAGACAGCATTTTACAATTGATTGATTTTGATTTTGACCTACTGTTATGATGGTATTCTGCCGGTACTATGCATACAGGCATGTATGCATAGTATTAAGAGTCCGACGTGTTGAATCTTCATCGCGATAGGAAGCGAGCTACCAAAGCTAGATTACAAGTCGGCTAATATGTGCAATTAAACTTGTACAGAAAAACCAGCACAAACGAGAAGATCATCGCCATGGGTTATCCTCTACTAGGCTAGGAAGTCATCAGGCCCAACTACGTCCAGGATTGCATATAACTAGGTATACCTACGCCGTGCGTGCGCACTGCGCGGATGCGTGTGCAGTGCGTCGACACATTAACCAGTCATTATACAGTACCTACTCTGTACTAGGAGTCCTTTACTTTATGTATGCTACCTTTTTAGAAATAATCAGACATGGTGGGTTCCCTCTGGCGGGTTCGTAACACCACATTCTTGTGATTTTAGCATTAATACAGTAAGTAAAAAATGGTCTGATCTCACCGGATTTATCTGTTGAGCTTGGGCGACTTTGTAGCGAAGACTCGGACCGCCCTCACATCAGTCGCACTCACTGTTATATAATATATAGACGCACTGCACATTTGTTTAAACCGGTATGTATCGCGAGATGTATATATAATACGCGTATCGGAGCGGATAGCGTGGTTAGGCTACGGCAGGGATCGCGGCGAGCAATTTACTGGAACAATGACAGAGGACGGTAAGGGTCCGTGCGACCGTTCGGCACGGCGGCTCAAACGAGAATCTCCAAACACACACACTTTCGCATTTATAATATTATAGTATAGTATATAGTATGGATGGATGACTCCTTTAGGGCCTGAAGAACACGCTTGTCAAAATTACTTATTTGGATTCCTCCCGAGCACCTTTTAAGCTGAGTCCACATTTGTATCATTTTGTCGTATCGTATCTCCGTCGCGTTGCACCGACGCGTATCAAGATCGCTAGTGTGGACGCAAAAACAGCGCGATCATGCGGCGCGCCGTATCTGATCGCTCGGGATCGATGCTGACACGCGTCTATTATATACCCCGCACACTCGCGATCGGATACGCGTATATGTTTTGATACTGTATCACGATACGAAGTTATGATTTGATACGCGATACGCCGTGATCGCTCTCGAGGCGGTTTTTCCCCGATCATCAAAGGGGATACAAAAGAGCGTCCACACTCAATGATACTGCGTTATGATACGATATACGATACGCTGTTACGCTACGGTTAGTATGGACGCATTTTTTCACGCGACGATGCTAGTGATACGGGGTGCCCAAAGTGAGCGTCCATACTTAGGATACGCGAGCTCGATACGATACGCGTGATCGTGATCGGCAAAATGATGTAGACCCAGCTTTATGTACAATACACAGATGCCCGCCGGGCTTCGCCCGCGTATTGCAAACAACGCAGGCAAACCCCTAGGGATAAAATATTGCCTATAATATAACCATCCGGAAAGTCCATTCAACACGCAGGTGAAAGAATTTTAGAGATCGGATTGGCGGTTCTGGAGATTACCCAAAACAGACAAACTTATAAAGCTACATTATCACAGATACTGCCTCTTTGTAAAATTAGTATTGACAAATTGACATAGATAATATTTGTTTAAATAGGTAGGTATTACGTGTATTACCAACCCCGGGGCTCCTGAACGCGCCTAAAATGCTGACAGTAACGTAAAATCTAAATCCAATCCAAAATGCTTACGTTTGAAACACCTAAGCACCAAATCCGAAAAACATTTTTGAACAAATGAAGGATGAAATTATTATTACGTAGGCGAATTGAAAAGTTTTGAGCCTAAGGTTGAATATAAAATAAAAAACAAGAAATAACGCTGGCAGGTTATACGCTTATTATCTTAATTAAATAGAAAAAGCTGCAAGGTTAATTCAAGTACGATTTACGCTTATTATCTTAATTAAATAGAATAAGCTGCAAGGTTAATTCAAGTACGATTTGTTTGAACTGAACTAGAAAAAATAATAAGTCAGTTACAGTTTACCAAATGACTGAATGATCATGAAACGATTAGAAGCAAATGAATCATTATTACATAATCACCAAAATTTAGGAAATTAAGCAATAGGAAGTGGGTCATTGTCAGATTTAGGTGCGCGTCTTTTCGGTGGACATTGCCAAAGTTAAGGGCTTTAAAGCCTAATTTTTGGTTGAACTCTGAATCCGCATAAACGGCGTCGCCTCTTCTATAATTCTATGCGATAAAAACATATTATATATAAACATAAGCCCTTAACTATTGCCCACCGAAAAGACGATTTTTGTTTTACTGACTGACAATGACCCAAGTAGGAGTCAAGTAAGTAAACCATTATTAACGAACACCAATTTATTGGATCCCAAGTAACTAGTCTTAGTATAGCTCTTAATTTAGCCATTTACTACAACTATAATAAAATTTAAAGTCACCCAAAGGGCAATGGAGAGGACCATTTTGGGAGTTTCTCTGCGTGATCGCATCAGAAATGAGGCTGTCCGCAGGAGAACCAAGGTAACCGATATGGCCCTCCGGATCGCTAAACTTAAGTGGCAGTGGGCGGGGCACATAGCACGTAGAACCGATGGCCGTTGAGGCGGAAAGGTTCTCGAGTGGCGACCACGTACCGGAAGGCGCGGCGTGGGTAGGCCCCCGACAAGGTGGACCGATGACCTGGTTAAGGTTGCGGGAGTCCGCTGGATGCGGGTGGCGCAGGACCGGTCGCTTTGGCTCTCTTTGGGGAGGCCTATGTCCAACAGTGGATGTCTTTCGGCTGATATGATGATGATGATGATAATAAAATAATAACAACAATGAAGCCCAAACCCAATCTCCACATGCATTTTAATAAATCCATTTCATTTCATTTCAGAAGTAAGGTATAAGATATGGTAAATGGTTCAAACACTAACTGAAATTCAAGTACTTACTTGAAAATAGAATGTATACTATTGCACTGTAAATATATACTGTTAGGTACTCAAAACCAATTATGTATACGAAATGTTAAAAGTATTAAGTCTCAACTGGGAAACATATTTGAACATCATAGCTATAATAATCGTGCCCAGCACAGGATGGACCAGTACGTTGTGTAGGTATTTAATGCACATTATAACCAAATAGGCAGGGTAAAGTATAATTAAGTAATGGTCTTGGATAGTGCACTATAATAACGTACAAGCCATTCTTTAAACACAGAAATAATATGAAAACACTCAAAATATAATATGAGAAATAAATTCAGTACTTAACTTAGTTCACTGGTAACCACTCAAAAACTGCCTCTAAAACTGTCAGAAACTGCTTTTATACCAAGCGCCATTATTCCTCTACTGACATTGTGGCGGGATAAGTAAAACACGATATATCCGGCACATCCGGTTTTCATAATAATTAAATTCAGAACATTTTTTTTTTAATTAAAACCAATTCGATTAAACACTATTTAAATATGACTTTCAATCTGGCAATTGTGGTCACGATGTGAATTGACGTTACTTTGACAGTATGAACTTTGTTGGTACCGACACAAAAATGAAAATAAAATTACAAGATAACGGCCAATGGTAAGTGTAATAGTAGATTACTGCAGAGGCCGTGAAGTAAGGGATTGCTGGACGAGATTGGGGTAGACGGCCGAGTCGTAGACGAGGCCGAATACAACGAGTCCAGCAATCCCTGTTCCGGCCGAGGATTGTATAGTGCTTTTCTCAAACGATGTGAGGAAATATTAAAATTAAAATAAATACTAGGTAATCAATTAAATAATAAGTAATTTGCGCCTTTTTTATTTTTTAAACATGCCATTTGAACAAGCCGTTCGAGCACCATGTTTAACCGCACATAAAGTATAGTACCATAGATTTTTTTAATTTTTTTTATGAAGCACGTATGCTTCAGTGTCTAGTGGTGGTTGGCAGTATGTAAATTTTCCTTTGTCAGTTTAATATTAGTAAGGAAATTAAAAAAGTTAGAGTAGCGGACAATAATGGTTTTACTTAGGGTTTTCATACATTACTTCTTGGCGTAAGGCCAAGAAGTAATGCAGGGAGCCATAAACAAGAAACTTCACGTCTTCATTTCGTGATATTAACGCGTACATTTCCGAGCATGATTGAGAAATAGTAGATTACTGCAGAGGCCGTGAAGTAAGGGATTGCTGGACGAGATTGGGGTAGACGGCCGAGTCGTAGACGAGGCCGAATACAACGAGTCCAGCAATCCCTGTTCCGGCCGAGGATTGTATAGTACTTTTCTCAAACGATGTGAAAAAATATTAAAATTAAAATAAATACAAGGTAATCAATTAAATAATAGGTAATTTGCGCCTTTTTTATTTTTTGAACATGCCATTTGAACAAGCCGTTCGAGCACCATGTTTAACCGCACATAAAGTATAGTACCATAGATTATTTTTATTTTTTCTATGAAGCAAGTATGCTTACAGTGTCTAGTGGCGGTTGGCAGTATGTAAATTTTCCTTTGTCAGTTTAATATTAGTAAGCAAATTTAAAAAGTTAGAGTAGCGGACAATAATGGTTTTACTTAGGGTTTTCATACATTACTTCTTGGCGTAAGGCCAAGAAGTAATGTAGGGAGCCATAAACAAGAAACTTCACGTCTTCATTTCGTGATATTAACGCCTACATTTCCGAGCATGTTTGAGAAAAGACAATTTATATTCCTTATCTAACATACGCTCATATTTTTTTATCATAATGCACTATCATTTGTTTTTCTTTTATCACAATTGTTAAATCTGTGAAATACTAAAGAAGGTTTGCGATTTCCTCAGTAATGGATAAAATATCAAGTAGGTTTCACACCAAAGGACATTTTCGAAGACGCGTGTCAGACATTAGGGTAATCCGCTCCATCATATGCCACAGTACAAATATGGGTTGCGGATTTCAAACCTGGTAGAGAAGCCGTTCAAGGCGAACATAGGAGTGGCAGGCCATTAGCGGCTACTACAGATGAAAATGTAAATAAAATATCAGAAATGATTGTGAATGATAGGCGATCTAAGGTCAGTGAGATAGGTAGCGGAAGTAATTGGCATTTTCTATGAATGAGCACAGGACGTTATCACCAACGTTCTTGGATTTTACAAGGTGTCTGCCAGGGATGGTCCCTAGGTTGCTTTCTTAGGGCTTTAAAGCCCAATATCTCACAAACTAATCACTGATTTGAAAAATAGTTATAGGAAACCCAAACAAAAAACATTATCCCACACTATGGGTTTAACGAGAAAAAAAAATATTTTTTCAAGATTTTATTGTACTTACTGTTTTGTCGGCGTGATTGATTTATATACCCATACCGAATCACAGTTTTCTAGTAGTAATGGTTACTGAGCTAAGCGGACATGGCGAAACTGCAATGGTTTCATGTTGACTACGGAAAAAGGCCTGGTATGATATAAAAGAAAGTCTTGTTCTACCAAGACAACGCGCCTGTTCACACAGCAGCGAAATCAATGGCACAGATTCGTAATTGTGTGTTTGAATTGTTGTCGCACCCTACTCCAGGCAAAATACGGTTTTGAAAAACATTAATTTATAATAGCGTTTCTTTGTTGGTTTCATTTTAAAATGTTATTCTAAGATGCTGTATTCAAGAATCTGACAAACTTTCCACTCGGAAGTAATTATGTAGATTGAAATGAAGCATGCATGGTCTTTTTTTGTATGATTTAACTTGAATATTATAAAATTTATAAACCAAATGTAAATGAACCAAAATAAAGACAAAAATATTTATTAAAATGTTTTCTGACTTTTTAGAAGCTAGTTATTTTATAATTTTTTTAATGTCTGAAATTTTGTCGGATTCGGTCGCTGGGTAACTATTTAATTGATAATTTATCCGTTACATAGAAAAGATAAGCTATTATAAACTATTTCCAAAATTGATTTTTTTTCCAGTCAAGTTGACAGTACATTGACTGGACTACACCCTGTTCATTCACCTGATTTGGCCCCTTCCAACTATCGTCTTTTCCCAAACCTAAAAAAAAAACACTTTGGAGGTCAACAATTTTCCACGGATATGGAGGCGCAAGGAGCTGTAAACTGCATATTTTGATGACCTGAAAGTTTTTTTTTTAAACAGACTACGTAATGAAATTAGAGGCAAGATGGCAAAAGTGTATAGATATTTATGGAGACTGTGTAGAAAAATAAAATTGTTATAAGAAGTATAATTTCATTTCAAAGGTAAGGCTCAAAACTTTTCAATTCACCCTCGTATATATACGCATTTGTTCTACGTTCAGTAGTAAATAGGTACCTATAGATAAATTAACGAGAGCATGGAATTGCATATGTAGTAGTATTGTATGTTTACAGGCATTCTATATTAGAATTTTCTATTTTCTCGTACTACCACTACAAAATGCAATTCCATGTTCTCGATAATTCATCTATACCTTCTAACTTCAGTATAATGTACAAAGTACAAAACAATGAATGTAGACAAAATTCCTAAAAAGGTACAGTTGTGTTTTAATATACACATAATGCTTTATGCATCTGTTGCTGCTAATTTTATGATAGTCAAAAAAACATTTTATTTATTGACATTTCTGTTAGAAGTGGGCTATAATAGAGCCTTTGTCCAGTTCTCCAACCCAAAAGTCCATTTCTTCATACTGGTGAAAGATTGTTGTAATTCTGATTAGTAGATAATTCCGGATCTACCTCCCAACTTGTACAACCTTACACATTTTCAGACTGGCAGACTTTTCCTCCTTCTTATACATATTATTAGTGTAGATAATATATGTAGTTTAAATTTATGTGAGAATTTTGAAAATGTATCATTTATTTCACCAGTTTACCCTATTCATCCCTAGGTACGGTAAAGACAACATTTTTAATCAGTAAAATATAAATACATATAAAGCCAATCCCCAGTGAGAAGACCACGACGGATATTGCTACATAAATCTTGAAGTAAAACAAGGAAATCGAGTTACCTACACAGAGGCAAATAAGCAATACGAATATTTTCTCAGAGGACATATACGTGACTGACCAATTTACAAGTAATCATCCCAAACGACCTTCCATAAAATATATACATGTTAACATGGCGATGCTAAATAGCACTAATAACGGATACTATAACAAAAAGACGGCATTCAATGCAAATACCAAGACACTCAGGCCTTTCTTGCAGCGAACTAAAATTGTGCTTTACATAAGCGGAATATAAATAGAATGGGCTCGATTTGTGTAACGATACTACCTAAAAGGTCTAATTTTATGTGTATGTGTAGGTACTCTTGTTTTGTTATATTACAGTTCCGTTAATGCACTTTTAGTGACCTGGCTAGTTGGCTTTGGGGAATGTTTTATTGCCAGATGGTCACGCAAGTTTTTTTTTTCAAAATTGTCAGGCCAAAACCAACACATGTGCCTACAATATTTAACATGTACCTGTATTTTTTTATCAGAAAATAGCAAATTCGGGAATAGCAATGATTCCCAATATTTTGACAAAGTTCAACAACGAAATTCAGATGCAACTGGTATTTCTCGGCCAACAATAAGAAAACTAATAAACAAGGAAGAAGATAAAAAGAAAAATAAAAATAAAATCCAAATAATGTTAAGTTAGGTAGACCACGCAAATTTTTCTGTCTAGATCTTGATGAATTTGATTACGCAGTAATACGACGTATGGTTTATATTTTCCATCTGATTTCTAAACTAGTTCCTACGATCCAAGCCCTAAATCTGTAAGTAGAAATTTCGCCAAATGGGTTTTCGATTCAAGAAAATTACAAACAATAGAAAAATTGCCGTGATTCTTAAAAAGGCAGTTATCTGACAATTGACCAATTTCGAGTTATATCTTGTTCCCTTATCAGCAAAAACAGACGGGTTGCCCAATCTTACCCGTTTTTTTCTATCAGATTTAGTTTTTGAGATTTTTTTTCAATAAAAAGCAGTTAAGTGCATTCTTACCTGTGCCAAATTCATTAAAACGCAGTCATCTAACATTCATCCATAAAAAAGCAGTTAAGGTCCTTTGACTGCGTAATATTTAAGAATATTTTAGGCAAACACTTATTTAAAAGGCAGTTATGTACCAAACTAAACCTATTGCTAATTATAGTTCATAGAATTTACTTCACAATAATTCATTAAAAAACCGCTTTTGAGGAAAAATTATTTAAAAGGCAGTCATGTGACATTTGCTGCCTTCTTAATCATTATTTGGTTGATATTACTTACCTACTCCATACTACGAAGAAAGAAGCTTACGTCACAAAAAAAATATAAGTTACAACTTTTTGGGATCCATCGGATACTACAAAGCAGTTTTCTCGCAATAATTCATTTAATGGCAGCAATGTTTTGTCGCGCACCTATATTTTTGGGTGGATTTAAGGATTGTTAGGTACGCCAGTGCCACAGTGAGAGACACAATTTCCATATTGTGAATTTTTGTATAACGAGTCTAAGTGTTAAAAATCGGCCAAGTGCGTGTCGGGCCATGCGCAGTGTAGGGTTCCGTAGTTGCCTGTCTTTCTTAGTTACATCGTCACGCGCGTGCCTACTAAATGGTTGCGTCAGCCGAATTTGTACGAAAGTTGGCCTTTCCAAGTACATTTTAAGTTGGTCGACTATTACTCGGTAACTAGTTATGCCTGCTTAGCCGTGATAGTTTTCCTTTTAAATTCATTATAATATGTTCTACTGCCACGATTTTTTTCAGGTTCCCAGTAGCCCAGCCGGCAGGGGGGGCACATGGCTCGAACAAAAATTAGGGCTTTAAAGCCCAATATCTCGCAAACGAATCACTGAGTTGAAAAATGGTTTAAAAAATCCCAATATAATATTATAATATTTTTGAACAAGCTATCCAATGATACCTCACATTACTGGCTTCACGACAAAAAAAAATACATCACTACTTTATGTGTAGGGGATACCTCCCCCTAAAAAAAAGATTTTGTCCCCCCCCACATATATGACTCGAACAAAAATTTGGGCTTTAAAGCTTATAAATTATATTTTTGAACAAGCTATCCAACGATACCCAACACATAGCTTAACGAGAAAAAAACATCCCCACTGTAGTAGGTGTACCGCAAAAAAAT
This sequence comes from Epinotia ramella, assembly GCA_947578815.1. Lineage (NCBI taxonomy): Eukaryota > Metazoa > Arthropoda > Insecta > Lepidoptera > Tortricidae > Epinotia > Epinotia ramella. The sequence continues at coordinate 12,065,452 of OX388213.1, read as the reverse complement.
ATTTTTTTCAAGATTTTATCCTTCTGTTTTGTCGGCGTGACGTGATTGATTTATATACCCACGCCGAGATACAGTTTTCTAGTAGTAATGGTTACTGAGCTAAGCCGAAGACGGACGGACAGACGTCACAAGCTCTCTCATCTTGGCTAAAAGGTAGGATCTTTTTTGGGCACATCCCGGTCGCCACAGACTCCCGCGTGAGCATACGGTATGAATTTGTGATGATATTAAAAAGCGAGACGGATCTAACTTTTTAACATCCAGCGGACTCCCGCAACCTTTACCAGGTCATCAGTCCACCTTGTCGGGGGCCTACCCACGCCGCGCCTTCCGGTACGTGGTCGCCACTCGAGAACCTTTCCGCCCCAACGGCCATCGGTTCTACGTGCTATGTGCCCCGCCCACTGCCACTTAAGTTTAGCGATCCGGAGGGCTATATGGGTTACCTTGGTTCTGCTGCGGACAGCCTCATTTCTGATGCGATCACGCAGATAAACTCCCAACATGGCCCTCTCCATTGCCCTTTGGGTGACTTTGAGCCTTCTTATGAGGCCCATAGTAAGCGACCACGTTTCAGTGCCATATGTCATCACTGGCAACACACACTGGTCAAAGACTCTCGTCTTGAGACACTGCGGAATATTGGACGAAAAGATGTGCCGTAGCTTCCCGAACGCTGCCCAGCCGAGTCGGATTCGACGATTGACCTCTTTCTCGAAGTGGGACCCGGGGATGTCCTAAAACTACAACCATAACCACCGGGGGATGGGCAGCAGCATCCCTGGAGTGCGGTGGAAACACTGCGATCGCCAACCCGCATGCCAAGCGTGGCGATTATGGCATATACCCCCCAATTAAATTAGATTTTAGATGAGATAAAATACTACATGTAGTATTAACTTGATTGTGTCATAAAATAATGTATCGTTTGAGTAGGCTGAGTAAAAAAAAGAAAATACAGACCCAACTTTGGATTTTTTTTTCTATCTAGGAAATTTTGTATCGATAAAATCAGATGAACAATCATATATTCAAGAACTAGCTTCCGCCCGCGACTTCGTCTGCGTGGACCCGGGATAAAAACTATCCTATATTTTAATCCAGGCTATAAACTATCTTCGTGCAAAATTTCATCCAAATTAAGTTAAGCCGTTTAAGCTTGATTGAGTAACAAACATCCAAACATCTAAACATCCAAACATCCAAACATCTAAACATCCAAACATCTAAACTTTCGCATTTATAATATTAGTAGGATCATATATCTGAAAATCAGACCTTATTGTTTCTTAATCTAGCCAGAACAGCGTTTCAAAGCACGCGATAATTTCCAATGCACCGCCTTAAGCCGTGTGGATGTGGAGTAGGAAGCTTGGCGCTAATTGCGATGATATCTTTTTCACGCTGAAAGCTATATTGAGCTGGGCGTATATTCAGCGTTTTTAAGACGTTTTTTTTCGTCATTGTCGTAGACAGCAAATACGAGGGATAATATAAGGGACGAGTATCAGAGTCTACTTTTGATGAAGATGGTAGCCAATACCAGTACTGAATCTTTTTTGATTAAAGGTCCTGCGGTACGTTTTACCTATGATGAAAATATAATCTTGAGCCGACAATGACGTTAAATCCGAGCGGTTCAAACGCTAGGCGATTCGCCCAGCTACGGAGTCTTGGCAATCACTTTACATGTAATGTTTTTAGTGGGATCTTATTCCTTTTTGTAAGGTAATTTCTAAAGAAGTGAATGGGAAAACCCATAAACACTTCCATCCCCTAATTGAAAGGGGGGTGATTTACAAAGAATGCTGAAATATGAAATATATTTTATTATTTATAACATAAATTTTCAGACCCCTAGCATCAAAATTGGCGGAAGTCTCACGCAAAACTCCATCCCCTAGTTTGCATCACACTGGCGCGGCCTGGCCGCGGCGGACAATAGTGTCATTAGCTGTCAAATTTACTATTGTCCGCCACCGCGGGCCGCGCCAGTGTGTTGCAGGCCTTATCCGTTAGGTCGGGCCAGAGTACAAAAACGAGGGCATCGTGGTGGAATGCCCGCGAGCCCATGATGCCCCCCCTAAACGTCAGTGAGGGTTAACGCTGCAGTGTTTTAGTGGGTATTCCTTCATAAGGATTGAGGGAAATTCAATTAGAACATAAACTACTTATAGGGTATTTTCATCTATCAAAATTAAATTATCAAAGTATTTTTTATATAGTTTTTACCATACGAAAAACGAATAGAACAGTATTTTGTTATAAAAACATTTTTTTTATTGTGAATTTGAAAATTAAAACGTAGAATTATCTTAATGTTACGTGACCGAAAACGCCGGCCGCCATTTTGTCTTCTGTGAGTGACGTCAGAACAGCAAATGCAAAAATCAGAAGGTGTAGATAAGAAGGAGATGCACATTTGACGTTACTATGTTTCTGCACATGATATCTGATTAGTAGTCTGTGGTCTGTTGGTGTTGCATTTATAACGTCACGATAATGGCGGCCTGCCTTTTTAGCGCGAATACAGAGTGTACCTGCCAAAAATGGGGTGTGAACCGATCAAGGTCGTAACAGGTATCGTGTTCTTATAAGAAAAAATGTTACTTTTGTATGGAGCAGGTCGCCCCAGTCGGCTATAATATGAGATGCTAATGTGTGACCTTGTGATAATGATAAATATTTCAAAAATATCTCGAAGATATTAGTAAAATCTATGAATTTTAACAATAATACGGTTAGTTTTTAGTGATGTGTTAGTGTCACGCGAGACTCGTATAGATACTGAAATATCCTTTGGTTTCTCGCGCCTTGTCTCGCCTTTCTAGTATTGACTAACGGCGCGGCCGGCGCTGAGGAGTTAAAACAAGCATTAACGAACGCCTAATTAAGTTTTCTTCCTGAATAATCTTGAGACGAATAGGTACGTGATACTATGATATGTTTTAAATGTGAATATGTTCTCACTGCTGAGGTGAAAAGTTGTATGTGTTACTCGAGAGCAAAGTATTTGCATCTCGTGCTGTTGAGTCCTTCGCTGCGCTCAAGATTCAAACTTGCCGAATAACTAAACTCTTGCTAAAAAAAAACGCGTACATTTTTGAAGTGAAAACTTCTTTAGCGGCGCTGTGCACTTTTTAGGATGGGGAAAAATTGTTAAATACGCGACAGATTTTTGTGACGTCAGATGTGAAGGACGTCACAAACTTTTATATTTTGCTGCTAGCCGATTCTACTTCATTAAAAACTGAACGCTATTCGTAAGAGTATAAAGCCGTTAAACACTTTTTGCAATAGCATATTCTGCAAATAAATTTGTAATTTAGTTCACGCGTCCTTCACCGTTTTGCTATTGAGCAAATTCGAATAGTTTGAATTTGGACGTTATTCCTAAAGAGATAAAGCTTTCAAAAATATTTACCAACGGCAAAAACAAATTGATATTTTGTTCACCGCCGCCGTCCGCTGTTCTTGCAAATTCGAATAGTTCGAATTTGGACGTAATTCTAAAGAGATAAAGCTTTGAAAAATATTTGGCAATAGCAAAAACAGATTGGTATTTTGTTCGCCGCCGGCGGCGGGCGAGCCGGCCCGTCGCATCCAACGCGCCCGCGGCCCTTCCGCCTAAATAATTGATAATTGTTTATAAATTTGCCCCAAATTCATTTTTAGGGCGACACCGTAAGATGTCACGTGACCTGACCGAAAAAATGTTATTGAGTTTTCACTTCTGCTGGCACTCCCGGAGTGCAACCCGGTCTTTTTTTTTCTCTTAGTTTTTTCTTATTTGCATAAAGCGATATTATTTTAAGGAAATAAAAATACCAGTTGACCATCAAATCTATAGGTACGAACATTTTTAAATATATTTAAAAAAAACGTAATGAGCCTAATTAAGGATGAAGAAAAAATTAAAGACAAACTTGTACTCTGTGCATTCTGCGTTCAGAAATGTGAACTTATTGGTAGCGGAGTTTAATGTTTCCTCACTATTATTTTGCTCCTAAGAATAAGAGAACGAGCATCATCATCCATATAGCGCCTAGCGTTATTCGTGGTGGTAAGATGGCATAGGCACTAGTTTTACGGAAGCCACTGCCATCTTCCAATTCCAACCCAGAGGGAAAACTAAACTGTACTGGGGTTAGACCAGTTCCCGCACGATGTTTTCCTTCACCGAAAAGCTAACGGTAAATATTCCGTACATAAGTTCCGAAAAACGCATTGGTACAAGCCGGGATTCGAACCCACGACCGCCGCTTAGCAGCCGCATGCCTGAACCACTAGGCTACCGTAGCCCCAGACTATAAACATACTTATATAGGTAAATAAATACTTAAATACATAGAAAGCATCCATGACTCAGGAACAAATATTCATGCTCATCACGAAAATAAATGCCCTTACCGGGTTTCAAACCCAGGACCTCTTGCTTCGTAGGCAGGGTCACTACCAACTAAGCTAAAGGTCGTCAGGTAGGTAGGTACCTAAAGAGATAAAGCTTTCAAAAATATTTACCAACGGCAAAAACAAATTGATATTTTGTTCACCGCCGCCGTCCGCTGTTCTTGCAAATTCGAATAGTTCGAATTTGGACGTAATTCTAAAGAGATAAAGCTTTGAAAAATATTTGGCAATAGCAAAAACAGATTGGTATTTTGTTCGCCGCCGGCGGCGGGCGAGCCGGCCCGTCGCATCCAACGCGCCCGCGGCCCTTCCGCCTAAATAATTGATAATTGTTTATAAATTTGCCCCAAATTCATTTTTAGGGCGACACCGTAAGATGTCACGTGACCTGACCGAAAAAATGTTATTGAGTTTTCACTTAGTTCTGCCGGCACTCCCGGAGTGCAACCCGGTCTTTTTTTTTCTCTTAGTTTTTTCTTATTTGCATAAAGCGATATTATTTTAAGGAAATAAAAATACCAGTTGACCATCAAATCTATAGGTACGAACATTTTTAAATATATTTAAAAAAAACGTAATGAGCCTAATTAAGGATGAAGAAAAAATTAAAGACAAACTTGTACTCTGTGCATTCTGCGTTCAGAAATGTGAACTTATTGGTAGCGGAGTTTAATGTTTCCTCACTATTATTTTGCTCCTAAGAATAAGAGAACGAGCATCATCATCCATATAGCGCCTAGCGTTATTCGTGGTGGTAAGATGGCATAGGCACTAGTTTTACGGAAGCCACTGCCATCTTCCAATTCCAACCCAGAGGGAAAACTAAACTGTACTGGGGTTAGACCAGTTCCCGCACGATGTTTTCCTTCACCGAAAAGCTAACGGTAAATATTCCGTACATAAGTTCCGAAAAACGCATTGGTACAAGCCGGGATTCGAACCCACGACCGCCGCTTAGCAGCCGCATGCCTGAACCACTAGGCTACCGTAGCCCCAGACTATAAACATACTTATATAGGTAAATAAATACTTAAATACATAGAAAGCATCCATGACTCAGGAACAAATATTCATGCTCATCACGAAAATAAATGCCCTTACCGGGTTTCAAACCCAGGACCTCTTGCTTCGTAGGCAGGGTCACTACCAACTAAGCTAAAGGTCGTCAGGTAGGTAGGTACCAGTTTATTTTTTTTTACGAGTTGAACTTTATTGCTTCATTGTTTAACACGAAACACTAGGCTACCATAGCTCAATAAAAAGCAAGCATAAAAAGTTGAAAAAATCTGTATCCCAACTACGGAAAACTGAAAAAAAATACTTTATTTTCATACAATACCTAATGTCACCCGAAGCATGATTTCGAATCGATTACCTCATTCATAAAAAATCGGTTCTATATCTTAAGGTGAAGCGCTACGGTGGAGCATACGTACATACAAACATAGACTGCTAAATTAACATCAGGGCAATATAGGACATGGCCACACGTAAAGGGCCTGGTTTCACATTGATTAGTCATTAGTGCGAGTCCATACAAAAGCTACTCGCACTCGCAGAAAATGTATGAACTCGCACTAATCACTAATCAAAGTGTGAATCGGCCATGACGCATCATTTTCCCCATAAGTCAATATTTTGGTTAGACTCGAATTATTATTAAGGACAGACAGCAGTACCTACCTAACCAAACTTTCTTAAGTTTAAAATTATTGGCATTAATGACAAGAGGGATGGCCGATATTTCCCTCAGCGAATCAGCACTGCAATCGTGGTCATGCAGCCAGCTTCTGGGCACTGTGCATCGCTGACCGCGATTTGGGTCACTCTTTTTGTGTTTTATTATGTAATTATTATTTTGTGTCTGAGTTAAGTTTTCTTAAACTGTTTATTTTAATTCCGTTTATCAATTAATTACAATCAATTAGCTTCATTTAAACTGGAGGGATACCTCTTCAACTGTAACTTTTCCAATAGTTACTAACTAACAACCAACTGCTAAATAATATACTCCATTAATACGTTACTGACAAAGTTTCTTAGTTTACCTAAAACAGAACTTACCATTCATTTTTAACACACAATCACTAGCTTATTGCAGAATATTATTGCAGTATAAATAGTATTAGCACACGAGTTCTTTATCACGTAAACGCGTAGAACTTTCCCTAGACACCCCACCGGGCCGCCTTACTCGCTCGGGGAACCAATCTCGACTGAAAACGAAGCCTGAAAGCTGAAAATGAAAACGGCAAATATTTTGACTGTACTGCCGCCCGCGCGATAAGTAGACGAAAACTGAATAGACATTATCTGAGTTGGAAAATGCCTATTGCCTACTTTTCGGAGATCTGTGTGTGTGACGTTTACTTTCGTCTTGGATTAGATTAGCCGACAACTGAGACAAGAAAATCCAATTTACTGATAGTGGATTGAGAGATAATCAGGTCACTTTTTATGTAAACTCAGCACGTTAAATGTAATAGGTACATACATTGTCGACGCGTGTATTTTATAATTACGAGTAAACTATAGTGACTCTGAGCTGCAGAACTCGCCAGACTGTCATTATTTTTATTTTTTTTCGTAAATTTAATGGGCTAAAGAAATCTATAGATTTGTTTGAAATCCATCCAGCGGACTCCCGCAACCTTTACCAGGTCATCAGTCCACCTTGTCGGGGGCCTACCCGCGCCGCGCCTTCCGGTACGTGGTCGCCACTCGAGAACCTTTCCAACCCAACGGCCATCGGTTCTACGTGCTATGTGCCCCGCCCACTGCCACTTAAGTTTAGCGATCCGGAGGGCTCAGTTACCTTGGTTCTGCTGCGGACAGGCTCATTTCTGATGCGATCACGCAGAGAAACTCCCAACATGGCCATCTCCATTGCCGTTTGGGTAACTTTGAGCCTTCTTATGAGGCCCATAGTAAGCGACCACGTTTCAGAGCCATATGTCATCACTGGCAACACACACTGGTCAAAGACTCTCGTCTTGAGACACTGCGGAATATTGGACGAAAAGATCTGCCGTAGCTTCCCGAACGCTGCCCAGCCGAGTCGGATTCGACGATTGACCTCTTTCTCGAAGTTGGACCTACCTAACTGGATAGTCTGTCCTAGGTATACAACTTCGAGCGTAAAGTGTCCGATTGTAATGGGAGTTGGTACTACATGGGCATTTGACATGATCTTCGTCTTATCCATGTTCATTCTTAGACCATATTATTACCTACTAAATAATGGGATAGAAAACTTAATATATTACATGTCCCTGCAAAACTGTTTCAGCAATCACGACAATCACAAAACACTTCACGAGAATCGGTCGAGAAATTTAATGCGATCGGCACGGCTATCACGCGACGGCGCGCGAGCTCTCGATTTTTCTCGCATTATCCGTCTCCCTCTTATTAGAACACTTAGAACGAGAAAAATCGACAGTATGTCGCGGCAGTCCCATAATAGACGTGCTGTACAGAAGAACAGCGATTAAGTCGTAGCAGTGTTTATTTCACGAAATAAACTTTCGATATGGTAAAATCTGTTTTGAAATAACAGCCATATTGCTTTCATTAGTATTGCCATAACAAGCAGTGCGACCATACCGTCAAGGTCAGGATTTTGGATGCGTTGGTATTTTTGGGGTGATATACTTATGGGTATAGAAAAGTCAGTAGGGTAGACTGGGTACGGTTGTGCCAGGGTACGGTAGTGACAGTCGTCGTACCAGCGAAACTATACGGAATGCGGGCAAAGGTTCTAAGGGAGAGAGAAGCGGCATGCAAGTCTGAACGCGTTCCCCGGTGTTGCGTCACCCAGTGCGCGGCGTTAATGCAAGCAGGGGCCCACATTGCTTTTCAACAGTCAAAAGTAAGTTGTTTTGTCCGATTAATTTTAATAATCACTGTTATTTGTATATAAGGTGCTAACAAATTAAGTACCAATATTTTAAGAGGTGTTACATTACATCAAAACAATTGACTTTAAATAGAAATTAAGAAAACTTTTCATATGATATTTTTGTTTTAATTTCCGGTACAAAATAAATAAATTAAAATTTCGACCAAACATAATCAGCCTGTGCATTCAACTGACGAGATGTTAAAACACTATCTGTCAAGTGAACATCGTCGTTTGTGACAAACGTCAATGATTGATTGTTGACTATCTCATTAACAGGGTGTTTTTACGCAGTAACGTTGTATCCCTAATTATCTCCAAAAAGTGATACACACTTTTAAATGTTTCATACTTAACTCTACTCCTAGAGACTAGTACTATCAGCTCTAAAAGTATTGGTACCTAATTTGTTAGCACCTTATATAGATAGATTACCTCGGTTTTTTTTATATAAGTTGAACATTAGTAGTTAATTACGGGTGGTTACTTTTTACGTACATTATTTGGCAAAGTCATGGCGAATTTTTGTTTTCGAAAGTGAGCGTCGGGTACGGTTGTGACAAATTTTGTAGGTACGGTTGTGACATATTTTTTTTTGTTGTTTTGCTTTTAATACCCAGAAAACGCTTGCGGAATACCAAAAGAGCACGGTCTAATTAATATCTGGTCTGGTAAATATGCAGATGCTTATGAAGACGTGAAAGCGGGACTTTTTTACATTTTCGTAATTTTTTTTTTTATTAATTATGAATTAAAAAAAAAAATGAACTTTCTATTCGAAAGATAATGAAGATTATGTTGTGTTATGGTCATATTTCGAAGAATAATAGTAGTTTATGCAACTGATACATAATCAGAGTCCTTAAAATAAGAGTGTGGTTTTATGAAACGAGCGCCAGCGAGTTTCATAATAGGATCACACGAGTGTTTTAAGGCTAAATTATGTACAGTTGCATACACTACTTTATCTACACACATATCATAAGTACTCTAAGATGGGTTCAGAAGCCGTAGGAAAATGACCCGCATTGCTACTATAGTGCTACCTGTAAAATATCTTTGTTGCAATCGTGGTTGCATTTACGATATCCGGCGGAGTGTGCATATCGTTTTCGGAGTCACTACTACTCATATTTTCAACTAAAATTACAAACAACTTTTCACAATTCTACTTTCGTAACAGCAAAAACCAACAAAGAAATGACAACAGTAATGGCGGCAATTCGATCCTACGTCAAGACGAATGTTTTTTTTAAATCATAGACAAACGAATGAAGCCCCTATTCTCATGTCACTCTTGATCAAATGTCGTGCGGTTTATATTAAAAAAACATACTGAATTGACGTTTCGCATCGATAACTGTTTTAATATCTATGGATACTAGAATAGAGACCCATTTGAGTTTTGATAGCTGTTCCAAATTTAAACTCATACTCATAACCTTACAAAAATCTGTACTGTAATAACATTACAGTACAGATTTTACCTACTACCACAGACAAGAAAGTTCTTATAGTAAAATTGGTTGTAATAATGCTGGTCATTTCCTATGGTTTCTGAACGCATTTTAGAGCACTAATGATATGTGCGTAGATAAAAGTCATTATAAACCAGTTTGTTGTATATTTGTTCCTGTAACTACCGACCCCAACCACTGTCACAACCGTTCTTGGGGTGTGGTCGGTTGTGACACTTTCCCTTTATTTTAATTTGATTCCTATGACTAATACAACGTATTTAGGGAAAATATTTAAGTATATTTACGTAGACAAATGTACAATTTAAGAGTCTGTTACTTTTCTGCCAGCTAACTAGTAAATTAACAAAATTAGTGGCGATCAAATCAAAATTGTCGCAACTGTACCCAGTCTCCCCTACATTTTAATTTCAGTAAATAATTTTTTGTCTCATTAAATTTTCTGTACCTATTATAACAAAAGGAAATATAACAGTAATAACGTGGAGCATGTCTTTATAAAAATGACGCATTTTTTGTGTTTCGAGTTATAGCAGTTAGCAACACGCATCACAAACCTAGAAAGAGATGACACGTGACGTCCATTCAAGGTCATTTTTTCTTGTGTCAAACGAATGTTGCAAAATCAAACTCCAGTTTAATTACCAAATAATGGATGACAAAGGAATGAAAAAAAACCGTTCCGTTTGATGATCCGTTGAGCGATACTTATCTGCGATTTCCATGATTTTTTGAGTTTTTCGTCGTGATCTCTCTTGTCATTTCCGCATATGGTTATGTCATCTAGATAAGGATAAATTCCATCAATATTCGATTTCCGGATGATTGAATCTATAGCCCTTTGGAAGCACGCAACACCGTTAGTGACGCCAAACGGGATACGGCAGAAATGGTATAAATTGCCGGCGGCTTCGAAGGCGGTGAAGGGCTTATTTTCAGGAATGATGGGGATTTGATGATAGGCTGATTTTAGATCGATCTTACTGAATACATTGTAGTTGGATACCTTTGCTACAACTTCTTCGGTGTTGGGTAAGGGGTATGCATCTAGATGGGTGAATCGGTTTACAGTCTGTGAGTACTTAGTCAATGCACATCCGTTTCTTGAGGTGTGCACCAGCCGTTAAAGGGTCGAACAGACTGCCAGCGGGACGATGGGCTTGATGAGCGTGTTCGATTTTTTTAAAGGATAAAGCAATGCATAGTTAATAACTAAGTTACTATAAGCAAGAATTGTTGTTTAATCCTCATACTAAAGCCGTTTGTTATTGATAGGGAAAATAAAGTAGGTAAATAAAACTTAAGGAAAATCCTTTGATAACATATATTTTTAAATAATTCATTACATTTCCATAATCACATTAATTACTATTGATCTACTCGAAATTTAGAAACCATTAGTAACATAAACGCTATGCTAAGCATAATATGATACTGACTAGCAATGACAATAATAAATAAGCATAGAAAGCATTTTATTCAGTAAATTCATTATTTATTTAAAATAATATAATTGCAACAGCAAGACAATAAATAAGTAGCAATTAAAGTACTTAACTCACGATTTAGCACCTTCCAGCTTGGCAGACTGAGAAAGAATGCCCTGTTATGCTCTGATGAAGCCCTTTATACCCAACAATCACACCATTTTATGCTTAAATCGTAAATATTCTAGTCGACCATTCAGGATCGAGCAACCTGGCACCACTTTGGCGCAAAGTAGTCAAACAGACATTTTAACCCTTAATTTGGCAGAGGAAAAACAAATCAAAAATTATATATTGCTATGTTTGTTCGCCTTCATAGAGGTCCAATACATCATGGAAAAATATGAAAAAAATCTTTTTGTTGTATTTTTTGTAAAACAGCATGTATGGCAGAGCATACATTGCCAAATGAAGGAAACAACTTTTACAAAAAATAAATCTATGTTTTTGTGTGAAACTGTAAGATTGTATTTATCAAATTGCACAAAACAAAACTAACCAAAATTATAAATCTCCTCTCAAGACAAAAACATAAAAATTCTATCAAAAAAAAAACATAATAATGTTTTTCTCTCAAAATACAGGGTCTAACAAAAACATTAAAAACAAAACAATTTTTTTTTTAATTGTTAGTTTTTGTTCAGTGTCATGGTCAGATACACTCTTTTGAATGGTATTTTAAATGTCAATTTCTATTATTTTTGCCAGCTACAAAACACAAGCGACCATTACTTTTCATACACTGTGGTAAATTTCGAACATTTTTTTTACAAAATTTGGCAGTGTATGACACGTCATACAGGTTAGTTAGGCCATGCTTTCTTACGACTTTGGCAGTGTATGTCACGTCATACAGCGAGTTTGAACTGAAATTTCTGTGAGTAGTTCAGTGAGTTACTGAAATTAAGTAATGCAGTTCGATGAACAATATATTACAGCTTTATGAATTAACAAATAAAACAGCATGTTTCATAGAAAAGATAAGAGAAAAACTCAATTATTTACCTTTGAAAGCACAACACTGTTCCGCCGCCACGACATTTTGTTGACATTTGATTTTCGATGTTGCCAGAGTAATGAATTATTTTTCACCTATTTCGGGAGTAATGTTGCTACCATAAAAAAATAAAATGAAGTAAATCTTGTCATAAATTTAGTCGTTAGATTTTTTTGAAGTGCTAGTATGACACGTCATACAGTGCTAAATTAAGGGTTAATATAGTTATTATCGAATTATGTAATTTTAACCAAATAAATGTTAATAACAATATTTATTCCTAAATTTAAATTATCTTAATCCTTATTTTGATGGTATAATAACAAGAAATGCCATAAGAGCGACTGTCATTGATTAAATGCACAAATATGGCGCTGCATGGTCCGGTCAATACTTATATCCAAACAATCAACAAATTATTTGGATAAAAGTGCCAAATATATTTTGTCTACCAATTTATATTATTTACAAATGATTCACTTTAATAATCATATAATTATGACGATATTCAAATATCGTAACAATCGGTGAGTCATTAACCACGTGATCAAATCATTACTTTTAACTGAATCAATAACAGTCGATTACAAACAATGAAATATAGGTAATTCATAATAATCTATCAAGCGCGTGATGCGGGCGGGACGGCCGGTCACACAGACAGAGCACGCGCACATCGCGCCATCAACCAGCCAGCGCATCATGTACGCACCGCTGTCTGATGTCACACTGATGCGCCGCGCGCCAGTGGCGGGCGCGCGGCCTGCGCGCGGCGGGCTGCTGGCGGGACGTGACAGAAGCGGGGAGCGTTTGCCGACAGGGCGCAGCCTGTTTGACCACGCTACGGTTTGTAGGGAAATATCGCGCTGCGCGCCCGTCGCGCGCAGGCCGCGCGCCCGCGACGGTGCTGTGTGTTCGAACCTTAGGCTGGAAACAGTGCTCGACCGACGTCAGCGCGTATGGTCGGTCGCGCGTGTTTTACTATGGCCGCATACGCGCTGACGCTAAGCATCGGTCTGAATGCACAGTATGCTTTCTACAGCGATAGCTACGCCCGACCGAGCATACGCGCTGACCGTCGGTCGAGCACTGTTTCCAGCCTTAAGAGTACCTACTTGAGCTCGCCATGGTGAATTGCTTTCCTCTATGATTCCGTCGGCTAGGAGTTTCTTGACCTCGTCTTCTATAAACTTTTGATACTGGAGTGCAAATCTGCGAGACTTCACTGCGATTAGATGACATTCGGGTGATATATTCGCAAACAAATCTACAGGGTCGGTATTGGCTTCTTCTAAGGCGAATAGTTTTAAGGACGCAAATGTCCACCGAACCCAACTTCAACAGATGAGTACTGTTGCAGTACATCGTGGCCCAGTATGACATTACAGCAAAGATTCTTCATAACTCGAAATAGTATTCCAGAAACTATTTGCTTGTTTAAAGCCTGCCATACATGATCAGTTTTGCCTTCAGTTCTAACTGAGCGGATACATACAAATCCGCACCGTGTATGTGCAATTTGGCCTTAAGGTATACTAGCATCAGGCCGCCGGACCGACTGAACGAATTTTAAAAGATTTGCGTGACTGGATGGACTGATCTGGGGCCTATTTAATAAACGCGACAATGACAGTTGACAGGCGACAGGTGACAATCCGACAATTTGACAATATTTCGTTTAATAAAAATTATCAATGACAAATATGTCACGGTGGAAAAACTACTAATATGTCGACTTGTCGTGACAATTTGACATATTTCTGTTTAATAAATAATTTCCCTTGACAGGCGACATGTGACAATTTGTCCGGAAAAACTTGTAAAATTTGTTTTATTAAACACTAAATTGTCATGACTGGTAGACATATTTGTCAATTTATCAGAGATTTTCGACAGGCTCTTCATCTTATGTCACCGCTATTCGGCAGTTGAATTAGTACGATTAGTTTAAAAAAAAGCGGCCAAGTGCGTGTCGGACCACGCACAACGAGGGTTCCGTGCCTATTAAAAAGGTCGTATCGTTACTGAAATCTTATGGCACTTAAGTCCTTTTCTTTAAGGAAGGCAGTTTTTTAGAAATATCTCAAAAACCTTTGAACCGATCTTGTTCAAAACAATTTTCGCTGAGAGAATTTAATAAGCCCTATGAGCATGATTTTTTTCATACTTTTAAAATACACGGTTCAAAAATTAGTGGGGGGGGGGGACACAATTTTAGTGACTTTCGAGGAGATTATCTCCGACTCTATTCACTTATTCAAAAAAAATGCTGAGAAACCTTATTTTTATTTTGAAAGGCCTATCGATTGATGTGCCACGCGTGGGCTTGCGAAGAAAAAAAAATTTTGACTTTCAGTTTTATGTATGGAGTGCACCCCTAAAAAAAATTTTTTTTATTAATTTAGTTACAAAACTATGTAGCGGTTAACAAAATACACCTATCCTGAAAATTTTATTCAAATACACCTTATAGTTTTCGAGTAAAATGCCTGTCACATACGGACGGACAGATAGACAGACATGACGAATCTATAAGGGTTCCGTTTTTTGCCATTTGGCTACGGAACCCTAAAAATGGTGTTAACGTCGTCGACCGATAACAGTAGTAGTGAAGATGAATATTTGGCGCAAATTGTACGACGACGACGTCGCATATTTAAACCAAGAATAAACTTTACTTTCAATGTAATTGATGGAATATTCATGGAACGGTTTCTCAGAGTATCGAAAACTACCGTTGAATACTCCCAATCCCTTCAATTGTTCTGTGATGCTCTTCCATTTATTAATTTTAATTTCACGTGTTAAAGTATCACTAAATCTGCCACATAAAACCTCTCTGTTTTCATAAATGAGCCCTAAAATTGTTAACTTGACGTCCATTTCAAATAGCAACCAAGTTGAAATAAAAAAAAGTTAATTTGTGGTAGGAACTTTTTTTGATATTACCCTCATGTTGTCTCATATGCATGCCTCGATGTTGTGTTATGACAAATATGTCGGAATTAGTGACAAATTTGTCATTGTCATTACAAATATGTCATATGATATTTTCTTAGATACTTGACAGGTAAAACCTGACAATTGTCGTTTTTATTAAACAGTTTTTTAGCCCGACAATTTTGTCAGTATTTACCTGTCGCATTTGGAATTAATTGTCATCTTTATTAAACGCCACTTGTCGCGACATTTCGACTAATTTGTCATAAAGTGACAAATAAGTCGAATTGTCGCGTTTATTAAATAGGCCCCTGACCGTGGGTAGGCGCAATCCGGCCGATCGCTTCAGTTAGCGCTCGAACGCCACGCTGCGTGCACGTGTAGGTCGTATATTTTTGTGTCAGTTGATTAAATGTTACGATAAAGAGAATGGTTTCATGGTCGAAAGAGTTTCTTATAGAGTTTATAGAACTGTTTAAAGCACTGGAACCACTTTGGTTCATAAAATTGAAAGATTATTTTGTAATAATCTCATCAAACAAAAACGAAACCAATGATAAGACTTGTTGTTGGAAAAATTAATGAGCATTGATCCAAATGCAAGTCGTGTCACGATTACAAAAAAAAATAAACAATTTGAGAAGTTCGTTTAGAAAGGAATTAAGAAAGTAATGGCGAGCAAAGTATCAGGCGCAGCTGCGGATTAAATTTATAAACCAAAACTATGGTACTATGAAGATTTACTATTTTTATGGGACCAAGAGGAAGCGCTTGACGTAGGTAGTTAAACCAATCCCTCGGAAACAATATTAGTTCCTCTAAAAGGTTTGTACGGGAATAGTGGTTCCTCTTCTGAAACCATTCTTTAGTCCACATTGACCTCTTTTTTAGGGTTCCGGAGCCAGAATGGCAAAAACGGAACCCTTATAGTTTCGCTATGTCCGTCCGTCCGTCCGTCCGTCCGCAGCTTAGCTCAGAGGCTCTTGGTACTAGAAAGCTGTAACTTGGCATGAATATACATATTAGTCATGCCGACAAAGTGGTAAAATAAAATCTTGAAAAACATTTTTTTTAGGGTACATGTCCTCTACATGTAAAGTGGGGATGATTTTTTTTATTGTCGTCTACCCCATAGTGTGGGGTGTCGTTGGATAGGTCTTTTAAAAATATTGGGGGTTTGTGAAAACAATTTTTCGATTAAACGATCCGTTTGTGAAATATTAAGCCTTAAAGTGCTAATTTTTGTTAGACTCCAGTGTCCCCACCCCCTGCTAGCTAAATGGTTATTTTGGGATATGTGAAAAAATTCATGGTAGTAGTACATATAACGAAGTTAAAAGGAAAACTATCACAGCTAAGTAGGCTTTACACGTTTACGAGTAATAGTCGACCAACTTATAAAATGTACTTCAAGAAGTAATAGTTTCGTACAAATTCTATTGTAACTTATTATTATATATAATGGTACGGAACCCTTCGTGCGCGAGTCCGACTCGCACTTGGCCGGTTTTTATTCTTTTTAGTTAGTAACGCCATGGCAGCGTAACACAATAATTCTGCTTCATCCATAACTTTACACGTCCGCCGCTACACTCGCCACACACGTCTTAACTGTACGAACGTTACAGCAGGACTGAGCGGATTTCGTCATGTATGGCCACTCGATCCTGTCAGGCCAAACTGATGCAGTTTTGCCGATCCGAACGGCCTTTCCATGTATGGTAGGCTTTAGGGTTAAGGTCGCCGAATAGACTTGGGTAATATTCGATTTATGCGTAGAGGACGCCATGGACACGCTTTGGTTCCAAGGTTTAGAGCCAGGACGTATTGAATAATGACTTCTTCATCTATGAAGCTGGCTGTACCTCCCGTATCGATCAGGACTTGAAGACTTATTCCGTGTACCTACATCAATATACGTAGTGCATTTCTTGATCCCACTTGCTGCTAGTGTTAAACACGAACTTTCCATCTTCGCTAATCATGATAGCATTTTGCGAAGCACTGCCTCTGCATACTTTTGCAAAATGGCCCTGCTTCCCGCACTTGAGGCAGGTAGCTTGATAAGCCGGGCACAATCGACGAGGGTGTCTAGGATTAGCGCAAAAGTAGCATTTTTCATCGTTTTGTGGTCTTGTAAAGCTTGCATGGTTTTACGAGATGAAGCTGTAGCCGCAGCGTGGATTGTGCACCAACTGATGCGGGTTGCGTGACAGCAGCGGTTTGTTGCGAGTTGAAGCTTTGTGATTGTATTTGGGCTGATTCTAAAGCGCGGGATTGGTTGTGGACTTCATCTAGTGTAAGGGTCATATTTTTAAGCAGCCTCTGTCGAATTGTGGACGACGCTAAGCCCGTAATAAAGGAATCCCTGATGAAATCTTTTTGATATTGATCAGCGCTAACGGCTTTAAAGTTACAGTCTTTGGATAGTAGTTTTAGTGCTTGAAGGTATTGATCAACTGTTTCACCGTTTTGTTGGCGCCTGGAGGCCAAATTATGGCGTGCGAAAATGTCTCTTTGCGTGGACATGGCGCTATTGTAATCGTTTGATTGAGCGATGTAGGTACTCGTAGATATTCGGTGCTATTAGGTTTATAATTAATTTGTATTTTACTTCGTATAACATACATATACGTATACATATTATATTTAAGCGTAATAGATTTTGATGATATTAATAAAATATTCAACCTGAATCTTAGGTTTTATAACAAATTATAACGCTAAAACCTGACATTAATGACAATCAAATTCATGACACCCCTCTTAAGGCGCCGTAGGTTCAGCGAAGTTAAGCGAACAGAGTTTTTGAAACAATATAATGCGTCTGTTTATAATAATATGATTTCAAAAAAATACGAATAGTAATCTTGAGGCTTTTTTACAGGGAAATCAGTGATTAGAAACATGATTAAGCAAATTTCGCTCGATAGAAAAAAATCACGAACATAGGTCTAAAGTAAAACACACAAAAATACACTTAAAATATTTGTAACAAATTATGCATAAAATCTATAAATATTAAAATTGCCTCTAAAAATCGGCAATACCATGTTTGAGGGAAATCAGTGATTACATTTTTATTTATTTAAACGGCCAAAAAATTTAAATTAAAAAACATGATATCCGCGCTTTCGAGCACGCACTTCCATGCACGCTCACGCTTATGCTCAGTGAGAGGGAGAGAAGACCATGAACCTACGGTGCCTTAACGTCAGATGTCGTCAGGCGAGACGCGACGATTCCCATGGACTGTCAGTCTCGCCTGGCGCGAAGCCTGACTGGCGGAAGGGTGTTCCGGCGGTTCAGGAACGGTTATTGATTGACACGAATTGTTGTTCTTGCGCCGTTGTTGCATTATTTACAAAGAACACCCCCGTGATTATTTATATTTAGTATATAGATATGTATGTATGTATGTAAATACTTTATTGTACACAAGACACAGGTAAAAATACAGACAAAAAAAAGTTAATTCGGTACAAAGGCGAACTTATCCCTGTAAGGGATCTCTTCCAGTTAACCTTTGAGCAATTGAGTTGAGATCAGGAACAACAAGATAGACAAACTAACACGTGTACAGACGTATTTACCTAGACGCTACAGTAAATTAATCTTAATACATATATATACTACATATAAGTACAAATAAAAATAAATAGTATACACATACTATAACTATATATATATATATATAAATATATATATACCTATATATACAAATAAACATTTTTACACAATATACAAACAGTATCCTATTAAATCACAAGTCGTTGGAGAGCCACAACTTTTTCAACTTTTCTTTGAGTAATGCCACAGACTGGGACTGTCTAAAGGACAACGGCAAGCCATTCCACAACTTCACAGCGCGCACCGTGAAAGACTTAGAATAAGCGCGCGTCTTATTAGACGGTAATGCAAGGGTGAGGTTAGCGTGAGACCGCAGGCGGTGATTACTGCCATCAGCCATATAAGTAAAACGTTCAGACAAATAATGTGGAGAAGCAGGATTGAAGAGTACGTTAAAAAGCAAGGAGAGGATGTGCACGTCTCTGCGCCGACGGATCGGTAACCAGCCGAGCTGAGAACGAGATTCAGAGATGTGGTCGTATTTGCGCAGGCCAAATATATATCTTACACAGACATTTTGTAATCGCTCAAGTTTTCCAAGCAGTTCCTCTTTGAGATCTAAAAATGCTATGTCACCATAGTCTAAAAGAGGAAGTAAAAGAGATTGGGCAAGGGTCATCTTAGTATGGAAAGGGAGAAAATTCTGCAAACGCCTTAGGGAGTGGACGGAGGCAAACATCTTTTGACTTATGTATGTTAGTCGAGCTTAAAACAAGTTACAGAATAAGGGGGGCAGGAGTCAGGCGTATCGCCGTCTGTCTGACCCTTGATTCAGCCATCTAGCGAAAGTCTCTTGAGATCTTGGTCGTGACTCTTCGCCATAAGAGCGTTCGCACAATCAGCACAGTGATCGTCGAATCAAATCCCACATGGCGGCTACCTGCCTCATGAGCCAGGTCAAAGTACTTGCTTCGATCTGCCTTATTATAGTTATTATTATTGTTACCGCCGGTGCCTTCAAAGACCCACACGGCCATTGTATCTACATTCTCCGAAATAGGGTAAGCAATAAAACAACTAGCGCCAGGTAGTTATAATACCCATTGGCTTTTTATACCGCGTGGAACATTTGGTAAAACAATGCACTGGTTACCCAAGTATGGTGTGTTAATACTGATTTTGACGCACGTGGTATTTAAAGGAATAATTGTTGAGCACATGGCATGGGTCCTTCCTAAAACATAATATTCCATTGTTTTGTATATCTTCGCCTTTCTTGAGTTTTTGTTTCACTTTTCTTTTTTACGATACGGTATGGCTCTATTATATTGTTTTCGGAACTATGTGTTGTTTCTCTTTGGATGTTCTTTTTTTTCAACTTTTATCCATATAACTGTATAGTCCCCACACTTCTGAATGAAACATTGTACAAGGCAACATAAGAGCCTGTTTATTATTATCTATCACTTTTCGCCTGCGTAGCTGTAGCTACGCTTTTGCTATTAAGGGTTCGTTTGCCACTTTTTTTTTTCAAAATTTTCCAGACTTTTTATGTTTATTCAAACATGGTCCAAAAAAGCTCTGTTTTTCGATATTAGCTAGTATGTTCTTTATACACTTTTATATACGAAATCGACATATAACTGTCCTTATTGACGACTCTAACAACGCACGAGAGATTTTTAACTCATTTTCACAAAAGCTACGTCCAAAAAACTAGTACTGCCAAACTTTGGCAATTTTAGGCCATTTATCTTGAAAACTGTGAGTTTTAAAGGACATATGGGATACTATTTCGATAAAAACGGACAGTTACAGATCGAAGCATACGCCAATGACCTTCGATCTGAATCCCTTAGTTTTCTAATGTTTTTTGTAGCTTATTATATTAACAACAACGGCTTTAAGCAATATAGTATCCCATATTTACTTCAAAGTTCATTGTTTTCGAGATATTTGGCATCAAAGTCGAACAATTTTAAGCCAGAAAACTGGTTTTCTGGCCATAACTTTTGTGTTAATTGGTTTAAAATGGACCAGTTTTTAGAGACGTCACAGACAAACCCAAATATGTAGATTTCGTATATGTTAGATCTTTCACGTCAATAGAGATACGAAATAGGTAAGTGTTTTTTTAGAAAATTAAGTATGCATTTGTTTCAAAATCCGGTGGATCAAAATGGAGATAAAAGATTGAAGAACCGATAGCCGTTTGATTTATAATTCTATCTGTAGTGCAAAAGTAGGAGATACGATTCAAAACTTGTGAAAAATTGATGAAAACCTCGGGTAGCCCCTTAATTGTAGACCGTACACAACCGAATTGAGAACCTCCTCCTTTTTTTTGAAGTCGGTTAAATATAGTCTATCAAGTCGACTTGCACACCGAGCAAACCGAGGGTTTTGTCGAGTTCTCCAATGTCTATCTATACAAACAACCTTTCAAACATATCTACACATGCGTCTCATGAAAAAGAAAGGCTGTAGGAGGAACCCTAAAAACCACAAATTAATTAAATAACTCTATCAGCGAATTATTTGTAATGTAATTGAGTCGTTCGTGAGCGCTGATGTAAAACGGTTATTGGAATATCAGCATTAATTTAGATTACCTACGACATATTAAAGCTGTGCAACATACTTAGTTACAAGTGGGTAAATAAAAGGTCATCAATCTATGTATATTGTTATGTGGCTACATGCAATTGATACAATACATTTTACCGTACAAGTTGTCGTGAGATTCAAATTGTATAAGTTCAAAGTACCTATTCTAACGAAATTTTTAATTCCGATGAAATTGAAAATGAAACGCCAGGAGTGGGATTTGAACCCACGACCTCTGCATACCGTGAATTACTCCAACTGAGCTACACAATTCCCGGCAAACAACTTGAGCAAATTACCTTGCCTGCGCAAAGGCGAATTGTACGTGCGAGCTGGCCCCCCATTTCGTCCCGCATGTTCAAGTTGTTTGCCGGGAACTGTACTCGTGGTGACTTCTTCATCACAATCAAGAAGGCTCATGAAACTAAAGTTCAATCGTCTAGTTACAAACGCGTAGAGCCGAAGTCACTTTGGTCACTGCGCTACCAACAAGAGCTAGAACAAAAGTGGACACGTAGATATGATAACCACGCAGCACTACGGCTATCATCACAGCCCCCCTAATTCTGTAACTGGTTTTAAGCTCACCTCAACGCTCACCCACAAATATATCTTGACACCGCGATGCGTAGTAAGTACCCAAGCGTAGGTAGAGAGAGGTCTAGTTTCGTGACGGGTGACCGGCGGGGTGAGCAGCATTAGCACGTAGCGGATAACAGCCCAAGACGGCCCGCGAGCTGTGTCGCGGCGAGATAGACTTACACGTCTCTTTCTTATTAGAACGCTTAGAAAGAGACTTAGTCTAGTTCGCTGCGACACAGTGCGCGGGCCGTCCTATGATAGCCGTGGAGCTATCTGATTTCACACCATGCAACGGTAGGTTATTTGACAGTGACACATGTAACATGGCCATCTGGAATATCATTATACCTAATAATATTATTAAAGTTATGAGAGTGAACATTTGGCACGGTTATCACAATCGTTTGGCCTATTGACCTAACTCGTAACTTTGATCGAAAGTTAGGTACCGTATGATCGAACGTAAGTCTAATTTTACTTAGCAAATGCATTTTTGAAATTAAAACTTCTTTAGCGGCGCTGAGCACTTTTTGGGATGGGGAAAAATTGTTAAATACGCGACAGAGTTTTGTGACGTCAGATGTGAAGGAGGTCACTTTTTGCTTAAAACTTTGCAATAGCATATTCTGCAAATAAATTTGTAATAATACCAACGCGTCCTTCACCGTTTTGCTATTGAGAAAATTCGAATAGTTCGAATTTGGGCGTTATTCCTAAAGAGATAAAGCTTAGAAAAATATTTACCAACGGCAAAAACAAATTGATATTATGGTCGCCACCGCCGTCTGCCGGTCTTGCAAATTCGAATAGTTCGAATTTAGACGTTATTCCTAAAGATATAAAGATTTGAAAAATATTTGGCAATGGCAAAAACAATTTGGTACCTATTGTGTTTGCCGCCGCCTGTGACCTGTTCGAAAAACTGTTACAATGTTATTGAATTTTCACTTCTGCCGGCACTCCCGGAGTGCAACCCGGTCTTTTTTTCTTTAATTAGGGATGCCTCGAGTAAACCACGCCCTCGTGACAGAGAAACGCTTATATCTTGCGCACACGAGAAAAACAATGCAACACTCTTCGGAATGGGTTTTTTGGACACTATACACAAATACGTAACTTTGCGAAGTTTTAGTCATATTTCATTAAGTGACATTATAGATAGGATTAAAATATTATAGTTAAAACTTGTTTGTGTCGATTAATGTATTGTTTGAGCAAGCTGAGGTAAAAAAGGAAAGTATAGACCCCTCTTCAGTTTTTCTCTATATTGACAAATTTTAAGCAATTGTGTCAAGTAGTTAAGTACAGTTAAATCAGATAAAACAAGCAAATATCTGAAAATCAGTCTTTATTGTTTCATAATATGGTCAGAACGGCGTTTTCAAATGACGCGATGTTTTCTAATGCACGCCCTTAATAAGCTTTTGAATAATATATTTTGGTACACAACCTTTTATTGCCGACTGTACTTTTCTGTATACTGTCATCAACTACTCATTAAGACGATTCTAACGAGCCCAAACACAACGGGGTTACGCCGGTTAAGTAATGAATTCCCATGGCCACCTTCTGTCTCCATCATCAGATCAGCTCGATGGTACCATAATATTGAATTGTCACCCAAACTATACTTATACTCAAAAATTTCAGCTCAATCGGTCACCGGGAAGTGGAAACTTGCAAGATTTGTCCCTCACTAACAAACCAACTATCAAACAAACAAACAGGTCAAGTTAAATAAAAGCTTGTAAAAAGTGAACTTTTTACGTATATAACTCAAGCACTGTTTCAAGAAAACAATCATTAAGTAAATAATTATTTATAAGTAAAGTGGAAAAAGACAAATGGTATCTATGACTATCTAACAATCAGTCAAAAAATATTTGCTTAGCAAAATACCAGGAACAAACTGTATTAAAATACCTGTAAGTGTGGTACACCGTACCTTTACTTAACCTATTACCGATTGAATCGATATTTAGCGGTATTAAAGTACAGCATGCGTTAACTCTTTACGCATGCAAACAATAATGTCACGTGTATCCTTACATGCTTCCAAGGTTTAAAGTTGAAATCATTTCAGATTTGTATCAAAATTATAAGGAACTTAGAGCCTAAGATGTTGCCAGCGACGCTTTCGAGATGTGGTGTTAGACACCGAGTACCCGAGTACCGTCCGTATACCCTGGGCTGTTGTTCGCTACACCGTTTCTAATCGAAAGCGGTGTTCGTTCTGAATGTATGGAAAGTTGGAGAAGTTTCTATGGACGCCACATTAAACGTTGATCGCCTGTGCGGCTCACCCCGCCGGTCACCCGTCACGAAACTAGACCTCTGCCTCGCTTAGTTACTACGAACTGCGGTGTGTATGAATTAGAGCCGAGCCGCAGGCACAGAATAGGATAAGGCTGATGTAATTAATATTAATAATGTTTATTTCTTTATTTTATATTTTTATTATTATTACTTCTAATTTGAATTGGTAGTTGACTTATTTCAATAAAATTCATGTCATGGCGATTCATTTCGGGTATTTTTAATTCATTTTTTTTACATTTAATAATATTTATTCCGCATAAAATTATGTCAGATCTATATCTGAATCCCTAACGTTTTTTAACCTATTTTTGCCGTGCAGCGTGTCGACGCCACCCCGCTGCGCGGGGTGTCTATTTCTGGTCTGAGGGACACAAGTGAACCTAACCGACCTAAAACAGAGTTCGCTTATGACAAGCCATTTTTGTCCGCCCTGATATTTATTGTAATAAACTGTTTACACCCATGATTCTTAATCTTATTATACATAAATATTATACATATTTGTATGTCACACAATTAACTAAATAATTTGAATAATGTATAAATGTGCAATAGGACATATAAAATTGTATTAAAGTAATACGTCGAAGAAATGATTTGCAATGTTTTGTAGTTGTGCCAATTAAGATAATTTGAAACAAATCAGTGATTAAGTAATATTCGCTGAATAGTATTTCTACGTAGTAAGATAAATTTAAATAAATAGTAGTTGAAATGAAATAACGCCAAACAATATTACTAGTACTGAAGTTTCGATGAAAAGGTTGTCGACAAAACAAGGGTACACCAGACTAACCCCTTAATCATAAAACTTAAAATGCCTCTGCTAAATAACATGAATGTGCTTTGTCCCTTTCTTACGAAAACAAATGTCAAAGTGACAGACAAAAACATACGAATTTTAACGCCATTTTAGTTAATAAGTATAGGCTTTTAGAACGTTTATGAACTGTCCTTATTTATTAATCTTAGGGCCTGTTTCACAATCGCCGGATAAAGTTATCTGCCAGTTAAAATTATTGCTATCCTTTTCTCCCGTCATATAAAAGAAAAGTGACAGCCAACATTTATCTGACGGATATGTTTTAAGGAGATGCCTTGATTTGAGTCGAACACGCCCCCTAGACACAGACACGCTGATGCCTTCCACGCACGAGGAAAAGAGATGTAACACTCTTCGGGAATGGCTTTTTTTGACACATTTCGATAAATACCTAACGTAGAGAAGTTTTATTTCAATTTCATAAAGTGAGATTTTAGATGAGATAAAATACCATACTATTAACTTTATTTTGTAGTAAAATAATGTATCGTTTGAGGAGGCTGAGTAAAAAAAGGAAAATACAGACCCAACTTTGGATTTTTTTTCTATAGAGAAAATTTGAAGCCATCGTGTATCGATAAAATCAGATAAACAATTATATAGTCAAGAATCATATATCTGAAAATCAGACCTTATTGTTTCTTAATCTAGTCAGAACGGCGTTTCAAAGCACGCGATAATTTCCAATGCACCTGGAGATTGCGCTGTTGGCTTCGGCCCCACGCATGCCACTCAAAAGTCCGGGACCGCACGGTCCCGAGATATGGAAAAAAAATACAAATAATAATAATAATTTCCTATAAGGACCTATACTGAGCTGGAGCTGGACTGACTCGTCGAGTCGAACGATTTTGGTCGCGCGGCTCGGGCTGCGCGAATTTCGTCGACTAGTCCGCGGAATTCAAATAACGGGCGGGTGTCCGTTTCTCGCGCGCGGGTCGATGAGTACACGAAGTCGAAGTATTTGCTATGATATTTATTATTTCCGAAACGATTGTAAAATTGTTATGGAATAAATATAATATTGAACATTGAAAACACTACTAAAAAAAACTACTTTAAACCTGTCTTCGTAATTAAATGTTTTATTTATTCTAAAATTTAAGGGAGGGAGGCGATTAGAAGGTAGGATGACAATATCTACAAAGGAAAACATCCTTGAGGGGGGCGTCGAATTTTAAAGACAGAGGTTCCGATGCTCGCGCGGGGTGGTGCAAAGATTGTCCATCGCCATCCAACGTGGTAACGCGGCAAGCGTGATGGGCACCGGCTTTGCACCGGGTACAACTCGCGGGGGCTTGTTTGACTAGACTGGGGCTAGGAATGGTATAAATGTATGTTTTAGTTTGTGTGTTTTTATTTTTTATGTTGTTTGTATGATTCTTGTTATTTTGTGTTTTCTAATTAATTTATATTGGTCCTTACACCAACGTCAATTGTGTTTATCAGAATTTGGTTATAAGTAGGTACCTACAAATCGCGCATCGGTCACTCAACTATTTTTTACTACGTTTTACTCTAGCTAGCGCATCCCGAAATCCCAGAATCCCGAATCTCATTCATTAATCAGCCGCTGCCGTTTAGCTTTTTCATTCGTTTCGTTCATACTTCTTGTAGTCCAGGCAATGAACTGACAACTTGTATGGAAAAAATGACAATTTTGGAAACAATTTATAATAGCTTATTTTTTATGTATAACGGATATATTATCAATTAAATAGTTACCCAGCGACAAAATCCGACAAAATTTCAGACATTGAAAAAATGATAAGTTAACTGGCTTCTAAAAAGTCAGTAAAAATATTAATAAATGTTTTTGTCTTTATTTTGGTTCATTTACATTTGCTCTATAATATTCAAGATAAATCGTACAAAAAAAGGTAATTCATGCTTCATTTAAATCTACATAATTACTTCCGGGTGGAAAGTTTGTCGGATTCTTGACTAAATCATCTTAGAATAACATTTTCAAATGAAATCAACAAAAAAAACACTATTATAAACGTTTTTCAAAACCGTATTTTGCCTGGAGTATGGTCATAGCTAGAGTGCTCATTCGTTCCGTTCATTCAGTCAGTCAGATCAGTCAGTGAAGTGAGTGAGTCAGTGAGCGCCCAGCGTTGGTAGGCTAAGGACGCGATCGTGCAATTGGATTTGCTTTGTTGTTATTGTTGTGACTGTTTAAGTTAAAAGGGATGGTGACAAGTAACTGTGACAGTGATATGTGTGGGATTGAAACCTGATAAGTGATAAGGCGTCAAACTTAGTTTCCGGTCAGTATTTTTTCTCGCGAATAGGTTAGAAAGTTAAGTTCGCAGTCCAGTTGTCGTCCTCGCTGCGGCGTTGGTTTGATTGTGTATAATCGTCCGGTTAGTTGTCCTTATAAACTTTGCGATGTTTTAAGTTCGATATTTTCATTTTCGAAATAGTCGTATTCAATATTTTAACCGGCCGGTACCTAAATTAAACTTTCTGTATTTTGAATTTCGCCATTGCAACCGTTTGTTATTTTGTACTTCGATGTTTCACTGATACTTAGATATATCAATTTTTCAAATAAAATCCAATATTCTTTACGGTCATTGTATATTTACTGTCTAGTGGGTACCCTTTACAGTTGAAATCTGCATCCGCCGTGCGACCCACACGATATTATTATAATGATATAAGGACATTTAAAAACCGACTTATTGACAATGACAATAGTAAGAGGTAGGTACGATTCTTATAGCAAAACATACACATTGAGTAGGTAGATGGACTACCTAACCTATGCGTATCTTTCTCATTAGAACTTTTAGAACACTTGGATACCTAAAAAGCTCTCATTAAAATTTTCTTAATATTTGCCAAACAGTAGTTCGGAAGAAGGTCATCGAAGCCGATGCGTCTTATCTTTTGACGCTATACAAATTGATAAGTTATTTATTACTTCGCCGGTCTCTTCAATCCAAAGATTTTGAATGCACGAGAATCTCAACACAAGATAAAAAGTTTTACAGTACAGTTTAAGAAGTACAGTCAGTTACACCTAGGTAATTTCGTGTAGGTATGTCTGGCTGAATTACAATCGTTCTAGTTTTATGCCCTGACCCCAAATATGTATATTTAGTTTAGACACCAAGTTTGTGATTCTTAGTAAATACCTATACTACGAGGGGTGATCCAAAAGTAATGATAATCGGCATAAAAAACAGAAGTTATCCGTTATATATCATTTTTAATTATTAAATACACTCTTTATTAGTCTACTTACCTATATAATATATTAAAAATGTTTTAATTTTGCTACATATAAAAAAAAAACTTTGGATAGACGAAATGAAGACTAGTTTTTACATCGACGCATATCCACCGATTTTATTGACGAGTTTTCAATATCTAAGAATAAGAAGTAATAGTAAAAGAGTTGGTCTAGATTATACTGTAGGTAACTAGTTTTATAGAATTCACAAGCCTGAAAAACAGTCCTGGTACTCGGCAAGCTCGGCCAAGAAAAAAACTCATACCTACAATTGGTACTTTTTTTCTTTGGTTTTTTGTGAGACGGCCCCACTTAATTGCTATAGAATTATGATGTATCACCCTCCCTTCGTATTTATATTCATATATTTGTAACATAGGTTCACCCTGTTTTAAAAAAAAAAACTATATATTTATGGCCAGAAAAACCTACCTTGAACTTTGTTACGTGAGCTGTGCTTAAAAAAAACGATGACATGAGTTTAATTTATTAATTTCGTGGCATCAAAATAAATAAACTTTAAATTGTATTTATTTTTATTTTTATACACCGCCCCAAACATGTAACAAAATATCCTCCGATTTTACTGACGGCAGAATATATTCCATACCATCATAATTTATTTAGCTATTAAAAAAAAACAAATGAATGAAATCTTTTTTTAAAGTTTTTAGTGTATTATTGAATAATTGCACAATAGGAATGACAATCACAAATTATCATCACGGGACCAAATCATGCTGATTATCATTACTTTTGGATCACCCCTCGTATGTATAGAACAAAAATGGCTCGCAAAGTGAACATTACTCGCTACATATTGGAAGGTAGTGGACGTTCGTTGACAGTACCAGGCTTAACAAGGCTTAATTGACGGTACTTGCCGTCTCTCCGTACTCTCATAGTAATTCTTACTCGCTTTTACTCGCTTGAGCGAGTAGCCCGTAGTAACACTCGCTATTCGCCGGCGGTGGGACAAGTAGCTACATATGGGCCCGCCTGTCGACGTACTGTCAGCGAACGCGTTAAGGTCACATCGAAATAAAAACCGGCCAAGTGCGAGTCGGACTCGCGCACGAAGGGTTCCGTACCATTATCTATAAAAACAGCAAAAAAAAAAACAAAAAAAAAACGCGTTTGTTGTATGGGAGCCCCCCTTACATATTTATTTTATTTTGTTTTTAGCATTTGTTGTTATAATGGCAACAGAAATACATAATTTGTGAAACTGTCAACTATCTAGCTATCGCGGTTCTTGAGATTACAGCCTGGTGACAGACAGACGGACAGAAAAAAGCGCGTTAGTTGTATGGGAGCCCCCCTTAAATATTTATTTATTTTGTTTTTAGTATTTGTTGTTATAGCGGCAACAGAAATACATAATCTGCGTTGTTGAGATACAGCCTGGTGACAGACAGACGGACGGACAGCAAAGTCTTAGTAATAGGATCCCGTTTTTACCCATTGGGCACGAAACCCTAAAAACCTGAGAGAAGTTTGTGGATTTAATTGTTGGCGGGAAGTTGATGGTTGATATAATATATCTGTGTTATAATATTTTTTTCTATTTATTACAAGCTTTATATTAACTTGACTTGTTCGTAGGTATGTAAGTATGTAAGTAAGTTGTCCGTCAAATCTTGCAAGTTAAATTTGACCCAGTTCCCGGTGACCAATTGGGCTGAAATTTTGGGTAAAAGTATAGTTTGGATGACAATGCAATATTATGGTACCATCGAGCTGATCTGATGATGGAGACAGAAGGTGATCATAGGAACTCCGTAATAAAACCACATAACCCCATCGAGTTTGGGCTCGTTAGAATCGTCTTAATGAGCAGTTGATGACGGTATACAGAAAAGTAGTATGAAATTTTTGACAGAAACTTATTATATAATTGATGTGGGACTTGCTTGACACCTAGTCACTGTATGTATCTCTCCGCGACCTTGTCAGATTTCCAACCTCCGTGGCGTGTCATCGTTATCAAATTTGCCCCAGTACCTACCTATGTCTAGGACAACTTGCTGCTCAGTTGCCTCGCGCGCGACTGAGCGTCTCCTATCTCACTCGCACTGTGCAAATTAGAAAAAGGATGGTAGATCTTTCTCGACTCGCGTCGCGGCGCGGCGTCAGTTGTGCCAGCCCCACTGACTGCTAACAAAAGGTTCGGCGGAAGCAATGTCGCGTGTAAGTATCACTATTTTCCAAATTTAAAAATATAGCGATTTCTTTTGGATTACGTACACATCTTATGTCGCCCTATAACTTGATATAAGCACTTCCCGTTTCTATATTGCAAAATTGATTTGTATGCCGTTGTCGAGGCTGGCAGCAATTCTTGATATTTTTTAGGGTTCCGTAGCCAACAAGGAACCCTTATAGTTTCGGCATGTCCGTCTTCGGCTTAGCTCAGTAACACTTCCTACTTAAATCACGCCGATAAAACAGAAGAATAAAATCTTATCGTTATATAGCTTGTTCAATCACGCCGATAAAACAGAAGAATAAAATCTTATCGTTATATAGCTTGTTCAAAAATATTATGGGTTTCTTAACCCTTTTCTTGACATTGTATCATAATATGTAATACACAATTTTTGTTGTTCTTTTTGTATTTTTGTAACAGACAATTTGTTTGGCTCTACTAGGCGCAAACGAGGCTCGAACTCACATTTTTTTTGTTATTTGCCAAGAAAAGGGTTAAAACTATTACTTGCGAGATATTGCATGGGCATTACCATTCCTGTCCCGCAGGTTCGGGCAACTGGTCCGTTGTTAGCTCCCGCTGACCCACATGTGCGTCAGACGTCTGGTCTCCCAGACGTTACACCCTTACTTGCCAGAATTTAATTTGCGCGAATTTCATATGCTATATTGTAGTCAATTGCCATAATATTGTTTCTCATAATTTCATATGTCATTGTTTACTATATTAATCATATGCCAGAATGGCTACCATAATATCAATTTCAATAATATAATTTTTTATCATCTTTGTAATCCATAATTACGAGTATCACATGCCATAACATCATTTGCCTTCCATATAAATGCCACAATAGTAGGTACACTCTAAATAATATACTGATAACTATATTGTGTTGAGCCAACACTTTAGGGCGGAACCGACTTGGATAGCGGATAGGTTAGAAAGACTTAAGGCGCCGTAGGTTCAGCGAAGTCAGTTTTTGAAACAATATAATGCGTCTGTTTATAATAATATGGTTTCAAAAAAATACGAATAGTAATCTTGAGGCTTTTCTGCAGCGAGATCAGTGAGTGGAAACATGATTAAGCAATTTTCGCTCGATAGAAAAAAATCGCCAACATACCTCTAATTACACTCTTTAAAATGATATTAGGTTTTATTAAAATTAGCTACCAACATGAAACTTGCATCAGAAATTGCGTATTTGTATTTTAGATGGTAATCAGTGAATACATTTTTTTTTATAAAAACAATCAAAAATAATAATTCGAAAATATCGATAATTGCGATTCTACTCGTGCCCGACCGCCGGCCGCCACCCGTTCAGTGCTCAGCGAGCTGCGTTCGGGGATGGACCTGTGTCGCGCAACTCGTGCTCCCAAATCCGTACGGCCAAGTGCATTTCTTACAAAAAATATACTCTGCGTGCTCCCTATAATGGAGAATAAAAAGAATAAAACTAAAAAAGGAGAAGGAGTCATATTATGAATTGCAGAGCGATTGCCCGAAGAACAAATGCGAAACGGTAAGTGAAATCACAGATAAATAATAAATGCAGTAGTGTAGGTACCTTATTTAGTGGCTGTGTGACGCTGTTGTAGTTCGCTATATTCCGAAGAAATTATATGAATAGTGTTTTTTTTATTAAAAAAGTAGGAACTGTAAATATACCAAATGAAATATTTTCTTTTAGTTTGTTGGACCGCTACAAAGAAAATAACGAAACCGTGTTCCCATCGCGTGAGTAAGTAATAATTATTTTAGTCTAGTCAGTACGTGAGCGTGGCTCAACCGAAACTCGCGTGACAGTCACACTCTCAGCAGAGAGGAGAGGAATGGAGTGGTATGGGGAGGAACGGCTGGTCCGATTTGGATGAAACTTTGTTTACATATTTGAGAGTGGGTGCATGGATGGTTTACAAAGACAGTTGGACCCCCGGTAGATGGCGTCGTGATCACAATTGAAATGACGAATGGTTGGACCGATTTGGATGAAACTGTGTATAGATATTTAAGTGGGTCCCTGGATGGTTTGAAAAAAAACAACAGTTGGACCCGGTAGATGGCGTTGTGATCGCGAAATCTTGAAAAAACGGATTTGCTGAACATGTGACAACACTGTATATTTTAGTGGGTTCGGGGGATGGTTTGATCGAGGGAGACGAAGAGAGAGATATAGTATTTGTCTATCTTATATGGCGAGAGAGAAAGAGACAGATAGTGTGTAACGAAATCTTTTTTATTTATTATTTCCAGATTTTTGCTACAAAACGATTGCGACGATGTCGAAAAAAATAATGAAAACGATTCTGTCTCCAATTCGCGACAAAAGAAGGACGTGTAAGTTATATTACATGACATAGTCTTTTAGTACTCATAAGTACTACACTACTAGCATATATTTATGGATTTAATATTTATTGTTATAGGTTTACATTGATCATTTACTGCCAGAATTAGTGGACTCACGGCAAGCGCGAGGAATGCCAAT
The DNA here is from genome assembly GCA_947578815.1 of Epinotia ramella. Lineage (NCBI taxonomy): Eukaryota > Metazoa > Arthropoda > Insecta > Lepidoptera > Tortricidae > Epinotia > Epinotia ramella. The sequence goes on along the minus strand of OX388213.1, from coordinate 12,032,391 downwards.
TAGAGGAGCGTCTTCTAATCGATCGACATCTACAACGAAAGGTGACGAATCATTGGTACAGTGAAATACCAAAAACTTGTATAAAACATATAATTTACCTAATTAAACAAAATAGTAGAAAATGGTAGTTTACTTTCTACCTACCTTACCTGTCTCAGTCTCTTTATCAAACACTCACCCACTTACACACACTCTCTCTCTCTCTATCTCACACACACACACACATACACTTACACGCTCACACACACACACACACACACATACACAAGATAATATATCCTGTACTGGGTAATACCAGCTGCTGTTCTTATTGACTGTCGCTGATGATTCTTAAACATGTATCGATGAAGAAGGTATGACAAACAAGTTTTTATTTCTTTATACTAATAGTACGGTGGCAAAATCGCAAAAAGTCGTCTCCTTCACGATTTTCATAGACATCTCTTCTATATACCTAAAACTGGTATGGATGTGTTCCTTTTTGTCTCCAGAGTACGAATCTACCGGTTTTAGTTAAAGGAGAGGGGGACGGACATAAATGTGACGTCACAAAGTTGGCGGCCTACGGTCATTGATTTTTGTTCCAATCTCGGGTTCTATTTTACTGATTGCTTTGTGTGAGGCGTCATTTGAAAGCATATTAAACGTACTATAATTGATTTTTTGGACACTACGATGTACAATCAACAGTTTTTAAATTATTAGAAAAAATATGATTTTTTTACCGCGCGCTTTTGCATGAGTACTGATAAAACACGCTTGTAACTCAATAAATAATAACTTTAGCGCAATTAAACTTATTATAAAAAATAGGTCATTTTATAAGCTTTCCATAAATAAAGATTTTGTTGGTGTACATTAATAAATAACCAAGTAATAATACATTTTGTTAATTACGCACCGATTAACTATCACCACACTCGACTCTGCTAGCGATCGCTGGCGTCACGTCGCGCCTTTAGAAACTCTTTTTTTGTTTTCTGAGTAATTATACGAGTCAGATGGTCATCATACGCACCTAAAGCTAACTTAGAATTGTGTCAAAATAGTCCTCATAATAAATGTATTTTAATAATGAATAAAATTCCAAACGAAATTAAACTTGAACCTCGTAATACAATGTTTAAAATCAAATTGGAAAGGCTATTCATTGAAAAATGTTACTACTCGGTTAAGGATTTTTTAATGATACGAGTTTTTAAAATGTAACTACATATATTTATTTAATGTTACTATTTATTGTAAGTAGAATTATGTATTTAGTTTTAAGTTATGTTGTGTGTCCTTTCAGGGCGTCATGCTCATGGTCTGACCTATGCAGAACAAATTGTAAAGACCTAAATTGCTATGGACAGGACTAAACAATGAAATAAATAAATAAATAAAGCAGTAAAATAAAGGCCACCTCAGGAACTTTGTAGCCCGAGCCGAAGGCGAGGAGAGTGCTCTGAAGCGTACTTTTTCACCCCCCATACACAATTTTACGTCTTCTTTTGGCTGTCAAGTGAGATTATTTTTCCCAATTTACGCCCGGGTGATGTAAAATTAGTCTAGTTCCTAGTATTACATTGAAAATAAATAATAAAACAATGAACGCATGCAGCTTTATTAGAAAACTAGCTTCCGCCCGCGACTCTGTCTGCGTGGACCCGGGATCCTCTTCACTCCTCTCCTCTCCTCTTCACTCAACTCCTCTCCTCTTCACTCAACTCCTTTCCTCACCACTCTACTCCACTTCTCTCTTTTTTCTCAACTTTTTTTATACCCGGGTGTAAGCGAGTAAATATCGGGTGGTTAGTTTGGCGAATTTACCGGGTGTAATACCGTCAGCGCAGGTCTCTATTTTATTATACCTACTGACTTAATTTTTTAATACACACATGGTTGGCAACCCATTTACTTTCCGGTCTTTGCAGTAACTACAATTTTTGCTTTAGTTCTAAATACCGCAAGTCCACGTCTAAACTAGAATACGAATTAGCCGCTTCGTTGCGGTACTGTTTACTCTGTACTGTGTGTTTCCACTCCGCGCGCACGGCGGGAGAGCTGCGGCCGGCGCTCCCCGCGCGCGCGGGGGCCGCACCCCCTGAGACGATATTTTTCGCTGAACCTACGGCGCCTTAAGGTGGGAGCGAAGCGTAGCGGAGCTTGCAAGTTTCCTTGTTTAAATCAGGGATCGGAAACCGGTATTTTTTGTATGTGAACGAAAACGTTATATTTTCGTTCTTTGTTAATTATTTCATTTCTATTTGGGCAATCTAATAATAGTCGCAGTCGTTACGTCAAAACACAACTGAGTCCAACATAAGAAGTATAAAATAGTACGAGATATGTGGTTATTTCGAGGTTTTTGCATAAAAACGGTTCCGATCCCTGATTTAACTCCATACTAGATGATCTTTAGCACAACAGGCCCCGTAGCATGGATGGCGTTATCACGCGATAAGTGACAGGATAGAGCTTCCGTCCCTGGCTGACACCGTTCGATAGAACGAGACGACGCGCCTACCCTGTCACTTATCGCGTGATAACGCCATCCATGCTACGGGGCCAGCTTGCATACTTGCCGTCTGAATTAATGCTACCAAATAATATACTTTCACTTGATAATATGGATAACAATACTATATGGCATTCGTATCATTCTGGCATCTAATGTTCGGGAAAACAAGAGTACGAGGGACGGCTGAAAAGAAATCTACCTAAGTATGAAACAAAAGACTGTCATGTATGTATTTTTTTATTTTTCAATATAGTCCCCTGCTAGTGAAATACACTTATTACATTTGTCAAATATTGACATTAACCCATGAAAAAAAAAAACTTTCGGTTTCTCGTCAAAAAAGTCACTAACTGCAGCCTTCATTTCGTCATCGGTCAGAAATCGTCTTCCTCGGAGATCTTTTTTGAGGTGTCTAAATAAAAAATAGTCGCATGGGGCTAGGTCTGGACTGTAAGGTGGATGGTTAACGGCATCGAACCCTAATTCCTTCATGGTAAGCATTGTTGTGCGGGCGGTATGCACAGGTGCATTATCGTGTAAAATCAGGATCCCTTTGCTAAGTTTACCCCTCCTCTTTTCTTTTATCGCGTCTCGTAACTGATGCAGTAAGCTGGAATAATATTCAGCATTCATTGTTCTTTTTTTTGGTAAATAATCTATTAGTAAAATTCCTTCTGTATCCCAAAATACGGTAGCCATAAGTTTGCCTGCCGACGGCCTGACCTTAAACTTCCGAGGAGGCTTCTCATCCTTGAATTTCCACTGCAAAGACTCTTGTTTGCTTTCGGGGTCCCACTGTCGAATCCAGGTCTCATCACACGTCACCATTTTAGAAACAATTTCTTCCTCATTACCTCGACTCATTTCCAAAAACTCCTCACAACATTTGACACGTCGGTCCTTGTCAAACGCCGTTAACATTCTGGGGACCCAAGGTGCACTCACCTTGGACATATTCAGATGCACATGAATTATCTCATTGACTCTTTCTTTACTGATGCCCACATCTCTAGCAATCTCCCACTGCTTCACTCGTCGGTCTTCTAAAATTATTTTTTTAACTTTGGCTACATTTTCGTTTGTAACGGCAGAAACCGGCCTTCCACTACAAGCGTCATCTTCCAAGCTCTCACGACCGAGTTTAAATTGTTTAGACCAAAACTTTATAGTAAATTCGGAAGGGCACGAACTACCGAACACACACATCATACGTTCTCGGATCTGTGAGGGAGTATTTCCTTCTTTTGTTAGAAATTTAATCACTGCACGATGTTCAATTTTAGCGATATTCATTTTTTCAACCGATATGTCGCAAACATTCGAGAATTGTAGAAAAATGGAACGGAAAAAACAAATGAACGTCAAATAATTCAAAAAAAGAATAACCAAAGAACAAGAATGCATTTCAGCCAGTATCATTTTCGCATATTTTTTTAACCAAGGAGATTACTTTTCAGCCGCCCCTCGTATGTCAATTAACTATTCTAGTAAATGAATCATTCGGGCAAATGAAAATCGGGCCTCCCAGACGTTTGCGTTTTTAGGATTCCGTAGCCAAATGGCAAAACGGAACCCTTATGGATTCGTCATGTCTGTCTGTCTGTCCGTCCGTATGTCACAGGCATTTTACTCGAAAACTATAAGGTGTATTTGAATAAAATATAGTTTTGTAATTAAATGACAAAAAAAAATTTTTTAGGGGTGCTCCATACATAAAAGTAAAAGTCAACATTTTTTTTTTCATTGCAAGCCCACGTGTGGCATATCAATCGATAGGCCTTTCAAAATAAATATGTATAAGGTTTCTCAGCATCTTTTTTGATTAAGTGGATAGAGTCGGAGATAATCGCCCCGAAAGTCACTAAAATTGTGTCCCGTCCCGTCCCCCCCTCTATTTTTACAACCGTGTATTTTAAAAATATGAAAAAAAAATCATGGACATAAGGCTTATTAAATTCTTTCAGCGAAAATTATTTTGAACAAGATCGGTTCAAAGGTTTTTGAGGTATTTCTAAAAAACTGCCTTCCTTAAAGAAAGGGACGTAAGTGCCATAAGATTTCAGTACGACCTTTTTAATAGGCACGGAACCCTTCGTTGTGCGTGGTCCAACACGCACTTGGCCGCTTTTTTTGTTTACGTGGCTCCCGCGGAATTTGACCCAAAGGGCGCCAACCCCCCCGAGAAATCGAGAGAGCTCGCGCGCCGTCTTGTGATAGCCGTGCAGGCCATAGTTTACCTAATGTCTAAAGCTCTGGTTTCCTAGGAAAGCGGAGCCGTCATATGCCGGCGAGATAGACTATTCGTCTGTTTCTAATTAGAACACATAGAAAAAGACGGATTGTCTATCTCGCCGGCATATGAACGGCACCGCTATCCTAGGAAACCAGAGCTTAACTCATTGTGGGTGTCGTGTCGGAGTTAAAATGTATAACAAACTAAGGCGCTACCACAAAAATCGAATCTCAAAGTTCGTGTACTTGCATCCCTGTCACTCGAGTATAGTAAGTGCGATAGAGATAGAGATATCCGAACTTCGACATTCGAAGTTCGTGGTGGTAGCCCTGAGCCCGAAAGTCAAGGAGGCTCCCTCAGGGAGGCTCCTTCTTATGAGCTGTATGTAAAAAGATTGAAGCAGTTTTTAATGGATAGTGCTTTTCACAGTGTGGATAATATTTGTAAGTACTATAATATATGTATAAAATAAATAAAATAGCCTTTTATTCAGACAAATTATATGGTACTTATGCATAATTCTATCATTGAATAAGTTGATGGCAGTTTTATACAATAATAATTTTCTAACACATAATTCAATTCTAATTTACATTATCAATAATATTGGGATTAATAATTAATAATTAGAAGTAGGTAATTATTTGTAAGTACTACCTATAGGGACATTTTAATTATTATTCTTCTTTTTTGTTATTTATACTGTATATTTGAATTTTGACTTGTAATTAATGTTTTGAGTCATTATTGTTCTTCTTCTTCTTGTTTGACTTGTGCTATTCTTATTGCATTAAGTCAATAATTTGAATTTGTTGAATTTGCGGGCTATTTTTGAGAAAACTTATATAGCTTATAGGAAACGCTATTTATAAGCCGCCTTTGAATTACATTCCATGCGTTCTACTTTGCAAGACTCCGAACTAACCTGTTTGTTACAAAGTAAGGTAAGCTTCAAGGAAACATAGCGGCATCGAGAATCGAGATACGGTCGTGAGGCAGTGAAACAAATCAAATTTCGCTAAAGAAGTTTCTAAACTATGTATCTTTTTTAAGGTTGCGTACCAAAAACGTAATAATGGTGCGACTCTCCATTTATATCCATCTGTCACAACGTTAAATATCTCAAGAGACTTATACTATCAAGACGATGGGTTGCTGGTGCTCATTCTTGGCGGAAGTGGGGCGCAGAGGGCATGACTCCCGTTCCGAGTCATTCCTGCGCGTCTATCATGAGACGGCCGCGACATACTCTGGATATTTCTCGCACTATACCTCTTGTTCTAAGTGTTCTAATGAGAGAGACATTGTGCGAGAAAAATCGAGAGTATGTCGCAGCGCCGCGGCACGGGCTGTTGCAATAGGTTGTCGATCGCAATTCAACTTGCTGCGAACACGGGGCGGGTTATTTAAGTGTATTAACCTGAGTTTATTTTTATTTAATAAATCAATTAGTAATTTGTAATCATTAGGGCTCGGATTTTTCATCGCACGGTAAGACGGATGAAAACTATGGAGTCGATATCAACATTAAAACTTTACTCATATCCATACTCATACTCATAAACATTAATTTAATTAATACCAAAAGTATATTATATTGTAAATACAAATGTAAACTGCCACAGTGCCACGCCATGTTTATTACATTACTAGCTTCCGCCCGCGACATCGTCTGCGTGGACCCGGGATAAAAACTATCCTATATTTTAATCCAGGCTATTAACTATCTTCGTGCAAAATTTCATCCAAATCGGTTAAGCCGTTTAAGCGTGATTGAGTAACAAACATCCAAACGTCTAAACATCTAAACATCCAAACTTTCGCATTTATAATATTAGTAGGATAAATAAATAGTAGGATGAGCCAAATAATAAAACAAAATGAGATTGGAGTCGATATCATCATAACAAAATATGTTTGTTTTAAGTAGATCTATCATAATCTACAACTTTTACGAATGGCCGCTTTGAATCTAAAAAAAATTTTTTTTTTTTACCCAAACCCCTTTGTTTAGGTCACTCGAGACTAGTCGAGACCCCCAGTAAATTTATCACTATGAAAAGAATTGCAGCCGCCGGATTTTGAGTCATAATTACTGTCAAAACAATTGTCTGCACTTTCAAGAGCTTGGATTGATTGTTTACCTTTTCACGACGTTTCGCCTGGCCCAGAGACTTGCCGCCGGTGACGTATTAGAGATGCTTCTAACCCGTTCGAGTGGCTGGAGCCCGGTTATATTCACATTTATAAATATCTCCTGGAAAACATCCATACTAATATTATTAATGGGAAAGTGTATGTGTGTGTTTGTTTGTCCGTCTTTCACGGCAAAACGGAGCGACGAATTAACGTGATTTTTTAACTGGAGGTAGTTGAAGGGATGGAGAGAGACATAGGCTACTTTTTGTCTCTTTCTAACCCCCACTTCCCTAAAATAGGGGGTAAAAGTTTGTATGGAGCTACGATATAAACGAGTTCCACGCGGACGGAGTCGCGGGCAGAAGCTAGCTATAAAATATTAACCTGTTTGTGTTTTGATTGATGACACTTTTTACATGATGTGCCAGCAATAAATGAGCTGAGCGAAAAAGTTTAATTTGTGCTTTGCGATTTAATAGACATTAATATATTTTTTTACTAACATCAGTAGAAATTGTGTCATCAGGTATTTTGTGTTAACAAATTGCGGCAGCATTCTGTAAAGACCTTTTTCATTTCTTTGCGAACAAAAAACATACAAATTTATTTTATTAAGTACCTTAAATTAATTAAAGATTCGCCAAACTGCGAAGCAGAAAGAGAAGAGATCTAAAGACAGCAAAGTTACCGCTTGTGAATTGTGTACAGCTTATGCGAATTTGACATTGTTAACAACACGTCAATACGGTCAATACGGTACTTGGGGTATAGTACCATGAAGTTCGAATACCGAACTGTGAATATCATCATCTCTGTCGCTCGCATGTCGCAAGTTTCATAGGAACGTAGATAAGATATATCTTCGAAAACCTTGGTTTAGTCACAGTCTTCGCCCTGTGGAGCTAACCACGAACACCCAAGGACTCGTGTATCTCCGTCATCGTTCGAATGGCGCAAGTGCGATAGAGATGGAAACATTCGAAAATCGATTTGGTTGGAGGTTGTTCAACATTACGTCATATTTTGCTTTTTACTGTTACAGATAATGTCATCAAGCGTTGAGACAATGGAAAATAGTAAGTAATTAAAATTTATATATATATATATATCAAAGAGTATAATAAGTATATTTATGTAAAGAGTGGCAACACCAAGAAATTACTGGTCCCACAGCCGCCTAGCAGAGAGTGGATTGAACTACTCTGACGCACGATGCGTGCAGCGTGCACGCTTAACATACACACTAACGCACACGCACACACGTATACAAAAATTGTATTCTCTGTTTTGACTTTGAAGCCTACAATGCGAGTATCAAAGTTAGGAAGAAAACGTTTCTAAAACATGATATAAATCACATTTTAGTTACCTAAGTACGCTTCCCTTCATACTTTGCTAGTCACATTGTAGGTTTCAGAATAATCACACAACTATGAAATGGATCTGAAAAGTGAAACATGCAACATTCATAAAAGTATTTATTCAACTTAACAAATAACAAATTATGTAACAAGAACTTAACAAAGCACAACCTTTTTAACAAAAAACTCGAGACAAGGACGAGATTTAGCTTCAAAACTTTAGATTAAATCTCCTGGACCAGATTTAACAAATCCACGTAGAGCCGATCTACACTGCATATTACTCAACCTCAAACTATTTACTGCACACATAATACCTAGATATTATTTTTATAAATAGATACTGTGGCTAAAACTATTCTTGATTTTATTTAAATATGATTTAAATGTGTTTTCATTCAATGTTTTTATAGACAATAGATTGACATTTATTTACTGACTGACACGTAGGTATGTATACTTCATCTAAAACCACAAAGGCCGAACAACAAACACAATTCCATATTAATGAGATATTTGTTCATGTTCAGTTAAATAAAATGGATACTTAATAAATTCTATCTCAAAACATAAAAATATATTTTAATTCATTTCAAAATCTTAAAATTTATTGTCGTGGGTCTATTGTACTGACATCTATTTCCATTTTCTGTCAACAACATTAAATACAGCGATCCGCTTCGCCAGAGATGTCACTACTTTCCATACAATCAATCGGCGTGTCGCCTCTTTTCTAAGTTTCCAGCCCCTGATATATATAACATAGTTTCGATTTTCTCAGTATATTTACGAAACCAACCACAGAGCCCCATTTTTATATACCTACATATGGAGGCTGCTAAATGGAAACCTGGCAGTCAAGACATTTTGAGCAATGCGCTCTGAATGCTAGTTTTCTATCACTGTACCTTGACTTTACCTGACCAAACTAATAACGAAATGCAGCCAGAACCACCTGTCCAACACAGCACGTGACAGCACTAAGACATTTCATCGGTGGGTGGGTGGAATTTATCATCTTATTTAGCACAGAAATTAATATTTTGTATTAAACGTACTGGTATGACTTGGTAATCTGTTAACTAATGTATATTTTTATTTTGCAGGTAATATTCTGCGGGAACTAGCTAATTTTGATATGAATGCTCCACTGAGTATTTCGATAATTCTTGAGGACGACTTTGATGAAACGCCTATAAAAAAGGAAATCGAGACAGACGATTACCAAAAGAGCCAAGAAACGACAAAGTCGGCCTTTATACCAATTTTGGAACCAAAAACAGAAATTGAAGCGGATACGGTTACTCCTTGCATACTCTCAGAAGAACAAACAGACGATTTCCCTGCAAATGAGAATATTCAAGATACATCGGCTCTTCAACCTGAAAGCCAACTATCAATTAGTGAGACATTAAGAAAACGAGCAGCAGTATCCGAAGAAATGTGCAATCCTAAAAAAAAAAAAACAATTAAAGACACAGCGGATACAAACTATGCTGACGAAATCTCGTCACAAATGTTTGTGAGCCATACCAAAGAAAATATTATTCAACCTGGTCCCTCTCCTACTACCAGTGAAAATGCCAAAAATACTACTTGCAATGAGTCCCATCTGCCCGACCAATCTGATCAAAATTTAAACGGGCTGCATCAAACCGAACTAGACAAAATAAACGCGTACATTACTAATTGCTTATCGTCGCTATCGGAAAATATGCGAATGATTATGCAAGCTCATGGCGCCCATAGAAGACAACAAATTACTAAAGAGGATTTTAATAATATTAAATTCCAAAATTTTAATTCATCTTACAAGACTGTAGTAACAATGTTGGTAACGCAAGAGGACAACAATGAATTTATTAGTACTTTTTTACAAGACACTCTACGACGCGCTTTGAAAAAGAATTCATTCTTTGTATATACTTACCAAGATTATGCTAATCTCTTGGTGGAAATGATCGCATGGACGAAGAGAAGACAGCGACCGACTCAACAATTAAAAGAGAAGTCTGAGCAACTAAGGCCAATGCAAAATAGTGTAATAACGGAGCCACAAGTCAACAAAAATCCAGCACAAGGCAGCATTCAGATTAATAACTCGAATACAGAAGGGGAAAATGTTTGCATATTTTCATCAGGTCCACCCGAAAGAGCACTAAGCATTAATATTAACCCACGTTTAAATGCATATTTGCAAACTGGCAGTAGTAAAAACGACAGTGTAGTGACCAATCATCAACCTTTACGAGGAACATTTGAATATGACGGCGATATGACCCAGGGTAAGGCGGTCGTTGATTGCCTCGCAAGATACGTGGCAAATTATAACAAACCTACGCATCAATCCGTTATTCAATCGACATCGCCGCAAACACCGAATCTTGTTACAAATTATCCTCAGCATCATATGCAGCCATTGAACTCTTCGTCTTACATGATGAAAGACATGCCAAATTACAGCATTCCATCGCAGCAAATGAGACATCGAACACCAGTTTTACGAATGCAATTGGGGAAGGGTCCGTTACAGAGTCATTTGAGACAACCAGTAGAACCGCAGCGGCATTCTGCTCCACAAACGCAGCATTCAGCACCGCCGCCGGCTTACGGTCAGTCTCGTCACTTACTGACGCAGTCCGTTCCTCAGCAACATTTGCCGCCGCAATTTTATCAAGTGCCAGTATTGCAAACGCAATCAAATCCAACCCAATTTCAACAATCGCAACACTTGCAATCTCAGTTGGAACCGCAACCGCAGCAAGGGCAGCAATATAAACAGCAACCATACCCAAAGACCACAGAACACTGGCCTTCTTTGATAGAAATGCTCTCAACGGAATCCACGCCGCCGCTTCCATATCCTAGTAATGAAAAAACACAGAGTGCATTATCTGGACAGTGGCAGTCAAGAAATCAAACACAAGTGCAGCCACCACCACCTGCATATCGAACAGAGTGGCAACAGGGGCAGAACGCTCATTTCCAAGCAGGCCAGGTTCCTCAACCGGCCCAGAAGGGGTCACCTCGTTCCGCGTCTACGGACAGTGGTTTTATAAGCCCATTAAATTTCAACGTATCCACGGACCAAACGGTAATTGATTTGCACGAGTACGGCATAACGTACATGGATAATTAGAAATACGAATAAATTGAAACAATCAACCCTTTTAACACCTAAGCAAAAAAATCCGAGCACTGCTGGAATCGCTGACCACCGGGGAATCCGTATTTTCTAATTATCCCGTAACGCTTGTTGTACCAAGCATGTCCTCGAGGAAGAACTTGCTTGGGATCAAATGTTTCCAATTTTGTTAATATGTACGTTACCCCTCTCATCTCGCACAGATGCCGACAATGCCTCAAGAGCCGGAATCAACCATGCCCATGATAGTACACGTCACCTCTCTCAGTAACAAAGCCTCCTTCGTAAAATTAGGCAAATGCGTAGTATGTAAGAAGAGCACTAAGCAAATGTGTATGGGGTGCATGAACATTTACTACTGTAATTATGAGTGCCAGGTACGTTATTTTTGTTTACAATATAAACATTTAAAAGATTTATTAAACCTAAGTTATATATGTCCGTTTCGTTACAAAATATTTCCTTTATTTATTTTTTTATCTGTGCAACCGAGAACTCGTGACTTGACAAATTAAACATTAACTTTAACCACACCTTGAAAAAAATGGACAGTGCAATATAAGGTCCCAACCGTTTCAAACCGGCTGTATAAAGGGTTATTATTGTTTCTGAAATTAGTTTTTTTTTCTTTATTTTAGTCAGTCGACTGGGCAGCGCACGCACCTAACTGTTCGCAGCAAAATACAAATTAATTATAGATCTTAGGTTAAAACATTCTTCTTAAAGGTACAAGTTGGAGCACGACTGGTTTCTACGTATTTTTCTTAAATACCTTTCGTAGCGCTAGCTAGCTACACGTCGGCGTCATAGAAATGCATAGAAACCAGAAGTGTCGCTGCGACACGTCGCCTGTTGCTGCTGGCTGCAGTCGGGTTCCAACTTGTACCTTAAGAAAGACGAAAGACTGTTATAGGACTTACAAAGTTCATAATGTAAGATTTTTTGTAAGTTTTCTACTGAAAAAAATATTAGTTAAGAAATACTTTATACTTAATTTAGGTACCTTTGCCCGTTATGCAGACGGGGGAAGCAGGTTAGTGCTTGTTATTTAGTACTTATAGAAGAAACTCATATGAATCTCAGAGGAGAGGCAAGAGACACCGACTGTGAATTTCGGTATTTAATTGAACTTCAGCTAGTCATAGTGTTATGAGAAGAAAAATTGTGTCATCCTCAGGAAAAAGGTTCCACTTTGTCACTAGTCAATAAGGCACTATTGGCATTGCGATGCAATTGAATACCCTCCTTATTGACAATCGCCAAAGCGGTACCTTTTGCCTGGGACTGATAAATAACGTTACAAACTATGTGGGTGCTGCTTACGCAAGACTAAGTGCAAGTGGCCACGTGACTAGTATTATTCTTATCAGTCTGTTTATAACAGTTCATGTGTCAGATCATGAAAAAGTACATTCCCAAAAACACATTCCATTCCATTCAAAAATATCTCTTTTTCCTAATCGAGTTGGTTTTATTTGAAAGAGCATGGACATTTTTTATCTGCTCTGCTGCCTCTGATATCGCACATAGTAGCATTTTTTGGGTTCCGTAGTCAATAAGGAACCCTTATAGTTTCGCCATGTCTGTCTGTCTGTCTGTCTGTCCGTCTTCGGCTTAGCTCAGTAACCATTACTACTAGAAAACTGTAATTCGGCATGGGTATATAAATCAATCACGCCGACAAAACAGTACAATAAAATCTTGAAGAATATATTTTTTTAGGGTACCTCCCCTACACCTAAAGCGGGGATGTAATTTTTTTTGTCGTTAAATCCACGTTGTGGGGTATCGCTGGATAGTTCGTTTAAAAATATAATGGGTTTCCTCAAACCATTTTTCAAAACGGTGATTACGATTAGTTTGCGAGATATTGGTCTTTAAAGCCCTAATTTTTGTTCGAGTCGTGTGTCGTCCCCCCCCCCCCTGACGGCTAAATGGCTACTACTGGGGAGGTGAAAATTCGTGGTAGTAGTACATATAATGAATTTAAAAGGAAAACTATCATGGAGGATGGAGGCATAAGTAGTTACCGAAAAATAGTCGACCAACTTAATGTGTACTTGGAAAGGCCGATTTTCGTACAAATTCGGCCGACGCAACCGCACCGCACGTCGATGTAACTAAGACAGACAGGCAACTACGGAACCCTACACTGCGCGTGGCCTGACACGCACTTGGCCGGTTTTAAAATGTAATATCCCTAATTTTGGTCGGCGGTAAAGTTGAGAAAACAGAAAATTTTGACAACTGACTACAGTTTCATTTGAAATATTTTATTGGCGCCTACGCCTACTTTATAAATATGTATTGTCATATTTTTCATTGATCGGAATTACAAAGATTACTTATAACTGGGAAAAATACTGCAGATTAATTGAGCTATCTGAAATAAAATCTGTCCGGCGAATAAAAAGTATGGTATTAGTACTAAAAAATGATTAAAGAACATGATTGCTGTGTAATTATAAAGGGTTTTTAATACTTTCCGCCGAACGTTATTCGCAATTTTCAACTTAATCAAAAAGGTGTCATTTACATTGTCACTTTGTTTGACGTATCAGACGATGGCGGTTAAATGGTCAATGTTGGACTTAAAAGGTTTTTGATTTGTTTTAAAATGAATTTCATATTTAAGGCCCCATATGGAAGCTCGCAAGTTTCTCTTTATCAGAAGGACCGTAATATTTCATTTAAGAAAAAAACGCAGGTAGTAGGACTATTGATGCCAAAAAACTTCTGAAAGCATTGACTGTTAACTATATAGAAAATTGTCAAGTGTGTTTTAACGGTGCGAAATTTATGGGTAGTAAGTAACTGAAAGAACTTGCCCATTACTGTCTGTGAATTATTATATTATACCTATCAATACATTCTATAGTTTTTTTTTTCACTATATCTACCAGCACGGTTAGTACAAGACGGCGCGCGAGCTCTTTTGAGCTATCTCGCACTATCCGTCTCTTTCTAGGTTTTCTAATAAGAGAGAGACGGATAGCTCGCGCGCCGTCTTGTGATAGCCGTGCAGCAATATGCACAGACTTCTATGGGAGGGAGGGATATAAACCCGGGCCACAATTGTCATCCATTAAAGCCAAGTTCTATTGCAACAATAGTACATTACTAATTACTACAGAGGCCGGGAAGTAAGAGGATGCCGGCCGAGTACATATAGACGGCCGAGCGTAGCGAGGTCGGATAGTTATGAGGCTGGCAACCCTTTTTCACGCCGAGGTATGTATAGTACTTTTCTCAAACATGCAATAAAATAAATTAAAAAAGTCCAAGAAATCAAACTTTAATTTTCATGGCTGAATGCCGTGATCCTGTGCCACAAATTGTGAAATGGAAATTAAAAAAGACCATCTTGCAGGCCTAGGCCTCCAATTTTGTATGAAATGCCATTACGGGTCTCTCGTCTCGCTGCGCCCGAAACGTGACACTTCGAAGCCCATTATGAAGAACACAACGTCGATATTTCATTGCATGTTTGAGAAAAGTAAATTATCGCATGTTTATAATTAGTAATAATCGTTGCGCTTCCTTCACGTACACTAACCGCAATATGTCCGATGTTATCACTATTTTACCGTCCCTGTGCAATCCCAACAGATAAGTGGCCTTGACCTGTTATTTCAATGCGTATTAAAACCTAATAGTGATTTATTGGTCATAAAATGTGCTGAATCTGATTATAGCTACGCCGAAACCTATGCTGATTTTTTAATGATAGTATGATGCCGAGGATGAGTGATTCTAAACATCAAAATAGGGGGTCCAATAAATTGTTGGCTAGTTGTGACGAAGTCTTCTTTTCCATGTTACTTATTGCTTTATAAGAGACTTTTATATATTTTATATTCTTATTAATAAAAGTTTAAAACAATTATGGTGTTTTTTAATCACTATATGAATTAATTTATTGAATCAGGCGTTACTTTGCGGAAGTCCATGATATATTACGAGAACAATATTTCTTTGCTATTCCGCTAATAAATAGCGGAAAATAGCAATATTTTAGCGGAATAGCAAAGAAATATTGTTCTCGTACTATATGAATTAATTCACTACGTGGTGATCCTCTGCGTTACCACTAGAGTTTTTGTTATTTTTTACGTAAAGGATCGCGTTGTATACAGGGTGATTCACAGCAGGATCAACCCTACTCGCGTAGTTTCAGTCTCTGAGGGGCAACCGGATGGCTCGCGGTATTTGAGCTTCCGAAGCGCTGTGGAACCGCCCTGTGCAACCCAAACTGAGCCAAAGTTTGCTGGTTGGTTTGGTTGGCAGGTTGGGTTGAAGAAAACTGGGGCAAAATGGGAGGGGGAGTGGTTTTTTTTTGTTTCCAGGTATTCGATTGAAACAGCATTTCATTATATAAACAGCGTACACTTTCAGGCAACCACTGTTTTCAGTCGGCTGCCAAGCTGCCTCGCGACAAAAATATATATATATATATATATATTCTCTATTTCCGCCCCTGTCCCAGTTGGCTCAGTTCGGGTTGCACAGGGCGGTTCCTCAACACTTCGGGAGCTCAAATAAAAAACCGAGAGCCATCGGGTTGCCTTGCCTCTTGGACACCGCAACTACGCGTCATTGCTCTGAATATACGGATTCAGTAGATTATAAGGTATTCTTTTAACCTTGTCGGGATAAAATGAATCGATTCTGACCTAGGTGGAACAGCTAAATACGTGTTATGTCCTTTTTTACATGGCTGTAACGGTAACCAAACTTTATCCGCCCCTAAAAATAATGTTGTTCGGGACCGGTCTTTTACCGCGGGTATCACTCGGTTGACAATCGGGGAAGAAAAAGACACGTCACTTTTTGACGTTTGACGTCTGCCATTTTAGTTAGTATAACCTAGAATTTTGCCCTTGCGGGGTTTGAACAACCCATTCTTTGATTTGTATTTGATTTTTGAGAAAGAATTCGGGACATTTGATTTATGTTAATTGGAATCAGTTCATAATTGAGGCCAGGCGCTCATATCGAGGAGTTTTGTTTTTGCCTGCCAGTGTTTGGAGCCTGAAGTGATAAATTTAGTGTCGGTAGTTTGGCGCGCCTACGTGGTGAGCTATCATCCAGGAGCCAGGAAGTGTTCACCAGGACACGCGACGGCCTCGACACACACACTAATACTCATACATACAGATACACATATCGAAGCCGCCCTGTACAACGGCGGATGAAGCTTCCATCAAGGTAAAAGCACGTTTTGTTTTGTACCGGACCGATACCTGGCGCATCTTCGGTATGCCACGCTTCTTGGAAGCTATAGCTTAGCGGGGTTATACCGGTCGTTCTAGTCCAGGCCTCTATTCGGGTAAGGAACTCGTCGGGCCCAGCCCTGGCATCAACCGAGTAGAGTCTTGCAAGCCCGGGCTAGTAGCGAACATAAATTGGTAGCAGAGCGTGGTTCTTTGAAACGCCTCTGGCTGTGTCAATAGGTATCTTTGACTGGTTCACAGTATTATTTTGATATTTGTGGAAAAAACGTTTTTGAGGTTAACCGTTGATGGAATAGTTGTATTTAAAATAGCAAAATATTACTGAATTGGTTTGTAGTGATATAATAGCACACATTGCTAATTGTTTTCATAGTTGATTTGATATTATTTGGTGAATTTCTTGGTCACTGAACATTTTAACTTGGCATTTTTATAGGTTATCATTCCCTTGTTGAAACTAGATAGCAATCTCAAATTCAATTCTTAGGTATATACTAAACACATAGGAAATTGATATTGCTTGTTTAGATAATAATTGGAACTACATTTCAGGATTGCTCGGTGTGAATATATGGGTATTGATTTGAGACCCATTTGATATATATCAGTATTGATTGGGATTATAATTATTTGAAGTTTGCCCCTGGTTGTTTGACATTGTTTGTTTGGCTTAGTTTAGCTGTTATAAATTAGAGTTCACTCAGAGAATAAGTAATATTCTGAGGGGTTCCTTGGCAAGCCATATAAATTGGTAATTAAAAATAATTTGCATTGACTAAAATTATTTGGATTAATTGTTTTGTGCGTTGGGAACATACAGGTTTGGAATATTTTGGGGTTCCCTGAGAAGTGAATATTGTCCAGAAGGGTTCTGTATTGACCAATGTGTTGCGATTTGAAAATAAATTATACTTGTTAAAATAAATTAATTCTCATTATAAATATTACTTGATTTAGGGTTCAACAAGTAACAATTTGCAGGGTTCCTTGTGCCAAATAATTTTAGTTTATATTGTTTTTGTTTTGCATTGTTGAACATTTTAATTAGAAGTCGATTGGACTTGCGTTTGTTTGTGAGTGTTTGTTGTTGCTGGCTACAGCCATGGCAAAGTGGACAGCCAAGATTAGGGCCGAGCTGAGATGGCTGTCCTCTGCGGTGCATTTGATAAGTAGACCCGACCGGACCGACGCTTTGCTGAAGCGATCGGCTGAGCTACCGGACCGAAGTGCGGTAGTTCAGAGTGCTTATGCAGCGCTTTTGGCGATGGACGAAAAGATTGATGATTCGGTGGAGGCAGACATCACACAATTTTATGACTTGCATGATGAGCTGGTTCAGGCTGCGCACAAGGTGCAGCGGGGTCCTTTGACGGCGGAGACGCGATCACCGCCACCCCTGGCTCTCCTAGGACGTTTGCCAACCCTGGATTTGCCCCATTTTGACGGGGACTTAAAATGTTGGACCGCCTACCACGACTTGTTTTCAAGTCTGGTGGACGCCAGGACGGACTTGGCACCGAGCCAAAAGTTGGCATATCTTTTCTCCACCTTGAATGGAGAGGCACTGGAGTTAGTCTCACATCTTGCGGTCACCGACCAAAATTACCCCACAGCCCAGGAGCTTTTGGAGAAACGATATGCCAACATTAGGCGTTTGGCAGACACCCATGTGGCACAAATTTTGGCGCTTCCTCACATTTATGGGGTTGCCACGTTGCGGAGGGATTTGGTGAATCCCGTGATGGTGGCCTTGAATGCTTTACGACGGCTTGGCCTGCCGGTGGATGAATGGTCGTTCATGCTCTTGCATATAGTTTTGTCACGGTTGCCCACGGACTTGAAGCTCCGTTTTGAGTACAAGCACGGTGGGGGCAGTGCCACACACTTGCCACGTTTTGCGGACCTTGTCTCCTTTCTGGAGGAGGAGTGTCGGTTGGTGGACAACGCCGGGATTGAAGGCCCCTCGGGACCCTCGGCGGGACCTCCACGGGAACAGCGGCGTGTGGCTGCTCGCCCCCCTAAGCCAGGGGTGGTAGAGCCACGCCGCCCGCCCCTCCGATACGCGACGGCCCACGCGCCCCCAAGGTGCATGTATTGCACGGATGATGGCCATTTGGTTGCAGCATGCCCCAGGTTCCTGCACAAGAGGGTGAAGGATCGGCGCGGTATCGCGAATGATCGCCGGTGGTGCTACTCCTGTTTGGGGCAGCATTTGCAGCGGGATTGCCCACGGCCTGAACCGTGCCCGCAGTGCCAGGGGAAACACCACCTGGTGTTGTGCGCCAACCAAAATGGTGGTAATCGGTTGGATGGTGCGGGACGTTCCCCACGGGCGGGGGCCCGCTTCCCCATTACCCCCAAAGGGAGTCTCGTCGGGGCTCGCCGTCCACGGGCGGGGGTACCCCTCCCCCATCTCCTCGTCCACAGGCCAGGTTCGCTGCTGCTCAGCGCAGCTCCCCGCCTCGGAGCTTCTCACCACCGTTGTGCGAACGACCGCGGTTGGAACGTCGCCCGCCCCAAGTTGGACGCCGCTCCGAGTACTACGCGTCGACCTGGGCGCGCCCGGGTCGCTGCCCTGAGGTTCCGGCGGACCAGTACCTGGTGCGGTCCAATTGGGCGGTGCCAGCCCAACAGGACGGCGCCTATGAGGGTTG
Organism: Epinotia ramella; assembly: GCA_947578815.1. Taxonomy (NCBI): domain Eukaryota; kingdom Metazoa; phylum Arthropoda; class Insecta; order Lepidoptera; family Tortricidae; genus Epinotia; species Epinotia ramella. The sequence continues at coordinate 12,013,122 of OX388213.1, read as the reverse complement.
TTGGCGGCCCGATGAGGGTCGCCCCCAATAGGTAGCTGCCGCCCGCTCCTCCACCACAGCCGCCCACCCTGAAACAGTACTCTTGCCAACTGTTTGTGTCAGGGTCTGGGGCCCGACGGGGAAGTCCTTGTTAGTTCGTGCCCTTTTGGATTCGGGTGCCCAGGGCTGTCTTGCGTCGTCTTATTTGGTGGAGAGATTGGGCCTCCCATGTAGACCCCGCCCCTCCGTCATCCACGGAATAGGTGGCCTTCAGGTGCAGGGTTCCATGGGGGAAATTAATGTTTGTTTTTCAACTGTCAATTGTGGGCCAACCATTGTGGCCAAAGCGGTTGTGTTGAACGATATTTTGGGCAGCAACCCGCAGGTGGTTATCTCCCCTACCGCGGTGAAATTGACGTCAGAGTTGACCCCCGCTGACCCCCAATGGTTTGTTCCAGGACCTATAGACCTGCTCTTGGGTGTTGATGTTTTAGGTTTGATCCTGTCCGGGGACAAGCGGGTTTTACAACCCTGCGGTTTGATGGCTTTGCAAACCATTTTTGGTTACACCTTTTTTGGACCCGTGTTGAGGGGCTTGGTCCCACGGGTTGAAAATGAAATTGTTACGGGCTCTCGCTCTCGGACGCCGTCCAGCGTTTCTGGGAGGTCGAGGAGCCCCCCAAGGCTCCCAGAGTCGATCCAGCGGAACAAGAATGCGAATTGTCGTATCGGAATAATACGGGTCGCCTCGCTGATGGTCGCTTTGTTACTCGGTTGCCTTTTAGGGCTGCACGCCCCCCTCTCGGTCGGTCTCATGCCCTAGCGGAAAAAAGGTTGTTGTCCATGGAGCGCCGAATGAAGAGGGATTCAGATCTCCGTGCTAAGTACATTGAGTTTATGCGCGAGTATGAGGCTTTGGGACATATGTCACGCTCGACTATTGATTGGCGTTCGCTCGAGCACTATTTTTTGCCCCACCATGCGGTTTTGAAGACGCCTGGGGGCAAAATTCGGGTGGTTTTTGACGGTTCGGCCCCTACGTCAAATGGGGTTTCCTTGAACCAGTGTTTGCACTCCGGTCCCAAACTGCACCGGGACATTTCGGATATCCTCACCAACTTCCGCCGTCATCAAATTGTTTTTGTGGCTGACATCCGAATGATGTTCCGCCAATCGGTTGTTCACCGAGATGACCGGCGTTATCAGATGATTTTGTGGCGTGAGCGACCTTGTGATCCTATGCGAGTGTACGAGTTGAACACTACCACGTACGGTCTTACCTCCAGTCCGTATATTGCCATCCGGACTTTGTTGGAGTTGGCTCATCGGGAGCGATTGAACTACCCCCGTGCAGCGGCCATCTTGGAAGATTCAGTATATGTTGATGATGTTTGCACTGGGGCTTCCACTGCTACGGAGGCTTTAATTTTACGGGATGAGTTGATTGCGATCCTGAAGTCAGGTGGGTACGAACTGCGTAAGTGGTTGTCAAATTGCCCTGATTTGTTGCGAGATCTTCCGGTGGAACATCAGCAGGATCCTCTCTTGTTCGAAGATGCGGACAACCCTAACTTGATTGCGGTCCTTGGCATACAGTACCAGCCCGTCCAGGATGTCTTCACTTATCGGGTTAAATTGGACCCCCCTAAGACCTGGACGAAGCGTTCGGTCTTGTCGACTGTTGCTCGGACCTTCGATCCTAATGGATGGATCACACCTGTCATTTTTCTGGCTAAGTGTTTTTTGCAGAAGCTGTGGATTGCGGAAGTTACGTGGGACGAACCTCTTCAGGGAGACTTGCTAACCGAATGGTGTTCGATTGTTTACTCACTTCCGGACGTGAACCGGATTTCCTTGCCCAGACTCTTTCTGCCATCCGGCAAGTGTAAAGTTAGCCTCCACGGGTTTTGTGACGCGTCTGAACGAGGGTACGCGGCCGTGGTATTCTTGCGGACTATTAGCCTATCCGGTCATGTGGGACTACATTTGATAATGGCCAAGAGTAAGGTGGCTCCTATCAGGACTAGGTTAACTATTCCTAAGTTGGAATTGTCGGGAGCAGCCCTCCTTACGAGGCTCCTCAATCATGTTTGTGATACTTTGGGTCGTACCGTGGAGATTTCAGATGTTTTTGCGTGGACTGATAGTGAGATCGTTCTTTGTTGGCTTCGCACCTCCGTGCATAATTTAGAGGTTTTTGTTGCGAATCGGATTTCACAGATCCAGAGTTCAGCGACCCCGCTGATTTGGCGACATGTGCCAGGGGAACTGAACCCCGCTGACTGCGCTTCGCGAGGCTGCGAGGCTCCGGTACTTGTAAACCATTCCCTGTGGTGGGGACCAGATTGGTTGTCGCATCCTGCGGCATCTTGGCCCCAGAATCGGTTCTCTTCTCCAGAGGCGTTGCCAGGTTTACGTGTGGGCGTTATGGAAACGCAACCTGTCTACGACTTGAATCCTCTGTTGGAGAGGTACAGCTCTCTGTCGAAATTGATTGGGGTTACCGCGCGGATCCGACGTTTCTTGCTCCACGCACGGAACCCAGCTCAGAGGGCATTGACCACGGAATTGGCCTTGTCGCCCTTGGAACGCCAAGAGGCCCTGCTATTTTGGGTTCGTGTGGTGCAAGTGGAGCACTTCGAACCGATTATTGACGCGCTTAAAGGAGGATCGAGAATTAAGGGTTCGATCGCTCGTCTGAATCCATTTCTAGACGCATCGGGTTTCCTTCGAGTCGGCGGACGACTTCGAAACTCGAACTTGCCCTATGGAGCTCGCCATCCTTTGTTGCTCCCCAAAGGGGGGACTTTGGTCAGTTTGTTGGTGTCTGATCGACACGTTGCTAACGCTCACGCAGGCTGCAATGCCCTTGTAGCCATTTTGCAGCGTGAATTTTGGATTTTGTCTGCCAGACGCACTATTCGCGGCATTATCTTCAGATGTATGCCGTGCTATCGTTTGACGGCCACCCCCACGCAGCCCATGATGGGGATCTGCCCTCCGACAGAGTCTCGCAGAGTCAACCATTTGCTTGTGTGGGCACGGACTTTGCCGGCCCCTTTTTGGTAAAGACCTCGCAGCTTCGCAACGCTCGATCTGTCAAAGCGTACTTGTGTGTGTTTGTCTGTCTGGCCTCCAAGGCAGTTCACTTGGAACTGGTAAGTGCCCTCAGCACGGAAGCGTTTCTTGCGACGCTAGGTAGATTTGTATCCCGCCGGGGACTGCCATCTCTGATCCGCTCTGATAACGGCACCAATTATAAAGGCACTGACCGTTACTTGAATGAAATTTGTAATTATTTGAATAGTGATAAGGATAATTTAAGATTTGCAATGTCTCGAATGGGCATTAAGTGGCAATTTGATCCCCCTGTTTGCCCACATTGGGGTGGTATTTTTGAGGCTGTTGTAAAAGTTACAAAAACGCATCTCCGCCGAGTTATTGGTGAAACGATTTTAACGTTCGAGGAACTTGCTACGGTATTTTGTAAAATTGAGGCTGTCCTCAACTCGCGCCCTCTCTGCCCTGTCTCGTCGGACCCAAATGACCTGGAAGCATTGACTCCTGGTCATTTTTTGATTGGCCAGCCCCTTACCGCGCTGCCGGAGTACCCCTTCAGGGAGGTAAAATCATCACGCTTAAGTCGGTTTGAGTTGCTACAGCAGATGACCCAAAGCTTCTGGCATCGTTGGTCGCTAGAATATTTGCACATCTTGCAGCAGCGCGTTAAGTGGACTGACAAAACTGATCCTCCTCACGTTGGAGATCTTGTACTAGTTAAGGAATCTAATTTATTACCTTTGTATTGGCGTCGTGGACGCATTGTAAATTTGTTGTATGGGTCTGACGGGGTCCCCAGGGTTGCGGAGGTTATGGTCGGAGATTCGGTTTTGAAGCGAGCTGTAGCGAGCTTAGCCCGCCTGCCCATTTATTAGCAGACAGAGCTCCTCTGCCTGGAGCGGGGGATTGTTCGGGACCGTTCTTTTACCGCGGGTATCACTCGGTTGACAATCGGGGAAGAAAAAGACACGTCACTTTTTGACGTTTGACGTCTACCATTTTAGTTAGTATAACCTAGAATTTTGCCCTTGCGGGGTTTGAACAACCCATTCTTTGATTTGTATTTGATTTTTGAGAAAGAATTCGGGACATTTGATTTATGTTAATTGGAATCAGTTCATAATTGAGGCCAGGCGCTCATATCGAGGAGTTTTGTTTTTGCCTGCCAGTGTTTGGAGCCTGAAGTGATAAATTTAGTGTCGGTAGTGTAGTAGTACGTGGTGAGCTATCATCCAGGAGCCAGGAAGTGTTCACCAGGACACGCGACGGCCTCGACACACACACTAATCCTCATACATTCAGATACACATATCGAAGCCGCCCTGTACAACGGCGGATGAAGCTTCCATCAAGGTAAAAGCACGTTTTGTTTTGTACCGGACCGATACCTGGCGCATCTTCGGTATGCCACGCTTCTTGGAAGCTATAGCTTAGCGGGGTTATACCGGTCGTTCTAGTCCAGGCCTCTATTCGGGTCAGGAACTCGTCGGGCCCAGCCCTGGCATCAACCGAGTAGAGTCTTGCAAGCCCGGGCTAGTAGCGAACAAATGTCAAAGTATTGAGTTCTAGATTCAAATTGCTTCTGTACTTCGTCAGAAAGCCAATACCCAATATACATCACGGGTACAATTCAAGTTCTCAAATTAATGAAACTTGTTTACAAATTCATTTCCTAACCACCTGAGTCGTAGTGTCACATATCCTTTCGAAGTAAGCTTATCACACGCATCGTTAATTTGAATACGTCTCGGTTTGACTGGAATGTTGTACTGCGCTATTGTCTCGAACTTTATTATTCTAATTGTATCTTCAGTGTCAACTAAGTAACAAAGAACATTACTTATATTACCCCCGAACAATTTCCCCTCACTTCGTTCGGGAAAATAACCACCTCATGGCGATATGGCTTATTATAGACCCTTGTCATACAATCTACTATTTAGGCCAGCCTATAGTTATATACTCTAAAGTTCTAAACTCATACATACTGATAACTGTTTGTTCCGGATTGCCCATCGAAAAATTTCACGCGTACCACAACTATACTTCAACTTAGTCAATAGTTATGGTTACACGCCATTAATTTATGATCCACAACTAATTTGCGTCGCCCGACGAGAGCACGAACGGACCACAATGTATGATTGTTGTAGACCTAATAGTCCTAATAGACCTAGTAGTCGAGTGTTGTGTTTTGCGTCTCGTCGGGCTAACACAAAGTACACAAACCACTAACTTCATTCCATCGGTATATTCGCTTCAAGTTCAAGTCGTCCTAGAATCATTTGAAGCCAATATTCAAAGATCTGGCAGTACCACCGCAACGTACCCGGCCCGATGTTGAAACACTTAATCAGAATATGAAACGAATTAGGACACTCTTTATTTAGAAAACATATTTACTTTAAATAATTATTGATTACTTTACACCGGTCTACAGGTACCGCGTAGGTAATATACAGGTTGTCCGGTAAACCGAGGATAATTCGTGGACGTAATACTGTATAATATTGCTAAATATCTCTTTGAAATCTCGGAATATTAAATATTAGGTTGATTAAAAATGCCTTAGTTTTCGAGATATTGGCATTTTAGTAATTTTTTTTTTTTTTTTTTTTTTATTTATTAAATCAGTATCTTTACATTTACAAGATTTACTTTCATTAGCCACTATCGGAAACCTTGGTAGGTTTATATAATAGAACTAGAATTCGAACAAACGATACGAATTAGCCGAGCATTTTTGAATAGATGTCGTTCTTGCATTTCTGCAGGCTGTAAACAATTTGAGTATTTAATTTAGTAATTTCAATTGTTGCCAAAAAATACCACTAATAGTATAATAATACAAGTTTTCAATTTTATTTTAATTCATAAGTCTTGCTTGAATAGTGCTCACATGTTTAGGTCCTTTTGCAGTTGTATAGTAATTATCTTTCACCGGCCGTGGTCACAACGCATCATATCGCGCTCAACATCAATAAAATTAAGCAAGTAGGTATTAGCTTTGTAAGTTTTTAAGGTACAAAGTTTACATTTCACAGATATTACCGCTTTCCTATAAGAACCCAGGCGGAGCCGCGGGATAAAATATAGCCTATTTCCATCCCGAAGGACCATTCATGATAGACTGGTGAAAGAATTTTTAAAATCGGATAAGTAGTTTCGGAAATTAGCATGTAGGGGTAATTTACAAACAGACCACCTCTTCTTTATTACAACTTATAACTACATACTCGTAGTCCACAAACACATTTTCATGTATGGTAGTGTGATGCACGTGCGAAGCTGAAATTGCAAATACCTTCATGTTTTGGAAAGACGACATAAAGTACCTAAGTACAATGTACATTACATACTGTTTACATAACGGCACGATCGCAAATTCATAAAACGTGCGTTCGTGACATTTGGTATTTTCAATTTTAATACTAATATGATGCAGGTAGGTATCAGTGTCTTCTTCAACGGTGGGGCTGCCAAAATATTAATGGCGTCTCGCGATTTATCTGCATCCACTCCTATTGGTAATACGAGTAACAAAGAGCAAGATAGCGTCACTGCTAAGTTCACAATTTTGACAATTGGAAATTATACACTTATAGTTAAATTAAGCATAAGGTACCTATTCTTTTCACAAAAAATCCAGATAAGTACCACAAAAGGGTTTCTATTGCGCCACGACGAATTGAGATTGAGTCGCGTGGCAGTGGCAGTCAGCTTAGCTGGCAACACTGGAGGTGGAGAAGCATGGTAGACCAATGGGGAAAGGGCGGGGGGAGGTGTTTGCAAAATGAAAATGATTCAAGTTTTCACTTCTACCGGCCCTCCCAGAGTGCAACCCAGTTTTTTTTTTTTTCCTTCACATGCTTCCAAGTTGGGCCCCGAAGGGGCCCTTAACTTATCACCTATAGATTATGTCTCGCCTGTTCCCTTCTACGTAGAGTTTATGATTTAGACCGAGCAAGGGAATCATTGAAACGACACTTAGGGCGGGTGGCTTTGCACCAACTTACTTTAACAGACCGATCAGGCGATCAACGTTAAATGTGGCGTCCATAGAAACTTCTCCAACTTTCCATACATTCAGAACGAACACCGCTTTCGATTACTAACGGTTTGGTGCAACCCACCCTTAATGTGAAATAAATGGACCGAATTGAAGTCTACATTCAATCGGTTAAAATACCTAGCGTGCTTCCTGACATAATTCTTCCGTAGCACAAGCGGAGATATTTTAGGCTTTCCTTGTTATGTTTCCTTAATTAAATGTATTGCAGTTATGAGCTAATTACTTAATATGGTTGTATTGTAACCTTATTGAATAAGGAAAAAACAATTAAATTAACGAGACATCACTTCCGTTCGTAATCACGTTATAATTAATTTGGCGACGGGGTCTCGACGTCAACTAAACTTTGTTGCTCTTGATCAGTGGGGCCCTCAGGCCCCCACGGCACACGAAATGTAGGTAAGTACCGTGATTTTTTTCTTTATGGTTTTATTTTATTTGGCAAAACGGTTAGTTGACGTCACCGGTGACAGAAGCGCTGGCAGCTTTTTCGAGTGATCATTATTCCACAGACTAATAATAATAAGAGATACTAACGTATCAGACGCACAACTGTCATACAGCTGGTTTAGCCAATAGGAATCGACTGGAATTGACGAGACCTTTCTTTTTTTTTTAATTTTGATGGATGTTTTGGCATTAGAACTAAAACGAACAGCCAGTGTATGGCCAGAGATGGGCATTAATCGATTAATATTTTAGTTAACTAATCAATCGACTAAAAATATCAATCGTCATTTTTTAGTTGCGATTAATTTAGTTGCGATTGAATTAGTTGTGAGACGGTTCGACTAACAACTAAATTAGTTTTAGTTTCAATCGACTAAATTTCACGATTAAATCTATATTAAAACTACGTAGTCGCTCGTTTTTGCTTTTTTTATCTTACAATATGTAACTACAAGTAGGTATGTATGTAACATTGGAGGTACTCGTATGTTGTATGTAACACTTGTAACTATGTTAGTTTGGGTAGAATTTTGCGACTTATTTTGAAGCAGATATCTTCAACCGATTGAGCTAAAATTATGTATACACATTTAATTTGAAATGCTTGAATGACAATGCAATATTATGGGCCATAATATTATTATCTAAATATATAAAAGAAGAAACTGACTGACTCAACTAACTGACTGACTGATCTATCAACGCACAGCCCAAACCGCTGGTTCTAGAGATTCCAAATTTGGCATGTAGGTTCCTTATAATTTGTAGGGGTGCACTAAGAAAAGATTTTTCAAAATTCAACCCCTAAGGGGGTGAAATGGGAGTCCAAAGTTTGTATGGAGAAACAAGATTACTTTGACTATTTTATTCGAATTCGAAACTTCACAGGAGTAATCCTAACGATAAATTAGAAAACACGTGTTTCAGGTTTTTTGAAAATTCAACCCCTAAAAGGGGGGAATGGAAAATCACAAAGTCTGAAAATCGACATGGGTCGTTTCTATGGTTTATAGGGTCGCTGATTACAAAAAAAAACACGATTTTAAAATCTAACATGGCGGACGTGAAATACCATCTCCCCTATTGGGATGCGATGGGGTTGAAATGTCTAAATATCAATATGGTTGTCGTTTTTATGGTTTTTTGGGACGTTAATTACGAAAATGGCATCGATTTTGAAATTTAACATTGTGGACATGAAAATTTTTGAAAGTATTTGTGCCAAATTGCAATTTAATTCGAACATATGGGTCAAACTGAGAAGCACCTTTTCTGTAGACGGTTGGAATTACTTTTAGTACGCGGGCGAAGCCGCGGGCAAAAGCTAGTAACGATATATTGGTAACGACAAATTGCGAAAAACTGCAGTGTTTACAAATCGGAAACAATAAAGTAGGTTGGTGCATTATTAATAATTTGAATTATACGATACTGAGTAAATCTTAGAATTCTTAGACATAGAAATTATCAATATTTTGCAGTCTCTGTCAATAGTAAAACTCTTTTTAGTGTCAGCCGGTGACAAAACAATGGGATAATCCTACTTACCTGGAAGTTGTTTGTTGCATTTTGGTGCAAGTGCCGACGCATCTTCTAAAAATAACACGTTCTATTGAATGACATATCTGCATGTTGTTTATTATCTACGCGGTCTATTTTGTTTTCAACGTGTGGTCATTAAACGAACAGAGATCTCACTCCTTAGAAATGGTCAAAATATCGTAAATAATACATGACTATTTTATTTTTAAACATACGTTAAGATGTCCTAATCAGTCTGTCAACATAGCCATACCGAGGTTTTCTATTCAATTTGCTTCTAACATTAGTCGCAAAGAATTTAGTCTAATTAATTAGTCGATTACAAAATTTAGTTGTCCGAACACAATCGGCAACTAATTTAGTTGCAACTAAATTAGTTGCACTCTGTACAACTACAATTGATCAATCGTCGTTTTCAATCGTCAATCGCAACTAATTCTTGTAATTTTAGTTGTTAATCGTTAGTCGATTACATTTTGCCCATCTCTGTGTATGGCACAGTGGCACAGAGTACCTACTGCTTATGTATTGTAAAGGAGATCTATCTCAGCGGCCAAAATGGGTAGGAAGCGCCCTCCTGCAGGAAGGTTTGGAACTACTACGACGTATATATATTTATGACCAGCAATGCCCCATGTAGGTACAGTAGGCACAGGTCGGCAGAAAAAGCTACGGCTGGTAAGTAGCTTTTTCTGACGACCTGCACGTCTATCATGCGACGGCCGCGACATACTCTCGATTTTTCTCGCACTATATATCTTGTTCTAATAAGAAAGAGACGGATAGTGCGAGAAAAATCGAGAGATCTCGCGCGCTGTCGCATGATAGCCGTGCTGTGCCTACTTTACCTACCTAACCTATATGGGGCATGTTATGTATGCAACAAGGTTTGCAGATACTTCGGGCGGAATGTAAATGTTATAATAGGGAAAGTAGATATCCTACAGGGTAGGTACATTTACATTTTCTAAGTTACAGAACAAATCTAAGAAAAAAACTTCAATGAAAATGTAAGTAAAGTATTTTTATTTTATAATTATGCAGTAAGGATACGAATTCATACAAAAGGAGCTACACGGGCCGGCTGACGCGTGATTCGGCCTATGCGGTCACATAACCATGTGGATTATAGTTTAGTTTAATTTACATAGTGTGAGCCTAACTATAAAAATGGCAAAATGGACATCAATGTTAAAAAAACTTATTGAATTCGTGGTAAGACACAAATGCTTGGACGACCCCTTGAACGCGGGCGCGCGTTGCGACCGCGCTGAAAGCGCGCATGGCACGCCGCCCGCCTGCGGCGCTACCACGTAAAATGAAGTTCGTATATTTCTGTCTCTGTCGTTCTTATACCGTAAACCATAAGTGCGATAGAGACGGAGATATCAGAACTTCGTAATTCGATTTTCGTAGTTACAACCCTTGAGGTGTGTAAATGTGACGCGTTAACTGCATTGCTGCCGCCTCGCGCCGCACGCACACGCCCCCGCGTATACTATGCGTGGAGGCATTTAGTTTATCGTTTTTCAAATTACCTGTCACGATCACGATAGGCTGATCAGGTGAGATTTGTGTATCCTGTTGAGGAACTTGTGGCTGTTCCAGTGCAGAGTCTGAAATTTCATATAGGTATGTATATATTTACTATAGTTTCAAAACTAGGTAGGCTGATCTGGAGGGGTTTGTGTCTCTCATTCAACTCGATCTCAGATTATTTGAGTTGACAGAATTGCACCAAACTATTCCATTCAAAAAGCAACTGTACCTTCCGAGGTAGAAGATTCCAATACTTAACAGTTTTACCATACAAGAAAATGCAAAATCAGAGCAAACTTTGCGATTTTATTCTAGATAGACAAATTAGCGTGTTTTTAACCTGCTTATACCTATTATGAGTGGAGGTAAATCTGTAATTGGCCATACTACTGTGCATACGAGCAAAATATATATTTGAACTCACGTTCTCGAAAACGGCTCTAAAACGACTTCGATGAAAATTGGAATGTAGGGCCGTAAAACCGATCTAGCTGGGTCTCGTCTCATATCTGGGAAAATACGTTTTCTCCGTATTTTCTCTATTTTCACCCGAGCAGAGCTCGGTCGCCCCGCGGGGCTAGCACAACTGACGCCGCGCCGCGGCGCGAGTCGAGAAAGATCTACCCTCCTCTTTCTAATTTGCACGGTGCGAGCGAGACAGGAGACACTCAGTCGCGCTCGAAGCGACTTAGCAGCAAGTTGTACTAGACGTACAGGCGCTACTTTGCTATACTCTGTATCGCTGTTAGTTTTCTGAATAAATAACTACCTATAGAATATAAATGACTTTCTGAGACTACTTATAGGTTATCTCGCGGGGTTTTCTGCGATCTTTGCGATACGCGGTTAAAGCCAATAGTCTTAAAGTAGGTAATAATAAAGTATAACGAATTTCGAGCCCCATTCAACCATCTAGTGGTTATTTTTGAACGGAATCCGATTTAATGATAATGACTATCACATTGGAGTATTAATCGTGCCCTAAACAAACTATCATACGAAAAATAATCATATGCAAGAGTTAAGTATTGATCAATGTAATAGTACACACAGCAACACACCTAACTAACCATACCGTGAAAACCTAGAACCTTATTACAATGCACTTAAGGTCAGATTACATTTCCGATGGTCACTTAGCTGTGTTGTCGACTGTACATTTACATTAGGTATGTAAATTACCTGTAGGGTTAGAAGACATGGGTTTCGGGTATGTGTGGTCTTCATGCTTGCGACGTCGGCCATAACAGTGATCAAACTTTACATTCGCTGAAAGATATAAGTACCTACATTAATAAAACAGTGCAATGTTTTCTTCCACGTGATATATACATGTGAATTGACCAACATACCAACTAGTTTGGCTTCCAATGTGGCACTCGGCACGCCGCTTTCTATTTCTTCTTCGGAGAATAAAGAGGGATAACCCTCAAGAAGAATTCGTCCGTTATCCTTCACGAACCTACCCTCGAAGTGCTTGTGACAAACAAACTCATTTTTTAGTTCGCGAGGGCTTAAATTATGAAGCCTATCACAATTTAAGCACACCAGCCACTTATGTAGTCCTTTCTCCGACGTAGGTAACTGGTGTAATTTAACCCTTGATCGTTCACTGGAGCAGTTTTGTACACAACATTTGTAATACATTTTGGTTTTAGTCCAAGATTAAATTTGTTTTATGAATTTTTTGATGATCGTATTGAAAATAAGCGAAAATTCATTCTATCCATCAGAAAAAACAGTAATGGCGGCAATTTTTAATTTTAATTTTTCATGTCATAACATATCGACGCTTATCTAAAACAAGTCGGTATCGCGAAATAATCCGTTTTGCTACTAAGTATAAGACTAGACGCAGAACACGTTAAAGTTTATCGTGACTAAGACTCACGTGTTCTAATTCAAAAAATTGCCACCGTGGCAGCATTGTGCCGTTATGCCATTGGTGGGGTGTCGACGTAATTTTATCTGGAAGACCGTCCGTAGGCCAGATGAGCCATAGCGATCGACGCCGTCACCACGTTTTTTTGTTGACTACCGGCACATCCCCAAATAATTCGTTAAAACACATCAATTTGTTTGTACAACAGCGGCATTACGCGAAATAGCTCAGTGGAACACTAGCGAATTTTTGTGCAATATAGGATTATTCATGGATGGGACACTTTCCGTTAAACAGTTAGTACCGATGTTTTGACTTAACAACAAATAAACGAGTATTCACGAAAATAATGAAAGTTGGCTTGTTCATGTAAGCAAAATAAGCCCCTATACTACATAAGACTTACTTAATTATTGGTATACTATACGAATTTGGCCTATGTTCATCATAAATATGCATTTAGTTTCTTGATTCAAAACGAGAAAAGCCACTATAACTAGATAAGCAGCACGATGATAAACTTATTTCGATGTTATATGTATTGCAAAAAAGGTATCTATGTATTCATATCAATTAAAATAATAATATACAACACAAGCCTTATTGAACTTAACTATACTAGGCCCATAGTTCGATTTGTGTATGATATTATTAACCTCTAATATTTATTCATTTTGTAATATCAAATAAGATAAGTATAAGATACATACCTACTACATGCTACATGTACATGGTGACTTCAATTACTCGTGTGCCTCTCTTTTTTGTATAAAAAGTGGTATAATAACAATAATTATTACATTTTTATTATGGACACTATTTAAGGGTTTGTCCTGCCTCACTTTCGTGGATGAATTTGTGTCAAAGAATCAGTAACTCTTTCAGTTGACTACTACTACTTTGGTTATAGAAATGAACTGGAAAAAATATCCGAAATCTGCTTTGGTGTTGTTGCGGGTAGCCTCATTTCTGATGCGATCGCGCAGAGAAACTCCCAGCATAGCCCTTTGGGTGACCCCGAGAGCTTTCAGCTGGAACTCCAAAACCGTTTCCATTGCCTAGGTTTTGTGGAACCTGTTCGTGCCACTGGGTCTATGTTCTTCGAGGCCTAGCGGGCCAACAGAACTAAAAGGCTCTCTAGCTCCACTCAGAAGCTCATGAAGGGAAGGAGTCAAATGATTCTGCAGTCTTCAAACGATGCGACTTTATACCGGCAGCTAAATAAACAGAATCTCCAAGTCCCTTACCCGCGATCTGCGCCAATTCACTACGAACCGTATTGAAGAGGCCATCGAGAGAAATAAGGGCTCTAATGTGTTCGCAAGAGATCTCGATCGAGTCTATTGGGCAGAGCCAGCTCGCAAGGTAAAAAACTGAGGACTGGAGAGTCGTTTTTTCCAAACCTGAGCTTTTGAGTGAGTGCGTTTCTACACGTCATACATATCGTATACACGTCAACTCGCAGACCCGAAGTTGGTCTGGCAAAAGACCCTAGCTAGACCCGACACTTTACCGACGACATCCCGGACATCAGCCTGTCCGAGATTAGAATGGTTCTGAAACAGCTTAAGAACAGCAAGGCACAAGGTGAAGACGGAATTACAGCCAAACTCATGACGGCGGGTAGAAAACCGATCCTTACGACCCCTCAGAAGTTGTTCGACACCGTCCTACTGGAAGGGAGAACGCCAAAGGCGTGGAACAGAGGTTAGGGGTGCTGTTGTTCAAAAAGGGGAACAAAACCCTGCTGAAGAATTACCGACCCATCTCACTTCTGAGCCATGTTTACAAGCTGTTTTCAAGAGTCATTACAAATCGCCTCGCATGCAGGCTTAGTGACTTCCAGCCTCCCGAAAAAGCCGGTTTCCGAAGAGGTTTTAGTACCGTAGACCACATTCATACGCTCCGCCTGGTTATACAGAAGACTGGAAAGTAAAACTTGCCTCTCTGCTTAGCGTTCGTGGAGAAAGCTTTCGATTCGATCGAAACCTGGGCTGTACTACAGTCTCTCCAGCGGTGAAAAGAAGACTGCCGCTATATCGAAGTACTGAAGTGTTTGTACGAGAACGTCACTATGTCAGTCCCACTCCAGGATCGGAGCTTGAAAAGTATTCCGCTACAGCGGCGTGTTAGGCAAGTGAATGTTATTTCCCCAAAACTGTACACCGCTGCAATGGAGGACGTTTTCAAGACTCTAGACTGGAGAAGGCTAGGCATCAACATCAACGGCGAGTACATCAATCACCTTTGGTTTGCTGATGATATAGTAGTCTTGGCTGAGACCATGGAGGACTTGAGTACTATGCTCGATGACCTTAGTAAAGCCTCCGAGCGAGTTGGTCTAAGGATAAACATGGATAAGACAAAAATCATGTAATCGGACACTTTCAAGAGTTCTTCAGACTTTCAAGTTAGATAGGTCCAACTTTGAGTAAGAGTCCGACTCGGCTGGGCAGCATTCGGGAACATACGGCACATCTTTTCGTCCAATACTTCGCAATGTCTCAAGACGAGAGTCTTTGACCAGTGTGTGTTGCCACTACGTCACTGTGTGATGACGTAGGACACGGAAACGTAGACGGTTACCTCATAAGAAGGCTCAAAGTCACCCAAAGAGCAATGGAGAGGGCTATGCTGGGCGTTTCTCTGCGCAATCGCATCAGAAATGAGGCTACCGCAGCGCAGCAAAACCAAGGTAACCGATATAGCCCTCCAAATCGCTAAACTTAAGTGGCAATGCACGGTTACATTGCACGTAGAACCGATGGCCGCCGGATAGCGCATCGTAGCTAGGCCCCCCACGAGGTTCAAAGATTTCAAAGATTCAAAGATTTTTATTTTGCTCGGAATGCAGTTACATAGTTCTCAAAACATTTTTATGGAGCCTTAAAGTGGACTTTAAGGCTACATAAAACAATATAAAGATAATATATTATTATGTCCATAATAATATATTATCTTTGAATCTTTGAATCTTTAAAAAAGAGTTACTAATTTACATCCATACCAAGTGTTGTAAACTAAAGTATACCGTTATTGTCTATATAGTTTAAGTATTATTGTGATATATTTCGTTTAAGGCCATTATTGTCCATATTAAAAAATAATAATTGAGAAACAAAGCAAAATAAGTCAGTATTCTTTTAATATTTTACATATACGTTTGTCTTAAAGACAAATAATACACTATTATTCATAAGAAAAAAATATTTTTTTGAATTATTTTCTATTGAGACGTTAGTACACATAAAAACTTATCCAAAGTATATAAATATCGTGTCACAACTCTAAACTGTAGTACAGTTTTGAGTTTTTTTTGTGTAGTTTTTTGTTGTTTTCTTTTTATTTTCTTGGGTTTAAATAACTGGATGACAGAGGAAACTGTGACTTAAAGAAGATTTTAAATTGGTTATCTTAATAAAAAAATATAACAATATCTTTTTTGTGTTTTTTTTAAACCTCTGCCCTGAAAAAACACAGTTTTTGAGATACAGAGTTGTTTTAGATAAGCATCGATATGTTGGTTAAAACACTCAAACAAATTAAAAAACAAGCGGCAAGAGTGACAGCTTGAACAGCTCGATGGCAGTAGGTAAGAAGTGGGGGGAGCGCGGTAAATTTTTAGTCAATGCTAGTATCCAACCACGTGACCTCGATACCATAGACACTAACGCCCGGGTTTTTTGTTCAAAGATTGCAGGCCGTGCATTATTCTCTTTGCTTCCTCGCTCAACGCAAGCATTGGTATTCAGCAAAACTGACGATGTACCGGCAGTCAGGTCGGTGCCGCGGCTGGAGCAGTGGGGCCGGCGCCGCCTCGAGGAGATATTCGCCAAGCACCCTACGCTACGCTGCAGAGCAAAGAGGTAACCTGACGACATGTCGGCGGTGTCGGTGCCATATATACATAGGTATAACAGGGTGAAACATAAGTCGTAAACGTAAATTTTTGTTTCTATACAAGCTTTTATTTAACTTGCCGTTGTGTTAGTATGGGACAAATCTTGCGAGTTTTTGACCCACTTCCCGGTGACCGATTGAGCTGAAATTTTGGTTATAAATATAGTTTGAATGATAATTCAATATTATGGTACTATCGAGCTGATCTGATGATGGAGACAGAAGGTGGCCATGGGATTTCGTAAACCCGTTGAGTTTAGGCTCGGCTCGTTACAATCGTCTAAATGAGTAGTTAATGATGGTATACAGAAAATTACAGTCAGCAATAATAGCTTGTACCAAAAATGAAATTTATGACACTTATTTTATTTTTTACTGACAAGCGGTTTTTATCCAATTATTGCATAATAATGGAGTACAATAATTAAATGAAAGAAATACAAAGAAATGAAAAGATTTAATGTTTTTATATAAATTAACAAATAAAAAAAGTAACATACTAACATACTAAAGCCCAACTATAAAATAATACACCATCCAAAAGGTCCGCCTGTTAGTTACCTCTTCGTATGGCTAGAGAAATTCTCTGCGCGAGGTAAGCGCCGGCTCTTGGGGTCCCCTGAGGTGTCGACCAGCCGCGACGGGCTCTGATGCCTTCATGTCGGAGACCAGGGTCCAAGTGTGTCCACTGTGAGCGCCGCAAACTCGTAGTCTTTTAATAAAGACGAATATTTGCAGCGCTTAAGAACTTGGGCCTGGTCGGCTGCACCACCGGCATGGGAGCGGGTCACCTGGATGTGGGATTGAGCGGATGTGTCGACACACTTAGCGTCCCACACCAGAGCCCTACCCAGCTTCCACGGCACCAAAGTGATTCCATCGGGGCGCTTGCCATCGTCTCTTGCCATACCCACAGGTTCTAAGGTCGCAGGCATAGAGACAGTGGCAAGCGAGCGACGGACTAGGTCATTAATGTGTGGCGATATAAACGACCGGCGCTTCTAAAGCAACAGGACCATGTCGTCCCAGCCGGTCTACACCCTTGCCACAGGCAATATGTATAGGGTACACAGATTCTGGCGCCAAGTCTCAGGCATATGGCAATCTTAGAGAGCTTGGATCCAGAACTGTGCATATTTGTCGGGATGGGAGAGCGCGGAGCCAGTGGCCTGATTCCGGTGAAGATACCGCCAGAATACGAGCGCGTTCGGGGTCGTCCGGACTGCTGAAAAGGAGATAAGCATGGGTTGCTTTGCTAGCAAACGTGGAGAGTCCCATGCTCTCTGACTATGCCGGATCACTGGGATGTCCACTCCAGGGCACGAAACACACTAAGCTTCCCTGGCCGCCTTCGGGCTCGCTATCTCGTCATCAGGTAACTGAGGAAGGTTTAAAATGTTACTGACTAGAGATAGCGAACCATATACGGAGGGCAGGAAAGCCGGTAATGCGACGCTGGACGCGGAGCGAACAGCCAGCCCTCCAAATCTTATGGGGAGAACCGCTTGGGTCCAACGCAACGTGTCTAACTGTATATTTAGGCTTTTGGAGAGTGTAGCCTGGAGATAACCGTCAGTGCGTGATAAGATGGAAGGAAATTTCCAAATAGGGCAAGTACGGAGTAAATACATAAATTTTGGGGTGAACAAACAGCATCGAATGATACAGGGGGCCATGTGGGGATTTATTTGGAACAGTAAATCGGAAATGTGATGGAATGAATTTAAGGCGCCGTAGGTTCATGGTCTTCTCTCCCTCTCACTGAGCATAAGCGTGACCGATATGGAAGTGCGTGCTCGGAAGCTCGGATATCATGTTTTTTAATTTTAATTTTTTGGCCGTTTAAATAAATAAAAAAGTAATCACTGAGTTCTCTCAAACATGATATTGACGATTTTTAGAAGCAATTTTAATATTTTTAGCTTTTGTGCATAATTTGTTACGAATATTTTAAGTGTATTTTAGACCTATGTTCGTGATTTTTTTCTATCGAGCGAAAATTGCTTAATCATGTTTCGAATCACTGATCTCGCTGCAGAAAAGCCTCAAGATTACAATTCGTCTTTTTTTGAAACCATATTATTATAAACAGACGCATTATATTGTTTCAAAAACTCTGTTCGCTTAACTTCGCTGAACCTACGGCGCCTTAATTTTCAGTCAATGACAGGATTGATTGATTCTTCCAAAATAGGTGAGCCTAAAAGAGTGAGTGATGAATTTGAGAGGACGGAAATATTTGGCAGAACAGCGTTAAAGTTTGTTAACATTTATATTTTCTTTTCAGATGAAAGGTGATTGTGTAAAAAGATTTCGCATTTAGTGAAATTTAAAGATAGGCCGCTCTCAGAAAATTTGTTTAAATATGATTAGCTGCAAGTCTTGTAGAACCGTCAACGCGTCTCCGCCAAGGGCTCCGTCGTCGAGGTACCACAAACTTTATTGATAATAATTTTAAATAGCAAGAACACCAACCTTATGGTCACCCTATTCGACAAGACTTGCGGCCGTATTCATAAACGTCCTGCAAGCCTCTTTTAACTAAAATGGCGTTAAAATTCGTTTGTCCTTATCTGTCACTTTGACATTTGTGTTCGTAAGAAAGGGACAAAGCACATTTTATTTAGCAGAGGGATTTTAAGTTTTGTGAATAAGGGGGTTGGTCTGTAGCTTAAAGTGTCAGTTTAACATAGCAATTAGGGTGACCATGAGACTCAAAAGACTTTAAAACTCTTTTTTGAAGTGCAAACTTCTTTAGCGGCGCTGAGCACTTTTTGGGATGGGGAAAAATTGTTAAATACGCTACAGAGTTTTGTGACGTCAGATGTGAAGGAGGTCACTTTTTGCTGCTAGCCGATTCGACTTCATTCAAAACTGAACGCTATTCGTAAGAGTATAAAGCCGTTAAACACTTTTTGCAATAGCATATTCTGCAAATAAATTTGTAATAATACCAACGCGTCCTTCACCGTTTTGCTATTGAGAAAATTCGAATAGTTCGAATTTGGGCGTTATTCCTAAAGAGATAAAGCTTAGAAAAATATTTACCAACGGCAAAAACAAATTGATATTTTGGTCGCCACCGCCGTCTGCTGTTCTTGCAAATTCGTATAGGTCGAATTTAGACGTTATTCCTAAAGAGCTTTGAAAAATATTTGGCAATGGCAAAAACAAATTAGTATTTTGTTTGCTGCCGCAAAGGAATTTTATTATTTTTAGCTTTTGTGCATAATTTGTTACGAATATTTTAAGTGTATTTTAGACCTATGTTCGTGATTTTCTATCGAGCGAAAATTGCTTAATCAAGTTTCGAATCACTGATCTCGCTGCAGGAAAGCCTCAAGATTACTATTCGTATTTTTTTGAAACCATATTTATTATAAACAGACACATTATATTGTTTCAAAAACTCCGTTCGCTTAACTTCGCTGAACCTACGGCGCCTTAACGAGTTATATTTGTACATAGTAACCACGGTGCGGTTAATAGTAAAATGGTTATGAACGAATGTACATCATCCACATCATAAAGGGCAGGGGTCAGACACGAGATAATAGGATGTTATTGCAAATAAGATTAGGTTAAGCAGTGCTAACAGATATCAATTTGCGAGAAGGTATGTTATATAATGCGCATCATACATACCTACATACATACATATATTCACGCCTTTATTCCTCAAGGGGGTAGGCAGATCACATGCACTTATGTTAGAGTGCCACTTTTAGCATAAATGTGGGTATAAAAGATCGACAAAATGTGATATCCCAGTGATAGGTTGCTAAGCCGTCGCCCACAACACACTTAAACCCTGTTCCCTTAGTACGACTCTTACGAAGCCCACGGGAAGAAAGCGGTATGACTATCTCACCTGGAAGGTGATGAAACCGTCTTTCAGTCAAATGACATTTTTGAGAATCAACCCCGCAAGGAAAAAAAAATATTGTGAGAAAAAAGGAAAAATCGTTTTCATCACACTTGCTCGAAAAGGGCTTCATAATGCGCAGACATACAGAGCTGTAATAGCCTGTGTTACGCCCACGGGCGTAATGGTTTTTTTCTTAAATTGTATCACAAAAAAAGTTACAAAGCAAAGAGGTTTTATATGAAATACGATGTCTGAAAACATATTTATAAATGAATTTAAACTCAAAAAAACTACTTAAACATCAATTACCTTTAGTAATGTACGAAGATATCGCAGTTCCTTTCGCAGCGGAGGTGAGAAATCTGGGCCTGACTATGGATAGTGGTTTCACATGGGCACCTCAGGTGTCTGACGTTAGTCGCAAGGTCACCAATATGCTGAGATCGTTTTATAGGTTTAAGCACTTCCTTCCAGTCAGCACGAAAACTCTGCTAATTCAAGCGCTAGTATTACCTGTTATTGATTATGCTGATGTGTGTTACTCCAACATCACCCAGGAGCTCTTAAGTAGACTAGACCGGCTTCTAAATAACTGCATTCGTTTTGTTTTCGGCCTCCGTAAATATGACCATATCTCCGCCTTCCGCCGTCAACTGAACTGGCTTCACATTCGCGAGCGCAGATCTTTCAGGATTCTGTGCACACTTTATACCATCTTATTTGACCCAGCTGCACCGGAATATCTTAAATCTAAATTTCAATTTGTTACACCCCGTCCCGGTTGCGAGCTACGTACATCCAGGAGTCTTAAACTCTCTGTCCTATTTCACCGTACTGGTTTCCTCTCAAATTCCTTCGCTGTTCAGGCTATTCGTCTGTGGAATGATCTCCCGCTTACCGTCAGGCAAGCTCAGAGCAAGTTCACCTTTAAATGCAAGTTGCGTAAGCATCTCTTATTAACCATTAAACATTGATGATCCTCATGATATCTTTGTTCGGGTACATTTAATTGTATGTATTTATGTAAGTATAAGTAAGTGTATATTGTATGCATTATATATGTACTAGCTGTTGCCCGCGACTTCGTCTGCGTAGAACTTGTAATCGTCTTAAAAAAAATATTGCTATAAAATTATGTAAGGCGCAAGCTTAATTACCGCTGTCCCAAACACACTTGTACCATCTTAAGGGATGATTTCCGAGATCTCCTATATTTTTCAAAGGGTCTCAAATGATCTGTACGGAAAATTTCATCTAAATCCGTTCAGGGGGCTAGCACTAATGACGCCGCGCCGCGACGCGAGTGGAGAAAGATCTACCCTCCTCTTTCTAATTTAAACGTGTGAGTGAGACAGGAGACGCTCAGTCGCACGCGAAGCGACTTGTCAGCGAGTTGTGTTAGACCTAAAAGGTAACAGTGCGATGAGTTCGTCAGTTTAAATTGCTAAATCTAAATTGAAAACTCCGTTATTACAAACATAAATATCTTAATAATCATCAACAGAAGTTTCTCTTTCTGAAACATATCTGTTTTGTCTACTAAGCTAGATTATTGGAAATTTTTGCCGAAATCCTTCCAGTAGTTTTATTTACGTTAGTCCGGGCTACCTGTATAGTTTTGAAAGCAAAATTATCTTATGCTCCATTTAACTGTGAGAATACATTATTTTCACTAACCAAAATAAACTTTTTATTTAACAAAATAATCCGCAGGTTTAATCAAACATTACCTTCTTCGGTTCTGGGAGAATCGCAGTTCTAACCTAACCTACATTTCTGGTAGCTGTTCCATTCTGTAAGGGTCGTGGTTTTAACTTTACCTATCGTACTTTTTTGGTAAGTTGGATTACCTATTTTGACTAATAAATGGCTTCCTTATATAGTATAACCGAAGAATTCCCTTACTTCATAAATTACTTGTTCCTCATACATACTTCCAACCCCTTTTAACCTCCCTAGAGGATGAATTTTAAAAAACGCTTTAATTTAAACGAAGTTACAGTTTCGTTACTTTAAAATTGTCTCGTTCCCCGTACAAACTTCCAACTAATTTTAGCCCCTTTAGGGGATGAGTATCTTTTAACCCCCTTATGGAATCAATTTCAAACAGTCTATAACAGAAGTTACAAATCTCTTACCTTAAAAATGTCTTGCTCTCCATACAAACTTTGAACCCTCTTAAGGGATGAAAAAAAACACTAATGAAATGAAAAAAAAAATGTTTTCTAATTTTTAAACAAAGAGTAAACCCGAAGTTACAATTTTTTTACTTCAAAAAAGGTCTTGCTCTCTATACAACCTTCAAACCCCCTTTTAACCCTCTTAGGGGATGAATAAAATGAACGCTGAAATCGTTTTCTAATCTTTAAACAAACAGTCCAAAATGTAAGTAAAAAATATCTTACTTTAAAAATATCTTGCTCTCCGTATAAACTTTGAACCCCCTATAAACCCCGTTGGGGGATGAATTTTAAAACACGTTGAAATTTATTTTTTAGTTTTAAACAAACCATCTAAAATCTAAGTAACAAATGTTTGATTTCAAAATTGTCTTGATCTATTCGAACCCCCTTTAAACACTCTTAGGGGATGAATGAAAAAACAACGCTGAAATCTGTTTTGTAGTCTTTTAATAAACAGTCTAAAAATACTTTTCCCTCCATACAAACTTTGAAACCCCTTTAACCCCTATAGGGCACGAATTAAAAAAAAACTCTGACTTCAGTTTTGTAGCCTTTTAATACATGCTAAGACTGACATTACAAAATTCTTACTATATTTCCCTGTTCTCCATATAAACCCGTAATCCCGTTTTAACCCCCTTACGGGTGGATTTTTTTCAAAACGCTGAGTGTTTTTTTTATTCTAATAAGTAATCTTTCTACAACGTTTCAAGTCTCTAGCTCAGAAAAAGTGTTTCTCATCCTAATCCTGCATACCTGTTTAACCCCCTTAGGGAAGGAATTTTCTAAAACGCTGAAAGAACTTACTGTTTTTGTATTCTAATAAGTAATATTTTTACAACGTTTCAAACCTCTACCTCGAAAAAAGTGTTTCCCATAGAAACCTTAGACCCCTTAGGGGTGGAATTTTCTAAAACGCAGAAAGTACTTTTTTTTGTATGCTAATAAGTAACCTTTCGACAAAGTTTCAAGTTTCTAGCTCAAAAGAAAAAGTTTCCCTCATACAAAACTTGCACCCCTATTTAACCTCTTTAGAGGTGGAATTTTCTGAAACGCTGACAGTTCTTTTATTGTATTCTAATAGGTAATCTTTCTACAGTTTCTAGCGCAAAAAATAAAGTATCTCCCATACAAACATTGCACCCCTATTTAATCCCTTTAGGTGTGGAATTTTCTAAAACGCTGAAATTACTTTTTTTGTATATTACTAAGTAATCTTCCTACAAAGTTTCAAGTCTCTAGTTCAAAAAATAATGTTTCCACCATACAAACATTGCACCACTATTTAATCCCTTTAGGTGTGGAATTTTCTAAAACGCTGAAATTACTTTTTTTGTATCTTACTAAGTAATCTTCCTACAAAGTTTCAAGTCTCTAGTTCAAAAAATAATGTTTCCCCCATACAAACATTGTACCCCTATTTAATCCCTTTAGGGGTGGAATTTTCTAAAACGCTGAAATTACTTTTTTTTATCTTACTAAGTAATCTTCCTGCAAAGTTTCAAGTCTCTAGCTCAAAAAATAATGTTTCCCCCATACAAACTTTGCACCCCCATTTAACCCTCTTAGGGATGGAATTTCCAAAAATCCCGTCTTATCCCTTGCATACGTCATAAAAGTAAGCTCTGGACCAAATTTGAAGTTTCAGTTCCAGTAGTTTCGGCTGTGCGTTGATGGTGATGTAACCTTCAGAAACTACTTGCCTATAGTCTAATAGCGATGAACACTTCGCAATATCCCGTTTTATATTATAACGGTTACATTCCCTATATACATGGAAAAAGTGGGACAGCTTGCGCCATCTAGCGACCAGTAGCTAAATTATACTATTTTATTGCGACAGGTTTCGCCATCTAGTAGCTGACTTATACAAATATATGTCGCCTTCTAGTAAACAGTACATTTTTATTTTAAAAACACTGATATGTAATTATAAGTAAACAGTAGTTTTATTTTAAAAACACTTTTATTGTAATTATAAAAATCATTCAAAGATAATGTAACCTTCAGAAACTACTTGCCTATAATACATGCAGTCTAATAGCGATGAACACTTCGCAACAATCACCAAAGTTAAGCAACGTCGAGAGAAGTCAATATTTGGATGGGTGACCGTTTTTTTTTCATACAAATTCTCAAACGTCTTTTGACCCCCTTAGGGAATGAATTTTCAAAAACGCAGAAATTAGTTTTCTAATATTTTGATCTAAAATCAATCTGCGAAATTTCAAGTTTCTATTTAAAAAAAAAAATTAAGTCCCATACAATCTTTGGTTCCTTATTCCACCCTCTGAAGTAATTATATCTAAAAAAACGGCACGCTATATCCTTCTCTGAGGTATAAACAACAATATTGGAAAGTTTCAATAAAATCGGTTCGCATATTTTTGTTTAATTTGTCCTCAACGCCACTATACCACATTAGAGAAGAATCCATGTTTCTACTGATTACCAAAAGATGGCGCTGGTGATGTGTTCTTAAATCGTTCTTTCTCGAACTCTGTCTACGATACCTAAACTCCATCAAACTTATACTTTATACGTTCTCATATGGTTTGGCAGAGTTTAAACGCATAGAAAAATCGGAAGAATTACCTACTACGGCTAGAATATGCCTGGAAATGTGTGAAGCTCTGCATCGCACTATTGAAGTTTTTAACGTTAGTTGTATAAATACAATTTACTTCGTTGTTACTTTATTATGTATCTTTGACCACATGGATTTCCATATGGACACTGTTTCACATTTATAATATTAGTGTGATGTAAGTATATTAATTAAATTAATTGATTTGTATTTCCATTCGAGTCTCTGTACTTAGGATCCTGCACCACTAAAGTTTCTGTTTAGCCCAATGGTTGACTGGTAGAGAATGCCTTAAGGCATTAAGTCCGCCAATTGTACTTCTATTTTTATATTTGTGCAATAAAGTTTAAATAAATAAATAAAAAATAAACATGTTTAAATGAATTATTTACAGATTTAATATGTAGTTATTTAGTGTCTATGTAAAATGTTATTGAGTGTTTTCAAATCGTGGCTGTATAGAGAAGGGTCTTTGCCATACGCGCCTCACGTCAAATTCAACAAAATGGACGACTGACATGTTGCAGTTTTTATTACGATTTGTATTCATTTCATCTAAAATGTATTTGTTTCCTCGCAAATGTGATGAAAAACATTGTGTATAACACGGGCGTAAGAATATTGCAAACTCGAGTCATCAAAAGCCCTCCGCCTTCGGCGTCGGGCTTCTGATAGACTCTTGTTCGCAATATTCCACTTCCGCCCCTCGTTAAACAATGTACTATTACGTCACGTCAGTCACACCTGGCCACAATGCGAGTTTTACTGCACGCGTTTTACCGTACGCACAGCGTGCAGTAAAAGTCACATTATGGCCAGGTGAAGACGTAATATTGTGTACTCACCACGGGCAGTAAAAACGACAGCCCTCTGTCGCATATTTACAACCATCGTCTGCGGCTCGGGTCACAAATACCTGCGATTTCGGGCTTTCTTTCTTTTAAAGCCCTTGCTAAGTAGTGTACTATTTCAACACATTTGCTTGTAACGTACCTACTCTTATTACGTCGCTTTTAGGTTCATAATCCTGGGTTAATTACGCTACACGCGTGTTTTATAACATTACGACCACTATTACGACAAATCCCGATGATTTTTATTATTACTTATTTCTTTTTGGATATTTATACTATTCACATTTGCTAACATTTTAAATAAATTAATGAAGATAACATTTTTATTTTTATCCACGCACATATATCATAAGTGCTCTAAAATGCGTTCAGAAACCATAGGAAATGACCAGCATTATTACAACCACCGACTAATACAGACCCGCAGTATAAAGCTAGACGATGTTTCATAATCAGAGAGAGTTGTGACTTATTTGAAATACTTGTATTTAAAATGCAAATACAAAATACTTATTTTATATTTTGTACTTAAATACTTTTTTAAAAGTATTTTGTATTTTATTTGAAATACTTTTCAAAATGTATTTTATATTTGTCAAATATAAAATACTTTTTTATTGCCAAGTTTCGAAGGTATTACCTTTACCACTCAAATTTTCACGTGAATGGGTCAGCGATTCGGCAAATGGCCACTAGATTTTTTTTCCTAACATTTCTTCTCAAGTTGGGCTCCGAAGGGGCCCTCATCTAATTGCCTCTAACAACATTGTGGTGTAAAACACACAAAATATAAAAAACATTAACACAAAGAACTAATACAAACATGCAAACATAAAAGGAAACCTAAAACTACATAAATATACACAAAAACTAACGAATACCTTAAAATTAACAATCAAAACATGCCGCCGGGCGCGCGATCGGCACCACACTTTTCATGCGGTGATAAACCAACAACGCGCCCTGCGGCACGCAGGCCACGCCCCTCGCCCCGCCCCGGCCGCCCGTCATTGCGGCAGCACGAGGCGAAGAGCGAGCCGCAGGCGAGTCGGCATATAGCCGCCCGACTTATACATGCAATCCGAAATATACAAACTTAAACCTAGCGTGCAAACCATGCAGTAAACCTAAATACAACAATGAAATGTAGAAAAACGTAAAATTTTTACGTGCATAAATATATACAAACAGAAAAGCAAACATGCACATATTATGCAAAATGAAACGGATTTATACAAGAAAAACACAAACATGCAGAACTAAAGACAACCAATAAATAACAAGTATATAACAGGAATGTATACAGTCACATAAAATAAACAAAAACATAAACAATAAATAAAATATAAATAAAAGCGAAGGGTTAGACCTAGCAATAAAATTTACAAATAATAATGAACAAAATAAATGGAGATTGTCTGCTTTGCCCAAAGGTTGACTGGTAGACAATGCTTCCGGCATTAAGTCCGCCTTTTGTGCGATAAGTTGTTCTTTTGTGCAATAAAGATTAAATAAATAAATAAATAAGCGCGATAAGAAAGTAAACAAGGTCACGTGCAACTTAAAACAAGAATAGAAACTAACAAATTGAGTTATTTTTATTAGGGACAATGGCCACTAGAGGCTCTGCAACTTTGAAAGTCTATGCGCAAAATGACAGTTAAAACAAAATGAACGTTAATATCTATTAAACATGACGATACCCTTCGCTTTTTAACGAGATTGACTTCGATTTTGTTTCGATTAGTTTTTGAAAGTATTTTATTTGAATAAAGTATTTTGATAATACCTATTTTGCATTTAGTATTTAAATACAAAAAGCAAAAGTATTTTGTAATTTGCATTTGAAATATTAAATTAGAAAGGTATTTGCATTTTGTATTTAAATACTTTTTTAAAAGTATTTTGTACATCTCTGTTCATAATATAGTTGTCTCTGTCACTTCTTATGGGCAGCTGAGCGAGACAGAATGAGACGAATAGAACGGTATTTTGAGTCTATTAACGACTTGTCTCCATCTACTGCTCACCACAGTGTTCAATTAATCAATTTTTGGGGCTATATGGCTCCATCAAAGCCTTGATGATTCCGCCAATGTCGAGTTTGGATAAGACACGCCCAGTATTTAATCTTGACGGTGGACCAGGTAGTGTTCGGTAGTATACACCTATCCAATCTACAACAAAACAAAAACTACCACACACAATCTACAGTTCGTTTGTTTTATAAAAGGATAATATGGGATTCATTAAAGGAGTTTTAACACCACAGTGATCGATAGACCGATTGATTTTTGTTTTTAATGGCTCCTGTCCAGTGGGACAATTATGCCAGCGTCAAGGTTGGAAGCTACACGAAAGTTTCTAGAAAAATCTGTCCAAAAGGTAGATTTGAGCGGTTGAAAGATCTAAAACAAAAGACAACACAATGTTATGTTAGGAAACACCACAGTGTTCAAATAGTAAACAATACTGCCGAGACGGCAACGTCAAGTTGACCCTTATTGTGTTGTTACTACTTATTTTTAATTTTAGGCGTTCCGCGTTTGGTAAGTTTGAGAGACGAGACTGGAAATACAGAATTACAGATGTCAGTGAGCTGGAGGTTTATTTTAATACTTTCTGATACCTACCACATACATTTATGTATTGTTTATTTTAATAGATAACTAAAACTATACAGATTATTATTATAATTGTTAAATACGGCTTTAAGTATTTCATTTTAATATTTATTTAAAATCCGAATCAAGTAGCTGTCTACACCTCACGTAGGTATAGGTAGTTGTGTCTCAGAAACAGGACTTATAGGTAGTTAAGTTAAGGTATCTATGGGTTTTGTTTTTATTGTGGTAAATGCCGTAAATGGCATTTTGTACACATGTGTTTGAATGGAGATACAATTTATTTACGAATGGTGCAGATGACGAATATATGAAAAGTAAAAATGTCGATGTCGATAACTTGTAACAAAATATCTTTCGCTGCACTAAATATAGAGCGAGCGAGAGAGCGAGCTACATCGTGCGAGCGAAAAAGTAGAGACAATGACGTATGAAGACCTGCCAAATAACATGGTTCTATCCCTTTCTTACTCGGTGTTAAGTACAAAAGTAAGAAGAGATGGGGTATATAGAATACATTCAATTTATAAGAGCCTATCTGCCTTTTTCTGTAATCTGAGATTACAACTGATTTTACTGAGAACTTTCTTGTCAGTGGTAGTAGGTAAAATCTGTACTTTGATGTTATAACAGCACGGCTATCACGCGACGGCGCGCGAGCTCTCTCGATTTTTCTCGCACTATCCGTCTCTCTCTTATTAGAACACTTAGAACAAGGGTGCGAGAAACATCGAGAGTATGTCGCGGCCGTCCCATGATAGACGTGCTATATCGGATAAATTACTCGTGCCAAAGGTTCCAGCCGCAGTACCAATACAGAAATTTCCGGTACAAAAAAAACAGCTAAAAAAATTAAGTTTACAAGACTGCCACGCTGGACTGTTGGGATGCAGCTTAACGAACATTCTCTATGATATTAATTTATTTCCTTGCAACACTTTCTTTACTGTCAATTGTTTCATGCATCTTAGTGTCAGTGTCACTGTCACTAATGAATACGTCAACGTCAATTTATTTTTTGTACACAACACAATCACGATCTAGATAAATTATTGTCAAATACTTTTAATCACGGAGGCAAACAATTTAATAAGTAGGAAGCGATGAAGAATTTAGAGAGAGCGTTAAAATCTATGCATTGCATTGTGTCGTGATACAATTAAAAATGGTATTGCGGATGAGTCCGCAGGTAGTTTCCTGTTACACATTTTATTTGGAAGATTTAAGATGTGGTACGCGGCTGTAGTACGGTTTATCCGAAGAAGGCTTGTCCTCGGGATAATATTTGCATCGTCGCTGACTTATTGCATAGTCAGTTTGTTGAGAGAGGTTAGCTGATTATTGTCGTATCATTGCATTTAAATTCGTCGCGTTCGTTTAATTTATGTTAAAGAGCTACTTTCCTATCGCTGTTCCTTGCTCTGTGGCTTTATAATTACCACGCACATTCAACAAGTCTTTTTAATTTTTTTAATGAGAAAGAAATGTGCATGTGATTATCTTTTGTGAAGTTATGTTTGTAGTACATTATAAATCAAATTCGTTACAGGGTGGAAGCCGGAACATGGTGTACCAGGACATCATGATAGAGAGGAAACCGTTTGTGTGGCGAACACTTCAGGAACACAATGACACAGCAGACAACATTGTGTGTCGGAACTCGGTGCAGGGCAAAACATTTATAGTTGATGATAGAGGTAAGGGTGTCAAATACCGAAAGTTACCGAATTAATATGAGTTGATTCCTTGTTATCATCATCAGAGGCGTCTCTAGCCCATGTCGCGCCCGGGTGCAATCATTACCATAGCGCCCTCTAGCGCGCGCTAGCGCCCGAGTCGAGGCGAGTGGTACCCTGAGAGTGGCGCTCGGCGCCCCCTAGGACCGTGCGCCCGGGTGCAACGCACCCCCTGCACTATAGGTAAAGCCGCCCCTGATCATCATGACCAAGCCAATGACATCAACCTAATGTATACAACCAACTGTCAGACTCAGGCCTGTAATGAAGTGCCTCCAGTGCCTCAGTAATGAATAGAAATGAGCTGTGGTATCCATGCTAGGCCCAGAGTTGGCTGGGGCCTCTGAATGTCTTGGCTCACAGGTTCCTCAATATATTTTCCTTGTCGCTCATTGCCATGGTTGCATCTGCTGAAGAAAAATGAAAAATGTAAATAAACTTGGTTTAGTTGCATAATCCTATCGTTTAATAGATAGATGGCAGTTTTAAATTAAGTATTTATTAAATTAAATTTATAAATACTAAATGTAATTACAGTAAAATAAGTTTAAATCACACACAGATCATGTCGTAATAGGGTCCTGTTGAAATTAGTATTCTATAAATTTTGTGTCAATACTCATAGCTGTGGATGGCATAATAATATCTATAAACCTATTGTATGCTTTGGTAAGAATCCATGCCATATATTTGATTTGAACCTATCATTTTCATCATAAATAAAAATAAAATAAAAAAGTCTTTAATATTCCTCAAAACTTAAAATGAGTACAATAAAATTTCATGCAAACACTTTTAAAACAATGTTACCTATAAAATTACATTTGAATTTGTATTTCCATTCTGATAAAATTAATAATTTAGTTAAAAAATAAAGAATAATTTCCTTTTAAATAATTTACAGTTTAATAAATAATTTATTCCATTTGAATTGAAGTTAATAATAATAATTGCATTTCATTCAGATTATAATTAATAATAATGATAATTCCGACGTACTTAAAAATATAATTGTTGGTGCTATATATAATATTTACAGTACATATGGTCCTACTTTCCCGCACTAGTGCGAAAAAGAGCACTATTCGTGCATATGTCGAAACTTTAAAGAGCCATATGTACAGTAAAACGTTGTACGATACACGTGCGAATAGGTAATTAGCAACTCGTGTCGATTTAAAACACTCCATTCAGTCGTGTTTTAATTTATCTCCACTCCTGCGAATTTCCTATTTTCGGCACTTGTATCGTAAATAACTATTACAGTACATATGGTGCTACTTTCCCGCACTAGTGCGGAAAAGAGCACATTTCGTGCATATGTCGAAACTTTAAAGAGCCATATGTACAGTAAAACGTTGTACGATACACGTGCGAATAGGTAATTCTCAACTCGTGTCGATTTAAAACACTCCCTTCGTCGTGTTTTAATTTATCACCACTCGTTGCGAATTTCCTATTTTCGGCACTTGTATCGTAAATAACTATATTGTGTGTGTTTAGTTTTAAGGACCCCAGTTGATTCCATTTTTTTCTGTCTTGTGCCTCTTTTCCCCATTCCTTTCTGGCGATTTTTATGATTTCGTCTACCCATCGTTCAGGCGGTCTCCCTCTCTTCCGCTTTTTTTGCATTTTCATCATAGCACAATTAAATTGGACGGTTTTTATCAATTGTGTAGTCAAGGAAACATGTTATATTTTACAAAATAGTGCTATATGGATAGAAAAACCATCAAATTACAATAACAATTTTTTTATCAAAATCATATTTTTTTTTAATGACAATATGAGTGTAGACTCAAAAATTATTATTACTCCAAAAGAAGGAAGGCATAAAAATGTACCTAGTGACGAAAATCGCATTCAGATACCTCATAGAATTACGAAGCTACAACCGTTTTAATATTGCTTGTTAGAGAGAGAAAACGCTTGCAGTTAGTGACGTCACAATCTGCGAGCGTAATGCGTAAATGACAATTTTTTAATATGAAGGCGCGTTTTGCGGAAAAGAGACGGAATACATCCCCCTCTGAAAACTTTGGACACTTATAACTTTGTGATGATTAAACCTATTGCATTGCTACATACAATACAATACAATACAAATACTCTTTATTGCACACCTCACACAAACAAAGCAGTTAAAAAGAGAAACAATACAATAACATGTAGGTAGAGGTAGACAACAGGCGGTCTTATCGCTGAAGAGCGATCTCTTCCAGACAACCTTTGGGTATCGGAGAAAGAGATAAAACTAGATTATGTAGTAGGTGGTGCAGAGATTATAATAAGCCAAAAATCAAAATAATTATATCAATACACGTACATAAATAGCTCTATATATAAACATACATACACAATCATACATATATACAAATAACACAAATAAAAATATATAAATATAATACATAAACAGTCAGCCAATAATAATAATAGTTTAACAGAGGTTTGTGCAGGGAGACTTGGCTGGAGACTTGTAGGTAGTTTAGTGAAACTCTGTTGTTAATTGTAGAATACTGGAAACTGGAATAATTTTATTTACAAATACGGCTAACTATATACAATAAAAAAGCTTACAACTAGTGACAGTTTTAAGCCGCAACAGTAACATGATTAGAGCGGGACGGATGCGCACGAGCGAGAGGGAGGTAGGCGGCGCGTGGCAACGCGCGCGGCTCGCTCGCCTATAAAAGATTTTGGCGCGCAAATTCCGATCCTTTTCTGCGCCGGCCGTCGAGACGAACACATCGCTGCCCTGTCGCTCCGTGCTCGAAGATCGAAGCTGAAGAACCTCGACGATAGTGATGCTGCATTGCCGGCGTCTTCACAATTTTAAAATGTCCTTCTCGGGACAATCGAAAACTGCTCTTGTCAGAGCAATCAGCTGTTCTTATCAGAACAGCTGTTTCGTGAGGTCAATCACGTGTCTCCGTTTCTTGCTGAGACAAACCACACGTCAATCTTCTCTATACCTACAATAGTAAGACAATCGGGGTTAGGGGAGAGACAAATAATGTTCTTTAAGAAGAGATTTGAAGTTACCGATAGATTTAGCTTGTCTTATATCAAGAGGGAGAGAGTTCCACAGTCGAATAGCCTTAAAAGTGAACGAACTACTGTAAAATTTCGAAGATGACGAAGGCACAGTTAATAGCAAATTGTTAGAAGATCTAACAGAATTAAAATAACTAAAACGCTCTTTGAGATAGCGGGGAGTTGCAGGGTTAAAAAGGACACTAAACAGAAGCGAAATAATGTGAGAGTTACGACGATAACGGATAGGGAGCCACTTGAGTACATACTACATATGTAATCCTTTTTCGAGAAAATATAGTATTATTAATTATATTATTTAGTGTCTACACCCCTATTATACTACTTCGGAAAGCGTTGTATTTTGATCATCCAAGAGTAAATTAATAGCTACCAATAGGTCTATTTTTGAATGAAAAGGAAATTGTAAAACAACTGCACCTAACCTGGTTCATGACCAAAACAGTCATTGTTATTGAATCAATGGTTAGTATGGGGTTCCAATGTTTTGACTAATGCTGCATTTAAGGTAGTAACAATATGCTTGGGTATATTGGCTAATGAATTTAAAACTAAAATTGTTTATTGCGTTCCACGTATACGGTCGTAAAACGATATTAGAATACAGTCTCAACATAGGTACCTATAGAACACATAAATATCAGTGAAATGGCACTGTAACTTGCTGCTCATTTAAGGACTCTTGGACGGAGCTTTGCTAATAAGACATCGTTTTAATTGTATTTTTCCCAAACATGCAATGAAATATTGACGTGTTCTTCATAATGGGCTTCGAAGTGTCACGTTTCGGGCGCAGCGAGACGAGAGACCCGTAATGGCATTTCACACCAAATTGGAGGCCTAGCCTGCAAGATGGTCTTTTTTGATTCAAGGTCATTCCACAATTTGTGGCACAGGATCACGGCGTTCAACCATGAAAATTAAAGTTTGATTTCGTGGAGCTGTTTTTACTTATTTCATTGCATGTTTGAGAAAAGCACTATAAACCTCGGCGTGAAAAGGGGTCGCCAGCCTCATAACTATCCGACCTCGCTACGATCGGCCGTCTATATGTACTCGGCCGGCAACCCCTTACTTCCCGGCCTCTGTAGTATGACAGCTAAATGACGCAGCGGTCGGTATAACGGGGGAGCGGGCGTCGTGCGGGAAGCGAAGCCCGGCGCTCGCACGCCGCGCGCGAGCCCGTTATACCGCCCGCGCGTAGGCAGGCGAGGATTGAGTGAAGCGGTCGGACTATAATATATATGTTATTGTAAATTCCAGGCTATGTGTGTAGGAGGAACCACATGAATAAAAATGGATGCTGCGAGCCTGACGCGGATTCAACCAAGAGATATGGTTGTAAAAGCTGCAAGGAGAACCATTGCTGCGTTATTTACGAGTTCTGCGTGTCTTGTTGCTTGGACCCAGGCAAGGTAATGAAATGAAAGATTGTTTCAAAAATCCATACTAATATCACAAAAATATTATCTTAGACAAATTGAACCAGCCCCAGAGCTCAATAGGGCTTGTGTTATGCGTACTAGGTGACGTACGACGGCGTATACCAGTAGATATATATAGTCACTCCCAGCTCACTTTAAAAAAAAGTGAAAAGTGTGTTGGAAGCGCCTTGTATGAAAGTCACTACCAGACCAGGTGTATTGTATGGAGCGCTCCCAGCTCACTTTAAGGAAAAAGTGGTCTGGTGTCGCTTTAGTATGAAAGGCGCTACCAGACCAGGTGTATTGTATGGAAAGCGCTCCCAGCTCACTTAAAAGAAAAAGTGTGTTGGTAGCGCCTTGTATGGAAGTCGCGGCTGGTGGCGCTTTGTACGTGAACGGCCTCGGTGAACGTCGGGGGCGAGGGCGTGTGGTGAGTGTTGGATGTATATTTAGGGGGTCGAGGTCGTTAATGAGGCCACGAGATGGGCTGTTGAATAGGTCGTTGAATATGGGGTAGGCGTGTGAGTTCGAGTCAGCTGTAGCGGTGTTGGTGGCGGCGTTACTTTAGGAAAATAAGTGTGTCATTGCCGGATAAGGAAAAATGAATATATTGTTCCTTGTTGCTAGTCGATTTAATAAAGCAATTAGCTTACGTTATGCCCGCATGATGTTATCAGTAGTGTTACATTAGCAGTAACGTTACATTGTTGTGTGAATAAAAAGTGACCTAGAATCTCTAATAATAAATACACGTGTAGTCAAATATAAGCGAGAGTAACATACTGACTTAATTGCTCATATTGAAATATTTACCAGCCTCACTCGTATGAATTTGTAAGTTCTATTTATATTATTAAATTATTAGTTGAAAATGTCACTCGACGCATTAAACGCTACCGGTAACAAAATTATTACCTGGGTGAAGGTGAAGGACCTTCTGCTCAACACGCCTCTGCTCATTGAGTCCTGTAGCAGGTGGGATTCGAAGTACCACACTAACGGACATATTGTGGTTGTGATCAAAGACATTGGACTGTTGTTGGACGTACGTTTAACATTCAGTTTCAGTAATTGTGATTTAGCGAGGTGATCAATTTTATTTTATGTCTTTCCAGAAAATAATGTCGCTTTCCAATTCCGATGCGTTTGACTTTAGAAAACAGATGATCAAACATCTTGAAAATAATGAGCTGTTACACTACTGGGTTTATGAAGTGCCTATCAATGTCATAATAACTAAGATGCATCAAATGTCAATGTATCTCAGGAATGACTTTAATTATGAGTGTGTGGGACAACGTCTCGTCTCATTTCCAGGAGACAATAGGTGGTTTAAATGTTAAATTCACATCTTTCATATCATTTTTTTACGATTTACCACTTGAATGTTTTAAAGTTTCTTTATTTAACACCACTATCGGAGATAATTTTGTGATGTTATTGTTTTTTACTGTTTACGATTTTATTGTGATAGAGGTATAATCTTTAAAAAATATGTCTCTGCTAATTTGCGAATTCCTATTTTGCTTTTTGACTCTTTGGGAGAGGCCTAAGGGGCGTTCAATAAGTTCTCGGTATCGGCATTAAAAACAGAAGTTATTCGTATCGTATAATTTTTAATGATTAAATACACTCTTTCTTGTATTACGTGAATATATAGTGTTTAAATTAATTAAATTTTACATCATTAAAAAATAAAAACTTTTATTAGACGTAATGAGGCACATTTTTTAAATCAACGCAATTGCACACATTTAATTGAGGATTTTTCAGTAACAAAGAATAAGAAGTAAAAGTATATGAGTTGGTCTAGGTGATAGGGTAGATAGTTAATTATATAGATTTTACGTCCCTAAATAGCACCCCTGGTAATCTGCAATCTCTTCCAAACAGAAACGTCATAAAATTGCCATTTATTTTTCATAATTTTTTTCTTAGTCTACCTCCTTTAATTGCTATACGATCTTGTATGACTCTTCCTTGGTATTTAGTGTATTTACATCCATATCTTTTTCATTTATACTGGTCCAATTTCTAGAACTTAAAAAAATATATATTGATGGCCATTAACTTTGTTAAGGGAGCTGTGTTTAAAAATATGATTAATGAGATTTTTTTTTAAATTTCCAGGCTTCTAAATAGATGTATATCTCACTTTAAAATCAATATTCTGGATTACCACACCAGAATTTTACCAAAATCACCCCTAAAATTAAAAAAAAAATCCTTCAATTTTACTCACGTCAGAATATCGTCTTTGTTTAAAGTTGTTAAAGAAAACAAATGAATCATATATTTTTTTTACTTATTTAGTGTATTCATGAATAGTGATACTGTATGAAAAATAATCTAAAATTATTATCATATGCCAATACCGATAACTTATTGAATCCCCATATGCCCGTGATGATGACGAATTTGCAAATTTCAATACTTAACTGTTGTTTGCTTCAAGCGAATTTACTTTAAAAATATATAATGTTTTACAGGTTTGTGTCATTTTCCATCAATTAATTGTTTTCTTTTTATTTTGACATAGTTTGAGTGTTTTCTTTTTATTATTAAATTTAGCTTTTTGTGTATATTAAATAGTTTTTGAATATATATTTTTATTTTAAATACATAGTTACAGTACAAATAATCATGTGATAACATTGTTCTTATCAATCCTAGTTTTTTCGTTTAAACCCATCCACTTCACGTATACTTTATTTCCGTTGCGTTTTAAAACCTTTTCAACGAGGTAAATGTCAGGATTCTTAACTTTTTGTAGTTCTTGCTCATAAAAATGAAATAGGTTCTTTCTTTGCACGTCTTGCAATAAATAAGTGGTTGGTTGAGTAGTCTTCACCTTTACAATTTGAAATATTTCAGCAGTCCAATTGGCAAAAGTTGATTTATACTTGCTTATTCTCACAAAATCACCAACTTTATATTTAGACGGTGATTTCACTTTTATATGATTATAAACCTTACCAAGTAGGTCTATAGAGTTGTTTTTATTAACTTTGGAAGGTGCCATGCCAATGGTGGAGTGAATCTTTGTGTTATATCGCTTAGTGAGACTTTTAATTTGTCTGGTCCAGTTATACGATCTATTCAAGGTAAACAATTGCCACAACCAATGTCGCAGACATCTCCCTCTCTCGCTTCATATTTAGCTACCCCGCCCCCGGCGCCTTGAACGTGGTAGGCGCCTCTATATTTAGCGGCCCCGCATGACATCATTGAATACTGAACTTATAATTGATAGCACTTTTCATGCAGTTCCCAAACTTATTGCTACGCTTATCTAACCATAGCAGGTTGTGGTAAAAAGATAAGAGAATTTAACTTTTGTACATCGCAATACATGTAAATAATATCACGCAATACAACTATTTATTTTGCTGGTGTTAACTTTACATTTTTAATAATACTCTTGCCTACTCCAGCTACATCTGTCTATGGTTATGTGATATAAAACTGAATATTTTTTAACCTCCACCCACTTACATTTTTCTCAGTAAACAATTATTAAATAACGCGCATACCTACTTCCACTATATTGTCTATGGTTATAAAGTAAAAAAACAGGATGTTCCGCCACACCCCACCACAGTTCTCGAAGAATTTTCGCGGTGATAACACTACATTATTAAAATCTATAAAAAATGTTTAAGTGTGAATATTGCAAGGTGACTTTCTCGAGGCAGGATGCCCTGAAGCGTCATCTAGGTTTGCATGATGCGAAAGGGGGACCGAGAGATGATGGGGGTGAAGTGTCCCTGCTGTGAGAAGATGTTTTCGCGGAGGGATTCAATGAATCGACATGCGGTGAAATGTAGGAGGGATAAGCGTAGAAGCGATTCTTCTTCTTCTTGCGGTGATAATCCTCCTGCAAAGAAGATGAGATGTGATGTGTGTGAGGCGGATGTGAAATCAATGCCTGCACACCTGCGAAGCGCTGCGCACAAAAATAAGTCTTGCGAGGTCGTGGCGGAGGATGAGTTAGTGCAGATTATCCGTAGCGCTTACAAGAGTCGCATCGCTAGCTATAGAGTATTTGCGCAAAAGGAGTATTAAACCCTCAAGAGTTTCTGGAGGATGTCAAGAAACGTAGCGTTGAACAAATTAAACGTATACAGGAGGAGGTAGGAGGCGTTCTGAAGGGGAATCTAGAACTTTTTGCTGAGTATGTAAAATGGATAAAGAAAGGTGATAATGATGAACAACAAGAGAAGGAGATTAAATCATTTAAAAGCAAAAATAAGATCATCCAGGTGGGAAGTGATGTGGAAGCTATCTATAACTCATTCGCGGAGCAGATCAGCACCAAGACCGATGATTTCCAGGAGAGGGATAGCAGCGGGTGGGCTATCACCAAAGTCCTCTATTTAGGGGTGAACATCAACAAGTACGCGCCGCTCAAAGGGTCTAGCTACATACCCCTCCCGAGAGCGTTGCTGTTGAAGAAAGCATGCGTCAATGTGAAGAACGATGACGACGCATGCTTTTTTTTGGCGATCGTTAGCGCTCTCTATCCAACGAATAAAAATGGTGATCGCATGTCGTCATATCCCCACTACAAGTCAGTGCTCAATATAAACATTGAGTACCCTGTAGACATTAGAGATATAAAACGATTTGAGGAGGACAATGATATCAGCCTTAACGTCTATGAGATTAGCGGGGGGGTGATAGCAGGACCCATATACGATACTCAACGGAGACGTGAAAAACATATTAACCTACTGCTCATCGACAATGGGGAGCGAACACACTATTGCTGGATAAAAAAAATATCGTGTTTGATAAGTGCTCAAATTTCCAATCATAATGGTCGGTTGTGGCTCTGCGACGGGTGTTTACTATCGTTCCCAAACGAAATTAAAGGAGATGGCTAAACTGAAGTATGGGACACTGCCCTAGCAATGTATAAACATTGTGCATAGTAATATATAATGCTGAATAGCTGAATATTAGTATTCAGTATGAAAAAAGTTTCAGGAACTTTTCATATCGTTACAATCCTGAAAATAAATCGTAGAAACTCCTACGTATACAGACTTCAACAAGGTAGCAGAAAAATGTTTTGCTATGAATTTCGGGCTAGGCGCTTCTCTTACGTATACTGAGATTGTCGGCACTTGATGGAATTCCAACAGCATTTTGAGTAAAACACACCAGCACGTCTATCATCGACGGCCGTGACATACTTACCCTCGTGCGATAGTGCGTAGGTGTATATTTCACAGAGGTACAATGTAATCATTATGGGAGACGCTCCACGGTCCGATATCGGCAGGACTGCATGCCGGCCGACGCGTGATTTGGCCCGTGTGGATACGTGTTCAAGGTCGTGTGAATCAAGGTCACTCCATAATATATTTTTCTGCAGTTCTGCCGATATCGGACCGTGGATCGTCTCCTTTAGTAATCTATGTACACAATGGACGCGGATTATTGGGCTGTACATTAAATTGGCCGTGGATTATCATGGCTGTACATTAACCGGCACCATGCGATGCGAAACATGACAAACCAAAACAACAACTTTTAATTATTTCATTATTTCATGAAAGTTCTAGGAGAATAATAAACCTGTAATAATTCATGAACGAATTTTTCAATGATGCGAGTTAGTAAGAAGTTCATATACATGCTTAGGGCAGTAATTTAGCCATCTCCTTTAAATTAAAACCTTTCATACCTATATTCATGCATAACCTCAGTGGGTATGATTTACATTTTATAATTAGAGAGTTGCAAGATCACGATGTAAATATCATCCCAAAAAACAAGGAAAATTTTATTTCTATTACATCTAGAAAACATGGTGGGTTGAACTTTGATATTAGATTTGTAGACTATTTAGATTTCTTGCCTCCAGTCTTGATAAACTCGCTGCTAACCTCGAGCCACACCAATTTACGGAGCTAAAAGCTAATTGTGTGAATGAACATCTTGAACTACTGATGAGAAAGGGGGTGTGTTCCCTTATGATTATATAGATTTTTGGGAGAAATTGAATGAAACATCGCTCCCTCCTCAAAGCTGTTTCTATAATAAGCTAAACAGCACTAGCATTTCAGATGAACAATATCAGCACGCCAAAGGGGTGTGGAACGCTTTTAATATCAATACTTTATGAATGATGAATGATGATGAATGCAATGGAGAAATTACAAGTGAATTTATAGGCGTTAGAACAAAGTGATATTTTGTTGAGAAGTTTAATAGGAATAGGATAAAGAAGATAAAAGGGGTGAAACGAAATGTTGTAAGTAATGAGATAGATAGCGATGACTTTTTCAAATTCCCTACATGAAACGCTAGCATGGGGTCATAAATCCATAGGTAAATATTATTTTTTATAGACTTAAGATTGCTATGTTTATACAGCTAGTATAAGCTTTTTATAAGTTTTAAGTGTTTTTTGGTTTATTGTAAGATATTTTTATATAAAACTATTCGTATTCAAAACATATTTGTTTTTTATTTTAAAACCCTATCATTTAAAACAAATTAGACACCATTTGGTGATAACATAGCTGCGGTTGCATGCTGCATCCTGCTCCGCTGATAAACGAAAAAAGAGTTCCACTTCGCTGCAAAAGCTAACTGTTGCTACCACCACCAATGAAATGTTACTCTAGCAACTCAATTTCCTATTGATATAACCGTTTTGAGATGGCCAAGCAGCTCCGGTATCAGGTATCAGGTATCCGGTATCAGGTATCCGGTATTAGGTACTTATCATTGTTTATTCACCAGAGAAACAAAGAAAAAAACGTTGTGCGTTTTAGATGATAAACGATATACCTATCACATAGAGGGTTTGCAAGATCCGCCAATATTTCGGATCCGGATATTTCGGATCTTTAAATTCAACAGATCCGGATATCCGGATTTTTTCGGATAAAACGGATCCACAAGGTTTTTTTGATATAGGTACAGTAGGAATTTTAAGGCTAAACTAAGAAACAACTAAAAACAGTATAGCTACCTTTTTTTTAGACCTGAAAGATTTTAAATAGATACGCATTCCCGACTTCATAAGGGGTATCAAACTTTATTTTGTTTAAAATTTTTACTTACTACTACAAACTAACTGGCGAAGTTAGAGTTTCGTCAATGAAAGCTGTCACTTGAATAACTACAACCAGGTCACATTAACTCCGTACTTGGTGCTCGTACATACATTTCAATGAGCTCCATGTTTACAATTAATTCTATAGGGTTGTAAAAGAAATTGACATGATCCGGACGCCTTACTCAGCTATCGATTGGAAGAAGAGCCAACACGGAAATCGTGAAAATCAAGGGTAGAGGTGTCTGTTTAGCAAGGGAGATTCCAGTAGGCTAGTAAGACTATGTCTAGATATATGGCAAAAACGGTGAACGGGTCATAAATATAGCGCACTATTCTTATTTTACATGATCATATTATAAGTCAAGACCATAATACTAAAACTATATTACAATTATAAAACGTAGTAGGTATTGTTGCTGCATTTACTTCTTACTTCCTGTGTCAAATATACTTCTTAAATATTTCGTTAGGTACATCTAAACTAAGTCTTTAGTAGGTAGGTATGTAAACTACAACTATGGACTTGCTCTGAAAATAAAAGTTTTTGAATTCAATTTAATTTAATAGTTCCGGTTATATTGGATTTATATAATTATTTTATCTACGAAATCAAAACCAACGACTTCTTCGAGGATATAAAACCTGATTTAGTCACAACATATGACACTTCTGATTTTTTTGGTCTAATGAAGGATGAGAGTCAAGGACGTATAATTACAGAATTTATTGGGCTGAGGTCGAAAATGTACGCATATACACTAGAAGGAGACGCCGACAATGGAGTGACATGTATAAAAAAAACAAGGGGGTCACAGACGCGGCCGTCAGAAAAATTCATCTCGACAACTATCGAAAGTGTCTTAGTAGGACTACTTCTTTTTACGATAACATGTGCACCATCAACAGTGATAAACATTGCTTATTCACCAGAGAAACAGAAAAAAACACTGTGTGGTTTAGATGATAAACGATATATTGCAAATGATCACATATCAACACTACCTTGGGGACATTATTCTATAATAAATAAGTAATATGATTAGATAAAAAAATTAACTAGTTTTTAAATAAAGTATCATTAACATACCATATTTTCCTTGTTTCATTTAAATACCAAACGCGCGGTCATGCGGGTGCACTAAACATATGCTAATTGCTATATTAAATCGAGTAGCAACAACGAATAATATATTCATTTTTCCTTATTTGACAATGATTCAACAACCCATCTCGCGGCCTCATTAACGGTCGCGAGCCCCTAAAGATACATCAACATCCAACAACCTATTCAACAGCCCATCTCGCGGCCTCATTAACGACCTCGACCCCCTAAATATACATCCAACACTCACCACATGCCCTCGCCCCCGACGTTCACCGAGGCCGTTCACGTACAAAGCGACACCAGCCGCGACTTCCATACAAGGTGCTACCAACACACTTTTTTCCTTTAAGTGAGCTGGGAGCGCTTTCCATACAATACACCTGGTCTGGTAGCGCCTTTCATACGAAAGCGACACCAGACCACTTTTTCCTTAAAGTGAGCTGGGAGCGCTCCATACAATACACCTGGTCTGGTAGTGACTTTCATACAAGGCGCTACCAACACACTTTTCACTTTTTTTTAAAGTGAGCAGGGAGTGACTATATATATCTACTTATACTTGAGATTATTTGAGTTGGCCTAGACATCTCTACCATACAGTACAAGCTTTGCTTAGCTTGAGACTGGGACAATTAATGTAAGATTGTCCACAAAATATTTATTTATTTTATTTATTTATCCTTGGTGGTGCCAAAACTCAGAAGAAACAATACGCATTCTGTCTCTCTGTCTCTTTGCTAGCTTCTCTTGCTAAACTCACAACAATTTAGTTAAACGTGTAGGCATGTAACCCTACACCCGTACCTACCCAGGTATGCACGACAAAGTTTGATTCCCAGAGAAGGAGTGGTGTGGAACTGGAGTGGCATAATCTTAGTTATTCACGACACGTTGTCGTGCCGCAACACAACGTATTGTGTTTTGGCCCATTAC
Organism: Epinotia ramella; assembly: GCA_947578815.1. Taxonomy (NCBI): domain Eukaryota; kingdom Metazoa; phylum Arthropoda; class Insecta; order Lepidoptera; family Tortricidae; genus Epinotia; species Epinotia ramella. The sequence goes on along the minus strand of OX388213.1, from coordinate 11,969,255 downwards.
ACAGCCATTTATTCCGATTTTCTGACTCTTCTCTAACTTGCATCTTACAGTGTGCCCAACCCATCTCCATTAGACACTCCACTAAACACGTGAGGATGTCTACTAATACTATTAGACTTCACTTCTAAAAGCCAGTGCTACCTAACTGCACCGTGGGAACTGACAATTATACCTACACTTTGCGCGCCGCTAGCGGCGACTCAGCCAGTCGGTTGGCACACGAGCTCACGGCCGGACGCTGCTTACGCGCACAATAAAAGTTGTGACATTATTTAAAAAAGGTTTGTTCTGGTTCTTGTGTCTGAACTGAGAAGTCTGTCCTTATGTCTGGCCCCGTATCATGGTCGGCCTTATCACGCGATAAGTGACAAGATAGAGCGTCAGTCTCGTTCTATCGAACGGTGTCAGCCAGTGACGGACGCTCTATCTTGTCACTTATCACGTGATAAGGCCGACCATGCGGGCCTGAGCTTAACTCCCAACATACTCCAATTCATGGTTTTTAGCATTTTGTCAGTATTTCCCTTTAGGGACCAGGTTTCTCAACCATGGTAGGATACATGTATTACACAGACTTTTTTTTTCTTACAGAGAGACATGTTAGAATTGGTGCTGTCCAAGCTATCAGCAGAGGAGAACGTTTTGTTCCGATCCTTATCGGATGACTACGAGCTGTGCTTGACTAAATGCCGCACCAGCTCCCACAGTGTGCAGCACGAGAACTCCTACAAAGATCCGACTCACAAACACTGCTTCGGGGATGAACCACCAGGGACTAGAAGTCCTGATTAACATTTGGACCTTATGGTCTTCATTTTGCTGCATTTTGCTGGACATACTTGAGAGCACCTTGTATAGCAGTAGCTTTGATGCCAATGCTGCTATTCTGTATTATATCATCTCCAAGATATACAGCAAAACGAAGAGTGACTATAATTACTATTTAGCTTTCGAACTGAATTCATAGTTACCGTCTATCAGAATACTTTGAGCTTTGGGTCACTATTTTGGCTCATTTACACTGATCGAAAGGCCCGGGTTTAAGTCGCGAGAGATTTTGGTAATGCAAATTATGGCGCCCATATGGAACAGCTTATATAAAAAAAATACAAATTATGCTTAGTTGTGGGTTTGAACAAGATTCAACAATTATAATTATAACATTGACTTGGTGATCACAGTGTGGCTGTCACATATACATCAAATCAATCAAAATCAATCCCGTCCTCAGGACTATGTATCAAATCTATTTATAATTTTTCATTAAGGTTCTTTCAGTATGAGAGCCTTGTCATGGCAAGGTTAGGTTAGGTTTGTTATTTCTCAAAGTGGGGTATTCCTACTACCGATCATGAGGAATCAAGGTTTAGTCGATGCGTAGCGACTAGAGGGCGTAGGCGATTTATGTAACTATTGCCTTAATATCGACCGACTGGCAATACGGGAATTCCCTGCACCAATGTAAATGAGCCAACTGTCACTGTGTCTGTAGAAAATATTTCCTAATTTACAAGACATTGACCTAGATTGATGACCATGTGATAGCACTAGAGGTTTCTCACAGACAGAGGGTAATGTTTGCGTTCTCCACTTTTGCTGAAAAAATGTATATGGTTGGTACAGTACAGTCGACTTCAAAATATTTTTTTCACCTTATTTCAATATATTAGCTGGTCTTTTTCTCTTACCGTTTCGCTAAACTCGGCTCTCGCACACCTGCAGACGTACGTGTCACAGCAGTTGGAGAATGTGTATGTGAAGTCCCCAACCCGCGTGGGAGGGGGTAGGCTGTTAATTAAGTAAAGTACCCAACAGTTCTGAAGAAGCCTTTAAAATACATGATACGCCTAGTGGCACTTATTTAAAATTGATATTTTTTTATGAGCAGAAGTGGAGGTAAGCATTTATATTACAATATATAATGTTAAGAAACTTAGTTTGTAAAATAATCACTTAATTAATGTCCTTGCCAAAGTTGGACTGCTAGGTCATTTTGACTGGTAAAAGTGCAGTTTGAAATACTTAACTCATAGTGTCTAAGAGTTATATGTTAATCTAAATAAAGTTTAGGGTAGTTTGACGTGTTCACTTGATTTCTGTGGCACAGGTCCTGGACGAAATTTGATGGTCGATATTCAAGCGATAAATATTAAAGAGATGAGATACTTAGATATCCCTAATTTTCGCGTATGTTAAATAATTTTAATATTACAATTAACCGTATGAATCAGAGAAAAAAAAATACTACGACAAAAGGGTGGAACCACTGCTTTTCAAATGAAATTTTAGACCACATTTACTCGGTTTACAATACTTAGTGTATGAAGCAATCCAAGGAACGGAATGCGCCAGGGAAATAAAAAATAGTTAATTAATTAATTATTCTAGAATAATCGAGACTAGATGATGTGATGCTAGTGTAACCTATGAAACTCCGACTCCTGACTAGCGAACATGATCGAGTTTATGACCGTCATAAATCATTTTACCCTTACTGGCAAGTAAGCGAGTGCGAGAAGAACAATTACTTTATATGGGACATATACGCGAACTATGATAATGATAGCTAGTTAGATGAAAGCGACTCTTAGATTTAAGTATCTATTTGTTTTGTCCACTAAGTAGGTAGGTGTATTAACGCGTTTTTATACAAGAAAGTTTATGTCTTAGGTGGATGTCACACTGCGACGCATCTCCGGACGGAGGTGCGTTTCTCGTTGTATGCAAGTACCCCAGTATATAAATTCCGTGTGGTACGACACACTGCAACGCACCTCCGTCCGGCGAAATTTGTATGCAGCTCCGCACCTCCGTCCGTTGATGCGGTGCAGTGTGACGACCGCCTTAAAGTACGTTGTAATTTTTAAGCAATTAGCTAAAAAGTGCACTATCGTTGATGTGGGATAGATACACATGGTAACCACGTGCCTATACAAGAGAGAACTGGTGAATATTCGAGTCGTTTTCCCAGGGAAAAGAGACTACAAGCATCTGGCACTTACGCCTTTATTTCACTAGAACTCATGGCGTATAAGAGCGTCGTTTTTAGCGGCGCAAGCGCCATACGTACTAATGTCCCCTTTTCCCTGTTAACATGACATTTTAAAAGGTGCAATGTATACAGGGTGAGCAATCCAAATGGGTCAGTATGGCGGTTTTGGAAACCATAACAGATAGCGAAATCTTGGCTTAGGAACCATGACGTTGATTTTAGTAAAAAGAAAAACTGCATTCATATACTTACAAAAATACGTGTACTCGGCCCAGGAATCGAACCTGGACTTTTTGAAAAATTAAATTTCGTTATTTTCCTTTGAACATCGGTTATTTTATTTTTCAATACTTCAGGGCCGCCGCCGGCCCTTTGACTTTGTATGGGGAAGTTTTAATATTGTTTAAGTAATCGAACGAAATCTTATGTAAACATTAGACTGAAATGCCCACAATTTAAATATTTTGCAAAATATCGTCGTCAAAGTCAAAGGGCCGGCGGCGGCCCTGAAGTATTGAAAAATAAAACTTCGTTGTTTAAAAACAATGCATTTTATTAGTTTTAGATATCATGTTTCTTAGTAACATTTACTATTTAAGAGCTACATAACCGATATTCAAAGGAAAATAACGAAATTTAATTTTTCAAAAAGTCCAGGTTCGATTCCTGGGCCGAGTACACGTATTTTTGTAAGTATATGAATGCAGTTTTTCTTTTTACTAAAATCAACGTCATGGTTCCTAAGCCAAGATTTCGCTATCTGTTATGGTTTCCAAAACCGCCATACTGACCCATTTGGATTGCTCATCCTGTATACATGCATGAGTGTGTGTCATAAATGCTGGGTCGGTGAAGACCTGAAATAAAATAAAATAAAATTAAATTTCATTCAATCATTCATAGTAAAAGTCACAAAAACTTACGGCCGTATTCATAAACGTCCTACAAGCCTGTTTTAACTAAAATGGCGTTAAAATTCATTTGTCCTTATCTGTCACTTTGACATTTGTGTTCGTAAGAAAGGGACAAAGCACATTTTATTTAGCAGAGGCATTTGAAGTTTTATGAATAAGGGGGTAATTGTTTCAGATGAATCTATACTAATATTATAAATGCGAAAGTGTGTCTGTCTGTCGCCTATTCACGCTTAAACCGCTGAACCGATTTTGATGAAATTTGCTATGAATATAGTTTGAGACCTTGGGTAGTTTTTATTCTGGAAATCATCCCCTAAAGGGGTGAAAGTTTGCATGGAGGTACGATATAAAAGAGTCCCACGCGGACGAAGTCGCGGGCAAAAGCTAGTTATTTATAATTGATTACACAGTTATAATGTCGGTCAATATTTACAGTAAGTAGACTACGCTTGGGGGCAAAGAAATCGAACCACCCTCACAATTTTCATATTTTTGCAATTTTCTGAAAAACTACTGTCCTGAAAAATATACGATTTTCAAGAGGATGGATTATCTTTTAGATGGTACCTAATGCGTAAGAAAGGAAATTGTAAGTTTGGCTCGAATACTTTTCCCCCCAAGTTCCAAGCGCATGTACAATAACCGATTATGGTTGAATTTTTCTCACATAAAATACGCGACTCCAAAATTTCCCTTCACACTGAGCCTTCACATCAGTTTTAAGGTAGGGAAATTATTTTCCAAGCCTTCATACTGACCTAATTTAAAATAATCAGTGCGACGGTGGATCATACATATGAGTAGGTTCATTGTTAACGTTGGGTAACCAGGCAACGGTTTACCGCAAAAGGCCAATTCGAAATACCCCAAGGCAGGCCTCCGTTAGGTACCACGACGAGCAAAGCGAGGAGGAGTAACACATTTTCGTTATTTCACTTCCTCATATTAAATGTTGCTGCCGCGGCACGCTCGCGCTGTAGGGTCGCAGTATACCTAACACTCCTCCTCGCTTCGCTCGTCGTCGTACCTGACGGAGACCTGCCTTAAGGTATGTCGAATTGGCCTTTTGCGTTTTTGGTAATTTAACCGTTGCCTGGTTACCCAACGTTAACACTGTACCTACTCATATGTATGATCCACCGTCACACAGATTATTTTAAAATAGGTCAGTATGAAGGCTGGGAAAGTAATTTTCACCTCACCGGCTCGAAAAGGCTTGCTTTATCGCTCAAAATCTGCGCCCAAAAGCCCATTATATCCGCTAGCGTGGAAAGAGTTTTTGAATTTGGAACGTGACGGTCAATCGCCAGATCCAACTTTTTTCTATACAGAATGAGAGGTCATTATCCTGCGTTCAGAAACTGATGGTGTTATATGCCAATAATTAATTGTTATTTTGATACAATTAAATTAATAATACTTATTCTTTCTTACTTACATACGAAATATCAATATTTAGTCTGAGTTATAGGGATACAATACGAATAAATAATTATAAAATGTAGTTTTATTTTTCAAAAATTTTCGCTTTTTCCAAATTTGGAACGCACCGTTCGAAAAGTTAATTTAAGAAAAAACTCATGTACTGACCTACATTTAATTTTGTTTTGTTTTAAAGACAGTAAAACCAAAATAATGGTGGTTATTTATAGATTTTAGTGCAGAAGATATACATATATGAATTTTAATGCCTGCTAATTTAGCGGAAAAAGTGAAATAAGCGTATTTGAGCCTTAGTTTACCCGTGCGTACCAAACAATACTTTGACTTTTTTAGTGTAGGTAAGCGTCGAGTTATTTAAAGATGCAAAAATGTTTATGTTACATTTAATAATTATAAAATGCTATATCTTTATGAGATGTAAACAAACCTTTATTGAAAATGAATATAAGGTCCAAATTATTTCCATTAAATTATAATTTTCCTCGCGGTGGTGAGGTGAAAAGTTGTGTGTTTCGCTCGGCAGCAAAGTCTCGTGCCTTGAAAGCCTCACTATGCTCAGGATTGTACTTTTGAACCATTCGCTTCGCTCATGGTTAAATCTTACAATCCTTCGCTAGCTCGGCTTTCAATACAAGCACTTGCGCCAAACAACAACTTTGCAGCCTTGCATAACAAATAACAATTCCCTACCTTAACACTGGTGTGAAGGCTCAGTGTGAAGGTGCGCGGTCGTGGAAAATTTCTACAACACATGAATTAAACAATTCAAATTCGATGTCATTTTTGTCTTATAAACTCGGTTTATATCTAATAGATTGTATCAGGCGTTACTTTGCGGAATTCCATGGTAAGTTATACAATATTATTTTGCTAGTCCACTAAAGAACGTGCGTTTATTATCTATAATGAGTTGCGTATAGTATAGGTACTATCGGCTGCAATAATGCATGGACACCTTACGGCCTAGTTTCGCTTGAATGGTTTGACGTCTTCAACTCACATAGTTGCACGTTGTGTGCAATAAATAAACTAGATGGCGTTCTTGGCGATGGTATTTGAACATCGCGGAACATAAGCCAATTTACTATAAATTTACACCTATTATCACCAGAAGTATTCTCCTAATAGTGTAATTATACTAATTATTAGCAAATACCAATTTACAATAGCTTTATTTAAGTGTGATACAACTGATATGTGAATGCTATATTTCCACTAGTAATTAAAATGATGCGACAGCCCAGTGGATTGAGACATGTGCTAAAAACTCGGCAGCCAAGATCGATCGAAGATCGATTCCCTGTTAATGGTAGAATAAGTTATGTTTTTGCTTTTTTATAGTTTTGTATTTCTAGATGGAAGTTTTTTAGATATAAATAAAAATCGTTTAATGAAATAAAATATTAATAACTTAAATAATTAAGACAGCTTTTTTTGTTTTTATTGTGTTTATTTCGTTAACTACAGTACTGCTAACGCAGTTTTTTAATAGAACTTAGTAATAGTTACTTAGCAACTTTTCTAACATTTAATTAAGGTGATAGCTTAAGTTTCATTTCCGAAAATTGGAAAAAGATTGAAGCTATACCCCCAATAAATATAACATTAACAATTATTAACTTAAGGCCGGGTTATCTAACATTCAAATCAATCGAACGGATTTAGATGTTAATTGACATACTTATACATATATATATCTATACCTATGTGAGCGTTCAAATAATGAAAACTGTTATTGATTTTTTAATAATGATAATAATATTATTCGGACTTTCACGGTTACTTACACTAGTTAGAACTTATGATTATATAGTTAATAATAAGTAATAATAACTCACAATCACATTTCGAATAGTAAAGCGATAAAAAAAATGCAAACATCATACCTACTAAGCAATGTTTTTGTTTTTAATTTGTCTAGCATAACCCGGCCTTTTCCTAAAACATAATGTATAAATCTAAATGTAAACTGCACTGCACTGTTTGGTCGGCTTCTTCACCTTCTCCATGTTAGGAACTACGCGAACATTATCATACGTATTATTACGATATCATAAACTTAAACGGCCGTGTTCACTGGATTTAAAACACTTCACCATCATTTAAATTCTATAGGGTAAATTACAACCGTGCCGTTTTCTGTGCATCTGTTAGCAACGGCGAACTGTGTCTTCAACTCTTCACTTGCGTGGAAGTGGCTTATCGGTTATAAGCAACTTTCTTCGTAGGTCATCACCATTCACCATAGCTGCACGCTGAATAATGGTATGATTGAGACCTGATCTACTAGATCCTTCCTTTTGTGCCCATAAAACAACCGTTTTTTCGCTGTAACAACAGTATTACATAATAACAACAATGTAAGATACGAGTAGGTAATTAGATTAAGTATCATTAATATTACAAAACATGTAAAAACTACTTACGTTTATACATTATATTAAATAGCAATTAACTGTGATCTTTTAAAGATCAATCGATAACTCATTGCTATATTAGTAAAGAAAGGAATCAATTGGTAAACGGCTAACGAATGAATACGAAGTGAGTGTAATAAAAAAGATTACGGTAGTTATATGTCATCTATCTACCTTCTTCAATTATTATACTAAACGTAGTCGTAATGGATATCTGTAGGTATAAAAAAACAAACTGATGATTAATTTCAATCTACCATCCAAATGGCAAATGGCCCAGTGGCAAATAGACTGCAGTTTAAAGTCGACCTGAGAATTCGGGTTCAAACCCGCGGCCGCGTCCAGCCAAATTATGTTTTTGTAATTTATTCGATGTTTGGAGTTCGCTCTTAGTGCAAAACACTAACAAGAAGAAGAAAATTTAATAATACTTCCACGAAGGTGTGTTGTTAAAAACAAAAAATCGGGAATGCGTTAAAGTTGACTCGATAAATATACAAAAATAGTAGGTGGTGGTTATCCAAGTAAATAGAAATTTCGAAGACGCGGACGAAAACAATTTTTATTTCATTAAAAATCAGCTAACAACGCCATCTAGTGAAATCTCGCTTAACTTTTGAGGCTTACATTTACATCTATAATAATACTACACGTTGTGCTCATAGATGGCGTAGGATTCGGCGGACAAGCGAAACTGTTTCTGAATTGACCATGGACTTTTGCTGTCTAGTGTACCTATTTGCGTATATTTTGCATGCAGGTTATATTACACCTACGCACGAATGAATAGGTACGCATATTAATACAACAAACGAATAGATCTAGTTTGAATAGCACAATTTTTTACTCATCAAAATCGTGAAAATGTGAATTTAAGGATATTCTGCAATAAATGAGAGAACACCAAAACATGTTATAAGTGTATTTCTATGTATAATAATAAATAGTTTGAGATTAAATCTTCTAGACGTAAGTGAATGTGCGTTCGAATAAATTGTATAATTGGATTCAACCAAATTATTTTCGATAAAGTTATGATAGTGATATCTAATTTAAATTAGTCTAAGACCGGCTGTAGTAGGCATGCCTACTGTTTAAGTGAAACAGTTTCTGTGGTAGTTGCGCGGTGCGAGAGAGAGACAATGCCACGGAAACGGGCACCAAATTGAGCTCTAACGTCACACAAACACTCCTCCCGCACCGCGTGGGAACCATAAAGCCTGCTGTACACAGTGGGCCAACGTTGGCGCGTGAGCAGATGCAGCCATGCGTTAGAGGAAGAAGGCTTTATATCGTTCTCATGCGTTTGCATAGCTGCCTCCTGCTCACGCGCCAACGTTGGCCCAATGTGTACAGCCGACATAAAAATCGATTCAGTTAAACGATTGGCCAATAGAAAAGATAGGATGGGATTAGACCCAGCGAAGGGCTGCGAGATCTGGTGAGCTCAGCTCAGTCACATCTCAGTCAACGTTCGTTCACGAATAATCAAATTTAATGCAAGAATTTTCGTTCGACGATTTGTTCTAAACCCACCACTATATTAGTGAATTTCCGTATACAGACTTATAAAGTATTTTTTATATTTTAATAGTGTAAGACAATATCAACACATCACAAATATGAAAAGAACTCATTATTTAATCTTTGAGTTTCCATGATATGGAGGAATAAGCTGGTGATCGGAATGAAAATTATATAATTATGAAAATAAATGATATTCATTTTGTTACCTAATTGAAATTTTAATTTTACAGAATAAGAGTGGAGTGGACAAAATAGTGGTGCTATAAATGCGGTCCTGTCAATTCAATAATCTGTACAGACGAGGTCAAAAATGTGTTTACACTTTTGCACCTTATTACAAGGCAATAAGGTGCAAAAGTGTAAACATATCTTTGACCTCGACTGTACAATTTATCCAGCCCGTCGGTGTCTACGTATTTAACTGTAAGAGTAGGTAAATCCTGTCAAAAAAAAGCAATCAAAAAACGATTTTATAGTCGTAGTAAAAAATAGTTTTTTGCCTGCGTCCGTTTGACAGAATTTAGTCTTTACAGCACGGTTATCATAGGACAGCCCGCTAGCTGTGTCGCAGGCGTCGCAGCGAGTAACCTATCCGTATCTTTCTAATCAGCACGGCTATCATGCGACGGCGCGCGAGCTCTCTCGATTTTTCATGCACTATCCGTCTCTTTCTTATTAGAAAAGTTAGAAAGAGAGAAAAATCGAGAGAGCTCGCGCGCCTCAATAATCTAATGGAGTCCATACCTCAATATCTGTATTTGATAAAATCTATAAGTTCTTATAATCAGATAAACAGTCTATTTGAATTTGAACATACTAGTAGGTACCTACATGTTGCATTTCGCAGAAAAATGTATTCTAGCAGAGAACATGGTTGTCCAGGGACAGTACAGTATTTCAGACAAATCGGGGGATATTTTATGACCGCTGGGCAACCCATGTAATTGACGGCAAATTACTACTAAAATTAGAAAGAGACGTATAGTGCGAGAAACATCGAGAGCTGACGCGCCGTCTTGTGATAGCCGTGCAAAACGCTTAGAAAGAGACGGTTTGTCTATATCACCGCGATACAGCTCGCGGGCCGTGGTGTTTCGGATCGAGATACAAGCAACGAACGCCTAGACAACCTTCGTAGCAATGTAACAAATCAGGGCTAAGTCACGGTCAATGAAATAACAAAAGCGTTAATAATATACACTACATTTTAATTAGATTACTAAACTTAAACCAAAGTATTGAGATCCTAGATAATACTCGTATTAAATTAGGTATCTACTAAGAGGAAACACAAGTATAATTAATATGGCCCAGCACGGCTATCACAAGACGGCGCGCGAGCTGTCTCGATTTTTCTCGCACTATCCGTCTCTTCCTTATTAAAAAAGTTAGAAAGAGAGAAAAATCGAGAGAGCTCGCGCGCCTCAATATCTCCATACCTCAATATCTGTATTTGATAAAATCTATAAGTTATTATTTATTTTATTTATTTATGTGAAGACCAACACTACCAACAGCTTTAACATACAAATTTGATACAATATAATAGACCTAGTGCAAGGCCTGAGTGGACGCCCCGCTCAGAGCGGGGCGTCGAGCGTCCATATAAATTGCATTTGTTTTATATGGACGCTGCACGCCCCGCTCTGAGCGGGGCGTCCACTCAGGCCTTGCACTTACAGCTATAGTCCAGTCAATGAACTGACAACTTGTATGGAAAAAAAATCAATTTTGGAAATAATTTATAATAGCTTATCTTTTCTGTGTAACGGATACATTATCAATTAAATAGTTACCCAGCGACAGAATCCGACAAAATTTCAGACATCAAAAAAATTATAAATTAACTAGCTTCTAAAAAGCCAGAAAAAATATTAATAAATATTTTTGTCTTTATTTTGGTTCATTTACATTTGCTGTATATTATTCAAGTTAAATCAAACAAAAAAAGACAATGCATGCTTCATTTAAATCTACATAATTACTTCCGGGTGGAAAGTTTGTCGGATTCTTGAATACAGCATCTTAGAATAACATTTTAAAATGAAATCAACAAAAAAAACGCTATTATAAATTAATGTTTTTCAAAACCGTATTTTGCCTCGAGTATAGAATACAATCGTCGAGGCAATGACAGGTCTCGTCCCTAACAGATGCAGATAGAAACTTGTGTTTTGTTTTAAGTAGGTATTATTAAGTACAATTTTATATATATTGATGTGTGTGTGCGCGTGCGTGTTTGTGTGTGTGTGTGTCGGGTGTGTTGGCATGAGTGTGTTCAGCTCTCCTCAATATTATTATTATGTTGAATTTTTTTCGCAATTGCACTTTTGAACGATTTTTTGTTGTTATACACAAACGGGTCGATGTCACTAAACTGATTGTTGTATGTCCTTGATATTCAATATATTACAGAGTTTTCAGCGTAATTGGTCTGATGGCTAGGCAAACTAAGAAGGCGTGGGTACCTGGTATTGGTTTTCGGACGTCAGGGCAATCTGCACAACCTACGACAATGTCATAAAACAAACCCATCATGTCGAGCATGTCTCTCCTATCCTCCAGACTCATCACGTTATGCCGCTTACAACTATTGCTAGGTATAACGTAGAAGTATGTTTCGTTCGGTAATTAAGGTATCTTAGAAACCTCTGCGGTAATCTTTCAAGTCGAGATTTGTATGTAATGTAATGAGGGGACCATATATTAGATGCGTATTCCAAGACACTACGTACGTAAGTAAAATAAATAATTTTGGGTTATTATCTAGAATTTAGATACGTTTACCGTTATCTTGTTCCTGTGGTAATATTCTACTAGAGAATCAAGAGTGTTTTGCAAAACATGACAGTCAGACAGATCTTTAATTTTGATAAAAACTTTTTTTGTTATCAGGTGTTCCACAGGCGATTCAATACATGTGTAAATGGCGAATATATATGCATTATACAATAAAGGCCCTAAGTGAGATCCCTGTGGGACGCCTGATGGTACAAATATACCATTCCATCTGAAACCACCAATTGTGACAATCTGTGATCCATTGGAGAGATATGATTTTATGATAAGATCATCATCAAAACATACCAAGTAAACCCAAACTTGTCCTAAAATCCATTGTGTGAAAAACAACTTAAAAAAATTTACCGACGATACCAAAAAATTAACTTTATTGAATAACGTTTTATTTATATAAAATGTTAGTTAGAATAAACTCATTTTGTGGAATAATTATTCCGTACTTTATTCCTTATTTAAAATAAAAGTAGCATGATTTATTCACCTTCATGTTATTTTAAACAACGGGCGCAAGAATGATTCTTATTCAAATCGATTTGAATAAGAATAAAAAATCAGTTCTTATTCTTATTCAAATAAATTTTTGCCCAACTTTGATTTTATCCACCTCAATAGACACAATAGATGTATCTAATTTGGCCAACAAGATGAGGTGGTCCACACGGTCGAAGGCTTTTTAGAAAACAGTGTATACCACACATCAGTCGGTCCACCTACTTCCATGTTTCTTAGGACATAGTTAGTAAATTCTGCAAGATTGGTTATTGTAGATAGGCGCATAAAAAATCCATGCTGATTAGTACTGATGCCTCGCAATATGGTTCGATAAATTTGGTCATATATAATTTTCTCAAAGATTTTACTAAATGTATTTAAAATTGACATTGGACGATAGTTTTCAATAGCTTTTTTTGATTATTGTGTTTATGCACTGGTATGATATTGGCCTCCTTCCATTTGTCGGGAAATTACCCTCCGATAGAGATCTATTTATTAGGATCGACAATGCGTAGCTAATAGCTGTGTGTGTGTAAGTAGCTGTGTTGCGGATATAGTGTGGTGAAATACTATCAGGTTCTGCTGATTTTGTGGTGTCTACCTTATCAATTGTATTAGCTGAGACAATGACATTAGATACCGATAGTGTTTACATCTCCTACAACAGTTGAAATATTCAGATTTCTTGTATCATAGCTGTCCGGTTCGACATACACGCTTTTAAAAAAGTTTATAAATCCATTACAAATACCTGTGCCGTCACTCAGCGACTCATTACCGAAGGTCATGGTTTTAGGATAATAGGGATACGGACTAAGATTTTTTTACGATGCCATTCGTACCAATTTTTAGAGACGAACAAATGTTTGTATGGGAGCAACTACAATTAAAGAACATAAATACCGAAAAAATTGAGACAAAGATTGACGTAGCTGGCGGCAGCGGAAAACGCTTCATACTGATGACGTACCCACGTATGACGGCACTTGTACAAAGTAGTTGTATCGTTGTATGGAAAATCCGGTAAATTGTTGTTTCGGTCGCGAACTACTGCGTTTAAGTATGTACATAGTTGTCATACAATTTTGTTTCTATAAAAGCGTAAGGATTCTATTGGCAGCTTTAAATTTACTCTTGGACAATAAAAAAATGCATTATTTTTCTAAACTTTCAAGGTTCATATCTTTTTATGATTTTAATTACATTTTATACTTTATTACGATAATTTGATGGTTTACTATCCATTTAGCATCACTACGTTATCAATTTGAACATGAGGCCGCATGCCTATTTGAGCCTTTACGCATTGATTTGATATAACTCCACAATTTTTTCGGATTGCCTTTAATTTGTTCTTGTGAAGGGTTTTACTATACCAGGATGGATATTGTTTAGAAGAATGATTGTACTGTACTATGGGAATAAATAATTATATACTCTCATGTAGTTTTTTGTAAAAACAGTGCACTGCACAGTTAACTGAATCACAGGAAGAAAACAATTTGTACCAGTCTATCTCACTAAGATATTTATTTATTTTTTCGTAATCACCTTTGAAATATAATATTTTTGTGGTAAAGTTTTCTGTTAGAGCTGCAACGTGTAAGTCATATGGTATGATGGAAAAACAAGAATGCGCCTTATCCTCTTTCAGTATTGGATTAGTTAATTTATTTACCTAAAGAGAAATTACTAAATACCAGATCTAGCGTATTCCCGTTCGCATTTCTTATACAATTTCGTTGCTCCATGCCGAGACATAAGAATTCTTCCACCAATTCAATGCCTGCCCTTTGAATTTCCGCGGAACCCTTTTTAGGGTTCCGTTGTCGACTAGGAACCCTTATAGTTTCGCTTAGTCTGTCCGTCCGTCCGCGGATAATCTCAGTATAGACCAGCGGTTGAACAAAAATGGGTTATTACAACATTAAAGTTTTTTCTTTTTTGATATGTCGTTGGAGGCATGTTAAATAATACTTATGTAAAAAGTTAGAAAATTTTAGGTGGAGCTTTAGGCTATATTGAAATATTTTAGTTTTTGCCAATAACTATGTCAATATAGAATTAGAGTTTCAAAAAACTGTAAAATATCCAATAACACTTTAATTTATATACGATATTCTGTTTTTAGAAATCTGGGACTTCTGCATCCTGGTGAACGTAAAAATGCAAATAATTTTGTAAATAAAGAATTAGAGTAGCTGATATTGCAAAGTTACGATATTGTCGATCCACTTAACATACTGGAAAAAAGTTAGAAATGTAGACAATCGGCTTGTCTAGATATTGATTTCCGGTTAAACAGTATAGCCAATATTGAATTAAAGTTTGTAGAGTTAATAGTAAACGATCATGACAATGATATCAGTTACCAAACAAAAGTTAAGAAAAATAAACTTACGGCGACACTAAATATTGATACCTAAGTACTCCGTGCGTAAATGAATACATTTAAAAAGCGCGGCATGTATGCGCGCGCCGCGCTGTGCGCTGTGGCAGCAGGCAGCGATCAACGCAACGGTAGAGGAGTGCCCTTGATTGCGTCCACGATCCATAAAAAAATCCACAAAGAATAAATATCAATGGCAAAACACATGTTATTTTGTTATACGTACGTTAATGGAAATACAAAGAAGAAATGTATCCTTATTTATTACCAACTATACTAGGGATTGCCCGCGGTTTCGTCGAACTGGTTATCGCGTTATACACATAATTTAAAAATATTTTAGGGACCCCTTATACAAATGACCACTTTGCCATGTTTTGTTACTCCTTTAAGCCAGCTGCATAAATACCTACTAACAAATAACCTACATATTTTTTTTTGCGACGTGGTCAGCAGTAAGCTATAGTTAAACTCAATTTACCTTAGATGAAATTGTATATTTAGGATGTAGGGTAATTTCACCGGTTAGCGACCACCTAATTTAGTGTGCCAGTTTGCGACCACTCGGGAGTAATAAATGGTGAACCGAGAGAATATCTTCTCGTTTTTTAAGTAGATTCCTGCCTAATATCTGCTTTAAAAATTGCGTAAGTACGTACCGAGGCATTTTTACAGCCTGCTTAAATGTTATTATATCTTTAATTGAAAAAAAAAACCTAGTCCTTAAGGTGGTCGTTAACCGAAGTTGGTCACGTAACCGGCGTAATGACCGTATAATATGGTGGGGTAAGTATAATACATGACGGCGAATAGGACTGGATAAGATATGACAATAGGAACCAGGATAAACAGAAATAATAAAAATAGTTGTGAATAGCTCGTATATTTTTATTACAATAACAGTCAAAAAAAATAATTGTAACTTTTTTCACATTATAATATAACTGACAGCGAACTTTTATTAATACAGTATAATCTCGATTATTCGAAGTGTCAAAGAATAAAATTTTCAGTCGAAATATTATAAATTTTCGACGTTAAGTCCTTTATAAAGTCGGTACTTATTGTTTTATATTAAAGTCAGTATGGATGGATAACACAATAGTAAAAAATTACAAAAAAGTACAACCATTTACGACATCATTATAATAAAATTGCAAGTAGGTATTGTATAAGTATTAATCACTCATATTTGTTTACACCTAATGACAATTCTAAGTGAACTTCTGCGACTTATCATTATTCTGTGCAGCTTTTTTCACAAAATAACTAAAATAATTAAAAGACGGAACTTTTTTTTTCATTATTATTAAAATTGAACTCTTATTTTTACAGTCTAAAATCTCGCTTCTTCGAAGTGCAATAGAATAAAGTCTTCAATTCTAATCTTACAACTTTCTAGTAGTAAGGGTGACTGAGCTAAGTCGCAGACGGACATACGGACATGGCGAAACTATAAGGGTTCCTTGTTGCCTACGCAAACCTGAAAAGGCTACTGGCGATTTTTTTTTATTCTGATAGAAAAAACACCGCACACCTAGTATGGAAAAAAAGAACTGAATATTTTGAATAAAAAAAAACTATTTTGTGTATTTAAGTATGTTTAAAAATAATGAAGGTACAAAAAAATTTTAAGTAAGGATTAATTTTTCAATAAAATATATTTTGTGAAAACTGTTAACTGGACCAGAATTGAACTTCATAGTAAAATGTAAAAGAAAAAAAAAATAAGTGGTTAGATTCTTCCTACTTTTACCAGTAAGATTTTTTTTCAAGTTGTTTTTGAAACGATTCTTATGACATACATTATTTTTATTTCAATCTGACCACTTTTTTTTTCTCCATACATTTTACTATACAGCTCAAATCTGGGGCACCATTCACATTTCTTTTCCTCAAAATGTAAAGGTACTCACTTTTTTTGAAATAATACACATTAATACACAAAATAGTCTTTTCAACAAAATTTTCAACTTTTTTTTCATCCTAGGGAGCGTTGTCCTTTAAAACTTCGTTAGCAGACGTTTCTGCTTAGTAAACCTTTAATTGTCTCGAATATTCCTAACAAGTAGGGTAAATCGTCAATAACTGGCCACCTCATACTATCTATATCTATTCTATTATACGTGAATAGAGTTAATTTTTAGTATGAGGGGGCCGATTATTCAAGGGTGGCCAGTTATAGGAGATTTACCTTACTACAAATAATAAACATACATACATACAAATGTACATCACGCCTATTTCCCGGAGGGATAGGCAGAGATCACGGATTTCCACTTGCTACGATCTTGACAAACCTTTCTTGCTTCATTCACTATCATTACATTCTGCATACAAATAATATTTGTAATCAAAGAATATATTTCTCACTGTTTTGGTTTAAATTATGCTCTACTTTCTAAGTTTTCTTTAATCAGGTACTACTCGTATTAGAGCAGAAACGGCCTATTTTAAGTGTTAACGTAAATTGGAATGTTTAATTTAATAACGTTGGGTCAATACGCCGCCCCGGTTACGCGACCAGCTTCAGTTAGCGACCACGTGAAAGACAACGTATTTTTTTTTTCAATTAAATATACCTAATAAAATGACATTACAACGCACTCTAAATAAACCGTGCCCCGCATGTATTATTTAAAGTAATTTTTAAACAGGAATCTATTGAAGAAGTATTTAAGGACCGTAGTATTTGGCGTTCCTTAGTCTCTGCCTACCCCAATGGGATACGGGCGTGAGTATATGTATGTATGTATGCAATCTATTGAAAAAACTGAAAGGATATATTGTCGTTTTTTGCGGTAGATTCCTGACACCAATTGAAATGAGTGGTCGCAAACCGGAACCATAAATTAGGTGGTCGCTAACCGGCGATATTACCCTGCAACATCATTCCTCATCGTCACTAGGCTGTGCTACTGGTACCTCCATCTCCATTCTTCTTTTGTGCGCCGATATAGCCTTCGAATCAATGTATAGTAATCTACACAACGACGTTTTTTAATACAGTTGCGAAAAAATAAGAAAAACAACAAGTAAGGAATTCGAAACTTTTATATTATTAATTCTGTAACGTCATTGTAATACAGTTGAAAAATGATGAAGTTCAAAAATAATTTTATTTAGTACAGCTCTATCTTATTTATTTTTTATTGACATAATAATTAATGGTACAATTTGTACGATTATTGAGTGGGAAAAGTGAAAAGCACTAGTTCGTGAAAATCAACTTTCCGCACGCTAAACAGCTACGTAAAAGTAGAACTTTTTGAGCAAATGTATTAAAAATTGCATCTAATATGTGCACGGTAAACAAACAAATGAATGATTTGAAAGTCGACAGCAGCGCTTGCGCGGTAATGCGGGGAGGGCGGGGCGAGGTATCGCTCGCTAGGTCGGCTACGATCGGCCCCCGCGCGCCGCCGTTGAAGGGCCAGCGCAGCGTGGTTATGAATTTCGCGCCATTTTAAATAAATTATACTATTATTAATGCAAGCAATACACAGAATTTTCTTACTTTTCATAATATGGTTGCATATATTATTTTATAGTATTAGACTTATTTTTACAGACTCTAATTCAATATTAGATCTTACAGGACAAAAAACGCATATTACTTTTATAGCATGTATCCTATTCTTCTACATTTTTAGCTTTGTCTATTAACTTAAAAAATTAGAGATATTGTTGAGGATTTTTAAACTTTAATTCAATATCGACAAAGTAATAACCTAATTCTGGTTTGACAAAGAAGCTGCGTAAAAAAAGTTCTACAAACTTAATAACATATAGCGTCATACATATTATAAACGATGAAGCTAAAACTTTGCACTTTAATTCAATATTCACAAATTATAAGTAAAAATATGTAAATACCTAATTTATACCTAACGCTCGTTCTAACTTTTCATCATATATTGCAAATATACTTAAAAATATGTCCGATGTCATATAAGCATCACTTTTCCATCTTTAGAATTATCAAAACTTTTAGGGCAAAAATCCGGTCCCACTATTGATCTAGTAACCGTTAGCACTAGAAAGCTGAAATGTGGTACTAATATGTACACTCGCGGTCAAAGAAACCGGGTCAGTACGAAAATCTGTAATATCTCCTAAAATAATAAAGCTAGGGACATGAATTAAACTGCATATTGTAGATAATTTTATACTGAATTAAATAACATCAAATGGTGGAATCGTAATTCTTTTGTTTAATAAAATTACATAGGAAACAAAAAATCAACCAATTTTACGTACAAAAATAAGCAGTAGGTACTTCACATACAACACAAAAAATAAAAATTAATACTTCGTATTGCCTCCTCGGGCTCTTCTTACAGCTTCTAGACGATTGGCATGCTGTTTATTAAGTTCTTTATGCGTTCTTGCGGGATATTGTCCCATTCTTCCACTAACGCTTGTTTAAGGTCTCTAAGTGTAGCTGGGGCGGGGTTTCGAGCTCTTACACGCCTCCCAAGCACGTCCCATACATGCTCAATCGGATTTAAGTCCGGACTCCTCGAGGGCCAGTTCATACAGTTGATACCAACCTCCAAAAAATAATCTCTGACAATTTGAGCTGTGTGTGGCCTGGCGTTGCCATGCATAAACATAGAATTTCCACCCATATTAATTAAGTATGGGCCGACATGCTCATTAAGAATCTCTTCTACATATCTTGCACTCGTTAATGATCCATTTTCTATTAAAACTAACTCCGAGCGACTCTCTGAAGAGATTCCAGCCCAAACCATGACTGACCCACCGCCGAACGCCACTTTTTCCTCAAAACATGCTGGAATAAAACGTTCACCAGGCCGTCTGTAAACTCTTTGCCGCCCGTCATTTGCATAGAGCATAAATCTGGATTCATCGGAAAACAAAATTCTTGCCCAATCTTCGTCACCCCAGTATCTGTGATCGCGGGCATAAAGTCGTCTTGCTGTTCGATGTATTCTTTCAAGTTTTGGGCCATTGGCCGGCCTATAGACCAGCGGTTGAACAAAAATGGGTTATTACAACATTAAAGTTTTTTCTTTTTTGATATGTCTTTGGAGGCATGTTAAATAATACTTATGTAAAAAGTTAGAAAATTTTAGTTGGAGCTTTCGGCTATATTGAAATATTTTAGTTTTTGCCAATAACTATGTCAATATAGAATTAGAGTTACAAAAAACTGTAACATATCCAATAACACTTTAATTTATATACGATATTCTGTTTTTAGAAATCTGGGACTTCTGCATCCTGGTGAACGTAAAAATGCAAATAATTTTGTAAATAAAGAATTAGAGTAGCTGATATTGCAAAGTTACGATATTGTCGATCCACTTAACATATTGGAAAAAAGTTAGAAATGTAGACAATCGGCTTGTCTAGATATTGATTTCCGGTTAAACAGTATAGCCAATATTGAATTAAAGTTTGTAGAGTTAATAGTAAACGATCATGACAATGATATCAGTTACCAAACAAAAGTTAAGAAAAAGTGATCGCGGGCATAAAGTCGTCTTGCTGTTCGATGTATTCTTTCAAGTTTTGGGCCATTGGCCGGCCTATAGACCAGCGGTTGAACAAAAATGGGTTATTACAACATTAAAGTTTTTTCTTTTTTGATATGTCTTTGGAGGCATGTTAAATAATACTTATGTAAAAAGTTAGAAAATTTTAGTTGGAGCTTTCGGCTATATTGAAATATTTTAGTTTTTGCCAATAACTATGTCAATATAGAATTAGAGTTACAAAAAACTGTAACATATCCAATAACACTTTAATTTATATACGATATTCTGTTTTTAGAAATCTGGGACTTCTGCATCCTGGTGAACGTAAAAATGCAAATAATTTTGTAAATAAAGAATTAGAGTAGCTGATATTGCAAAGTTACGATATTGTCGATCCACTTAACATATTGGAAAAAAGTTAGAAATGTAGACAATCGGCTTGTCTAGATATTGATTTCCGGTTAAACAGTATAGCCAATATTGAATTAAAGTTTGTAGAGTTAATAGTAAACGATCATGACAATGATATCAGTTACCAAACAAAAGTTAAGAAAAATAAACTTACAGCGACACTAAATATTGATACGTAAGTACTCCGTGCGTAAATGAATACATTTAAAAAGCGCGGCATGTATGCGCGCGCCGCGCTTTGCGTTGTGGCAGCAGGCAGCGATCAACGCAACGGTAGAGGAGTGCCCTTGATTGCGTCCACGATCCATAAAAAAATCCACAAAGAATAAATATCAATGGCAAAACACATGTTATTTTGTTATACGTACGTTAATGGAAATACAAAGAAGAAATGTATCCTTATTTATTACCAACTATACTAGGGATTGCCCGCGGTTTCGTCGAACTGGTTATCGCGTTATACACATAATTTAAAAATATTTTAGGGATCGCCCCTTATACAAATGACCACTCTTCCATGTTTTGTTACTCCTTTAAGCCAGCTGCATAAATACCTACTAACAAATAACCTACATGTATTTTTTTGCGACGTGGTCAGGAAGTAAGCTATAGTTAAACTCAATTTACCTTAGATGAAATTGTATATTTAGGATGTAGGGTAATTTCACCGGTTAGCGACCACCTAATTTAGTGTGCCGGTTTGCGACCACTCGGGAGTAATGGTGAACCGAGAGGATATTTTTTCTCGTTTTTTAAGTAGATTCCTGCCTAATATCTGCTTTAAAAATTGCGTACGTACCGAGGCATTTTTACAGCCTGTTTAAATGTTATTATATCTTTAATTGAAAAAAAAAACCTTTTCCTTAAGGTGGTCGTTAACCGAAGTTGGTCACGTAACCGGCGTAATGACCGTATAATATGGTGGGGTAAGTATAATACATGACGGCGAATAGGACTGGACAAGATATGACAATAGGAACCAGGATAAACAGAAATAATAAAAATAGTTGTGAATAGCTCGTATATTTTTATTACAATAACAGTCAAAAAAATTAATTGTAACTTTTTTCACATTATAATTATACTCGTAACTGACAGCCAACTTTTATTAATACAGTATAATCTCGATTATTCGAAGTTTCAAAGAATAAAATTTTCAGTCGAAATATTATAAATTTTCGACGTTAAGTCCTTTATAAAGTAGGTACTTATTGTTTTATATTAAAGTCAGTATGGATGGCTAACACAATAGTAAAAAATTACAAAAAATACAACCATTTACGACAACATTATAATAAAATTGCAAGTAGGTATTGTATAAGTATTAATCATTCATATTTGTTTACACCTAATGACAATTCTAAGTGAACTTCTGGGACTTCTCATTATTCTGTGCAGCTTTTTTCACAAAATAGCTAAAATAATTAAAAGACGGAACTTTTTTTTTCATTATTTCAATAAAATATATTTTCAAGTTGTTTTTGAAACGATTCTTATGACAAACATTATTTTCATTTCAATCTGACCACTTTTTTTTTCTCCATACATTTTACTATACAGCTCAAATCTGGGTCAACATTCACATTTCTTTTCCTCAAAATGTAAAGGTACTCACTTTTTTTGAAATAATACACATTAATACGCAAAATAGTTTTTTCAACAAAATTTTCAACTTTTTTTTCATCCTAGGGAGCGTTGTCCTTTAGAACTTCGTTAGCAGACGTTTCTGCTTAGTAAACCTTTAATTGTCTCGAATATTCCTAACAAGTAGGGTAAATCGTCAATAACTGGCCACCTCATACTATCTATATCTATTCTATTATATTTCAATCTGACCATACGTGAATAGAGTTAATTTTTAGTATGAGGGGGCCGATTATTCAAGGGTGGCCAGTTATTGGAGATTTACCTTACTACAAATAATATACATACATACATACAAATGTACATCACGCCCATTTCCCGGAGGGATAGGCAGAGATCACAGATTTCCACTTGCTACGATCTTGACAAACCTTTCTTGCTTCATTCACTATCATTACATTCTGCATACAAATTATATTTGTAATCAAACAATATATTTCTCACTGTATTGGTTTAAATTATGCTCTACTTTCTAAGTTTTCTTTAATCAGGTACTATTAGAGCAGAAACGGCCTATTTTAAGTGTTAATGTAAATTGGAATGTTTAATTTAATAACGTTGGGTCAATACGCCGCCCCGGTTACGCGACCAGCTTCAGTTAGCGACCACGTGAAAGACAACGTATTTTTTTTTTTCAATTAAATATACCTAATAAAATGACATTACAACGCACTCTAAATAAACTGTGCCCCGCATGTATTATTTAAAGTAATTATTAAACAGAAATCTATTGAAGAAGTATTTAAGGACCGTAGTATTTGGCGTTCCTTAGTCTCTGCCTACCCCAATGGGATACGGGCGTGAGTATATGTATGTATGTATGTAATCTATTGAAAAAACTGAAAGGATATATTGTCGTTTTTTGCGGTAGATTCCTGACACCAATTGAAATGAGTGGTCGCAAACCGGAACCATAAATTAGGTAGTCGCTAACCGGCGATATTACCCTGCAACATGACCCTGGTGTTCGTAACAGCAATCCGTAATCAGGGGAAAACTAACATTGGTTTGCTTGCGGCGAGCAGCTATAGCTGCGTTTAACAACATCTGTGTAGTACATTTATTTATTTCGCTGACAGTGATTCTGACTTGAACAGGGCGTTTGAGTTGACCCTGTTTAAACACTTCGTTGGCAGCTTCGTTGCAAAAAAAAACAAAAGTTTTGAAAATCAAACCATTCCTCATCGTCACTAGGCTGTGCTACTGGTGCCTCCATCTCCATTCTTCTTTTGTGCGCCGATATAGCCTTCGAATCAATGTATAGTAATCTACACAACGACGTTTTTTAAGACAGTTGCGAAAAAATAAGAAAAACAACAAGTAAGGAATTCGAAACTTTTATATTATTCATTCTGTAACGTCATTGTAATACAGTTGAAAAATGATGAAGTTCAAAAATCATTGTATTTAGTACAGCTCTATCTTATTTATTTTTTATTGACATAATAATTAATGGTACAATTTGTACGATTATTGAGTGGGAAAAGTGAAAAGCACTAGTTCGTGAAAATCAACTTTCCGCACGCTAAACAGCTACGTAAAAGTAGCACTTTTTGAGCAAATGTATTAAAAATTGCATCTAATATGTGCACGGTAAACAAACAAATGAATGATTTAAAAGACAACAGCAGCGCTTGCGCGGTAATGCGGGGAGGGCGGGGCGAGGTATCGCTCGCTAGGTCGGCTACGATCGGCTCCCGCGCGCCGCCGTTGAAGGGCCAGCGCGGCGTGGTTATGAATTTCGCGCCATTTTAAATAAATTATACTATTATTAATGGAAGCAATACACAGAATTTTCTTACTTTTCATAATATGGTTGCATATATTATTTTATAGTATTAGACTTATTTTTACAGACTTTAATTCAATATTAGATCTTACAGGACAAAAAACGCATATTACTTTTATAGCATGTATCCTATTCTTCTACATTTTTAGCTTTGTCTATTAACTTAAGAAATTAGAGATATTGTTGAGGATTTTTAAACTTTAATTCAATATCGACAAAGTAATAACCTAATTCTGGTTTGACAAAGAAGCTGCGTAAAAAAAGTTCTACAAACTTAATAACATATAGCGTCATACATATTATAAACGATGAAGCTAAAACTTTGCACTTTAATTCAATATTCACAAATTATAAATAAAAATATATAAATACCTAATTTATACCTAACGCTCGTTCTAACTTTTCATCATATATTGCAAATATACTTAAAAATATGTCCGATGTCATATAAGCATCACTTTTCCATCTTTAGAATTATCAAAACTTTTAGGGCAAAAATCCGGTCCCACTATTGATCTACTATGTGGGGTCAAATTTGCTTCTTTGAGCCGCCGCCTGACAGTCCGCTCGCTGATGCCGTCCCTTCGGGTCTCTAAAAGCTGATTTTTCACTTCAACTGCTGTGAGGTGCCGATTTCGGAGCATGGTTGTAACAATAAATCGATCTTCTCTAGCACATACATCTTGTTTTGCCAGTTCCTGGTCTTCTAAGGTTCTGCCCAGTTTGTAGGTAACGTTGGAGGACTCGCTGCACTGTAGAAAGTGACACACCTGTTCTTCTCGCTGTATACCTCTGACTTCTTCCTTCTTCTAACATAGTGATGATACGAGTACATTCATCTCGTGTTAGCGGCATGATAGACATTCAAGAATGACCACAAAATAAAACAATGACAGCCTTTTATCATAGTTCTTTGACAGATTGAAAACAATTGCTTAAAAACAAGCAAAAGTAAAACGAACGCAATTTCAAATAAGTACCTAATTGGTTTTTTTTTTCAATTAAACCTTTTTCCAGTTACTACGTAGAACATTGAAGGTTGGATTTAGAAGGATATTAAATTCTCTATAAAACAGAGTTAGTTTCATGCAGATACGACCAACGATTTACAAAATATTGAGGTTTTCGTCACTGACCCGGTTTCTTTGACCGCGAGTGTATATCAATCACGCTGACAAAGTGGTAAAATAAAAAGTGTTATTTTTTTTTATTGGTACCCTAACGTGTGATATATTGTTGGATAGGTATTTAAAAATGAATAGGGGTTTGCGAAAATCATTTTTTGATAATGTAAATATTTTCGGAGATAATCGCTCCAGAAGTTAAAAAAAATGTGTCCCCCGCCCCTCTAACTTTTGCACCATAAGTTTTAAAATTATGAAAAAAATCTCAAAAGTAGAACTTTATAAAAACTTTCTAGGAAAATTATTTTGAACTTGATAGGTTGAATAGTTTTTGAAAATTGTAGTAGTGGTGGTTCAGGTGATACAGCTTTTGCCTACTTTCCAGCTTGGTTTTAGACCATCTATTGCCACATTTCCGAACAGTGGCATGAAAAACGTATTCTAGTAGAGAACATGGTTGTCCAGGGACAGTACACTATTTACAGACAAATCGGGGGATATTTTATGACCGCTGGGCAACCCATGTAGTTAATTGACGGCAAATGAATATTTTTTAATAGGTACAGATGTCATGCAATATCTTGTATGTGTACATTGCGCTTTAAGCCTGCTGTACACACTGGGCCAACGTTGGCGCGGAGCAGAATGCAGCTATGTAAACGAAAGAGATCGAATTATAGCCCTCTCCCTTTAACGCATAGCTGCCTTCTGCTCACGCGCCAACGTTGGCCCAGTGTGTACAGCAGGCACTAGTGGCTCTGTGAGCTGTGGAACTCTTCGTGCAGTCACACCACGAATCACACAATACTTGCTACTTATATAGTTTTAGGTAGGTGGGTAAGGCCGTTGAGATTATCACTTATAACACAAAAATAACACAATCACTTTTGTGATACCGTAACACAAATATAACACAAAAGTAACACTACTTTTTGTAAAGGTTGCTTCATAATACGTTCGCTACTAGCCCGGGCTTGCAAGACTCTACTCGGTTGAAGCCAGGGCTGGGCCCGACGAGTTCCTGACCCGAGTAGGGGCCTGGACTAGAACGACCGGTATAACCCCGCTAAGCTATACCTTCTAAGAAGCGTGGCATACCGAAGATGCGCCAGGTATCGGTCCGATACAAAACAAAACGTGCTTTTACCTTGATGGAAGCTTCATCCGCCGTTATCTGTCGGCCGGCGTATGTGTATCTGAATGTATGTGTATTAGAGTGTGGGTGTCGAGGCCGTCGCGTGTCCTGGTGAACACTTCCTGGCTCCTGGATGATAGCTCACCACGTAAGCGCACCCGAATCCAAACTACCGACACTAAATTTATCACTTCAGTCTCCAAAACACTGGCAGGCAACAACAAAACTCCTCGATAGGAGCGCCTGGCCACAATTATGAACTGATTCCAATTAACATAAATCAAATGTCCCGAATGCTTTCCCAAAGAAATCAAAAAAATCAAAGAATCGCGTGTTCAATCCAACAAAAGCAAAATTCAAGGTTATACTTATAATGAGAATTAATTTATTTTAACAAGTATAATTTATTTTCAAATCGCAACACATTGGTCAATACAGAACCCTTCTGGACAATATTCACTTCTCAGGGAACCCCAAAATATTCCAAACCTGTATGTTCCCAACGCACAAAACAATTAATCCAAATAATTTTAGTCAATGCAAATTATATTTAATTACCAACTTATATGGCTTGCCAAGGAACCCCTCAGAATATTACTTATTCTCTGAGTGAACTCTAATTTATAACTGCTAAACTAAGCCAAACAAACAATGTCAAACAACCAGGGGCAAACTTCAAATAATTATAATCCCAATCAATACTGATATATATCCAATGGGTCTCAAATCAATACCCATATATTCACACCGAGCAATCCTGAGATATAGTTCAAATTATTATATAAACAAGCAATATCAATTTCCTATGTGTTTAGTATATACCTAAGAATTGAATTTGAGATTGCTATTGCTATGTTCAGTGACCAAGAAATTCACCAAATAATATCAAATCAACTATCAAAACAATTAGCAATGTATGCTATTATATCACTACAAACCAATTCAGTAATATTTTGCTATTTTCAATAACTATGTTCCATCAAGGGTTAACCTCAAAAACGTTTTTTCCACAAATCTCAAAATAATACTGTGAACCAGTCAAAGATAAAAAGTCCAAACCAGTCAAAGGTATAAAGGGTAAGAAAAAATATCATTTTTTTACGTATGTTAATATATTTATAATGACAACATTTTAGAATACGTGATCGATCGGTATTTGACTAAATCAGTATTTTTTATGATCTGTTTTTATAAAAAAATATAATTTCCTTTTCTGTATAAAAAACAGATCATCATAAAAAAATACGACAAATTGAGCATTATTCCTAGGAAACAAAAAAGTTTCCAGAATTATTGCAAACATAAAAGAATTTAAAAATATATTTCAAGTAGAAACTAAATGATTCATAAGTTCACGTAGTTGTCTGAAATAATAATAGCCGCGATTCACGGAATTATATAATTGAAGACCTAATTCAAGTTTGATCGAATGCGGCATCACTGGTGTACATCGTCCGGTGAGAACCTAAACTGTCTAATTACACGTAATAGTACCCTAGTAGCATTTTGCGTTGGCCAACCGTAGCTAACGGTTGGGAAAAAGTTGGGAAATCGTTAGTAGCAATCTAACGAATTGCCAACAATGGCCCTAATGCTATTTATGGTTCATTTTCCAACTGCAAAACCATACAAACATCTAACATGGGCCCTACCACAGTTATCAGTTGGGTTACCAACAAATAATCCATACGAACAAACGACGTAGGCCCTACTACCGTTTTTGGTCGGATTTCCAACAGAAAATCCCATACGAGCAGCCAACATAGGCCCTACTGCAGTTTTGCGCAGCGTTCATAACAAAAAAACCATACGACCATACAACATAAGCCCTACCGCCGACTTAGTTGGCTTCCCTACCAAAAAATCCCTACGAGCAGCCAACATAGGCCCTACTGCGGTTTTGTACGGCGTTATGAACAAAAAATCCATACGATCATGCAACATAGGCCCTACCGCGGTTTTGGTCGGATTTCCAACCGAAAATCCCATACGAGCAGCCAACATACGCCCTACTGCAGTTTTGCGCAGCGTTCCCAACAAAAAATCCATACGACTATACAACGTAGGCCCTACCGCCGACTGAGTTGGCTTTCCAACTGAAAATCCCATACGAGCAGCCAACATAGGCCCTACTGCAGTTTTGCGCAGCGTTCCCAACAAAAAAACCATACGACCATACAACATAGGCCCTACCGCCGACTGAGTTGGCTTTCCTACCAAAAAATCCCTACTAGCAGCCAACATAGGCCCTACTGAGGTTTTGTACGGCGTTCCGAACAAAAAATCCATACGATCATGTAACATACAACCTACCGCGGTTTTAGTCGGATTTCCAACAGAAAATCCCATACGAGCAGCCAACATAGGCCCTACCGCCGACTTAGTTGGCTTTCCTACCAAAAAATTGGAATTTAGCGCTATTTCGTGTCGAGTAGAGGCATTGCTCATCTGTCACGGGCGTGGACATAGGCTAAACAAGTACTTTTTACGCTATTCATCACCAGAGAGCACATAGCATTAGTACTATTGCATATTGAAAACAGCATAGGGCCAACAGTGGGCCACATATGAATCCAATGGCAGCGGGAGGAGAGGGGAATTCGGAAACAAAGTGCGGTGCGGGGGGCGGTGGACATGAGCACGCGCGGCGCGCGAATTCGATCGGCCATTTTGTTATCGATCTCCATCGTGAATAGTGCGTGTAAACGTATAAGTATATACTTAGTGGTTATATTTTCTTTTGAGTGCGTGCGTGCATGGTATAAAGTATTACTTGTTTTTGAAAGGGTTGCATATTTACTTAGCAAATATATATAAAAAATAGTGTGCAAGTTAATACTTACATGTTATATTCACTAATCAAATAACAATATATCGTGTTTATTAAGCAATCCTTTCAAAATCACGTTCAGTATGATCAAAGTGGTGGAATTTAATGATTCTGATGGTGACGGCGTGGTCTTAGTGTAATACTTATGTAACAGAAGAGTGGATCACGCCTCGCAAGAAGGAGTGCCTTTGGCCTCCTCATAAAATCGTCAGTGTAGTACCTATGCCTCACAACTAAAATATTACCGGACGAGAATTGACATGTGTATCCCATTAAACGCATATTGTACGAGACAGGTGAGTTAATATTAGATAATTTAATTTTTAAATCACAAGGTCAATTTAGTTTTGTAACGTCGTGTGTTCATTTTGATTTAATATCTGTTTAAAACTGATGCTGGCAAAAGTTTCGAGCTGCCATTTCTCTATAAGTACATAGGTAATAATAAATAGTTTTAGCTATTTGACGTTTTTATGAAAAGGTTAGTTTTAGCTATTTCTTCACAGTCCTCTTTGTCTGTGTCATTTAAATGTGTGTTCATCTCTCTTCTAACAGATGGCTGCGTCCTTGTCAATTGGCTGACGAAACTGGCCAGTGAGGACGCCACATTAAAGTTGCTGAATAATCCAGCGTCTAGTTAACTTATTTGGACCTTGCGCGATGAGCGGACCATTGGATTTTTGACACCTGAACCCACTGAAATGACGGAGTGCAACTGCTCGGAATCGGAGGTCAAAATATGTTAGTCCAGTCATGACGTTGACAAATTTGGGCTAGTATGATGCCTTTTATGGCCCGCCATAAAGAATGTGTCCCTTTCTCACTTACATACTTACTAGAAAGTGATGAATGCTTTAAGGCCGGTCAAAAAGCATCGTGCTACAGGGCCAGCATTCAAATACAATTAATTATAATAGAAACATATCGATTATAAATCGAGGTTGTCTTTTTTTCCTTACAATAAAATTATAAACGTATTATGTGAAGTTTTATTTTACGGTCTAGCTGTACAAAATGATGGTAACGCAAGTAAATGTGAAAAGTCTCAGAAGGCATTTAAATCTCCGTTAACAGTTAATGTGCAGTTACGTTTGTAAATTCGGTTATTTAAAGACGTTTACTTTGTATGTTACAGATGTTTATTCTCACGAAGGCGGTTTGTGAGTATTATGCACATGCACATTGTTGTGTGCTCGGCCAATATAGAATCTCTCTCGAGATTACGCACCTAGAAACCATGGACATGTGCACTAAATAGGTACCACCCCACAACAAATGTACGATCCCTACCGACCACGAGCGACGCCGGGGCGCATATTGTAAGTGCCAAAGGAAATTGAAGCTTCTCTGCTTCAGTTAAATTCCACTACTCGTGCGCGCAGGTGGCAAGCTGCGTAAATTCCGTGCAAATATGGAATTTAACTACAGCAGAGAAGTTTCAATTTCCTTTGGCACTCACAATGTGCGCCCCGGCGTCACCCGGTCAGTGAAGATCGTGCATAAGTAAGACCAACCCGCCTTCGTGAGATAAACAACTGTACCTAACCCTACTAACTGCCAACGGCTATTCTACAGTTGGTACAGAGTGCTTTTATTTCGTAGGCCCTTCTTACGCAATGTTGCTTTAGGTCCAACAGTCGGAAACTGTGGTTGGCCCAACATAGTTCTCGTAGTAATGTTGCTGTAGGCCCTACTTTGCAAATGTAAATTGGCCCTACAACTGGAAACGGTGGTTGGCCCAACTTAGTTGTCGTAGTAATATTGCTGTAGGCCCTACGTTGTAAATGTAAATTGGCCCTACAGCCGGAAACGGTGGTTGGCCCAACATAGTCATCATAGTAGGCCCAATGTTTGGAGACACCGTTGGCTTACCGAAAACAGGTGTTTCACTCGCAACGGTTGACCAACCATTCGGTGATCAATGGCCCTACGAAATGCCAACTTAAAATGCTACTAGGGTAGGTACATGAAATCTCGACCTTATTTCTACGTAAACACAGTTGATATTAGTTTTTTTTTGCAAATGCACTAAATAGTGAGTTTTGGTTGTCACCCGACGACCATGCTGTAAGAATAATACGTTTAGACTGTAAGTACTATTCAAAATAACAATTCAAATAAATCTCACGATAATATGAAAATGTTTTTCTTTACTATTACAGTATTCTCAATCTGCATGACTCTTTACACTTGTTTTGTGTTACTGAACACAAAAATTTGTGTTATGCATAACACAAAACTAACACAAAACGCCATAATATAACACAAAACCAGTTTTTTACAAGCGTTTTAGGTTATAAAACCAAATTAAGTCAAACTAGACGCAAATGTACATGTTTCATGTAAGCTTTAAACATAAACGAAAACAACCATAGTAAAGTGAACTTCTGAAACGCTTACTTACTTGAGATATTCATCAACACAAATTCTGACGAAAATATGCGACTCACTTTCAACTTTTCTCATAGACAAACTAAAAATGGCAGTTTCTTTTTTTTAACATTGATTGACAGCTTACGGTGTTGCTGTGCCAAAATACGTTTTTCCCCAGTTTTCTGTTAATATTTAGGGGTAATTATGCATAACACAAAAATTTGTGTTACGAAAGCCAAAACTCTGCCCACTAATCTAAATACCTATAAAATACGCAAAACAAAGTAATTAAACACCGTTCTTGGTCTTACAGAAAGTAATGTGTCTCACCTTTCAAACGCATTTAAACGTTTTTTTCTAAATGTTTAAATATGAAAATAATTCGTAGTTGAAAAGTACTCGGAAAAAAGCGACACGTCATTTTCGACCAAAATTAGGGGGGTTTGATGAACATAAATGCAAGTATTTTATAGAAACAACAACTTTTATTCAGTTTGCGAAATGGGGAAACAAGCTCAATAATTGCTTTATAGAATCAACTAACAACAACGGCAGTAGTGCTTACATATTTGGAGAAAACGTGCTGGAAAGTTTTGTTCCGACCAAAACTGACAATGTCGGCGGCCTTACCCAGGTATGCAAATTTAATAAATGCTGTAAGTTGTGTGATTCCCAAGTTGCAGAATTTTACTAAGCAAGCAAATAAAAAAAAGATTAATAAGAATACTTGACTTGCCTATACGAAATATCTCACAACTTTTTACGGTATAATTTACTTTAAAAACAAAGTTTTAACCGACTTCAATTTAGTACTCCGCCAAGGCACGAGAATATTTCCACATTTCTTATCCAATTTACCACATGATCTGATTTCCGAGAGCAAATGCGTTGTTTATTAGAGAAAAAAACCGAATCGCTGTATGTGGGCCGATAATAATTGAGGAATTCCGTCGAATCCACAAGGATCACCTATGGCACTTTATTTAGTTGCTATCTCAACGGAATCTTATCAGAATCTGTGATATACTTTTGTACTTTTAAGTACATAATTGAGGAATTCCGTAAGTCATCTGTGGTCTTCATCATCAATTCCACTCCACCAAATTTATGATTTCCGAATGTAAATACACGAGATATAATAGAAAATACCAAAATCACTACACGCGTGCCTAATATAATTGAAGAGTTCCCTCAATTCCTCATGGATCCCATCATCCAACTGAATTTTGAAAAAAATGGGACCCACCTGGAAGCATATACTTACAAACAAAAAAAGAAAATTTCGAATCAGCTCATCAATGACGGAGTTCTGAAGTAACAAACATTGAAAAAAAAAATTAAAAAAAAAATAGAACCGAATTGAGAACCTTCTACTTTTTTTTGAAGTCGGTTTAAAAGAGTTTCGAGCCTTGGCCTATTTTTTACATGGAATGTTTTTTATAGGTACCTATGTTATGAATCATTTAAAACCGATACCTACCTAAGTACCTAGCTATCTCCGTAACTTTACTCTAGACCTAAGTTTTTTACGCTACAACTTTGATGCCAATACCTACCTATCTCAAAACTGGATATTCCAACTCGGAAACTAAAAAAAAAAACTAAAATAAATAGGTACTTACATTCATATTTAAATGTATGTAATGTAAAAGATTCCAATTACTATGATATGTTTATAAAAAGTCGGCCAGAATGTATAATCTTAACCATACGTGGGAAGATCGAAATGAGCTGAGCTGACAGTACTGAGCGGTTGTTAGTAACATTTCTTAATAGGTAAGGTTCTTTCTTAATACTTAATAGTTAAGGTAAGGTAAAGTAGGCGTAAAAAGTAAAAATATCTCAATAATTACAATTCAAAAATGGCTAGGTACACTCTAGATTTGTCCGATCCAAACAATCGTAGCGTGCAGCATGCAGCATCAACGGCTTTTAAAATGCTGTCGGGAACTTGGGACCTACCTCTACGCACACGCTGCCCGAAAAAAGATTCGTGAGCGACCAACTAGATACACCTACCAAACTGGACCTAAGCAACTGGGCATAATAAGCAGAAAATGGAATGTGCAGTTTATTGCACATTCGCCAAGTCCAAGTAGGTACCTAACCGTTTCACAAAAGCCATGTCACAACTTGCCAATAAAATCTGTCAAACAGAGCCCTAGGGCTGGCTCAATTGCGATAGAGATATCCTTGTATCGCGATCTATGCGATCTAATGTCAGTCAGCACGCCGGATCGCGACACGCTTGACGTTCGTTCGATATTCGCACATGTTCCACGATGGTTAGGTGAGACGATTTGTTTTCAATTGTTTTGTGTTTGGAAAATATCTCGTGTGAAAGCTTTATTAAAGGAAGTATTGTTCTTTTTTGCGATAAGTTTTTAATTAAATATTACCAGTATTTACCTACCTTCGCAAACCTGTAAATTGAACCATTGAGTTAAAAAGTGTTGTAAACTATCTCAAATAGGTGTACCGTTTATCAGCTGTACCTAATAATAGATTCAGGCAAAACTTAGAATTTTTGTACGAATATAAATAATATCGATATTAGGTATCGATAAGTTCTACAATATCGACTGAATCGCATATACGATATTATATTATATGATACGTATATTTTCTAATTATAATTTCTATTTTTCTAATATCAAGACGAATGGGATGAACATAGTTTTTGACTTAGGCAATTTTTTCCTACTTCGCACTCTTAGAAGTTTAATTTCGAAATACTTCTCCATAGATTAGATTAGGTACTAATAGATTAGCGACACGCAAGCATTTATTAAAACTGATATGTTACATTAGCAATTTTTTGCATGTATTAGCAAATCATAATTTATGTAAATTAACTGCGCAAATAAATTTTCAAAATCCAAATTTTCAATGCAAGGTGTGATAAAGGTCGTAATAAACAAAACTAAGTATGAAGAGCTGACATCGAACACGTTAACAAACGTACAAATTTTGCATACTTATTAAATGAAGTCGGAATTTCGGTTAATTAATCGAATTAAGATCTTGGTTAAGAGGGAAGTATACCTTTGGAGTATTGAAGCGCTCGTCCATACAAAAAGAGATAAAGTTTTACCACTTC
Source organism: Epinotia ramella (assembly GCA_947578815.1). Taxonomy (NCBI): domain Eukaryota; kingdom Metazoa; phylum Arthropoda; class Insecta; order Lepidoptera; family Tortricidae; genus Epinotia; species Epinotia ramella. Next base: position 11,934,360 of record OX388213.1, on the reverse strand, counting down.
TAAATATTTTCCAATCTCAATGATTTTTTAGTACCTCCTACGTTATTGACACAATGAAAGACTACGTTTATAAATTTTCCTGTTCTCCAAATTGGCAATAAATAAAAAAATATAGGCACCTACATTTTTTTTTAATGCTAACTCTAAACCTAGATATTGTTATGCTGAAGCGATCGACATCAAAATCAAATTTATTTCTTAAGATTTAGTTAGTGGAAAAGATTTTCTCCCGAAATGGAAAATTCATATGTCACATCAGTCGCGAGCTGCTAGCTGTACTTCCCTCTTAAGTTAAAGAGCTACGTTCATTTACCCTACTTCAAAAAACCCCACCTGCCAGGAACATACTGTAAGGTAAGTATATTTGTCGGCGGCCGATATCGTATAATCCGCGATCACGAAATTCCTAGGCATTTCGTGAAACGCCGCCATTTCATGATTTGGCTGAGTGACATCCGCCATATCGTTCAAAATTCACCATTTAACGATTTGCCTAGTGACGTTTAGGTAGATCATGAACTTCCTAGGTATGTCATGAAACTCCGGCATTTCATGATTTGGCCAAGCCATTGACGTTTAGGCTGATCATTAAATTCCTAGGAATATCATCGCCGCCATAGTTAAATACTCACCGTTATACGTAAGTAGGGTGTCCAAAATTTAAGTAGGTAAATGAAAAAAAAAAAGGAGTGCGGACTCTCCAGCGAGTCGACGCCACCCCGCTGCAGATAACATAATTTATTTGTCGCATTTTCTAAGTTCTATGGCGCTTATTTGATATACATGTAGATATCTCTAATTTCTCTGGTATATTTTCTCATTTCTTTGGACCAGTCCTAATTCTTCGGAAAACTGCTAAAACTTAAAAACTCCTTGAGATAATTATGGCAGAATAACATATTCTCACATAAATCCTTAACAAGGTATGTTATTTCATTTAGGGAATGTGTAAAAAAAATGTGCCATAGAAATTAGAAAATGTCTACTCTAATCTGATATTCACCCGTTTCTTTGGTCGCGTAAGTTAGTAACAAAATGCACCGATGTACCTGTAGAAGCTAATTAAACACATTTTCGATGCCTGGGAGGAATCACGAGATGCTTTAGGTATCTTCTGTGATTTATCCAAGGCCTTCGACTGCGTTTGTCATGAAACATTGATCAGGAAACTCGACTACTACGGAGTCAGAGGATCATCACTGAATTTACTTAAGTCTTACTTACATGGTAGAATACAAAGGGTCGAAGTGAATGGACAGCGATCACCGGGGTCATTGGTCTCGATGGGTGTACCGCAGGGATCAATATTGGGGCCTTTCCTGTTCCTTATCTACATAAATGACTTGCCATACCTAGTAAAGACCCACCATGATATAGTATTGTTTGCAGATGACACCTCACTTATTTTCAAACTCATAAGACAGCAACAAGCTTGCAATGATGTAAATAATGCTATTTCTAAAGTAGTAAATTGGTTTAATGTTAATAATTTATTGTTAAATGAGAAAAAGACTAAATGTATTAAATTTGTCACGAACCACGTTACGCACGAGCAAGGGAGTGTCTTTGTAAAAGATGAGGAATTGGAACTAGTTGATAGTACAGTTTTTCTTGGTTTAACGTTAGATTCTAAGCTGCAATGGGGTCCCCATATTGCTAATCTCTCGAATAGACTGAGTTCTGCAGCATTTGCAGTGAGCAAGATCCGTCAATTAACACACGTGAAAACAGCTCGATTAGTATATTTTAGCTACTTCCATAGCATTATGTCATATGGCATTTTATTGTGGGGCAGTGCCTCGGACATTCATTCGATTTTTGTTTTGCAGAAACGGCCTATTCGGGCGATATATAGATTGAAACATAGAGACTCACTTAGAGATAAGTTTAAAAATATTAATATAATGACATTACATTGTCAGTATATCTGTCGGCGGCAGATCGTTAAATACGCCAGATCACGAAATTCCTAGGCATATCGTGAAACGGCGCCATTTCATGATATGCCTAAACGTCGGCTAGGCTTATCACGATGTGCCTGATAAACAATACGGCAGATCGATTAGAGCAACGCATTCGTCGATATTCCTAGCTCTATACCGGGCACATCCTAAAATAGTTTCTTTCTTGGCCACTGCTGGCGCTGCACATGCGATGGCGGCCGTTTTTGTTGGGGGCTAATAATCAGGGCGGACAAAAATGGTTTGTCATAAGCGAACTCTGTCTTAGGTCGGTTAGGTTAGGGTTCACTTGTGTCCCTCAGACCAGAAATAGACACCCCGCGCAGCGGGGTGGCGTCGACTCGCTGGAGATTATCAGTCCGCACTTCTTATTTTTTTTAATTTACCTAATTCAATTTTGGACACCCTACTTACGTATAACGGTGAGTATTGAACGATATGCCGGCGTTTCATGATATGCCTAGGAATTTCATGATCAGCCTAAACGTCACTGGCTTGGCCAAATCATGGAATGCCGGCGTTTCATGATATGCCTAGGAATTTCATGATCTGCCTAAACGTCATTAGACAAATCGTTAAACGTTAAGTTTTGAACGATATGGCGGATGTCCTTTAGCCAAATCATGAAATGGCGCCGTTTCACGATATGCCTAGGAATTTCGTGATCTGGCGGATTTTACGATCGGCCGCCGACATATCGATGAAAATATTGTGTATGTACATAAAACATAGTCAATGTTAGGAAAAACTGTGACATACATAATATTAATACTAGAAATAAGCATAAGCTCGCGGTGCCCACCACTCGGCTCTTAAAAATAAAAAAATAACTCACGGGTAAATGTGTAAGGTTTTATAACAAACTTCCAGGAAACGTAACTGAGTTATCTATTAATAAATTCAAGAACTATGTGAAGCGTAAACTTATTTTGAAAGCTTATTATAGCACACAAGATTACATGAATGATAAAACTCCATGGAACTAATTGTGACTGAATTTTTAATCAATAGATTAATTATTTAATTCTCGTTATATTTTGTTTTTTGACATTAGATTGTTTTTCTAGAAAATTCACTAGTATTTTCTATGATATTTTTACTTCATATATATATATTTTTTTTTATGTTTCATAAAATACTTTAAAAAAATAACTGACGATTTGAAAGTGCTTGTTACTAGGCCTACTTGAATAAAGATAATTTTGAGTTGAGTTTGAGTTGAGTTGAAGTTTCTGCCCTAGAACTGAATTCTGAATCGCACTGGCTTTTTAAATTGCTATCTAATTCTATATCATTTCAGTGACGGTAATGATAAGATCTATTATAAGTAGTAATCCCTTAAGTAGTACTTTGATCAATTAGATAAGACAAGGAGGCTTATTTCTGACGTGGCATTCATTCTGGAAGAGCTTCTGTGCTTGCGTGTGCGTGTGCGCGTGCGTGTGCGTGCGCGTGCGCGTGCGTGCGTGCGTGCATACCTGCGCAATGTCAACCAAAACAAAGACTGTAATGTCTACAAAAACAAACATTTCAATGTAAACAATCTAAAATAAAAAAAAACATATGCATTTTGGAATTGCAATACGCTACCGAACATGCCCTTGATCGGTTCACACCCCATTTTTGATACTCCCTGTATAATTATAAGACCTTGCTTCTTGTTCTTGGCAAATTTAATGATTCTATGTCAAAAGGAACTACTAACTCTATAGGTTGAATAAAATTATTAACCACTGCAACCGATATACGAGATTTCCAAATGGGCACAAGACGTGAATCGGCGGCATTACGCAACACTGCGTCTGTATTACTAGCCATAACTTATGCGGATGATATAATTATGCAAATTAGTTTCTCATACTTCGTAAACATTGTCAAAGTCATAACACAACAAGTTTTTTAAGTGCACTTTCAACGATCCACATAGCATATCGGAAGTCAATCGATCACTAGGCCGAAACGCACTGACAGCGGTGGCGGAGCGGCGCGGAGGCGGTACCGGTTGTAACGTTCGAACGAATACGTCTACAAAAGGGTCCGCAGTCCGCACAGAATACCGCGCCGCACCGCGCCGCTCTGTGCGGATCCTTTCATATTAGCTCGAACATTACAAACGGTACCGCCTCCGCGCCGCACCGCGCCGCTTCGCCACCGCTGTCAGTGCGTTTCGGTCTTAGTGCTAGTAGTATAACTATTGAATATTATTTTGTACATGATTGTACAAAAAATTCAGCAGACTCAATAAATCCGCCGCATCAGTCAAATTATGCTTATCATCATTGCATTATTAAATACTTACTTATTCATGATAAGATCACCCTAAGTAGGTATCATATCTTTTTAATTAAGTATCTACTTAGGTACTAACAAGACGTAAACTCATCCAGATAATTTTTGATAACAATAATAAACAATGTAGTAGAATATACTATTCTGTTCAACCTAAGTATGTAAATAATGCCAATGCATTGTTTTTATAAGTATCGTGTTTATAAAAAACACTCCGGGAGTGCCGGCAGAAGTGAAAACTCAATGACATTGTAACAGTTTTTCGATCGCGTCACGTGTCCGTCTTACCCGTCTTACGAATGATGTCACGAGACATCTTACGGTCACGTGACCTGTTGTGAGTATCTCTCGAATCACACGGTCACGTGACTAGAGTTCCACGCCGCAGCCAAAAAACCCGGCGGCGGCGCGCTGGGTTTTGAACCCGGCGCGGCGCGGCGTCGCCGGCGTGAGGACGTTTTTTAGAAAACATAACTATGCTAGGAATAAACATTTATTTCTTATCTCCAATCACTGACTAAAAATTGTATACAGTAGGTACAGCTACAGTGGTTGTAATTATCGTGAATAAAATTTATTTTGTTCACCTTTGCCGGATTTATCTATGTACTATATAGCTATCAAATTATACCAATAAAAAACATTCCATGCAAAAATGAGGCCAAGTCTCGAAACTCTTCCACCGTAAAAAGTTGTGAGATATTTTGCAGAGCCAAGTCTCAGGCATTCTTATTGATCTTTATTTGCTTGCTAAATAAAATTCTGCAACGTGGCAATCACACAACTTAACTGTATTTATAGATTTTTGCTTACTTACCTAAAACTATGTAGTATTGTGTGATTGCCAAGTCACAAAATTTTATTTAGCAAGCAAATAAAGATTAATAAGAATGCCTGAGACTTGGCTCTGCAAAATATCTCACAACTTTTTACGGAGGAAGAGTTTCGAGACTTGGCCTCTTTTTTTCATGGAATGTTTTTTATGGGATCTCACTTATTTTTGTAGGTTAATGTGTTATCCATACATACAAACTATGAATGCAGACCCATTCTTGCTTTTGAATTTTCCCATTCACTGCAAATGTAACTTAGTAATCCTATATATTTGTATAGGATTACAAAGTAATGTATACAGTTAGTGTATCTAGAAAACTGGGTTGAAATTGCAATTTTTTATAGTTTTCCCTTTATGTGGCCATTAAACCCTAACTCTGTACCAAATTTCAGCTCTGAGTTTATGGGAAGTAATAGTTCTATTTTGATGATCATGAGAATGAGTGAGTGAGTGTCATAAATGCGAAACTTTGCTTTCGCTTAACTTCGAAACTAAATGACCTACAGACTTGAAATTTTGGATTTTAAATATTTGATTATAGCTTACTGGATGACGAAAATTTCTGCATTCTGGTCTTATCCAGAGGTTCTCAAATAGGGGCCTGAAAATTCGGCGAAATGGTTCCAGTAAAGGATGGTATGGCAGTGTTTGCTTCGCGCTCGACTTGGCGGGGGCACTACCGTGCCCCCAGATCTAGTGTAACGTGAGCTCCCGTCACGAAGTGTTTACCAGTGTCTAGAATCTAGATGTCCTTTACGCTGGTTAATTTTAAACAGTATTTTAATGCGAAATAGATACTACTTGTACGAGTATCTAATGATTAATACGATGGAACGTTTTGTGATTGCCAATTTTCATGATTTTAGGAAACGAAGATATCTTGGAAACTATAGATTTTCGTGGGTCATACACACACATGCGCATGAGACATCGACCATATGGCCTACATGTGGTTAAATCAGTACTTAACTAGTGAAGTCCATTTTCACTTTTCGTTTGATACAATTAAAACGGGACATCCTGTAGGTACAGTGCCTATTAGATAAAAATATATAATAGGATTTTGCACCTGACGTATATCTGGCACTTACTAAGTTTGTAGAGATTTAGATAAACACGGCTGAGAATTATAAGTATTAGTACTTATTAAGTACAGTCAGTTGCAAAGAAAATTGACTTGTCCTTCATAGAACTTACTATATATTACACGGAATAAAGAATCCATGGATTCTTTATTCCGTGATATATTACTTCGTTGTTTTTGGACTTTTAGATTAGAAAAAAAGTTGCGTTTTTCATGTGATTTCGTGGAAAACCATTACAAAGCTGCAAAATACGTTTAATACGTTTTTTATCAAATAATGGATAACCGAAACTATTAGGTATATGAAGTTTAAACTTTCGTAAGACATCTTTATAGTTATAGGTAGGTAGGATAATAATGATGAATATACGGTGAAACTCACGTATTCAATTTGAAGGGCTACGGGCGGCATGTTTCGAACTCTAGACTTCGGGGTAGGTACTATCACTTATTTTGTGGTAAGGGGGCGTCCATTAATTACGTGATACGTTCAAGTGGAGGAGAGGGTGTCGAGCCGAATCTCATTAAATCATACTTTGGGCAGAGGGGAGGTTTCGGCAAATATCACGTTTTTTCCGCAGAGTTGCGTGATAGTAATATTAATTACTTAAGGAAAATATGGACAAATCATACATTTCATATTTAACGAGATTTAGCAAAAGCTTCAAAGTTGCACAGTAGCCCGTCGTCGTGCCACTGCCAGCCGAACGCGCGTCCAGAATTGTCTCATCTACTAACTTTTTGGTAGATCAACCTATTAATTCAACACATTTCCACTAGAAACACACATTTTGAAAAATCTCACGCGGGGCTGGAGGATGAGCCAAATCTCACGACACTTAGCAGGACGGGAAGTGGGGTCAGAAAATTTCTAAACACGCCTCACGCAATTAATGGACTTCCCCTGATTATAACAATAAGTACGAACAGTGCAGATATCCTAGATAAACTAAGATATATTGTGGCAATTGACCGATACAATTCTAAAATTAAATATTCGAATAAATATTTAACCGCTGGTTTTTAGATCAGAAATAAAAGATGTCCTTCAGTCGACTGGTTTTTTATCAGAATGCGAGAAAATTTGTAAAAGATGCTGACAAAGAATTACCACAACCAGATCTTTCTTCACAATCGCAAAAAAATCTCCTCCAAAAGTTGGCAAAAAAGCAAACTGGAGGAGCTAAAGGAGTGCTGGAAATACCTAGCCACTGCTAGTCCATCCGATATGGAAAGCTTAGATAATGATGATTGGCTTGCAGGGTTGGCGCGGTCACTTTTAAGGATTCCAGCTACAAGTACACCCGGTGTTTTCTGTAGCTGGGATGGTTTTTACTGCTAAGCGATCGCGCTTATCTACTTGTAATTATCATGTTAGTACTGCTTGCACTAGGCCGGTAAAAATTTTCACCGTATCTTTTACTTTTTAACCGACTTCAAAAAAATGAGGTTCTCAATTCAGTAGTATTTTTTTTTTTTTTTTTTTTTCTATGTTTTTACCTAAGAACTCCGTAATTGATGAGCCGATTCGTAATTTTTTTGTTTGTTTGTAAGTGTATGCTTCCAGGTGGGTCCCATTTTTTTCAAAAAATCAGTTGGATGATGGGATCCATGAGGTATTATCGGGCCACATACAACGATACGGTTTTTTTCTCTAATAATCAACGCATTTGCTCTCGGAAATCAGTTCATGTGGTGAATTGGAAAAGAAATGTGGAAATGTTCTCGTAGCTTGACGGAGTACTAAATTGAAGTCGGTTAAAACTTTGTTTTTAAAGTAAAATATTTATACTTTAATAATAGCAAATAGTTCTTAAACTTGCGTAGTAATATGTAATGTATATTGAAATATAATGTAAGAAAGTATATGTAGTGGACAGTCTTACATAAATCGACCAAGTCCCAAACTAAGCAAAGCTTGTACTATCTGTACGTACTAGACGTACAATGCTAATCTACTAATAAATTCGTCAAAGAATAATTATAGAAAACGTATTCTACTTTCATTTGATACCCTACACGTGTCTGTAGGTACGTTACTTGGTTTGAATGTAATTTACACTTTTCCAAACGCGGCCGCGGCGATTCTGATGACGTCATTACTGGGGAGAACGACTCCTTACATATGGTCTCCCGGTGATTTTGGGTTCCAGTAGATATACATAAAGATGGCGTTGGTATCCGAAAGTGAATTATTTTCCCGTAACAACATGCACTATTTCTTGAAAACCCCATACCTCCGGAGGCTCCGGAAAACCTTGTGAATTCCTCAGCCGGAGCGTTCGCGGGAGGAAATTCTGAAAACATTAATCCCTCTCGCATACATACCTACTTGCTAGAAACAGACGAATATTTTCATATCATGATGTAAGTAGGTACGTTTTACAATGTAAAACATTGGAGCAGCGTAATAAATTTAGTGAGTATGGCAAAACCCAAGTAAGGAGCACGGGTTAAGCAATAATAGCCTCTCTGTCAGCACACTGAAGCACTTTGACGCGCGCTGTATGCAATTCTGTCTCCTTTGCTGCTTATAACACGGTATGTTAGCGATTAAATAATATGGCGCGGGATTTGTTTTATGTACTTATCTCACGAAGGAGAATTACGATAAAACACTTCAAGGTGGAGCACGTGCGAAAAAATTATTCACATGTTCTGTTTTCATTGTTTTAAGAATCAGTCTGGCTGTCAATTCCAGTACAGTGTGTCCAGTATTCGAATTGCCGAGACATGGACGATTAACAAGTGAGGCTGTGCACAAATACGAGTAGCACCGAGAGCCATGTAGCGATTGGAGCGTGCAATGCTTGGCATTAACTAAACTACAAGACCGAGAGGAATGTTGAGATCCGACATCGCACTAAGGTAGTTAAGGTACGCGACGTTGGAGTGGGGCACCTTGCCAGGCAGAATTATGGTAGGTGGACCAAAGAGGTGTCAGATTGGTGGCCACTTCCAGGTAAATCAAATCAAATCAAATCAAATAATTTATTTCGGAAGTGTTTCCATAATTCGTTAGTAATATAATAAAGGTCTTAAGAACTATGTTAGTAGGTATTATATTACTATTTACAAGTCAGTTGGATGCCCTATGCAACCTATCCCAGTGGAATAGGAAGGGACCATCCAGGCGCGCCGCCACCGTTTGCAGGAGGCTGTTCGGGCTGCCGCGCAGGCGCCTCAGCAGGGACGCGACACGCTTACGCATTATGGCGTGAAACCCATCCGTGTGCGCATCGCAAAACATCCCTGATGCACTGCAATGGCGCGGCAGCCCCAAGAACATCCTAAAGCCATTATTATATTGGTCGCGTAGGGCGCTGTACGCTTTTTGGGTATAGTTGATCCATAGGCTGCAGGTGTAAAAGGATTGGCAGAACGCCTTAAAAAGGGTGATCTTAACGTCGGTGGTACACCTGGCAAACCTACGAATCAACATGTTGCTCCTGACTGAGAGCGCCCTACGCTCCCTCTCCATGTCCTTGTTGTCGCTCAGAGTCTCCGTGACCCAGTGGCCCAGGTACTTGAACTCCTTTACCATTTTCAGAGGTGTGCCGTATAAGTAAGCCGGTGGAACCCGATGATAGCATTTGGCCCCCGCCCTAAATACCAGCAACACACTCTTGGAAGTATTGTACCTAAGCCCATGGGACTCCGCATACTCTGCGCAGACCCTGAGCATCTGTTTAGGGCATTGACTGATGGGCCCAACAACACCATGTCGCACCAAAAGGAGCGTCGGCCGTCCACTAGCTGGATGGGTGGACGATATTAGGAAGATGGCGGGTCACTTCTGAATCACATTACCTCAAGATAGGGACGAGGGCGCACTCGTAGAGTGGCCTATGCTCAGCAGTGGGCGATTACGTGCTGAAAATGATGATGATGATGATTCGAATTCCGGAATCCGGACAGTGGCCTAGTTTAGACGGTGGTTAGGGCGGCCTGTTCTGGGTGCTCAAGAGAGTCTATCGACGCAAAGTGGTCCCTTGGTGAGTCACCTTGGATGTGGACTGGACTGGGTATACCACCCCGGGTAGCATCCATATTATAGTCCGAGCCTACACTTTTGGTCATCAGGGAAATAAAACTTTTATCATCACCGCGCTTTTTGTCCGACTGCGGGTTATGTTTTCTGAGTGTATGTACAGACATAAATACTCGACCGCGATGAGTTTCGGAATGGAATCACTGTCCATATGTGTATAAGTATAGCTACGGTAGCCTGACGGTAGCCCAGTAAACTATAAATAATAAATTAATAAATATTTTCGGACAATCTTATACAAATCGACCTAGTCCTAAACTAAACAAAACTGGTACTACGGGTACTAGTAGACGATAAACATACTTATACATATAGATAAATACATACATAATTACACAGAAAACATCCATGACCGAGGAACAAATATTCGTGCTCATCACACAAGTACCGGGAATCGAACCCAGGACCTCTTGCTTCGTAGGCAGGTCACTCACTACCAACTAGGCTAAAGCGGTCGACGTGTTAAATCCGGTTGATACGAACACCAAAATCAGTAATTTGTCCGAAAGTGTCTTTTCCGCTAAACGAAAGTTTTGACGGAGATGATTTAATAGAACTAATAAGTAGGTTAGGTCAGTACGAGTATCATACCCTGAAAAATCAGAAATAAAGAATTTTTCAGCGTAACGTTTCAATTCGCAAAAAATATAGCTTCGGACAAAAGACTTTTCGGAACCATGTAGTTAGTGTGTGTTGAGCTGATTACAATAAAATTTTATATTTGCACTAAAATCGAAAAAAAAGGTAACACCAAAAAGTGACTGAAAAGGTATCATAACCACAACTCAAACTTTTTACAGAATTGGCATAAAATAGCCATTAAAATTCACTGTCAACTTGTCCAGCTTGTCTAGTTCAAATTAGTGGAATTATGCCAATGATATAAAAACAGGAAAATTTACCTTTGCAAAAGGAAAAATTAAGCAAAAATTTGTTGTTAATCGAGTAAATGATTTGAGCAGCTGACGCCGTATTTTGTAACTATACCTACAATTTATAATACCCGTGAGTATTGAACTTTACATTTTCTTGGATTAAATGCGTTCTTATCGTTAAAATGGAGATTGCAGTAGTGCCCAGCTTGTGTTATGGGGTCTCCTTGACTTGAATTGTTACTGAAAGAAGGGTCAGTTCTGGTAAGTGCGCCACCGGGTAAAGTGCGCCTCATTCATCATTCAGTCATTTAAATCAATATCAGCACTTACCCCGGGGGCGCACTTAACCCGGTGGTGCACTTACCCGAACATATTCGTTTGAATGTAGGTATTCAAGTGATCAGTAATTTACGTGTATCAAATCAACTCGTTTATAACGAAATATCTAACATTTTGTTTTAATTTACCTGACCCGCAATCCAAGTTCATAAATTCTTCATTACCTACTGCGTTTTGTATTGAACCTTTGGTGCCTTCTAAGTACCTATATTATTAAACATAATACCTACCAATCATATTGTAATGTAGGTACGTGACTCAGTTGAAATACAGGGATGACATAGTCCCTAAACCAATCACGTGGTAGTCAAGGATGATCGGGCTTAACCGTTACGTTATTGCTGAATACCTAACATTAGGTGCCTACGTTGTAGCATATGACAATAAGAGTAATTATCACAATAGACTAAGAAGGAAAACCCTAGTCACTGACGCATACCTTTATTCAATACCAGAAAAAAGCACGGAGGCAATATAATCACCTTCCTGACGTGCATACAGCCACTATAACAGAACGCGTCCGAGAGAAATCTCGTTTTGTTGTACCAAAGCATTACAATTTCTGCGCAAAATGTGTTTGATTTGATTACACTTTTAATTTGCGTTTAGTATATCCTAACATGTTTTAATAATCGTCAACTGTGAAATAATCAAACTGTAGTGAATTGAATAGTTTCATACGTGCTAAATCAAAAGAAAATGTTGTTCAACAATCTGCGGAACAGGTAAATGTGCACTTTAACGCTGCAGCCTTGACCTCCATTACTTTTTGTCAGACGACTCGTAAAGAATAGCTTATTCGGTTATAAAATAGTTATCTTTTATTTATTTAAAAATCATATTTCTAACTAGGTACGCGCGTAGAGGATATAATTAGGTACCTATTAGATATTTCTTGATGATCTAAGTGGCAAAAATGTAAACAAAATTCTTAGCTAAGCAAGGGGGGGGGGGGGGGGGGGGGGTGGCTGTATTGTGTTTAATGCGCAGTTCATATACTTTCTTTACAATAATGCATGTACTGCGAGTCATCATCATATCAATCACTAGGTAATAGAAGTGTAAATAAACGTCTGCGCACAGGAAGCGAGTGCAACAAATGGCATATCAATAATCAATACGTCGAGTCAAACAGACCCACAGAATTAGCACTACCCAAAGGCGACGGTGGGAAACAAGCACATTGATTGCCTGATTGTAAGCAGACCTGAGACTTGTTTTGACTTGTAACATGTAGTATCATAAGATGGGCCGCAAAAACAACACCAAATACCGGTAGAGCACCTAAGTCTAGAAACTATTACCCTTTTCACGAAACAAATTATTTAATTAAATATTTTTGTTTCGTGTTATTTTTAACGAGGAAGTTACCCCGATCATTTTATAAACGATATGATACAGAGAATGAATATAATGGAAAAACAAACCATCTTCGTCTGTAGCCCCCGACAGGATTCGAACCTGCGACCTTTCTATTAACGCTAGACTGCTCTACCAACTGAGCTACGAGGACAGTGACGCAAGTTGTATATTTTTCCACTATATTCCCGCTAAGACTAGCGCCCTCTCTGTATCGAGTTATAGACTTGTTTCACAGTCTTGGCACCACTCTAATGGGCGAGCTATGCGCTCGCTCCATTCTAATCGAACCACATCAGGTAGTTTCGGACTTAGCGAGAGAGATGGCGCTGGTGTACATTATACCCTTTTCACGAAACAAATTATTTAATTAAATATTTTTGTTTCGTGTTATTTTTAACGAGGAAGTTACCCCGATCATTTTATAAACGATATGATACAGAGAATGAATATAATGGAAAAACAAACCATCTTCGTCTGTAGCCCCCGACAGGATTCGAACCTGCGACCTTTCTATTAACGCTAGACTGCTCTACCAACTGAGCTACGAGGACAGTGACGCAAGTTGTATATTTTTCCACTATATTCCCGCTAAGACTAGCGCCCTCTCTGTATCGAGTTATAGACTTGTTTCACAGTCTTGGCACCACTCTAATGGGCGAGCTATGCGCTCGCTCCATTCTAATCGAACCACATCAGGTAGTTTCGGACTTAGCGAGAGAGATGGCGCTGGTGTACATTATACCCTTTTCACGAAACAAATTATTTAATTAAATATTTTTGTTTCGTGTTATTTTTAACGAGGAAGTTACCCCGATCATTTTATAAACGATATGATACAGAGAATGAATATAATGGAAAAACAAACCATCTTCGTCTGTAGCCCCCGACAGGATTCGAACCTGCGACCTTTCTATTAACGCTAGACTGCTCTACCAACTGAGCTACGAGGACAATGACGCAAGTTGTATATTTTTCCACTATATTCCCGCTAAGACTAGCGCCCTCTGTGTATCGAGTTATAGACTTGTTTTACAGTCTTGGCACCACTCTAATGGGCGAGCTATAATTTGTTTCGTGAAAAGGGTATAATGTACACCAGCGCCATCTCCCTCGCTAAGTCCGAAACTACCTGATGTGGTTCGATTAGAATGGAGCGAGCGCATAGCTCGCCCATTAGAGTGGTGCCAAGACTGTGAAACAAGTCTATAACTCGATACAGAGAGGGCGCTAGTCTTAGCGGGAATATAGTGGAAAAATATACAACTTGCGTCACTGTCCTCGTAGCTCAGTTGGTAGAGCAGTCTAGCGTTAATAGAAAGGTCGCAGGTTCGAATCCTGTCGGGCGCTACAGACGAAGATGGTTTGTTTTTCCATTTTATTCATTCTCTGTATCATATCGTTTCTAGAAACTATTATTTTATGAGTCATGTTAAAATTATACATACCTACTAATAATGAAGTCTACGGTTAAACTCACGTATAAAATGTCACTACGGGCGGGGCAACATGTTTCGAACTCTTCGGGAGGTCTTTCTCAGGATGAGTGCTCTCGCAGTTGTAGCGCGCTCCGCACTCAGTGCGGGTTAGTAAAAGTGTATTATTTTTCGTAACGTTGGTGAGCAGTGGTCGCTTTTGTCGGACAGTCGTTGCGATCGCCGCATACAGGCAGAACAAGTGTATTCTTTCTCGTAATGCCGACTGTACACATTGGGCCAACTTTAACACGTGAGCAGAATGCAGGTATGCGTTAGATAGGGTTGCCAGATGTCCGGTATTTAAGCGTACAGTCCGGTATTTTCGAGGCCTGTCCGGTAAAATATAAATGGACATACCGGACAGAACAATGTGTTTTTTGGCGACCTAGGTCTTACTTGCCTAGCATACAACCCCCGCCCCCCCTCCGGTTGGGGTTGTCCGGTATTTTTTCGCGACTCACCTGGCAACCCTAGCGTTAGAGGAAGAGGGCTTTATTTCGTTCTCATTAGTTTGCATAGCTGCATCCTGCTCACGCGCCAACGTTGGCCCAATGTGTACAGCCGGCATAACCTGTGTTGTTTGTGTGCAGTTGTCGGAACCCGCGCTGTTGGATTGGCGTCGTGATCGCGGCGGTGGTAGTGGCCGCGCTGGTGGCCGTGCTGGTGGTCCAGCCGTGGGCAGAGGACGGCAACCACACACGGTTCGCGCGCGCCGCCGTCGCCGCTAATGGCTACGAGTGCGCCTCTATCGGACGGTAAGTCTTCATCTAGTATCAAAACGGTATCGCATCAATCTAGGTTACATGTGTTGTGATGGTGGCTGCCGTGGGTAGAAGAACGCGCGGCCACAGGTGGTTCGCACATGCCGCCGTGGCGGAGATTAGTGCCCCTCTATCGGACGGTGAGTCTCCTGATCTAGTATCAAAACGGTATCGCATCAATCTAGGTTACTTGTGTTGTGATGGTGGCTGCCGTGGGTCGAAGAACGCGGCCACAGGTGGTTCGCACATGCCGCCGTGGCGGAGATTAGTGCCCCTCTATCGGACGTTAAGTCTCCTGATCTAGTATCAAAACGGTATCGCATCAATCTAGGTTACATGTGTTGTGATGGTGGCTGCCGTGGGTAGAAGAACGCGGCCACAGATGGTTCGCACATGCCGCCGTGGCGGCGATTCACCAATCGCCGCCCCTCTATCGTACGGTAACTACACACTGTTGTTTGTGGTCATGCATGACTGGTGCGTCGTGGGAAGAGGACGGCAGTTTATAGTAGTATCTAACTGCTGGTGGTGCAGACAGAGGACTGTAGCCATAGAAGGTTCGCACCACTATCTCACGGTATAGTAGAACCTTAGCCTTCATTCTGATGGCATGCCTCGGCTGCTTCGAACCTAGGTTATGATTTTCGGAATTAAATATCTTATTGAATTCACTCTTTTGTTTCAACTTCTCATAGCAGCCCTTAGTTATGTAAAAAGAAGCTGGTTTCGCGGACCTCTTAAAATATCATGAAGCATGATGAACTCCCCCTCCTTGTACTAAAATGTAATTTATTAGATACCTAGTGTTGACGCTGTAGGTGTTCCACAATAAAAGGCACTGATTTAGGGACACAAAAAGAGTATAATTTCGAAAAGTAACCGACACCACGTGATACAATTAAGAGAGCAGTAGGTACGTGTGTCGCGCGCGGATAGACAGGGGACGACTGACCTCGCGTCTAAGCAGGACCGTTAGCACTATGTCGCTGCGTCACACGTATATCTACCTTAAATTAAATGTGCAGATTTATAAAAGTACCTTAATAAAATACAAAAATATAACAGTTTAAAAGAAACCCATTTTGAGCACGTCGCTAACACCTAGTACATAAGTGTTGATGGTTTGTTTTCGGGTTACAAGGGAAATAATTAGCAACATTTAAATAACACAAAACAAGATTATTTTAACCTGAAGAGATCGTAATGTGGAATTCACTATATCATCCTCCTAGCGTTTTTCTCGGCTATACCCTAAAGGAGCCCGAGCTCCGCTTCGGCACCTCATCCCAAGAATTCACAGGAATTTTCTATCTTGGAAAAAATGTTGACACTGACGCTCATCGCAGCGATTGGTGTGCGGGATGCCTGTACGGTACCGGCGCGCCGTGGTCGTGTCAGCAGCTGCCTGCCATTGCGCCGAGATTGGGCGGTAAGTCTTTCTTCCTCGTCGTAGCGTTATCCCAGTTGATTTCTAAAAGAGTCAGAGGTAGCTTTTACGAAATCTAAAGTTTATGCGTAAACACTGGTATTTCCGCAAACGACTCATATGTGACCTGTCAACCCATAAGGAGAACTAGACCTCGTTGGAGCCACTACTGTCTCATCTTGGCGATAATCCCGATTCATCTTCAGCAGTAACTGAGTAGTTCTTCAGAGCCCGGGGTTTGGATTTCGATATTTTCTCCTAATCTCCTCCACTTAGCACGACCTTGTTGTTGGACCACCGGTACATATAATTGTCATTTTTGGCGCCGTCAAGCTCGACCCGATATTGGACGGTGAGTAGCTACTGAGAATTAAATGTACGTCGTATAAGAATATTGTCTAACCTCCCATACATTATCGAAACAGCCGGCCCTAAGGGCTCGGCTCGACTTCAAGCGACGGCAGCAGTGGCAGCGGAGATCGGAGCGTGGCCTCTTGCTTCCACGAATGGCGCACCCTTGCCGCTGTGGCTCGAAGTCATGCCCATGCATCATCATTAAATCAAAGTTTGTAATGTCGCGCACATGTCTGTAAATATTTTTCTATCGTTTTCTCTAAAAGCACCTAGCTAATACGATCACGTTTGTTTGATAAACTTTCCTTTACTAGCATCTCTATAAGTACGAGAGGGTCGAATGTTTTATGTCACACATAAACGCGATCAGGCTAGCTAGGCAGGCCACCATAGCTCGCTTGTGGACAGAGACTGTCGAAGTTTAAACCACACTTTATTTCCAGCTCGATACTCGAGAAAAATGGCAGCGCCGTTGACGCAGCGATCGCGACGCTCTTCTGCGAGGGGCTGGGCTGCGCGCAATGCATGGGGCTGGGCGGAGGCTTCCTGGCCACAGTCTACGACGCGCGAACACGCACCATCCGCGTGATGAACGCGCGCGAGCGGGCGCCCGCGGCCACTACCCTCGACATGTTCAATAACGCGTCGTCTACTGTCGGCGGGCTCGCCATCGCCGTGCCGGGAGAGCTCAGAGGGTGAGTCGTGCTGGTGCGATTTTGTTAATTTTGTAAGTGGTTTGGCCTGCTAGACGGACTGCGACTACTTTTGCGCCAGTTTCCCTGAATGGTGTGCGGTAGCCAGCTGGTGTGACTGCAAGAAGAATAGAAAAACTTTTATTCCTAATAATAACACAACGGAATAAAATGAAGTGAAGAAGAGTTAGCTCGTCCAGCTGATTCTCCTTCAGGATACGGTCCCATTGTCTTACTAAAGACGAGGTAGGAAAGATGCTGGACCGCATCCTCGCCAGGTGCATTATAAATCACCTGGAGGACACGGGCCTGAACATCAGTGGAAGACAGTCCTGGTTCCGAAAAGGGTGGTCCACAGTAGACGCAGTAGGCACGCTGAAGGAGTTCAGCAACCTAGCAATTAAAAAAGGGGAGGAAGCTATAGCAGTATCGCTGGACATTGGCTCTCTCCCATACGAGGTCATACTGGAGGCGCTTCGCTACCACGGAATGCCTGCCTATATCAGAAAACTAATCTAGCACTACCTAAACGGCAGGGTTAGTACTTCACAAAGTGGAAACAGGCGCCTAGTCCGTAAAATGGAATTCGGTGTTGCAAAGGGGTCCGGGCTAGGCGGGTTGGGGCCAGTGCTCTAGAACATCGGATTTGACTGGGCTATCAGAGGAACCCAACTCCCCCGCATGGTCACCATAAGCTAAGACGATACTATATGGTGGCCGTGAGAGGGAATTCATATGGAGAGACTCAAGAGAGCAGCGATGGTGATTCAACTTACTGTCCGCATTAGTTTGTTAGGCCTTAAAGTCGCCATATCAAAGACGGAAGCGGTTGTCTTTTGAGGAAAGGGCTGGCGAGCAGCCTTACTCTGAACCGTAGGTGGAACTTTGGGGAACACTTTGCAAGACTGTCTCCCCGACTCATTGATACTACAATGCAATGGCGTTGGACCGGCTGCTGCCAAACGAAGAAAAAGCCGATGCGCACCCGCTCCGGCGCAGACGGAAGAAGGCAGCGTCAATTTATAAATCGCCTGATTCCCCAGTTGGGCCGTGCGCTGGCGTGGCGTGGCGTGGCGTCGCACGTTGAAGCGTAACCAACCCCTCCCTCCTTGACGCAAGGGTGCATTAAGTCTGCGGAAAAAAAAACGAGCAGTTGCTGGTCTTCCGTTGAAGCGGCGGGGAAGAAATACAGGATGAATAGGCGTAGGTATTATATAAAGAGTGAACGCTGATCACACACTAGGTAAGTCCTGCGCAAAAAAGTGAGACTAAAAAAAGCACCCGTGAATTTATTTCAGACGGCGGCGTTTGATTTGAATTTAACCACCTATTTAAGTAATGTTCTCATTTATGGACACGGACGGCATAAGCGTTGTCGGGCAGTAAGCAAACGTGCAAACGTAAACAAGGACCTTCTTATAAGACTCTTTTTTTGTGGAGATCACGTCGCTTACCACTTCGGATACCCAGGTCTATACCTAAATGTTCAGTCTTACCTTGAATTCGCGAAAATGCCAATAAAACCCGTTTAAAACCGCTGTGCGCTGGTTCAAATACGAATTAACGGCCGCATTAAGACATTTTAGGGGACTGGCCTCGACTGCCGAACAACATAGTTAGGTATCCTAATTTAGGTATATTTGTACTTAATCGATGATTGTAAAGTGTCTAGTAATTACGAAATCAGAATAAAATACCGTCGATTACTACTTCGATAGTATTAGTTATAAAACCAGCATATCTAATTAGCAGGGAGCGTACATGTCATGCCGATGACAGGCGTATGACGTCAAGCTACATACAGGATGGAAAAAGTTTGAAAAGAGCAACGGCATAACGAACGTTTATTTATCCGTACCCAATAATGGAAAATGTGATTAATCAATGATTAATCACTGTTATCTAATCAACCTCTTCCGTTTAAGTAGATCTAATATATTGACACTTGAGACGGACATTGAAAGAACTTTATCTGACATTGTCACATCAAAGTTTACTCTTTGTCACAAATAGGAGACATGCGGAAACAACATTTCAGTTAAATTTAATAAGATCAGGAAACTTAATGCTTTGCTAGTGGCCTAGGTCGCCATGGAGGCTATACAATTATTGTGCCAAATAAATCCATGTTTAGTTATAGATAATAAACAAATTTATTGTTCCTGCTGTCAGCAAAGTTTGCCACCAAAAGCAAGCAACATCAAATTACATTTGCAAACAATAAAACACCAAGAACATGAGGAACATAAAGAAACACAGTTTGATTTTAACATGGACTTGACCAATTTCATGATAGCATCGATAGATACGTTGTTGTGGTCTATAAGTAATTACAAATAAAATAAAATATTAGTTACTAAATACATTTACGGTTACTGAGTCGTGTCACTTCGTTTTTTGAATCATCCTGTGTGTTTATAAGAATACGTCATTATGACGAAACCGGCATGAAATGTACGCTCCCTGCTAATTAGTGAGCTTTATCGACTTTGATGGAGTATTTAAAGTGTATTTACGGCCGCAGGTATTATCTCATCAAACACACATTTCCTCGATCCCACGATTTTAAAAGTCACCCTAATCAACGGTTTTATCCTTAAGCGAGCAATATCCTACTAATACCTATTTTGAATGCGAAAGTTTGGATGTTTGTTACTCAATCAATATTATACTGGCTTCCACCCGCGACTTCGTCTGCGTGGACCCGGGACAAAAACTGCCCTTTATTTTAATCCAGGCTAAACTATCTTCGTGCAAAATTTCATCCAAATCGGTTGAGCCGTTAAGCGTGATTGAGTAACAAACATACAAACTTTCGCATTTATTAGTAGGATATATGTTCATACATGTTTATGTTTGTATGTGTTATTTTTATAACATACTTAGTGACTCGCCCCGGCTTCGCACGGGTACTATATTATACATATTCAATTCAATTCATTTATTTGCAAGAACATACGCAGGTTTTAAACAATTATACATGTCAGTAGGGATTACATGCGGGTATGCTCTGCCACAATTTGGCATGCAAATCTTAATCTAACTTGAAATTAATGCTACTGTTATTTATTCATACAATCTATCAAAATATTCATGCAAATTATAAAATGGTCGTGCAATCAAGTACGACTTTAATTTTATTGAGAACTCATTTACATTACTACATTGTCGTATGTCCTCATTTAAGAAATTATACATTTTTATACCATTATATTCTAATCCATTCTTAAAATTCATAAATGTCGATTGTGGTAATAAAATGTCAAAATTATATCTACATAATCTCTGAGGTCTCTTATTTATATTGTACTTAAAACTGGACCTATTTTTATACATAAAAATGCATACTAAATATATGTATAGTGAGACCACGGTTAGTATTCCATGTTTTATAAATAGTGGGCGACAGTGTTCTAAAGGCTTAGCCTTTTCGATATACCTAAGAGCTTTCTTTTGCAATATGAGAACACGTTTAACATGGACACTATTACCCCAAACCTCCAGGCCGTATCTTATCAAACTTTCAAAATATGCAAAGTAAACTGTTTTCAGCACTGAAGAGTTCAACATTCTAGATAAGTTTTTTAGAGTGTAACAGGCACTGGCCAGTCTTTTGCTAAGGAGGCTTATGTGGCTTGCCCAACGTAACTGTGGATCTAATTCTACACCTAGAAACCTGACACTATCAGCTTTGGCTATGGGCAGAGGCAAGTTGTATGACATACTATTAGTATGTCTTATAAAAGGGAAATACAGTGTTTTATCCACATTCAATTTGAGACCATTCGATTTAAACCAATGCGTGAGTTCCTCCCAAGTCTTGCTAACTTGTTCCTCAAGTACTATATCATTTTGATTTTCCACTATAATACTTGTATCATCTGCATAAAGGTAAACAGTTCCATAGGTTATGTTATACTGTAAATCATTAGTAAAAATTATAAATAACAAAGGTCCAAGGACAGAACCTTGGGGGACTCCGCAGTCAATTTCCTTTTTGTCAGAATTAACAGATTCAATACATCCAGACCTATCTATGTCAGTTATTTGAACATACTGAGTTCTGCCGGTTAGATAAGATGTAAGAAGTTCGAGTATAGATCCCCTTATTCCATAATACTGCAGTTTATCTATTAGTATTTTATGATTTACACAATCAAACGCCTTACTGAGGTCGCAGAATATGCCAGCACATTTATGGTTTCGGTTCAGATTGGCCAGAACATACCGGACCAATTCAATAATAGCTGTTATAGTGTTTCTATTTTTCCGAAATTCAAATTGTTGCGAACAAAAATAGTTATTTTTTTCAAAGTGATTAATAATTCTGGTTGCAATGGCTTTTTCGAATATCTTTGACAGTACAGTTAACAGTGAAATAGGGCGGTAGTTGTTTACATCTGTTTTGGAGTGTTTTTTATGTACAGGAATTACTTTAGCCGTTTTAAATTGGACAGGGAAAACTCCATTACATATGCATGCATTGTATATATGGCAGAGTGGAACACGCAACACATCAATGCACTCCTTGATTAAGATTGTACTTAGATCATCTGGGCCACATGAACTAGTATTTTTCAAAGATTTAACAATACTTATAATCTCTGTTTCATCTATTGGTGACATGAACATTGATCTTGCGTTATCAATGCGATATTTTTTTAATAGATTCATATATTCTTCACTATGTTCAGAGTCTATTTGTGTAAGTTTGCCCGCATTAATAAAATAGTCATTGAAAGTGTTGCTAATTCCTACAGGTTCATCTATTACTTTATTATCAACAACTAGTTTGATTGTTCCTTTGCCTAACATTGTATTTTTGCCAGTGTTCTCATTCACGATGCCCCATATAGCTTTACTTTTTGATTTTGCCTTTTGTATTGTTTTTTTAACGTGCATGTTTTTCGCTGTAAATATTAGTCTCTTGAGAATAGTGTTATATACTTTATAGTATGCTTTAAGATTTTTATCATGTTTGAGTCTACGAGTTTCAGATAGTATAAATCTTTTTTTGATACATGATACTCTAATTCCACGAGTTATCCATGTCTTATGTCTATTACAGTTACGTAATGTCACTTTTTTCAAAGGCAATCGTTTATCAATAACATTATATATTACACTGTAAAGCAACTGTAATTTGCCTTCACATGATTTTTCTTCATATATGTTATTCCAGCAGATCTTTTTTAAGTCACCTTTAAAATTATTTAAAGCAGCTTGAGTGTACATTCTTTTGAACTGTGATTTCACTTGCTTTAGAGGCATTATCAATAGGTCCAGAAAAAATACTAATTGAGCATCGTGATCCGAGAAACTACAGGGAATAACATTTGCATTATAGTTCTCGTACATATCTGAAAATATGTTGTCTACTAGGCTTTGCGATGTTTCCGTTACACGGGTATAGTCCTTTATTGTGGGTTTCATGTTGTGCTCTCTTAATAAATGCAAAAAATCTTGAGTCACATTTGTTTCACTTTTTAAATCAATGTTGAAGTCTCCACACATGATATACCCATGTTTGTTATTGCTGATCAGAAATGTCTCCAGTTGTTTTAAAAAACTTTTAGTGTCACTACCGGGACTTCTGTAAACTGTGCTTATAAAAATCTTGCGTGTTTTATCGACTTGTAATGTCACACAACATATCTCAAACAATTTTTCTATATAGTAGTGTTCAACATTATAGACCTGGCAGGCCTTAGAAATAAAGTCTCTTGCGAAAATAATGACTCCACCACCTCTACTAATTGACCTAGAGCAACTCGCTACAATTTGGTAGCCAGATAACTTAATACTCTTCTCTTCATTCTTTCTCAACCACGATTCAGTTATACATATTAAAGACGGTTTAATCGTAAGTTCAACTTCTAGGAGGGTTTCCAAATGTAGCATTTTATTTCGTATGCGGTTAATATTAAGGTGCAACACAGATAAACAATTCTTATTGCCATTAGTAGAGTGGCATGCCCCAATTAAGGAGTGAGAAACACTCATTCCTGAGTTATGTCTAAAAAAGCCTCGTTGTTTTCATCTATAGAGCTTTCAACAATTTTAGAGTTACAATCAACTGTCTGAATCTCGTTAAAATCTATAGGGAATAATGTCAAAAGATGGATCAAATCATCAAAAATCATCGAAAATCCATGTCTGTTTACGTTTCCGAAACGAGAAAACATTTCCGTATCATAAGATAAGTGTAAGTTAGAGTCTACTAGGTAACAAAATTCATGCTCCAAATTAGCTTTACACAATAAGTTATTAAATATTTCAACACGATTATTGAATATATTAAAATATTGACCACATTTGAATGTTGGTGAGCAGATAATAATATTAGTATGTTGTACTACACTCAACTGTTCGTGAATAAATTTAACAAGACTATCATAATGTGTACCAATTTTAAAGTCTTTGTCACCTATACAAATAATGCAGAAATCATTTAGTGTGAAGTCCTTAATTTTTTTCAGTAGACCATCAAAGAGTTCCCGCGTGCCCGCTCCAGGCGATAAGTATAGGCACGTGTTTCCGTCGACGAATTCCCGTCTTATCATCTCGAGCATATGATTGGAGTAGTTACTTAAAACACATAATTTTGATTGAAGCAGTGTAGAGCTCACTTTCCTACATGTGGCGGGAGCTTGATAGGCAACTTGCATGGGAAGTTCCTCCATAGGTCCTGTTGATGTAAGTTTCATATCTGTACTTTGGAGAATATAAGCCAAGCTTTTCACTTGGTTTCCGAGAGCCTTCATCTCCTTTTCAATGTTTTTCAGCAATTTTTCGAATTCGTTCATCTTTAATTGCAAGTTAAGAATTTTTTTATTACTCTCTAGACTCTTATCCGCACCTAAAGTGACAGTCGCGAGGATCGGTGACGTGGGTGATAACAAAATACCAGGAACCAGAGAGTTTCTATTTTTCTTCCTTGCGCTGTGGATGTTCTTGATTTCGGAAGATGGCGAATAACACAATGATTTGAGAACTTTTACCTCCATGATTAATTGATTATTTTTTCTATGCAGCTCATTATTCTCTATTATTTTATTTTCCAGTTCACTTTCAGTGCTAGAGAGTGCTGTCTCTAGGTCCGTTATTTTTTCCTGTAATTCATGATTTTGTAAATTTGGGTACTGAATCGGGCCATGTTCGAGTCCATCCGCGCTCATTGCCAATGCAACAGATGGGGATAAGGGTTCATTCATAGAGTCCGATTCATCATTCTCTGAGAGTAAATGGGTGTCCAAGGTTTTAGAGCTACTGGAAATACTGTGTGATGTTGACTGCGAATTTTCTTGAGGTTGAAATTCATTGTTTTCGATGGTGTTTTTTATAGATGAACCAGTTAACTGAGTGGAATTTTCTTCTAGTATTTTGTTGTCTGTGTTCTTGGATTTTGGGATCAGCTCTGAGTCTAGCATTTGTATTCTGTCAGAGGGTACCTTTGGAGATTTAGAAATTTTAGAGCTAATATTCTTATTTGTGTTTTGGTTTTTTCCTTTGCGTAGAGTGATATTTGAATGTTCACCGTCTCGTACTTTATTATCACCTATTTTACATGATTTACAGCTCCACTTTGCTTTTGATTCAATACTTGCTAGGTTGTATAATTTTTCAGGATATCCAGCACAATGAAATTCGTAACTGTTACTACATACGGAGCATAGTATAGTACATTTCTTATCCACCGTGGATTTACATTTGTGACAGGTCACTAATACACACATATAAACCTTCCTCTTGAATCACTCTATCTATTAAAAAAAATCGCATCATAATCCGTTGCGTAGTTTTAAAGATCTAAGGATACAACAGGGACAGATAGCGGGAAGCGACTTTGTTTTATACCATGTAGTGAAGTGATAGTGATGATGGCCATCACGAGTACAATACATGCTATATGCATGCCACGCGTAGGTATGTCGGTCTAGCTCTAGCTCCATATGTGTTTTGTTATACCAATTATTGTACAAAACGGTAGACAGACCATGAGATTTGATTTTGTATTGTGTAGTAACGTCTGCTTACGAAACTTATGAAATACAATAAGTATTTTGAAAAAACTGATACAGTTGAATCTTTTGTATAATTATAGAGATTAATTTTGTATGTATTTTCAGATACGGCGAAATGTATCGACTATACGGCAAGTTGCCCTGGGCAGAACTGGTGCAGCCAACGGTCGATCTGTGCCGGAAAGGCCACCGCGTCAGCGAGTACATGGGCAGAGTGTTGAACACGTACAGCGACCGAATCAAGGCGGAACCCTCCATGAGGTAAGGGAATATATCCAGTCTGTATACAGAGATAACTGAACCGCTGCCTTGCCGAGTAACGTCCTTGGTCAACCGGGGGCCATCTCTCTGGCACTTGCCATTTACGGCAAGTTGCCGTGGTCAGAGCTGGTTCAGCCGTGCGAAACAACGCCAACGCAGCAGCATCGCGTCAGTAAGTACATGGGCCGGGTACTGCGGGGACGTACAGCGACCGCATCATGGCAGACCCACTAGCGGGTCCAGAAGGGAGAGGCAGGGCGCTCAAGCCAAAAGCAGCTGAGTCCTTATTAAAACCGAGCCTCATCTGGGCATACATGTATGGGCTCAACTTAATCAAATCAAACCCTCGATGAACCTAACAAGAAGTGGAAACAATATTGATAGACCTGGCACACAACCCATCATTGGCACTCCTATAAATACCTAAGTCTGATGATACTTGTTTCAGGTTTTGACGGCAACTGGCATCATTCACTAACATTATCATTATCATCATTGTTGATCATTGTAACTTTTTTCCAGCGAGCTGTACATAAACCCAGAAACGAATGAGGTGTACAAGGCGGGCGACACGATCGTGGAGCCGACGTTAGCGCGCACTCTGGAGGTGATTGCGGCGGAGGGGCCGGAGGCGATGCACAATGGATCGCTCACCGCCGCGCTGGTGAGGGACATCGAGGGCTTCGGTGGTATCATCACGGAAGCAGATATGCGGGAATACAGGTACCTAAACCAAACCCTTATGCCGCGTTTACGCACAGTTGTGAGTTAGCGCGGTATATGCCACATGCGCCGCGCTACGGATTATCAAACATTCTGAAAAGACGCGTAAACGCGGCCTTAGAGCACATGGCGAAATATTTCAGCCGGCGACACTCTACAGTCGTGATATAGCAGTCTTTATATTATTATCGCCTGAAAGAATTTCGCGTAGCATTTTAACTGAAACTGAAACACCATTTTTGCCAAAACTATCCTCCACGGAAATGCGCTTTATACGATGACACGCTCTTTTTCTAGGAATCCTTTTTTAGCGCATGTCTCACTCCGATTTTAATTTTTTTTTTTGCCCGCAGAGTGGTGTGGCAAGAGCCCATAGCCGTGCACCTATCTAATAATCACACGCTATACTCAGTCCCGCTGCCCGGCTCAGGCTCAGTGCTCGCCTTTATGCTCAACATGCTGGACGGATGGGTCAGCGGCGGCACAGCGCCGGCCTCCGGCCTCTACTGGCATCGCGTCGTGGAAACCTTCAAGTACGCGTACGCCAAGCGCACGGGGCTGGGTGATGCCTCACGAACTGGCCTGGACTTCTCCATCACTGAGGTGAGGTTTTGGTTATTACTTAGCTAGTTTAGCGACAGGGCCGGAGCGAGTTCTATAAATTCATGCGCCACGCACTGTACCTACTCATCCACGAGGTGGCCGTAGTAACGCCTAAACTACACAAGTTGGGCCCGTCGTGTCTAGGCTCATTTTAACCTCAACCAGTGGTCAATTAGTTGTTGGTGACTGTAAAAAAATTACAGTCGGCAATTATAAGAGCTTGTGCCAGAAATGGTTTTATTGACGGAAACTTATTGTTATCTAGTAGGTACTTACCTATTATTCTTATAAGTATCGTATTGACAACCAAGTCTTGACTAGCAAGTCGTTATTAAGAATTTCGTTATTATAAGCACTGTAAAACGAGCTTATATTAAAGCTCTAGTTGTAATATAAAACCATTTATCACCGGTTTCTAAGTTGTCTAATCTACTTAAGTGCCTATTTCAGCTCGAGCGGAACCTATCCGACGCCGACTGGGCCCGCGCCTACCGCTCGCAAGTCGACGACACCCGCACCTTCAACGACTGGCGGCACTACGGGGCGCTGTTCGAGGGCGCCGACGACCACGGCACCGCGCAAATCGTCGTGGTGGCGCCGGATGGCAGCGCCGTGTCTGCCACGAGCACCATCAATTACATGTGAGAAGACAAAAAAATATGCCGAGTGACGAAAATCCCATTCAGATAATATCTCAAAGAATCACATCCACAATCAGCATCCTGTAATGACGTCACATTACAGGATGCTGCCGGGGGGCAGCGTCGACGGCCCCGCCGACCGCGATGCGGCGCGGCACGTTGCCGTCTTCTGTGACGTCACATTCTTCCAGCGTCATCGTTTCATAAATTATGAAGTTGCGTTTTGCGAAAAAGGGACACAACATACCCATTCTTAAAACTTTGGACACGTATAACTTCGTGATTATTTAACATTTTGCGTTGATTTTTTCTCCATTTGACTACATTTTTTATCCTTTTTCGAGAAAATATGACATTATTGATTATTTATTTAGTGTCTACGCCCCTATTGTTGTCTAAACCAAAGGGTCACATAGACAAGACAATTTAACATAACTTATATACATGCTTATAAAGGTGACCTAGACGATACGCATTAAAATGGAATATTTTTATTACAGTTGGGGTTCCCAGCGCCGTTCACGAAGCCTCGGCATAATGCTGAACAACGAGATGGATGACTTCGCGATCCCGAACCGCGAGTCCGCTTACGGCATGCCGCCATCACCGGCCAACATGCTGGCTCCAGGTCTCCAGCCGCTAAGTTCTATGGTGCCGACCATCGTAGTGAACAGGCAAGGCGAGGTGGATCTGGTGCTGGGGGCTGCTGGTGGGACGAAGATCACGACGCAAGTAGCGTTGGTAAGTTCACTTCTGTATTAAATAGTGCTCTGTTCCCATCAGCCACTTAGTCCTATGGCTCACCACGGCCGTGAACAATAGCAGATCGATTTGGTGCTTGGCACCGACAAAAGTTGCTCTAGTCAGTGAATTTCTGTTTTTTTTTTTAAT
Source organism: Epinotia ramella (assembly GCA_947578815.1). Taxonomy (NCBI): domain Eukaryota; kingdom Metazoa; phylum Arthropoda; class Insecta; order Lepidoptera; family Tortricidae; genus Epinotia; species Epinotia ramella. Next base: position 11,905,713 of record OX388213.1, on the reverse strand, counting down.
TTATTTAGAACAAGCAGTCGCATAAACAAATATATATGGGGTATACATAGAGTTCCAACAGACATAATGTTAAAGACCTGGAGGTTCATTAATATTATGATAATTGTGTTAACAAAAAAAAAACTTGACTCATGCAACTGAATTTAATGTAGACATTTTTCAGTTAGAATACAAGGAGATCTGAAGAGTAACATTTACATTATGTAATTATAATACTCCTGGAAGAACTAAGAAAATAACTTACATTTTACTAACAATTTGATACTAGGTACTTAACAATGATTGATGAAAGGGATCAATATCGATCAGATAATTATTATAAAAACTAGGGACTCGTCTGAAAAAAGTATGCCGTGAGTAATTTTTGCGGGCAAAGCTGATATGGAATAGAGATCTAGGACGTAACGGATGATGCGGGCAACTAAAAGTAACCAATTCCAAGAGGTTTGGACAGTGTATATACGAGTATATATACCTTTTAGAATAATCATAATAATAAATAAATAAGGATAGATACAGAAGGCGGTACTCCTGGATACTGCGCGGATAGTCAGGAGGTTCCTGTCTCTGTCGCCCTGACCACCGGCAGCTTAGGCCCCGCCTCGCTGCCGGCGGTACCCTAGGTTAGGTTTTTATAATGATTTTATGTTTTGTATGTATAGTTTTATATTTTACTTTTTATATATAATTATTGTACAAACCTAACTTAAGATGAAACATAAATAAAGAGATAATAAATAATAAATAAATAATCAATATTAGTGGACAATATTACACAAATCGACCTAGTCCCATAGTAAGCTCAATAAGGCTTGTGTTATGGGTACTAGACGACGATATATTTAATAGATAGAAATACTTAAATACATAGAAAACGTCCATGACTCAGAAACAAATATTCATGCTCATCACACAAATATTTGCCCTTACCGGGATTCGAACCCAGGACCTTCAGCTTCGTAGGCAGCGTCACTACCCACTAGACTAACCGGTCGTCAAATAATGATGATGTGATAATGTATATTAAATGTTATCGAATAGCTGGATGTTACTATACATATGACATTATTTTTAGTTTAAGCTGTAAGTGAACTTATTGTTCTTTATGAGTAATACAGATCTTTGAACCTAAACAAATTAGTACAAAAGGCGGTCTTGATGCCTCAAGGCATTCTCTACCAGTCGACAACATGGCCAGACTGAGACTTGCGGAGGTGAGGTGATTGTATGAATTCGAGATGTTTACGGAATCTATACGGTTATAATAGATTCGATTAGATTAGATTATTTTATTTCGAGATAAAAATTACAATATAGATTCGCATACAATGTCAAAATTATAAGAATCCTTATCACGATCGTCAATAATAAGAAATAAAAATTAAATAATATTCAAAATGTCAATACAGAAAGTGAAAATCTCCAGTAATATAATGAACACAGTGTAGTGACATCGATGGGATCAATGCTCTGGTCATCTTTAGAATCCACAATAAAGCTACACGCATGACTGCAAATTCATAGTGCCGTGTACGGTCATCCGTCATGAGTTTTTTAAACATTTAGGTATATGAATATCGAGGGCTTCATGCTAAAGGGGCGTATAAGCAATAATAGGGTTCTTGCTTATACGCCCCTTTAGCATGAAGCCCTCGATATGAATAAAGGGATAATCTTACACAAATGGGCATTGTCCCAAACTAACCAAAGCTTGTACTACCTATGGATACTATTAGGATATATAGACGACGATGACTGGGTTCGAATCCCGGTAAGGGTACCGGGATTCGAACCCAGGCCCGCCGGCTTTGTTTACGGGGTCACTGCCACCTAGGCCAAAGTGGTCATCAGTTGATCAAAGTGGTGATAAATCCGCACAATCAGGTACTTGTTTTGAATGTTGCTATTGAGTCTAGGTGATATATTGCCCATAGTATTCGCAAGTTACGAAATAAACCGGTAAGTATATGTAGTTGAAACCTAATAACTTTTTGCATTGTCTTTCATTTCAACGTACATATCTACGAAAGTTCACGTCACATTGGCTACTGGAAGTGAGTAAAAGACTTGCGTCATCTTATCTTAGGAGACGCCGAGTTGATTGCTGTGGTGTCCGAGGTGCGACACGTTGAAACATAAATAATTTGAGTTATAGGATAGGCTTGGCTGCCCAACGACATCATCATATCAGCCGAAAGACGTCCACTGCTGGATAGACCTTCCCCAAAGGGTGTCACAATGACAGTCCTGGGTCACCCGCATCCAGCAGGCTCCCGCCACCTTTACCAAGGACATGAGTCCACCATGTGGGGAGCCAAACGCTGGGCCTTGTGATACGCGGTCGCCACTTGTCACTCCAGCAGATCTCCGTTCTAGGTCCAATGTTCCCAACATGGTGGTTCCAAAATATTAATAATTGGCTGTCAATCTCGTTCCAGACAGTTCTAAACACGCTCCTGGAGGGCAGCGCGTTGCCAGAGGTGTTGGACCGGCCGCGCCTGCACCACCAGCTCGTGCCGATGGAGGTGGAGCATGAGGCTGACTTCAATGCGGTAATTTCACCATTAATTGTCATTCGTTTTATCGTTGGGGAAATGCAATGACGCATCTATTAGCCCGGTATGACGGACCAACTATGGCCTTTTTTTATCGTATGGCATACATTATTTCGCCTGTAAAGTTTGTCACTCTTTAGCACCACCCAGGGGACACGTGCAGGGCCTGTGGCCTTGCCTACCATCTAAAACCCCATTGATTACCAGCTCTGCCTTGCAGAGGAACCACGCGGGATCGCATTCAGCATTCGACCGTATTGCCATGCGAACGACCCAAGTCACCTGGAGCCTTAGCATGGATGAGGTTTTATCACTTATCACGGCGTGACAAATGACAAATCACGTGATTTGTCTACTTAATCACTCAACTTACCGATTCATAACATGGTTGCACGTGTCAAAATGGAGTTATCCAACTATGACATATGACAGCGATATATGACATTTGCATAACATGGTACGTGGTTAATGTGGTAATTTCCCTAGTAGCATTTTGCGTTGGCCAACCGTAGCTAACGGTTGGGAAAAAGTTGGGAAATCGTTAGTAGCAATGTAACGAATTGCCAACAATGGCCCTAATGCTATTTATGGTTCATTTTCCAACTGCAAAACCATACAAACATCTAACATAGGCCCTACCACAGTTATCAGTTGGGTTACCAACAAATAATCCATACTACACTACCGCCGACTGAGTTGGCTTTCCTACCAAAAAATCCCTACTAGCAGCCAACATAGGCCCTACTGAGGTTTTGTACGGCGTTCCGAACAAAAAATCCATACGATCATGTAACATACAACCTACCGCGGTTTTAGTCGGATTTCCAACAGAAAATCCCATACGAGCAGCCAACATAGGCCCTACCGCTGACTTAGTTGGCTTTCCTACCAAAAAATTGGAATTTAGCGCTATTTCGTGTCGAGTAGAGGCATTGCTCATCTGTCACGGGCCTGGACATAGGCTAAACAAGTACTTTTTACGCTATTCATCACCAGAGAGCACATAGCATTAGTACTATTGCATATTGAAAACAGCATAGGGCCAACAGTGGGCCACATATGAATCCAATGGCAGCGGGAGGAGAGGGGAATTCGGAAACAAAGTGCGGTGCGGGGGGCGGTGGACATGAGCACGCGCGGCGCGCGAATTCGATCGGCCATTTTGTTATCGATCTCCATCGTGAATAGTGCGTGTAAACGTATAAGTATATACTTAGTGGTTATATTTTCTTTTGAGTGCGTGCGTGCATGGTATAAAGTATTACTTGTTTTTGAAAGGGTTGCATATTTACTTAGTAAATATATATAAAAAATAGTGAGCAAGTTAATACTTACATGTTATATTCACTAATCAAATAAGAATATATCGTGTTTATTAAGCAATCCTTTCAAAATCACGTTCAGTATGATCAAAGTGGTGGAATTTAATGATTCTGATGGTGACGGCGTGGTCTTAGTGTAATACTTATGTAACAGAAGAGTGGATCACGCCTCGCAAGAAGGAGTGCCTTTGGCCTCCTCATAAAATCGTCAGTGCAGTACCTATGCCTCACAACTAAAATATTACCGGACGAGAATTGACATGTGTATCCCATTAAACGCATATTGTACGAGACAGGTGAGTTAATATTAGTTAATTTAATTTTTAAATCACAAGGTCAATTTAGTTTTGTAACGTCGTGTGTTCATTTTGATTTAATATCTGTTTAAAACTGATGCTGGCAAAAGTTTCGAGCTGCCATTTCTCTATAAGTACATAGGTAATAATAAATAGTTTTAGCTATTTGTCGTTTTTATGAAAAGGTTAGTTTTAGCTATTTCATCACAGTCCTCTTTGTCTGTGTCATTTAAATGTGTGTTCATCTCTCTTCTAACAGATGGCTGCGTCCTTGTCAATTGGCTGACGAAACTGGCCAGTGAGGACGCCACATTAAAGTTGCTGAATAATCCAGCGTCTAATTAACTTATTTGGACCTTGCGCGATGAGCGGACCATTGGATTTTTGACACCTGAACCCACTGAAATGACGGAGTGCAACTGCTCGGAATCGGAGGTCAAAATATGTTAGTCCAGTCATGATGTTGACAAATTTGCCTTTTATGCCTTTTATGGCTCGCCATAAAGAATGTGTCCCTTTCTCACTTACATACTTACTAGAAAGTGATGAATGCTTTAAGGTCGGTCAAAAAGCATCGTGCTACAGGGCCAGCATTCAAATACAATTAATTATAATAGAAACATATCGATTATAAATCGAGGTTGTCTTTTTTTCCTTACAATAAAATTATAAACGTATTATGTGAAGTTTTATTTTACGGTCTAGCTGTAAAAAATGATGGTAACGCAAGTAAATGTGAAAAGTCTCAGAAGGCATTTAAATCTCCGTTAACAGTTAATGTGCAGTTACGTTTGTAAATTCGGTTATTTAAAGACGTTTACTTTGTATGTTACAGATGTTTATTCTCACGAAGGCGGTTTGTGAGTATTATGCACATGCACATTGTTGTGTGCTCGGCCAATATAGAATCTCTCTCGAGATTACGCACCTAGAAACCATGGACATGTGCACTAAATAGGTACCACCCCACAACAAATGTACGATCCCTACCGACCACGAGCGACGCCGGGGCGCATATTGTAAGTGCCAAAGGAAATTGAAGCTTCTCTGCTTCAGTTAAATTCCACTACTCGCGCGCGCAGGTGGCAAGCTGCGTAAATTCCGTGCAAATATGGAATTTAACTACAGCAGAGAAGTTTCAATTTCCTTTGGCACTCACAATGTGCGCCCCGGCGTCACCCGGTCAGTGAAGATCGTGCATAAGTAAGACCAACCCGCCTTCGTGAGATAAACAACTGTACCTAACCCTACTAACTGCCAACGGCTATTCTACAGTTGGTACAGAGTGCTTTTATTTTGTAGGCCATGTTGCTTTAGGTCCAACAGTCGGAAACTGTGGTTGGCCCAACATAGTTCTCGTAGTAATGTTGCTGTAGGCCCTACTTTGCAAATGTAAATTGGCCCTACAACCGGAAACGGTGGTTGGCCCAACGTCGTTGTCGTAGTAATATTGCTGTAGGCCCTACGTTGTAAATGTAAATTGGCCCTACAGCCGGAAACGGTGGTTGGCCCAACATAGTCATCATAGTAGGCCCAATGTTGGGAGACACCGTTGGCTTTACCGAATACAGGTGTTTCACTCGCAACGGTTGACCAACCATTCGGTGATCAATGGCCCTACGAAATGCCAACTTAAAATGCTACTAGGGTTGACGTCTCAACTTGGTTTATTTTATTTATTTATCTAAGTGTTTCCGAGGTATTAACGATAAGCTATTTTAAACTTGGTTTTCACCAAAACTACGAGTGAATATTCGATTCTAGTGACAATAATGATAGTTAACTGTGATAATGGTAATTTTTTCCCTATAATCAAACATAGATTTGTTTGTTGAACTCGCACCTATTATTGAAAAACTAGTGAAATTTCATCATGGAGAGTTTTCAACAAACGCTGTTGGCCCTTGGACTTGGAGTTCCTAAACCAGAAATTTCGCTGCTACTTATCGAAGCGGTACTTAAGGTAAGTAATGCTATTTGAATTAATTAATAAATTGTATGGACCCCAAGGTTTGTTGGGAGGATGGTGTTTAGTACCTAACAATGTTATCCTATAATACAAATGTAGCCAGTATATTTAATTTGGTTTGAGGTAGCCAGTGATTATTTTATTAAACCTAGGTACCTACTTAGGTACTGTAATCAACCTGTACTTGGGAATCAGTCATTCCTTAAAATTTTTCATTGAATTTGTCATTCTTATTTATCTTATACCAGCTTCTGCCCGTGACCCCGTCCACGTAGAACTCATTTATAACACATTTCCATACAAACTTTCACTCCCGTATGGAATGATTTCCGGGATAAAAATTATCTTTTGTCCTTTCCCGAGACTCAAACTACCTCAATACCAAATTTCATCTAAATCGGTTCAGTGGTTTAAGCGTAAAGAGGTAACAGACAGACATAGACACTTTCGCATCTGTAATATTAGTAAGGATAGATATTCAGGATATTGTGATATAATACGTGTAATTGTGCTTCAGGCTAAGTACTCATGACTTGTATTTTATCTTCTTTTCAGATCTATTAGCGAAGAAAGAAAAGAAGATTACAACCGATGGTACTCAAAACATACCACATGTTCAAAAATCGAATTACATAAATACATGAATAAGTTACCGTTTCATTGAAATTGATTGATTCCTTTACTTATTATGCCACCTATATGCAGGGAGTGTTTGAAAGGTGAGGTTCAAGACGGAGGACAAGACAATCCATACTAACATACCTACAACCTTCAAACACTTTGTGCATGACAACCATTTTTTAAAGATATTCTCAAGATTTTTAAGAATCTAACATTTGTGACACAACACAACACAGTATTACAATACAAACACAAAATAAATTTACTTTATTGATGTCCTTTCTTGAAGAACTACATACATAGAAGGAGAATTGGCAACGCAATTTTCAAGCTTCAATAGGCAACGATGCCCGCTTACCTTCAAGCGGGCCGTACGCTTTATTGCCAACGATGTGGTATAAAAAAATACACAATATAATGATCACATTGAATTTATTACTTTTATTTCAATTTGTCAATTGTGCAAAATAAACTCAATAGGTATACAATTTACAAAAGAGAATGTAAGAGTAGGTACAAACACAGATTTATCCATTTCAAGTCCAGTCAAACTTTGAGTAGATTTGAGTTAATTTTTAATGTTTAGATGTCATTTCCACCATTCTGAAACATAAAAGTATTGTTAAGTACATTCTTAATAATATTAATAGACTGACTTTTGTGATAGGTATAGATATAGACAGGGGGGTAAGGTGGCCAGACCTCCCAAAGGTGTGATTAGAGTAAGAGACTTGCATTTGTCTCCAACTATTAAAGGATTCAATCTTGGATTTCTTTGAAGTTGCAACCAACCATTAGTGTCTGCTTATCACCAGACAGGCCATATGCTTGTTTGCCACTCTTTGTCCAATAAAATTGCATGGTATGGGAGTCAAATTGAGTAACATTTCAGTAGTCTAGAAACAGATATGAAGTTAACTAATAAATTTTAGTTTTATTTCACTAATCCACAGTTGACTGGATATTTATATCTTACCTATTCCAATATAATTTAAATCACAAAGTTGTTGATGATTAGTATTTTTTTACAAGTAATACCGGTGAAATATGATTACATGGATACATATTTCACACTAGTAGACATTATATATATTAACTTAGATAATTTACCACCAACTTCCACATTCAACTAGTTTTATCAAAATTGGTATTGAAACTGTGTAACACACAATTTGGTACTTACACAAAATTTGTATTTAGCCAAAATCTTAGAACTTAAAGGCTAGTACATTTACCTACTTAATGCTATCTAAAAAAGGTAGGATTTCAGAAAGAACTTGCCTGGTTTTTTGACAAGGAATGTTAGGTTAACCATTTGGGACTGAAAGAACTATAGGTATTACACAGCAAAAACTTTTTTGTCTCTAGTGTAGATCCGGGGTCTGAAAAATAATTTTAGAAGTTAGTATTTGCTTGGGCAAACAAGTATAATCACTGTAAATGTCAACTTACCAATTCATTTTTGATTCACAAAGGCAATCTTATGTTTCCAATAAAATTATTATTTCTATCATCGTCTTGAAGTCTGTAAAAAGAAGAAATACAGCGGTACACTCGGTAAATAAGCATAGGTACTTTTGATAAAATGTGTTGGTAATAGTAAACAAACATACAAACCTCTGAATTAGCTGTATTTCGGCTCGCTTAATTCGGCCTGGCTTTTAAAGCACTGCCTTTCATTGATACGTAACACATATTTGCCATAATTCTTTGCAGGTATAGCAAAATATTCACAAGATTATTCTTAGTTTAGTAATAATCCAGCGTAACAGAAGCATTTAACAATAACATTTGACATTTTTCAATGTTGACGACATCACGCGCCACTAGCGCCTCTAGCGGTCCTTCACTCGTAATTCCTTATCGTATCGATTGTGGTTAATTTACCAATAATCCAAACATGCTTTCATGTATGATAAATTTAATCCCACGACAAGTGCCAATTGGTCGAGCTTCAAAAACTCTAGCCATAAAGCCTTTTTTATACATTTGTTGGTAATATTGGATGACTGCTTGCTCATAAATAGTACGCTTTATTATAATGCCATCAAACCGAGAGGTAATAAAAATGTTTCACCTTCACTCATAGTAGACTAACTTTTCAAAATATTTGGGTTTTCATTGTATTTTGCATCTGTGTTTTTTCAAAGGCTTGACAGTTGACAGCAAGCAAAATAAACCGTCGCCGTCAAGCAAGTTAAATAACAGTGTAATATCATCATTCTCCTAGCGTTATTCCCGGTTATCTAAGTTTAAAACAGTATATAAGTTAAATTCAGTTTACACGACGATGAAAAATGCCACGAAAAGTGTAAGTAACAAACAAAATAAGTTAGTTTATTATTTCAACGTTGGTCGTCTTACTTATTTGTGTGATGAATACGTTTTCAGCCGTTCAAAAGAGGAAGCTTTGCGAGTACATGGCGACGCACGCGCTTTTTGCCAACGTCGAGTACGGCGTGCCCCTGGGTGCTCGCCAGCGCCAGCACGAGGCTCAGTGGCAGGAATTGAAGTGGCTGAAGGAGTTCGGCCCTTAAGGTGGATGTCACACTGCGACGCATCTCAGGACGGAGGTGCGTTTCTCGTTGTATCCAAGTAAATTCCGTGTGGTACGACACACTGCAACGCACCTCCGTCCAGCGAAATTTGTCGCAGTGTGACGACCGCCTAAAAGTCGGTGGCAACGTGGAAAACCGCAAGTAATTAAAATTTTATCTATAAGATACATGAATATATAATGAAATCGTAATGAGATTTACTTAAGGTGGAATCAGACGGTTCATTTTTCGTTCATTTTTATGTTTCATTCCGCACCTTTCACCCGAAGTGACACGTCTGCTCATGAAGTGAACCAAAAGTGCCGAATGAATTGACTAGTGAACCGATCCAACAATGTTTGATATTTTCATTCGGCATCTTTCACTCGCACTCCAAATGACCGAAAAATGAACGGTCTAAACAAGGAAAGAACGTTCACTAGTGAATTCATTCGGCACTTTTGGTTTACTTCATGATCAGACGTGTCACTTCGGGTGAAAGGTTCGGAATGAAACATAAAAATGAACGAAACATGAACCGTCTGATTCCGCCTAGAATAGTGAATGTTAATTTATATGTCATTTTACCTGAGTTGTGTGAACATTGAGTGAAAGAAAAAAGAATCAATCACCCGAGGGAACATTCATCCGAGTGAACCGTCTGATTCCGCCTTTACTACCGAGTACCTATGTTATATTAAATTTATATGTAGGTATATTTAATCATGGCACTATACTTAATCTGTTTAAGGGAATAAGTGTATTTTGCTTGTATTCACTGAGCATATAAATAAAATAAATAAATAAATATTAAGGGACAATCTTACACAAATCGACCTAGCCCCAAACTAAGCAAAGCTTGTACTATGGGTACGAGACGACGATAAACATACTTATATAGATAAATAAATACTTAAATACATAGAAAAACATCCATGACTCAGGAACAAATATTCGTGCTCATCACACAAATAAATGCCCTTACCGGGATTCGAACCCAGGACCTCTTGCTTCGTAGGCAGGGTCACTACCAACTAGGCTAAAGTGGTCGTCGGTATAGTGCAGTGACTAAGGATTCAGTTCAATAATGAGGCATATTTAACTATGTTTACTATTTTTAACCCCCGACGCAAAGAGAGGGGTGTTATAAGTTTAACGTGTCTGTCTGTGTATCTGTCTGTGGTATCGTAGCTCCCAAACGGATCGACCGATTTGAATGCGGTTTTTTCGTGTCATAGATAATTTAATCCCGAGTGTTCTTAGGTATGTTTTATGAAAATCTGTTCAGAAGTTTTTGAGATGATGGACTTTGAAATGAAATGTCGGGGGTTTTTCAACTTTTCTAAGTTGTAAAATATTATATTACTATAGTATTTGCATTCCTATTTGCATTTTGACAGAGCTGTCATCCTAGTACAAATTATGTCGTCATTGACGTTTATGGTACTGGGATGACAGCCCTTGTTATATAAAGGTATAAGGTCCAAATATCATACATTTTCATTATGTTTACAGTACAAGTCACCAAAACCATACGAGTACATGCTCAAAGATGCAATCAAAAAGAGCTCAAAGAGGCCAAGAACTGGAAGAGCTGCAGGCAAAGGAGATCACTACCTGCCGTGCAAGCAGGCGCCGCCCGCGCCGCCGTAGACTGCCGCCGAGCCGACACTAGACGACCGCTGACCCATATGTGCGTCAGAATTTAGTATGGAGTACAAAATATATTTTTTTTGCCGGAAGAGGAGGGATTGAAAGGATAGTTTCATTCCTTTATTAAGTATAATTTAATCCTGTAAATAGTGAATCTTAAATATTTGTAGTTTTTTACACTTCGGAAATAAGTGAAATTACAGCCTCGGCTAACGTCATACTAAATTTATGGGAGCGTTTAAACTTAATATTTTCGATATTTCTAGGTTTATTTTTAAAAAGGTATTGATGTGATTTTACTTATTGGGTAACGTACTTTCGATATCAGTTTAAAGTTTTCTGAAATCTACACTAATAAAGAGGAAAGATTTAATTGTTTGTTTGTTTGTTTGTTTGATAGATGACAAAAGTAAAGATGGATGACAGTTGTGTCCCGCTTTTTAGGAAGCTAAATATTCTGCCATTACCATGTTTGTATATTAGAGACGTGTGTGTTTTTGTCAATTGTCAATATTGTCATCTTTATCAAACGTAGTGTAGCGATACCAAGGCAGACAAGACTATACAAACCACCCTGGCGCAAAGACGTACAAAAGGAATATTGTAAATATGAGCACAGTTTTGTATAATAAATTACCAAATGAATTAAGAGCACTGTCGGGACAAATGTTCAAGCGAAATATGACCAAATGGTTTATAGAAAAATATTTTTACAGCGTCAAGGACTATTTAAATTATAAGAATGTTTGACATACGACATTATTATTTGTATGCTTGCTTGAATACGAGGACTTTTACACCATAACCTAAGACCATTTATGTAACTGTATTCTTACAAATAACTTATTTAGAATTTTTAGAATTTTGTATTGAATTGCAATATTCAAAAGGAAGTAATAAAAATTATTAATAGATAAATGTTATTATTCGCTTAAGGATTTCATAAATTATAGTCATTTATAATTTGAATTTGAATTCTTTTTTAAAATATATATATTTTGTTTTTTTTTGAATCTCAAGATTTTTTATTTAATTTAGAAGATGTGTTAACTTGGATGTTTTAATTACGTGTAATAAATAGTAATTTATTATTTATTTCCGGTAAAAGTATAGGCTTATTTATAATGTATTTCAGACATTTCATTAATCAATTTTGAATTGTGTATTATGAATTTTTGTCAATATTTATTTGAAATTTTATTAGCTTTAAGATATATTTATTGTTGTGGGCGTCATGGACCGACTTTTTAAAACTTGTAACACCTTGATAATTATGCGTGTACATGACTTTACAATTGAATAAATGAAATGTAATGAATAGGCTCTGAAACTACTGGACCGATTTGAAAAAATATTTTACCATTAGAACACGACATTATCCGATGAACATAGGCATAGGTAAAAAGTATTACCGCGGGAAAATGCTTCATTCCTATTGATTCGATTCACCCACTGCACCGCGCCCCGTCGCGTAGCGCGGCGCCGCAGATTTTACCATTGTATGAAATAATCTCAATTTATATAGAAAACACGCCTAGTATCTAGTACTACACACTGCCGACGCGGCAATGCGCGGGACGGCGCCTCGCGCTCCGCGCACCGCGGCGGGACACATCTCTAGTGGGAGAAACGCCTTACGGAATAATCGCCTTGCTACACTTAAAGATTACACCCTGTATATATAATTATTCTGTAAGTACGTGTTAGTCACCTAACTCCTCCTAAACGGCTGGACTGATTTGGATGAAATTTTGTGTGCACATTTCAATGGGTTCTTGCATGGTTTGAAACGTTCATGTGGGTTTGGGGGTTGGTTTTGGGGGACCCGCTAGGTGGCGCTGCAGTTGGTATGTCACTGATCTCCTAAACGGCAGGGACCGTTTTTAATGTCATTGCAAGCTTTTATTTAGTTTCACCTGTCCCGTTGTCTGTCTGTAATCAAATCTTGCAAGTTAAATTTGACCCACTTCCCGGTGACCGATTGAGCTGAAATTTAGGGTATAGTTTGAATGACATTTCAATATTATGGTAACATCGAGCTGATCTGATGATGGAGACAGAAGGTGGCCATGGGAATTCAGTAGGTACTTAACCGACGTAACCCCGTTGAGTTTGGGCTCGTTAGAATCGTCTCAATGAGTAGTTGATGATGGTATACAGAAAAGTACAGTTGGCAATAAAAGCTTGTATCAAAAAATATTTTTTTGACAGAAGCTTGTTATTTGTAAACGTGGGTCCCTGCAAGGTTTGAAATTCAGATTCAGATTCAATAATTTAGTTTTGAGCTTTATTTTTAAGTAGAATTCAGTAACATGGTGGGTTGGTTACCTTTAGTACAATCTTTATTATTTAAGATTATTTCCTAACTTTTATTCTTAATAACTAATTTATAACTACTTTTTTTGTACTTTTATTCTTAATTATTTTACTGTAGTAAATTATTATTTAAATGATTGGGACATTCTAATGCGTAAATGTTAATTTCAAATGCAATGAATGTTGCTCATGAATAAATCAATGAAATAACAACATTTTCTTAATAATATTTTTAGTTTCTGTAGGTTTACTCTCTATGTTATTTAAACAAATTCGATTTGATTCGATTTAGTCTAAGTGAGAATGGTCACTCAGACTTCGATCCATTCGAGAAACAATATACCTAAGTTACCTTTATATGGACCGGCAACACGTCGGCGTAATGCGGCCGGAAGTCCTCGTCCAATTCATCAAATAATAGAGTGCCATCTCTTTGCGCACTCTATATATAAGGTCAGTTCGGGTATGTGCGCCACCGGGGAAAGTGCGCCCCCTGGGGTAAGTGCTGATATTGATTTAAATGACTGACTGAATGATGAATGAGGCGCACTTTCCCCGGTGGCGCACATACCCGAACTGACCTTATGTGACAGAATTCGGCACCCGGCAATTCAAACGGGCTGCTGGCATCCCGGATGGCCCGCCGGTGCTGGTTTTCGGCAGCAGCAACCGACAGATCTAAAAATAAAATCTTGACATATCAAGTGTTTGTACGTTATTCTCGTATAAAAAATATACTTAGTTACTTGAAACGGTGCGGAAATTCAGGTTTTCTTCATGCACAATATAGGTTATCGTCACTAATCCAAATAGCATTACTTACCTTAACCTTAAGTACCTACCGTTTCGAAAAGAGTGTCATCCCCTTGCACACTAATGATATGCAGCGAAATTTCTGCTTTAGGAACTCCCAAGTTCCAACAGCGTTTGTTAAAGACTCTCCCTTCTCTTTCAATAAGGTGTGACTTCAACAAACAAATCTGTTTTTTTATAGAGAAAAAATAACTTATCACAGTAACAATAATTATTCATCATCCTCCTAGCGTTATTCCCGGTAATGCCCCTAAAGGAGCCCGGGGTCCGCTTTGACACCTAATGCCATGATTTGGCATAGGCACTAGTTTTACGAAAGCGACTGCCATCTGACCTTCCAACCCAGAGGGCTAGACCGTATTGGGACTAGACCGGTTTCCTCACGATGTTTTCCTTCACCGAAAATCATCCCTAAGGCGTTGTAGGAAGAAACTGACTGAAGGATTTGGTGGCCTAATTGCCGTAATTTAGTATGGGGTGGCGCGCATCGTTACTGACGATTTCTCAATACAATTTGAGACCTTGGTGCCGCTAAGAAGCCTAAGTCTGCTGGAAGATGTCGCTACACGCCTCCCTATGGCGTTGTAGGAAGGAACTGATTGAAGTATTTGGTGGCCGAACCGGATTGTTCCGATAGCTCAGTTGGTTAGTAGGTAGGTCAGTTAAAACAAAAATCGTCTTTCCAGTGGTCAAAAGTTAAGGGCTTATGTTTATATATAACATGTTTTCATCCCATAGAATTATAGAAGAGGCAACACCGTGTATGCGGATTCAGAGTTCAATCAAAGATTAGGCTTCATAGGCCTTAACTTTGACAATGTCCACCGAAGATACGCGCACCTAAATCTGACAATGACCCAGTAGCGACGGGCCATAAATGCCTATGATCGCCGGTTCGAATCCGGCTCGGAGCAATAATTTTATTTTTTATGTTTTTCCTTTAATTTAAAATGTATAATTTCGTTAGCAGCGGTACTGCTTAATACAAAATTAATCATTATTATCACTAGAAAATCGAATATTCACTCGTAGTTTTGGTGAAAACCAAGTTTTATTACATCCGATATAGCTTATCGTTACCTCGGACGCACTTAGATAAAATAAACTAAGTTGAGACGTCAAATTACGATAATTTATCACATTAACAACGTACTATGTTATGCAAAACGGTAATGCCTGTCATTTGTCATGTATCCCTGTCAAAGTTGGATAACTCTATTTGGACGATTGTGAATCGGTAATTTGAGTGAATAAGTAGACAAATCACGTGACTTGCTATTTATCGTAACCTTATTGCTTGCGTGCCTGTATTTAAGTCCCCTAATATTTATTTATCTATTGACTAGCTTCTGCCCGCGACTCCGTTCGCGTGGAACTCGTTCATATCGTAGCTCCATACAAATTCTCACCCCCCATTTCACCCCCTTAGGAAATGATTTCCGGGATAAAAACTATCCTATGTCCTTTCCCGGGATTGAACTATCTCTATACATTGGCGCTACAAAAATGTATCTCTAACCGTACATTTAAAAAAGTAACTTAAGATTATTACACTCAAGACATTTCTAAATCGTCTTAATTTGGTGGTATAATAAATAAAGCATTCTATTTTTGTGCAAACATTCATCCAATATCACCTAAATAGCCTCTATGGCTAGAGTTGTCACAAGTCGTGGGATAAAGCGACAAACTGTCATCTTATCACTCCTCGTGGGATAAGCGGTAAGCTGTCGACTGTCGTTTGGTTAACGTATCCCATTGGATAAAGAATCATATCCACTATAGCGTGACAAGCGATAGCAGCCATGGTAGCCCCGCTGGGCTGTTTGTTCATATCGTTTGTTGTACCTACCACGAAGACAACTGTCTGCGTCCTGCGGATCAGTAGTGGCCCGTTTCGCATCGCATCGCAAATCGCATCTTCACTTAGCTCTGCAGCTCTGCTAGCAGCTGTACCTATCTACACCTATAGCCCGTATTACGAAGCTACAAGTTACAATTTTACAAGTCTAAAATGGCCAGTTGTTATTGGTAACAGGAGTGAGGAGGACACTAATATGGACTATAGGTAGACCGATTTAACTCAGACCTCACTTGCGTGGAGCGTCCATATAAATTGCATATGTTTTATATGGACGCTGGACGCCCCGCTCTGAGCCGGGCGTCCACTCGGGCCTTACACTTCGCCTTCCACACGCCGCGCACTCCACACCGTTAATACCCCCCCTTTTTTTATTTTTTTTACTTGCGATATGTTTATGGTAATATACAATACAAATCAGCCATGTTAGTTATCTACAATCCGCTAAGGGCCGCGGGTAGGTGAGTAGGTATTCCAGCGTCCCACATCACAAGTCGGGTGATTCCCGTTCGTCCGATCGGTCGATCGGTCAATCGGCCCAATGGGATTTCTTTAACAAAGGATGTTAAAGAAAAAAAGTCTCACTGGGCCGATTGATCGGTTGAACGATCGGGCGAACGGGAAACACCCCACACGTCGCCGGCACTCTGCCCTGTCACGTAGTTCTATAGCTTAGCTGACTTGTATGGTAACGTGGTAGAATCGTCGGATCTCATTGATACCTAAACCAGCCTAAGTTTGACAACCCGTTACTCGGTTGTTGCGAATCTAGATACTAATTGATATACAGGAAGAGCTCAGCCGTAATGTTTTTGGTCAACAATCGTCACAGACATTTGCAATCAAAGCGTCGATTTGTCCATTGGCATTTGCAATAGCAGACGATCAGTATGCGCGACACTACAAAGAAGCGGAAGACACCACAATAGGATAGAATGACGAAGGTTAACTTTTTCGTCCGCTGCTAAGGAAATACACCACTCATCCTGGAGGTTAAGAGGCAAGCAACACATTCACTGACAGGAACTAGCCTAGCGGAAGTAACGTAGGCGCTTTCCGCTACTTACCTGGAAAACCACGGGATCGGCTACGAGACTAGTGCGTAGCGTTGGTTTCTTCTTTCTTCTCAGTGGAATTTCTGTTTTAAAACATATCCGATATAAGGTACTCAATCGTTATGAGTTTGAGATTACAATACTTAGCTGTCAGTTCATATCTACTTTGACGTGTTTATTAGGCAACACTGTCACCACTGATTAGAATGGGATTGGAACCCATTCTAATCGCGGGTTAATAATATCCGAGCAAAATAACGGTTTTATTTTTGGTTCACCAGTGAAGTGAATCTCAGGGTCTACATTTGGTATTAAGGGGCTCCACGCGCTTTTTGGCTAGTTTTGACGAGTTTTGTCCGTCAAAACGAATTATAGATTTATTTATGGCACATTAACTTATCGGTTCGAGCACGAGAGTTTTTTTGAAATATAATTAATATTTTTTTTTATGATTTATTTAAACATGGTCCAAAAAAGCTCTGTTTTCGATATTATTATGTTGTTTATGCACCTTTATATATGATATCTACATATAACTGTTCCTTATTGACGTCTCTAACGACCCACGAGAGATTTTTATACTTAACTAGTATTAAGTTTCGGTAAACCTCGTTGTTAATACCATAAGCCATCAAAAACATGAAAAAACCGACAATTACACATAGGTCATTGGGAGCTAGGAGCCCATTAACAATTAATTTTCCAATCCTATCTAATTATCATTGTCTCGCCCACGCCCTGCTGGCCATGCGCTAACTCGGCTCAATAGGATAACGTCTACAAAAACGCGTGCCGAAATAGAGCCCTGCGAGTGCCTAGATACTGCGGCTCTACCACGAACTTCGAAAGTCGAAGTTCGTAATATATGCATCCCTGTCACTCGAGTGAGGGAGTGCGATAGAGATGGAAATAACCGAACTTCGACGCCGCTGTTTGCGTATTGCGATCCGACATAGATGCGACTGACGAACTGCAACGATCAAGGTCGCGGCATGACATTAATTCTTTATGTTCCACAAGTAACTAGGCCTGGGTCGGGACCTTTTAAGAACCAAGGTGAATGAATTACCCGTCCCCGTTGCTATGACTGTTACAATAATGGTCATCTACATATCGTCACGGCGATAAAACTCGTAACGGACTTTAGTGTCACGTTCTTTACGACCTTCGATGGTTACAGCTGGTATTGGATAGTGGCAGACACCGCACAATCCGATTCACAATGTCTCGACTACCTCACCACTCGTCCTAAGATAACTTGATCCCTCAGTTCGTGATAACCATGCGTAATTGGAGGTCTGATTCACTGGTTCACCTAAGCTGTGACGATGAGCGTGGAGAATAAATACTCTGTGCAAGTGGATAATAGTAAATAGTGTACCTATTGCATGTGTGACGGCCGACAATTGCGATGGCCAACAACACGGCATTGTTAAGGTGTGAATAGGAAAACTGCATTGTAATACAAGTTTTCACAATGAGCGATATTGGCAATACTCGTACCTAATATCTACGTTGTACGCGCGCGAATCTACCTACGCGCACTCAGTAAAGTAAAGGAGGTATTTGGAATACGTCTACTACATTTAATCATGGTTGCACTACACAATATTATATATTTACTTACCTAACACAAAAAAGGACATCATATAGGTAATGAAGTAATGATAAATGATATGATTCTTATTGACATACTTATAATCCTTCTTACTTACAGTACGATTAGTCGATTACTGTTAGTTAACCACTGACAGATAGTTTGCATTTAATTTTCAACTTTAATGTCATACAAATAAAGCAATTTTCAGAATACTGTTACCCACGTCTACCGATTTAGAAATAACTAGATACTTCATTTGTATGAGGTCAAAGTTGAAAATTAAATGAAGGCAAACTATCTGTCAGTGGTAAACCCCAAATAATTCTACTGTACATAAGTTATGATCCTTCGAACCGGATTTTATTCGTAAAGTTAAGTAGGTAGTTCTAGTGGACTAGTAGTTGGTTCTATAAGCGAGTTCCCTCACTTCATATTTCTCCCTGGAAAATTGTTTTTCGTAAATTTGAAAGAAAGATAGATTTATTCATCATGACAAAATACAAGACAATTTACAGACAATGACATTAAACTTCTGCAATTTGCCACGAAATGGTCACAACTCAGCGTAATGCTGGCAGAGCCAGCGCTGGTCTTCCGTTCCCTTTGGACCTTTCGTATCATCTACTTACTATTATATAGTGAGATACTTGTGACACTAAAATCTTGTGAGCATCACAACTAAAATTTCTATTTTCGCAGGACATAATAAAGTACCTCCGAACGAAGGGGCACTCGACGACGGAGTTGGGCCCGACGGCCGGTTTTGCCGCCATGGTGGGCGCGCAGCGCGACGCGGACGGCTTCCTCGTGCCCAAAACCGACAAGCGGCGCGTCGGCAGCGTCGACGGATACTAATTAAACTATACACTATCCTTCCTATTACTTACTCACTCTCAAAATATGCCCAGGAACCGACTGGAGAGACTTCCTAGCTCCTGCCAATTCAGTCTCGTTGTCCTAAGTGCTTTAGGTCCATACAAATAATTGCTGTTCCTACTCTAGATCAGCCACTCTGGCAGGGCTTAGCCAGATACGAGCTTAACATGCCCCGTCGCTAATCCTAGCGACACTTGGGTAAGGGTCCGGTCGGAGTACTCCGGAACCGAAGATTTTCTTACTTGTACGGAAGCATTCCTTCATTACCTACCTGTCTCACGCCCAGACACGCACAGACGCCCAGTGCCCAGTGCTCCGTGACTGGTAATGCCTACTAGCTCCAGTAGCTCCTGCCAGTTCAAGGACTTAACTAGCACGGGTCATACAAACATGTTCCCATTGCCGTGGTCTATGCCAACTAAAGTTTTTAATTAGTAGACGTCGATCCTTGCCAACCTTGACAAGTTTGCAGACTGAACTTGAGGGAGCAATATACTCGTATGTTTTCAATATACAGTTTTAAACTATTTCCATCCCCCCTGGTAGGTAACGTGTCGAGATGGAGGCCGAATTTTCATTTCGTCGAAAATAATGTACCTACTCGTAAACTTTTCAGGATCAGCTAGAAGGACATTCTGCAGAACCCATTAGATTAGGTTAGGTTTGTTTTATAACTTACTTACTTTACAACATACTATGGATCAAACGTTTGTCGGTAAAACAAGGGTCATCGCGCCCTCTTTTTATAGACTGCTGCTCATGCAGTCCGCCATGCAGAACCGTGGGGGTGTGGCTCGTCACTTTCAGATCTTGCTCCCTCTAATTTAAACATACCCATTTCCTTTTGACTTTATTAAGTAAGTAATAAACTAGATCGATATTTCCGAAGTTTTTGCGACATACATGCAACGTTAAAAATTGAGTTAAGTATAGTATATTGGATACTGTTGATAATGTATTTATATGTTTGTTGTTGTAGATAAAAGTCTAGTGAGTTAATCTGAAAGGACTAAAATAGGTTTACGCGCGTATTGGTGTGGACCAATACCTACACAGTGACTTATCGTATACTTACCCTTCTGTATTAGTACCTATGCCCGCCAAACTAGTAGTCACCAGGAGCCGTAGACAAGGTTATAATCGACAAGCGCTAACGCCTATAGAAACTAATAAAATGTAGGGGAATGACAGATGCCGACGAAACACTTTTCGTTAACATCTGTCATTCCCATACATTTTATTAGTTAGCGTTAGCGCTTGTCGATTGTAACCTTGTCTAGGCCCCCTGTATTTATAATCTGACCCAACAAAGTGCTCAAAAGTATTTGACACGCTCTGGCTACTCTGAAATAGTCATGTCCGATAATTTTGAGCACCTTGTCCCGTCGGATTATATTACAGGTGCCTTCACCTGGTCATAGGTATGTAACCTTCTGTGATGTGATATTAATTATTGCCTAATTAATGTAATTCGTTTTGTTAATAAATGTTTTTTAATCTAACTATGACTTTTTAATAGCCTTCTGAAGAACTTCTTGATGGGATTTGACGTCTAGCTCGCCTTATTTGTCTTAACTAAGCTACGCTCGCTACGGCGAAACAAAAACAAACTTTGTAAGTGTATCTCCGTCTTTGTCGCTCGAACTCGCAAGCAGGACTGAGGGGAGATACATGAACGAAGCTCGTTTTCGTTTCGCGGCAGCGGCGCTACCACGAACTTCGAAAGTCGAAGTTCGGGTATTTCCATCTCTATCGCACTCCCTTACTCGAGTGACAGGGATGCATGTATTACGAACTTCGACTTTCGAAGTTCGTGGTAGTGCCGCAGGCCCTCTGCTGTGATGCAATTAGGCACAGTACTTCACAAACCCAAATTTTCAGAGACCCAGTTCTTCACGATCCCAGTTCTTAACAGTCCCAATTCTTCACAACGCCATCTTTTCTTTTCTGGCGCTTCGCCGGCCGCTACCGCGGCACGCTCGCTTCGCTCGCTCGGCTTGCGCGCTTTAGGGTCGCGGTTCACCTAACACTCCTCCTCGCTTCGCTCGTCGTCGTACCTACACCGAATTAGTCCAATTCATAATTTAGAAATGTGAATTCCTGGGAATGTGATAATTTACCAATGTGAATTGCCTGGGAATGTGATAATTTAGCAATGTGAATTGCCTGGGACTAATTGGAATGGAATCGCTCAGTAAGAAACCACTCAGGCTAAGGTTGCTTGACCCTTTTTCAATGCTCTACGTCGCCCATCATAATGCCTCTCAAACGTTTATCTTAATTTGAATGAGGGGCCAGGGTTTTTACGTAATAAATAATTAAGCAATTGAGGGCGAAAAACGTTAAAAGTTCACGCTTCACGCTGCACGTCGACAAAACAATTTACTAGACAAGCGTGCGCAGCAGAACCAAGCGAGGAAGAGGGCTTTATATCGTTCTCATGCGTTTGCATAGCTGCATCCTGCTCACGCGCCAACGTTGGCCCAGTGTGTACAGCAGGCTTTACGTCTGTACGCTACACCCAATTATGACTTCGACATGTTGGTCTGACAAATTGGGGTACAATCACATAATGTGGATACCCCATTACACTGTATGCTACCACTTAAAGCTGCGTCCGCTGCGCTAATGTTTTCGATGTTTTTAAACATCTAACATGTTATCCGCCAGTTTCGGTAAACAAATAGGGTATTGTTTTGATTGGCAAAGCATTGTTGACGTTTAAAACCCACTAAAACATGGCGCAGCGGACGCAGCGTAACACGTTCACTGGCCCGATATAAAATGATCTGACAATGTCACGTCCAAGTGTGCTTCCAGTTCGTAGCTGTGAATCCATTGTGGAAGCACGGACTCCTGAAAAGTAGGTGCATGACCCATCATTGCAGGCACTTGGACAGGGAACGTGTTAATAAAATATTTCGCGAGCATTAGCAGACCGGTGTGGTTGCGGCTTAACTAAAACGAATAATTTCTGAACGGAGCATAACGTACATAATGGCATACGGCTGACAGCTGTCAAAATTGCCAAAATCGGCGCGAAGTATTGTTGTAAAGATAGCGGACAGCGGTGGATATTTTCAATAAAAATTTGATATTATTAGTTATTATATTTTTGTTGATTCGATAATTTGCATTACGTTGCATCTAAATCAAATCAATGGTTTGCTAAATCTACTAGATTCCTTAGATTCTTCGGTACAACATTGTAACGACTAACGGTTATATCCTCAACAATGAGTAACCAACTGTCGCAAGGATCCCTTGAGGTATTTATCAAAGAATCGATGTGGTTTGTTATTGAAGAAACTTCAATTGATTGTTTTTTATCATTTGTAGGTTATTATGAATGGCGGTCATTATGACAAACCCATAATGCAAGTACTAGGCAGCAAGAAGATTCAAGGAAGTGGTGCGAATGAGAGGTTCCGGCTACTTGTGTCTGATGGGAAGCATTCGCACAGCTTCGCCATGCTGGCGACGCAACTCAATGATAAACTGATCACCGGCGAGTTGTCTGATTACTCTGTTGTTCAGATTGACCGATTTGTTACGTCTCTTTTGAAGAATACTGGAAAAGGAGAAAAGTAAGCAGAATTTCACATCAATTTCATTTCTCTTTCAATGTTTTGGTTCACATTATTTGATTCACTTATGATTTATAATGCAAGAAGTTCACAAAAATTACTCACTTCACATGTGAGGAACAAGTTTTGACATGTAAATATTAATCTTAATTCTGTCTGAGACTCAAGATAGATTCATGCAATATAATTCTATTGATAAAAAAAAATGCAATACTATCCCTCTGTAATAACAATGAAAGATTGATTCCTCAATTCCTTTCATCTAGTTCTGTTATGTTTACACCTAGTTAGCATTCCAGCAAAGTGCAAATTTCATCATCATATCAGCTGAAAGACGTCCACTGCTGGACATAGGCCTCTCCCAAAGAGTGCTACAATGACCGGTCCTGCGCCACCCGCATCCAGCGGGGTGCAAATTTAATATATAAGATATAAGATTATTCTAGTTGCCTGCCACATAATGTTCCCATTGATTAGAATATCAGGCATATGTCAATACCATGGAGCTTTCTATTTGCAAAAAAATTCAATTCCTTTTGAATAGTGTCTATAATCCATAACTGTCTGTGTCTATTTCAGGAGAGTCATGATCATCCTAGACCTGACAATCCTAACCCCAGGCTCAGAAGTAGGCAAGAAGCTTGGCAACCCTCAGACATGGACGGAAGACAGTGCAGTATCGGCTCCACCACCAGCCATGCACCCCGCACCGCGCCCGGCAGCTTCGCCGTCACCCATGGCCATGTCTAAATCCATGGCTGCACCGTCCATGGATTCTAGTATGATGTCCTCACAAATGACTCATCCGATTGCAAGTTTAAGCCCATATCAGAACAAGTAAGTGTTACGATTGCAACACTAAAAAATCTGCAACTAAAGCATTTAAATGAAGCATATGACTTGTGTAAATTGTGCATGTGCAAGTCATGTTGAATCTATAGTGAAAAGCATAATGCTTAAGTTTCACTTATTTTTGTCAATAAAATAATGTATGTATATATTTATTGTATACAATGATAGGTTTATAATAATATTAATGAGATTATCGGACAGTCTTACAAAAATCAACCCAGTCCCAAACTAAGCAAAGCTTGTACTATGGGTACTAAATGTTAATATACACAAGATTAAAGTACATAGGCAAACATCCCTATAAGGGAACTAACCTTGGTGCTGGGTGAAACATGGGAAAAACAATAGACAAACTTAAACACTGTACTATCGACAACACAGCTCCACCACCACCACTCCACCACCATCCATGCACTTTATGTGCATTGTAATAACGTTCTATATAAATGTAGGATAGTCAGTTAACTGTGTTGGCATTTTTACTCCCAGATTAAATAAACAGCATGTTCTAGGCACAATATTTATGTCATGATGGATAGAAAGGAATTTCTAAGTCAAATTAATTTGTTGTCTGTCTGTTTCATGTCACTTTTTAGGGTTCCGTAGTCAACAAGGAACCCTTATAGTTTCTCCATGTCCGTCTGGCCGTCCATCCGTCCGTCCGTCCGTCCGTTAACTCAGTAACCATTACTACTAGTTGCTTACTAATTGTTGTTTCTACAAATATGTATATGTTTCTAGATGGGTGATAAAAGCGCGCGTGATGAGCAAGTCACCCATCCGCACATGGAGCAACGCCAAGGGCGAAGGCAAGCTGTTCAGCATGGATCTATGCGACGAGAGCGGCGAGATCCGCGCCACCGGCTTCCGGAACGAGGTCGACCGGTTCTACGACATGATACAGGTATGGTTACTAATGAAATCCATAAATTTTATTTGGGTCAAGCTGCATTGTGGGAAGCCGGCCTATCAAGCTGGTCTACATTGACAGGCATTCAGATAACTTTATTTGCCATAAATGCAATGTTGACCATAATCATCACTTGCCCTAATTCATTTTTCTCAGAGACTAAAAAAAACCTAAGCCCTGCAGGGCTCTAATCACTCGACACAAAATGTTATTGTTTCAGAGGAAATCACCTCCGAGCTCTTCGGTCTCCCTTTTTTCCTTTTCCATCTTTTGGATACCATGTTGTAACATCTTTGGACATCATTATACTGATGGGTATCATATTGTTTCAGGTGGACAAAGTGTACTATATCAGCCGCTGCCAACTGAAGACCGCGAACAAGCAGTTCACAAGTCTGAAGAACGACTATGAGATGACGTTCTCGGCCGACACAGTTGTCTCCGAGTGTACGGAGGACGCGAGCTCCGTGCCCACCATCAAGTACGACTTCTTGCCCATCAATGAGATCGGGAATAAGAATGCGGACTCCTTACTTGGTTAGTGTTCTTATCAATCAATATGCACAGAATTACCCCATATTAAGAGGCCGCAGTTTAAAGTTGACGACACATATCCGTAGTAGGCTGTAATGGCAGCTTCATCGGAGACAGTTTTCCCCAATCTTCTTAAAGCGTATACAAACATATCTAACTTTGTAAGTAGCTAACTTCAATCATATTGGGCAGTGGTGAACTAAAGTGTTGTGTAGTGGAGGGGATAAGATGTGCTATGAAGATGTAATCCACCTCGCATCACAAAACGTGACTGAATCTTGCCTATGAATAATGTCAACAACTAATAACTAAAGTAAATGTTTACTAAGCAGAAACGTCTGCTAACGAAGTTTTTAATAATTAAAGTTTAAATCCACTGCTGCACATATTGTTATTAGGCAGTATACCCGTGAGAGACACATGGGGCTAAGACTTACCTATTACGAATATGACGAAATAAGACACTGACCTACTACGAATCCAACTAAATAAGAAAGCAACCAGCCTCGCCCAAAGGCTGTTTTCGTATTTAAAAAGAGTTGCCTCGAAAAATAGGGGTGTAGACTCGATTATTGTTACTCCAAAAGAAAGAAGGCAAAAAAATATGCCTAGTGACGAAAATCCCATTCAGATATCTCAAAGAATTACGAAGCTACAACCGTTTTAATATTGCTTGTTAGAGAGAGAAAATGCAAACGTTGTGCGACGTCACATTATAGGATGCTGCCCGGGAGCCGCGTCGACGGTGCGGCACGTTGCTGTCTTCTGTGACGTCACATTCTTCCAGCGTCATCGTTTCATATGAAGTTGCGTTTTGCGAAGAGGGGACAGAACATACCCCTTCTTAAAACTTTGGACACTTATAACACACACACACTTTGGACATTTATTTATTTATTTATAACACAGTATAGAAGAATAATACAGTAGTTAATCAGAGGCCGTTTAGGAGCGTTCGTTACTCACTTTCGCTCGATGCGCAGGGCTGTGTCACGTTTGTGGCTTGGCATAAGTACCTATAATACTAATTTTGCTTTTAAGTATGCAAAGTATTTCTGTTACAGTTTAATAGACAATACTGTATACACAAAGCAATAATATTATAGATAGTTAGGTATGTGTTTTTAGTTTCCCCGCTGCATCGAATATTTTAATACCACTATACTATACCTAAAATGTTTCCTAGTAAGTATAACAGTTGTTAAACTGCACCAGGTGCTTAGTTACAAGCCTATTCGGCTCCTTTTGATATCGTGGCACTGGCGGCTCGCTGTCTTCATACCTACGAGGCGGCTTCCTTTGACGTAGCGAGTGAGAGCGAGCGAACAGGGCCCCGATTGCAGCATTCTCCATCATTCCCGGAGGCTATGTGTCTGTGCGTACCGAACACGCGCGCATGTGTGCAGCCGTGCGATGTACCTTTGTTCGAAGTTTATTTACTGTTCCTATACTGTGCTTATAACTTCGTTATTTAACCTTTTGCGTTGATTTTTTCTCCATTTGACTACATTTTTAATCATTTTTCGAGAAAATATGACATTCTTGAGTATTTTATTTAGTGTCTACACCCCTATTCAAACATGTTTAACATCGACCGTTCAACGTGTTAGTTAATGTTAACTGTTGCAGACGTGATCGGGGTGTGCCGCGCCGCCTCCGACGTGCAGGAGCTCACGGCGCGCAGCACGGGCAAGCTTCTCAAGAAGAGAGAAGTCACCCTCGTCGATTCCACCGGGGGCGCTGTGAGTACCATAGACTAATTCCGTTTCAATGGATGAAGTGTGCACGGTAGAAGCCACTGCATCCGACAGCTACGCGACTTTCTTTTAGAGGCTCCTACCAATGGGTTTAAAAAAAAAACGTGGTACATAAAATTAGCTTTTCGGTGAAGGAAAACATTTTGAGGAAACTGTTCTAATCCTAACAAAGTCCCTTCCCTCTGGAGTACTCGATTTTGTTAAACTAGTGCCTACGCCAAATCTTAGGAGGAGGCTGGGAAAACCTAGGAGGTTGATGATGTATATAGCACTTTATTGGCATACTATTGATATTCAATGGTAACACGGCAGACTAGATGTGGTCGTAACATTTTTGTGACCATAATGTGCCCTTAGTGTCATGTTCGGTTTTCATTTGTTTACAATTTTAAATCCATGCAGTATGTAACTTGTGTTTCAGGTGACACTCACGCTGTGGGGTGGGGAAGCAGAAAGCTTCGATGGCAGTACTAACCCTGTAGTCTCCGCAAAGGTAAATTAATATACATTTCATTTCCATTATACAAATTATTCCATTTAATTTTTTTGTTAGAGTTTGTATTGAGTTTTGACCAAGCAAGAATGTAACCTCATACAAAAATTCTGCGCAATATCGTCTGTTGGAGTCTAGCCAGTAAGTTGTCTCGCAAAAAAATGCAGCAAATTTCATTAAGCTGATGCTGGTAAGGGTGGTATTCCAGTGAGAGATGCAAATACGCTTCGATGCTGAACAGGCTCAGGGGTAGTACCAACAGCATTCTGGGTGTAATTGCTGAACGCTATGACTGCCCAATTTTAATGCACTGGGTTAGTCAAATTAGGGCATTTGCTCCTTTTAGATATAAATAATTATTGTGTTATACTAATATAAGTTTTTAAGCCGTACTAACAATCTATGGATGTAACTATAATTATATCCGAAATAAAGTTTTAATAATAATAATAATAAGCCCGCGGGGGCAGCTTGTGGCGAGCTGACGGTGAGTGGCGACACCGCGGACCCCTAACCTCCAGAGGGCCCGAGTGATCTGGCCCTCGCCTCTGTGCTTGCCTTAACCGGCCGACCAGAGTGGAATCGCAAGAGCAGAACCTATGCTCCAGGTTGGAAGTGTAAAATGTCATAACGCCGGCGGCCCTTGAACGGATTACCGGGATCTGGCGCACCGCAGACTCACCTCTCGACAACCTCACAGCCGCTCAGACGTGTTGCTCCATTGTCGCACTGCGCGTGCGACTGTTTGTGGGGCCCACTTAACGAGTTGGCGAGTCACCGCCTGCCTTTTCACAATTTTGAGACTTATTGTCACGGCAGGTGTCCGCTAGTCTCCTCCCATAACCTATTGTCCAGACCACCCACCATTCAACCCAATAACCCATGACCTTAGTTTCCATCGCAGCACAGTGTTGCACTGCAATAGTCTTTGCACCTGGCGGGGACCATCACCGGGTGTATCACGTTGTGCGCTCGGAGATGGTATCTGCCATGTGTATCCCTCGCTTTATATTATATTTGTTTTAAAAGGCCTCTGCGCTGTTGGCTTCGGCCCCACGCATGCCTTCCAAAAGTCCGGGACCCCATGGTCCTGAGATATGGAAAAGACATACATAATAATAATAATTATTATTGTATTCGCCGCTACAGAGAGCGTGTGGACCGATACCAGCAGAATCGCCTTTTCCAGAGCGATCAAAGGAAGGTATAACGAAAGTGGGAGGGAGCCGACCTTCGTGTGTCCAACGGGCGGCAGCCGGATGCTACTGCGATGGTTGACTTCTGGCGTAGTATCTGGTCGGTGCCAGTCGAACACACCGAAGGCGAGTGGATGAGTGTTGTTGAACGTGAGTGTGAGTTCATCGAACCCATGGGGACTGTTACCGTTAGCCCCGAAGACGTTAGTTGTGCCATCCGTTTGGCGCCGAACTGGAAAAGTCCTGGACCGGATGGATTACACAACTTCTGGCTGAAATGGTTTCGATGCTCACACTTGCGTTTGGCAACGCAGTTCCAGCGAGCGCTTGAGCTCGGTTCCCTGCCATCTTTCTTGACAACTGATATCACCTCCCTGCTCTATAAGTCCGGTAGTACCACGGAAGCGAAAAACTACAGACCCATCACGTGCTTGCCTACGCTGTACAAGCTCCTTACATCCATTTTGAGAGCAAAAATTAACGCACACATTGTTGCAAACAACGTTTTGGCCCCTGCTCAAAATGGATGTAGGGTTGGGTCTCGTGGTACTAAAGAGCTCCTCCTCATAGACATGACCATTTGCCAACAAGTGATTCGGTGCCTCATTCATGGCTGAGGAGGATCTTAGAGTTGTATAAAGTTGATGCAGTTCTGAGATCCTTCTTAGGCGCTTGCATGGGGCAGTGGACCACAGTCCTTCGTCAACCGGGGGGAGGAGATTGCCCGTCTGGTCTGCAAGACTCTATAAGGATTGAACGTGGGATCTTCCAGGGCGACAGTCTGAGTCCTTTGTGGTTCTGCCTAGCATTGAATCCGCTTAGCACCCTGCTGAAGGATTCAGGGCTAGGTTGCCGGCTTCGGAGAGAGGGTGAGGCCATTTCTCATCTGCTCTATATGGATGACCTTAAGCTATTTGCACCGAATGCACATGACCTGTTGGAACTACTGAAAACAACATAAGTCTTCAGTAGCGCCATCAAAATGGAATTTGGTGTCGATAAGTGTGCGGTCATGCATGTACAGCGGGGGAAAGTTGTAAATTCAACAAATTTGCAACTTTCTGAGACAATGACCCTCAAATCTATCTCCGAAGCAGAAACCTATAAGTATCTTGGTATGTCACAGTCATTGGGTATTGAGGGTGAGGGCGTAAAGCGGGCGGTGAAGGAGCGCTTCTTTTGTCGCCTGACCAAAGTACTTAATAGTCTTTTGTCGGGCGGCAACAAGGTGCGCGCCTTCAACGCCTGGGTGATGCCCTTGCTTACTTACTCCTTTGGCGTACTAAGGTGGACCCAGACTGAGCTGGATGCCCTGGACCGAAGAGTCCGAGTACTGCTTACTGCGCATCGCATGCTACACCCACGCTCGTCTGTTATGAGACTGTACATCTCGCGGAAGTATGGAGGTCGAGGCTTTTTAAATGCCAAAGATCTCCACAACCGCGAGGTGTGCAGCCTCAGGGATTATACAGGGCGGTATGGAGGAGCAAGGAGCTACACGGGCGGTTCTACAAGGCCCTCACAGGGTCCGATGTAGATCTGCTCGCGTCGGTGAACTGGCTACGTTTCGGGGATCTCTTCGGGGAAACCGAAGGTTTTGTCTGTGCAATTGCGGACGAAGTTATCATGACGAACAATTACCGGAGGTATATCCTGAAGGACGGTACGGTCGACATTTGTCGGGCATGCCGCCGTCCCGGGGAGTCACTCAGGCATATTATCTCCGGTTGTGGTCATCTTGCTAACGGCGAGTACTTGCACAGACATAACCTTGTAGCCAGAATTATTCACCAGCAACTTGCTCTACTATACCGTCTTGTGGCCTCCGAAGTGCCTTACTATAAGTACACACCTGCACCAGTTCTCGAAAATGGTCGTGCCACGCTCTATTGGGATCGATCTGTGATCACGGACAGGACTATTCTAGCCAATAGGCCTGATATCGTGCTGACAGATCGATCGAAACGCCAGGCAGTGCTCGTCGACATCACCATCCCCCATGACGAGAACCTCTTGAAGGCCGAGAAGGACAAAGCCAGCAAGTACCTAGACCTGGCTCACGAGGTAACCGCCATGTGGGATGTTGATTCGACGATCATCGTCCCGATAGTCGTTTCGGCGAACGGTTTAATAGCGAAGAGTCTCGACCATCACCTCAAGAGACTCTCGCTAGGCGGCTGGATCAAGTGTCAGATACAGAAGGCGGTACTCCTGGATACTGCGCGTATAGTCAGGAGGTTCCTGTCTCTGTCGCCCTGACCGCCGGTAGCTTAGGCCACGCCTCGCTACCGGCTGCACCCTAGGTTAGGTTTTTATAATGATTTTATGTTTTGTATGTATAGTTTTATATTTTACTTTTTAGATATAATTATTGTAAAAACCTAGTCTAAGACGAAATTAAAATAAAGAGTATAATAATAAATACACATTGGCCAAAGATCTTGGACAAGTGGAATACCACCCTAACACTAAATGCACAGCGGTGTAACTGACAGCCTATTTCACAGGTTTTTGTTGTCATATAAAGAATTTGAGAGAAAATCTTGTGACACAACTGGCTGGCAAGACTCTATTTTTAAATAGTCAATAATTAATAGTTTAAAAAACACGCTTTTAACCTAATCATGGTCAAAGTTCATTACAAGATTTTTCTAACAAATCCAAACACAGCTATGATATAGGTAGCGGCACGTAAGTCTAGCGGTGAACGAAACATGGAGGGGATAGCTGCGCATAGGTACTGTCGCGAACGCAATTGTTATCACTACAACTTGATTACAATAATCCTTACTAATAAAAACTTGTTTTTGTTTGTACTTCTTTTATATCTAAGGTAGTTCGTTTAAACTAATCTCATCACTAATATGGGGAGGTAGAAATAAAAAAAAAAAATTTTTTTTTATTCAGTAACATTAATCGAAATCTGATAGGGGTAGCACACCCTCATGCATCATGTTATTCATTTTTAAATCCACAGTGCCGCTGTCCAAAAGTGACTGAGTTACATATTCGTAGTTTCGTCAATCTGACTTAATATGTTTCAAAGAATCAAGTAATTCATTCGTTTCTGTCTTCTCAAACAGTATTTCTTCTAGGCATACTTACTGTTTAAAATCACAAATAAACACTAACTTAATAAAAAAGTCAATAAAAAACAAACTCAAACTTAACACAAAAAAACGACAGTAATAACTAATAACAATACAATTTAGAACGCGACTGTACCACCAGAAGTGAGCGGGGTGTCGTATCGGTGCGCGGGACAGAGTACGACTGGAGAGCCAATGAGCGCTTACGCACGCCCCCGCGCGTCCCTTTCACTCCCCCGAGATACCTTATTTTCGACTTCTGCGCATAAACGGTCAGTGCTAGACTTACGTGCCGTCACCTATACAATGTTCCATCATGAAGTTCCAGTTCATATCTTCCGGTTCCATCATCAGATCAGTTCGACAGTAGGTACCATATTATTGTATTGTCATCAGAACTACATACAGCTGCTAATTTTCATGACGCTACGATTCTTGGAAGTTGGTTAAATTAGTTACCTTAGATTCCATTACATAGTTAGTTACATACAGGTCGACCTAACAAAAGCGTGTTAAAAATAATTTACTTGTCTCATCATCAATCGTTCCCTCAATGCTGAGGATCGTGACATCATGTCCTCTTCTTGCTGACGAGGCTTCTCCAAAGGCTCCTATCACCCGCTATGTATGGCCTCGTGCAAATGTAGTTACAAGAGTGCAGTGATTTGCTCCATCTAGCGGGGGTGGTCTGCCTCAAAGCCTCTGGCCCTCAACTTTTCCCGTCATAATAATCCTCTCCAGGCAATCCGAAGAAAGTCGTGACAGGTTAGTTAGTTAGTTATACTGAGCGTTTCCGCAAGTCGACATCCAATGTGCCTATTTTGCGTGAATCGGTGGGGTAGCGCTACTCTAACCACCCCAGCTCCTCCAGAAAGTTTGTGAGTGCCTTGGTGTTGCTGACTGCGCCCCATAGTGTGTCCGGAGACCCTAGGTGTTTTTTCCTGTGTACTTCTACCTGCTTACAGTCCAGTAGAATGTGTTATGTTGTTTCTTCTGCTTCCATGCACGCTCTGCACAGGGGGCTGTCTGTGATACCTAAGTTGTATAGGTGTCGTGACAGGTGTCCAAAGTATGTGAGAATACGGTCTTTACGTACTGTGGATAGTCGATGATGTATGGCCAGCTCTTCGAGAATGGATTGGTTTGTTCGCATAGCAGTCCACCATAGAAGTCGACGCCAACACCACATCTCAAAAGCATCAATGCGGCTTTCCATTTTGGCTTGGAGAGTCCAGGTCTCAGCCGTATAGAAAGATAGAGAACTCGAGGGAGAGCACAAGCCTGATCTTTGTTTGTCTTTGTATAGCGCGATATCACCCGACCCCGATCACCCAGGGGAACCTAGCGGCAATTATTTTATATTCAATTAGGAAAAAATGATAATGTTCGGTTATGGCGCTTCGCCGGACGCTGCCGCGTTACGTTTGCTTCGCTCGCTCGGCTCGCGCGCTGTAGCGCAGCATTTTGTCTAGCCGGCTCATCACTCCCCTAGCTATCTGAAGCCTCCGAACATCATGCCAAGTACTTATCTACTCCACATCTTATCCTTCAAACGGCATTCTGTTATTTGGAATTAATTGCTTAGCAATCAAGTCAAGTAATGGGGTTAAACATTGCAGGGCGCTCGTTTGGCGGAATTCAACGGCAGCAAATCCCTGTCGTGCCTGGCGAGCACCATGATCCGGCTGAACCCAGACTTACCGGAGGCGCACAAGCTGCGCGGCTGGTACGACAACGGCGGCGCCAACATGGACATCGTCAACATCTCCGCCAGGTATGGGCAGTTCATTCAACTCGTCTTTGCATGCAGCTGTATGCATATGTGCGCTTGTAACTGCCGCTGAGTGTGCGCGGAAACGACGACTGTCAACTGCCACACATATCAGGGGGCCTAGACAAGGTTACAATCGACAAGCGCTAACGCCAATAGAAAACTAATAAAATGTATGGGAATGACAGATGTTAACGAAAAGTGTTTCGTCGGCATCTGTCATTCCCATACAATTTATTATTTTCTATTGGCGTTAGCGCTTGTCGATTGTAACCTTGTCTACGGCCCCAGACCTGCATAGTTACAGGCGTACGCATACCTACAGTGAAATAGGAGTTGAAATATCAATACAGATAACCCGTCATAAGGTTTTAGTGCTGTTATCGTGACATCAATGAAGGAATAACGCCTGAAACATTTAAGTCAAAGGTATATGTTATATATCAATAACAATACTTCGAAAACAGAGTTTTGTTTGAGTTTCATTGGTGAAAACTCCTAGAAAAGGAATATTCCCGGAAGTTACAATCAGCTATATTGTGTTTTCGCCCCCGTTAAACCTCAGTTTAGTAAACCTGATCAAACCCACGGAAAAGTCTGGTATCAAAAAATCTATTTTCGACATGCTTATTCATTATTATTGTCTTGGTGACAACATACAAAGAGGTCCATGTTTCAATGTTGTTGACTGTACCTTGTTCTACAGAGTCTAGTAATCCTCCGCCAATAGGGGTGTAGACACTAAATAAAATAATCAATAATGTCGTATTTTCTCGAAAATGGATTAAAAATGTAGTCAAATGAAGAAAAAATCAACGCAAGAGGTTAAATAATCACGAAGTTATAAGTGTCCAAAGTTTTAAGAAGGGGTATGTTCTGTCCCTTTTTCGCAAAACGCAACTTCATATGAAACGATTGACACTCGCAGTTAGTGAAGTCATTAATAGACGGCAACGTGTCGTGCCCCATCGTGTTCGGCGCCGCCGTCGACGCGGCCCGCCGCCCGCGCGGCTTGCTCTCCGGCAGCCTCGCAGATTGTGACGTCACTCGCTGCAAGCGTTTTCTCTCTCTAACAAGCAATATTAAAACGGTTATAGCTTCGTAATTCTTTGAGATATCTGAATGGGATTTTCGTCACTAGGTATACTTTTTTGCCTTCTTTCTTTTGGAGTAATAATAATGTTCGAGTCTACACCCGTATTGTTGACACTCTGTTTCCACCGACAGAAGCGGCGGGTACGGCGGCGGCAGCGGCGAGTGGATCACGTTCGCCGAGGCGGAGGCCAAGCAGCTCGGCTCGGGCGACAAGGGCGACTACTATAGGTATGCTAATCATATACTAGCTGCCCGGGCGGCTCTGCCTGCGTATTACAGGGAACCAAGGCGGAGCCGCGGGATGAAATATATCATGACCTGAAGGTTCATTTTATACTAGTGAAAGATGTTTTATTAATCAGTGTGTTGAAACTTCTCTAGAGAATTTTGTGTCACCAAATAAGTAAAACTTGAGAAAAAGAATTAAGAATATTTTACCTACTCTTGTTCTCTACTTACCTATGTTAGTCCGTGTTAAAATACTATCCGGCACTATTCGGATGGTTCAGATGATGCAGCGGGGCGCCATGCGTACCCAGGCATGGCGCACCGCTGCATCTCTGTCTCATATTCTAAAGCGTGCGTGAAGGCTCTATCCACATCCACAATAGGTGAACCTGAAGATAATCTCATACCTTTACTTTAACAAAGTCTTAACTCATTTGTTTCTATACAGCTTACTCGGCGTGCTAACGTTCACATTCGCGGACAACGCGGTGTACAAGGCGTGCCCGCAGGAGCAGTGCAACAAGAAGCTCGTCGACCAGGAGAACGGGCTGTTCCGGTGCGAGAAGTGCAACCGGGAGTACCCCAACTACAAGTACCGGCTTCTTCTGGGGGTGAGGACTTACTGTTAAGGCTGGTTTCCACTTTGATTAGTGCGAGTGCAGGTGCGTAGTGCAGGTGATTAGTGACTAGGTGTGGACAGCGACTGATTAGTGCAAGTGATCAGTTGGCTGTGTAGTAAAGTGAATAGAAGCGCGTTCTATTTTTTTGCGAGTGGACTGCGAGTAGCCACGTCCCGCGCGCCCTGCTTCCCCCTCACTCGCAGCGTGCCTGCCACTAAACACGTGTGGACAGGAGTGTTTAGCGTTCAGTGTTTAGTGAATTGGACACTGCACTCGCACTAATCACCTGCACTCGCACTAATCAAAATGGAAACCAGCCTTTAGGGTTCACGGAGCTCCCGAGGACGTGCTGGGTGGAGTGTGGAACCAGCTGTCGACACAGGGAATCCTCACATCAATAAAGGTCACATTCGCGGACAACGCGGCGTGCCCGCAGGAGCAGAGCAACGAAGCTCGTCAGTAATGGTCAAATGGTCTGCCTGATGGTAAGCAGAACCGTTGCCTATAGACGACGATTCACTAGCGCAATGCCTTTATTCTCTTTGTAGGTTAACTACTTACAAAACACATTCACAGTTCATCGAATTATCGGCTCGTATCTGGTCAATGTATTCAAAATGAATCGAAGAATGTATTAACAGCTAGATTCTAAATGCAGTCCAATTAGAATCTAGAAGGTATCATACGTTTGACAAGCCATGGACCCGATTCTACGTGCACATATTTAGAATAGCATTTAGGCAGCTACGTAAGTTGTATAGACCGCCTAAAATAAGAATCGTCAGATTCAGATTAGCGCTGTCATTTTATTATGACAGCTGCTCATAGAATAGCAAAGTGTTTTAGCGACACTTAAATAAAATTAGGAAGTTTAGAGGCCACTGTAGAATCGGGTCCATTGAGGTTTTATCTTTTATGCATATAATTACATACATACAAGACCGTTATAAGACCTGTCGTCGTGCATGGATCGGAACGTTGAGACGCGAAGATGACGGAAGAAACGAGATTGCATGTTACGGAGATGGGAATGTTGAGATGGATGTGTGGCGTGACGAGAATGGATCGAATATATAAGAGTAAGCCTAAAAGTAGCATCCATACCGCGCCGACCCCAAGTAAATAATGATATAATACAATGATATGATACATAGACTTAATTTATATGCGTAAAAAAATCGTAGTTTATGCAAACTAGAGGTAAATAATATAGACGAGAGTGGGATATGAATGCTCTTGTATTCAGGTAAAACATGGGTGACCCTGTGTGGTGGGAACGCTTACAATGGTCATTAACGATAATGGGTTTAGTTTAACGATGATGTGGTTACTCGTGCGTAAACCATGTAGTATTGTATTATTCATATTGATAGGAATTGAGGCCATCTCGCCCCACTGCTCACTGTTCTACGTTCATACTCTACATGCAACAAATTCATATGATAATCAATTGAAGTTTCACCTTATTTTATATTAATTATTTTTATAAACGTATCTCTAATTATCAGTATATGGCAGTATATCCTAAACTCGTAAAACTCTACAGGCGAACGTATCAGACCCAACGGGCGACCAGCGCATCACGGCGTTCAACGAAGCCGCCGAGGCGATGATCGGCGCGAGCGCCGCCGACATCGGCCGCATGTTCGAGTACGACAAGGCCGGCTACTCGGCCGTGTTCGAGGGCATCAAGTTCCGGAGCTTCGTGTTCAAGTTCCGCACCAAGATGGAGACTTACAGCGTATGTTGACGCGACGTGTCTTACAGGGCCGGAATTAATGCCGATGGAGTCGAAGTTACCTACAGCGTATGTTCGACACGACGTGTCTTATAAGGCCGGAATTAATGCCGATGGAGTCGAGTTACCTACAGCGTAAGTTGACGCGACGTTACTTATAGGGCCGGACTGAATGCCGATGGAGTCGGAAGTTACCTACAGCGTATGTTGACACGACGTGTCTTATAGGGCCGGAATTAATGCCGATGGAGTCGAAGCTGTTGGGTGGGAGCTCTCGCCCGCACTCGCTCTCTCTCATACTCGCTCACACTCACTGTCTCTCGCTCACACTCCCAGTCTCTAGCTCTCACTAAAGAGCGAGCGAGAGGTCTATTTATCAGCTTTTTTAAGACCCTAAGACAGCATGCCTCCAATAAGGCGCATCCAAACATACGACTGAGGTTGTTTCATCTTTCTGCGGCCTTATTTGTCGGTTTGGTTGCCGGACACCATAGTGCAAACGAGAGACAAGTAGTGTAAGCGAGAGGACGATAGGAGATTCATACTATCAGCTACAAAAGATAGTTTATTTTCGACGATTGTGTGCATTTTCGATAGGTCTAGTCTATTCCCACTAAGTTCTATAATCTGGAACTAGATGGAATTTGAATGTAAAGATGGCAAGAAATATACCATCTAGTTATTAGAACAGATAATAGAACGGGAATAGACCGCTTTCTTATCAGTAAAAACTTCCACTATCCTTCACCTCACGTATTTCCGTTTGGTCCGCAGGATGAGGCCCGTCTGAAAACCACAGTGATGAACGCGCAGCCGATCGACTTCAAGGACGCCAACGCCAGGCTTATCAAGAGCATTAAGGCGGTTACGGGAGTCGAAGTTTAACTATAGATCTATAGATGTTGTACTTTCATGTGTTAGCCATATTCAGGATATCATTCTAAAGTTGTCTGTGTAAACTATTTTATGGGTCCTCTGCGATGGGCCATCATGATCGCAGGATAGGACGCAGTTAAGCTTACTATTTCCACCGAAGATGCGCGAGGAGAGGATTGAAAATTTGCCATACGAATTTCAATTCTCGCCTCGCCTCGTCTCATCTCGCCCCTCCGGTGGAAAATCAGCTTTATGCGGTAGAATGAGATGGAAGTATGTCCTTCTCCCTCTAACGCATAGTTGCGTGCTGTAAGACGGGCCATGGTGGCCTATTATGTAGAGAAGCCTTAGAATTACGTGGCTTAATAAAACTCCACTCTACCGTTTAATCGATATTATGTCCAACATGAAAATGACCAACAAGTGAAGGCATTTCTGATTTAAATTTTGCCGAGTTGGGATGTATAATCATTTGAATCCTCGCCTCAACTGCCTTGCCCGGGGGAAACGATCTTAACATGATGCCATGATACGTTTGAGAACTATGAAATTTATGTGTTTGTTTATCTTGAAGCCTATATTGATTTTTAAAACTTTTCTACAGTTTATAAGTTTGTTTTTCGGGTCAAGGAGATAGATGTACGTTTGATAATAACAATAATTATGATGATTCCTATTTGATATACAGTCGAACACATTTACAAGTATTTACAACTGTACAGAACCCGAGTCATACATATGTGAACACAGTTAACGTTTAAAAGCATATATTGAACTGGGTTTTGTACTAATCGAAATATCGTTTGTAAGTAGATCATTCAATTGTGTGTGATCAATTGATCATGCAATTTGCGTGAATAAATATTGTTGTAAGACTAGTATTAAATAATGTTATAAGTATTTTTAAACCCAATGCTGGCATTGTTATTGAAATAAAATTATGCAAGTGATAATATTAACAATTCCACTAAGTGTAATTAAAGTATTTTGATAATATAATTTCTTTCATTAATTATTTAATTACCATCGAACTCTTAAATTTTTAGTCATGACGACCGGTTAGCCTAGTGGGTAGTGACGCTGCCTACGAAGCGGAAAGGTTCTGGGTTCGAATCCCGGTAAGGGGAAATATTTGTGTGATGAGCATGAATATTTGTTTCTGAGCCATGGATGTTTTCTATGTATTTAAGTAATTATATCTATTATATATATCGTCGTCTAGTACCCATAATACAAGCCTTACTGAGCTAACTATGGTACTAGGTCCATTTGTGTAAGATTGTGTCCCCTTATATTTATTATTATTATTTATTATATTGTGCATTTGTTTTAAAAACCCACGATTTATCACAATACGAAACATTGAGGAGGTATTCAATAAAAATATCTCATTCTTCACTAGGTACTTTATTCAATCTCATTGATATGACTTGTAATTTGGCTAAGAAAATGGACATTTTATTAAGATCATACATGGGCAACTTCGTTAAGAGTACAATTTGGACGATAAACGTGCGAAGCGATCGGTGGAAGAACATGACTGCTGATTGAGGTTTATGTTTTAGAGATGACACCTCATTTCCAAGTACTTAGACTATTTTAATTTGATATCACGTACTATATATAATTATCAAAATTAAATATGCTTTGCTTGCTTCCATGTTCTTCCAATGAATCCCTGTTTGAATAGTTCAATTCACATTAGTTATCCAAAGCTGGGTATAATTATTTGACATGACAACTTTGTTTACAGGTGGACACACGTAATGCCGGCTGTACACATTGGGCCAACGTTGGCGCGTGAGCAGGATGCAGCTATGCAAACTAATGAGATCGAATTATAGCGTTCTCCTTCTACTTTTTACGTGTGTCGACCTGTACCCATTACAGGTTAACTTCAGTTATTCCAAACAGAACAGAAGTTATCACGCGTCACTCAAAACTTGACTTCGATAATCGTTGTTGCGCCCAACTTTTGAGACTAAACTCCAACATTTGAGGATTATAAAATTAAACATAGAGATTCATTAGAGTCGCTAATTAGTTCTACATAGTATTTTGAACAAGTTATTATTGACAATTAAATAGTAGGTTTTAAAACTGCAACATTCATAAGGCACTTGTCCCACCGCCGGCGAGTAAGCGAGTGTTACTACGTGCTATTCGCTCAAGCTAGTAAGAATAACTATGAGTTGAGAGTACTCGCTACTCGCCGGCGGTGGGACAGTATTGAGATTGCACACGCAGCTAGGCAGTCAGGCAAGCTTGGTGAATCCGCTCTACCAAATTGCCCAAGTACAAAGTAGTCACGAAAACAACTGGTTATTTACTTGACGTTAAAAGGGGATTAGGGTTACCATATTATGTAAAATGTACACTTACAGTAAATACAATAATTTATCACACTAATATAATTAAAATGACTTGGAAAAGAAAAATAATTTAAGATGGCAGTGTGGATATAAAACATTTCGATAGTATCGAGTGAGTGTTAGAAACAGGTCTTATCAAGTCTAAGTTAAAAAATATGATTAAATTTAATTGGCCTTATACAAAATAGAATAAGATTCATCCTAGAAATCTACTTAAATAAAATGCAAATTGACAATTTGTCAACGGGCCGTTCATTGCGTCGTGTATTCCGCGCCAAGGCCTTAAGAAAAGCTACCAAATTATCACAAATAAAAGTCAGTTTATGGAATTAAAGCCACAACCAAGGACTACAAATTAGCGTGCGAGGTGCCGCAGGCGCAGTCACCTGATCTCTAGTAAGTTCATCGCCAGAGCGAAACGGCAGCACTGAGCAATACCTCTAACAATGCTCTTACACGTATCTTAACAACGAGGTTACACTTATACATAGATGTTACACTAGTTACAAATAACACTTTAGTAAGATGTATTTGATAATTACGTCGTTAAACATTCCTTTTGTATAAACATTAATAAAAAAATATTGATTTTTAAAAATAATCTTCAATTCCAAAAAAGTTAGAGTAAATATTGCGAATTCAGATCAAATAATGCGATGAGATTCTAAATTTTAAGGTCTAAACAAATTCGAGAGAAGTCAACCGGTACATCGGGACATTATAATGTATAAACATTAATAAAATAGATTTTACACAACAGCGAGTATATTGTACTAAAAGGTAACTATAATCAAAGCATGCATTGAATTCCTTTAGATATCTCTGTAGTTGCATCATAGCCGGCCGTACCCGGTCAGGGAGCCTGCCAGTCTCGCACCGTGCGTCCCTGGATTAAAACTAACAATATGCGAATGCCCTAAGGCATCGGCGAGCTACTGCGCTCGCCTAAAGTCCGTCCGTCACTAGAGTAACTTCACTACACTAGTTGTGCACTAACACTAAGTCGTCCGTTATAGACCGCGCATGCGCGATATACATAGAGTATAATAGTCTAGGTCGGTCGCGCTAGTCGTGGGGTCGGCTGTCGCCTCCCGGCGCCTGCCCTGTCGCCGCCCGCCGCGCACGCCAGCTCCGAGTCACACAACAACACGCGCCACACTAAACTTAAACCGTAACTACGAGTACCACAACTCAGGACGAATAAATTAAAGCCAATAAATAGATGAACGCTCTTTGGAACGGGTCACGCTCTAGGTGTCAATCTAGACCGCCCGGCGCGAGGGCCACCTTCCAACGAACCTTACAACTAAAAACTTACTAACAAACATATGGCTAACATATTACACGTAATAAACGCGAATCACAATTATATAAAAAAAGTATAATATACTTGATTGGTTTGTCAAAATTATTTAGCTGCATAGCTTTACATTTTACAATAGAAATACTCCGAAACCAATTAAGGATAACCATTCAAATCAATGTAAATAAATACAAATCGAATAATACATAAATAATCATAGCACTTACACTGACTATGGTCCAAAATAGTCTAGCTAACGACTTTTCAGATTCTTTGCAATATCTTCTTTATTTCAATAATTGAGATTCGATACAGATCCTAATTCTTATATATAATTTTGTATCAGCGCAAGTACTACGAAATCACCCTAACAAAATATGACGCGAGTCATCGAGGGCTATCAATGCAGTGCTAAGTAGACCTTGTCACCACATACTAGGGTCTACATCTGCATGACAGCACATTTACTCTGGTAAACACTACTACGTACCTCTCTAATATATTGAACCACATTAAAGACAGCCATCTCGAAACAAGTCCTCGTTAATTGTAAAATAAACCCGGTTGATTAAAGGCTTAATCAAACATTTCGCTTGTCTCAATGTGGTCAATATATTGTACACCGTGCCCGTAATAATTCAAAATCAAAATAGAATCAACCATACACTACCGCGTAGGTATAATTGAAATCTATTTTCGTTTAAAATTATTACGGTTTTCAATGACAACGTGATACTTGATATAACTGTACGACATATTCAAAGGTCCCGTTACGGAACAAGTTGGAGACTCGGTTTTATAAAAATCCGTTAGACTTAGACCTCGTGTTGGATTAAATACAAATAATATAGTATGCATTGTAGTTTGAAATGACTAATGGCCGAAGTCTACAAAACGGAACTATAAAAAAAAACAAGCGACTGTGTTATGTAAAAACCGTGAATAAAATAGATGGACCGCAATGAATTAATTGAAATCGAAAATGTTGATAGACACGACCTATCAACTCAAAATCAAAGACCCATTA
This sequence comes from Epinotia ramella, assembly GCA_947578815.1. Taxonomy (NCBI): domain Eukaryota; kingdom Metazoa; phylum Arthropoda; class Insecta; order Lepidoptera; family Tortricidae; genus Epinotia; species Epinotia ramella. Next base: position 11,862,791 of record OX388213.1, on the reverse strand, counting down.
TCAAAGAAAATTCTTGTTTAAAATTAATTAGAAAGCCTATTGGCAGTGTTACTGTTTTATAAATCTCTGTATCTAATAAAATAAGGTAACTGGAAGAATTGTACGGAGCAAACGCAAGATATGGCAGAGGGGCAGATACATCTCTATAATAATTAATTAGCTAGTCGCTCGTCTGGTCTTGGGTAAGCGTTCGGCTGTAGTCACAAATCGAAGAGCCTGCCCCAATCTACACAATTCTGGCTCCGTTTGCCTCTGAACTAACCGGACGAAGTGAAAAACTAGTCTGCGAAGTCTGCTTTGACAGAAAGGGACGTCCCTAGAGTTCCCATTTAGATTCATTCGGATTATGAAAGACCGAAATGAGACTGAGGATTGTCCGACTTAATGACAGAAAGGAACGTCCCTAAAGTATAGTTTTTGATTCACGTCTCGCAACATGTGATCAGCAGCAGCAGTCATGTAGAGAAATAAAACCGAGGACGTCACATTTGAAAAAGTCTAGTAAACACATATGTCGTACAGTTAGTATGTCGTGTTTGTCACGTGGTGCGGGTGTGTGTGTGTGTGGGTACTTGGTGTTACCGTGTGCTCAGACCCAGCGGGCGTGCGTGTTGGTGCTAGCGAGCTGGTGCTCACGGCACCAGGTCGGGCAGGCGCGGGCGGCCCTAGGGGCGCCCGCCGCGCTCCGTGCTCACCACCTGCAAGAACAACCAGGGTTTACTCAACTACACACTGCCAATAGCAATATAGTCTAAGGCCTTTCTCACACGGGGCAACCCAAAACAAACTAGTTGTCAACTGTGACGCGACCAAACACGTTGGCACGTGTATTTAAATGGCGGTCTGCACACGAAGCAACTTATCGAAAACTAGTTTGCAACTAGTGACGCGCAACTCGCAGTGCTGGTCGCCCGCACGTTGCCGACGCAACTTTTCATGGAATTTGCGCGAAATTAACATACAATACGTGCAGTAAGTTGAAAGATATCCTTGCCTGTATGATTGTACGCTAAAGGAGTATGCAGGGAAAGCCGTTACAGAAAAGACTTGGAATAATATGTATCCAGAATCTTCTCTTGTTACGGTTTCGTCTGTGCCGGTAAAATAAATATAATATTATGTCTTCATCATCATTCGACTCCATTGCTTTGGCCTTGGACGTCTGCCCGGTGAACGTCGCGAGACTGATCGTCACAAGTTGAGTCGCGCCGTGTGAGAGGTTGAGTTGCATCGCAGTTGGCAACACTTATTACCAGGGAGCGTACAATTCATGCCGATGACAGGCGTATGACGTCAAGCTACATACAGGATGGAAAAAGTTTGAAAAGAGCAACGGCATAACGAACGTTTATTTATCCGTACCCAATAATGGAAAATGTGATTAATCAATGATTAATCACTGTTATCTAATCAACCTCTTCCGTTTAAGTAGATCTAATAAGACGGACATTGAAAGAACTTTATCTGACATTGTCACATCAAAGTTTACTCTTTATCACAAATAGGAGACATGCGGAAACAACATTTCAGTTAAATTTAATAAGATCAGGAAACTTAATGCTTTGCTAGTGGCGTAAGTCGCCATGGAAGCTATAAAATTATTGTGCCAAATAAATCCATGTTTAGTTATAGATAATAAACAAATTTATTGTTCCTGCTGTCAGCAAAGTTTGCCACCAAAAGCAAGCAACATCAAATTACATGCAAAAAAACAATAAAACACAAAGAACATGAGGAACATAAAGAAACACAGTTTGATTTTAACATGGACTTGACCAATTTCATGATAGCATCGATAGACACGTTGTTGTGGCCTATAAGTAATTAAAAATAAAATAAAATAAAATATTAGTTACTAAATACTTTTACGGTTACTAAGTCGTGTCACTTCGTTTTTTGAATCATCCTGTGTGTTTATATGAATACGTCATTATGACGAAACCGGCATGAAATGTACGCTCCCTGCTTATTACCAACCAGTTTAAGTTGCCTTGCTGTCGCCCCGTGTGAGAAAGGCCTAACAGCCCACGACACTAACATAACCCAGTTCGATAAGACTACCGGATGACATATGGGTGAGGACCAAATTCTTGGCGAGTAGTTAGCCTGGTTAGTCAGTAGTTAGCCATACAAACTAAAGAATTAACCATAGAATTGTATGGTTAATTTTCGTGTCACAACGGAAAACTTTCATAGAAAATTTAATTGAGTGAGTTAAGCTTGCCAAGAATTTGTTAAAAACCGATATCTGGTATGAAGATATTGGTTTCTTGATTTTTTTTTTATAAGACTTCCAAGTTTCGTTTGTTCCTCGAAACATGGGAGGGGTAAGACTATACGATAACGTAGTGCTGCAAGCCCCCCTGATTGGCCTCATCTGTGGCAGCAGCATGATAAGCGACGTCTCGTACTTAGGTATCTAGGATGATCAATCTCCTCAGAAAATCAAAGCTCATCTGAAAGATCATCAAGTTCTGTGTAAGAAAGACCACTGCTGCATTTTCCAAACTTCTCGTGGGCTTCGTCGTTAGTAGGAACTAATGGGGATGTTGGCTGATAGTCACGCCAAATTTATTTGAAACGTCAAAAACGCGCTGTAGATATAGTTTCTGGTTTTTGAAGTTTGTTTGTCGTCAAGCAGAGGCTCAATCAATCATACAATGGCGTTATTTACAAAAAGTTAAAAAGGTTAGCATTCCTCCATTGGTTAATTTGCAAAAAAAATACATAGTAGGTACGCTTTAACTTTATTCCATTGTGTAACGGCAATTACCCATATTTTTTATACGGGGAACCTTCGTTAACACAATGGAAAAAAGTTAAAACACAACTAAGGCCCTTCAGTACCATTTCTTTGCAATTCACCTATCAATGGACCACCTAACCTATAATTTCAGTTCAGAATTATCTACGAGATAAATATGTAATCTATGCTAAAAGGAGCACGTTTAGTTGCATTTAGAGTTGCGCGAATTGATCAGTACGTTTAACCAAAGAAAAGGCATTAAATAAAATCTAACAAACAACATAACCAAGAAAAAAAGATACTTAGAACGTTATGTAAAGTGAACACTGACATGAAAGTTGTGGTTTGAATACTTTGAATCAGTGCCAGCATTGTTTGGATCGTAAATCAGCGTTTACTTAAGAAAGCGACTAAAGTTCAGAAAAGTATACCGACGGAGAAAACACTTTCTATATAATGGATGATGGTGTAACACTACATTATTCCACAATGTACACCGAAAAGCATATAAGGTAAACGTCCGAGTGCTCGACGCTGTACTAGTACACGGCATAGGCAATGTGTCAAAGCAATATGGGTTAAATTTGAACTAAGAGGATTTTTCTGGTTCTCTATTGGATCGCATAAAATCATTTGGAATAATATAATAACGCATATTTTTTTAAAGCCGAATTAGCGTTAAGCCTAATCATGTTATGGCATAAATTTTTAGGCATAAAATTAAAAAGAATAAACGAAAATAGCATAATCATCACAAAGACTAACATCAGATAGCATAAATACAAAAAGACATAATAATTACTTGGCATCATTACAAAACGCATAAAAATTGTGTCCTAAAAAATAAAATCATGCATTACACAAAGCAATGAAAGCATAATGCACGGCCCAATAATGTACAGCCTGATAATCCATGTACATTGGGACGGTCATCTATGCGGACTAATAATCTCCAGCGAGTCGACGCCACCCCGCTGCGCGGGGTGTCTATTTCTGGTCTGAGGAACACAAGTGAACCCTAACCTAACCGACCTAAGACAGAGTTCGCTTATGACAAGCCATTTTTATCCGCCCTGATAATGCACGACCCAATAATCCGCGTCCACGAAAAGTGTAAATGCATGCTAACAACGAAACTGTGTTTTATTTATTTAGAAAACAGAAATTATGCTTCAAAACAGATATGATAAATAATTATTAGCCCATACAATAGTATGCATAATGAGTATTAGTCGAATACAAATTAGTCCAAGTAAAATTATTCTAAAACCATAGTATGCCAAACAAAGTAGTAGGCTAAAGTATTATTATGCGACAGTATTATTATGCCAATAGAAATTATGCCAAATCAATTATGCAAAACTATATTAGTCTAAAAAAAATTATGCCAATGAAGGGGATCCCGATTTTTCTTCATTCGAATTTAAGCCATGTAACTTTGACAGAGTGCTCATGTGATATACTAGTACTGCGTCGAGCACTCGGACGTTTACCTTAAAGGCCGGTTTTTTACACTTATAAAATTTAGTTAACTAATTGACAACTTAATACGTGTAAACCGGCCATTATGGTCGACTTCACCGCGCAATAAACATAATTAACAACTTATAAAAGTTGAAAAACCGCCGACATTTTCATTTCAAAGTTCAATATCTCAAAACCGGCTGAACCGATTTTGTTAAAACGTAGCTAAGATCCATCTCGATCACGTCAGCTTTTATACAAAATAAACGCATTAAAATCAGTCCATTCGTTTAGCAGTTACAATGCCACAGACAGACACACAGACACGTCAAACTTATAACACCCCTTTTTTTGCGTCGGGGATTAAAAAGATAAAGGATCATATCTTCATGTCAACTGATGTTATAAAGACACGAATGTTTCATCTCACTGACGACCAAGCGGGGTACGTGGCAGCCACTCGCGAACCTTTCCGCTCCAACGGCCATCGGTTCTACGTGCAATGCTACGATCCACTATATCTAATGGTAAAAATACAGAATGCATACATAAGGTTTAAAACTTGATATCCATATATGCACAAAGAGCGGTGTTGAACAAAATTAACGTTAGTTGGATTAACGTCTAATAGCGTCCAAGGCGGTAGGTTCAAATTGCAATGCACATACTTTTCGTTCCTTGTAGTAGAGCTCCTCGCTCTCCTTGTCGCACAGCAGCAGCACGACGGCGCCGAAGAGGAAAATGGCGGCGCCCCAGCCCACGCCGTACGCCCAGCCGAACTCCCACACCGACCGGTTGCCTGCACACAAACATAGCCTCTGTTGTATTGGAATAAGATTTATTTTTGTGCGCATTACGCCCAGCCGATCTCCCATACCGACCGGATGCTTGCACACGAACATTTTGTCTCTGTTATATTGGAATAAGATTTAATTTTGTGCGCTTTACGCCCAGCAGATTTCCCATAACGACCGGTTGCTTGCACACAAACATTGTCTCTGTTATATTGGAATAAGATTTAATTTTGTGCACCGTACGTCCAGCCGCACTCCCATACCGACCGGTTGCTTGCACACAAACATAGTCTCTGTTATATTGGAATAAGATTTATTTTTGTGCGCCTTACGCCCAGCCGAACTCCCATACCGACCGGTTGCTTGCACACAAACATTGTCTCTGTTGTATTGGAATAAAAAATAATTTTGTGCGCCTTACGCCCAGCCGATCTCCCATACCGACCGGATGCTTGCACACGAACATTTTGTCTCTGTTATATTGGAATAAGATTTAATTTTGTGCGCTTTACGCCCAGCAGATTTCCCATAACGACCGGTGCTTGCACACAAACATTGTCTCTGTTATATTGGAATAAGATTTAATTTTGTGCACCGTACGTCCAGCCGCACTCCCATACCGACCGGTTGCTTGCACACAAACATAGTCTCTGTTATATTGGAATAAGATTTATTTTTGTGCGCCTTACGCCCAGCCGAACTCCCATACCGACCGGTTGCTTGCACACAAACATTGTCTCTGATGTATTGGAATAAGATTTAATTTTGTGCGCCTTACGCCCAGCCGATCTCCCATACCGACCGGTTGCTTGCACACGAACATTTTGTCTCCGTTATATTGGAATAAGATTTAATTTTGTGCGCTTTACGCCCAGCAGATCTCCCATAACGACCGGTTGCTTGCACACAAACATTGTCTCTGTTATATTGGAATAAGATTTAATTTTGTGCGCCGTACGCCCAGCCGCACTCCCATACCGACCGGTTGCTTGCACACAAACATAGTCTCTGTTATATTGGAATAAGATTTATTTTTGTGCGCCTTACGCCCAGCCGAACTCCCATACCGACCGGTTGCTTGCACACAAACATTGTCTCTGATGTATTGGAATAAGATTTAATTTTGTGCGCCTTACGCCCAGCCGATCTTCCATACCGACCGGTTGCTTGCACACGAACATTTTGTCTCCGTTATATTGGAATAAGATTTAATTTTGTGCGCTTTACGCCCAGCAGATCTCCCATAACGACCGGTTGCTTGCACACAAACATTGTCTCTGTTATATTGGAATAAGATTTAATTTTGTGCGCCGTACGCCCAGCCGCACTCCCATATCGACCGGTTGCCTGCACATACGCGGTCTCTGAAACACAAGCTCTGTCACATTGGCATACAATATAATTATGCTTGGCCTACGATTTATGTAGGCAGGCGTGACGGTAGGTGACCAAAACGTTAACAGATTGGTGGCCACTTGCAGGAAAGAGAAGCGTCAGTTGTCCAACAGTTCGATGGGTTGACGACGCAAAAAGACCGCGGGTCATTCCTGGATGGGACTAGAAAGGGACCAACTATTTGAATTTTACATAAGATGTAGGTAATTTTGTTTGCACTCATTAACTTCAACAGCCGACTAGTTGTCTGTACATAACTATTTGGCAGTAACATTGACATACCTATACTCATAAAATGTCTTGGTCTGTATTTTTGAAGTGAAAACTTCTTTAGCGGCGCTGAGCACTATTTGGGATGGGGAAAAATTGTTAATGAATGAATGAATGATATATAGCATATTCTGGAAATAAATTTGTAATTTTAACCAACGCGTCCTTCAACGTTTTGCTATTGAGAAAATTCGAATAGTTCGAACTTGGGCGTTATTCCTAAAGAGATAAAGCTTAGAAAAATATTTATCAACGGCAGAAACAAATTGATATTTTGGTCGCCACCGCCATCTGCTGTTCTTGCAAATTCGAATAGTTCGAATTTAGACTTTATTCCTAAAGAGATACAGCTTTGAAAAATATTTGGCAATGGCAAAAACAAATTGGTATTGTGTTTGCCGCCGTCCGTCGCACCCAACGCGCCCGCGGCCCGTCCGCCTAAATAATTGATAATTGTTTATAAATTTGCGTCATGTTCATTTTTAGGGTGACACCGTAAGATGTCACGTGACCTGATCGAAAAACTTTGTCTGCGGAGTGCAACCCGGTCTTTTTTTTTTATATCATCATTACATACAGAGCTATCTATAGGTAGCTATAGCCTAGGCTATATATTTTTGTCCCTTACCGCAACACACAAAGTTAGTCATAGTTACACGAAGCCTAAAAGTAAATTGCACTGAAAGTATATTAGACGTGATAACTCACCTAAATTCAGTTCAGCGGCGAAGCACACCGGGTAGATGACTAGGGCTATTAAGATGCACATCACTGTAAAGAAATAAGGAACGTATGTATACATTAAGAAATTCTATTCGACCTATCGATTCATATTATTCTAAGTACCTACGTGGCAACCGGCATCTACTTCAGCTGAAGAGTCGTTAAGATTGAAAGTGGGATAGGATAAAGAATTCAAGGCGGGAACGTGAGAGGTCACGGCTCTCGCTGTGTTAAGCTATTAATTTGGCAAGTTTTGCATAATATGTTAATCTACAAGAAAGCCCGAATGTTTGAGGGCACTTTCTATTGTATAGAACGGAGGGTTTCCGACTTTTGGTTGAGTGATTGAAATCGTGCACCGAAAACTTCGTATTTTAGAGTGCAATAGCGTTTCTTGTAAATTGACATGTATTTTATAATGTAATCTTATAAGTATTGTGAATAAATTAATCTGAATCTAACTTGTTGTGTAACGTGTAGGGTGACGGGTAGTGTAACGTGTAATGTCGCGTGCAGTGTAACGTGTTGTGTAACATGTTGAGTAGCGTGTACTGTAACGGGTAGTGTAACGTGTAGTGTAATGTGTAGTCTAGCGTGTAATGCATCATGCGGGTAGTGTAACATGTTGAGTAGCGTGTACTGTAACGAGTAATGTAACGTGTTGTGTAATTTGTATCCTAGCGTGTAATGTAACGGGTAGTGTAACATGTTGAGTAACGTGTACTGTAACGGGTAGAGTAACGTGTAGTGTAACATGTTGTGTAACGTGTAGTATACGTACGTGCGAGCGACATGGCGAGCACGGCGAACCGGTAGTAGCGGAACTTGGTGCGGTGGTCGGCGGAGCGCAGCCCGAGCCCCGTGAGCAGCGCGCCGCACACGTCGGCCGCCAGCGTCGCCACGCACAGCCCCGCCGACGCCCTGGCACACACTTCATTTAGGAAAAGCACATCTCGAGTCTAATGCCTGGCACACACGTTACGAGAAATCGTTACGATCGCACTGTACCGTTTAAACTGCACCGATAATCGAAACGTGTGTGTGATAAAAATCGTAAAAACTGAGCGCGATCGTAACGATTTCTCGTAACGTGTGTGCCAGGCATTAAAGGCACGAAAATATATAGCTCGAACCTTAAAATCTTAAACTTTGTTTTACTAAATAGAACTTTGCGTGAAAACTAATTAAATATAAACACATCCCAAAATCCCAAAATAATGTGTGAAATCGAGTATTATAAAACTCGAACTCTTAAGACACACACGCTTGACCTCTTGACAGCTCGCGGATATTGAAACTCGAACTCTTAAGCCACACAAGCTTGACCTCTTAACAGCTCGCGGATATTGAAACTCGAACTCTTAAGCCACACACGTTTGACCTCTTCACAGCTCGCGGATATTGAAACTCGAACTCTTAAGCCAAACAAGCTTGACCTGTTAACACCTCGCGGATATTGAAACTCGAACTCTTAAGCCACACAAGCTTGACCTCTTAACAGCTCGCGGATATTGAAACTCGAACTCTTAAGCCACACAAGCTTGACCTCTTAACAGCTCGCGGATATTGAAACTCGAACTCTTAAGCCACACACGTTTGACCTCTTCACAGCTCGCGGATATTGAAACTCGAACTCTTAAGCCAAACAAGCTTGACCTGTTAACACCTCGCGGATATTGAAACTCGAACTCTTAAGGCACACAAGCTTGACCTCTTAACAGCTCGCGGATATTGAAACTCGAACTCTTAAGCCACACAAGCTTGACCTGTTAACACCTCGCGGATATTGAAACTCGAACTCTTAAGCCACACAAGCTTGACCTCTTAACAGCTCGCGGATATTGAAACTCGAACTCTTAAGCCACACAAGCTTGACCTCTTAACAGCTCGCGGATATTGAAACTCGAACTCTTAAGCCACACACGTTTGACCTCTTCACAGCTCGCGGATATTGAAACTCGAACTCTTAAGCCAAACAAGCTTGACCTGTTAACACCTCGCGGATATTGAAACTCGAACTCTTAAGCCACACAAGCTTGACCTCTTAACAGCTCGCGGATATTGAAACTCGAACTCTTAAGCCACACAAGCTTGACCTCTTAACAGCTCGCGGATATTGAAACTCGAACTCTTAAGCCACACAAGCTTGACCTCTTAACCCCCCCCCCCCCCTCCTCCCTCCCCCCACCCTCTCTCTTGGTCTCTCGCGGATATTGAAACTCAAACTCTTAAGAGCACTTTGATTTTGATGTCGATCGCTTCAGCATAATAAATTCTAGGTATAGCTTTCGCTTTAAAAAAAAAAGTTTTTTGAAGTGCGTATAAGTTTGAATTTATTGCAAATTTTTTTTAAAAGGGAAAAAAATATATATTTTTAGTTTTACCTTTATGTTTTTATTAGATTATTTTTTACCTTTAAGTTAAATTGAATAAATACATCCTTTAATACCTAGTCTTTCGTGTCAATAACGTACAAAAAATCGTTGATATTGGAAAATATTTAGAAGTGGAGAACATTTTCTCTTTTTGTATGGACGAGTACGTAGTATTCCAAAGGTATTCTTCCCTCTTAAGCCGATTAACGAGTACACGCCGCGGGTAAAAGCTGGTAGATTACTCAATAGATGGATAAGCTTCCAACTTTCGTCAAAACTTCATTAATCTCAAGATGGATTCAGCACCGGAAACTAAGACTGCCGAGCCCCCCGTCGAGCACCCTCGCAAAGGTCGCGTAATCCAATTTTCAGAATATGGTACCCTTATGTATCTCTGCTTATGAGGTTACGCCCTTAGGCCCCTAGCACACGGCGCGTTTAAAATACGCCGTGTGCTAGGGGCCTTAGGCCTGGGCCGATGTCAATTTATTTTATAAGCAAACTACTTAACTACCCGCGCAGCCCCGCCCGCGTATAACAAAGACGGCAGGAGGAGCCTTTGGATAAAATGTAGCCTACTAGCTTCTGCCCGCGACTCCATCCGCGTAGAACTCGTTTCACCCCCATGGGGGATGATTTCCGGGATAAAAACTATCGTATGTAAGGACATACGATAGTTTTTATTTAAAAAAAACAGATAGACACACTTCCGCATTTATAATATTAGTATGGAAGTATTGATGGATAGTATAAAGGATTCCTGAAATCAGATGACTAGTTCCGGTAGTACCTCTACATACAAACTTATAAAGCTATAACGTACCTACGCTCAAAAACGTTACCTCTTTATAAAGGATCATGGGCAAATTGGGTTTAGCACCAACAGTCTTGAAACCAGTATCATTAAAAAGTTATAAAATTGTATGTAATTTCTTACTATCACCACAAATACCTGGCTCACCTTTTTTTCTTAGATGGATTAGGTATGTACCTCAAATAATTATATTAGCTTCCAAACTAGCTACCAAAATAGGGCGATAAGCATTTTGCGGTGAAATCATATTGTTTTCATACATATTTATGCCCCATATTTTTGTTCTCCGGTGAGCTAGGTATTTGTGGTCATGGTAAGAAATTATGTACAATTTTATACCTTTTCAATGATACTGTTTTCAAGACTATTGGTGCCACACCCAATTTCCATACAAAAGTGCCCATGATCCTTTTATAATATTAGTATTAGATTACGTTCTCACGTTTTCGATTTCACATCATGCAATCAATCGCTCCGCGAAACTTTATCCGACGGATCGGAAACAATCAATGTCTATCAAGTTCATAGTAATTGGTGGATATAGGTGTCGCCCGTACCAGAAAAATTGGCAATTTAATTTTAATCAACTCAAAATATGAATTAGAGTAGACTGATGATGATGCAACGGCGGTACACCACAGGTTCGATTCAATTCTCTTCACGTAAACACACACTTAATATAAGAGGTAGGTTTGGCGGCATAGCAGCAGGCCTGTGCCGTGTCGTCAAAGGGCACTCTTGATAAAGACATTGAGGTTCTATCAAGTTTATAGTTGCGTTACGGCCGGCTCACACTCAACGGTATTCAGTATCAGTAACTGAATCATAATCTGAATAACTCAAGAGCAAACGTTCACTGGGTACGTATTAGAAGATCGAAAATTCATACATCGAAAATGAAAACATCGAAGTACAAAATATCGAAAATCTAAATATCGAACGGTTGAATGGTCTAAATTCAAAATATCGAAAGTTTAATTTACCGACCGATTAAAATACCGAAGTAAATATATCGAAAATGAGAACATCGAATTTAAAACATCGAAAGTTCATAATGCCATAGTTTAAAACGTCGAAAGTATTAGTTACCGAATGATTTAAGATCAACTGCCTAATTGTCGAAAATATTATTATCGACATAATAAGAAACATCGAAAGTCAACAAGAATGTCGATTGCGGAACGGAGGCGCGGAGACATTTAGATCAATAGTGACTTCCCGTAGCTCCGGCGCTGCGGGAACAGCAGCCCTTCCGCCCTTGCGTGACGAAGCAGTCACTTCGCTCGGCTCCGCAGCTTCGGCTTACTGGTCGCCTTCGGCGACCCGCCTCAGCCGCTCGCCTCACTCGTTCCCGCGCTCCGTCACGGCGGGCGAGGGCTGCTGTCCCTCCACTCTTCCGTTCTCTTTTATAAACACTCTAGGGGTAGGGCAGACAAAACCACGTGGATGGTGGGGTGCTCCGATTCGGTTTTGGATTCCAAATTCCTACTTTGAGGTCAAATATCTCGGCCATTTTTGATTTTAGAGAAAAGTTTTTCTACCTTTTATACCTACTGTTACTGTTGATACTGGTATGTAATATAGAAGATTAGACTAGGGCAGCTAGAAAAAGGGGAGGCTCGGTGGGCAACGCCCCCCGCAGTAAAAAAACAACATAATTTTAACGATGGTATTATTTGTAGGTTAGGTTAGGGTTAGCTTGTGTCCCTTAGAGCGGAAATAGGCACCTCGCGAAGCAGGGTGACGTCGAAACGCTGGCGGTTAGGTTAGGTTTAGGTACGGTAGTAAATTAGTAATAAATGTTAGCACAACAAACGAATTCTCACGGGCATAAGAGGGTAGCTACAAAGGTACAACCTGTACAACTAATAATTTTAATAATTTTACCAGTGGTATGCAAGTAGACCATAATATATGATGTTAGTTATTTTGATGGTTCGACGTTTTACTTTTCGATTATTTGGGCGTCGCCATTTCAATGGTCGATATATTGTCATTCGAAATTTTAATATATCGCCTGCATAATGGTCGATATTCTGTACCTCGATATTTTAACCGTTCGGCATTTGTATTTTAGACCAATTAGACGTCGATATAATAACATTAGATATTTCGATCGTTCGATATTTTGATTTTCGATATTTTGTACTTCGATGTTTTCACTGTCGATATTTCAATTTTCGATCTTCTAATACGTACCCCGTTCACTTTGTGCAGAGTTTCTGCAAAGGGTGTCCCTTTTATTTGCTCTCGAGTCGATTTAGAGGTGAAGATCACAGTTACTTTGGTGGATTTTTAATGAATCAATTGAATTATCTTCACGTAAATACTCACTTAATATAAGAGGTAGGCCTGGCGGCATAGCAGCCGGGCTGTGCCGTTATGTCAAAGGGCAGTGGCGTGGGGGCTTCGGGGTCTATGCAGTGCATGAAGAGCCCCTGCCGCCAGCCCGCCGCCATCAGCCAGTCTGCCGACGCCAGCCCCAGCACCATCAGGATCACCACTAGCAGCCCGCATATCAGGGCTATCACCTAGAACGGGAGACAGGTACTTTAGTTTCACTAAGATAACTATAGCATTGGCGAGCGGGCGAGAGCTCGCGACCATCTCTAGCTAGATTAATTAGGTACTTAGAAAGAGACGGGGTTAGACGTGTCTAGGCCATTGTAATCAAGAAATCGAATCATACTTGAGAGTGCAGGTTAGAAAGAATGGGCTTCTAGTATCTCGTTGTTCCACCAGTTCGCTCGCGCATAAAACGCCTTATCCAGAAAAATAGTTGTGCTGTGAAACTTGATTCAATAATAACGCCCAGCATGTATGTCAATAACTTCCATAGAATTCATTACTAAATTGAAGCCCAAACCCGAGTCGTGTTTTTGTCGTAGGTATTAAACGCTTTAAGCGCGTTGCCAAAGGTGTGAGAAGCACTGCTAATCTGGCCCTTATTTCACCAAAACGTGACAATTGTCACTAGCATTGTCTAGTAATATGCTGCGCTGGACATTTCTGCGTCTACTAGTAACGATGGTCTTAGAACGATGCCACAAACTGTTGCTCATTTGTCAGGTGACAATGATTTAATTGGTGAAATTGGGACAAGGCCCCTATTTCACCAACTTGACAATTGTCACCTGACACTGACAATTCGCCATACATTGCTTGTTCTAGAAAATAAGGTGGTCGCTAGGTTACTATGTGGATCCAGCAATGTACAGAGAATTGTCGTTGTCAGGTGACAATTGTCAAGTTGGTGAAATAGCGGCCTGACGGGTTTAGAATGAAATAGAAGTGAAATTGGAATTTGCAAATAGGAGTCGAAGAATAAATCGTCTAATAATGGTCCGTTCAATCTGTCATCATTTTGAACAGAACATATACTCGTAAGATCAAACATATTGCGTTAAAAATATTTTGATATATTGTCTCTAGGGAGTATTACTAGAATAACGACCATGACTGCCCTGTATCGTGCCCTTAAAACGAAGCCATATTTTCGTTATCACCATATACATGATTGCACTAGTGAGCGCAGTCCATGCGTTATTATTCCGGGAACTCTCAATATCGACTGCGCGGCCTTTGACGTCGCTAACAGGCTCCATTGTTACGGTCAAAGCATTGATCGGGGCCATGTTTCGTTTACGGCAAACCTATTTTTGTGCTACCGACCAACAAGCAGATTACAGGTATTGTTAAACAAATATCGAATTAAAAAATATTCTTGAAACTTCCTTGACCCGAAGATAAAATACTTGAGTCGCCTTTGAGAAAGAAAACAAGTTGATCTAAGTACATACGTATTTACACCCTATTTGAGCTAAGGGTGTCGAGGGCTTCTTGGCGCACAGCACAGGCATTAGCCGAGCCATCTACCTTTCCGACTGTTTGCATGTTCCCCTTGGTACTTAAGTTTAATCTAATGTTTACTGTATTATTATGTTTACATTGCACTGTGAACGCTTAGGTAGTAGCACACGCAAACATGTCGAATAGATGTCGATTATTATTATTCGTATTTTAGGAGCTCTACGGATTCTTCTCGAATTCCAAAGCTTTCAAACACAAAAATAAGTTCTGAAGTAAGAACGTAAAAAAACAGAGGAGTTTAGAAACTGCCCACTTTAGCGTTTTTCCACTAGCTGGATTCTCAACTAACAATATTACCTACTTTAAAACTAGGGGTCCGCTTGGACTTAGTCACATCACCACCAAACATTGATACTCCACAAAAAAAAACATTTTATACAGAAACGGAAAGCTCTTATCTAAACGGAAAAGTCTGGTCGAACTGCATTGGCCACATATGTTAGTAAGTAATTGTTCATTCTTCGAAACGACAAATGCAATAAGCAAGTCTTATGTACAATTGAACCTTTTCGCAATACGAGTAACATTATCTGATGTACTCATTCTGTCTCTACATGTGACACCGAAGCATATAATTTTACATACCTATGTACCTATTTCATCTGATCGGTAACTTATAGTATTTCTCTTTAGATTAGGTTCATGCTATAAAAATAAACAATCAAGAATATTTTATATTTACAAGACATTCTACAAAAAAAAAGAAAATGGTAGCGTTATAACTGTCACTAAAGTCGCCGTCAATGGAATTTGATAACTATGTAAACAAACCGCCATAGTGAAAGACAATTTCAATATGGTGGTGTTTTTACATAGCAAATTCTATTGAAGGCCACTTTGGCTTAAAATCGTTTAAGGAGGCAATAAAGATAAGATAACCTTAACCTCATTTTGTAAAGTGCTTTTTAATCCACCAGCTGCCCCATAGCGTGACTTCTGTGCAATCAATTTTAAAGCCGCAGTGAAAATCAATAAATAAATATTAGGGGACAATGTTACACAAATCAAGCTCGCCCCATGGAAAGCTCAAATAACGCTTGTGTTTTGTATGGGTACTAGAGAAACATCAAAGACTTGGAAACAAATATTCATGCTTTACAGGGATTCCACCCTTCAGCTTATTCGTAGGAAGTAGCAATGCACTAGCACTCACTAGTCTCACCGATCGTCGTAAGAAAAGTAATTTCCAATTGCTTTGCTATACTAGTACTAGGGGGCGATTTGCATCAACATTATTTTTTTTAATGGCTATTTCACTCTGCTTATTTTGGCAAGGGGTATTTTGCCAATGTCGGCGTGTATTGACTTCCACCCGAGAGGAGATAGGTCATCAAAAATTTTGATTTTTGGGGAGTATATGATCAGGAATCTAAAACAAATAACACGTATTATAGTATTAGACGGCACAGACATCACAACAAGACGATTATATAAGAAGGAGCGGGAAGTGGGTGACAGAACGTTAGGAATACCAACATAGGAAAAAAGCGATCAACATTTTACTGACCGGTAAACGTTGAATATGGCACCGCAGCTGTTATCCCATAGAGAACTGTCAAACGTGCCACAAATAGATTTTAATGGCGGTAACTTACGATAACCGACACTTTGGAACAAGCGGCACTTAATCCCTTAGGCCGCCGGGGAACGTTGTTCGGAAACCAATTCTCGTATATTCCCAATCGGATACGCTTCGACAAGTGTCATCACTCGTGTGTGACGTCACGTGTCTGTCTGCTCCATAGAATATACAATAGCACCCGCTAAGCTAACGCATTACGAAAGCTCGTATATGTATTAATGTATTGTGCCGTTGCAAAATGGTCCTTATGTGATACAAGATACGATTTAATAAAATGTTATATCTAAACTGAACGAAGGCAATTTGAAGAAGCAACAATAGCGTATTATTACTGCAGTCGTGTCGCCAGTGAGTATGCCACCCCAATATTTGGATTAGACCTAACAGACTCCCTTATAAAAAAAAATATCTAGTTTTTTGTTTTTAATGTGTACCTAACGTAAATATTATTCTATTGAAGCTGCATCTAGGTAAGTGTGTAGGTACATGTATTATCTCACTTTGTATTTATGTTTATTTCTCTTTCGCCTATCCCAATCATTTAGTTAGTTTACATATTACATTTGTATGACGTTTCCGTGTGTCACCTAGGGTGCTGGCTGAAAAT
Organism: Epinotia ramella; assembly: GCA_947578815.1. Taxonomy (NCBI): domain Eukaryota; kingdom Metazoa; phylum Arthropoda; class Insecta; order Lepidoptera; family Tortricidae; genus Epinotia; species Epinotia ramella. Next base: position 11,846,151 of record OX388213.1, on the reverse strand, counting down.
CAGCGCTGCAGGTGTCTGACACCTCAGCATAATGCTGAGCCACTGTCCGGTTCACTGCCGCAGAGACACTTGTTTGATGTTTTATCTGTTTTTTTGTTTATTTTATCTTTCTTTCTTTCTTTATGGGTGTAACCCTACTGAGGCGTACGAAACCTCGATTACTATTTATACCGATTTGGTCAAAACAATTCGTTAGGTTATTTAATAATACTTAGTTTTCAAATGGCATTTTATAACCTTTTCCGAAAATACCGCGTTTTTTACACAAGACACCATTTAAACAACTGCAAAAGATTATATTAGGCACGTTCTATGACATACATCCGATTTTAAACGCTCAGCTTTAAAAGGTTTCATCAGAAAAACCTTACCAAATAATATTAATAAATTAAATGGAGATATCTATAGACGATTTATGGACTTAATTCCAGGGCAAACGGTTCGAAATTGTAGGAAGAGTTTTAGAAGTGATGGAACGGAATGGAAACAAATTGGGAGCGCTGGATGGCTGCCCAATTACCACTGCGCCACACTGTTTATTCTTGCATTAGTTAGTTAATTAGGCAAGTTTTATGAATTGCCTGTTGTCTGCCTGGTGGAGGTGCCTGTGTTACAAAGAGACTATGCTATTCAAATCAGCCTCGACTCTCGTCTCGAGTCACCTGGAGACTCGCCTCTAGTACAAATTGACCTCTTCAGGTTTCGGAGCGATTATGCGATATCAGTATTAAATTCGTGTGCATTATCTTGTTACTTCTTCCTTTTCATTTTGAACAGATTAGTAATAGCCTAAGTTAACAGTAAGGGGCAGTCCTCATATTGTCATTACAAAAAAAACCCCGACATTTTCATTTCAGAGTCCAATATCTCAATAACGGCTGAACAGATTTACATGAAACATGGCTAAGAACACTCGGGATAAAAATATCTATGACACGAAAAAACCGCATTCTTATCGGTCCATCCGTTTGGGAGCTACGTTACCACAGACAGATACGCAGGTACACAGACACGTTAAACTTATAAGACCCCACTCTTTGCGTAGGGGGTTTAAAATTAGCGGGGTCTGACCATAGGATGAGGTTAGTCATTTTATTAGACGGGGAGGGGTCCAATGAAGGAATTAACAGTATGATGATAGGGTGAGTCAAAAATCGACAAAAAACCATGACGAATATATGGTCAAGCCCTAGGGAGAAAGGCATTGTTCTAAAGATACGCTGTTTATGGCCATTCGGACATCTTAAAAACATCTCACTATATTGCCGGAGGTATACTGGTTTTCCTGAGGCGAGTTAGGAATTGGTGAGAAGCCCAGCACTGTGTATTCAATACTTGACCTGCCTTCTTTGAACTTCCCGTTTTTATAAGACTGCAGCTATTGAAGCGTTAACGAAATATTAAATTTGTTTCAGTTTTCTCCCTAAACTAAACACCCCTGTATTGTCGGCTTTCCAGGACATACTTAATTAGTTTTAGCTAACCCTAGATTAAATCTGTAAAAAACATTTTACCTGTTTAATAACTTATATCGAATACCTACTACTCATTACAATACATACAGTTTGGTAATGTCGTTAAATATTTGAACTGTTCATACACCAAACCGTACCAAACTTAGTTCAAACTTGACACATTATGCTTTGGCACACGGAGGCAGCATATGCATCATTGCTCGATTCAAGCTAACATTTCACGTCAAAGCATTGTTATAAATGGACCCAACGTTATCCGAGCGTGCCACAATTCCTAGTTTAATACGAGCGTGTTACAAAGCAACATTATATACTACCAGTATGAAATATGTCCGACTGTACTGCAGTTTATTGTTTATAATTGTAGCAGAGACCGTTAACCGCATACGCACGTATTAAAGCGGTCATATCAACGTTATTGTTGGTCTGGGCGGGTCTGAGCAATAATTATTTCATATTTTCTACTTAACGTCCTTTACGATAGGCAGCGTAATCGTTAAAATGAAATAACAATAAAGGAAAGGCTATTATACTATATATACAGGCTTAATGGCTATAGTGGCAGTTGAGAGCCTGTGAATAGAACGCAAGTACGATTATTGTCATTAATACGTCATTATAGATGAAGAACGGTTTGGTATGTGTGGACGACAAAATACAACACATTCTGGAATATATATTCTATTAAATTTCAAATTAAAGAGAACATGTTATAACTACAACTTAGAAAAGTTGAAAAACCCCCGACATTTTCATTTCAAAGTCCAATATCTCAAAAACAGCTGAACAGATTTTCATGAAACATGGCTAAGAACACTCGGGATAAAATTCTCTATATCACAAAATCCGTTTGGGAGCTACGATACCACAGACAGATACACACAGACACGTTAAACTTATAAGACCCCTCTCTTTGCGTCGGGGATTAAAAAATGGTGCGAGCAGGATTCGAACCTGCGACATTCGGGTATACCCGCCCCGTAGGCATCGGAGATATCGGAACAATCTGCTTGGTCAACAGCTTTTCAACCAGATCCCTCTTACAACATCTTAGGCGATTCTCCCACTGCACCGCATCCTGCCGCGGTGCGCGGAGCGGCAGATTTTTTACACGCGCATTCACGCGCATTGCCGCGTCGGCAATGTGTTGTACTAGGCGTGTTTTCTATATAAATTGAGATTCTTGCATACAATGGTAAAATCTGCCGCTCCGCGTACCGCGGCGGGACGAGGTGCAGTGGGAGAATCGCCTTAGGGAGGCGTGTGACATCTACCTACCTATATATCTCTTCTACCAGTAGGTATAAAGAAAGGCCTTTCGGCATCGGGATGGACGTAGCCAACGTAGGCTTATATTTTATCCCGTGGCTCCGACTGGCAGCACATATGTGTACCGTCAAATGCTGCAACTTTGCCAACTAGGTGCAACATTGCCTTTTTTTAAACTTCAATTATCTCCCAAACTTACATTTATTTCTTAGTTGCAATAATAGCAGCAAAAGCTCCATTTTACTGGCAACCCGTTTTTGCGGCAACGTTCGAGACTGGTTGGAAAATGGTTAGTGTTATAATCGCTGTGATAAAACATGAACTATAAATAGAACTCTATTCATGAAGGCTTGAGCTGAATCTTGAAGGTTAACGTTAAAATAGCTCACTAAGAGCTCAAGCCTTCAGGGGCTTCGAACCGTTTCGGAGCTCCAACCTTGAGCCTTTAAATCCTAAAAGCCCCAAGGCTAATGCAAATAGCCTTCTCGCAACATTACCCGGACCACTATCGGTGCAGCAAGCGTCTTGGGGAAAAAGTGATTTCAAGTGGAACACAGGAACCCCGTTGGCTGCACACGATATCACATATTCGTAGCTAAACTATTTCAAGTTTCAGTATTCCTACATATTTAAATCCAATTCTGTAGGGACACTAGCGCTAAAACATTTACTGCATTGCGTCATATAAAGATTGAGGATCTTTTTCTTGAACCCGTCTTAAAAAAACAAGTAGGTACAGAGCCTTGAGTTGAACTGTTTTTCGACTTGAACTGATATTCGTATTGACATGATTGACGGCTATTTCTTTGACACGGAGAATGCAGAAACCACTTCTAAAACAAAGAAGCCGCAATAGGCAAGTGCCTTATCAGTCATTATCACCTGCGGTGAAACTTCCAACTAAACGAAAACTAGTCCCTAGGTAAATTCTCGGGATTAAGATCAGCCGTATAAGGCTAATAATATCAGAAGGAGATAATAATATGATCTAGACACAAGGCTGGCGTGGCGCCTGGATTAAATCAATTGAAATATAGCAAGTTTCACATGCTGAAAACAATAACAAGTTACAATTGAAGACTACTGCCATCCCCAAGGCGAAATTCTAAACATAATTCATTCCAAACAAACGAAATGTTTTCGACCAATACGAGTAGACTCAAAATTTATTATAACGCCAAAAGAAAGAGGGCAAAAAAAATATGCCTTCGTGACGAAAATCCCATTCAGATATCTCAAAGAATTACGAAGCTACAACCGTTTTAATATTGCTTGAGAGAAAACCATCCTCGAGAACTGTCAACTGTTTCATATGAAGGTACGTTTTGCGGAAAAGGGACAGAATATTCCTTTTCCTCTTAAAACTTTGGACACTTATTACTTTGTGATTATTTAATCCCCTGCTTTACTTTTTTCTCCATTTGACAATATTTTTACTCCTTTTTCGGGAAAATACATCATTATTGGTTATTTTATTTGGTGTCTATGTCGGCGGCAGATCGTTAAATACGCCAGATCACGAAATTCCTAGGCATATCGTGAAACGGCGCCATTTCATGATATGCCTAAAAGTCGGCTAGGCTTATCACGATGTGCCTGATAAACAATACGGCAGATCGATTAGAGCAACGCATTCGTCGATATTCCTAGCTCTATACCGGGCACATCGTAAAATAGTTTCTTTCTTGGCCACTGGTGGCGCTGCACATGCGATGGCGGCCGTTTTTGTTGGGGGCTAATAATCAGGGCGGACATAAGCGTTGTGGGTGTGTTGTAAGGTTTGTCATAAGCGAACTCTGTCTTAGGTCGGTTAGGTTAGGGTTCACTTGTGTCCCTCAGACCAGAAATAGACACCCCGCGCAGCGGGGTGGCGTCGACTCGCTGGAGATTATCAGTCCGCACTTCTTATTTTTTTTAATTTACCTAATTCAATTTTGGACACCCTACTTACGTATAACGGTGAGTATTGAACGATATGCCGGCGTTTCATGATATGCCTAGGAATTTCATGATCAGCCTAAACGTCACTGGCTTGGCCAAATCATGAAATGCCGGCGTTTCATGATATGCCTAAACGTCATTAGACAAATCGTTAAACGTTAAGTTTTGAACGATATGGCGGATGTCCTTTAGCCAAATCATGAAATGGCGGCGTTTCACGATATGCCTAGGAATTTCGTGATCTGGCGGATTTTACGATCGGCCGCCGACATCTACACCCCTATTTAACAATCTTCCAACTAAAAGAATAACGTGGCGTTTGTTCTTCTAAAGTTGTATGAATAAAGAAACTTGACGGTCACGGCCTTTTTAATTGCTTTCATAAATTTCAGGGCAGTTAAACACCCGGTGCGATGCTGCATATTACCATGGAGGTTAAGGTAGAAGCAAGGTTAAAAATCTTTTGAGCCAACATTCAAATTATAAATGTTATACGGATCGGTGGCTTATTTTTCAAGTAGGTATGATATTTTAGGACCTGTCGGGGGCTACAGACGAAGATGGTTTATTTTTCCATTATATTCTTTCTCTCTGTATCGGGTTAGGCTCGTAAAACACCTTTCCCGAAATGTGCACTTTCTGCAAAGGTGCACTTTCCGCAAAATGTACACTCCCAAAATGTACACTTTTTCAAACAGTGCACTTTTCCAAAACGCACGCTTTCCTAAAATGTACACTTTCCCATTTAGGGTACTTTCTCAAAAGGTACACATTAAAGCGTTAAGTTTTGGTGGCAATGTTCAATTCTGTACGTCCGTCTGTCCGTCTGCTTGCATTTGCACTATTTCATAGAAACCCTTAGTACTATAAACAGGGACACCCCCTACCTACCCTACCTACACTTTAGGGGTTAAAGTGTACTTTCCGGGAAAATATATCTTCTGCCAAAGTGCACATTCTGGGAAAGTGCACCTATTGACAAAGTGTACATATCGGGAAGTGCACTTTTAGAGACAGTGTACTTTCCGGGAAAATTATCATTCTAAAAAATGCACCTTACCAGAAAGTGCACATTTCGCGAAAATGTGTTTTACGAGCCTAACCCTCTGTATCATATCATTTAAAATATTATCGGGGTAACTTCCTCGTTAAAAATAACACGAAACAAAAATATTTAATACAATAATTTGTTTCGTTAAGAAGTATTATGCTATTTTGGTTGTCACTTGACAAAACAAAAGGCAACTTTATTGAAGAAGGCGCCAAGCAGAAATACTATCCGCGATGAATGATTACTCAAATATCAAAAGGGGACGGAGACAAAAGGAAACCCATCGCAAAGTAATGAACGTCATCAAAGAGAAAGGAGTAGTGTTTCTGTGACGTCGCATAAGACTCGTCATCCATCACGGCCGGGGTGCAAATAATAAGACGCAAGTACAAATCCAAACAAGCACGTACCGAGGGAAAGAAAGCGGGAAAGTGGGGGTGTCTCGAGGGGTGGTGGTGTCTCGAGGGGAGGCGGTGAGGGGAGCGGTCATCGATCGGGCGCCCGCCGCCCGACGAGCCCGAGCCCGATTAGTCGGCATCAGCTGTTAGCAACTCCTCGAGCCCGTCTCTCGGTGTCCCAAAAGGGTGTCTGGCGTCTCTCGTAAAGTGATCCTCATTTAACACCTCCAACAAAGTTCACAATGTCGTGATAACTGCATTTGCCTCGCTCGGTGTTCACTCGAGATCCGTGCAGGCGCTTTCTAAATGTTAAATGTCATTAATTTATTTCACAGCACTTCGGCAGACGGTACGTTGGTACGGTTCATTGGAAGAAGGGTGACACTGTGGACTATTAATAAAGAGCAATCACAATACACAATCAGCCGGAAACGTCTGTCACCAACACGGATTTCATTCATTGGATTATAAAGGAACCGTCCACGTGCAGACTTCCTGGCAAATGGGAAGGGTCAGTCAACGTCAAATAAACACTGGATTACCGTATGATTTATGAAACTGATTAGCTTTTGCCCGCGACTCTTTCCGCGTGGAACTCGTTTATATTGTAGCTCCATATAAACTTTCACCCCTATTTCACCCCCTTAAGGAATGATTTCCCGGATAAAAAATATCCTATGTCCATCTCCGGGACTCAAAACTATCTCCATACCAAATTTAAGCGTGAAGAGGTAACAGACAGACACTTTTGCATTTATAATATTAGTATTGATATCGGATGAGATGAAGGTATTTCCCAGTCGGTTTCAATTTAGCGCACATACCTATGAGGAGTATTATGAGCTATACATCAAATGAAACGTGGCGTGTGAACTTTGAGAAAGTGATCGTGGAAAATAGGTAACCTGAAACAGTATTGTATTCGATTCTAAGAAAAACAAGAACAATACACATCGAAAGTTACGTAACCGTATAAAACATGTTTAATGTGGTTATTTTCTTTTCTGTATAACCGTGTATAAGGAAGAATAACCGCTCACAACAAATGGAGACATGAAACCTTCCGCATGCAAGTATTTGGATTGTCAAAAACATCAATGTACATTCAATTTCCGCCTCCATGTAACGCCGGGCGGTCTTTCGGCGCCGTACATTTTGGCACACACGACTCAATTTACTTTGGACAGATTACAAAGCAGATATTAGAAAGTCTTTTGATGTTTAATTACATTTCATTTATATTACCAAAGGCTTTGTACTCAAATATAAAAAGTATCCATATTAACGTTTATTAAACGATAAGACATTACTGTAGGTACATCCAAATATAGCTGTTTTAGAATGTACGACCCATTTTGGTTACTTGAATACACAATGAAAACAATGAATCTTGTAATGGCCAATTTGTTTTCATTAAATTTCCCTTCAAATCCGTCAAAAGTTGAACCCCGTTTGGAGTTCAAATCAAGCGTTGAATATTCTGTGCTTTGTTCCATTATTGATGCAAATTCCGCAGGTTGCTGGGGCGAGCGCGATTTTTCTAGGTTAATGTATTCTCATAAAATTTTAAAGCGCTGTATTCGACAGTGGATTTACGAACTGCTAGTAAATAAAGAGAACATAGTAGGTTTAAACATTATGTAACTTTACATAGTGTTAAGTGTCCTAGAAATAGCCAGCGTAGTAAGTAGGTAGAAATGGTTTTTTTTTAATGTCCATAAACTTAATAGACAAGCAAATCCGTATAATTATCGAACGTGCTCACAAAATTTCACGAGAATCCTTTCTGAAATGCGACGGACAGACAGCCATTTGAAAGAATACCAAGGTGAAGCAGTGAACTACGTTCGCTCGTTCCTGAAAATATACGAAGTCTACCATTTACTATTCCGGCCTTAAGTTGTGTGATTCAGTAAGCTTTTGTGCGATCGAGTTGAAGAAACAACGATATCCATGACAATACAATCCAGACGCGCTACGATACAAATTTCTATCTCACAATTGGGAACGAAACTAAATCCTAGTACTATTGAGATGCATGTCGTCAAGATCAACTGAGATTCCAAGCATCAAAAATATCGTAACTCCCGCACCACAAGTCCTAAGGAATAAACATCAGACAATAGATAAAGCAAGAAAGCACACTAGAAACAAACGATTCTTTATTCTTTGTCTTCATAAAGCGAAGAAAAATCCAATTCCGCCACGTCCATAGCTGCGGCTTGAAAGTGTCTGCGCTCCTTAAGCCGGGAACCGCAGCTTTAAATTCAAGTTACTGCGCTCTAAATCTTGGTAAATAATAGCAAGATACATTTGGGTCACACTACCGCTGGAATACAAAGGTAAGTTGAAGGAATAGGTACCCGAGTCGTGGTAAACTACCCTAGTCCACAAAGTTTCGCTTTGCGACTTGCTTCATAAAATGCTCGCTACACGCTACACAAGGCGATACAACATGTCATTATTTCACTCTATGATTCACCTACTTTACTAAAGGCTGGGTGTATTTTCTTTTGTGAAGTAGCGATTCACGTGTATGTTTTAACGAAGAGAATAAGAATGCTGTTTCTTACGTCTCAGTAAATTCGCTGAAACATAAATAAAAGAGGCAACAGCCCAGCCAATTAATTAATGTAATGAAAAGAATTGTACATTGGCAGTGGGGCCTTAACAAAGAATTATGTAGCATATTAAAGTAGCAAACCACCAAAGTTAATTAAGAAATAAGACGTATTATGTTAGATATATTATATACACTCGCGCAGACAAAAAATACGGCTCGGTAAAATACCGTCAAATTTCCTAACATTGTGCAAGGTTGTACAGCTTTTTTAATCCAGTCATGGTCTTTATTTAATTTTAAATCTAAACTGCAAAAACAACAGTAAAAAATATTATTATATAATATAACGTTATTTTTTTACCGTTATTTTGGACTCGTAAAAACTAGGGAATGCAAATCGGTTATAACCGAAACCGAAATATTCGGTTATAACCGATTATTCTGGCCAAATCGCATAACCGATTTCGGTTATTTTCGGTTATTTTTTGTATACATAATTACATACTTATATGATATTTTGCATATAACTTATAATGTGGATACTGATTCAATATTATTAAGTTTCTGGGTGCCTGCCGATTATAACCATTGCATTAATTTGAAGAAAAATGGCGTAATAATTACCTAGTTTCAGTACAACACTGGAGCCACTTTTCTTTCACAAATACTCTAGTTAATAAAAGTATTAAACGTGCAAAGAACCCCGTACCAAAAGTATGGAAAATGTGGTTTCAGTTGAATATTCTGAGATTTTGATATAATATAGATTTTAACGTCCTGAACAAAAGTCTCTATGGGGGCTACCACTGTTGCCGAGTCCCTTTCAGAGTTACGACTGATTTTGTATCAGATAACAAATCAATAATTTGATGCAATTACCAACTATTTATTCAAACAATTGACATTAGATTGACATGGCGTATTTGAAGCGATTGGCTATTGGTATTTACCAAATTAATTTAAGCCCTGCTTACATACAGGACAAAATGGATATGGACAATAACGATGTATTTGAGTTTGATGAACTAAATGAGCACGGCCTGATACGTATGAGAATACGCTCGCGTTTTCGAAATGCAGTTAAACATCAATTATGGATAGCGTTCCAAAACGAAATTCCAGAAGAAGAGCCTATCTTGGCCTATTACTGTAAATGCAAAACCGGGGCCAGAACTATTGGTTGTTGTGCTCATGTTGCCAGTGTCGTATGGTACCTTGGTTATGCACGACATCAAGAAAACGTGAAATACCCAAGTACTGCATTATTAAACCACATACTTGACTGTGCGAACAGAAATGAGCCCTTAATAAACCGAGTTTAAAAGTGTACATGTGTATTTATGAAAATATATAAATATATGTAGATAAGATTTAACGAGTAACACTATTTTTCTTTCATTTTACCCGTTATTAATAGTTTGTTTTGTCTGGTACAGTCTACTATAAAAATATGGGTTTGTTAAAATGCACAAAAAGATGTTCCAATGATCTGTGTGTCGTTGTAATGAGAACTTCGTAAAATATTTATGAAACGATTTATTTTGCACTTGAAAAAGACGCTGGAGGTGTCATATTACTAATATTACTGTCACTGTGACAAGGTGCAAATTGGTACTAGAGTCGATTTCCTTGAGGGTACAAAATCAGTCGTAACTCTGAAAGGGACTCGGCAACAGTGGTAGCCCCCATAGAGACTTTTGTTCAGGACGTTAAAATCTATATTATATCAAAATCTCAGAATATTCAACTGTAACCACATTTTCCATACTTTTGGTACGGGGTTCTTTTGTGTATGTACAAGATAACTGATTTAACTGAATACCACGAGTGTTGCTACATAATTTGGCAGTTGATTCCGCAGCATCTGCTGCAACAATTTATGTCCTCAATCTGTATACCAGACAGACTCAGACTGTATACCACAAATTATTTTATTTGAAATGGCTTTACACGGAAATGGTCAATGGTACAAATATTTGTCCATAGCTTACCAGCAGTTATTACCTGTAAAGCCCACTAGCGTGGAGGCTGAACGTGCATTTTCAACTGCGGGATATTTCTGCAGCAAATTAAGAGGCTGACAAGACCTAATTTGGTGAAATTGATGTTATTTAAGCAGTTTTTTTAAGAAAAACTATTTGTTCTAGCACATCAAATAAAATATATGTTAATATTCACCATATTTCAAAGACCGTAGACGGGCTCGATACATAATTTGACGAAATCGGCTCGATAGAAAATAATTGCAAAGATTGGTCTTAAAATCACATTAAACGGTTCAATGTCTTTAATTTTTTGACGTATGGGTCTGCAATTAAAAACATGTTTTCGAGGGCTTTCATACTTTTCTCAAATGAGTTACACTTGAGAAGAGTAACATTTAGTACATATTAATATTGACTTTGGTTGAATTTATGGTACCTAATAATTCGTGATTTTCTTTATTAATTATTATCATTTTTTTTAAATATATTTTTTTATTTAAAAAAACTGATTATAATTAATAAAGAAAAATCAAAGCAAGGTTTAGGTACGTTTCATGAATACTGCTTGGTTTATGATTTTACGTCACGTAGAACTAGATTTATACGTATTTTTTAAAAAACTTTGAATAACCGATAATAACCGATTATAACCGAATATCGGTTATTTTTCGGCCATAACCGTAACCGAAACCGGTTATGAAGTTGGGCCGGTAATTGCATTTCCTAGTAAAAACCCATGAAAAAAACTACTTTCTCACTTTGGATATTGATATTTTTATGAAAGGATTTCGGAAATTGCTAATACAGTTGGGTATTATAACAAATAGTAGGCATATGATGTAAATAAAAGTAGTGTTAAATATAGAAAATACCCTAGTGCGGTTATTTCATTTACGGTGACCAGAAATTTTTGACCGCGAGTACCATCCGCGTATCTGCGGTCACTTAAAACGCCATGAAATTTTCAATTTGTCTCAATAACAATCAATAGTCTCGTATTAATAAAATGTCCTCAGAGGAAAAACCGTTCTTAAATAAGTAAGGTTTTAGTAGCTACCTTATCGAATGTCTTGGTATCATCATTCTTGAGCGTTTTTATAATAATCTAATGATACTTTGAGCTTTTTTGTGCTTTCCACGTTACAAGTTAAAATCTACTAAGTCGTAGAACTAGATTTATACGTATTTTTTAAAAAACTTTGAATAACCGATAATAACCGATTATAACCGAATATCGGTTATTTTTCGGCCATAACCGTAACCGAAACCGGTTATGAAGTTGGGCCGGTAATTGCATTTCCTAGTAAAAACCCATGAAAAAAACTACTTTCTCACTTTGGATATTGATATTTTTATGAAAGGATTTCGGAAATTGCTAATACAGTTGGGTATTATAACAAATAGTAGGCATATGATGTAAATAAAAGTAGTGTTAAATATAGAAAATACCCTAGTGCGGTTATTTCATTTACGGTGACCAGAAATTTTTGACCGCGAGTACCATCCGCGTATCTGCGGTCACTTAAAACGCCATGAAATTTTCAATTTGTCTCAATAACAATCAATAGTCTCGTATTAATAAAATGTCCTCAGAGGAAAAACCGTTCTTAAATAAGTAAGGTTTTAGTAGCTACCTTATCGAATGTCTTGGTATCATCATTCTTGAGCGTTTTTATAATAATCTAATGATACTTTGAGCTTTTTTGTGCTTTCCACGTTACAAGTTAAAATCTACTAAGTACTGTTACCCCCTCCTGAATTTAAATAAATTACAATAGCAAAAGAATTTCTTTCGATTGACGTTCGATTTTAAAATGAAACCAACTTAACAGTACATTTGCTCAAATTTCAATGCGATTTTACATATAGTGGGCGTTACGAAGTTAACTTCGTATGATCTTGTCTAGAATTTACAATACGTACAACACAGGTGTGTTTTGATCCTCCAAGCTTTTATTTCACTTGCGATATTCGTATGTAACTAAGTAATGAAGTATTCTAAACATATCTTATCTATCTTTGTTTTCCGATTAAAATCTGAAAGTATATGAATTTTCGTCCAATTAATTTCCGATTGGGTGATAGTAAGTTCACGGATATTGCAATATCAAGCTGGTCAGATAATGAAAACACACAAACAAGTGTCCGAAGGAATTGTTCTCTTCAATTACAAATGTCCATCGTGTATATGATATTACCATATTACTACTCCCAGAGAAAGCTCCATGGCTAGCATGGGGAATCTTACATAACTCGAGTTGTGTAAGATTAATCGTTAATTGTGTCTGCTATTCTTATCCGAACAATTCTTTAAATTATATAATTTCTAAAACTTTTCAATTAGGTACCCACCCTTCATTATACATATCGCGTCGAGCTATTCGGGTCATAAATTGATGACGGTTTTAAATTGTCAGTCCTAAATACCCGTAAGTTTAAAATAGACCAAACCAAACGTCGGGAGCGCTATATGCGGGTAAATTAAAAAAAATGGTTTCATTCAGTGTTTTCTATTTTCAAGAACGGGGGGAGATTTGATTTAAATCCAAGTATGATCTCGTCCGGATCGGTGGTAGCGAATTGGCGCGGCGGCGGGAACACCGTCAGAAGATCGCATGGAGCTTAGATGTCCCTAGTGACTAAAGTGCACCTGTGCTATCTGGTTGGCCGGCATATCGTCCTGATCAGTGGCGAACTGGAGCGGCGGCGGGAACACCGTGAGAAGATTGCATGGAGCTTTGATGTACCTAGTGACTAAAGTGCACCTGTGCTATCTGGTTCGCTGGTATCTCGTCCTGGGCGGTAACGAACTGGCGCGGCGGGAGGACCGTCAGGGGATCACGCGGAGCCTATAAGTCACTAGTAACTAAAGTGCACCTGTGCTATCTGGTTGGCCGGCATATCGTCCTGATCAGTGGCGAACTGGAGCGGCGGCGGGAACACCGTGAGAAGATTGCATGGAGCTTTGATGTACCTAGTGACTAAAGTGCACCTGTGCTATCTGGTTCGCTGGTATCTCGTCCTGGGCGGTAACGAACTGGCGCGGCGGGAGGACCGTCAGGGGATCACGCGGAGCCTATAAGTCACTAGTAACTAAAGTGCACCTGTGCTATCTGGTTGGCCGGCATATCGTCCTGATCAGGGGCGAACTGGAGCGGCGGCGGGAACACCGTGAGAAGATTGCATGGAGCTTTGATGTACCTAGTGACTAAAGTGCACCGGTGCTATCTAGTTCGCTGGCATCTCGTCCTGGGCAGTGGCGAACTGGCGCGGCGGGAGGACCGTCGGGGGGTCGCGCGCAGCCTAGATGTCACTAGCGACTAAAGTGCACCGGTGCTATCTGGTTGGCCGGCACCTCGTCCTGATTGGTGGCGAACTGTGGCGGCGGGAGGACCGTCAGGGGATCAGGCGGAGCCTGGATGTCAATAGTAACTAAAGTGCACCTGTGCTATCTGGTTCGCTGGTATCTCGTCCTGGGCGGTAACGAACTGGCGCGGCGGGAGGACCGTCAGGGGATCACGCGGAGCCTATAAGTCACTAGTAACTAAAGTGCACCTGTGCTATCTGGTTGGCCGGCATCTCGTCCTGGTCGGTCGCGAACTGGGGCGGCGGCGGCAGCACCGGCGGGAGGGCGCGCGGGTTGGAGCGGAGCCCGCCCGGGCCTGCGCCCGCGCGCCCCTGCATGCGCGCGCTACCGACCCGCCACTCCGACACACCGCGGCAGAGTCAACCGCTCAACACATTTCACACACACACTAGCTACAGTCACTTTTGTAAGGGCTACCTAGCAGGGTTGTCTCAACTTTGGAATTGATTTATAAGTCACAACTTTAAAGAGTTAAGTAAGGATTATGATAAGGAAATAATGGTGGGAACGTCTATAAAACAGGAGAAATTACAAACTGGATGTGTACTCTAAACCAGGGATGCCGCGGATGCGATTTTTTTGACATCCGCGGATGCGGATATTTCGATGCTCACATCCGCGGACGCGGATGCGGATTTTGGGGCAAGACACTCAAAAATATAAATAAGCAAAGTCTTTAGGGTCACGCAGTACTCGAACATGTTGCGACTGATTTACAATCGTTGAAAACCTAACGCATCACGGATAGCGAATGCGGCGAACCGTCAGGATACAGAATCGAAATGAAGATTCTTATTGGCAAATAAGTAATGTCGATAATACTGATCACGCGCGCGGCACACACCGCGTTGGTCCCTTTCTTGTCGCGAAATGTACTACACCCGCATCCGCAAAAACGCGGAAAAATGCGGATGTTGAAAATTATGCGGAACGTCCACGGTTGCGGATGCGGATGCGAACGTCTGCAACATCCCTGCTCTAAACTGTTACAAATGAGGAATGTCTAATACCAAGTACAATGCGAGACGGTGCCGTATTTTGAATTACATTTGTGAAAGGTGAACCGGCGATCTGTTAAAATTTGCTCGTTCTTGGACAGTATCACACTAGTCGACATATATTCAGAGCAATGACGCGTAGTTGCAGTGCCCAAGAAGCAACTGGATGGCTCGCGGTTTTTGAGCTCCCGAACTGTTGTGAAACCGCCCTGTGCAACCCAAACTGATCCAACTTGGAGAGGGCTTCGGGAGCTCAAATACCGCGAGCCATCCGGTTGCCTCGCGGACACCTAAATTACGCGTCATTGCTTTAACTAATATAGTTAATTTCGGAATCATCGAGATATCACAAAAATCAAAATCCACCATATCATGAAATTGACAACGTAAAGGCTCAGGACGGATGAATCATCAGACGGGATGAATTCGTCTTCATTTCTATTTTGACACCTTACTTTGCAGTGGCGGTGCGTGACAATTTTCGATGGACAACCCGGAACAAAAAAGTTACGAAAGAGTTATATAACTCGGTCTGGACTTATTTTTAGTCCAATTTTAGGCAAGTCGGTAGGAATCGGCTTTTATGGGCGCGCCGGCACTGTTACTTTGTCCACTATAGTATCCGCAAAAAACCAAGTGACGAGTCAGGTCATAAATCATTGGATCTCTTTTGCACCTGCACTGCCTTATGGAGCCGGCCGTTCAACAATAGTACCTACTAACTTTTAATGCCTGACTCGCCGCTTAGTTTTGCGGATACTATAGCCATTATGTCCTCTATCCTGATTGGTTCACATTGACTTTCCTATGTAATCATTGTCCTAATTCTGACGCCGGCAAATCATAGCTATTTGTTATGCAAAGCTGCAAAGTTGTTGTTTGGCGCAAGTGCTTGTATTGAAAGCCGAGCTAGCGAAGGATTGTAAGATTGAACCATGAGCGAAGCGAATGCTTCAAAAGTACAATCCTGAGCATAGCGAGGCTTTCAAGCTATCAAGGCACGAGACCAAACAACTTCGCTGCCGAGCGAAACACACAACTTTTCACCTCACCACCGCGAGGAAAATTGTAAATGTAATGGAAGTCATTTGGACTCATTTTCAATAAAGGTTTGTTTACATCTCATCAAGATCTAGCATTTTATAATTAATAAATGTAACATAAACATTTTTGCATCGTTAAATAACTCCACTCCACTGACACTACAAAAGTCAAAGTATTGTTGGGTACTCACGGGTAAACTAAGGCTCAAATACGCTTATTTCACTTTTTCCGCTAACTTAGCAGGCATTAAAATTCATATATGTATATCTTGTGCACTAAAAATACTAAAATCTATAAATAACCACCATTATTTTGGTTTTATTGTGGCTTTAGACCAAAACAAAATTAAATCTAGGTAATTAGGTATTATGAGTTTTTTCTTAAATTAACTTTTCAAACGGTGCGTTCCAAATTTGGAAGAAGCGAAAATTTTGAAAAAGAAAACTACATTTTAGAATTATTTATTAGTATTGTATCCTTGGTTATAAGTCAAAATAATAACAATTAATTATTGGCATAACACCATCAGTTTATGAACGCAGGATAATGTGAGAGGTCATTATTCTGTATAGAAAAAAGCTGGATTTCGCGATTGACCGTCACGTTCCAAATTCAAAAACTCTTTCTACGCTAGCGGATATAATGGCCTTTTGCGCGCAGATTTTGAGCGATAAAGCAAGCCTTTTCGAGCCGGTGAGGTCAAATAGTACATTACTATAGAGGCCAGGAAACGAAGGGTTGCAGGCCAAGTAGATATAGACGCAGATAGGGATACGCGGCCGGCAACCCCGTTTCTCGCCGAGATTTGTATAGTACTTTTCTCAAACTTGCAATTAAATAAAAATAAAAAGTAGTCAATTTGTTTTATAAATAATACGTTTCTTCGTGCACCGCCTGCACCGACGACGCCGCGCCGCCAGCTGGCCCGCGCCCTCTCCCTCCGTTAAGAGGGGGCGTATCGCCAGGGAAAAATCAGAAATCACCCGCGCGCCCCGTACCTGCCGCGCTGATGCGTCTATTGCTGCCCCGCTCCTTCTCGCATAGTATATGCCCCGACAGTCAGATGAAACATGATGAATACCTATAGATAATTATAATAAGTGGAAAGAAAGACAAAATCTGTAAGTACCTATATTTGAAGATATAATTTTCGCTAGTAGCTAAGTCAGTTTCGAGAACTATAACTGAAATATGACCTTCCGTTTTTTTACTAAATCACGTAAGGGTTGAAATTTAGCATAATAATGTCTCGTAAAAGGCTAAAGCAAAAAAACAGCTATAATCGAATTTAAACTTTTGTGAGACATATCTAAAATACTACTAATAAATCCACGGTTAAAAAATTAACGTAAATGTTACGGCAGGCGACATGTTTCGAACTCTTCGGGAGTTCTTCTTCAAAACAAACATCGAAAACACTAATCCTGAAGAAGAACTCCCGAAGAGTTCGAAACATGTCGCCTATCGCGTCATTTAATACGTGAATTTATTAGTAGCATTAAAAAAAACTGTAATTTATTATGAAAACTTCGATCATGTTTATGAAAGCCAGATTTTCAGGCCACTGTGTGGCGGCCAAATTTTTCAATTCTGACCCCGTGTCATGGTCGGCCTTATCACGCGATAAGTGACAGGATAGAGCGTCCGTCACTGGCTGACACCGTTTGATAGAACGAGACGATGTCCCTATCTTGTCACTTATCGAGTGATAAGGCCGACCATGATACGGGGTCTGATCTCGGATTCGTACTTGGAGACAATGGAGACGCTTTGGCCCTTTAGTTATCAATTTTGAACATACTCGTATTAAAGAAAAACTGCAAAATTGTGTTCACTTTTTTAAATATAAAAATGTCCAACTTCGCAGGCAATAATTCGGGTGCAGACTCGAAAATTATTATTACTCCAAAAGAAAGAAGGCAAAAAAATATGCATAGTGATGAAAATCCCATTCAGATATCTCAAAGAATTACGAAGCTACAACCGTTTTAATATTGCTTGTTAGAGAGAGAAAACGCAAACTGTGTGTGACGTCACATTACAGGATGCTGCCGGCAGGCCGCGTCGACGGCGTCGCCGACCACGATGCGCGCGGCACGTTGCCGTCTTCTGTGACGTCACATTCTTCCAGCGTCATCGTTTCATATGAAGTTGCGTTTTGCGAAAAAGGGACAGAACACATCCCTTCTTAAAACTTTGGACACTTATAACTTCGTGATTATTTAACCTTTTGCGTTGATTTTTTCTCCATTTGACAATTTTTTTATCCTTCTTCGAGAAAATATCACATTATTTTATTTAGTGTCTACGCCCCTATTGTTGGAATCTAAAAGCGTCACCCGTGATGACTAAAGAAAAAAAATGTCAATAATTACACGGTTCACCCACGTATTAAACGTCACTACGGGCGACATGTTTCGAACATTTCGGGAGTTCTTATTCAGGATTGAGTGTTTTCGCGGCGGTGTCGCTTGAATCTTGACTTACTTTATAGAGTACAAATTACTTTAATTACCCAAGGAATACCACTACCTACATTTTGTTGCTTAAAAAACCACCGGAGCTATAACTGAAATATGGCCTTCCGTTTTTTTACTAAATCACGTAAGGGTTGTGAGCTAGCATAATAATGGCTAGTAAAAGCCTAAAGCAAAAAAAAGCTATAATCGAATTTAAACTTTTGTGAGACATGTCTAAAATACTCCTAATAAATCCACGGTTAAATTCACGCATTAAATGTCACAACAGGCGACATGTTTCAAACTTTTCGGGAGTTCTTCTTCAAAACAAACATCGAAAACACTCATCCTGAAGAAGAACTCCCGAAGTGTTCAAAACATGTCGCCTGTCGTGTCGTTTAATACGTGAATAAATTCCTTAGCTTTTAAAAAAGCTTAGTAGCCTAGCTTAGTAGACTTAGTAGGCTTAGCTTAGTAGCTTTAACCTAGCATTAAAAAAAACTATAATATATTATGAAAACTTCGATCATGTCTATGAAAGTCAGATTTTCAGGCCACTACTGTGTGGCGGCCAAATTTTTCAATTCTGATCTCGGATTCGTACTTGGAGACAATGGACACGCTTTGGCCCTTTAGTTATCAATTTTGAACATATTAAAGAAAAAGTGCATAATTATGTTCACTTTTTTAATATCAAAATGTCCAAGTTCGCAGGCAATAATTGTTGGAATCTGCACTCTCGATAACCCTAAAAGCGACACCCGTGATGACTTTAAAGAAAAACATGTCAATAATGTCACTACGGGCGACATGTTCCGAACTCTTCGGAAGTTCTTCTTCAGGATGAGTGTTTTCGCGGCGGTGTCGCTTGAATCACGACAAGATTCAAGCGACACCGCCGCGAAAACACTCATGCTTAAGAAGAATTCCCGAAGAGTTCGAAACATGTCGCCCGTAGTGACATTTAATACGTGAGTTGAACCGTGTAATTATTAGTACTGTTTCAACACGTCTCACGAAAGTTTAAATTCGAAAAGCAATGTCCGCCATCTTGGAATTCAAAATGGACGTAATTTCTAGAATCTTCACCCTCGAGAAGCCTGCCAATGTATGTTGTTCTTTAAAAAAAACGCGCATATTAATTTACAACGAATGTTTCAAAAATTTTAAATAATGCGTGGTCGTTTTTCAAATATTTCTTACTATGAATTCGTATTTAGATTTTAGACCTCTCAGACATCGATTTTGAACAAAACCGGATTTATTCTCAACTAGCGATCCGCTCCGGCTTCGCACGGATACTATATTATACATATAAACCTTCTTCTTGAATCACTGTATCTATTAAAAAAAACCGCATCAAAATCCGTTGCGTAGTCTTAAAGATCTAAGCATACATAGGGACAGACAGCGGGAAGCGACTTTGTTTTATACTAGTGATAGTGATAATCTTCCATAAAGTAAATACACGATCGACAGAAAAATGTTCGTCTAGTTTTGCATGTACTGCACAAATTATTCTAAGAAGCCGGTCACCCGCCGCTCGCTGCGTAATCTTATAGTTGTATTTTGAACTTTAAGATATATATGTTAAGGTCGACTTTTAAATATATTATTTCAAAATGTAGCAAAATATCTACTGGAATGTAATGATACGTTCATTCACTGGACGAATATACTGGGTCACAATATTATTGAAATAATTATGTTCATCGTGCTGTTGTGAGAGCACAGAACGTAGTCCTCTCGTCTCAGCGGAGCGATTACGACTGACTCCGCCCGCGAACGGCAACAAAAGATATATAGAACCGCACGAAACACGCGACGGGAGAAAGGGTATCGCGCTAAATAAAAAAGGCCTATACGCCAAATACGTTTCACCTCAATAAGTCTGAAAAGGGACTACATAAAAATACCCCGCTAGTACTTTCATTAGGTAATGTGAAAAGCTATTATACACTCAACTTTTGCTTAATTTATATGCACCGGAACCTCACACTATTGAAATTGAGTAAAAATAAGACATGTTTTGGCGGTTCTTTTCTATCGAGGCAATTTTGGTTTTGTATGGTTTTGTTCAGACGATTCAATTGCAAATATGATGTAGTTTTGGTATGTTCTTTTTCCTGGCATTCGCTTTAGTTTGTCATAGGTAAATATTCAATCTAAGAACCCCGATTTCGCGGAGCGCCCCCTCTTAAAAAAAACTTCCGCATTAAAGGGAATACCTCAAAAACAACTGGAGCTATAACTGAAATATGACCTTCCGTTTTTTTACTAAATCACGTAAGGGTTGTAATTTAGCATAATAATGGCTAGTAAAAGCCTAAAGCAAAAAAAAGCTATAATCGAATTTAAACTTTTGTGAGACATGTCTAAAATACTACTAATAAATCCACGGTTAAATTCACGTATTAAATGTGACGACAGGCGACATGTTTCGAACTCTTCGGGAGTTCTTCTTCAAAACAAACACCGAAAACACTCATCCTGAAGAAGAACTCCCGAAAAGTTCGAAACATGTCGCCTGTCGTAATACGTGAATTTAACCGTGAATTTATTAGTAGCATTAAAAAAAACTATAATATATTATGAAAACTTCGATCATATCTATGAAAGCCAGATTTTCAGGCCACTGTGTGGCGGCTAAATTTTTCTATTCTGATCTCGGATCCGTACTTGGAGACAATGGAGACGCTTTGGCCCTTTAGTTATCAATTTTGAACATATTAAAGAAAAACTGTAAAATTGTGTTCACTTTTTTTAATATAGAAATGTCCAAGTTCGCAGGCAATAATTGTTGGAATCTGCACCCTCGATAACCCTAAAAGCGACACTCGTGATGACTTTAAAGAAAGTCAATGTCAATAATTACACGGTTCAACCCACGTATTCAATGTCACTACAGGCGACATGTTTCGAACTCTCGGGAGTTCTTCTTCAGGATAAGTGTTTTCGATGTTTGTTTTCAAGAAGAACTCCCGAAGAGTTCGAAACATGTCGCCTGTAGTGACATTGAATACGTGGGTTGAACCGTGTAATTATTGACATTGACTTTCTTACACATTGACATTTAATACGTGAATTTAACTGAGGATTTATTAGTTGTATTTTAGACATGTCTGAATTTAACCGTGGATTTATTAGTAGCATTAAATATATATATATATATATTACGAAAACTTCGATCATGTCTATGAAAGCCAGATTTTCAGGCCACTGCGTGGTGGCCAAATTTTTCAATTCTGATCTCGGATTCGTACTTGGAGACAATTTTGAACATATTACAGAATAACTGCAAAATTGTGTTCACTTTTTTTAATGTAAAAATGTCCAAGTTCTCAGGCAATAATTCCCTCGATAACCCTAAAAGCGACACCCGTGATGACTAAAGAAAAAAACCCTAACAATAATTACACGGTTCAACCCACGTATTAAATTGGTACCTAGTTCATTACTATTTTATTTATTGTTTTGTTTTTCATCGTTTTTTTTCCGCCTCTCTTTTGTTTTATTATGTGTTACCGGCTGGGAAATCACTGGATGGTTCCATCGGAAGATCAGCGCTGGCAATCGCGCCAGCACCACGCTGAGATGGAACCATTTCATACAACCCCCTTTTTTTTCCATATACCTATTTTTACTGTTTTTTATATCTGTTGAGTTGTGCTGTCACGAATAAACGTTTACTATTCTATTCTAAATGTCACTACGGGTGACATGTTTCGAACTCTTCGGGAGTTCTTCTTCAGGATGAGTGTTTTCGCGGCGGTGTCGCTTGAATCACGACAAGATTCAAAACACTCATCCTGAAGAAGAACTCCCAAAGAGGTCGAAACATGTCGCCCGTAGTGAGTTGAACCGTGTAATTATTAGTATTAATTCAACATGTCTCACGAAAGTTTAAATTCGAAAAGCAATGTCCGCCATCTTGGAATTCAAAATGGACATCATTTCTAGAATCTGCACCCTCAAGAAACCTGTTGTTCTTTAAAAAAAACGCGCATTTTAATTTACAACAAATGTTTCAAAAAAATTAAATAATGCGACCACTTTTTGAAATATTTCTGACTATGAAATCGTATTTAGTTAGACCTCTCAGACATCGATTTTGAACATAACCGGATTTATTCTCAACTAGCGATCCGCTCCGGCTTCGCACGGATACTATTTTATACATATAAACCTTCTTCTTGAATCACTATCTACTAAAAAAAACCGCATCAAAATTCGTTGCGAAGTTTTAAAGATCCATAGATACATAGGGACAGACAGCGGGAAGCGACTTTATATTATACTATGTATGATAGTGATAATGATAATCTTTCATAAAGTAAATACACGATCGACAGAAAAATGTTCGTCTAGTTTTGCATGTACTGCACAAATTATTCTAAGAAGCCGGTCACTGGCCGACCGCTGCGTAATCTTATGGTTGTATTTTGAACTTTAAGATCTACATGTTAAGGTCGACTTTTAAATATATTATTTCAAAATGTAGCAAAATATCTACTGGAATGTAATGATACGTTCATTCACTGGACGAATATACTGGGTCACAATATTATTGAAATAATTATGTTCATCGTGCTGTTGTGAGAGCACAGAACGTAGTCCTCTCGTCTCAGCGGAGCGATTACGACTGACTCCGCCCGCGAACGGCAACAAAAGATATATAGAACCGCACGAAACACGCGACGGGAGAAAGGGTATCGCGCTAAATAAAAAAGGCCTATACGCCAAATACGTTTCACCTCAATAAGTCTGAAAAGGGACTACATAAAAATACCCCGCTAGTACTTTCATTAGGTAATGTGAAAAGCTATTATACACTCAACTTTTGCTTAATTTATATGCACCGGAACCTCACACTATTGAAATTGAGTAAAAATAAGACATGTTTTGGCGGTTCTTTTCTATCGAGGCAATTTTGGTTTTGTATGGTTTTGTTCAGACGATTCAATTGCAAATATGATGTAGTTTTGGTATGTTCTTTTTCCTGGCATTCGCTTTAGTTTGTCATAGGTAAATATTCAATCTAAGAACCCCGATTTCGCGGAGCGCCCCCTCTTAAAAAAAACTTCCGCATTAAAGGGAATACCTCAAAAACAACTGGAGCTATAACTGAAATATGACCTTCCGTTTTTTTACTAAATCACGTAAGGGTTGTAATTTAGCATAATAATGGCTAGTAAAAGCCTAAAGCAAAAAAAAGCTATAATCGAATTTAAACTTTTGTGAGACATGTCTAAAATACTACTAATAAATCCACGGTTAAATTCACGTATTAAATGTGACGACAGGCGACATGTTTCGAACTCTTCGGGAGTTCTTCTTCAAAACAAACACCGAAAACACTCATCCTGAAGAAGAACTCCCGAAAAGTTCGAAACATGTCGCCTGTCGTAATACGTGAATTTAACCGTGAATTTATTAGTAGCATTAAAAAAAACTATAATATATTATGAAAACTTCGATCATATCTATGAAAGCCAGATTTTCAGGCCACTGTGTGGCGGCTAAATTTTTCTATTCTGATCTCGGATCCGTACTTGGAGACAATGGAGACGCTTTGGCCCTTTAGTTATCAATTTTGAACATATTAAAGAAAAACTGTAAAATTGTGTTCACTTTTTTTAATATAGAAATGTCCAAGTTCGCAGGCAATAATTGTTGGAATCTGCACCCTCGATAACCCTAAAAGCGACACTCGTGATGACTTTAAAGAAAGTCAATGTCAATAATTACACGGTTCAACCCACGTATTCAATGTCACTACAGGCGACATGTTTCGAACTCTCGGGAGTTCTTCTTCAGGATAAGTGTTTTCGATGTTTGTTTTCAAGAAGAACTCCCGAAGAGTTCGAAACATGTCGCCTGTAGTGACATTGAATACGTGGGTTGAACCGTGTAATTATTGACATTGACTTTCTTACACATTGACATTTAATACGTGAATTTAACTGAGGATTTATTAGTTGTATTTTAGACATGTCTGAATTTAACCGTGGATTTATTAGTAGCATTAAATATATATATATATATATTACGAAAACTTCGATCATGTCTATGAAAGCCAGATTTTCAGGCCAATGCGTGGTGGCCAAATTTTTCAATTCTGATCTCGGATTCGTACTTGGAGACAATTTTGAACATATTACAGAATAACTGCAAAATTGTGTTCACTTTTTTTAATGTAAAAATGTCCAAGTTCTCAGGCAATAATTCCCTCGATAACCCTAAAAGCGACACCCGTGATGACTAAAGAAAAAAACCCTAACAATAATTACACGGTTCAACCCACGTATTAAATTGGTACCTAGTTCATTACTATTTTATTTATTGTTTTGTTTTTCATCGTTTTTTTTCCGTCTCTCTTTTGTTTTATTATGTGTTACCGGCTGGGAAATCACTGGATGGTTCCATCGGAAGATCAGCGCTGGCAATCGCGCCAGCACCACGCTGAGATGGAACCATTTCATACAACCCCTTTTTTTTCCATATACCTATTTTTACTGTTTTTTATATCTGTTGAGTTGTGCTGTCACGAATAAACGTTTACTATTCTATTCTAAATGTCACTACGGGTGACATGTTTCGAACTCTTCGGGAGTTCTTCTTCAGGATGAGTGTTTTCGCGGCGGTGTCGCTTGAATCACGACAAGATTCAAAACACTCATCCTGAAGAAGAACTCCCAAAGAGGTCGAAACATGTCGCCCGTAGTGAGTTGAACCGTGTAATTATTAGTATTAATTCAACATGTCTCACGAAAGTTTAAATTCGAAAAGCAATGTCCGCCATCTTGGAATTCAAAATGGACATCATTTCTAGAATCTGCACCCTCAAGAAACCTGTTGTTCTTTAAAAAAAACGCGCATTTTAATTTACAACAAATGTTTCAAAAAAATTAAATAATGCGACCACTTTTTGAAATATTTCTGACTATGAAATCGTATTTAGTTAGACCTCTCAGACATCGATTTTGAACATAACCGGATTTATTCTCAACTAGCGATCCGCTCCGGCTTCGCACGGATACTATTTTATACATATAAACCTTCTTCTTGAATCACTATCTACTAAAAAAAACCGCATCAAAATTCGTTGCGAAGTTTTAAAGATCCATAGATACATAGGGACAGACAGCGGGAAGCGACTTTATTTTATACTATGTATGATAGTGATAATGATAATCTTTCATAAAGTAAATACACGATCGACAGAAAAATGTTCGTCTAGTTTTGCATGTACTGCACAAATGATTCTAAGAAGCCGGTCACTGGCCGACCGCTGCGTAATCTTATGGTTGTATTTTGAACTTTAAGATCTACATGTTAAGGTCGACTTTTAAATATGTTATTTCAAAATGTACCAAAATATCTATTGGAATGTAATGATACGTTCATTCACTGGACGAATATACTGGGTCACAATATTATTGAAATAATTATGTTCACCGTGCTGTCGTGAGAACACAGGACGTAGTCCTCTCGTCTCAGCGGAGCGATTGCGACTGACTCCGCCCGCAAACGGCAACAGAAGATATACCGAACCGCACGAAACACGCGACGGGAGAAAGGGTATCGCGCTAAATAAAAAAGGCCTATACGCCAAATACGTTTCACCTCAATAAGTCTGAAAAGGGACTACATAAAAATACCCCGCTAGTACTTTCATTAGGTAATGTGAAAAGCTATTATACACTCAACTTTTACTTAATTTATATGGACGGGAACCTCACACTATTGAAATTGAGTAAAAATAAGACATGTTTTGGCGGTTCTTTTCTATCGAGGCAATTTTGGTTTTGTATGGTTTTTTTCAGACGATTCAATTGCAAATATGATGTAATTTTGGTATGTTCTTTTTCCTGGCATTCGCTTTAGTTTGTCATAGGTAAATATTAAATCTAAGAACCCCGATTTCGCGGAGCGCCCCCTCTTAAAAACAAAAGAAAGTTGCTTTACAGGCCTAGGTGTGTAAGGCTGTATGAAATTCCTTTACATATCATCTTCACTCATCGCACCGGATACGTAGTTTTTCCGAACCTAATTTGAAGTAAGTCACGTCAACATTTCATTGCAAGTTTGAGAAAAGATTATTACTATACGTTGATGACACACTGGCATACAAGTGCAGATTTGCATACCTAAAATATATCTACTGACGAGCGCTGTGGAGCCTTTAGCCTAGTTGGTAGTGATCCTGCCTACGAAGCAAGAGGTCCTGGGTTCGAATCCTGCAAGGGCATTTATTTGTCTGATGAACACGTTCCTGAGTCATGGATGTTTTCTAAAGATTTCAGTATTCATTTGTCATTTTTTTAAGTTTATCGTCGTCTAGTACCCAAAGTACAAGCTTTGCTTAGTTGGGGAAAAGGTCGATTTCTATAAGATCATCCGCAAATATCTAATGTTGACCGGCCCGTGTTCGATGTTTTATGACTTCATCCTAATAGCAGTAATAGCATACGATTGATTGGAGATGTTTTGAAACAAACCGCTCCTAAACAACAAGAACAAAACTCATATCCAATAAATCAACACACAAAGTTAGAATCTGATCTGATCGATCACCTAAACTTATTCACTCGTCATTTATAGCAATAATTTAGGATTATGCAAATCTAAATCGACAATGAAGACCATTAGGCCTTCCCTATCACAACTGCTGTGCGATTCACAACCTGTTCCTACTCAGTTCACTCTCCCCTAGTATATCTATACCTCCAGACTCGTAACAACAACGCGTAATGGCAGATCAAACTAACACCGGGGTCTTCGGTAAGCATTGTGAATAAAGGCTCTGAAGTGGCCCACGAAACCCGGTGAGCGATAGAACTTCATTTGTCACTGTCGATGGGCCCAGCACAACAGAAATGCGGCTTCGGTTAAGTAAATCACTGATTGAAAGGTGATTGATGACACCTATAAAGAAAAACCAGGAAGCTCTGTAAAACAGCTTTGCTAATAGATGTTGACATTGATAGAGCTATGTCTCTGAAGTGTACTGTACTTTCTTTTGTTTAACTCTGCTCAACTTAATACCAATTATTTTACGCAATCATGTTTAATTTCACGTTTTTTGCGTCGAATACTCCACAACTTTTGATCTTACTGAACAAAGATCGAAAAAAATAAAGAAATAGACTTTGCAAGATTAGAACCTGCATGCCTTATCCCTTGTCCGGAGCAGGATGGCTTTACCAACTAAGCGGTTCAGCAAAGTCTTGTGTTTTGTCGATAATGTCGATCTATAAAGTGATTAACTCAGTAAGAAAGAAGACATTTATTCACTACACAAAAGACACACAGAGACAAAGGGAGTAGACATAGAATACAATTGTCACATATTGTGTGTGTCTTCGCGGCAGTGAATCGGTCGCTGTCTCAGCATTATGCCGAGGTGTCAGACAGACACCTACAGCGCTGATTTTCAGACAGCACCGTACGTGACCCACGGAACGCAACACAACATACTACCGATACAAACGTATATCATAATAAATAAATAATTAATATAATAAACTTGTCAAATATGTAACGTAACGCACCAAATGCGTACATATTCGAAGTTACTACACTGACATTGCCTGGACAGCCTAAATTAACTTCAATAGCTAGTCTAGTATTCGATCTTTGTTCGATAACCACACTAGTTCAATAAAACAGGTGGAGATCGTGTTCTCAGATAACCTCTTTTGACGATAAGTATTAAAATAACCTGCTTAGTTTATACAACTTCTAAATATTATGAATCAAAATGATAGATTAGCGTGTTTAAATACGAATTGGACATAGACATTTAACGTTGTCATGAACATTAGTGACATATCAAGCATCAAGGTGAGATAATGAGATTACAAATCATCGTCACCCCGGTTGACTGGTTACACAGGTTAAATTACTGGCTAAGCCAAAGCCACCCCTTCCTTCCCTAGTATTTAGGTCACAGAAAGGAGCACACGTGTTGTGGGGGCTGGCCACGCCGAATGAGGTCGCTTGTGGCGTCACAGCGCCGCTGGACAGAAATTACTGGGGAACGGATTTTTTGTTGGAGATGTCAAATATCGAACGGGTGCTGTGCAGATGAACGTGTTCAAAAACACGACACAAGAGATGCATCGTTAGTGACGTCACCGAGTAAAAGTTATGTTCGATTTGTAACTTTTATTTTGTCGTAGGCAGTCACCATCATTAATATCTGCCATAAAAAAGTTTTTTGTACAAATTTTATTCTTAATTTTGGTTACAAAATGGAACATTTTTAACTTTAACTCGGTGACGTTACTAACGATGCATCTCTTCTCGCGATAATGCCCTTTTGATTGGTGGATAAATGTGGTTTTCAAATAAACGCATCTTAATTATACTTTGGCGAGCAATCGTGCCATTAGCAATGTACTTAGATTGGAAATATTATTTGGGGTAGGTAATTAATAGTGCTGGCATTACAAAGACGATTAGTCTCCCTCCAGTTACACGAACGGCGGGACAGACAGATTATATTTCCGATCTAATTGATGTCTATCTACATCTACACTACCTACACTAATATTAGGTATAAAAAGGAAAGATTTGATTGTTTGTTTGTTTGTATAGGCTCCGAAACTACTGGACCGATTTGAAAAAATCTTTTACCATTAGAAGCCGACATTATCCCTGATGAACATAGGCTACCGCGGAAAAATGCTTCGTTCCTACGGGAAAACGGGTAATCCGTGCGAAGCCGGGCCGGGCACCTATGTAAAAATAATTCAAAGGATTTTCCAACGCTGTATTTAGTAGTTATTATATTACATTGGAGATTGATAGCATTGTTACAAGAATATAAATTATATTAACAGTTGTTTTAGAGTATGCTTGTGAAACTATTGATCAATGATTGTATAGAGTTATATGTTAGATACGCAAAATTATTACAAACCTATGATGAAACTCAAGAAAAATAAATCATGCATAACTCAATCCATCATAAAAGCAATCATGCATGCGACTACATTCCACTCATGTTCAAATTGCCAAAAACTCCGATCCCTAGAAATTAGTAAACCCATGCCAATAGGAATAAAACACGCAATGAAAAAATATAAGGCGCGTGACAAACAGACTTTAAGTTGAATAGCGTTGCCAAAATGTATTCGGACTACAGGCATTTATTTTCTAAGTTGTTTTACGATTCTTTTCGTTGCGACAGAATCGTGTTATATATTTCGCCGTTAGTTACTACTAGTTTAACGTTTATAAGACATTTATCTAAATCACGACATCTCGACATGTAACTGACTCCGAATAAAAAAATACATTATACTCGTAGGCACCATATACCTACTGTACAAACAGTTGAATACGCAGGCCAGCTAAATACACAAGCTATTGTACTATTCTAAGCATTCATTTGTTTGAACTAATACAATTAAAACGATTTCTTTGCTACCAATTGTTTACATACAAGCGTTTATGTACACAGCGTGCTTCCGATCCGGATGTTATACGTTCAAATAGGAAAGTTGGGAAGAAAGTACGCAGTGCATACATTCTTAAGCCTTTTAATTTAGAGTGTAGCAAGCATTTGAAAGGAAAGCTCGAGTCGGTGCGTCGGTCGCATGACTCGTGGCCATTATATTTTTGTAAGTACTATAGTACGTATAATACAAAGTACTGTCTCGGGCGAGACTTGTCCGTTGATGAAAGTGAAATGATGCCGTCTCACGTGTATCACACGTTTCACTTTCTTCGTTTATAAAGGCTATCTTTAGGATAACTGTTCTTTATTGAGTTGCCGTTCACCGTTCATTTTAGGACGATTTTTTGTCTATAGGATGCGAGTGTGACTCGTACTGCAGAAGCCTTACATTAGCATAGCTTTTTTTTTAATGACTAAAGTAAACTGTAAAGTCTCTTATTATATATTATATAAGGCAGACAAAGAAAGCGACGGATTCTAACTGTATGAGAATCGAACCCACGGCCTTTTGCAGTGATAAGCTTATTCACTCACCGATTCCTAAATTATCATGTTTAGTCCAGGCAATGAACTGACAACTTGTATGGAAAAAATGTCAATTTTGGAAATAATTTATAATAGCTTATTTTTTATGTGTAACGGATATATTATCAATTATATAGTTACCCAGCGACAAAATCCGACAAAATTTCAGACAACGAAAAAATGATAAGTTAACTGGCTTCTTAAAAGTCAGTAAAAATATTAATAAATGTTTTTGTCTTTATTTTGGTTCATTTACATTTGCTCTATAATATTCGAGATAAATCGTACAAAAAAAGATAATGCATGCTTCATTTAAATCTACATAATTACTTCCGGGTGGAAAGTTTGTCGGATTCTTGACTAAATCATCTTAGAATAACATTTTCAAATGAAATCAATAAAAAAAACGCTATTATAAATTAATGTTTTTCAAAACCGTATTTTGCCTGGAGTAGTTAAGTACCTGTTAATCCTGTGACAAGTTTGCATTCGATTGATTTTAATATCAGTTAGATACATGAAGTTTTCAAGGTGTTTTAATTATATCAAAAATATAATATCATGTCATCAATGTACAAGCTCCTAAAAGAATAACAAGCAATAAAAGTGAATAGGTCCATAGGTGTCGTTCTTATTGGTAATTTTCGACGTTTCCGATAATTATATCGATATTTTATTACGATCCAAGACAACAAATACTAAGAGCTGCTATTTTGGGGTCATAACATATTTTAAAACGAATGCTACATTGATTCACAAAGTATACGAATCAAATTGGACCAAAAACATGGCATACCTAGATATAATAAACGATGAAAAAATCCACCACAAAATTCCGAGATCTGTCGTCAGATTTGCGCATTGGATCGCGCCGGTTCAGTGATTCTACACTCAAATCACCTTTTCCACACAGAAAACTTAGATAATAATAAAGCTACATGTATAACCGTGCAGTTTTCAATGCAGTATGTTTATGACGGGAGATAAGGGAGGGGTGTCTGGGACTCGGCTTTGTGCGGGTACTAGGTACGCAGGGCGGGCCTCGACGTTGGGCGGGCGGACCGGGCGACTCGACGCCTGACACGGGACTGCCGCCCGCCCTTGCGCTGCCCGCACCCCGCCCGCCCCGAGCCCCACCCGCGCCAACAAAACACAGATTACCGAGACACATTTATTAGCCAAAACGCTACAAAACTTAAATCATGCTACGACACACTGTTTAGCCATAAATTGCTATGGTTACGGTAGCGACAGACACTTTTACTGCACACTTTACAAAGGTCCTAGGTGATTGCAGTTCCGATCAGCATCAGACCTGGGTGATTTGCAGCCGAGGCGGATGGGATTGGCGGCGCGGCGGGCGTCGCGGGCGGCGCGAGCACCAGTCTCCTATGGTGCGGAGTCGCCGCCGGCACCCCGCTCCGGACGGCAGCTTGCACCACCTCCGCGACTCGTGCACCCCGAAGGTCGTCGTCATCCTGTCCCCTGGCTTCGGCATCTCGTACGATATTTTAGGACTCTCCACGGTCTCCGCGCCGGGAGCTATCTTATACTTTGCACCAGTAAGTGCTTTTTTGAGACCATTGAACGCTCTTCTAGCTGGGTTTTCGTCATCTTTTCCATCTATAGCGGTTTCCCGGACGGCGGTGAGGCGCCCTGGCTGGGCTATCACATCGTCCTGTTTGCGATTGAGCAGAAGCCTCAGCCGGTCGAGTAAGTTCGGTGGGGGTTCCGTGTTAGTGCCGACGCTGCAAACCCGGGTTCCATGCGCGTACTCGACGGGGACCGTGGTGGGGACGTAAGGTTGCTGAGGGAGAGTTGACGCGCGTCTCGTGTAGGGCTCATCCTGGAGGTACGCGACGTGGAGAGTGCTGATGCTGAGGGGCTGCTGGGGCGGCGGCCAGAGGTCTCGCGTAGGGGGCACGGGGGAAGGCCGCTCGCCTAGCATCCGCCGCGCGAACTCCCCGGGCTGCCACAAGTAGCTCGCAGTCAAGTTCCCGTGCGTCTGCATCACGCCTCCCAGCCCCACTAACGGCGCGCCACAGTTACTAATCCAATACTACAATGGGCTTCGCACTTGACGGTTTTCTCGGAGATTGCACGCGTAAAAGGCTTTTTAAATTGGATCAAGGAGAGGTAATATTAAATAAATAAGCCACCCTCGCAACTAATCCATTTGTTATCTAAGTACCTGCTCGCGTATAGATGCAACGAGTGCCTACTTAAGAGGGGGCGTATCGCCAGGGAAAAATCAGAAATCACCCGCGCGCCCCGTACCTGCCGCGCTGATGCGTCTATTGCTGCCCCGCTCCTTCTCGCATAGTATATGCCCCGACAGTCAGATGAAACATGATGAATACCTATAGATAATTATAATAAGTGGAAAGAAAGACAAAATCTGTAAGTACCTATATTTGAAGATATAATTTTCGCTAGTAGCTAAGTCAGTTTCGAGAGCTATAACTGAAATATGACCTTCCGTTTTTTTACTAAATCACGTAAGGGTTGTAATTTAGCATAATAATGTCTCGTAAAAGGCTAAAGCAAAAAAACAGCTATAATCGAATTTAAACTTTTGTGAGACATATCTAAAATACTACTAATAAATCCACGGTTAAAAAATTAACGTAAATTGCACGGCAGGCGACATGTTTCGAACTCTTCGGGAGTTCTTCTTCAAACCAACATCGAAAACACTAATCCTGAAGAAGAACTCCCGAAGAGTTCGAAACATGTCGCCTGTCGCGTCATTTAATACGTGAATTTATTAGTAGCATTAAAAAAAACTGTAATTTATTATGAAAACTTCGATCATGTTTATGAAAGCCAGATTTTCAGGCCACTGTGTGGCGGCCAAATTTTTCAATTCTGACCCCGTGTCATGGTCGGCCTTATCACGCGATAAGTGACAGGATAGAGCGTCCGTCACTGGCTGACACCGTTTGATAGAACGAGACGATGCCCCTATCTTGTCACTTATCGAGTGATAAGGCCGACCATGATACGGGGTCTGATCTCGGATTCGTACTTGGAGACAATGGAGACGTTTTGGCCCTTTAGTTATTAATTTTGAACATACTCGTATTAAAGAAAAACTGCAAAATTGTGTTCACTTTTTTTAATATAAAAATGTCCAACTTCGCAGGCAATAATTCGGGTGCAGACTCGAAAATTATTATTACTCCAAAAGAAAGAAGGCAATAAAATATGCATAGTGATGAAAATCCCATTCAGATATCTCAAAGAATTACGAAGCTACAACAGTTTTAATATTGCTTGTTAGAGAGAGAAAACGCAAACGGTGTGTGACGTCACATTACAGGATGCTGCCGGCAGGCCGCGTCGACGGCGTCACCGACCACGATGCGCGCGGCACGTTGCCGTCTTCTGTGACGTCACATTCTTCCAGCGTCATCGTTTCATATGAAGTTGCGTTTTGCGAAAAAGGGACAGAACACATCCCTTCTTAAAACTTTGGACACTTATAACTTCGTGATTATTTATTCTTGATATATATTCGTTTATTATAGTAACTGATTATCACATAAATGTATATCAGGCATGACTTTGGTTCCTTAGAATTCATTTTCAGGGAGCTAATTCACGTCAGGATTTAGTATTTGAGTAAATTGAAAAGTTTTGTTAACCTGTTCCTATTTTGTAACAGCAATTTTGTTTTGTTTCAGGAATTGTACATCAAGGAGACCAACGAAAAGGCTACGATTTATTACGAAGCTGTTTAATATGTACCTATACTTGTTGATATTAATATTGATTGATTAAGTAGTCTTATTATGTTATGAAAAATAAATTACATTTATGGGTAAGGCCGCCGACATTGTTAATTTTGGTCTAAACAAAATTTTCCAGTTCGTTTTCTCCAAATGTGTAAGCACTACTGCCGTTGGTGTTAGTTGATTCTATAATAGTTATTTATGATACAAGTGTGGAAAGTAGGTGATTTCCGACGAGTGTTATTTTTATACATGAGCGAGTGAAGCGAGCGAATGTATAATTCGACACGAGTCGGAAATCATCTTTACTCGCGTGTATCATACAACGTTTTACTATGCCTTGTGTGAGGAAATATATTAAATGTTGAAATGTTGGTTTAAAATAGATCTAGGTTAAAATTGAAGAACCCAGGTAGATTGTCAGGTACCTACTTATTATCTGGAATTGCATTTAACAACTTCTTCACATCTTTTGCTGTCAAGCGTATTCACTTAAAAGTTAAAACCATTGTATTGTGGTTTTAGAACACAATTAATGTTGAGTAACTCAATATATTAAACAACAAACAGACGCTGTACCGTCGTAGTTCTAAGAAACATACTGACACTATTGAAACGCAATAAATCATTATTATTATTGATTACTCACTTTCACTCGACCTTTTTAACATATTTACATAAAATAACTACACAAAACTCACAATAAACAACAATGGCGGGCTTTTAGATACATGCGCGGTCAACATATGCGCATTGCGCATGTGCAAGCCGCCATACTGTCGTATTGTAAAAGGCATTAGAAAGATATGCGTTCAGCCAAACTGATGAACATTAAGTGAATATTTAAAATTAATTAATTTATTAACCAAATTCAAAACTCATAAACATTAATAAGTCATTTTATACGTTATTGGTATTTATGTACCTTTTATATAAAAGAAAACGTGTAATTGAAATATTTGCAAAACTTTTCTCGATTAATAAAAACTCTTTGTGTCGGGCTGACGACGGACTTTGAAAATTAAAAAAAAATTGAAAAGTAAAAAGCACTAGTGCGAAAAAGTGGCACTTTCCGCACGATTTTAGTGCTTGGAAAACGCTCTTTTCGAGCACATGCATTGTAAAGCAATTATTGAGCTGGTTTCCCCATTTCGCAAACTGAATAAAAGTTGTTATTTCTATAAAATACTTGCATTTATCTTCATCAAAGCGTATTTCATAGATCTTTAGATTAATGGGCAGAGTTTTGGCTTTTGTGACACAAATTTTTGTGTTATGCATAATTACCCCTAAATATGAACTTAGAACTTAGGTACAAAGTAAAACTGGGCAAAGTAATAATTCGGGTGCAGACTCGAAAATTATTATTACTC
Source organism: Epinotia ramella (assembly GCA_947578815.1). Lineage (NCBI taxonomy): Eukaryota > Metazoa > Arthropoda > Insecta > Lepidoptera > Tortricidae > Epinotia > Epinotia ramella. The sequence continues at coordinate 11,810,502 of OX388213.1, read as the reverse complement.
CAAAAGAAAGAAGGCAATAAAATATGCATAGTGATGAAAATCCCATTCAGATATCTCAAAGAATTACGAAGCTACAACCGTTTTAATATTGCTTGTTAGAGAGAGAAAACGCAAACGGTGTGTGACGTCACATTACAGGATGCTGCCGGCAGGCCGCGTCGACGGCGTCACCGACCACGATGCGCGCGGCACGTTGCCGTCTTCTGTAACGTCACATTCTTCCAGCGTCATCGTTTCATATGAAGTTGCGTTTTGCGAAAAAGGGACAGAACACATCCCTTCTTAAAACTTTGGACACTTATAACTTCGTGATTATTTAACCTTTTGCGTTGATTTTTTCTCCATTTGATAATTTTTTTTATCCTTCTTCGAGAAAATATCACATTATTTTATTTAGTGTCTACGCCCCTATTGTTGGAATCTAAAAGCGTCACCCGTGATGACTTTAAAGAAAAAAAAATGTCAATAATTACACGGTTCACCCACGTATTAAACGTCACTACGGGCGACATGTTTCGAACTCTTCGGGAATTCTTATTCAGGATTGAGTGTTTTCGCGGCGGTGTCGCTTGAATCACGACAAGATTCAAGCGACACCGCCGCGAAAACACTCACTTTATAGAGTACAAATTACTTTAATTACCCAAGGAATACCACTACCTACATTTTATTGCTTAAAAAACCACCGGAGCTATAACTGAAATATGGCCTTCCGTTTTTTTACTAAATCACGTAAGGGTTGAGCTAGCATAATAATGGCTAGTAAAAGCCTAAAGCAAAAAAAAGCTATAATCGAATTTAAACTTTTGTGAGACATGTCTAAAATACTACTAATAAATCCACGGTTAAATTCACGCATTAAATGTCACAACAGGCGACATGTTTCGAACTTTTCGGGAGTTCTTCTTCAAAACAAACATCGAAAACACTCATCCTGAAGAAGAACTCCCGAAGTGTTCAAAACATGTCGCCTGTCGTGTCGTTTAATACGTGAATTTAACCGTGAATTTATAAGTAGCATTAAAAAAAAACTATAATATATTATGAAAACATCGATCATGTCTATGAAAGTCAGATTTTCAGGCCACTACTGTGTGGCGGCCAAATTTTGATCTCGGATTCGTACTTGGAGACAATGGAGACGCTTTGGCCCTTTAGTTATCAATTTTGAACATATTAAAGAAAAAGTGCATAATTATGTTCACTTTTTTAATATCAAAATGTTCAAGTTCGCAGGCAATAATTGTTGGAATCTGCACTCTCGATAACCCTAAAAGCGACACCCGCGATGACTTTAAAGAAAAACAATGTCAATAATGTCACTACGGGCGACATGTTCCGAACTCTTCGGAAGTTCTTCTTCAGGATGAGTGTTTTCGCGGCGGTGTCGCTTGAATCACGAAAAGATTCAAGCGACACCGCCACGTCTCACGAAAGTTTAAATTCGAAAAGTAATGTCCGCCATCTTGGAATTCAAAATGGACATCATTTCTAGAATCTTCACCCTCGAGAAGCCTGCCAATGTGTTGTTCTTTAAAAAAACGCGCATATTAATTTACAACGAATGTTTCAAAAATTTTAAATAATGCGACCACGTTTTGAAATATTTCTGACTATGAATTCGTATTTAGACCTCTCAGACATCGATTTTGAACATAACCGGATTTATTCTCAACTAGCGATCCGCTCCGGCTTCGCACGGATACATATAAACCTTCTTCTTGAATCACTCTATCTATTAAAAAAAACCGCATCAAAATCCGTTGCGTAGTTTTAAAGATCTAAGCATACATAGGGACAGACAGCGGGAAGCGACTTTGTTTTATACTATGTAGTGATAGTGATAGTGATAATCGACAGAAAAATGTTCGTCTAGTTTTGCATGTACTGCACAAATTATTCTAAGAAGCCGGTCACCCGCCGATCGCTGCGTAATCTTATAGTTGTATTTTGAACTTTAAGATCTATATGTTAAGGTCGACTTTTAAATATATTATTTCAAAATGTAGCAAAATATCTACTGGAATGTAATGATACGTTCATTCACTGGACGAATATACTGGGTCACAATATTATTGAAATAATTATGTTCATCGTGCTGTCGTGAGAGCACAGAACGTAGTCCTCTCGTCTCAGCGGAGCGATTACGACTGACTCCGCCCGCGAACGGCAACAAAAGATATACAGAACCGCACGAAACACGCGACGGGAGAAAGGGTATCGCGCTAAATAAAAAAGGCCTATACGCCAAATACGTTTCACCTCAATAAGTCTGAAAAGGGACTACATAAAAATACCCCGCTAGTACTTTCATTAGGTAATGTGAAAAGCTATTATACACTCAACTTTTACTTAATTTATATGCACGGGAACCTCACACTATTGAAATTGAGTAAAAATAAGACATGTTTTGGCGGTTCTTTTCTATCGAGGCAATTTTGGTTTTGTATGGTTTTGTTCAGACGATTCAATTGCAAATATGATGTAGTTTTGGTATGTTCTTTTTCCTGGCATTCGCTTTAGTTTGTCATAGGTAAATATTCAATCTAAGAACCCCGATTTCGCGGAGCGCCCCCTCGAATAAGGGAGGTACTTACTCCGTGTGGAATGTGACATAATACTGATAGAGAAGAAATAAAATATGAAGCGCGGTAAAATTCATTATGCAGAAGTGGAATTATTCAAATTAGGTACCTGTATTTATTCTAGACTATGTTACACTTTCGACTGTAATAAAAACCGGCCAAGTGCGTGTCGGGCCACGCGCAGTGTAGGGTTCCGTAGTTGCCGGTCTACTACGCACATGCGTGGTTGTGTCAGCCGAATTTGTACGAAAGTTGGCCTTTTCAAGTACATTTTAAGTTGGTCGACTATTACTCGGTAACTAGTAATAATAATATAATAATAATAAATATTAAATTCATTATACTGTAACGTATAAACAAAACCAAATCAAAAGCTCAATTAAGCTTTATCTCTTTAGGAATAACGCCCAAATTCGATGTATACTACTGCACGATTTTTAGGGTTCCGTAGCCAAATGGCAAAAAACGGAACCCTTATAGATTCGTCATGTCTGTCTGTCTGTCCGTCCGTATGTCACAGGCATTTTACTCGAAAACTATAAGGTGTATTTCAATAAAATTTTGAGGATAGGTGTATTTTGTTAACCGCTACATAGTTTTGTAATTAAATTACTATAAAAAAATTTTTTTAGGGGTGCACTCCATACATAAAACTGAAAGTCAAAAAAAAATTTTTCATTGCAAGCCCACGTGTGGCACATCAATCGATAGGCCTTTCAAAATAAATATAAGGTTTCTCAGCAATTTTATTGATTAAGTGAATAGAGTCGGAGATAATCGCTTCGAAAGTCACTAAAATTGTGCCCCCCCCTCTAATTTTTGAACCTTGTATTTTAATAATATGAAAAAACTCAGGCTCATAGGGCTTATTAAATTCTTTCAGCAAAAATTGTTTCGAACAAGATCGGTTCAAAGGTTTTTGAGATATTTCTAAAAAACTGCCTTCCTTAAAGAAAAGGACGTAAGTGCCATAACCATAAGATTTTAGTAACGATACGACCTTTTTTATAAGCACGGAACCCTCGTCGTGCGTGGTCCGACACGCACTTGGCCGCTTTTTTTAACATTCCCAGTAGCAGCCATTTAGCCGGCAGGGGGTGGTGACATTTGACTAGAACAAAAATGTGGGCTTTAAAGCCCATTATCACATAAATGGACTTGAAATATGGATAGAAACCCATAATATTTTAGAACAAGCTGGTTAACCGCACCATGGGTTGAATGAGAAAAAATAATACATCCCCAATTTACGTGTAGGGGAGGTACCTTAACAAAATCTTTTTCAAGATTTTAATCTACCATTTTGCCGGCGTGATTTTTGGCGCCATTCATTGACTTTTGGCCCGGGGCGCCGAATTTCAAAATACGCAAATGTCACTGAGCTAAGCCGCAGACGGACAGACGGAAATGGCGAAACTATAAAGGTTCCTTGTTGACTACGGAACACTAAAAGCGATATGGTTTTTGAAAACATGGGCAAATATTTTTGGGTATAATACCTACACCGTACGTACAGGTTACAGGTCAGCGGCAAAAACTATAATTTGTCTCGACACCGATTTATGTTCGTCAGGAACATAAATAAAACAGTTTTAGTTAGATATTAACACTATTGTTTAATAAAAACCGATTAAGAGTATGAAGCACATACAGCGAGTTAGAAGGGTATTTGTGAAGAGAGTGAAAGAATGGTAATGCATAATTTACATTCACTCGAGTTACATGGATACGGATAGTAGCTTAATGAGTGTTCGTTGCGAACGGGGCTCCATACAAAAACGTTCCTAATTTAAATGCAAGAAAATCACACTTAATAAACCCTTGTTGTATCAACTTTTTGACTAAAACAAACGAACAACCCTTTGGTTTAAATAGTTCGTAACATATTCTGTGTTATTATACTTATTATTATTATCAACCACTTACCTTAAGTGGCCTCGTGATAGTCACAGTCTCGATCATTGTAGTGGATGCCATTTTCGTATCCTGCACAGAAACAGTTAATGTTCATTCCTAAGTTTGTATCTACTCATTGAAGTGTCTCTAAGCCTGTGCACACTGGCGTTTGTCGCCATTTATTAAGCCAGGGATTCAGCCGCAGCAGAATACAGCCTCAAGGTGGTTTTCCACCGGATGAGCGCGGATTGAATTGATTTTTTATTTGCACGCTAAATTGAAACGTATTGCCGTACTATTAGAATGCACATTACACTGAAGAAATTTTCCCGCGATGTCAAGCGCTTGAAAATAATCTTCAGTGTGATTTGCACTCTAACAGTACAGCAGTACGGTTCAATTTAGCGTGCAAATAAAAAATCAATTCAATCCGCGCTCATCCGGTGGAAAACCACCTTTACGGGCCCGGCCACCACATTGCGCGGCGGCGGCGGCGGCAGCGGTTTTTCTCATTCAGTGCGTGTGATCTCAACTAACCACAATGCGTTGCGCGTCTGGACCACGCAATTAACAGATAAAACGCTTGCCGCGCCGCAATGTCGTGGCCGCGTCGTTACATTTCAAACAATGGAGTTGCCGATCTAACACCAGCCTGGGATGCAATTATTATGAACAGACAGTATTCAAGTCAAGTAGCAAATTTTAATAATGCACTGCTTGATTAAGACAAAAAATATATCCACAGTATGTATGGTATAAATTATATTACTACAAAGAATTCACTTCGTTGTACTAGGCACAAGGAGAAGACATAGCCATTGTCTTTCATTGGTTAACCACTAATTGTTAACATTCTACTAAGTATGTTGCAACTAGTAATGAAAATTGTTAATACCAATATACCTTTAATTCTAATTTGAAGCTTGCTACTTTAACAATAGTCAGTATTTGAGTAAAGTATTTATTAAACGTGGCCTTTTCATTGAAAGAGTTTGTGGCATGTGGCTAAACCATGGTACTTATTGGTTTGGTACTTAACCTAATATTTTTGTATTGTATTGTTGTATTGATGGTTCTTCACTACTTAAGATAAGATCTGTTCTAGAAGCGGAATTTGTCATACCTATCATTAACACATTCGCAACCAAGAACCCGCCTAGCGACCACTCGTAATGTTTGCTCAGATGCCGGCTGAGCCCGCTGGGCAGGTATGAACTTACATGCCTAGCGAATTCTGTCTGTGAATTGTTCCATTTATAGTCCAATTGCGACAGTGTTAATTAATTTTGGGTATACCGTAATTCATTAATTATTAAAAAACACACAGAAGCATCTGCGAAGACATCTAACAAATACTACCTATTTAAACATTCAATAACATAGTTACAGTAAGTTATCATGGGCATGCCAACCTTAGCACAAGTTTACAATTTTGTTCCAGTTGAAAGACCAAAAAGGTTAAATACTATTACATGATCTGGGACTATTATGTTATTGCCATGACAATGATTGTTTTGGTAAATACATAGTCATAATGTAAGCATACAATTTACATGGATACAATGTATTATACAACAATGCTACTAATTGTACAATACATAATATCAATGATGCATACTTACTGGTTATTTCGGTTTTGTATGCAACACATGTATTGATAAAGTACAATCACACAATATGAATCACTTGCCTTGAATATGAGGCACATAACAAGAATGCAGTACGTTCTATATATGGTATAATCAAATTGAAATAATTGATAACAACGGAATGGTGCATGCATATGAATTAAAATATAATAATATAGGTCGCTAGCAGAAATATATTATTTAGAACGTAAATTATTACCAATTAAATAATCATGCACTAAAGTAGTAACCCTAAAAATGTACTCACATGGATTTGATATCATTAAACTTGTAATATGCGCGCAACGCAGTAATTCACAATATTTGTTTATACGAAAATTATAACAAACAACTCAACTATTGAGACGCAGCCATAGATAAGAGTGTAATATACTGAGATAGATCGGCAACTTCAAGCCGTCAACTGTCACAACTAGTGCTGCCATCTAGTTTGCTTGCCGTATTACTAATTTCACCATATACATATGCATAAGCCAATATATATACATATAGCACCCGGTTCGTTCGTGGCTCATGATTTTTAAATATTTGTTTTTCGGCGGGAAAAAACTCCGCGCCGAAAACGGGAATATTTATGGGGACAGGTAGTTCTGTAATCAAACTAAATTTATGAGAAGTAATAAAGGTTGTAATATGTATTGTTTTATATATAATATTCACAAATGTCTCCAAATTAAGTTGAGCCTATCTTAATTTACAATCTTGTTATGTTTTCAAATATGGGAGATGAGTTTTTTTTGTTGAATGCGAGCAGACTTTTGCCACTTAAGTTCATACATAACTACTTTTATCATCTATTATGCAACCTGTGTAGGTATCACAAATAAATGTTTACTTACTTACTGCTTCCAAGTTACAAGCGGAAGTCTCTTTCTATCAAAAGGTATTGAAAAGAGACCTCCGCTTGTAATTTGTAACTTGTAGCATTGTGAAAGGGGCCCCTGAGCTTCGCTTTGTAAATGTTACAATCTAAAATTACTCACAAAAATGAAGCCAATGACAAACATTTGCAATTTGTAGAAATGTAGGTATAATTTGACTAGCAATTTGTCTTAAATTGTATAAATATTAAGTAAAACTTGTCAGATTGCATTATTTACTAAACAGGAACCAGCTCGTTTTTTGCAACGCTCCTTGACTAGCTTGTTTCGCAAATTCAGTTAAAGAAACAATTACTTTTATGAATATTACTGGGTTAAGATTACCACGTTTTTGTTCTTCACCTTATCTACACTAACATAATAAAGAGTATGTTTATTTGTAATTTTGTGTGTAGTAGAGCGTTATCCCCGGAACGACTACTACCTTTGGGTTATATATCATTGCTTGAAATCTTTAACAGACCTCGTGCCCTGGCACGGTTCTGAAAACAAAAACATATACAAGTATAATTTGCCATGCCAATAAAACTGGCGAATACACAATTGACAATCCACGGTTTTATATTTTACTAATATAATGTCAGTGGCCCGTTTCACGAAGCTACAAGTTACAAACTACAATCGAACAAGTAACAGGAACATAAAGTTACAATTTACAAGTACAAGTGTTTCTCGATGGTGGCCTTCCATGGTAGAATAATAAAATTGTACGATATTCTCGATTACAAGTAAATGACATCTCGATTTAACAAGTCTCTGTCACGTCCATATTTAAAAAAAAAATTGTTGATGTTTTGACATGTTTTTGACGTTTGTTTATTATTTTCTATGTACATGACTTTTATAATTATAACGTTTTCAAAAGAAGAAAACTATTATTGTGTAGTTTATTTATGTTCGCCGGAACATAAACATAACCCGAGACTGCCATTTCTCTATTATTATAAAATAGTACTTGATAGTACTAGATATAAGTACAGTCGCCATCAGATATATCGTAGCGGCCAAGGTCCCTCACAAATATCTGAACACGTCTAATGCCTCGGCAATAGAGACGTGTTCAGATATTTGTGATCACTTTGGCCGCTCGCTACGATATATCTGATGGCGACTGTACACACCGTAAGGTATAGAAAGCAAAAAAAAAGACCGGGTTGCACTCCGGGAGTGCCGGTAGAAGTGAAAACTTGAATAATTTTGCAAAAAAAAACCTTCGTTGAATTCATAAACAGAGGTTCGGAACCCAGTACTCATTCTGGTCCGGAAAATTGTTGGTAACCGCTGGCGGAAGCTACTAGAAGCCGCATCATTATCTTCGTCACCAGTAGAGTCCCACGAATGCCACATTTTGCTCGAATATTTTGTATTTACAGAACAGAACAGAACAATTTACAAGTTTACTTAGCTCGGAAGCTAGGTAGTTTTTTTTACAATGTGACCAATACAAGTTGACAATTTAACAAAATCTTGGAGAAACGTTAGTACGATTTAAGCAATTTCAAACAATAAAATAATAAAAAATGTCTGTGGTTCAAAATTTACAATTGTAACTTGAGTTTTACAATTTGTAGAAAAGTAGTTTCGAGAAACGCTTGTAGTGACTTTTTCAACCAATGTTGCTAGTTTAGACTTGTAAAATTGTAACTTGTAGCTTCGTGAAACGGGCCACAGGAGCATGTTTATGGATGTATTCAATATTACTAACAAAATAAACGTAGCTATTTACTTTTTAGCCACGTCAGTAGGCATACAGTATGCATTATTTCGAATTGGCTTGTGTTGATATTTGAAATGTTGCTACGTACCATTACAATTATCTAGGATATTCATTCATCAAATTATAAATACAGATAAAATAATGTTACATTATATTCACTATTGTAATTAGCTTTATATGCCCCGCCAGGTATTTTAAGGGCCAACTTCGAGACGGTGGTGCTGTTGCGATACAAAATAATATTTTGTTTACACTACAAAGGTGGCAAATAATCATGCGGTCTGCATGATGGTAAGCAAACACCGTAGCCTATGGGCGATTCATTGCGACTCCAGAAGAAATAAACGCGTTTTGCCGACACTTAATCGAGCAGAGGATTCATTGAGTTTTAGAGCAGATGAGAGTCCCTCACTCTTTTATTTATTTACATAATTGTACATGTTACATAGCAATTTAGATATTGTACAACTTGGTATGCTAAAGAGGACACACAACATAACTTAAAAACTAAATACTTATTCAATAACACTCTTAATCCCAACACACTATCCTCGGGCAGGAGCTCTGGTGACCTCACTCACCTCACCACCAACACAATAAATACCACATACCTACAAAGCAAGTAGTGGGGTAAGGTAGAGGTAGGTACAGTCAGCATCATATAGTTAGAAGAACCCAAAGTTGACAAATATTCAAATATATCGCAACACGTCTTTATTACCTGAAGTGTATTAGTATTTGGGTTTTTTGGCTGCTACTAGCTATATGATTCTGACTGTACTTGTTTTCGCGCTGGAGAAAGTAGCCTATGTCACTCTCCAGCCTCTAAACTATCTCCATTCAAAAAATCACATTAATACGAAGCTCCGTTGCGACGTGAAAGAAGGACAAACAAAGACACACACACACTTTCGCATTTATAATATTAGTAAGGATTTCAAATCTAATTTACTCGAAAAAATAAATTGTGAGGCGTCTCACAGACTGGCGGGGCCTGGCCTGGTTCAATAGTAAACTTGTCTAGCTGTCATATTTACTATTGACCCCCACCGCAGGCCGCGCCCGTGTGATTCAGGCCTTAGGGACCAAAGTCATTTTGTTAGCGGTGGCTTTTTCCAGGGGCCTATCCATACTAATATTATAAATGCGAAAGTGTGTCTGTCTGTCTGTCTGTTACCTCTTCACGCTTAAACCGCTGAACCGATTGCGATGAAATTTGGTATGGAGATAAATTGAATCCCGAAGAAGGTCATAGGATAGTTTTCATCCCGGAAATCACCCCCTAAGGGGATGAAATGGGGGGATAAAGTTTGTATGGAGCTACGATATAAACGATTTCCACGCGGACGGAGTCGCGGGCAGAAGCTAGTACTTTAATATTTGTAACTTACTGAGGTTGAATACGACACTCATTGGTTCTCTAAAAAAACAACAGTAAACGCTAAAGCAGCTTCGATGGCATAGAACATTATAAAGGGAAAGGTACTCTCGCGTCAACCTATAACAGATAAGAACAAAGATATCATGATATTCATGATTCAATCTGCTAGGATGCGCCCCATTTATTCTAGTTTAATGAAGTCATAACGTGGGGATGAGTTGGGCGTGCCGTTTCGTGTGCCTTTTGTGTGAGACAGAGGTAAGTGAGACGAGTAGTTTAGTATTTAATTTACAGTAGTTTTAGTTTTAGTAATTTACATTCATGGTTAGACATCAATAAAAATAAAAAAACCTTAATAATATACCATCACGGACAAAATTCAACAAAAAAAAGACCGGGTTGCACAAACTCAATAGTGCTCAATAACATTGTAACAGTTTTTCGATCAGGTCACGTGACATCTTACGGTGTCAACCTACAAATGAATTTGAGGCAAATTTATAAACAATTATCAATTATTTACGCCGACGGGCGACGGCAAACACGATACCAATTTGTTTTTGCCATTGCCAAATAATTTTCAAAGCTTTATCTCTTTAGGAATAAGGTCTAAATTCGAACTATTCGAATTTGCAAGAACAGCAGACGGCGGTGGCGACTACAATATCAATTTGTTTTTGCCGTTGGTAAATATTTTTCTAAGCTTTATCTATTTAGGAATAACGCCCAAATTCGAACTATTCGAATTTTCTCAATAGCAAAACGGTGAAGGACGCGTTGGTTAAAATTACAAATTTATTTGCAGAATATGCTATTGCAAAAAGTGTTTAACGGCTTTATATTCTTACGAATAGCGTTCAGTTTTGAATGAAGTCGAATCGGCTAGCAGCAAAAAGTGACCTCCTTCACATCTGACGTCACAAAACTCTGTCGCGTATTTAACAATTTTTCCCCATCCAAAAAGTGCTCAGCGCCGCTAAAGAAGTTTTCACTTCAAAAAAACGTAATATTCCGTGAATTACATCGTGCATTATAAGGAAAGCGCCAACTATGGCTAGTTAGTTAGTGGTGTTGGCTTCAATCAAAATGGATGTTGTTGAATGGCGTATTCTCGGTTTTCGCAGCGACCTCGACGTGTTGAGAGAATTAGCCAGTTGTGTGTCCAGGATGAAGTGCGATGCTGTGCGAGCGAGCGACGAGCTGACATTGTCTGCCTGGAAAACATAATATTTCATTTGTTTTACAGTGTCCAGCGATGTTGCTTATAATAGGGGTGTAGACACTAAATTAAATAATCAATAATGTCATATTTTCTCGAAAAAGGATTAAAAATGTAGTCAAATGGAGAAAAAATCAACGCAAGAGGTTAAAAAATCACGAAGTTATATGTGTCCTAAGTTTTAAAACGTCACAAACTACAAGAGTCATCGTTTCATATGAAGTTGCGTTTTGCGAAAAAGGGACAGAAGGGGTATGTTCTGTCACTAATAGACGGCAACGTGCCGTGCCCCATCGTGTTCGGCGCCGCCGCCGACGCGGCCCGCCGCGCGCGCGGCTCGCTCTGCGGCAGACTCGCATATTGTGACGTCACACACTGTTTGTGTTTTCTGTCTCTAACAAGCAATATTAAAACGGTTCGTAGATATAAGAATGGGATTTTCGTCACTAGGCATATTTTTTGCCTTCTCTCTTTTGGAGTAATAATAATTTTCGAGTCTACACCCATATTGGGTAGTTTCTAACCCCCTTATTCATAAAACTTAAAGTGCCTCTGCTAAATAAAATGTGCTTTGTCCCTTTCTTACGAACACAAATGTCAAAGTGACAGATAAGGACAAACGAATTTTAACGCCATTTTAGTTAAATCAGGCTTGTAGGGACGTTTATGAATACGGCCGTTAATGATTAAATTCATAACGTAAACCGTTATGGATATTGACCCATCAAATTTTCACAATGATGTTTAAATTACAAACCAGCAAAACCATCATAGAAAGAAAGAAAGAAAGAAAGAAAGATATATTTATTCACAAACACACAGGACACACATATTAAATCATCAATTATCATCGTATTAAGGCTTGTTAGAATTGAACATTGTATGTATAAAATAAAATTATGTTTCAATAAAATAAATCGTATAATAACTAAACATGTACCAAAACGTAGTGTTCCACGACCGAAACATAAATTCCTTATTTTTCTATACCTACTTACAACGTGTAGTGCGGGGCTGCGCGCAGTTATACAAAATCGGTAGAAGGCAGAATGGTTTTAGATTCTAGACAAGACTACTATTTTAGTAATGAGTTTAAATACATATATAACACAAAGTACTTATTTCCTTAAGTATACGCAATTACTCCACCGACAAGAGGATAACTCTTAAATTAAGAAGAAGATACGCAATTAAAAAAATAGTTAAATATTATATATACCTCCTCCTGGTGTCTCCTCGGTTTTCAAGCAGGATGAGGACCTCGATGTGCTGAGAACTTATGTCAGTAGTTATATTTGTATTCCAGCAAGAGTCTAAAGCAGTTTCATCGGTCGACTGGCATCCCCTGTCTACGGCTGCAAAATATAACATAGATGAAAAAACCGGCCAAGTGCGAGTCGGTCTTGCGCACGAAGGGTTCTGTACCATTGTCTAAAAAAAACACGTTTGTTGTATGGGAGCCCCCTTAAATATTTATTTTATTCTGTTTTTTAGTATTTGTTGTTATAGCGACAACAGAAATACATCATCAGTGAAATTTTCAACTGTCTTAACTATTTTTCATGTCTATGCGTTTCATGAGATACAGCCTGGTGACAGACGGACGGACAGCGGAGTCTTAGTAATAGGGTCCCGTTTTACCCTTTGGGTAAGGAACCCTAAAAAGTATTTTCGGCAATAAAACATCACCAAAATTACATTTTGGATAGAAACTTATAACTTTTATCTTTCGGCGACTGAATGTGAAATCGCTTCCATTCAGGAGCGTAGTAGAAATTTGAATATACATTTTCGATATATTCTTTTCCCACGACGAATTCTTAAATCAATAAAGGGTCGGCAGCGCGGTTGTGATTTCTCTTGTCTCCGTAGTGTCCGGAGCGTCCACAGGTGACGGAGACTACTTACTACCAGGCAGGCCGTATGCTTGTTTCGTCGTACAAATACTTAAAAAACGCTATGCTGCGATTGTATATTTAGTTTCATAGCCTTCTACTTAACCTATTGCTATACCTAGACAAATATTAAGCTGGATACCCAACTATATTTTTAAATAGTAGATAAATATTTTTTCATCACACTTGCTCGAAAAGGGCTTCATAATGCGCAGACATGCAGAGCTGTAATAGCCTGTGTTACGCCCACGGGCGTAATGGTTTTTTTCTTAAATTGTATCTGTCACTCTTGCGGCAGTTACAAAGCAAAGAGGTTTTATATCAAATACGATGTCTGAAAACGTATTTATAAATAAATTTAAACTTAAAAAAACTACTTAAAGATGTTTAACTGAATTATTTACAGATTTAATATGTTGTTAATTAGTGTCTAAGTGTTTTCAAATCGTGGCTGTATACCGAAGGGTCTTTGCCATACGCGCCTCACGTCAAATTCAACAAAATGGACGACTGACATGTTGCAGTTTTTATTACGATTTGTATTCATTTCATCTAAAATGTATTTGTTTTCTCGCAAATGTGATGAAAAACATTGTAACACGGGCGTAAAAATATTGCAAACTCGAGTCATCAAAAGCCCTCCGCCTTCGGCGTCGGGCTTCTGATAGACTCTTGTTCGCAATATTCCACTTACGCCCCTCGGTAAACAATGTACTATTACGTCACACCTGGCCATAGTCCGAGTTATACCGCACGCTGCGCGTACGGTAAAACTTGCATTGTGGCCAGGTGAAGACGTAAAATTGTTTACTCACCACGGGCGGTAATTCGTAAAGCCCCAGATCGCATATTTATGGCCCTCACCTTCGGTTCGAGCCACAAACACCTGCGATCCTTGTTTCTCTTTTTAACTGCTTTGTTTGTGTGAGGTGTGCAATAAAGAGTATTTGTATTGTATTGTATTGTATCTGGGCCATTCACGAATTCACCGCCCTAGGTACGTAATATACTATTAAATAGCTTTTATTTAACTTTCAATGTACCTATGTAACATGTTTGTTCGGGTGGAACCTTGCACCTCAATTTTTAAGCAGATATCTTTAACCGATTGAGCTGAAATTTTGGGTTTAAGTATACTTAGTTTGGATGACAATTCAATATTATGTTACCATCGAGCTGATCTGATGATGGAGACAGAAGGTGGCCGGTCATGGGAATTCAGGAGTCAACAGACGTAACCCCGTTGAGTCAGGGCTCAGTTAGAATCGTCTCAACGAGTAGTAAATGACGGTATACAGAAAAGTAGTTGTCAATAAATGCTTACACCAAAATGTTTTTTTTGACCGAAACCTTTTTTGTTTACACTTAGAACTTTCTTAAAAACTACAATTTCAACCTATGCAAAATTGTATGGACCGAAATTACTGACATTGGAGTAAAATTTATGAGTAGGTACAAGTTTTCAATCCTTGGGTAATGCTTCAAATTTACACCAAGACGATATTATAATGCCATGCAATGTTATTGCAGAACGACAGTTAAGCACGGGTCATCTGTTTCACATTGTAATACTCATCGAACTATGTAGATTCCAGAGATCTGATTTGAGCAAATTTCGGAGCAAAAGTAAAGTACAGTTTCACAGTGTAACAAAGTAGTTAATGAATATGAACGGGCGGAAGTTCGCCCAACTTCGTCAAATCTGAAGCTCACCCACATATATTATCTTGACACCGCGATGCGTAGTTAAGTAACCATAACCAAGTAACTGAGCGTTGGCAGAGGTCTTGTTTCGTGACGGGCGGGGTGAGCCGCATTAGCGCGTAGCGAATAACAGCCCTGAGTAATAATAAGACGTCCTACTCGAACATGAGTTACTAACACTTTTTGTTGAAACTAGGTACATCGAATTACAATACGAGCCACCGAAGTTTGCGTCTGTAAAGAGTGTGAAGTTATACTCCAGGCAAAATACGGTTTTGAAATACATTAATTTATAATAGCGTTTTTTTTGTTGATTTCATTTGAAAATGTTATTCTAAGATGATTTAGTCAAGAATCCGACAAACTTTCCACCCGGAAGTAATTATGTAGATTTAAATGAAGCATGCATTATCTTTTTTTTGTACGATTTATCTTGAATATTATAGAGCAAATGTAAATGAACCAAAATAAAGACAAAAACATTTATTAATATTTTTACTGACTTTTTAGAAGCCAGTTAACTTATCATTTTTTCGATGTCTGAAATTTTGTCGGATTTTGTCGCTGGGTAACTATTTAATTGATAATATATCCGTTATACATAAAAAATAAGCTATTATAAATTATTTCCAAAATTGTAATTTTTTCCATACAAGTTGTCAGTTTATTGCCTGGACTATTAGCCTCAAGTCGCACACCTGTCGAGACGCAAATTTATGTGGCGCGGACTGTAAATGCGTTGGTCAAAATATTCGAATTTGTGACCAATTTGAAGCATTACATAAAAAAAAAGTTTTTGTCAAAAATTATATTCGACAAATTAATATTGAACGCATTTTTCCTTATAGTGCTAAGAAAATGAAAATGTTTCAATTCTGAATAACGCCTAGGTAATCAACAACTTTTTTCTTGGTGGTATTCTGAGGGGCTACCGCGAAGTGAAAACGAACTTCGTTCGAGTATCTCCCTCTCTGTCGCTCGAACCAGCAAGTGCAACAGAGAGGCTGATACACGAACGAAATTCGTTTTCATTTCGCGGTAGGGCCTCTGTCCTGTAGGCCTAGTGAAATAGGTTTTGAGAAGTCATAAAGTACAAATGTCTCATTCTCTGGGAAGAGGTAACTTGGTGCACTAATATATATAAAGCTATAAAGTCGAAAAAGAACTTTATCACAAGATGGTTTAAGGTCTCGTTTCCTGGAGAATGATTCAAATGATTGTGATTCATTTCCAAAACAACACATTACCACATGCTGAACCAGTATGTGTTACAGGTTCAGACGGTCTGGATGTGGAAGGTATTGCCTCGTCGTTGAGGCCACTAATCACTGGAACTTGTCGTCGTGAAAGCCTTTGCCCTCCTGATATAAAAAAACAGCCAATTATAAATAATTCATTGGCAGTCCTAACTCATGGTATGGGAATATTCGATATTTCTTATTCAATACACTATTTTATGTGTGCCTGTGCCTGTTTGGATAATATGACATTTGGGAGATCATCAATACATACATATAATAAAATCATAACTGATCGCTGTCTGTACATGGCAAATATATTAACAAACTTTTATGGGGGGTCTTCATCTATAATAAATCATCCTCTATATACGTCCCACTGCTGGGCACAGACCTCCTCTCATGGATGAGAGGGTACGGGCAGTAGTCCCCACGCTGGCCAGTGCGGTTTAGGGACTTCACATACACCTTTGAATTTCTTAGCAGATGTATGCAGGTTTCCGCACGATTTATTTCCCTCACCGAAAAGCTAACGATAAATATTAAATTATATTCCGTACCTAAGTTCCGAGCTCATTGGTACGAGCCGGAATTCGAACCCACGACCGCCGTTTGACAGCCGCATGCCTGAACCACTGGGTTACCGTAGCCGTAGATCATCTATATATCCTACTAATATTATAAATGCGAATGTTTTGATGTTTGGATGTTTGTTACTCAATCACGATTAAACGGCTCACCCGATTTCAACGGAATTTTAAACGAAGATATGGTCTAAGATCTCTTGAAGAAATTTATACCCTCATCTGCTATTTGATAATGACCAACAGTAATGTAAAAAATGAGATTATTTACGCTTAAGGTAAAATAGTAGATATAACTGAGCAGTGAAATAAAGATAAAGATGGTTGAAGAAGCACATCATCCATACAGTAGAAAAAGATGTTGATGTGGATGGTGGTGGGATGATCGGAATAATTATGATTCATTTCCAAAGCAACACCTTACCACATGCTGAACCAGTATGTGCGACAGGTTCAGATGTTCTGGATGTGGAAGGTATTGGCATTGGCACATCGTTGAGGCCACCAATCACCGGAACTTGTCCTCGTGAAAAGTTTTGCAGCCAAAAAAAACAAATGGGCATTATAAATAATTCACTGGAATACTATGTAGGGCCGATATTTCTACAATACATAACATATGGCGATTATTTAAGTATACTACAGGATGTTAACGGGGTCATGATCCGGAATGACAAAAAGCGAATAAGATGATCATACTGAACAACCTTTCCCATGGGACCAACCACGAAATCGCAAAAAAAAAACCAGGTATTCCATACATTAACTCTCAATTAAATCGCAGTTAACTCACAGTTAACTCTTAATTGGCTCTTTTTTTTTTGCGATTTCGTGGTTGGTCCCATGGGAAAGGTTGTCCAGTATGATCATCTTATTCGCTTTTTGTCATTCCGGATCATGACCCCGTTAACATCCTGTATAAAATAAGTATTTTGTTGTCAGTGAAAATTACAGTTGTCTTAAAGTATTCACACAATAAAGAAAATGATAAATATTCAATATTGACTTTGCTACGTTTTTGCCAGAGGCTGTTTCTAGGGCAGTAGAAAAATGTTTTTGATGCAATAATAGTTATTTATGCTACAAGTGTGGAAAGTAGGTGATTTCCGACGAGTGTCATTTTTATACATGAGCGAGTGAAGCGAGCGAATGTATAATTCGACACGAGTCGGAAATCATCTTTACGCGCGTGTATCATACAACGTTTTACTATGCCTTGTGTGAGGAAATATATTAAATGTTGAAATGTTGGTTTAAAATAGAGCTAGGTTAAAATTGAAGAACCCAGGTAGATTGCCAGGTACCTACTTATTATCTGGAATTGCATTTACCAACTTCTCCACATCTTTTGCAGTCAAGCTTATTCACTGAAAAGTTAAAGCCTAAAAGTTATTGTGGTTTTAGAACACAATTAATTTTGAGTAACTCAATATATTAAACAACAAAAAGACGCTGTACCGTCGTAGTTCTAAGAAACATACTGACACTATTGAAACGCAATAAATCATTATTATTATTGATTACTCACTTTCACTCGACTTTTTTAACATATTTACATAAAATAACTACACAAAACTCACAATAAACAACAATGGCGGGCTTTTAGATACATGCGCGGTCAACATATGCGCATTGCGCATGTGCAAGCCGCCATACTGTCGTATTGTAAAAGGCATAAGAAAGATATGCGTTCAGCCAAACACATTAAGTGAATATTTAAAATTATTTTATTTACCGACCAAATTCAAAATTCATAAACATTAATAAATCATTTTATACGTTATTAGTATTTATGTACCTTTTATATGAAAGAAAACGTGTAATTGAAATATTTGTAAAACTTTTCTCGAGTAATAAAAACTCTTTGTGTCGGGCTGACAACGGACTTGAAAATTAAAAAAAAAATGAAAAGTAAAAAGCACTAGTGCGAAAAAGTGGCGCTTTCCGCACGATTTTAGTGCTTGGAAAACGCTCTTTTCGAGCACATGCATTGTAAAGTTTATTTCAATGCGTATTGTACGATTAGAACCTGTAGATTGAATAATATATATTTTTTTACTACAGAGAATCGCACAAATAACAGTTTCAGAGTCCCTTATTCCCTCTACTGACTACCCAATAAAACAAGGCAAGTTAAATAAACCGGCCAAGTGTGTGTCGCGCCACGCGCAGATTAGGGTTCCGTATTATAATTTATTTAATAATTACTAATATTAGTGATATTACATGTTAGATAATATATTGATTGGTAAATCGCACATGGGTTGCCTAGCGAAATCCTGGACCGAAGCAGTTAAATAAGATAAACTAGGAAGTAACTTTTTGGATCCAATTACCCTCATGTGTATTCATTATGTCTGAGAGAGATTATTATCTGAGAGAATATGACTCAAGGAGCAATAAAAACAGGGATTGCCTACTCTCAGCCTGGACTGCTATGAGGTTGCCAGGTTTGAAGAGAGGCCACCTAGTGGAGTTGAAATATTTAATAAAGTGTTAGGTTGCCTATGCAAAACCCGGACACAAAAAAGGTTGCCTAACTTAAAAACGTGTAAAACTAAGCATGTTTTGTATCGGCAACTTTTCTGTAAACTTGAAAACTACCGAGATAAAGGGCATAGAATAATAACTTTTAGGACTTAGATTTTTTTTCCAACCGAGAACGCATTATTATGACACCCATTTTGATGACCTTATCGTCTAAACCGTGTTAGAATAAACATGTTTTGTATGGACAACTTTTTTGTAAACTGAAAAACTGCCGCATGTGCGATTTGTCAATCTATATATTATCAAACATGTAATATTAGTCATTATAGGTGTGTCCACACCGGACGAGCGGCTCGGCCGTTCACGGCTCGCCCGAACGCGTGCGCTCAGTGTAGACGTTGTTCGGCGAGCCACGGCCGATGTGGATGGTTGTTTTCTTCGGCTGAACGCCTCACCCAGCGTTGTCGGCTTTTTGCCAGAGATCAAATCGAAAGAGCTCGCGCGCCGCCGCGTGCTAGCCGTGCTGAGATCTCCGACCATCGACACGCGCGTGCCAACTTTTACGTTACGGTTGCGTCGCCCGAATCGTACACAAGTTGGCTTTTCCGAGTACATTTTTTAAGTTGGTCGATTATTGCTCATTAACTGTAGTTTAAAATATTTTTTTAAATTAATTGACAATTTTTTCTATTCGATTACAGATTTCTTGACATGTGACACATTCTAAATTTAATAAAAAAAACTTATTTTTATTCTTTAATTTTCTAAATCTTAAATTACTTTGACAGTTGAAATTGTTATATTCAATTATTTTGAATGGTTTTATTTTTCCATTAATGTAGTACTAATTAATAGAATGAATATTGTAAAAATGTTTTTGTACGCCAAAAGGCACAACAGTGAAACCAGTTTATCTTAACCCCACTGTAACCAGATATACCTATTTTTAACAAATAAACACTTTTGACTTTGACTTTAGAATATTTGCATGTACTGTAAAAAGTTTCTGTCAAATATGAAAACTTTGGTAAAAGCTTTTAATTATAGGCAGCCAAATAAAATAAATAAATATGGCATCTCCATCACTATTTATACCAGCTTTAATATTGCATTGTCATACTCAATTACTGAAGTGTACCAAGTTTTAGCTATATAGAACCATGGGAAGTTGGTAAAAATATAATTTAACCCGAACAAACTATCTAACATACTTGTACATACACTTACACACTCTATAAGTGTGAATAAAATTTAAACCTTAATAAAACAATATAAGGCAGCAATCCTATCTCAAGTTTCAAATTAAGGGGAAAAAATCAAACAGCAATTCTCCGTTTCACTCGATTTGAACCGGTGACCCAGCTCCCGCCTAGGAATAGGGCTCGCATAAAATTTTATAAATGACAAAATTAGGTATTGCAATTGTTTCTTGTTATCAAAACTGAATAAAGGAAGGGACACTGCACTAGCATAAAAAGGAAAGCACAATGAATTTTCTTGGAAAAGATGAATTTTGCTCATCTATGTATGAAGGAGCATAAAAGTTCTATGTAGTTTTTAAGAAAAAAAATATATCTGAGCTCTACAGTAAAAGCTATGGAAAATAAAAAAGTGGTCAGGTTCGAAAGGAAAAATATATGTTATAAAAACAGCAAATTATTAACCTGTTTTAGTTTCCAAGTTATGCTGCTTTGAAAAAGACGTAGTTTTTACAGTTATAACCTTCAGTAATAAAATAACTCAATCCAAGTATCTTATCTTATCTAGATGAGGGCCCTTTCGGATGCACTTCGACCAAGTGGGATCTTTTGTGCATTTGCCCTCTCCTTTATGCCTACTGCCAAGCTCGCTCCATCATTTCCACATAGCGGATGATGCAGCTCAGCGGAAGCACCTTGAATTCCTTTGGTGTGGATAGCCGTTACCAAAGTAAGCCAGGTCCAGCAAGGGCATGACATTCACACAATAAGTGTTCCATAGTCTCATCACTCTCATCCTCCTCGCCGAGTAAATTGAAAACATAAATTAAGTTTTTTGTGTACTTAGAATATTTTTAAATTCATACTAATATTATAAATGCGAAAGTGTGTCTGTCTGTCTGTCTGTCTGTCTGTTACCTCTTCACGCTTAAACCGCTGAACCGATTGAGATGAAATTTGGTATGAAGATAGTTTGTATCCCGGGGAAGGACATAGGATAGTTTTTATCCCGGAAATCATCCCACAAGGGGATGAAGTGGGGGGTGAAAGTTTGTATGGAGTTACGATATAAACGAGTTCCACGCGGACGGAGTCGCGGGCAGAAGCTAGTTTACCATATTTTACATACCTACACAATAAAATTCATAATTCCATGAAAAATTTTATATAACTTTCATGGGCCAGTTTACGAATAAAATATCGTTAATCATGCTTTATGGCAAAAACTTTCATTTAGAATATAATTGTGAAGAAACGGAATAATTCGGTTTTCAACTTGCCACAAGAGAAAAGTAGCTACACTTTCTCTCATCCTTGCAATAACAAAATGGAATAAAGTGTGTTAGCGCCGTAAAACCTACTTTTCTTATGGAAGTATGGAACTCAGAATCTAGGTACATTTTCGCAATGATTTCTCTAAAACGACATATGATTATTAAAAATAAGATATACTTAGTATGAGCATATTAATAATTTTCCAAGAAAATTCACCAAGTTTTTTTTTTATGTATGTGGTCCTTGCAACTTATGATTCAAAATGTAATACTTTTTACCTGCCTTTACAATGACCACGGTTTGGGTAGCTTTATATAGATTTAAAAATAAGTCTTTATTAACATGTGACTGTTCCATTTTCAAATGTACCATAATCACAAATATCTATTCAACTCTAACTGACAGCTCTAGTAGCAAAAGGTTTTGTTTGATCATAGAACATCCATACTATCCATACTAAGATTATAAATGCGAAAGTGTGTCTGTCTGTCTGTTACTTCTTCACGCTTAAACCGCTGAACCGATTGCGATGAAATTTGATATGGAGATAGTTTGAATCCCGGGGAAGGACATAGAATAGTTTTCATCCTGGAAATCACCCCCTAAAGGAATGAAATGGGGGGTTGAAGTTTGTATGGAGCTGCGATATAAACGATTTCCACGCGGACGGAGTCGCGGGCAGAAGCTAGTATTACAATAAATACAATACACCATGCTGCATTGCATACTGTACTTTAGTAGCAAATCATATGGATCTTAAAAATACATAATGAAAAAAGGTAATGAATGGTATTATTCAATGTCTGAATTATAGAAGGACGACGGTTATTCTGTTTGAGAAAGCCAAAAGACAGTAGTGCTTAGTTTCTTAGAAAAATAAATTTTATTATGATAATGAAATGCTCTGCCATAGAATAAATTTATCATTGCTACGAAAAGAATATATTTTTGTGGAATAAATAACACTCAATGCAAGCCTCTTTGGGGGCAAAATATAAGCAACACTTTTTAATTTACAGTTCATAATGTGTGTTCACAAAGTCATTCTGCATTGCAAATAAGGAATTATTTTATTCCTACAGACTATATACAATTCTAGATATTCTTAGACATCTCACTGCATAACATTTTCTACCGCAACCCTTAGCTCTTGCACGGCTTCATAAAAGGTTTCATAAATATCATTTTTTACATGACCCTATAAAAAGAAGTCCATGGGTCACGTTTGTACTAAATAGGTATTCTTCATGGATATCTTGGTACGACAGACGAGAGTAACACCAAATGTTTGTTAGATAAATTTTATCCTGAATAATAATCCTATCAATTAGTGTAATAAAAGAGCGAATGTTTGTTTTTTTTTAAATTTTAGTTGGTTCGAGTCCCGGGTGAGGCAAGCGAGTTTTCAAAAATCTTTGAATACAGTTTTGTTTCTTTAAAAAAATAATAAGTAAAATGAGCCAACTTAAGGGTTTAAGGTAGTTTCCCTCCAGGGCCCGACTTAATTTTCCACCCTGTATAGTCAGTTCAGGTAAACAGTGCGCCACAGGGGAGAGTGCGCCTCATTCATCAATCAGTCATATAAATCGATATCAGCACTTACCCCGGGGGTGCACTTTCCCCTGTGGCACACTTACCCGAACTGACCATACTAGGTACTTTTATACCACTAGCTGAAAAGCCTCTCTGACTATACACCTATACACACTACTATATACACTATACACTATTATTATTATGGTAATGTACTTTGACATCATCAAAGTTAAATTGTTTTTTTAGCAAAAAGGGAATTCCTAAAGATTCACAGGTATAATGCATCTATAAGAGGGCACCATAAATAGTGCAAATTATATGGTATATTTCAAATCAATATAATTGTATTCAGGTATAGTGCAAAAAATATGAAGTTTAATCTTTCAATGTCATAAAAACCAACAGGGAAAACTTTTCTCACTTTATCTCTAGGCAAGTTTTTTATGGGTTGGAAAGTATAATATTAGGTCTAATTTAGTCATGTAGCTCAGTATTAAAAAAATATTTCAACATTGAATAAACAAAGCATTATATGGAGAACTTACCTGGTATATGAAGGGTCGGTATGGCTATTCGATTAAGTTGCTTAGAGGAATACACGACGCTGCCTTCGAAGTGTCGATGACAGTCATATCCACTGTCACCTCCAATCCTCATGACCCACGTTCTAAACCTTTCCAGTTCCTGTGGTTTTGTAACATCACAAGGATTTGGGAAGGAATGCAATGTTATATCTGAAAGTTTATTGTTACATGTACTTTTCGGATTCTGATTTAACTTTTAAGTCTGGTTACCGGTAGCCATCGAATGGATCCAGGTAAAATACTTATTAGTAAATTTCATATAATGTAACTTAACTGTCCGATGCAGTAACGTTGCAGGAAGGTACACAACATCGTCTATGTTGTGGCATCACGAAGAGTCGTGGTGTTTAATTTGATTGAGAAAAGCCTCACACCCGAAACACTGAACTTAACACAAATGCAATCACCACTAAAGTTTTTAACAACGTAAGTAGTTAGTAATTCATGGAGGCGCTAAGGAGCTGCACTCAACATTAATTACACACAGAAGCACTGAATATAGCCGTACAAATCTAAACGAAACACGACAAGCGCATACGCATAGACCGACGAATTCAGATTGAGGCCGCTAAACGGCAATGGCGGCCATTATTTTAAAATGGTTGTAATTGTTGCCATAATAACTACTTAATTCTACTTATATTTGGGAACTTTAATTATTTTGTTTTTATAAAGCCGTTGTTGAAGCTTATTAGAGAAATAAATAATAAAATGAATGTTTTGATCCTAAAAAAATATATATAGAAAAAAATAGTAATAGTAAAATTAGTAAAATATATTTTCATATAGCCACACTGACAAGAATGCTTTACACTGCTATCTAGCGAGTGTTATGAACAACATTTGAGAATCAGTATTTAGTTTGAGGGAAAGCAAATTAGATGGCGTCAAAATTAATTTTTAGAGCCTTCTTCTAAGATACCATAGCATGGACGCAGCATCCATCCGATCCGAAATCATTTCACTGTCAATCATTGAAGCAGAGACAATATAAACAAAGAAGTAATGCCAACACACAAACTCCGATTATTGGGTCCAAATCAATAATAAAAATATATAACCTTGCACATAAACATCACTTAGATGGTCCAAATGTTACTTAATCCACAAAAGTTGTCATGTGGCTATTTTTATTTGCTTGTATAAACAGGGTATAAACAAAGTAAAATATGTATAAAGTGTGTCAGAGAAGTTCTCATATATCGTAGAAAAATACAACTCATTTACAACATACTTGATGGTTCTACTTGGTCTATACTTCATGTTTTGAAAAAAAAACCTTGTGCATTTGTCGTCTGTCATGTCAAGTCAACCGGTCCCATTGCGTTGAATTTCTCACTTGGTGGCGCGAAAACAATTTACATTCGTGTAGATCAGACTATTCTTTTTCTTTCTTAGCTTCATATTCATGGCAGGAATTAAATCATTAGCTGTTCGAGGTATACGAAGTTTTGGGCCCGATGACAACGATGAACAGCGAATATCATTTGATAAACCATTGACTCTCATTCTCGGACAAAATGGATGTGGAAAAACTACTATCATTGAATGTATTCGTTATGCGATCACCGGTCAGATGCCCCCAGGCAGCCGCAACGAATGTTTTGTCCACGATACTAAAGTTAACAGAACAACTGAAGTTCAGGGTCAAGTCAAACTTAAGGTAAGGTTAGAATTAAAGAACTTGCAAGTACGAAGACCGAATCCATGGTCTCGAAAGGATAAAAGAGTTTAAATTCCCTAGAAGTTAGGTGCTTTACTTTAACTTGGGCTCATGTTTGCCGAATATCACATTATTCACGCAGGATAAAATTATTGGTATATTTATTTTTGCCACAAATTTCAGATAGTAAATGCTGCAGACAAACAATTAGAGGTGTCAAGGTCTATGAGAGTGACATGTATGGCAAAGAAAAAACCTGTATTCAAAACTTTGGATTCATTTCTATCAGTCATTGATGAACAAGGGCAAGTGAAAGATATATCATCAAGATGTGCAGACTTGGATTCTGTCATGCATCAAGAACTTGGTAAGTTTAATGTGTAGTCAGCATTACTAGAGGCTCTATACGCTATTGAACTTGAGAGCTTGTCATTTTATTTTTTTCAATATAGGGTCATTTCGCTGGTTATGCGACCACCTTCGGATAGCGACCATCTTCGGTTAGCGACCACCTGAAGGAGTAGGTTTTTTCTATTTGTTATATATTAACATGTGGGTAGTTATGAAGATCTGTGGGTACCCCCAGTTCGGTTCTATCCTGGAAGCCAGCACGCGTACGTAACATTCTGGCGACGGGAATAAAATACGGGAATAGGTTTATTGTGCTTAAAACATAGTGTTTGAATGTTTTAAAGTTGTGTTTAGTGCGGTTAGGTAAAAATGTCGGTGAGATTTAGCGAGTTTCATATGGACAAAGACAATTGGAAAAATTACGTGAATAGGTTCGAGTATTGTTTGCTCGCGAATGGTATTAAGACTGATGAGTTAATAAAAGCTAATTTTTTTGCGTGTTGTGGTCATGATCTTTATGATTTAATAGTATCATTAATTTCACCGCTGAATATTCAGGCCGCAACCTATGATATTGTGAAAACCAAGTTGGACAATCACTTTAACCCGAAATAAAATGAAATAGTGCAGTCATATAAATTTCACATGAGGGATCAATTGAACAGTGAAAATATTAAAGAGTACGTGGCTAGTTTGCGTAAATTGGCTATAGAGTGCAATTTTACCGATTTAGATCGCACGTTGCGCGACCGGCTAGTCTGTGGCATTCGGGATAAGAATATTCAAAAGCAGTTGCTGCAGCAGACATCATTAACGTTTGATCAAGCGGTGAAGTTGTCGTTGACGGCTGAAGTGGCGGATGCCGGGGTGATGGTGATGGCGATGCCGGCGCAGAGCACGGGCACGCCGGCGCAGGCGCACGGCGCTGCCGGCGGAGACGAGCCAATGGAGATTAATAAGATTAAAGCGAAACCAGTGGAACCGGGCAAGGATTGCTGGCGGTGTGGTAAAAGTCATGGGAAATTTTGTAGGTTCCGATATAGTAGATGCTATGTTTGTAAGAAGATGGGTCATATCGCTGAGGTATGTTAGGAATTTAGTCAATTTAATGGGCTATATGAAGAAGACTTTTGTAATTTTATGTCGAACAAAGTGCCAGCTTTTCATGTGGATGTTGGAATTAATGGTCAGCTTGTAAATCTTGAGGTCGACTCAGGGGCTGCGTATAGCATGATCAAGGAAAGTACAGCACGAGAAATTCGGAAGGGGAGACTGCCAAAGTTGGATGATTCACGAGTGAGACTTACCACCTGGACGAGTAATCCGGTCGAGTTGTTAGGAGAAACTAGTGTGGATGTAAGTTTCAAGAATATACATACTAAATTGAATGTACTGATTGCTAAAGGCAATGGTCCATATTTGTTGGGTCGGGATTGGTTCCCACAGTTAAATATTGATATTCAGGGAATATTTAATATGAAAACGGAAAATATAAGCATGGATACAGTGTTACTAGACTATAAAGAAGTGTTTCAGCCCGGGCTAGGGAAGTACACTGGGCCAGTTGTGGCTATACCCCTGAAACCTGACGCAAAGCCTACGTTTTTGAAATGTAGACCCATCGCTTTTGCTATTAAAGACAGGGTCTTAAAAGAAATAGACAGATTAGTGGCAGATGATGTTTTGGAACCGGTGAGTCACTCTGAGTTTGCCAGTCCCATAGTACCCATAATTAAGAAGAATGGGAATGTCAGACTTTGCGGGGATTACAGGGCCACGGTGAATACAGCTACTGAGACTGATACTTACCCTTTGCCAACACTGAATGAAGCTTTCGCAGTTTTGCAAGGGGGTATCATTTTTAGCAAGATAGATTTAGAGCAGGCTTACACTCAGGTGGTAGTGGATGAACCCACTTCAAAACTGCTAACGCTGAATACTCCAAAAGGTCTATTTAAATGTAAAAGGTTAGCATTTGGAGTCAAAGCTTGTCCTGGGATTTTCCAGCGTATGATGAGTAACCTGTTAGCCCGAGTACCAGGCACAGCAGTGCTGTTGGACGACATTGTAGTCTCAGGGCACACATTGGAGGAGCACAGCAACAGACTTCGGCTCATCCTGCAGATCCTTAAGGATGCCGGATTGAAGGTCAACAAAGAGAAATGCAAGTTTGGGAAAACCAGTGTGGAATTTCTAGGACACATGATTGATGCCAATGGGCTACATCCTTGTGGAGACAAAATCAAGGCTATAATGGAGACACCTGCACCAAGAAATGTACGAGAGTTACAAGCGTTCCTAGGACTGTTGAATTTTTATGACCGATTTCTAGAACAGAAAGCAACTGTGGCAGAACCCTTGTATAAGCTGTTACTGAAAGGAGCAAAATGGACGTGGACGCAAGATTGTCAACAAGCATTTAGTCTCTTGAAAGGCATGTTAACTACAGGAGATACATTGGTCCACTATGATTTGAATAAACCTCTATTTATGACTTGTGATGCGTCACAGTATGGGCGGGGCGCTGTGTTGGAGCACAAGATGGAAGATGGTTCTTTGAGACCAATCATGTTTGCTTCCAGAACGATGAGCTGCCATGAACGTAACTATTCTCAGATTGATAAGGAGGCGGCAGCAATCATATTTGGAGTACAAAAGTTTTATGCCTATATTTTATATAGCCGTACTTCTTATGCAAAAAACGGTTTCATTAGAAGAGCGTGCAGGCTTTATGATGAAAAATTTCAGTCGTTGGATATTCTCCATGAGACATTTTGTAGCTTCAAACGATTATCTTTACAATGTATTCAACAACTGTAATTCAAAATCATAACTTTAAGTTTTCTGGCAATGTTTTTGTTTATACTATTAACTATTAACAATTACTATTAACATGCATCTCAACAACTCAATTTTTTTTTTTAATGGTTTTAATGTTCAGGTTTAAATATTCTCATTAAGGAAACTGTAAGTACATAATTTACTACTTTTTAATGTATCAATGTACCTATATGAGACTGTTTGTTTCTTAATAAATAAATAAAAAAAAAAAAAAAAAAATATTTTTGGCCGTAATATTGTAATTCAGACGGACCATAAACCGCTCCTAGGAATATTTGATCCGAAAAAGCCCATACCTAATACGTTATCACCGAGGATGTTGAGATGGGCTTTGCTGTTAACCTCCTATGACTATGACTTAAGGTGTGTAGAAGGGAAAAAGATTGGTAATGCAGACGCTCTCAGCAGGTGGCCCGCTCCTGAAGGTATGGTGAAAGAAGAGGAGATGCAGGAAATAAATGTTTTGTTGCTCAATGAGACACCAGTCGAGCTACAAATGACAGTTAAGGATGTAGTTAAATTGAGCAAAACAGATGGAATATTAGCAAAAGTGATGTTTTGGATCAGAAACGGTTGGCCTGGCAAGGTAGAAGAAAAATATAGAGATTATTATGTAAGGAGGGATGAGTTAACAGAATACAATAACTGTATATTGTGGGGAGGTAGAGTAATTTTACCCTACAAAAAAAAAATCAAAAAAAAAATCAAAAATATTTAATTGGTATCATACTAAAGTAGGTAAAAGTACATTCGTGGCTGGCGTCTCCCAGTAAGTATAGCAATACTTGTGTTGGGAGGCTCCGCTCTTCCTCTACATGGTTGTAATACAGTTTAGTAGATACAATTTCATTGATTGATTAAATTACTTTTTAGTACTTACAAACTAAAATAATTAATTAATATTAATTTAGTTTAGTGCATGCTCATGTGTGTGTGTGTGTGTGTGTGTGTGTGTGTGTGTGTGTGTGTGGGTGTGTGTATGTGTATGTGTGTGTGTGTATGCGCGTTTGCGTGTGTGCGTGTGTTTTCTGCTTACATACTTAAGATAATAGAGATTCAGTGTATTCATAGGTGAGTGTGATCAACCATTCCGTTATTTTTTCCTTACAGTTTCGTAATAGCATCGGGTAAATATTGATAGTTTTATTTAATTTATTGTATAAGAGAGATGATACTGTATTGTATTGCCTTTTGGCAAAGGCCGATTTTGCACCACATATAGGAGCACAAGGAGGATTTATGCGTTTTGGTTTAAGAGGTTGTACATAGTTCAAAGTCTTGTGTACTTTTAATACAGTTAATAAAATATATAATTTTCGCATGCTAAGAATGTAATTATCTATATAGAGGTCATGTGTGGAGTGTCTAAAGGGTAACTTATACATTACTTTAAGAAGGCATCTTTGCCCTCTTTCTAACTGAAGAAATTTTGTTTTTGTAGCACCACCCCAGACTACAATACAGTAACTAATTACTGATTGTGCTAGTGATTTGTACAGTTGATTGAGTAATGTTTTATCAGCGATGTGTCTAAGAATTTTGAAGATCCATATTAATTTTCTAACTCGATTGTTAACGTAATCTATGTGTGAGTGCCATGATAGCCGCTGGTCCAGAATGACTCCGAGGTACTTAACGGTGGATACTTTTTTAAGCTGAGTGCAATTACAGTGTCTGAAGTCACTCAGATCACAGCAATGCATTTTTAATTGTAGCATAGACTCTGGTTGGGTGTTATTGTATTTGGTAAAGCACATGTAATTTGTTTTGTCTAGATTTAGGGTGAGGAGATTTGACTTAAGCCAGGAAGATATTAATTTTAAACCAACTTCAGCGCAGCTATAGACATCCTGCCAGGTTTTCGCTATGAAAACTACAGCTGTGTCGTCGGCGTATGAGTAAATATGCCCTTTGTTAAGAACTAGGTTGGTCAGATCGTTGATATAGATCAGGAAGAGAGTAGGGCCGAGTACGCTCCCCTGGGGGACCCCAAAAGTGATTTCTTCCTCCTGACTTAAGTGGTCTCCGATCTTCACCCTCTGTGTGCGACCACTCAAATAATCCTTGAACAGCATCAACGACGTATCCCTGATTCCTATTCGTTCAAGTTTTTCAGCTAGGATGGAGGGAGAGACAGTGTCAAACGCTTTTTTTAGGTCTAAGAACACCGCAAGACACCTATCACCTTTATCACTATGTTTAGTAATTAAAGATGTAAGTGCCAGGACGGCGTCTTCCGTGGATCTGCCATTTCTAAACCCAAATTGCGCGTTCGAAAGGATATTAAATTTATCAAGGTAGGATTTTAGTCGAGTGTTTAGAAGTTTCTCTATTATTTTAGAAATGGCAGGTAGGACTGAGATGGGTCTGTAGTTATTTACATTGTCTCTCGCACCACCCTTGTATACTGGAGTTACTACGGATTGTTTTAATGGACCAGGAAAGACGCCTCTACTGAAACAAAGGTTAGCTAAGTGGGTACAAGCTACGTAAAAATGTTTTACAGGAGCTGCACAGCAACCATGATGGCATAGTCATAACCAAGGCTATAGCGAGTAGTTATTTCTGGTGGCCGGGACTAGATAGAGATATAGAGAGTCTGGTACAAAATTGCCAGATCTGTAAAGAAGTTAGAAATATGCCAGCAAGAGTAACACACAGATGGATTACTCCACCAAAGGCATGGTCGAGGCTACATATCGATTTTGCGGGTCCTTTTATGGGTAAAATCTTCCTAATATTAATTGATGCATACTCAAAATGGCCTGAGGTTAAGATAGTTAATGAACAAAGTTCGGGTATGGTGATTAATAAACTAGATGAGATATTCGCGGAACAAGGCCTGCTAGACACAATAGTTAGTGATAACGGCAAAGCCTTTGCGTCAGAAGAAATGGGTCAGTACTTGAAACAAAATGGCATCAGACAAATACTAGTACCTCCATACCACCCTGCATCAAATGGCCAAGCAGAAAGAACTGTCCAGACGATAAAATTGAAGCTGAAAAAGATGACAAATCTCCCATGGGCAACAAGGCTTCAAAAGATTTTATATGGTTTGCGGACGACACCCAGTTCAGTCACAGGTAAAACGCCAGCGGAGCTGTTGAATAACAGACGTTTTAGAACGAAATTTGACAGACTTCACCCTCTTGCTATTCAAGATAAGGCGACTGACGACATACAGGATAATAAAACAAAAAAAGTCAGAGAATTTAAAGTAGGAGAGACCATCTGTTTCAGGAACTATAGAGGTGGACCCAGATGGCTAGAAGGAACTATAATTAAGAAAATTGGGGTGTTGAGGTATAAAATCAAACAAGGGGCTAAATTATTCATAAGGCATGTAAATCAGATGATAGGATTCACTAGGAACGAAGATCAGAATATAGCCGCGCAGTCTAATACTAAGGTTAGACCCACCAGAAATAGTAAAGATACAGGGCGTAATGTACCTGATCAGGGAGAATGGGGAGGAGAAGATGAAGCATATGGTACAGTAAGAATCCCTTCACCAAGCCAGTGGGCAGAAATGATTGGAGTCAAAGGTCCAGAAGACTGTGAAGTGCAAGATGTTGAGACTAGATTCAATGGGAGAGAGTTTGGCTGCAATAAAAGATCCCGGTGCAGTGAAAGCCCACCATCTGCCGCACCTTCTTTGAAAAAGATGGCTTTACAAGAAGATGCTAGCACAGACTTTGAAGACGATTGTGTAGACGACGAAAGTAGTGATGCAGATAGCCAATAGTTACTAAACACTAAATATTTACAAAAGACTGCACAATATACATAGGGTTTAAGTGAACAATTTAGTGTTAAGTGCATGTATAGTGATATATAGAATTGACTTAAATATTTAAACATAAAGTGATGTGAAGTGTCATCTATCCCGGGGGAAAGGCATGTTATATATTAACATGTGGGTAGTTATGAAGATCTGTGGGTACCCCCAGTTCGGTTCTATCCTGGAAGCCAGCACGCGTACGTAACACTATTGAAGATAACATCAATTCTACACACCCTATTGAGACAATTACTTGTACAGTCGCCATCAGATATATCGGAGCGGCCAAGTTCGTCACAAATATCTTAACAACGCCTCTATTGTCAAGACGATAAAGTGCATGTTCACATATTATTGAGTACCTTGGCTGCTCTGATATATTTGATGGCGACTGTACATGCATTTTGTTGTTGTTTTAGAATAGAAATCTATTAAAAATCCGAGAAAATATCCTTTCAGTTCACCAACTCAGCTTAAGTGGTTGCCCACCGGCACATGAAATTAGGTGGTCGCTAACCGGCGAAATGACCCTAGTGAATTAACAAAAAAAATCTATACATACAATAACCTGCTCCCAAATATTCACGAGAATCGGCTAAGACATGGGACTTGTAGAGAAGAACAACCAGACAGATGACATAGTTGGCACCCAAGCTGAAATGGAGAACTTTGTTTGCTTCACTCACTCACTCGCTCAATTATGGGTGATTCTACGAGTGATCCAACCGCCGTCAGTCCCCTGGTCGAATTAATAATTAAATGTACTGGTAAACTGGCATGGCATGTTGAGGTATTTTTAACGAGTCCAGGATACTACAAAATTACTGGGAAATGGGAAACAAATCAGCGAGAACTTTGTCAATAATGCGAGCAGCGGACTAACAGCGGTTTTTATTTATTTATTATTAAATATAAGGTGTATTTGAATACAATTTTGAGGATCGGTGTATTTTGTTAGCCGCATAGTTTTGTAATTAAATTACTAAAAAAAAATTTTTTTAGGGTTGCACTCCATACATAAAACTGAGTCAAAAAAAATGTTTCATTGCAAGCCCACGTGTGGCACATCAATCGATAGGCCTTTCTAAATGAATATAAGGTTTCTCAGCAATTTTTTTGATTAAGTGAATAGAGTCGAGAGGTAATCGCCCCGAAAGTCACTAAAATTGTGTGTCCCCCCCTCTAATATTTGAACCGTGTATTGTAAAAATATGAAAAAAAGTCATGGACATAGGGCTTATTAAATTCTTTCAGCTAAAATTGTTTTGAACAAGATCGGTTCAAAGGTTTTTGAGATGTATTTCTAAAAAAACTGCCTTCATTAAAGAAAAGGACGTAAGTGCCATAAGATTTCAGTAACGATACGACCTTTTTAATAAGCACGGAACCCATCTTTTGCGTGGTCCGACACGCACTTGGCCGATTTTTTTTTTTTTTTTTTTTGTACTTATATTTAGCCTGAGGGGGTACCGCAACACTTGAACTGGCAAGTGCGGCAGAGAGGGAGATACACGAACGAAGTTCGTTTTCATTTCGCAGTAGGCCCTCTGATGTTCATATGATCCTCGGACATCCTCGTCCAAGCATTCCGGCTCAGTGTGGTCAGGTCTGTTGTAGATGGAGGATCTACTTGTAATCAGCATTTAATTTATGTCTTTGCTGATGCCCTGACATCGTCATGTAACATTACATACTCTAAGGTTATTAATAAAATAATAACACAATTTAATTTTAATATGCAAATTTTTGATACTGTCTAGAACAATGTTTTTCAAATTGGGTTGCTACTCGCATTTTTTAAGTTAATGTGTAGGGTGGGGTGCGGTCGCGAATTTTTTTTAGGGTTCCGTACCCAAAGGGTAAAAACGGGACCCTATTACTAAGACTTCGCTGTCCGTCCGTCACCGTCACCAGGCTGTATCTCAAGAACCATGATAGCTAGACAGTTGAAATTTTCACAGATGATGTATTTCGGTTGCCGCTATAACAACAAATACTAATAACAAAATAAAATCAATATTTAAGGGGTGCTCCCATACAACAAACGTTTTTTTTTAAACTGTTTTTATAGATAATGGTATGGGACCCTTCGTGCGCGAGTCCGACTCGCACTTGGCTGGTTTTTTTATTTTTTGGTCGCGGCATGAATAACATTGAAAAACAATGGTCTAGATTATCAGAGATGTAGTTGCATTAACTGATGAGATCCCTAATTGCCTAACTGTACTTGAGATTACGTAGTATCAGAGAAGTTGAAAATATACACTTGTTTTTTTTTTAATAATCTTACTAAGAATCGTGTCAGTAGTAGAGTAACTGAAAACATACACTCATCCATTTTGAGGGTTCCATAGTCAACAAGGAACCTTATTTTTATTCACTAAATTATGTCCAAAATAGACATTAGACACATGTTTGCTGGCATTTGCGTGGACGCGTCATAAAAAATAATTACAAGTACACATCTACTGTATATTCCAAAATGTAAACTGTTTGTATAATGTAGGGTAATACAACGAAAGCGTGATGCCGGCTTCGGAACAGCGACATCTAGCGGCAAATATTGTTACTAATTTCATGTAATAGAACTATATACATACTAATCCTAATAAAACGCTTTCGAGACTAATGTCATGCTAGTAGTTCCAACATGGAACAATGCAGCCTGTTTGTTTAATATTACCTCAAATTGTCACCAAACATAAAAAGTTTTTTTAGTATTATCATTGATTTAGTATAAGTAAGGACACGAGTAAGTACAAACACAACAGCCGAAAAAAATGGCCGTCCAAGAGAACCGCCCGATCGACTCGGGCGGTTCTTTTCCGTTTAGTCTGGTTTCGACCGTGAGACTTGACGGTTGTCAAAAATGACAAAAATATTCTGTGAAACAATTCGTTAATAGCAAATATAGCAAAAAAATAAAATCGTAAAAGGATAGGATATATTTATTTAACTAAGTTCTATTGATAATGGAAAGAGTTTTATACAAAAGTCATTTAATGGTTTTTTTTAATTAATTTCGTTGGTACAAATGACAGATTATCACGGAACAAAACCTAAGGAGTCAGCATTAGATTTTTTATATGGAGTCCTTGTTACGTAAATAACGGTTTTCGATTCAATATTCTCAAGAAATCCTTAGCGACGTGCAAAGTAGGCCGCAGTTATAGCACGAGATAGGAAACGTCTATGACGAAGAGTCGTGACGACTTTGTCGTGTTTTTTTTTTCAAGTTTATTTAAATCTTGTAAAAGTAAATTGATTTTCTGATTGTACTTAAATTGTAATTATGTGTCCCAACAGAACTAGTTGATACGTCAAATACACCACGCTGAAATGATATGCATACCTAATTCTTTGTTACTGTGTTTATAATCGCTTTCGTAAAGGCCTCCACACACTGGTCGCGGTTACGGGCCCGCGCAAGTTGTAAAACATTGAAACTACACTTCAAACACACATCGAACGCGGTCTGAACGCGGGCCCGCGTTACTACACTGCGGTGTGAATATACCGCTTCAACCGCGCCCGACCCGCGCCGCGCACGACCCGCGTTCGATGTGTGGAGGCCTTTAAACTATTGCCTATGCCAAATCTTGGGATTAGGTCTTAAAGCGGACCCCTGGCTCCTTTAGGGTACAACCGGGAATTACGCTAGGAGGATGATGATGTTAATTAACTAGCTTGTGTCTACCATCTCTATACCATTTTTTTTTCCAAAAACGGTTCAGCGGTTTAAGCATGAAGAGGTCACAGACAGTCAGACAGATAGACAGACAGGCGGACACACTTTCGCATTTAGAATATTAGTATGAATTCTGAAAATGTTAAGTGTTTAGATATTCCTTTGTATAAATAAATAAACCTGATTGTTCTGTTTAAATTCTGTTCTGACGAAGAATAAATTACTTCGGTAACAGCTATTCGCAACCACAGGAATTCAAGGTGCTCCCGCTGAGCTGCATCATCTGTTTTGTGGAAATGATGGAGCGAGCCTGGGAGTGGGCATAAGGGAAGGGGCAAATGCACAAAAGATCCCAAAGGATCGAAATGTATCCGAAAGGGCCTTTATCTAAATAGGATAAGGGTAAATATCTAGATTATCAAGTTTCCTGTTGTTTCCAGGTGTCTCAAAAGCTATTCTGAACTCGGTGATATTCTGCCACCAAGAGGATGCTAGCTGGCCTCTGGATGAGGGTAAAAAAGTGAAAGAGAGATTTGATGAAATCTTTGATGCAGACAAATACAGCATGTGCTTTGATCGGTTGAGAAAGATCAGAAAGGAATATGCCACATCTATCAAACTACTGGGTGGGTAAAAAAAATATTGTACTAAAATAATAAGTTACACTATTATGCAGCTTTTATATTTAACTTGACCAGCACAGTTAGCACAAGTCTAGCACTATCCGTCTCTTTCAAAGTTTTGTAACAAGAGAGAGACGGATAGTGCGAGAGAGCTCGCGCGCCGTCTTGTGCTAACCGTACAATGTGTTAGCACAAAACAGATAGGTACAGAAATCAATCTACATACAAAGTGCGCTCGAGCAACGCACACATAGACACTGCTCACGTACACGATATCTCGGACCGGTTCGGACCAGTGCGAGCGCGACTGCCATCCGCTTGCGACGCGTCTGAGAACTTTTTTGTGCAATAATGGAGCAACAAAAAAAAGTTATTATAACTGTTCAGTGGACGGTTGTTTAAATTCAACATTAAACGGTGAATTGTCGTTTTTTAAGCTAATTTGTAATATAACAATGACATTAAAAATAAAATATTTTAGTCATTATTAATTTATATTTCCATTCTTCCCGTTTCATTCTCAACAATAAATCAAACAACTGGATACGAGTGCCACTACCACGATAGTTGTTTGTGCATAAGCCATAGTTGACAACCCTAGAGCGACCGCCGAGCGTAGCGTAGGTATGAAAAGTGAGGTACATACATGTGATTGACTTCTGTATTTATCTATTTTGTGGTGTTAGTGTGAGACAAATCTTGGAAATGAATTTTGAACCAGTTAACCTCAACCGATTAAGCTGAAATTTTGGTTATAATATAAGTATGGTTTGGATGTCAATTCAATATTATGCCATCAAGCTGATCTGATGATGGAGACAGTAGGTAGCCATGGGACTTCAGTACTTAACCGAGTAATAACCCCGTTGAGTTTGGGCTTGTTAGAATCGTCTCAATGAGTAGTTGATGACGGTAAAAAGAAAAGTACAGTTGGCAATAAAAGCTTGTGCCAAAAATGTATTTTTTGATAGAAACTTGTTTTTAATTATGTCATGTTTTTGTTTAGAACAAAGTGTAGCCCATCTAACTGAACAAAAAGCGGAGCTAGACAAGAAAAAACTGAATGTTATCAACGACGAGACCCGCATCTCAGAGGCGGAGTTAAAAGTGTCCAAGTTGACTCAGGAGCTCAACCCGATTACTGACAAACTGAAGGCCATAGAAACACTTCAAAAGAATCTAGTAACATTTGAATCTAAAAGAGAGAAAATTAAAGCAAGGTAAACCTAAAAGCTTCAGATTTCTTGCGGGTTGCATACGTTTCGCACGTGTACGACGTTGAATACCAATTATTCTGAAATCGTCCTAAGAGTAACACCTCCCCATTTTTTAACCCCCGACGCAAAGAGAGGGGTGTTATAAGTTTAACGTGTCTGTCTGTTTATCTGTGTATCGTAGCTCCCAAGCGGATGAACCGATTTTTGTTTAGTTTTTTTCGTGTCATAGATAATTTTATCCCGAGTGTTCTTAGCCATGTTTCATGAAAATTTGTTCAGCCGTTTTTGAGATAAGTATTGGACTTTGAAATGAAAATGTCGTGGGTTTCTCAACTTTTCGAAGTTGTAGTTATAATTGATAATTTTACAACTCAATCAACTGATCAGTCCTAGTGAATTGGTCGATTGGGTTATTATGTAGTTTTTATGAATTGTAAAAACAAAAAGCAATGTTTCATTTCAGGTTGGAGCATTGCCAGACACAGGAGCAAGAATTGAAAAAGGCTATCAAGAACATTTTTCCAGGATCCATCACAGAGTTACAGGAAAACATAAGTAAGATTAAAACTAAGGGCGAAAAAGAGAGACTTTTCTGTTCTTTCAGATCTGACATCATTTCGTGATTTTGTTCATCTGTAACTTTTCTTCCCTTTAGACAACTATGGAACAACAGCCAAAGCAAAACAGAAAGAACTCGATGAGGCGAATAAAAAGATCTTTACGTTCAATAACGATGAGGTGAAAATAGCCGACCAACGAACTGCCAACGAGGTGAAGTTCAATAAGTTGATCCTTTTGGAGAGCCAGAACCAGGATCGGATTGATAAGAAGAACAATATGATTATTGAAACTGCCAAATTAGCTGGTGAGTCTGTTTTTTCTGTACCAATAGGGGTGTAGACACTAAATAAAATAATCAATAATGTCATATTTTCTCGGAAAAGGATTAAAAATGTAGTCTAATGGAGAAAAAATCAACGCAAAAGGTTAAATAATCACGAAGTTGTAAGTGTCCAAAGTTTTAAGAATGAAAGGGGTATGTTTTACGCAGCTTCATATTAAACGATGACGCTGGAAGATTGTGACGTCACTAATAGTCGGCAACATGCCGTACCCCGTCGTGTTCGGCGCCGCCGTCGACGCGGCAGCCTCGCGTATTGTGGTGACGTCACACTGTTTGCGTTTTCTCGCTCTAACAAGTAATATTAAAACGGTTGTACCTTCGTAATTCTTTGAGATATCTGAATGGGATTTTCGTCACTAGGCATATTTTTTGGCTTCTTTCTTTTGGAGTAACTATAAGTTTCGAGTCTACACCCCTATTTGCAAAGGTTTTTCTGTAAAGGGAGCTATGTTGTAACAACCATTTGGCTCGTAACACTTGTTTTATGTGTTGGATAACTGCCTGTTTTGTGCTGCAGCCCTTCGTCTTGGTTTTATAAAGATCCATTATTATCTGTTCTAGGAGCGAAAGTGTGTGTAACGCCTGCCAATACCACAGAATTAGTGCGTAAATACGATGATATTCACAGTTGTCAACTACTCCGGAAATATATTGAGTTATTTCGAATTTTAGCTGATATTTCTTTATGAAATCCGGCTTTCCTGTCTTCTACTAGCCTCTACCTGTTTTCAAAGCAATGCAGTCTACATCGGTTTTTAACTTTTATGCCATGGTTTAATGTATCAATCAATCCAAATTAGGAAAATCCTTTGGCTTCTATCATTATTTATTCGAGGAGGACAGCTGTGACATAAGTTAATTTATAATTGTATGTGTTACTGCAGACATTGAAGTCCGTATAGAAACAAATGAGGAAGCACATGCAGCGATAAACACAGTGACAGATAAGATCAAGGACCTGCAGAAAGATCTAGAAGAAATGAAATCTATGGCAGATGCAGAAGAGAACAAACTACAATCTCTAGTCAATGCTAGTATAGATGCCCTTGTAAGTTCCTTATAATTTACCCACAAATCACGCCTTTATCCCTAAAAGCGGTAGGCAGAGCACATGAAACTTGTGTTCCAGTAAATCCATCCTATAATATATAATATTATAAATGCAAAAGTGTGTGTGTCTGTCTGTCTGTCTGTCTGTTACCTCTTCACGCTTAAACCGCTGAACCGATTTGGATGAATTTTGGTATAGAGATAGTTTGAGTCCCGGGGAAGGACATAGGATAGTTTTCATCCTGGAAATCACCCCCTAAGGGGATGAAATGGGGGCGTTGAAGTTTGTATGGAGCTGCGATGTAAACGAGTTCCACGCGGACGGAGTCGCGGGCAGAAGCTAGTGTAGCTATAAAAGATCGACAAAATGTGATATCGCAGTGACATGTTGCTAGTCCATCGCCAACAACACACTTCCCATTGCAGCCAACCTAACAAAACACAGAATACATGGACCTAATATATACTCTAATACAGAATATAAAATATTGGCAATATTTTCTTTACGTTGGTAGTAGACACAAGAGAATCTTAAAGCAATGTATGAAGTTCCGCCTCTTAAAACGTAGTGGTTATATTCTCTTTGTCCACATGGGGAAGAACCTTAATATATAATAAAAAAGAACCTTATAATTTAATAATTATTAATCTGTTAGAACAATTAAAACTTATGTGTGGATGCGGTAGCGATGCGTTACGCGAGTTATCAGGCTAGTATGAAAATGCTCACGCTTGTACATGAACGTAGCGTAAGCGCTATGCCAAAAAAAAAAATGTGACAAAATCTAGTGATCTTTTGCAATAACTTAATGTCAAATAAGTTTACTTACCTCTGTTATATTATAATTCAGCTTTATTTTTAGTCACGACATGAACAAAAAATATCGAATAAAGAATCAGAAATCAAAACGGTAAGGAAAGATATTATTAAAATAGAAAGAGAGATTATGGACGCCAATGAATCCAAGTTGAGGCTGGAGACGGTTGAAAAGAAAGTCAAAAAGGCTGAGGAGTAAGTACACGTCTTTTTAAGTATAAATTAAGAAGAAGAAAGAAAGAAAGAAAGAAAATGTTTATTGTCACACAAATAGATACATAAGCAAAATAGATATAGAGGTAAAAAAAATAACAATATTATTTGTGTGACAAAAGGAACAATCAGTTCGTCCCCTTTTCACTCATACCATACCATACCATAATTCAGTACTTTAGAACTTTCTACGAACAAATTAGAAGGCTAAAGAGGTGTCAGAATCAAAGCAAGTAGAAATGTGATTATATACCCAGTAGAAATCAGTGACCCTCTCTCTGCTTACCCCCCCAAGAAACATCATTACATTTGTTAAAATTGTATAAATCTACGCTTTCTACTTTTCTGACCATGAATTTTATTTATAGAGAATACGAAGCAGTGTTAAAAGAGTTAAACACAGAAGAATGTCAAAAAGAGATTAATGATGACGAAAAAGTTATCGAGCAAGATGAACATGATCTAGAACTGCTTAATGAGAAGGTATGTAGCTGATCTACTGTTAAATATGATTATTATTGCTGTTATAAATCTATCAGACAACGAAGATACGTATCTTCTACCTAAGCTATTGACACAAC
Source organism: Epinotia ramella (assembly GCA_947578815.1). Lineage (NCBI taxonomy): Eukaryota > Metazoa > Arthropoda > Insecta > Lepidoptera > Tortricidae > Epinotia > Epinotia ramella. The sequence goes on along the minus strand of OX388213.1, from coordinate 11,768,937 downwards.
ATACATAGTAGGAACGGCACAGCTCTGTCGTGCTAATCATGATAGAGAGCGCAACAAAGGTGCCTTTGTTGATTGAACACCTAGAACTACATCTTGTTTAAATTTGCAGGTAACAAAACTCCAGAAACAAAGCGCCAAACTGAAAGAGCGTGACATGGTCGAAGAATCGTTGAAACAAAAGGACAAACAGCTGATGACTTTAAAGAACAAACACAGAACTGCCATAACTGAGTTGCTAGGTCAAATGCCAGAGAGAAACTTTACCATGGCCGTCAATAAATTCGACTGTGAAATCTCGGCAGAGGTGGAATCTATGAAGAAGAAGCTGAAAGAAAAACATATTGAGGTAAGAGAAATAATCTAGGATACTTGTAAGTCGTATTATGTCATTGTCTGATGGGGAAAGAATATAAATTTATTTTTGGCTGTGCACTCTTAGCAGAGTGGTTGTAATCATATGTTAGTCAAGTCTTGCGCCATCGCTAATATTCTGATGCGACGACATATACAGGGGGTCCCAAACTTATGGGACATGAAGGGGAAGTACCTTAAATATCGTAGATAGTGAATTTTGCTCAAAGAAGACTTTATGTTATTTTTAAAAGTTAGTAATTCTGCATTCGTAGATTTTCTAAAAATTACTTGCTTCGTCTGGGAATCGAGCCGACTTAAATGTCAAAAAAAATCACCCTACTTTTATGATGCCAATCGAACGAATAGCTAAAAAATAATAACTCTGCTTGAGTAACATGGTATTTTAAACTGCGAAATGACCCTATGTAGACAAGAAAATTCTATTTTACAGGCCACAGTCGAAACGGCTTCATGGATTTTGACATGTAAGGTGTCGTTGAATTCCTCATCATCGTGGTAGTGGCTATAATAATTGAACATAATCAGTTGTGTTTTTGAGAAATAATTTGATTTCACTTTTTGTTTCCGTATACTCCAAATTTATCGCTGATGACATAGCAATTTCACTGGAAGTTAGTCAGCATGGTTTTTCTACTCTAGGGATAGGGATGAATAGTTTATTTTGTGGATACTTGTTTCAAGTTGTGGCTTGTTCTGAACCTGAGACCTTGATCGCTGGCGCGTAATACTCTCAGACTTGTGGCCTTTAAAGCTGACTTATTAAATATTTTTACAATCAGGTGACGAGTCAAGAAGCCGAGCGCAAACACGTCCGAGAGATGCTGAACGATCGAAGGAGCGAACTGACCAAGGCCGAGGATCAGATGTACCAGGCTTGCGGCACCCAGTCGTACGAGGCCACGCTGGCCAAGCTGAATACTACCGTGGAGAAACTGCAGGTCTGTTATTCATTATATAACCAGGGGACACAAGAAGAGTGAGTACGTCATGCAGATCGGTCGGAGTGAACTGGCCAAGGCTCAGAACCAGATGTACCAGGCTGGCGGCACCCAGTCGTACGAGGCCACGCTGGCCAAGCTGAATACAACCGTGGAACCAGGGATCGGGTACCGGTATTTTCATTCAAACCGGTTTTGGCTCTAAACCCCAAACCGAAATAAATAGCGTTCTTGGTTTTGGTTACCGGTTTTAGAACGGTTTCATGACAACACCGTTATTTAGCAGATTTCGTTTCTGTTGAACAGAATTAACCGGTTTTCTACGACCGAGATACAACGAATCCTTCTTTCAATTTTATTTATTGCATTTGATGCCTTGCCTAGCTAAATATCAATGTCAATCAATCAAACATAATGGCTTTTATTACTTTATCACAACAAATAGGTGTAACGTCATGCGATAGCAGTGCATTGCTGGTTGAAGAGACTATTATCGATAAGTAAATTGATTGACAAATAATGTCATCTTATTTACCAGTTCAATAAAGTTACATGGAACGTTTTAAATTCTGTTCATCTTGAATAACAATAACCGAAATAAATTCGTTCTCTATGTAAACGTTACTGTAGTATACGGGTTTACAAATGAACGAAAATTTGAACGGGTCACGAACAAAATTGAACGGTTTTTTTAAACCGGTTCTGATCCCTGCGTGGAACCTACATATTTTTTTATTGAATTGACAAACAAAAAATACGTGCCCAATATTTTTTGATAATCTATCTGACGCCATCAAATAAGAAACTATAAAATAATATAGAATATTATTTTTTTTACCCAGGAAAGTACCCAATTATAGGGACCCACTTTAGCACAAGTAATTACTTCTTAACCTTATAACTGCAAATACTTGTATACACTTTCACTTGCACAAAATTAAAGACATGCGGATCAATCAGAATTTTACTTTGATGTGTTATTGTTCTGTTAGCTCCCAAAACGCATTAATTGATGGGCCATTTAGGTGTCAACAAATTTTGGTTTTAAATAGTAGCTTTGAAGAGTCCAGTATAAAGTGATATCTAAATGGGTCAACAATTAAAATCCTTGACTGTACATACAGTATTATTTATTCTGCCACCAAGAATTCTATAATCCAACCATTTATTCATGTCAACAAAGTACAAAACAATGAAATTAAATAATAAGAATAAACTTAAGACTAGGTTCAGCCTAGTCAAAAAGTCCCCCTCGAGTCGTCCCTGGCACAAAGATACATCCACTAGCCGCGTTCCCACGTTGAATGGCGACGGACAACCTTTGCACCAGGTACGACCCCGCGCGGGCGTCAGATCCCCTCTCCCTAATAGGGATGATGACTAAAAATTTTTTGTGACGTCAATCGAACCAGTTTTTGGAGAGGAACAAATGTTTGTATGGGAGCAAGTACGATTAAAGAACATAAATACCTAAAAATTTGAAATAAAGATTGACCTCGCTGGCGGCAGCGCGAAACGCTTCATACTGTGTGTCTATACAAGTGTGACGTCACATTTGTATATTTGTACTAATCGTAGTATGGAAAATCAGGTAAATTGTTGTTTCGGTCGCGAAATACTGCGTTTAAGTACATAGTTGGCATACAATTTTGTTTCTAGAAAAGCGTAAGGATGGTATTGGTAGCTTTTAATTTACTCTTGGACAATAAAAAAAAATGCATATTTTTTCTAAACTGTCAAGGTTCATATCTTTTTATTATTTTAATTATATTTTATTATTTATACTTTATTACGATAATTTGATGGTTTATTATCCATTTAGCATCACTTCGTTACCAATTTGAACATGAGGCATCATGCCTATTCGACGTCCCACTTCCCTAATGAATGCAAATTTTATAATAGGGGTGACACTAAATAAAATAATCAATAATATCATATTCCCTCGAAAAATAATTTTAAAATGTAGTCAACTGGAGAAAAATCATCGCAATATGTTAAATAATCACGAAGTTATAAGTGTCCAAAGTTTTAAGAAGGGGTATGTTCCGTCCCTTTTTCGCAAAACGCAACTTCATATGAAACTATGACGCTTGTAGATTGTGACGTCACTTATAGACGGCAACGCGTCGTGCCCCATCGTGTTCGCGCCTCACACACTTTTTGCGTTTTCTCTCTAACAAGCAATATTAAAACGGTTGTAGATTCGTAATTCTTTGAGATATCCGAATGGGATTTTCGTCACTAGACATATTTTTTTGCCTTCTTTCTTTTGGAGTAATAATAATTTTCGAGTCTACCCCCCATAAAACCACCATGAAATAAATAATCTAATCTAATGTATTAATACTTAACGCTTTTTACAGGAAGACCATAACTTGGCACAATCGTCCATGTACATAATCACCAAGTATAAAGCACAACTTAAGGATAACAACTGCTGCCCTCTGTGCAACCGTGGATTCGATGCAGAGAACGAAGTAAGCTACACAAGTTTCAACTCTCTCACGTTTATAATAACGCTCATTTTAATGATGTTCTTGTTAAAGGTGTAACTTTTTATGTAGGTGCCCGACTTGATATCGCAACTGACAACTCAAGTCATGAATGTTCCGGCAAAATTGGAGAAAATCACTGAGGAATTGCAAAGAGCTTCTGCCAAGAAAGATGAACTGCTCAGTATGAAATCGCTGGACGAAAAGATAAAGTCACTAAAGGAGAAGGATATACCTCAGCTGGAGAAAAGACTTGGTGATGTGGACAAGGTATCGTTTAGTTTATATATTTCATTTTAGAAATCCAGCCGGTTACACGCTTTATTTTTAAATCTAATACGCTTTGAGGAAGAATTGGTGAGGTAGGGCACAGCGAAATGTCATCTCGCTCGAATTTGGAGCAGCCCAACTGGGGAAGTACAGCTCCGCCTTGCAGAAGACCACAGCCATAATAACACTACTACTTGCTCTGTAGTACTGTTGTGTTCCTGGAGGTGAGCAAGGTCGCCAGAGCTCCCGAGGATGCGTTGTGTTGAGAGCGAGGGAATTTCTTCCTTCAGCTGTCAACACGGCGAATCCTCAAACATATCAAGGGTCGGCAACGCCCATGTTAGTCCTTTGGAGTTGCATGCGTCTATAGGCTGCGGTGTCCGCTTACCATCAGGCGGGCCGTATGCTTGTTTGCCACCGACGTTGTATATAAAAAAAAGGCTAAATTAATCGGTTTAGGGAGCACTGCAGACCAAAGCATTTTATAGTCGTCACGATCCTTGTACTTATGGTCATGATAATTTAATTATCAATCCAATGAACTCTATTAATTTATGTAGTTCCTTGTTTCCTCAAATGTACTTATATTATAAATGCGAAACTAACTCTGCCTGTCTATTACAGTCGCGGGCTAAAGCTAGTAGTTTTGTAAATAATCGTGCATGCAAAATAATATGTTATTTATCGATACTAGCATTATTAGCTATCCATACATCACAATGTGATTGCCTAAATGCAGGGATGATCGAATTATTTTCGCAGCATCTGTGTCTGTCGTAGACATTTTCAGACTGAAGTTAACCAAGAATGCTGAGATGCTGGTTTTATCTTAACTCTATTAAAGTATGTAATCCTATTGTTTCCTCGAATCACCCGTCTACTATATTATTTCAGCAAATTTCGACCTTGTCGGAGTGTGTAGAGGAGCTCTCGATGTCTCTGATGGAGCCGGAACAGAAGTTACAGACCGCCAAGCAGGTCGCGGGCCACATGCCGCTCATGGACCAGATGATCCAGGAGGTCACCACTATCACCAAACACGTATGTAATGTTAACACACCGCTGTTCAAATTTCGACGTCGTCGGAGTGTGTAGAGGAGCTCTCGATGTCTCTGATGGAGCCGGAACAGAAGTTACAGACCGCCAAGCAGGTCGCGGGCCACATGCCGCTCATGGACCAGATGATCCAGGAGGTCACCACTATCACCAAAAACGTATGTAATGTTAACACACCGCTGTTCAAATTTCGACGTCGTCGGAGTGTGTAGAGGAGCTCTCGATGTCTCTGATGGAGCCGGAACAGAAGTTACAGACCGCCAAGCAGGTCGCCGGGCACATGCCGCTCATGGACCAGATGATCCAGGAGGTCACCACTATCACCAAAAACGTATGTAATGTTAACACGCCGCTGTTCAAATTTCGACGTTGTCGGAGTGTGTAGAGGAGCTCTCGATGTCTCTGATGGAGCCGGAACAGAAGTTACAGACCGCCAAGCAGGTCGCCGGGCACATGCCGCTCATGGACCAGATGATCCAGGTCACCACTATCATCAAAAATGTATGTAATTTTAACACACCGCTGTTCAAATTTCGACGTTGTCGAAGTGTGTACAGGAGCTCTCGATGTCTCTGATGGAGCCGGAACAGAAGTTACAGACAGGAATTCAACACTAGCACCAAAAACGTATGCAAAGTTTGTTTTGTTGAAACAGTATGAGATACTCTTTGGTCTATATTCTCTTGCTAGCTTGCTAGGGTACCTGCCCAAAGTGCGCTAATAATAATAAGTATAGAATATGTAAACCACTTGAGAGGCAGACGGGAGACAACAGCACTCCAGTCATATTGGTAATCGTCGATACCTACTCTAGTACAAACAGTCGTTCTGGCCGACATCGGTAGGGACATCATCATCTAGATGACTTATGTCACTTACCTATGTGTCAAATTAAACATCTGTTATGTTATGTTGTTTTTCCAATTGATCTGTGTCTGATATTGTCCCAATACCGCATTCTATAAAAATTACGCGTCTATTCAGCCAGTTTGACTGTGCGCTAGACAATTTAAGATTTTTTACTTAGAAATCATTTTAACAAGTGGTCATTTCAATGCAATTTTACGATTTGATGTGAATGTTCTCAATTGCGCCAAAACTATGAAAATAATTATAATCCACCCCTGATCCTCAACTTCAAGTTCCACTCGTTTATCACTTGCAGTTTATTGACATACAAACCTTTATTTACAGCTAGAAGCCATCAAATCCCAATGCAGCGGTCTAGACTTAGACCTCACTTTAGATGAGGCCACAGCAAAGCAGACGGACTTGCGTCAGAAGATAAGTACTCTCCGGGCGCGCGTTAAGAGCGCGCAGGTCAGACTCAACGCGCACGCCAAGACACTACGTGCCAAGGCTGAGGCCAAGAACACGATCAAGGAGGAATACCTCAACATACAGAAAAAGGTAGATATTTACAATCTTAATGAAGTGGTTTAGAATCAGACCTCACCTTAGACGAGGCCACAGCAAAGCAGACAGATTTACTACAGAAGATCAGTTCGCTCCTGTCGCGCGTTAAGAGTGCGCAGATCAGACTCAACGCGCACGCCAAGACACTACGGGCCAAGACTGAGGCCAAGAATACGATCAAGGAGGGACCAACATACAGAAAATGGTCAGTTGTCATTATAATGTGTTTGATCCGGAGTAGCTCGACTGGAGAAGTATTTTCCAGAAGACCACAGCACATATTGTAATGTCATGTTTTCTCGAGGAGCTCCGATTACTTGCTCCTGTGTGTCTGGACTTACGACAGCAGGTCAGTACTCTCTGCGCGCGCGTAGAGAGCGCGCAGAGCAGATTCAAGGTACACAGGTTAACTAAACCCTGGAATGGGACCACAAAGAAGCAGACAAACTTACGATAGAAGATCTGCTCTTTGGCAACTCCTTGGTTGCATTAGATAGGGCCCGGTTTTTTCAAACCGTTGTTGGTAATCGTAGGTTACGTCCATTAAAATCTTTTATTTGCCAAGTTTAACAGTATATTGAACGTTAACCGATCTGTAAAGCGGGTTTATGCACATGTAAATTCACCAAACTCGTGTTTTTTAATAAAAAATACGCCGTTTTCTATCTTTACTCTGTTGATCAGCTCTTATTACGACTATCTTATGTTATTGTAGGTACAAGAGCTGCACAATTTGCAAGAAACCCTAAAACAATTACAATCGAACAGCGAGAAGTACTCTCTCGAATTGAAGCAGTTACAAGACTCCACGGGGGCGCTCAAGGCTGAACTCAAAGAGAAGGAAATTGCGAAGACTAACACCGTCAAAAATAATAGGTATCATTTTTGTAATAAGCAGTAACATTATAAATTTCAAACAAAAAATTTTGTTGCTCCGTGCAGGATTCAAACCAGCAGCCTTCTGCCTTACGTAGCCGCGTATACCGGAAAGCTGCTACCAACTGAGCTATCGCAACGAATTACTCGGTTAACGAATATATCAATCAGTTCCCTCTTACAACGCCTTAGGGAGGCGTGTACCGACATCTGCCTCTAATAGTTGAAAATCTACTCGGAGCAGCAAATTTTTATCTTTCATTTGAAATTTATGTTGTCATAATAAAACATTCTTTACACAGAACCACCATCGACACAAAGCGAAGCTTCATCACAAAAATCCTCAACTCATTTGACAAAGTCAAGACAATCATGATAGAGATTAAACAGCACGAAGAGAGGCACGTTCACCGCGACATGGACAGAATAAAGGAGGCCAATGACCGCTTGATGGAGCAGCAGAAACAAATCATGGTGGACAGGAATACTCTCACTAAGAGGATAGACTCTTTGAAGGATGAATTGGCCAAACAAGAGGTAATAAACGAAGTCTAAGGGCCTGTTTCACAATCGCCGGATAAAGTTATCTGCCAGTTAAAATTATTGCTATCCTTTTCTCCCGTCATATAAAAGAAAAGTGACAGCCAACCTTTATCTGACGGATATGTTCTAACTGGAGATTGTGAAACAGGCCCTAAATCTTGCACTTGGGGGATATAGTTGGACATTTTGACTGGTAGTGAAATCAGCAACTTTGAGTTTTACATAACATTCATAAAGTCACAATTCTAATGTATCCAAGAGTACGCAGAGCACGTGAAATTAAATGTTCAGTGCCATTTTTATCAGCTACTGTAGATGAAAAGATGTGGGAAATGTGGTATTGCAGTAATATTTGTTGGTATCCTATCAATGAGATCTTCCTATTGCAAAAATCGTGAATGTCACTCGCTAAATTCAGAAAAAAACCTTGTCGCACTTTATTTGTGCGCTTGTTTTTTCGTGTCATTACTGTTATTAGTTTCGATTTTATGATTGCGTAAATATGGACCATTCCAACTTATTATGTGTAAAATAAATTTCACAGATTTACAAACGCGATTTAGACGACAATCTGAAGCTAAGAAAAGCCCAAACGGAAATTACTAGCAGTGAAAAAGAATTGGCGGAAATCCATGAGAAGCTTAGTGGAGTTAATATGGACATGATCTCAGAAAAGGGACCTTTGATTAATAAACATACGCAGCTGTTGAGAGAAAAGGCGCACACCGAAGGAGAATTAAATGAAATTGAGGTATGTGTTTTTTAGCATATTTATTGTTCGACATTTTTTTATCACTCCATTTTTCCGATTGAAACGCAACATGCAAAGCAGAGACAGGAAATATATTGCCTCGTGGCCTAAGTAAGGTACGAGAATTTAAGAGCTAATTGTATAACTATTGTATACAATACTTTCTTACGAGTCAACTGAAATAATTAAACAAAGTTTGTATCTATTGAAAATCTAAGCTCTGCTGACACGAAGCGCAGCCCACCTTCTCAGCGTTTCGTTGATGTCTTTTCTTCTATGAAAAAGGCGACGTTCTTTACATTTCAGTAAAGGGGCCACGTGATTGGTCAAATCCATTATAGTGGTGTAAACAGTTGTATAATAATTTATTTCAGTTGAGTTGGGAGCTCCATAGAAACAAAAATGAAAATGAAAATATATTTATTGTAGAATCAGTACATCAGCTTACTTAATCATATTGTACATAAAGAGTGCACTTGTTTTTAGATGAGCCTAGGAACGGTGTCCTGTGCCCTAAACTAGGTCTACCTAACCTGTCTTATAGGGAACAGGGGTGTTCTAATGCTCATTCTGAGCATATAGATAGATGTATCCAATGGCATAACAAAGATCGCATTTTTTTGAAGTGAAAACTTCTTTAGCGGCGCTGAGCAGTTTTTGGGATGGGGAAAAATTGTTAAATACGCGACAGAGTTTTGTGACGTCAGATGTGAAGGAGGTCACTTTTTGCTGCTAGCCAATTCAACTTCATTCAAAACTGAACGCTATCTGAAGAGTATAAATCCGTTAAACACTTTTTGCAATAGCATATTCTGCAAATAAATTTGTAATAATACCAACGCGTCCTTCACCGTTTTGCTATTGAGAAAATTCGAATAGTTCGAATTTGGGCGTTACTCCTAAAGAGCTTAGAAAAATATTTACCAACGGCAAAAACAAATTGATATTTTGGTCGCCACCGCCGTCTGCTGTTCTTGCAAATTCGAATAGTTCGAATTTAGACGTTATTCCTAAAGAGATAAAGATAAAGCTTTGAAAAATATTTGGCAATGGCAAAAACAAATTGGTATTGTGTTTGCCGCCGCCCGGAGCCGGCGGCCCGTCGCACCCAACGCGCCCGCGGCCCGTCCGCCTAAATAATTTATAATTGTTTATAAATTTGCGTCAAATTCATTTTTAGGGTGACACCGTAAGATGTCACGTGACCTGATCGAAAAACTGTTACAATGTTATTGAGTTTTCACTTCTGCCGGCACTCCCGGAGTGCAATTCGGTCTTTTTTTTTATTACATGCTTTTTTTCTCTTTTTTCTTTGCAGTTTAGTATGTGATTAATGATATAGTTCATGATAATAGTTTGTTGTACGAAGTCTTAAATCAAACATTAAAGTGGACGAGTATAAATAAACGATTTTACCACTAATTCAAATAATCCCTGATACGTCTCTCTATGCCATCCATTTAAAACACCGACTCTGTTACCCCCAAAGAATAGCTGTTGTGCTAACCTAACCTAACCCCACGAGAGTAATTACCTAAATACCCCCAGGTTCGGAACCAATCATATTTAGGCCATAAGTCCACAAAAATTCTCTACCAAGGGGAGATGTGTGTAAGGAAGAGCTCGCTTTTTAGCGGCAGGACTGCCTGTGGTCAACCTTTTTTGTTTGATTTAATTCATATTCTTCTGTGTACTTTTATAGAAATAAAGATTATCATGGTCTTGAATTGTCTCTATTCTTACAGAAAAGACTGCGACAAAACAGACTAGAACTAAAGAAAGCTCAGAATAAGGATGTAGAAAAAAAATACAGGGAAAAGTTCTACGAGCATAAAGTGACTCAAGCATTAGATAAAGACATCAAGGAGTATTCTGCGGCATTAGAAAAGTGTCTAATGGAATTCCACAGGGAGAAGATGGAAAACATCAATCTCATTATAAGGTAAGGGATGTCAATGTTTATGTACTTATTAACGAAGCTATATTTTTCTAGTGTATATTTTTATATTTCTTCCGCACGCTCACAGCCCTATGCCACAAAACATTACAAGTGTACAGTTCTACTAAAATGTTGAATTGAAGGAAAAATATCGTATCATATATTGTAAAATCCATAGTAATCATTACAAAGTTATAATATGTGAATTGTAACTGTAAGTTTTGTGGTATGGTATAGTAGCCCAGGGGCCGTAGACAAGGTTACAATCGACAAGCGCTAACGCCAATAGAAACTAATAAAATGTACCCCTACATTTTATTAGTTTCTATTGGCGTTAGACGACGAAACAGTTTTCGTTAACATCTGTCATTCCCATACATTTTATTAGTTTCTATTGGCGTTAGCGCTTGACGATTGTAACGTTGTCTAGGCCCCCTGATTTGTGACGAACGGAGATGACAGGCTCTGCCTGAGGCATGGTCGCCCTGCGCGGCGAGCTGCTCGCGAGCCAATTTGGTGCACATAAACATGCGCGGGCGACGCAGCGTGCTCGCGGCGAGCTGACATTGTGCGTCGTTCAAAATGGCGTCAGACACGATGACAGCCGCGGCTGCATTTATCGTAATTCACCGAATTATTACCAAAAATAAATAGAAAATCGCCTCGGTGGTGGATGAAACAGTAGTACAAAAATCGTAATTAATGTGGTGCACATTTACTTCACTAAATTACATCGTTCTGTCCGCGGCACGCTCGGATACACGTCCAAATTACGCGAGCCACGCACACTGAGGCGCCTTTGAGCACGGGCAAAAGACCGACTCTAGGCAGCTCGCCGCGCGCCGCTCGCGCACAGCGCGTGAGCGCGTACGAATTACAGCAAAATAGGTGAGCCGTGCGTGCCTCTCAACCATCTCTTGAGGCTGCTCAAATTCGTACGCCCCTTTAGAGTAGCCCTTAACTTTATATCCTACATATCACTTAGGCTGTGTTTATTGAGAAGCGAGCCGTTCGGCCCCGACGGTGACAAACATGGCGTTGCCTAGGACTGTTTATGTACATGCTTGAACGTTTCCATACTCACCTGGTATCACATCACGCGCCGCGCGCATCCCCTGTCCATAAACACGGCCTGGGTCTTCGGAGTGTGTTGGTGTCCAGATCAGGACTAGGTCCTTATTGGTGACTTGTTGGCCTAAGGTCTCAGTCATGACTCCCAGCGACAGCTGAATACGTGAGAGGGAGAGGCCGCGCTCCGGTCTCCCGCGTATGGCGCAACGCTGCCGCCGCCGCCGCTCGTAGTCGTGGAATGCTTGTCTTTGTTGGTTACGATTATCAAAAATATTAATTTTTCTTCAGAGAAATGTGGAGAAAGATATACAGAGGCAACGACATCGACTACATAGAGATAAAGACTGAAAGCAGCATGAGTGCTGATATGGAAAGGCGTAAATATGATTATAGGTAAGTAACGTCAGCAATAACATAAGAGCAGCGATACTGTTTCGATGTGATCTACGGCTAGTGTCCTGATACAGTCGTGCATTTCAGAAAGGCGCGTTTGTATCGCTGCAAAATGTGCGCTCCAACTGATCAAACAAAACTGCTAAATAAACTAATGAGATTACAGAAAATCTTTAAGACATTGTCATAAGTTTTAATTTCACCAGTTTTTTTTTTATTTAGGCAACAAACAGTCATATAGGTATTTTTAGAATATAGAAAAACATTGAAAAAGTAATAGACCGAGAGTGCCATAACTTAAATTATGTATAACACTTATAGTTTTAGAGTGGTAGTATAATAGCGAACAACAGTAAAATGAGTGCATTTCTACCATTAACACCAGATGAGGTATATGTTTGCAACAGATCACATCCAATCAAGTACAGTCGAGGAAACAAACACCCGTCCCGCTCTCCTTATTTGACGATAGGGTACTTGTGTGGAAAAGGTTTCAACGAATTATTCTATTACTTATTTCAGGGTTGTACAGAGTAAGAATAATGTTGAAATCGATATGAGGGGGCGATGCAGTGCTGGACAAAAAGTATTAGCGTGTCTTATCATAAGACTGGCTCTCGCAGAAACATTTAGTTCTAGGTGAGTAACGTTCAATAACTTGTTACCTATGCAAAATTTGCTTTACATTATACCCTTTTTCACGAAACAAATTATTTAATTAAATATTTGTTTCGTGTTATTTTTAACGAGGAAGTTACCCCGATCATTTTATAAACGATATGATACAGAGAAAGAATATAATGGAAAAATAAACCATCTTCGTCTGTAGCCCCCGACAGGGTTTTGCTTTACATGTTATTATACAATTCAATATCTGTTTCATATACATTGTGTACTTATCAACATTCCGTTGGAATTCATTTTGTATTAAGCAGTTACGCTGCTAACGAAATTATACATTTTTATTTCGTTAGCAGCTTTGGGGTGGCGCATCGTTACTGACGATTTCTCAATATAATTTGAGACGCTGGCCGTTAAGAAGCCTAAGTCTTCTGGTAGATGTCGCTACACGCCTCCCTAAGGCGGTAGGAACTGATTGAAAGATTTGGTGGCCGAACCGGATTGTTCCGATAGCTCAGTTGGTTAGTAGCGACGGGCCATGAATGCCCGTGGTCGCCGGTTCGAATCCGGCTCGGAGCATTAAATTTTTAAATTTTTCCTTTATTTAAAAATGTATAATTCAGTTGGAAGTTGACTGAGACTTTAACTTCGAAAAGTTCCTGAATCAAAAACACAAAAGTGTACTCTGGGTCTCAGGAGAGTAAAAGTATTATTTTCGTTATGAACATGCAACATTATGTACGAGTAAAGCTGCATAGTGATTGAGCGAGGCGATGGTCTCAAGCCAATCTTACAAAGGCACTCACCAAGACTGATAATAGTCGTTATCGACTGACGGCAGTTCTAAAACAGAAGAAAAAACCTCCAAAATAAATCATACATTCTAACAAAAACCCATTTTCAGGTTCGGAATCCTAGCCCTAGACGAGCCTACAACAAATCTAGACCAAGAAAACGTCCGGAGTCTGTGCTCCGCGCTCGCCGAGATAGTCCAAGAGCGCATGAAGCAGAAGAACTTCATGTTCATCATCATCACCCACGACAAGGAGTTCATCGAGTCGCTGGGAAACGTGGACAAGGTCACGCATTACTACGAGGTGTCCAGGAACGATGAGGGGAAATCGAGAGTCAAGAAAATTAGGTTTACTTAGCTTCTGAAGCATTCCGTTTATTTCGATGGTTTCGTTCGCAGTCGTACTGAGGCATTGTAAACAACTACTTACGCTTAACTGCTATTTAAACGTTCCATTATTTAACACATCTTTTGACACGTATATAAATGTCTAAGGAGTCTTTTATGGTTTAAAATTGCAAGTTAGATCTATTCTCATGAAAATGCTACTTTATGTTGTGCAGATGGCATCGCTATTTTGTTTATTGCGCGTAAACGTTCTATTAACACGTTTTGCCACGTTATTAGCACGATTGTGCTGAAATGAAACCATCGATTTAATATATGTAATTTTTCCTAGCTTGATTAGAATGACAGATGCCAAACTAACGTAACTAGAGGCGCTACCACTGTTATGCAAACTATCGATACTTTCCGAATGCAGTGTATACCTAGTGATAAAAGTATCGATGGTATACTTAATCGCTTCGGTTTCGTTTCGCGGTAAGTCCCATGCACGTCTATCATGGGACGGCCGCGACATACTCTCGATTTTCCTCTAGTTCTAAGTGTTCTAATAAGAGAGAGACGGATAGTGCGAGAATAATCGAGAGAGCTTGCGCGCCGTCGCTAGCCGTGCTGATTATTGTTATTTGACAAGCGGTGACATCCAAATACAAAATGGCGGCACGGCACGGAGGTCCTAAGATGTGTGTTGCCAATTTATATTGCAATTCCTTATTTTGTAACACAATATTTCATCGTGTTTTTCTTAATCGATAACCCTCACCTCTAGCAATCCAAGCGTATTGAAACAACATTGTAATGACGTTCACTTAAGAATATAAGTAAATATTACGTAGTGTTTTCACGGTATCTAGACCTTTTATTAAGTGTTTTGAGATCAAGTCTATATAAAATCCGCATATTAGACGTGATTTAATTTTTACAAGCAATATTTGTCCCTTGGTAAAAATATGAATTTTGCTTACCGCCTTACAAAGTTACATGCTATCATGAAGTGACATCTACCATTCTAATCAACCTAGAAAAAATATGGTTATAGTTAACTTGTTATTAAAGGCAGTGCCTTACAAGCATTTAATCTACTCAAATATAAGTATAAGTATTACTTTATGTTATTTTTCAATAAAAGCTTTTGTATTCGTTCCGGTAATTTTATTTCCTTAATTATAGTTACAATAATAAATAAGTTATATATACACTTCAATTATTTTCAATTGATGGAAATACCAGTAATACTGTTCAAAGGCTCGCATAAACCGACTTGGTCAATATGCAGAAGTTTGCTTTCCTGTAAGACTGTCAATGTGACCCCAAGCAGCTCGGCAATTTGCGTGGACGGGAATGACAACGACAGGCACTTCGATATATACGGCACGAAATCCTCTGTGAAACAAATGCATAAAGAAACAAAATTCTGCCTCTCAATGTCAGTGAAAGCTTGTTGCTCTCTGTGATAAAACGCCATCAAAACTTGAACAGCCTTGTACAAAGAACTCCTATAAGCATTGTAAACTTCTTTGACAATATTCAAAGGCGCTGTTACTCGCAGCATATTCAGAACTATTAGCATTCCATTGCAGTATTCAGCCAACGGGTAGTAGTCTAGAAGACCTTCTGGAGGTCCCGATGCTGCGTTTTCGTTGACTGGCCGAGGAACATTCTTTATAGTAGGCACTTTATAGGACCTCATCTGATTCTCAAAATGGTTATCAGCCTTGTCTAGCCCTTTATAAAATTGTGACAGTAGATTGTTTCGAAAGAGCGGAGTCAGCGTGCATCTCATGTCCGCGCCGACTCTTCCGAAAGATAGACAGAGATACATGCACTGGTTGAACAGGGATTCGAAGTTAGATTCATCTTCGTTTTGTAATTCTTGGTTTAAAATCTCCGCTAACGATTCCACCTGCAAGATAAATAATATATTTTCAAGTAACTGCATATTCTCAAATAAATACTATAAATCTGAATGTATTTGGGTCGTCAGGCGTATTTCAGAGTCAACAGCGTGCCGCGCATAAGAAAAGCTTGGCTCTATCGCCTATCGCCCAATCAAGCTTAAACGACTACCGATTTAGATGAAATCTTCCACGAAGATAGTTCATAGCCTAGATTAAAATATAGGATAGTTTTTATTCCGGGTCCACGCAGACGAAGTCGCGGGCGGAAGCAAGTATCTAATAAGTAGAAAAATATCAGCTACCTTTTGTTTCAGCCAACAAGACAAGGCACTAGTTCCATTGAGCTCGTCCTCCCTCGCCCGGGGCTCGTGCGCATCGGGCAGGAATATCGACTTGTGCTGCGTCAGCACGTTGAACAGGTGAATCCTGTGCAACTCCACGATCCTTCTCAACATCC
Organism: Epinotia ramella; assembly: GCA_947578815.1. Lineage (NCBI taxonomy): Eukaryota > Metazoa > Arthropoda > Insecta > Lepidoptera > Tortricidae > Epinotia > Epinotia ramella. Next base: position 11,752,700 of record OX388213.1, on the reverse strand, counting down.
TTTCACTGGCTGTAAATAAATGTTCATAATTGTTAACACATTCACTGCAAACGATTTCGTAGCGTATACCATGTGAAAAACCGTATGCAGAGGAAAGCGGCTAGGAGCAGAGCGCCGCCCATCTAGCAGGTTCCCGGCACTGTAAGTGTAAAAACCGGCCAAGTGCGAGTCGGACTCGCGCACCAAGGGTTCCGTGCACAAAAATCACGTTTGTTGTATGGCTCCCTTAAATATTTATTTTATTCTGTTTTTTTAGTATTGGTTGTTATAGCGGCAACAGAAATACATCATCCGTGAAAATTTCAACTGTATAACTATCAAGGTTCATGAGATACAGCCTGGCGACAGACGAACAGACAGACAGACGGACGGACAGCGGAGTCTTAGTAATAGGGTCCCGTTTTTTACCTTTTCGGTACGGAACCCTAAAAACCACAATTGAAGCATGTTAATAACTTCGCGCACTGTCAATTGGCGCGAAACGAAGTTTGTAGTGAAGAAGAGTTAGAAGTGTCTATGGTAACCTCCTGTGGAGGTCTAGGGGTGTCTACCCACGCTGCGTCTACCAGTACGTGGTCGCCACTCGAGAACCTTTCCGCCCCAACGGCAATCGGTTCTACGTGCAATGTGCCCCGCCCTCTGCCACTTAAGGCGATGCCTTGATTTGAGTCGTAAACGCCCCCTAGACAGAGACACGCCGATGCCTTCCGCCCACGAGAAAAAGAGATGTAACACTCTTCGGGAATCGCTGTTTTGGACAAATTTCGATAAATACCTAACTTAGTGAAGGTTTATTCAAATTTCATAAAGTGAGATCTTAGATGAGATAAAATACTATAGTATTTACTTGATTGTGTCGTAAAATAATATATCGTTTGAGTATCACAGGAAAACGAGACATTAAATAAGTAAACTGCCATTTTTAACCGACTTCAAAAAAAAGGAGGAGGTTCTCAATTCGGTTTTTTTTTTTTTTTTTTGTTTAAATGTTTGTTACCTCAGAACTCCGTCCATGATGAGCCGATTCGATTTTTTTTTTATTTGTAAGTATATGCTTCCAGGTGGGTCCCATTTTTTTCAAAATTCAGTTGGATCATGGAATCCATGAGGAATTGAGGGAACTCCTCAATTATATTAGGCACGCGTGTAGTGATTTTGGTATTTTCTATTATAAGTAGTGTATTTACACACGGAAATCATAAATTTGGTGGAGTGGTATTGATGATGAAGACCACAGGGGCCGTAGACAAGGTTACAATCGACAAGCGCTAACGCCAATAGAAAATAATAAAATGTATGGGAATGACAGATGCCGACGAAACACTTTTCGTTAACATCTGTCATTCCCATACATTTTATTAGTGATGATGATGAATGACCCAGATGACTTATGGAATTCGTCAATTATGTACTTAAAAGCCTTTCGGCGATATAGGACCAAAAATGAAAATGACCACTTATATTAATGTCCTGCTAGTGAAATATCGCGTTCTCAACATAACCATTTCTAACAATACCAACGTCTGGTATTACCCACCTTGAAAAATCACCATTTCTGAAAATTACCATCTTTTTAAATGGTTAAATTTTAAATTGATCACTGACGGATTCGTCAATTGATTACTTTTGGAAATACCAAGTTCTTGAATCATCTACTTCTGGAAATAACCATTTCTTGACAAAGCTACTTTTGAAACTGGATTTGCTTTTAAAACACTAATTTGAGAGTTAGCCAAAGTGTAGCGTACCTACTCAGAAAACTCCCAAGTAACACACAACAGCTGAATATTGTTTGAATAATAGAGCAAACGGTATTGTAAGCTGAATACGCAGCCTGTATGACCTCTGTAATAGCGCTATTACAGACGTTATACAGAGGATTTGGGCACATTTTATATTGCTTACAGCTGTATAACCACAACATAATAGCATTATAACAACTGAATAGTGGTGATGAAAGCTTAATAACAGTTGTATGAAGGTTGTAATTGTAACACCCTATATTACAGCTATTTAAAGCTAATTTATTCAGCTTATACAACAAGTTTGTTAAGAGGATATTAAGCTTTTGATTCACGTGTGTATATTTACGAAAATTTTATTAAAAGCTAAATTATTAAACTTGAATACATCAAAAGAAGACAGAAAAATGGTGAAAATGACCTCTTACCTGCCCTTGTTACCGGAAAGGTTCATTGAACAAAACATGGAACTCCATAATAAATGCAGCACAAATCACAGAGAATGTTTCCAAATGTATAGAGTATTATAATAAACAGTGGATACCTTTGATTAAAGACGAGATTCTAAGCTGTGCGTACCAACGTCACAGGACGACTAATCCTGTAGAGGGTTGGCACCATCGTGTCAATGTGAGATTCGGCAAAAATAACCCGCCCTTCTTTAGATTTTTCTCAAAACTAAAGACAGAAGCTGTCCACCAAGACCACCGCATAATGAAATCCTATTTTACCGTGCCAAAAAAGAACAGACGCAATCGTCATACTCGCCTGGATCGAGCTCTAAAAGCCTGGTGGAAGATGTTGATTCTGAGAAGATTAGCCCAATATTCTTTCTTAAGCAAGTAATTTTTCATAAAGTTGCGGAAAAGAATATTAATTACTCATTGTAATTCGGACTTCGTGTCCTTTATTTTAAAACCGAAAGTAGCATTATATGTTTAGTTTAAAGTTGTATTTTTGTTTGTTGTATTTTTGTTAAAAAGTTAATATTAGATTAAATTTAATTAATTCTAATTTATTTATGTTGACAAAGAGTTAAATAAAACTTATCTAAATGGATTAATTGTCCTTATTATTGACGTTAAGTTGGTATATAGGTACTAGCGTCATTTCAGTATTTATGCATCATAATGTATTTAAGGGTTAAAAATTCTTTGCCAATTCAGGTTAAACTCAGGTCGGTAGAGTCAGCATCAATTACTGCAGCCAAATAATATCGAATATAACGATACACTTTCTTATTCTTATAGTTACGATCTTACGATATAGTTTGGCCACTTTGACTGTACTGTTTGAGTCAGTTCAGCTTTAATTAATGTTTAGGCGTGAGGTCATGTATGTAACGTTCTGTGACTTCAAAATAATCGTTTCCAGATGTGGTCAATTCAGAAACCGGACATTTCCAGAACTGGTCATAATAAGGACCGGGCATTTTTTAAAGTGTATGTTTCAAGATACAGCCGTTTTATAAAGTAGTCATTCTCAGAAATGGTTTTTTACAAAGTGGGTAATGCCAAAATGGGTATTATTAGAAGTATACATTTTATGTAGTTGCCATTTTGAGTAGTAGACATTTTACGTCACGGGCATTCTGAATAAAGGTCATTATTATAAGTGGTCATTTTCATTGTGGTCCTATATCGCCGAAACGCATTTGCTCTCGGAAATCAGTTCATGTGGTAAATTGGAAAAGAAATGTGGAAATATTCTCGTGCTTTGGCGGGGTTCTAAATTGAAGTCGGTTAAAACTTTGTTTTAAAGTAAATTATTTACCATTCGTTTTATATTTTACTCAAATGCAATTTATTATCACATTTGGTACAGTCACCAGCATTAGTATAAATATCTAACTCGTCCTAACGGCCCTAGAAATAAAGTCGTGTCAGATATTTATGCGAACTTTGTTATGGCATTATATTAATGCTGGTGACTGTACTTTGAACGCATGCAGACAGCGCGACGGCAAAGCGAAACGAAGTTTCCCGATTGCACCCGAACTTAGCCGAAGTCCACGATCGACTAGTCGGCCAAACCCATAGTCGGCCCGGCCCATCTCTAATTTCTACAGAAAATTACATACATTCCGTATTCTTGGCGTCCTCCAATGCTTTCTCGAACCAGGCGTTTCTGGCCTTCAGGAAATGCAAGTGAAGACCGTCAGAAGTATTGGTTCTACTGCCCGTGTACGCAATGCTGTTGTTCTCATCGTCAGTCGACCGGTATACCGTGTTGGCTCTGCGGAGGTAACCCAGTATCTGTGAAATAAATACTTCTGTAGACGAATTTTTCCTGTATCTAAGTTAATATGATAGACATAAGGTTGAAATTTCAATGCAAACCGCGGTACGCACTACGTTTTTGTAAATATCGAAATTGAATCTTATTTCTATTGAAATACTGTCCTATATCTATTGATGATTTTATAGGAGGCCATACCTCCTCTACTCTGGTCCTGTTTGCTGCGGGCCTTCCACTGTCTCTTAAACTGACAGCCTTCCACTTATCTTCTATTCTATGCTTTGTAATTCGGAGTCGTCTAGATAAAGCTTCGCTAACGTTTCAGAGTGAATAGAGCCCACTCATAAACAAACGTGTTCAAATTGTTATCAAACAAAAGCTGACATCAAACAGATCAATTCCGGAAATAACAGTTTGAACCTTGATGCTTACGTAGTAACGTCGGTATAAGTCGGACGGTCGGAAATATTCCATTCTGAACTTCATAGTCTCAGCAATCAATAAATAAATAAGTCAATATTAGGGGACAATCTGACACAAATCGACCTAGTCCCATAGTAAGCTCATTAAGGCTTGTGTTATGGGTACTATCCGACGATATATTTAATTTAATAGATAAGTAACAGAAACAAATACTTGCCCTTACCGCGATTCGAACCCGGGACCTGCAGCTTCGTAGGCAGCGTCACTACCCTAGTGGGTAGCCTAGTGGCTAACAGGTCGTCAAATAATGGCAATAGAACCTACCTGCAGACATTGTGGCAGCGGCAAATCGTATCGAAGCTGGTTGAACAAGTGGTATAAGGTCTCGAACCAGAGGGTCATGATCTCGGATGTTGTGTTCTGCAAATCAATAAGCAATTAGTAAAGTCAGCAAATCTCATAATAGGAGCATTCAACTCAGACAATGGGGACCTACTGCGTACTCTACTGCTGCAGAATTTGAACTTGACGCCAATGCATGAAGATAGGTGACGGCATACAAACCTCAGGGTTTCAGGGCCTCAGGGCCGTGGACTGGATGCCAGCGGGCAGTTCATACATTCGAGTGACTTCAATGTACGGGCAGGCGCTCGTCGCCCCGCTGGCGGCCAGTCCACGGATACGTGACGTTAAGGGGCTCCACGCGCTTTTTGCCTAGTTTTGACGAGTTTTGAGTTGATATTCCTTCGCCAAAACTATAGATATATTTATGGCACGAACACTTATCGGTTCTTCAATCCTTTATCTATATTTGCACGAGAGTTTTTTTTTAAGTGAAAACTTTAGCGGCGCTGAGCACTTTTTGGGATGGGAAAAAATTGTTAAATACGCGACAGAGTTTTGTGACGTCAGATGTGAAGGAGGTCACTTTTTGCTGCTAGCCGATTCGACTTCATTCAAAACTGAACGCTATTCGTAAGAGTATAAAGCGGTAAAACACTTTTTGCAATAGCATATTCTGCAAATAAATTTGTAATAATACCAACGCGTCCTTCACCGTTTTGCTATTGAGAAAATTCGAATAGTTCGAATTTGGGCGTTATTCCTAAAGAGATACAGCTTAGAAAAATATTTATCAACGGCAAAAACAAATTGATATTTTGGTCGCCACCGTGCACCGCCATCTGCTGTTCTTGCAAATTCGAATAGTTCGAATTTAGACGTTATTCCTAAAGAGATAAAGCTTTGAAAAATATTTGGCAATGGCAAAGACAAATTGGTATTGTGTTTGCCGCCGCCCATCGGCGCGCCGGACCCCGGCACCGTTGCGCCGCGGCGGCGCGTTGGGCCCGTCGCACCCAACGCGCCCGCGGCCTGTCCGCCTAAATAATTGATAATTGATTATAAATTTGCGTCAAATTCATTTTTAGCGTGACACCGTAAGATGTCACGTGACCTGATCGAAAAACTGTTACAATGTTATTGAGTTTTCACTTCTGCCGGCACTCCCGGAGTGCAACCCGGTCTTTTTTTTTAATAATAAATATTTATTTTATAATGATTTATTCAAACATCAAAAAAAAATCAAAAATCAAAAATTATTTATTCAGTAACTTAAACTATTTAACAATATAAAGGCTGGTGCCTCTTTTTAAGTATAATAATACCTGTGTTAAGAGACACCGCTCTTCCACTGTGGTAACTAACATATAGATAAGAAATTACAAGTTGAGAAATCGTTACTAACAAAAGAAAAAATATATAGTGTGTGTGTGTGTTTGTGTGTGTGTGTGCGTGTAAGTCATATAAAATTACTAAATTACTAAGTAACACTCTTCATTATGTTCTCTATGTCATCATAGTTTTTAGAGTTTAGCCATTTAACTACTCTGAATTTACACTCGTGTAAGGTGGTAGGGTATATGTCGTTATATACATTAACTATATTATACAGTCTGGCCGACTGTGATACATGTTGCCTTCTTGCATATGCACTGCGCATGGACGGAACGGAAACAACTTTAATTTTCCTTCGTCTTCTGTATGTTGTGTCTGGTATATAGCTGGTGGTTTTGTGTTTCCTAATGATTAGATTTAATAGATATAGTTTGCGTACAGACAGGAGATCGCAAATCTTATATAGTTCAGTCGTAGGAAATCGAAATGGCTTTGAGTACATAACCTTAAGCAACGATCTTTGTGATCGTTCCAGCTCCAGAAATTTAGTTTTTGTAGCGCCACCCCATATGGGAATACAGTATGCAAGAACTGACTGTGCAAGTGAAATATATATTAGGTTTAGTAGATTTTTTGTAGCTACGTGCCTTAGGTTTTTAAAGATCCAAATGAGTTTGCGAATTCTTGTCATTAGAAGTTCAATATGAGTGTGCCACGTTAAGCGTTGGTCAACCATAACACCTAAATATTTTGTGCTCTCCACTTTATTGATGCTTGAGCAGGAGCAGTTTAATTGTGATGAGTTTAGGCATGTGTGAATGCTGATTGAGAAGTTTGTGCCGGGCTGTGTCCGATTATAGTTGGTAAAGCAGATATAATTGGTCTTACTAACATTTAGGGTAAGTAAATTTTCCCGAAGCCATCCTGCGATCTTTGTGAGACCACGTTCAGTAGATGAGCGCACATTGTCCCACGTATCCCCTGTGAATACAATAGCTGTATCATCAGCATATGTGAAAATGGTGCCATTTTCAATGTGCATATCACAGAACTTGTTTATGTAAACTAAAAATAGGGTTGGGCCAAGGACACTGCCCTGTGGCACTCCGTAGGTTATAGTGCACTCATCACTTACATGATCACCTATTTTCACTTTTTGAGCGCGGTTTTCGAGGTAAGATTTGTAAAGAGATAAAGGGACACCTCTAATACCAGCCTTCTCTAGTGTATTTACAATTATGGGGACAGACACGGTATCGAAAGCTTTTTTAAGGTCCAAGAATACTGTGATACATTTTTTGTTTTTATCTACATTGTCTACAATTGAAGCTGTGTTCGTACCTGACTGTACTTCACTCCACTTTATTGTTAATGTCCGTACCTGACTGTACTTCACTTCACTTTATGATATACCCGGTTGTATTTACTTGTTTTTTGGTTACTGATTTGAGCTTGAAGGCGACTTGACCCCATGATTTCAGGAAAAATCTCGTTAGCGTGTTTCTACTAAGGATATCGGCATCTAGCGGCTAATGAATGAACTAATTTTGATATGTACATAATTTCTTTAATGTTCCGTCGGCGACGTGTGGCGTATCGTATGTGCTACTTAAATATTGCTACTAGTAACGCCATCTATTAGATATTTATAGCTTCTACAAATCTCAACATCCTCCGCCGCCAAGGAAGTATTCCTTGCTCTAGTTAGAAAGTCTACACAGCTTGGTAATTGATCGTTGTGTGATCCCAAAAGCTGTGCGGATGTCGTACATACGAGTCAATCCATCAGTGCCAGTGTATTTCTTCAGTACTCTACCGACTCTCCAGTTCGCTGGTGGATATCTAGGATCTTTGATTAATACCAATTCATCAAGTTCTAAATCCTTTTGTGTTGTATTCCATTTTGGACGTAGTTGTAATCGAGAAAGGTATTCTGCTTGCCATTTCTTCCAAAAATCTCTTAGCATGCGTTGAGTCAATTGCCATCTCGATAAGCTTGATATTGTACTCTGATCATAACTACGATCTGGTAAGCTGATTAAGGGTTCGCCAACCAGAAAGTGAGCCGGTGACAAATAGTCTAAATTATCACCCAATGGAGCCAGTGGACGTGAATTAAGACACGCTTCTATCTGCGTCAGTACAGTGTACATCTCTTCAAATGTTAGTGTTGAATCTTTCATTATCCTTTTCAGGTGGTATTTTGTCGATTTTACACCGGCCTCCCATAATCCTCCAAAGTTTGGTGCTCCAGGCGGAATATATCTCCATCGAGTACCTTTGTCATCTAAACTCTTAAGTAGTTCCTCTGGGACTTCGTTGCGACCTTGCTGCCACATCTTTAACAATTCTTTTTCAGCTGCAACGAATGTAGTACCATGATCACTCCAAAGCTCCTTGCAATGCCCTCGCCTAGAGATGAATCTCTTCAAAGCAGCGGTAAACGCATCAGTGGTCATATCGCTGACTAATTCAAGGTGTATGGCTTTAGTAGACATGCATATAAATAACGCAATATACGCCTTGAATGTTTTAGCTCCTCGGCCTTTACTCATCCTGCACGTGATGGGGCCAGCGAAGTCAACACCGCTTACTAAAAAGGGGCGTGAAGGCTTTACTCGTACTTCCGGTAAGTTTCCCATCAATTGAGTGCTGGTTTTGGCATTATATCTTGCACACGTAACACATTTTCTATAAAAATGTTTAATTGATGAACCTCCTTTAATAATCCAGTATTTGCTTCTCAAATATGGTGTCATCAGATGAGGTCCTCCATGAAGAGTGTTTCTATGAGCATCATCTAACAAAACAGGTAAGAGTGCGTTATCTTTTGATATAAGTATTGGATGCTTTTGTTCCATACTCAAATCTGCGTATTTCAGTCTTCCGCCTAATCTCAGAAGTCCTTTATCATCTAGATAAGGTGTGAAGGGTAGAAGGCGACTGCTTCTCTTAATTGTCTTCCCATTCTTCAGGGCGTTCATCTCATCAGGGAATTCTATCTCCTGTGACATCTTCAAACATAAAGTAAATGCTTCATCTTTTTCTTCACAGGTTATATGCTTAGTAAAATCTTTTTCTTTTTTCAGAACCTTCAGCCATCTTCTACAATATGCTACTACATCCACAAGTTTCTGCAGGGACGAGTATTTCTTCAAAAAGCTAAGTTTTTCAGTGTCCAAGTCCAGAAATGTTGTTTTACATTTTACTTGCAACCGTTTCTCAAGATCTGTTTCAGGTACAGAGTCTCTCGGTACGCTGCAGTCAGGTTGTTGTAAGAAATCCGGACCACTGAACCATAACTGATGTTGTTTCAGCTTGCTAGGGAACAGACCTCTTGAAGCTGGATCTGCTGGGTTCTCCTTTGTATTGACATATAACCAGTGAGTGTCTAAGTTGCTTCTAATATCTAAAACTCTGTTCTTCACATAAGGTGTCCACCTGTTCGGATCTCCTTTTAACCAGGCCAAAACCACCTTTGAATCCACCCACGCATATGTCTGTTGTAACTCTATGTTCAAAACATTCATGACATGTTTCATCAGTTTGCTCAATAAAAATGCACCGCATAACTCCAGGCGTGGCAAAGACAGTGGTTTGACAACTGGTGCTACCTTAGTTTTCGCCGTTATTAAAGACACTCGACATTGTGATCCATCTTTGTTCACCACTCTTATGTAGACTACTGCAGCATATCCTGTCGGAGATGCGTCAGAGAATCCATGTAGCTCGATCGCTGAATATCCATTGGCACCAGTCCACCGTGGAAGTTGTATATCTGACAACGCAGGTAAGTCATCTTGGAACTGAATCCATTCTTCCTTTAGATCTGATGGTAACTCTTCATCCCAATCTAGCTTCTCTAGCCATAACTTCTGCATGAACCTCTTGGCTGTCATGATAGCTGGTGCTAACCATCCCAACGGATCGAAAAGAGAAGCGATCTGAGCGAGTACATTTCTCTTAGTGACATTTCTGACATTCTCAGTGTCAATTCCCTTTTGTGTAACTTTCAGGTTGTCTTCGTCTGTGTTCCAAATTATACCTAGTGTCTTTATGAGGCTCTTTCTGTTCATATCTAAGGTAATTGCGTTTTCTCTCCTCTCAGGTTGTATGGCAGACATGAATTCTTCGCTGTTAGAAGCCCACTTTTGTAGTTCTAAGCCTCTCTTGCTCATCACTTGTTGGAGCTGCTCATGTGCTTCTAATGCAGACTTTACATCGTCAAAGCCCGTAAGTACATCGTCCATGTAGAAGTCTCTGTTAACGATTTCAGATACTGTAGGAAATGCTTCTCTTTCTTCTTTGGCCAGCTGTTTTAAGGTTCTAATCGCCAAATACGGGGCTGAGGCTGTACCAAATGTGACTGTAAGCATTCTGAAATCTTGAATTTCTTCATTTGGATCGAATCTGTACACAATTCTTTGATAGTCAGTGTCTGTTTCTCGCACTTTAATCTGACGATACATCTTGACGATGTCTGCGACGAAGCATATCTTGTGTTGTCTCCATCTCATGATGACGTCTCTCAACTCTTCCAGTAGAGTTGGGCCAACTAATAATTCATCATTGAGAGATACTCCATTACTTCCTTTGCAGGATGCGTCGAATACGACTCGTACTTTTGTTGTCTCTCTATCCTCACGTACTACTGCATGATGCGGCAGGTAAACTGTCTTCATATCTCCATTCGGTTTATCCACCCGTTCCATGTGACTCAAGGTAAGGTACTCTTTGATAACATTGTCATACTCTGTTTTCAATTTGCTGTTGTGTGCTAGCTTCCTCTCAAGACATTCCAGTCTTTTCACAGCAATTGTGCGGGAGTGTTCGGGTAGAATCGGTGTGTCTCGTACGAATGGTAGTCCCACTATGAATCTTCCATCCTTGTCTCTAGCTAGTGTTTTCTCATAAATCTCTTCAGCTCTTGTCTCAAGTGGCGTCAGAGTGTGTTTGCTCTCAATTTCTAGCGTGTCCGATTCCCAAAATCTTTGCAGCATGTTGTCTAGTCTTACATTTAAATGCATGCTAACAATTCTTCCATTTTTCCCGTACTCTGTGGGTGCTCCTCCTGATATTATCCAACCGAATAATGTCTGTTGCGCTAACGGAGATCCTGGTTCGCCCTTGATGACGCCGCTCATAAGTATGTCAGTATAGACGTTGACACCAAGTAACAGATCTATTTTTCCAGGACTGTGGTAAGTAGGATCAGCTAGTTCCAATCCGTGTAGTTGAGTCCATTGTCTTACATCAATCTTCGTGACAGGTATGATTTCGGTGACTTGTTTTATCACGTAGGCGGTGCAGGTCATCTTGTAGTTGTCGTTTATTCTCGATACGACTTCTATCTCCGCCGCGTGCGTAATTGGAGTCGACATTTTTCCAACACCTGTAACTTGTCCATCCACATTTGTTCTCTTGAGTTGTAGTTTTCGTGCTGTTTCTTCTGTTATGAAGGACTCTTGAGAACAAGGATCTATAAGGGCTCGAACTACTTGCGCTCCTCTGCTCGTCGTAATATTCACTAGTGCTGTAGCTAAAAGAGTAACCTGACTTTGTGATGCACAGTGAGATATTATCTTAACCGGTGGTGTAGTTTGTTCTTTTTTTTCTTTCTCGTTGTTTTCTTCTTCTAATACCGGGTACGATTTCGTAACGTGCAATAATGTGTGATGCTTCCTCTTGCAACGCAGGCATGAAGTATTGCGTTTGCAAAATCTAACACCATGTCCAGACCGTAAGCAGTTGAAGCAAAGACCTCGTGTTTGTACTTCTTGGGATCGTTGTTCGGGATCCAGCTTCGTAAACTCCTTGCAGTTGAATATAAAGTGATCCTCATTACAGAAACCACATTTTTGTTTGGAATCTGCAGTGCTGCTATGCGGGGCAATTGCATGGAATGCTTTGGTTTTGAGTTGTGGCTTCTCTCTTGGGTGTGCAGTTTGAATCATCTCCAGTACTCTAAACCTTCCCTCTAAGAAAGCGTTAAAGCGGTCCAAAGTGGGTAACTCTTCAACAGACAATGACTTCAAGTCTTCTTCCCATTGTTTATGTGACTCAGCATCTAACTTGTTCACTAGTAGATGGATGATTATGGGATCCCAGTTGTCGATGCTTATGTCATTGTTCTTCAGGCTATGCAGACATTCTGATGTCGTATCTAGCAGCTCTTTGACACCTTTAGCTGATTCAACACTAAGCTTCTTTTGACCCAAAAATCTATTTAAGATTGTATTCACCACGATCCTTTTGTTATTGTACCGATTATGTAATGTCTTCCAAGCCACTTCGTAGTTCTTTTCAGTAATCTGAATGTGTTTTAGTAGTTGCTCCGCTTCACCAATAAGACAACTCTTCAAGTAGTGCAGTTTCTGCACTGGGCTCAATGAACTCTGGTTATGAATGAGAGATGTGTAGAGATCCTTAAAAGTCCCCCAATCATTGTAATTTCCATTGAACTGTGGTATGTTGATCTTAGGTAGCTTCACTTCTTGGCAATGTGGTCTGATGGATTGAGCTTCATTTCCTGTTATGTCACTTGATTGAACTTGTTCCAAAATTTCAAACATATCTGCTTTGGTGTTTAAATACTCCTCTTCTCCAATGCAGTATACATCTTTCGCAAAATATTCATGGTTCTTTCGTTGTTCCGCTGTCGCTTTCATCAATAACTCTCGATGTGTTTCTTGAAAAATCTCCCAATGTTTATCTAAGTTCTCAACTCTCACTTTCACATAAGCTTTAGTAAGTCGAGCCTTAGGACACTTCTTGAAATTTGCAGTAGCCTTCTTAAGAGAGCTGAAGTTATCCAATTGAACTATGTATAACGAATCCATTTTTGCGAAGTCCAATTCCAGACTATTCTCTTAACAAATCTCAACTCAAATTTTTTGCAAAATTTTCCAAGTCCTTGAAACACGATTTTCTTCTAAGTCCAAAACAACGCGAAATATTCTAAGTCTCGGAACCACGAAATATTTCTAAGTCTAAAACACTTCTGAATATTCTAAGTCCCACTAATCGCGAGAAATTTTACAAGTCCAAACTTTTGAAACGATCTTACTCGAATATAGTCTTTAGTGCAATCCAATAAAGCTCACTTTTCACTACACTATCACTCGCGTTACAGTCTGATCCGGCTCGAAGGACCAAATGTTCGTACCTGACTGTACTTCACTCCACTTTATTGTTAATGTCCGTACCTGACTGTACTTCACTTCACTTTATGATATACCCGGTTGTATTTACTTGTTTTTTGGTTACTGATTTGAGCTTGAAGGCGACTTGACCCCATGATTTCAGGAAAAATCTCGTTAGCGTGTTTCTACTAAGGATATCGGCATCTAGCGGCTAATGAATGAACTAATTTTGATATGTACATAATTTCTTTAATGTTCCGTCGGCGACGTGTGGCGTATCGTATGTGCTACTTAAATATTGCTACTAGTAACGCCATCTATTAGATATTTATAGCTTCTACAAATCTCAACAAGCTGAAAGGGCCGCAACTGCGTCCTCGGTGGAAAGACCCCGCCTAAAACCAAATTGGGAATTGGATAGTAATTTGAATTTATTCAAGTAATTAACAAGTCTAATATTGATCAATTTTTCTAATATTTTAGAAATCGCGGGTAGTACGGAAATTGGTCTGTAGTTCGATATATCGTTTTTGTCCCCATTCTTGTACACCGGAGTTATAATTGCTTGTTTGAAGGGATCTGGAAAGATCCCCAGCCTGAAGCACATGTTTGCTAAATGTGATATTATTGGAACTACAATACCGCTCGCCAGTTTCAAAAATTGTGTTGGAATTTTATCCCAGCCAGGAGCACTACTAGATTTTAAGTTAGATAAAATATTAAAAACCTCTTTGGGATCAGTTTCGAATAAAATAAGAGAATTTAGGCTAGACGACGAGGACCACATATTGTTGCCTGAGGTGTTTTCTGGAGAGTGGTTACTAAATGTGATGTCTTTGGCTGACCAAAGACTTGCCAATGTTAGCAAAATAATGATTAATAGCATTTACAGAATCAGCCGGAGAACTTCTGAGATCTAGTAGTTCATTGCATTCTGTTCTTTTTAATTTTCGGTTAGTTATGTTATTTATAGCTTTCCATAGTGTTTTAGTGTTACCACTAGATTTTGTTAAATGTTCTTTTTGATATTGCCGTTTTAGTTTTTTAATCAGACCATTGCAGAAATTTCGGTATCGCTTGTAGGTAATTTTTAAAGTAGTGTTGTCCGGACTTGAACGAAGACTTTTTTGCATATTATTTCTATTTTTTATACAGCGCAGGATCCCCACTGTAATCCAGGGCTTGAGAATACGATTATTTCTAGGGACTAAAGTAATAATTGTATTTTCTATGAGACATTTTTTTATTTTGTTTATCAAGGCATCAGCGAGGATATTAGGATCAGTTAGCTTATATAATTCTGGTATATTATCATTGGAGAGACTACTTATTGCTTTTTCGAAATTTATGGAAGTTTTAGTTTTTTGACAAATTTTTTGATAGCTTATTCTATTTATTTTGAGTAATATCATAGCGTGGTCTGTAATGGTTGTGTCTAAAACTAGGATATCAGGTTTCAAGTGATCAGGTTCAAGTTTGAGCATAAAATGGTCAAGACATGCTTTGTCTCTTGTGGGCAATGCGTGACCTGGAAGTAAACCATGCATTGCCAACAAATTTAAATAATTGAGTCTGTTTACACGTTCCGATGTTTGCTCATTATCTTTATGAGCTATATTTATATTGATGTCACCGGTCAGTACAATATTTTTCGATGACTTCATAACTTCCAGATGATTGCTTAAGCTGGATAAAAAAGTTTCAGCGTTATTGTTTGAAGGCGATCGATAAATTCCAAGTATCACTAGATTCCGTGCCCCTAATATAGTAATTTCTAGACATGACGCGTGCGTTAGAATTATCTCTCGAACCTTTACCTTGTGTCTTTTTTTCACAAAGACTACAACTCCATCGTTTTAGTTCAAGTGATTAGAAGTAGAAAATGCAGTAAAGTCGTCTAACGGGGGGATTTGCGTATCCGGATGCAAGCGGCATTCGGTTAATACTATTAAATCTACGTTAAATGTAAATTGTTTCAGAACAACTAAAAGATTATCTATATTACAATATACGCTTCTGATGTTTTGAGAGACGATTGTGTGAGCAGAATGATTAAAATTTAGGTGCTGGGTGATAGTATCGGTGATAAACATGGTCCAAAAAAACTCTGTTTTCGATATTAGTATGTTGTTTATGCACTTTTATATATGAAATCAACATAAAACTGTTCCTAATTGACGTATCTAACAACCCACGAGAGATTTTTATAACTAATTAGTTTTAACATATTTTCACAAAAGTTACGTCCATAAAACAGATTATTCGGCCAGAAATTGCCAGTTTGGTGCCATATATCCCGAAAACTGAGAGATTTGAAGTGAATATGGGATACTATTTCGGTAAACCTCGTTGTTGTTAATACGATAAACACGAAAAAACCGACCGTTACAGATCGAAGGTCATTGGGAGGTGGGAGCCCCTTAAAGTCTAATTTCGTCAATTCCACTCGCCTTCGTGAAATGCAAGTATAGTTTGTCATAATATTGGCCGCGAGCAGACTTAAATTATACGCGATTAATTCCCCTATATTAGTGAAAATAATGTGTGTTAGTCGAAGCGGTTATTATTAGAAAGTCCAAATTAAAATATTATGAAATTGGGTCACCCGTTGGTAAGTGACCCGTTTTCGTTATATTTTAATGTGTCTGAAACTCAACAGGGATAAAAGAGTTTAAATATAACTAGGAGACCTAGAACTAATGCTACTATACATACTTGAACTAAGGGTATCTCGGAATATCTCTTGGACAGGTTCCGGATAAACGTGAAGATGTCTAGAGCGCTCTCATAGTCCTCGGCCGAGAGAGCCTCGCGCATCAACGCGGGCAACTCCAGCAGCTCCAGCAACTTCTCACTTTGGTTACGGATGGAGCTGTAGCGACTGAAATATGTAATGTAAATTATAGTAATTTTAAAAAAAAGGCTACGCATAATATTCAATCTAAAAAACGGGGAATCCTTAAGGGAAATCTTTAGAAGCAATAAAATTTTAACTCTGACGTGTATCTATATACTAGAAATTTGTTTATTTGTTAAGGAACGACATGATATTTTTAATAAAAAAAGTGACTCCAAAACTAATCTAAGATCCCAATATAAATATGATGTGTGTACAATTAGGCCTTCTAGTTACATCATTAGAAAGAGTACCTATGCTACTGGAATCAGAATCTTTAATAACTTGCCTGAATTGATTAAGTCACTCGAGAGTACCAAGTTTAAAAAGGAACTGAAGGAATGGCTTGCAATTAAATGCTTTTACAATCTTAATGAATATTTCGTATAGATCTACAAACAATTAAGTTTAATTTTAAGTTCAAATATTGTACGTCCGAAATGGGCAAACTGTTGATACCTTTTAATGTATGACATGAGATCTTATGTACACAGTTTTGACAATAAATGATATCTATCTATCTATCTATCTATCTAATTACTTATAATATTTTGAATTGTGACATTTAGTTCTTTAGCATGGTTATTACAAGACGGCGCGCGAGCTGTGTCATGGTGAGAGAGACTATCTCTCTCTTTTAAATTAGAAAACTTGGAAAGAAATGCATAGTCTATCTCACCACGAGCCACGAAACATAGACACCGTCTTGTGACAACAGTGCTGGATGAGTGCTCGCAGGGCCGGTGGCCAGCACACTTATCCTGAGCACTCACATACACGTACTGATTACTGACATAGGTGGCCACTATAACACACATCCTGAAGAACTCTCGAACGGTTTGAAACATGTCGCCCGTAGCGACACGGAAATCGTGAATTTAACTGTTATACAAAATATTTTTAACATGACTCATGAAAGTTTTCAATTTAATTTCCTATACAGTGTAATTAATCAATTATACCTACTACCGCGAAGATGAAAAAAGGTTGAGTCATTCCAAATATCACAGCATTACAGCAATGAGTACATTACAAACATTCTTGGCGGTTTTAAATTTAAGGAAGGTCTTTTCTATTTTGTAATTGTATGAGAATATCCAATTTAGATATGGTTTGGTAACTTTGACACCTTCTTCCTTGTTGTATCGTCATGGCTGAGGGACGTGACGGCTGTGGGCGCTCTCCACCATCACTCTCCAAGATGCTCGGTCCTGGGCTTAATGCATGCTGGCCTGAAATGTGGTTCTGGCCACCGATGTTACCGTGTCCGTTTGACTTTGACACCACCAGTTACTAATTTTCTTCCACTTGTTTTATATTACCAATTAGTTAAAAAGATGTTTTTATTTTACCTTTTCTCCTTAACAATATTTCCAGCCATCTGCGTAAAGCTCTCACACTCCTGTATAAAGTCTGGCGTAGCTTCCAGAAACTTTGACAGTGACTCCTTAGAATTGCCAAGATCCTTCATGATGGTCCGTGAAATCTCTGCTGTCTCCACAAATGTTTTGTAATTCGTAAAAGCCAGGTCCTGAGTCTGTTCTGTCAGCTGGTTCATCTCCTCTGTCAACCTTTCCGGTTCATTCCGTATGTGATCCCAATTCTGGGACCCCAGTTTTTTGATATACTCATTGATTTCACTGAAGTATTCCGCATTCTCTGTAATTAAAAATGCACACAAGCTGGACTTTAATTTTAAATGTAGGTAGAATAAAATGTTCATTATCTTAAAATTAGGCAAACCAGTTGGAATTAAGTTCAATGGACACTTTGCCACTAGATAGAGTAAGTTATACTAACATTTTTAAAGAGAGTAAAAGGGAACTTATATAAAATATATTTTTATTCAATTCTATAAGCAAAGCAGGGTAACAAGGTATCATGTTGAATGATGGTGTAATTAGGTATGTACACATGCATCTACATGCATTCTTAGAAAGACTTGCTAGATTTATTGAGTAGTCTCCTAAACTCTCACTCAGTGGCCCTTTGTACTTAAATAATTGTATAATTCAGTTCGTAAAACATTATCTTTATCTCCAAGTTGGTAGAAATAGAAATTGCACAGTGTGGAAAAGGATAGATATCCCTCAACTCATGAATACAATAGTATATTATAAGTAGGCCTTTTAATATTGTGTATATAACACGGCGTCAACACTTAAACTAAAGTGATGAATTCTCTCACCACTGCTGGAGTCTGGGAACAGCAACTGGCAAAGCTCGTTCAACTCTTGTGCCATTGTTGCAGAAGAAAATATAACTGGTAAATTTCAATTGGCTCTCCTTGGAGTTCATAAGCTAGTATTGAGAAGTAAAAGTAACACGATTTATTTTAATTTAACTAATTTCTGTTTCTGTATTGTTATGACAGTCAGTCAGTCAAATATATATATAATATATACTGAGAATAGAGACATCAGTCGCCAGTACTGACTAGCGACATCTAGTGGGATACGATAGGACTACACCGTGTGTACCTATACATATTTGTTGTAATGAGGTGTGTGTACACTGGTGATGGCACACACTGGCCGTACGGAGTTCTATATTTGACTTCCAATCGTCTGCGCATGACGGGCAGAATGTAAGAGTTAATGACATATCTGCTAACGTCAGATATGCCATTCCGGTTGATAGCTTTCTACAAGATGGTTTTGTACTAAATAATGTTTAATGTTTTTTACTCGTGTGTTCTCCGAATAAATAGTTACTGCCACAGCCCGTCTGTTTTTATTACAATAACAGGTCATGGGCGCAGTATAGCTACAAAATAACGGTTGTGTTGAGTGGCTTTCAAATAAACGGTATTATCGTATCAAAACAAGAAGATTTGTAAGGATAGCAACAAGAAAGTTGTTGATTTTATAAGCCTAGCAACCAACGGTGACGGATTGACATCGAACGATCGATTGATTCGTTTGTAACGAAATATAAATGAAGAGGAACAAAGTGATGAAAATAATGTTAGAATCAATGGGCGGTGGCAATTAGACGAAAATGAGGAAACGGAAAGTGGAAAAGAAATAAGGTAGAACACAATACAAGAAGATCGAGAAGGCGAAAAATTTAGAAAAACAAATGAAGATGAAACAAATAACAGTGAGAAAATTGAAATAAAAACAAATGAAGGTGAAACAAATGAAGCCGAAAGAAATGAATATGAAACAAATGAAACCGAAGGAAATGAAGGTGAAATAAGTAAAGTTGAAAGAAATGAAAATGAAACGGATGAAAATAATGGAAGAAGTGTGGATGAACATTATATACCGAATAATAATGTTAGGATTTTGTTGTAATGGGGAATAATTTATGTAAATTATTACTGAGAATGGTTTATATCAAATTTAGGTTTTGTGAATGTTTATTTTGTGGTTTATATTTTAATAGTTAATATTGTGAGTGATAAATTTTAAATTAGTGGGAGGTTTGGTAATACCTTAAGTTTTATATCAGGTTTAGTGTTTGTATTTGCTTATTGTGTGGTTTTATATTGTAGTAGTTGTGGAGTGGAGCAGGTGAATAATGTTGAAGTATCTACAATATTATAAAGTAGTTGAATATTTTGTAGTAAGTAGTTGTGGAGTCGAGTAGGTGAATAATGTTGATGTAGCTATTATATGATAAAGTAGTTGAATATGTTGTAGCTGTTGTGAAGTCGAGTGGGAGAATTTATTATGATGTGGAAGTTAGTATATTGATGAGTCGAGTAGAGGAATAGTGTATAATGTTATATAGAAGTTGAATATAATTAAGTATTATGAAGTCGAGTGGGAGTATTTATGATAAATGTGGAGGTTAGTATATTGATGAGTCGAGTAGAGGAATAGTGTATAATGTTATAAAGGAGTTGAATATGTTGAAGTATTATGAAGTTGAGTGGGGAGTATTTATGATAAATGTAGAGGTTGGTATATTATAAAGGGGTTTTTATATGCTTTATGTATGAGAAGGAGTATGCTAAAGTATGTTAGCTTTATATTTATTTAGAGTTTTAGATAAATGGATAACGTGATATTTTATTTGTATACCTTTGATGGTTTATGGTTTATTTAATTGGAAATTTAAAATTGGGTTTTTTCAAAAAAATAGACATCAGTGTTTCAAGGTCTGTCATGAGCAGTCGATTGAGGGGGTGTGTTGTAATGAGGTGTGTGTACACTGGTGATGGCACACACTGGCCGTACGGAGTTCTATATTTGACTTCCAATCGTCTGCGCATGACGGGCAGAATGTAAGAGTTAATGACATATCTGCATACGTCAGATATGCCATTCCGGTTGATAGCTTTCTACAAGATGGTTTTGTACTAAATAATGTTTAATGTTTTTTACTCGTGTGTTCTCCGAATAAATAGTTACTGCCACAGCCCGTCTGTTTTTATTACAATAACAATATTTATGCGGTACTTATTGTACATATGTATATGCTCCTGTATACGTATAGCTATACAGCTATGTACAATTGGAGAATGTTTTGGTTTTTAATGAGAGAACGGATTAATTCAGATGATGTTCATCTAAATGAACCCAATCTCATCAGATAACTATGAGGTATAGAGGTTTAGTGTAGGAGTAGGTAGTAAATAAAAGTAAATTGCGAGTTAATTTAGTCTATTTATTTTCTTATACTTAATATTCTAATGTTAAACACGTAAGAACGTCTATGCAAGAGACATTGTTTACGATCTTTACGGTTATAATCTTACGGTTACGGGTTACATTACATTTCGGGACACAACATTTCTCAGACATCTTGAGAAGTCCGCTGGATGCAGGTGGCGCTGGACCGGTCACTTTCGCACTCTTTGTCCAGCACTGCACGTCTTTTCGGCTGATATGATGATATCTTGCAAATATCAACTTCACATTCACGAACTCAACAAGATTTGAAGGAAAATTTCAATATACCGAACATGTTTCAAAATAAAATACTTACGTTCCATTCCATTCAGTCGAGCAAAAGTATTACGTTCATATTGCATTAAAGTAAAATATGATAAGAAAATCAAACATATTAAATACATTTTCTTTATTTTGGATTTATTTCATGTGGTCATATGTCTTATAACGATTTTATTATGTGTTTCAATGAGTTGGCATCAAACTTCTTTTAAAATATTCAGCATGAAATGGAATGTAGGTCGGTAATATACATGTAATATACCATTGTAAAAAAAAAACTAGCGTTGCCTTAGCAGACTGACCTCATAGTTTTAAAGAAACAACTGAAACATTGATTTATAACGGAGAATAATTTAAAATTTATTATAAATTAATAATAGTAAACTATGAAGTTAACTGAAGCTTAAATAGTCTAATTGTTAACAATTATCGATAGTGACGCCATCTAACGGAATCGAACGGGAAATTTAGCAACGCTTTTATCGCCCATACAAGACGCGTTGTATGAAACTGATAATATACGTAAATGACATTGACAATGACAACCACTCGTCCACGTTAGTTATTTACTCAAATATTAGTATCCACGCCATCTATTGTCGCCGAAAGAAACCACAAACCTAGACAATTTTCGAATTTCTTAACTAAAAGCACGATTGCTGTCATGCAGTACTAAAGCGTGCATAATTATACTCAGATATAGAAAAACGGCCCACGAAATGAAACGTTTCGCTACACGCAGATAGCTGTTACAAATTTTAGAATATCGAAAATAAAAACACGCATAATTTTCCCTTTATGCATTTAAAATAAATTGTATTGATTCATATGTAATTTTAGTCATATTTTCTACAATACTTACTTAATAAATACACAGCAAAGATTGAAAAATTGGTGCTTACATAGTCAATTATGGGATAACGAAACCTAAAATGGATGGATTGGGGAAATGGAAGATAGAAGATTGCCATTCTTTTAATAACCAAATTGTTATATATTTAACCACATAAACTGCTAAATTCGTTATAAAATATTACTATTTAGTTAAATAACTGGTTCTTACATTTAATATTTTTGTCGACATTTTATTATAACCAATTTTCAAGTATTGATACGTTCTTTGATTGCGTCATGTAAACGTATAGTTATATGTTGTAGCTTCGATTATCTCGAAATTCATTGCGATTCGTGATTTAAAAGCTTTACTCATCGAAATATTGGTCAAATTCGGTAAGAAAATCAATGTTTATTAACCTATTCGTTTGACAAGGATAACCTAAGCGTTTTACGTCTATAGCTGTTGACACCATTTTTGTTCCGTTTTTCTGTTTGATTATGCCATGTTTCGCTAGCGAAGTGACTTTTCCTTTATCACAATTTTCCGTCCTTAGGTTTCTCGGTAGCAAATAGATGGTTGTTATTGAAAAAAATATGTTGTTAAATAAGGTTATGTTGATGTTTTGGTTTAGGAATGATATAGGGTGTATAGAATATTGTTGACAAGAGTGTGGTATAGACCAAGGGTTCCTATGCTTACCAAACCTTAGTTAGACTTATTATGCTAGTCCTCCTAATTTTATGCACATAATTTAGCGTAACATTGTCTTGTTTATTTTTAGTTATGGATGGTACATAACAATAAACCACAATGGATGGTGATGGAGAGGAGTATAATCTCCACTGGGAGGAGGAAGAAGTGGAGACAAAGGTAAGAAACTGTTTAAAATTGGGGTAAATATGGTTCAATTTGAGTGTTTTCTATTAATTATTATATTTTTAGCACATACCAGGTGTTGTAGCTTCAGAAGTCATATGTGGCTTAGAACATGTGCAAGATGGTGTCATCTGTGGCTTGGAGAATGTGCAAGATGGTTCCTACTCTAACATGGTAAGTAGTATCTTCAATGTAATATAAACCTGCCCGTTGTCACACAACATCTACTATCACATTAATCTTGCAAAAGTTGAATTGTTGTTGTTTGGAATTTGTAGTCATTACAATCAATATTTATACGGAATAGACATACCCCCTTATTCATAACACTTAAAATGCTTCTGATAAATAAAATGTGTGGTGTCCCTTTCTTATGAACACTAATGTCGTAGTGTCAGATAACACAAACATACAAATTTAAATGGCATTTTAGCTAAAATAGGTTAATGAATGTTTATGAATATGGCGAATAGTCTTAAGTGCTTTTTTTTTATAGGTAGCTTGCAATAAAAATCATAAATATATTTTAATATTATTTAATATGTGTGTATATCTTTTTCACTTTCATCCATTTTTATATTTACAGAACTCGGAAGTAATAATACAGGACACAGATCAGATAGCCGCAGAAAACCTGATGTTCTTGTCTCAGGATGTAGTCAGCTACACAGACGCTGCCGAGTTGGCAGTAGACCCCAATGTGGAGTGTGTTACGGAGGAGGTGATTACGGACGACTGGACTGGAGGACAGGACAGGTCAGTTATAATTTTCTTTTTCTTTTTTCTATCAGGTAGGGTCATTTCGCTGGTTACGCAAACACCTTCGGTTAGCGACCACCTGAAGGAGAAGGTTTTTTCTATTGAAGATAACATCAATTCTACACACCCTCTTGAGACAATTACTTGTACATGCATTTTTTTGTTGTTTTAGAATAGAAATCTACTAAAAAACCGAGAATATATCCTTTCAGTTCACCAACTCAGCTTAAGTGGTCGCCCACCGGCACATTAAATTAGGTGGTCGCTAACCGGCGAAATGACCCTACTGATTTGATAAATTCGTAAATAGATGCATGAATTTCATAGGTAAAAAAATGTATGGTGTTCCAGACATTATCCTTGCCATCATGCCAACTAGGACCAAATTTACTATGCCTGGCTTTTTATGCCTAGCTTCATATATTTTTATGCTTTTAATTTTTTTATTCCAATTCAATGTCACAATAATTATTAATATTATTATACATAGATAGGTATGAAAAGTGGTTGAATCTCCAAAACATTTGTTGAGTATGGTCCATTGTTGATTAGCTGGCATCCTAATGCCACATATTTTGAGAAAATCTCTAGTAAATATTGACTTGTAATTTATCTTCGTACCTGTATCGGTATAAAAATGCAGATTTTGTATTCATGCTGGGTTGTTTCTAAAGTCATTGTCTTTGCACACACATAATAATTATCTGCTTGTCACAAAAGCTATTATTGATAAATATATGAATATTATAAAGAGGCAAAGTCTGTGACATTGTAGCATAATAAAATAAATAATAAGATAAACGCCGTAACTATTATCCAATAAAAAAAATCTTTCACCAGACTTCAGATTTTAGAACTACAAACAGGATCAACAAATTTACTACCCTTGTCTTCATCTTGGTGTTTTCCTGGTTGCATCCTCAGCTATTACTTACAGCTCTGGTTCAGCTGGCTACCTAATGCCAAGGATTGGAGTAGGTATTAGTTTTTGCAGAAGCAACCTTTCTAATATCCTGCTGGGAAACTAGACCCTATTTTTACAAGCTTTATTTTGATTTAGTGTGCTTATTGCAAATTGTAACTAATGTTTGAATGTTAGTTTGTTTAATTTCAGAGTTGAAGTACCACTGGATCACTTTGCAAACCCGGTATTAGACATAAAAGAGGAAAATGACGTTGATGTTCCATTACCAACTGATCAGGTAAGTGCTGTTACATTACCAACTGCTCAGGTAAGTGCTGTTACATTACCAACTGATCAGGTAAGTGCTGTTACATTACCAACTGATCAGGTAAGTGCTGTTACATTAAGTGTTTTCTGATATAATAAACTTCATTAACATTTTTCAAATCGTATTTAGTTTTTCTGTGACCTATTTACTTCTCATTAATTGTTGTACCATTAGAAAATAGATGATTTAAAAGTGAACAACATCAAAGATTTGTACGTTTAATTCTTAATAGAGTGTTATGTAGTAACTTATTAAATTGTTTCTTGTAATTGTAATATTTGTTTTTAATCACGCATATTACAGTGTAGCATGTACTAATTTAAAAGTGCTAACTTAATGTTATAACTAATAGAATATTGGTGTGAGCAGTCTTACTAATCATGCCGCAAAATGTCTTGGAAATGTGTGTTGACACAGATTTA
This sequence comes from Epinotia ramella, assembly GCA_947578815.1. NCBI lineage: Eukaryota > Metazoa > Arthropoda > Insecta > Lepidoptera > Tortricidae > Epinotia > Epinotia ramella. The sequence continues at coordinate 11,727,551 of OX388213.1, read as the reverse complement.
AAGGTGAATATCCATCAGAGTGAAGCTGTGTTTTCACATCAACAATCATCAATGAAAAATCATGTAAATATGTAGAAAGATTGTGCGCTAGGCCATTTCTACAGTTAATAACTTTTGGAGTGTAGTTGCTTTTCTGGAGGAATCTTAAGTTCGTTGACGAGAGGTGAAGAAGTGCAACGTCAATACGAGCAACAATAGTGGCAAGGATTTAGTAAGACTTTGGTAAGACCACAGTTATTAATATTACCTTCAGATCATGTATAGGTATAGTCAACAGCAAAAGGTGGTGAGATAGGGCACAGCGAAATGGTGAGGTAGGGTACAGCGAAATGTGATCCCGCTCGAATTTGGAGCAGCCCAACTGGGGAAGTACCTCCGCCTTGCAGAAGACCACAGCCATAATAACACTACTACTTGCTCTGTAGTAGTGTTGTGTTCCTGGAGGTGAGCAAGGTCGCCAGAGCTCCCGAGGATGCGTTGTATTGAGAGCGAGGAAATTTCCTTCAGCTGTCAACACGGCGAATCCTCAATCATATCAAGGGTCGGCATCGCACATGTTACTCCTTTGGAGTTACATGCGTCTATAGGCTGCGGTGTCCGCTTACCATCAGGCGGGCCGTACGCTAGTTTGCCATCGTCATTGTATAAAAAAAAAAAGTTGGTCATTTTAGTACCTTGTTCCTTTCACCACTTTGACGCATCCCAGCTGTCGCAGTAGTTACGTTTCAACAGCTAATTGTGCACACAATTTTATAGTGTACATTAATTGTATACCCATTGAGCTTATCGTGAGGTCGCACCATAAAACATATGTTTGGTGGATTGGGGCACTATTAAATCGCTTTAAAGAATGACCAAGGAGAGAAAGTGACCAATAATATCAACACGCTAAAGTGTTTTACCTCAATTAATTAATACTATTACCACATATAATTAATATTACCTAAAGGTACAGAAGGTCTACTACCTAAGTGATGACGTTAGCTGTCATTTATAGACAATCATTGAGTGGGATAGGGTTGTCGACGTACCACACAACTGAACATCCAAAATTGTAGTTGTTTTAGTTTCTATGTTATCTAAATAATCATCCATTTTGGAAATAATAATATGATATGATAATTTATAAAAATGCTGGGAAGTTAGGATTAAATAATAAAATACATGAATACAGATTATGTTTTCGCAAAACTGTTCATATTTTGCAATAGGATTACTTCTCTCGTCATGTTAGCGAGATGTTGTAAAATTTAAATTCGTATAACGGTGTGCGATCAATGAAATAATGTTGTTACTACGTAAAACGGAACGTAATGAAAAGTCATTGTGTACAGCCCTAGGTAGACCTCCACAGGAGGTTACCATAGACAAACAGCGTTTCGCGCCAAATTGATAGTGGGATAAGCCTGCTATTATGAGCCCCTTTAGAGATCTAGATGGAGAGTGTTTTACCTACTAGTGAGACACTCAATAAAGGTTATTACATGTCTGTCTAATCTTCCTCAGGACCAATACACGGCGATGCGTCCATGGCCGTGCGACTTCTGCTCCCGACGGTTCCGCAAGAAGGCTGCCCTCATGAACCACATGGTGGCGCACCAGAACGACCGGCCGCACGCTTGCAACCTGTGCGGCGTGCGCTACGTGCGCAAGTGCGACCTCATGAACCACCTCAAGGTCCACGCCATGGTGCCGGACAACGCGGACCCGGTCGACTTCGGTTAGTGTCGCTTTATAGTTAGTGCGGTCTATGCGGCGTGCGCTACGTGCGCAAGTGCGACCTCATGTACCACCTCAAGGTCCACGCCATGGTGCCGGACAACGCGGACCCGGTCGATTTCGGTTAGTGTCGCTTTATAGTTAGTGCGGTCTATGCGGCGTGCGCTACGTGCGCAAGTGCGACCTCATGAACCACCTCAAGGTCCACGCCATGGTGCCGGACAACGCGGACCCGGTCGACTTCGGTTAGTGTCGCTTTATAGTTAGTGCGGTCTATGCGGCGTGCGCTACGTGCGCAAGTGCGACCTCATGAACCACCTCAAGGTCCACGCCATGGTGCCGGACAACGCGGACCCGGTTGATTTCGGTTAGTGTCGCTTTATAGTTAGTGCCGCTTTATAGTTAGTGCGGTCTATGCGGCGTGCGCTACGTGCGCAAGTGCGACCTCATGTACCACCTCAAGGTCCACGCCATGGTGTCGGACAACGCGGACCCGGTCGACTTCGGTTAGTGTCGCTTTATAGTTAGTGCGGTCTATGCGGCGTGCGCTACGTGCGCAAGTGCGACCTCATGAACCACCTCAAGGTCCACGCCATGGTGCCGGACAACGCGGACCCGGTCGACTTCGGTTAGTGTCGCTTTATAGTTAGTGCGGTCTATGCGGCGTGCGCTACGTGCGCAAGTGCGACCTCATGAACCACCTCAAGGTCCACGCCATGGTGCCGGACAACGCGGACCCGGTCGACTTCGGTTAGTGTCGCTTTATAGTTAGTGCGGTCTATGCGGCGTGCGCTACGTGCGCAAGTGCGACCTCATGAACCACCTCAAGGTCCACGCCTTGGTGCCGGACAACGCGGACCCGGTCGATTTCGGTTAGTGTCGCTTTATAGTTAGTGCGGTCTATGCGGCGTGCGCTACGTGCGCAAGTGCGACCTCATGTACCACCTCAAGGTCCACGCCATGGTGTCGGACAACGCGGACCCGGTCGACTTCGGTTAGTGTCGCTTTATAGTTAGTGCGGTCTATGCGGCGTGCGCTACGTGCGCAAGTGCGACCTCATGAACCACCTCAAGGTCCACGCCATGGTGCCGGACAACGCGGACCCGGTCGACTTCGGTTAGTGTCGCTTTATAGTTAGTGCGGTCTATGCGGCGTGCGCTACGTGCGCAAGTGCGACCTCATGTACCACCTCAAGGTCCAAGCTATGGTGCCGGACAACGCGGACCCGGTTGACTTCGGTTAGTGTCGCTTTATAGTGCGATCCGTGCGGCGTGAGCTACATGGGTAGGTACGATCTCATGAACCACTTGAACGTGCACACGATGGTGTCTGACAACACAAAACCAGTCGAATACTGTTATGTTAGTAATCAAAAGATATATGTAATAGCAAAAAAGTTACAAGACAGTAGTTTGCGGTAATTACAAAAAGAGGTGGGCTAGTAAGAGCCGTAAATTACAGCAATCAATATGAGTCAAGCTTGAGATGAGCAGTTTTTTGCATTGTTTCAGAAGACGTACTAGATAACAGTCAAGCAATAAAACCAAAGAAAAAGAGGGGGAGACGAAAAAAGACTACCGAACCGATAAAAGAAGAAGTAAGTGATAATTTAACAGGATACATCATACATTATCTCTGCAGGGTCTTTGTCTGTCTTCATTTTCATTATTGAACGACCAAGCGAAGCGAACATAGTCCTCTGTTTCAGCTTGGCAAAAATGTGTTTCGTATGTCGGGCTGGCTGACTATTATCCTCTACACTCTCTACAGATCGCATTTCTCAACCTGATGGCTATATATAATTTTTGAAGTGAAAACTTCTTTAGCGGCGCTGAGCACTTTTTGGGATGGAGAAAAATTGCTAAATACGCGACAGATTTTTGTGACGTCAGATGTGAAGGAGGTCACAAACTTTTATATTTTGCTGCTAGCCGATTCGACTTCATTCAAAACTGAACGCTATTTGTAAGAGTATAAAGCCGTTAAACACTTTTTGCAATAGCATATTCTGCAAATGAATTTGTAATTTTGTCCACGCAAAATCGAATAGTTCGAATTTGGACGTTATTCCTAAAGAGATAAAGCTTTGAAAAATATTTGGCAACGGCAAAAACAAATTGGTATTTTGTTCGCCGCCGCCGTCCGCTGTTCTTGCAAATTCGAATAGTTTGAATTTGGACGTTATTCCTAAAGAGATAAAGTTTTGGAAAATATTTGGCAATGGCAAAAACAAATTGGTATTGATTGTGTTTGCCGGCCCGTCGGCGAGCCGGCGGCCCCCGTCGCACCCAACGCGCCCGCGGCCCGTCCGCCTAAATAATTGATAATTGTTTATAAATTTGCGTCAAATTCATTTTTAGGGTGACACCGTAAGATGTCACGTGACCTGATCGAAAAACAGTTACAATGTTATTGAGTTTTCACTTCTGCCGGCACCCCCGGAGTGCAACTCGGTCTTTTTTTTTACTGTTTTTATAGATAATGGTACGGAACCCTTCGTGCGCGAGTCCGACTCGCACTTGGCCGGTTTTTTTTTTTTATTGCCATAGATTAAACTCTTTTCGTGTACAAGTGGCAGAAGAGGCGTATTTAAAATGACTCAAATAGAAAAATATTAGTTACAAAACAAAATGAAATAAGTACTTTCTATATTTTTTTTATTTTTCTTAATACGTAATCATTCATTTCAATCAATTAATGTAATATATTTTTGATGTTATTCCGTTTTATAAAATATTATTTCGACAGAAACGGGAATAATGTGAGTCGTCCCGTGTAGGTACTTTTTACTAATTGGACTTATCCACGAATTGTTATTTCCCAGCCCCTGTAAAACTATTATTATAAATGTTCCAATTAAACATTTTTTCTTATAAGTTGTGACGTTGGGAAGACTATAATAATTCTTTTATTTTATATGGCATATTATTTACATATTACTTATATTCATAAAAGTCTAAAACTGTTAAATGTTGAGTTTTCAAGTAATCCATAACAATTATCGCTCTTAGCCTACCCTGGCCTTAGCTTACCTTATTTGATTTGAGTGGCAAACCTTGGAACGTTCTCGAACTTAACGTTCAGAATAGCGAAAAAATACGCAGGATTATGAACTTACTGTTAGAGAAATAGAACATTCAATTGACTACTGGCGCGAATTGTGTCTGAGAAATTGAAAATTTTATTATTTTAATATATTCTAAAATAATTGATAGGAAATTCCTCCAAGAGACTCATTTTTTATTGTGCTGTTATTTGAGCAGCTTCTAACAGCGGAATACAGCATTTTTTTCATATTTTTACGCATGACATTCGCCGCGTGCGGTTGCTAGGTTAGTGACAATAATCTGTGCAAGAAGTGAGCTTATTTATGCTCATGTTTGGCGACACGGGAACGCCCACTCACTACTTCCAATGGTTTGTTATTCCGTGATACAAAGTTACAAAGCTTCAGTCTCACAGACTTTACCGCTTCATTATATTAGTATAGATAACAGACAATGGCTGTTAAAGGGTCATATATACCCATCATATCGTTTATTTGATGCGGCACATGACAGCCGCCACTAAACACCGCCGCCAGTAGCGTGCCACTCCCGCAGCTCGGGGCTCCGACGCGGCCACTAAAACGGTGTGCTTCGATGCGATACTATACAAAACGTATGATTGAGTCGAGACTCGTACTAAGCTTGTGGCGGCTGCTAGTAGCTTAATGTGCGGTGGCTCTAAAAGAAAACTATCGTAATCTCCACAGAACGGTATGTGGGAGAACATGACCTCAGCCCGCACCATGCAGTGGTCACGGCGTGCACGCTCCCCCGCGCCGGCGGCGGCCGCCTCTCCGCCGCCGCCGCCGTCGCCGCCGTCCGAGCCCTCGCCGCCGCCCGCCGACCCCAGCCGGCCCTTCGTGTGCCGACACTGCGGCGTGGGCTTCGCCAGGGAGAAGGCTCTGCAGTCACACGCCAGGGTGAGTGGTATACACTGTGCAGTCACAGAACATGACCTCAGCCCGCACCATGCAGTGGTCACGGCGTGCACGCTCCCCCGCGCCGGCGGCGGCCGCCTCTCCGCCGCCGCCGCCGCCGCCGCCGTCCGAGCCCTCGCCGCCGCCCGCCGACCCCAGCCGGCCCTTCGTGTGCCGACACTGCGGCGTGGGCTTCGCCAGGGAGAAGGCTCTGCAGTCACACGCCAGGGTGAGTGGTATACACTGTGCAGTCACAGAACATGACCTCAGCCCGCATCATGCAAAGCAGGTCTTAGTTTTGGTCGTATCAAATTTGTTTTATTTTATTATTACTGTTAAGTGCATCAGACCTGACCCTCTGTATCATGTGTCAGGTGCACGGCGGCGATTCTCCCGTCGACTGCGGTTCGTGCGGCGAGCTGTGCTGGTCGCGCGAGGCGCTCGCGGCGCACACGCGGCTGCGGCACCCGCACCAGCCGCCGCAGACGCAGCGGGAGCCCTACGACTCCAACTCGGGTCAGTATATATGATAAGCTGACCGACCCATCTTAAGGCGCCGTAGGTTCATGGTCTTCTCTCCCTCTCACTGAGCATAAGCGTGAGCGAGATGGAAGTGCGTGCTCGGAACCGCGGATATCATGTTATTTAATAGTCATTTTTTGCCGTTTAAATAAATAAAAAAGTAATCACTGAGTTCTCTCAAACATGATATTGCCGATTTTTAGACGCAATTCTAATATTTTTAGCTTTTGTGCATAATTTGTGACGAATATTTTGAGTGTATTTTAGACCTATGTTCGTGATTTTTTTCTTGCGAGCGAAAATTGCTTAATCATGTTTCGAATCACTGGTCTCGCTGCAGAAAAGCCTCAAGATTACTATTCGTATTTTTTTGAAACCATATTTATTATAAACAGACGCATTATATTGTTTCAAAACTCGGTTCGCTTAACTTCGCTGAACCTACGGCGCCTTAGAGCGTAACACGGCGACTTTTTGCAGTGATTCAAACACAGGGGCCGATTTTTGACATTCGAGCGTTCGTAAATTAAATAAAAGTAAATACGATTAGTGTTCAAATTGCAGGCACTCATTTTCTACCGATATAATTGCGATTAGAATTAAATTTTCTAGAACTATTTCAAAATATTATTTCATCATTTTGGACAGTTTTCGAGTGAAACAGTCGAGCGCTGAAAGTCAAAAATCGTTCTCTCTATGGCTATAGTGTCGCGTGTTCGTGAAACGTGCGCCACAGACAATGTGCGGCGGCTCTTAAGATCTTATTTGAGTAATAAATGAGTAAGTTACAGGTGACGACGACATGGAGTACCAACTGTCGCCTCTAGCCGACAGCGGCAGCGAGCGAGCCGTGTACGACACTCAGCGCGGCCCCGAGCTGTTCTGCCAGGACTGCGGCGTCGCCTTCCAGCGCGCGGACTTACTGCGCCGGCACCAGGCCGCAGCACACAGGTAATAAACCTCTATTGACATCTAATAGTACATTACTGACCAAGGGCTGTAAAAGAAAGAAAGCCCGAAATCGCAGGTATTTGTGACCCGAGCCGCAGGCGAGGGTTGTAAATGTACGATAGAGGGCTTTCTTTTTTACTGCCCTTGGTCAGTACACAATTTTACGTCTTCACCTGGCCCCAATGCGAGTTTTACCGTACGCGCAGCCATAACTCACATTGTGGCCAGGTGTGACGTAAAAATTTATATTATATTAATAAAGTATTGAATTTAATGTGCGGCGGTGCGGAATTTTAGCGTGTCTGAGGAAATCGCGCGCGGCAAGTCCGAGCGCAAAGCGGCAAAGCGGCTCGGACGAATTTACCTTAAGGCAGTTTAGTTGAGCTCGTGATCGCCATGAAATATGCTTTCGCATGTCCAGCTGTCCCGCTGTTCCCTCTATGGGTAGCATCTCTCAATTCTCGTGAAATTTTGTGAGCGAGTTCAATAATATATACACTGCGCGCGCACGCTAGGGCGAGGCGTGCTCGGCCGAGCCGTGCGTCCGGTGTGGACACGACTATTGATTACTGTCTCATTAGCACTGAGCAGCAGATGAAAAGCACTGATCAGAAAGAGGTAGGTAGATTATCTCGTCTCGCGTCGCGATGCGGAATCAGTTGTCTCTGTCTGTCCAGCCCCACTTGTGGATACCACCGAAGCCACGGATCAGACCCAATATTCGGTCTATTCTCAACTCGTAAGCGACAGCGAATGCGACATCGTATTGTAGATGGTTCAGACGAGTGAACGTCCAATTCTTCAGAAAGCACGGTTCTCTCGCTCAAGGTGTTGGATCTGGAAATCCCGTAAAAATAACCTGCTATAGATAGGCTCGCTTCTTCGTGGATTGACCTGAGTATTGAATGAGCTGTCTCCTGCAGCCACAAGCGGCACGACAGCTCGTCGTCCACGTGGGCGGAGCACTCGTGCGACGTGTGCGGCGAGGCGTGCGCCGACGCGCTGCAGCTGCTCGCGCACGCCGAGCGACACGCCGACCGCGTCGCGCCGTCCAGGTACACGACACGCTACTCTATCACCCGGGACACTGGCATCGGTCACCCTGTCACCTAAGCGTAACACACGTAGACCCGGCACACTGTCATCGGTCACACTATCACCTAAGCCTAACACACGTAGACCCGGCACACTGTCATCGGTCACACTATCACCTAAGCCTAACACACGTAGACCCGGCACACTGTCATCGGTCACACTATCACCTAAGCCTAACACACGTAGACCCGGCACACTGTCATCGGTCACACTGTCACCTAAGCCTAACACACGTAGACCCGGCACACTGTCATCTGTCACACTATCACCTAAGCCTAACACACGTAGACCCGGCACACTGTCATCTGTCACACTGTCACCTAAGCCTAACACACGTAGACCCGGCACACTGTCATCGGTCACACTATCACCTAAGCCTAACACACGTAGACCCGGCACACTGTCATCGGTCACACTATCACCTAAGCCTAACACACGTAGACCCGGCACACTGTCATCGGTCACACTATCACCTAAGCCTAACACACGTAGACCCGGCACACTGTCATCTGTCACACTGTCACCTAAGCCTAACACACGTAGACCCGGCACACTGTCATCGGTCACACTATCACCTAAGCCTAACACACGTAGACCCGGCACACTGTCATCTGGTTATTTATTTTATTTATTTATTACCATTAATATTAGCACTAACATTTATACCTTACATGCTAATTGGTAGATTGATACTTATCATGCGAATTTTGAATGTAACATGTCAAATGATTTATTAATGGATACAACACAAAAAAAAAGAAAATGAATGATTATTAGTCAAATTGCTGATTATCATTCCACATTAGTAGCAGGTCAAGAAATACAGCAGGTCAATAAAATGTATTAAGCTAAAATTATATAATATTAATATGTCAAGAAATACAGAAGGTTATTAATAAAAGAGATTATGCAGTTATGGAGCTAGGAGTGACAACTTTCTCTAGATATTGATAGGCAGCTGCCAAAAACTTTGGTTTAGAGCTTAAGAATATTTCCAGTTGGCTGTCACTGTCCAGTATATTATTTAACAGCTTTAGTACTTGATGCAGAGGGGAAGAGGCTAGTGCACGAGTCCTAGTTGGGGGGACAACGAAGAGATCGCGGCGACGAGGGCGTAGATGCTTGGCCGAGACACGTGGAACTCTGAATCCTATAAGAGCGCACTGTCACCTAAGCCTAACACACGTAGACCCGGCACACTGTCATCGGTCACACTATCACCTAAGCCTAACACACGTAGACCCGGCACACTGTCATTTGCGGTTCATTGTCATCCAGCACATTGTCCCCCGACTCACAGTCACACGTTGACTTCGGCACACTGTTACCCGACACACTGTGGCCCAGCACGGTATCACACGACACTGTCATCCGGCACACTGTGCCCTGACACACTGTCATAGATGACTGCCACCCGCTACATTGTCATCCGGCACACAGTCACACTTTGACTCTGGCACACTGTTACCCGACACACTGTGGCCCGGCACGGTATCACTCGACACTGTCATCCGGCACACTGTGCCCTGACACCCTGTCATAGATGACTGCCACCCGCTACATTGTCATCCGGCACACAGTCACACGTTGACTCTGGCACACTGGTATTCGACACACTGTGGTCCGGCACGGTATCACTCGACACTGTCATCCGGCACACTGTGCCCTGACACCCTGTCATAGATGACTGCCACCAGCTACATTGTCATCCGGCACACAGTCACACGTTGACTCTGGCACACTGGTATTCGACACACTGTGGTCCGGCACGGTATCACTCGACACTGTCATCCGGCACACTGTGCCCTGACACCCTGTCATAGATGACTGCCACCCGCTACATTGTCATCCGGCACACAGTCACACGTTGACTCTGGCACACTGGTATTCGACACACTGTGGTCCGGCACGGTATCACTCGACACTGTCATCCGGCACACTGTGCCCTGACACCCTGTCATAGATGACTGCCACCAGCTACATTGTCATCCGGCACACAGTCACACGTTGACTCTGGCACACTGGTATTCGACACACTGTGGTCCGGCACGGTATCACTCGACACTGTCATCCGGCACACTGTGCCCTGACACCCTGTCATAGATGACTGCCACCCGCTACATTGTCATCCGGCACACAGTCACACGTTGACTCTGGCACACTGGTATTCGACACACTGTGGTCCGGCACGGTATCATTCGACACTGTCATCCGGCACACTGTGCCCTGACACCCTGTCATAGATGACTGCCACCAGCTACATTCTCATCATACGACACATTATGACCCAGCACACTCGCCCGACACTGTCATCGATCACAGTAGCAACCTACACACTGTCACCCCGGTCCCCGACACACTGTCATCTAACTCACGGGCCCACTGTAACCCAAGACATTGTCACTGGTTATCCTTGCACTCGTCTCCATCCTTACACCACGTCTGCCTCCTGGTAATGTCCCAATTCCATTACCGAATGTTTTATTTACCGTTTCGTTTTAATTCAGGTTCAAGAAGTCGCGTGGAAGAAATAACACATCTTCAAGTAGTTCGCGGCAATTCCCCTGCAGAGAATGTGGTACGAGATTATTATTTTTTTTTTTACTGGAATTGTGATTAATAACGTAATTTTACCTAAGAGACAATTTGTTAGTGTTCTTGTTTGAAAGATATACCTATGCTTATTTTGGTCGCTTTAACCTGTAATTTAATTCCAAATGTAGTGCACACTTACAGTTGACGTTTAAATTTTTCGCCTTATTACAAGGGAACCAGGTCCAAATGAATAAACATATCTTTGACGTTGACCGTTACATACAAAAATATATAATAGTGATTATTCATTATTCTCGTTCGTAACAGGCAAGGTGTTCGGATCACGCAGCTCTCAGCAAATCCACATCCGCATTCACACGGGAGAGCGGCCCTACGCATGTCGCTTCTGTTGGAAGGCGTTTGCGGACGGCGGCACGCTGAGGAAACACGAACGGATACACACTGGTGAGACAAGCTAATTGTAACCTTATTCGAGCGGGATAAGGTTCTAATCTGACAGATTTATAGCGTGGCCGTATGCTTGTCGCTTCTGTTGGAAGGCCTCTGCGGACGGATGCACGCTGAGGAAACACGAACGGATACACACTGGTGAGACAAGCTAATTGTAACCTTATTCGAGCGGGATAAGGTTCTAATCTGACAGATTTATAGCGTGGCCGTATGCTTGTCGCTTCTGTTGCAAGGCCTCTGCGGACGGATGCACGCTGAGGAAACACGAACGGATACACACTGGTGAGACAAGCTGATTGTAACCTTATTCGAGCGGGTTAAGGTTCTAATCTGACAGATTTATAGCGTGGCCGTATGCTTGTCGCTTCTGTTGGAAGGCCTCTGCGGACGGATGCACGCTGAGGAAACACGAACGGATACACACTGGTGAGACAAGCTAATTGTAACCTTATTCGAGCGGGATAAGGTTCTAATCTGACAGATTTATAGCGTGGCCGTATGCTTGTCGCTTCTGTTGGAAGGCCTCTGCGGACGGATGCACGCTGAGGAAACACGAACGGATACACACTGGTGAGACAAGCTAATTGTAACCTTATTCGAACGGGATAAGGTTCTAATCTGACAGATTTATAGCGTGGCCGTATGCCTGTCGCTTCTGTTTGAATGCTTCCGCGGACGGATGCACGCTGAGGAAACACGAACGGATACACACTGGTGAGACAAGCTGATTGTAACCTTATTCGAGCGGGATAAGGTTCTAATCTGACAGATTTATAGCGTGGCCGTATGCTTGTCGCTTCTGTTGGAAGGCCTCTGCGGACGGATGCACGCTGAGGAAACACGAACGGATACACACTGGTGAGACAAGCTAATTGTAACCTTATTCGAGCGGGATAACGTTCTAATCTGACAGATTTATAGCGTGGCCGTATGCTTGTCGCTTCTGTTGGAAGGCCTCTGCGGACGGATGCACGCTGAGGAAACACGAACGGATACACACTGGTGAGACAAGCTAATTGTAACCTTATTCGAACGGGATAAGGTTCTAATCTGACAGATTTATAGCGTGGCCGTATGCCTGTCGCTTCTGTTGGAATGCTTCCGCGGACGGAGACAAGCTGAGGAAACGCGAACGCCGCGATCTCTATCGGTACGCCTTTAAGAGGAAAGACTCTGGCAACTTTTAACGAGACATTGAGATCGTCCGTCAGTAACGATGCGCCACCCCAAACTAATCAATTCTCTCGCTCTGCTCGGAGCAGAAAATGTATACATATTTCCCTTTAATTTGAAATAAGTTAGTTTGATAACGTCATCCAGCATCGTGTGTCGTGTGTAACTGTCAGTGTGTGTAATGTGTAATGTGTAATGTTGGTGTGTGGTGTGTTGCAGGAGAGAAGCCGTACGCATGCGCGGTGTGTCCGCGCGCGTTCAACCAGCGCGTGGTGCTGCGCGAGCACGTGCGCAGCCACCACTCCGCGCCCGACCGCCGCGCCAACGGTACCTACCCTGTTACACTCGGCATCGTATACTTACTACCAATACCAGCCAGAGTACCTAAATATATCCTAACAGACCCTTACTCTTAGGGCCTGTTTCACAATCTCCAGTTAAAACATATCCGTCAGATAAATGTTGGCTGTCACTTTTCTTTTATATGACGGGAGAAAAGGATAGCAATAATTTTAACTGGCAGATAACTTTATCCGGCGATTGTGAAACAGGCCCTTACAGTAATAGAGACGTGTACCAAAATAATTGGCTACTTTGGATGCTACTAACCAGACTCCGTTATCAGTGGTGAAAATGTATTGAAATCTAACACTAGGGTTGTCACACAATATTTTATTTCGAGTACATGTGACGATTGGTTCCAGCTAATGCTCAGCTATATACTAAATATACGAACCATTTCGCAATCGGTTTATTTCCAATTTCATATTCTTACTGCATAATAAAATTATTTATATGACATGAAACATATTTTGACAAATAAATCATAACTAAGTACCAACCTATTATGGAGTTTAACAATCAAATGAAACTTTTTCAAGCCCGTTGGCTCAACATATGTCATATTATGTCATCTCACCTATGAATAAACTAAGTATATTGTTTACATCAAATTTTACAGGTTAAAATAATAATGTAGGTAATAATTATGTGCAGTGCCAATCCTAGTATTTTCAATAAATTTTCACCGCTGATAACAGGGTCTGGATGCGGATACCGGATGGCGCAGCTTGGGTAGACCCCCACAAGGTGGACTGATGACTTGATAAAGGTCGCGGGAGCCCGCTGGAAGCTGCTGCCGCAGGACCGGTCATTGTGGCTTTTTTAGGGGAAGCATATATCCAGCAGTGGACTTTTGGAGACTTTCGGCTAATATGATGATGACTTCTTACTTCCGATCGACCTACAACCCTTTGTGAGATCTGCTATTTGGTATACGTTCGTGACCTGCCCATCTCAGTCGCTGCGACTTACAAATCCTACTACTCTATGCAATATTACATTTTTTTATTTTTTTTTATTTAATATAGATTCATACAGAACACTTATTGTAGGTGTCAAAGCGGACCCCGAGCTCCTTTAGGGGCATAACCGGGAACAACGCTAGGAGAATGATGAAATGACTTATTGTAGGTCAAAGTTCATTTAAAATTTACAATTAAGCACATGTTAACTTACACACATAAATGCTGTTTTCACATTGTCAAAAAGATAAATATTTTTAGAGCTAGGAGAAAAATATACTTACATATGGCAGGATTATATAAAACAAATTCAAAACCAGAGTATGTCAGTACAAAAAGAGCAAAATAAAATAAAAAATAATAATCATTTTAAAATCATTTAAAGGCATCTTTGTCATTTATAAAATCGTTTATAGTGTAGTAGGCATTGCGAACTAAATGGCTTTTTATAAACGACTTAAACTTATTGAGTGACAAACCTTGTACATTTTTCGGAATTTTGTTATAAAAATGCACACAATTGCCCATAAAAGACAAATTCACTTTTTGCAGACGATAACGAGGCACCGAAAGTTTATCCTTATTTCTAGTATTAAACGAGTGACAGTCACTATTTAGTTTAAATAAGTGTAGATTACGTTTTACATACATCACAATTTCAAAGATATATTGAGAAGCAAATGTGAGGATGTTGATTTGCTTGAATTTTTCTCTTAATGAAGTGCGAGATCCTAACTGATAAATAGCGCGAATCGCTCTTTTTTGTAATACAAATATGATTTGGATATCAGCTGCTTTACCCCAAAGCATAATACCATAGGTCATTATGCTGTGAAAGTAAGAAAAATAAACAAGCCTAGCTGTCTCAACATCGGTGAGCTGCCTTATTCTTTTGACTGCATACGCTGCCGAACTAAGCCTATTACCTAACGAAGAAATATGTGATCCCCATTGCAGTTTATGATCCAGTGTAATACCGAGAAAAACTGTGCTATGAGCAAATTCAACGAACTCATCATTAAGTTTAACCTGTTCGTTCTTACTCGTATTTACTTTAGAGAGACTGAATTTAATACATTTTGTTTTCTTACTATTTTTAAAAGTAAATTGTTAGCGGTGAACCACCCTGCAACTGAGTCTAGTGCTGCATTTACTTGATCCAAATTGGTTTCTTTTCTGCCAAGTTTAAATATCAACGATGTGTCATCAGCGAATAGCACAATATCGTGTTTGTTCTGCACGTGATACGGCAAATCGTTAATATAGGCCAAGAAAAGAAATGGACCAAGTATTGAGCCTTGCGGGACTCCTATAGAAATATTAGACCCCTCAGATTGTATCCTATTTATTTCCACGTGTTGGGTTCTATTGGATAGGTAAGATTTTATAAGATCTAGTGCACGATGTTTTACCCCATAGTGGCTAAGCTAAGAGTATCATGGTTTACGCAGTCAAAGGCCTTTGACAGATCGCAAAAAACGCCAATTGCATCCATAGACTTTTCCCAAGCTTCGAAAATGGTTTGTGGTAGTTCAACACCAGCATCGGTTGTTGATCGGCCTTTGGTGAATCCAAACTGATTTGCATGTAAAAGATTATTCAAGTTGAAGTGTAACATTTGGTTCAACATAATCTTTTCAAAAATTTTACGTATTGCTGGGAGTATAGAAATAGGTCGAAAATTAGTAGGGTCTGTTTTGGTGCCCGTTTTGTACACTGGTATTATTTTACTTTGTTTCATTAGGTCTGAGAAAATTCCAACGTCTATGCATCTATTAAATTTTCATCATTACATTTCAACTATTACAAATCTACTATGTTCTCTATGGTACCTACCGATATACTTGTTTCATTTTAAACGTAATACTATGGCTTTGTCTATTGTCATTTGAAATTTACCGTTTGGCTTTTGGTGAAGGAAAATACATTTGCGAAGAAATTCAACGGTGTACGTGAAGTCCACAATCCGCACTGGGCCTGTGCCCAGCAGTGGGACGTATATAGGCTGATTTATTATTATTATTACTATGGATTTGAACTGACAATGGTATTATGTGCACGACTTCTGGAAAGGGTCGCGCAGTTTATTTTATAGCTTTAGAGGATTAAATGAAAGATTGTCACTGTATTTCTAGATTATATAATGTGCTTAATGTGTGCCCCCGTGTGGTGTTGGTTTAGAATAGCACCACCCCCTTTCTTCCTGTGAGTGTCGCACGAGTCGACTAAGGGTATGCGCGCACGAGCAACTTTTGTCTCCGCGACTATTTTGTCTCTCACATCAAGTCTATGGGTTAGTATGGAAGTGCGCACACGGAGTCGCGTCGCTACGTGTGCGCACTTCCATACTAAAAAGTTCCCATTCCATAAAAGTTGCTCGTGCGCGCATACCCTAAGGGAACAGAAGAAGTGTGTTGTGGGCGATGGGCTAGAAACGTGTCATGGGCATGCTAAAAGTGGTACTGGAACACAAATTTCATGTGCTCTGCCTACCTCTTTTAGGGATAAAGGCGTGAATGTATGTATAATGTGGTTAACTTTCAGGTGGGCCGTCGTTCTGCTGCGTGGTGTGCGGCCGGACGCTGCACTCGAGCGCGGAGTTGGTGCAGCACCTCATACAACACTGTGACGCCAACACCGCGCTCAAGCGGCAGCCGCAGGTAACTTGGGAAACCAATCGCGTAATACGGGTGTAGACTCGAAAATTATTATTACTCCAAAAGAAAGAAGGCAAAAAATATGCCTAGTGACGAAAATCCCATTCAGATATCTCGAAGAATTACGAAGCTACAACCATTTAAATATTGCTTGTTAGAGAGAAAAAACGCAAACAGTTTGTGACGTCACGTTCAGGGATGCTGCCGGGGGGCCGCGTCGACGGTGGCGCCGAACACGATGGGCGCGGCACATTGCCGTCTTCTAGTGACGTCACAATCTTCCAGCGTCATCGTTTCATATGAAGTTGCGCTTTGCGAAAAAGGGACACAACATACCCCTTCTTAAAACTTTGGACACATTTGACTAATTTTTTAATCCTTTTTCGAGAAATGATGACATTATTGATTGTTTTATTTAGTGTCTACTACAGTGTGAGCTTACTTGACGAGTTCTATATGATACGCTTTCCGAAAGTATTGAACATAAAATTGTTTCTGCTTAGTTGCCTCCAGCCAAATGAAACGGGCAGACGATTCAGTCGAAGAATAGTAGATTGTGAGAGTGCCAATGCTTCGAGTCTGAAATGGGTGACTTTCACCCAAGTTAATACACTCTACTTTTCATATCGAATACGAGGAAAGTAAATAAAAACACTGACAGAAAATTAAACAATATGTTCATTCAAAGTATACAATTCAAAAACGGCAGCCGCCATTATCCGGACGTCATCATCAGAGCAGAAAGAATAGTCCCATCTCACCTGTCCTATAGAAAGAGGCAAATACCTGTATCGCTCGCGCTTATGGTTATATTGTGTAATGACGTCACTCGCGAGAAAAAAATGGTGGTCGGCGTTTTCGGTTACGTGACATACAGATAATAAAACTACGATTTTAATTTTTAAATGAAGAATATTTCTTATGTTTTTATAACAAAAAAATAATTTTATACTTATATGTAGGTATATCCTAGTCAAAAAAATATATAAATAACAAACTTTCATAATTTTATTGGGATAGACGATAATAGCATATTTTAATATTGTCATATTATTTGTATTTATTATTAGTTGAAGAGTGGCTGTATGCGATTCTGCCTTAGCTCACATGCACAACATTAAGTTAAAAAAGGTGTATGGGTGTATTCCATTTGTCATCATCATCACCTCATAGAGCCTAGTGAATATTTTAGTTAAAATAAAAATAATTAATTTACTACATAAGCCTATTTTATATTTAAGGCCGATCTGTCAGATAAATGTTAGCTCTGTCCTTTTCTTTCATATTACTTAAGAAAAAGATGGTGATCATTTTAACTGACGGATAACTTTATCTAAAGATTGAAAAATCGGCCCTTAATAAAATAAATTCTATGAACTAGTAAGAATATAGTAAATTGTACAACAAATGCATACAACGCACCATTTTACGCGAGACGTCTCACTCGCAAGCACGCTCGGATGGATATAAAATCGTGTGTAAAACGGGTTCTATGGACGAATTTTACACTCTACTTTTCACTTCGATTGCGAGGAAATGAAATGAAAATCTTTTTTTTTTCAGTAGGTATGTGACACCTGACTTAGGTAGTTACATACTGCTCAGTTATAAAAATATTTAGTTTTTTATATCTATGATAACCAGAGCCCGTAATTTTCATGCCGCTAACATCAATTTGACGTCACGCTGCATATAATGAGGAGGATTAGTCTACCTACTTTAATAGGGAATATGCATGTGATTTAGAAATGGACAAAAAAAACACGTGTAATCTATATTGCTTAATAAATATACAAACATGATTATTTTCACAAATTATCATGTTTCTATTAATAAATTTAATTGTTTAAAAGTACTATTTTTCAAATTCCGTCGCAAATTTCCAAAACGCAACGCTATTGGCGGAGCGAAACGTGACGTCACCATGCACTCGGTGTCTACTGTTAACAGGTCGTTCGTATGATTATTGAAAGTTATTCGCATTGTTTTCCCGCTGTTTATGATAAATAATCAGTGTTTTTTGGTAATTATTAACTGAAAGCAGTGACTCCTTGTGAAAAAAGACTCGCCACAATGACTGAAAGCGGTTTTGTCAAGGCACAGTCGGATAATCTGCCTAAAATTGATGCGTTCATGATGACTAAATACGTACTTCGCAAATATTTGTGACTTTACGTCCGCTGAACTAAGAGGAGTAAAAGCTGCAAGGTAAATAAGTTACAGATATTCAATAATTTTTCATATTCCTTGTATTTATACTCGTGAGATTGGTCAATTAAGTAATTACAACCTTTTTTGGCGATTCAAATAGCTAGACTTTTAAACTACTTCAAATAGGTGTCTTTCTTAAAGAAGTGGAATAAAAAACTAGTACATATTTATATCATATATTATAATCAAAGATATGTAGGTACCTAATAGGAATGTTAAATGTTGACAACATCTTTATGAACTTTAACAAACTAGGTTGTTTTCGTCAAGGCTTATAAATAAAACAAATTTGTGTAGGTCACTCAGTAAAAAGGGTTAAATTCTTTCAACTTCGATCAACAGTGCAAACAAAGAAACTTGGCTAAAACGTTTCGTGATCAAAATCAACACTCGTAGTCAGCTGTTGATCAACAAAAATTATAATATTCGTAACATTAATAACTAAAAAATTGGAAATCAGAATAGTTTTATGAATAAGTATACAAATTTGAGGTTAGGTTATTGTTTATATTGCTCACGAGTCCTAATAAAAAGATTTTAGGTACATACATATTTAATACTCACGTCGAAATGATCTTCACAAGCACGATACATTATGTCTCCTCATCGCCTTACACCACTTTATCCTTATATTTGCATCTTTGGGCATATGTAAAAATTTTTGCAGTTTTAATGTTCTTTTCACACATAGGGACAATACAATATTTATAATAAGCTTTTGTGTGCTCTTCCATTACAATAAGTTGATCTTCTAAGCTTTAATCACTCACATTTATTAAAAGTGTGAATCAAACACTTTGTTGTTAATTTGTTCTTAGTGCACGGTGACGTCACAAAATGAGCGCGCCCAAATGGTGGGGTTTCATCGACCGAAAATGATAGTAGTTTTAATTATTATTTTTTAGCTTATTTAATAATATTGTGAAAGTGTTCTATTTTTTTCCGGTTATATAATTACTTATCTAGAATAGATAAAAAAAATAAAAAAAATCATGAATATTCCCTATTGCTATACGATTATCTTGTATGACTCTTCCTTGGTATTTACATCCATATATTTTTCATTTATACTGGCCCAATTTCTAGAAATTTACAATATATATTGATGGCCATTAAAACCCACCTTTAACTTTGTTAAGGGAGGCTGTGTTTAAAAATATGATTAATGAGATATTTTTTTTTTAATTTCCAGGCTTCCAAATAGATATATATCTCACTTTAAAATCAATATTCTGGATTACCACGCTAGAATTTTACCAAAATCACCCCTAAAATAAAAATAAAAATCCTTCAGTTTTACTCACGTCAGAATATTTGCTACCCCATCGTCTTTGTTTAAAGTTATTAAAGAAAACAAATGAATCATATATTTTTTACTTATTTAGTGTATTCATGAATAGTGATACAGTATGAAAAATAATCAGAAATTATTATCATGAGACGTCATCATGCCGATACCGAGAACTTATTGAACACCCCTCGTAGGATGATCCCAAATAGTTTTATTGTAATTATTAATCATTAGTCGTCAATCATTTTAATCATGTAAAATTACTTCAAAAGTAATCTATTCACACGTGGAACAATTAATAGGTACCTACTTGATACGTGAAACGTAAATTAAACTATTTGTTTTGTTTTTATACATACATTTTATTAAACGGCATTGTTACCACATTTCAATAATTACGTAGAAAACAGAATTCCTTCAAGTAGGTACCTATTAATTATTCCACGTGTGAATAAATTACTTTTGAAGTAATTTTTTACATGATTAAAATGATTGACGACTAATGATTAATAATTACAATAAAACTATTTGGGATAGGTTATGTCGGTATGACCTTGCGAACGCCTACTGCCGCGCACGAGTCAACGCTCATGGTGGGGTGGCGCTGTATATACGCGAAGGTGTGCAGTATAGGCAGCGTAATGACTTTCATTGTCTTTGCGTTCCTTATCACTTTTAAATTACGGCGATTGAAATTGTATGTATTGATCTAGTTATTATTGTATTATACAGAACCGGAAATGGCGATTTTGACATATATTTGGAGAAATTGGAATTGTTATTAAATAAGTTATCAGACGAAGGTAGAAGGTTTCTTATAATTGGCGATCAAAATGTTAATTATCATACTGAGAACAGTATGAGGCAACGGGTGGACGATATATTGGATAGTTTTGACTGCGAAAATACAGTTACTTTTCCTACTCGCGTGACTACGGAGTCTGTGTCATCCATCGATTGTGGTATAACAAATCATGCCCTAGATAGTATTATTGTGTTGCCAGTGAACACGTTCATTAGCGATCACAATGCGCAAAGGTATGAATTGACAACTGAAAGGAGGGGGCATTAAAAATGGATCCAACCAGTTTGTGGAACGACGGCTATTTAATCAAGATACATTCCGTTTATTTTATTTTGACATTTCCAATTATGATTTTACTTTTATTTATTCTGATTCTATTGACATTAATTTCAAATTTAATAAGCTATTTAATATACTGACATTTTACATTAATCTACATTTTCCAATAAGGAGAATAAAATTAAATAAAAATAAGCATTCTGTCCCTTGGATGAACGACGAGCTGTCCGAATACATTTGTAAATACAATGACCTTTAAGAAATAAAACGCCAATATCCTAATAATCGACTAATATCAAATTGCATTGCTCACTATTCTCGACTTATTAAATCGGCCACTCTGCGTGCTAAACAATCGCATATAGAAAATATGTTGAGAGAAAGCGAGAACTCTAGTAAGGCTATATGGAGGATTGTAAATGACGAAATAGGAACCAAAACTAGATCTCAACCAACGTTCAACTTACATGATCCTATTTCGAATACCAAACTGTTGGACAGTGAAGTGCCAAGCATGCTTAATTCTTATTTTTTAGACATTGCATCTCGATATACTATTCGAAATGATGAATCATTATCTACACACTACCTACGTCAGCATCTAGGCAACTCAGACGTGCCTGTATTTCATCTCCCCGTAGTTACGCACGATCTCTTGCACAGGACAATACAATCAATGTTAAAGACGCGTAAAACCGTGGATACATACGATATTTCTTTAGACATTATCCTATGTATCTATCCGGTCGTCTCTGACATATTGGTTGTATTGATAAATAGTATGTTTGAAACTGGCGTCTACGCCGATGTATTGAAATGTACTAGGGTATGCCCAGTATATAAAGGGAAGGGCGAAAAAACTGACGTCAACAACTATAGGCCGATCACCATAGTACCAACCATCTCGAAAATTGTGGAGTCCATCCTGTCATCTAGCCTGATGAACCATCTTGAAGCAAATGACCTTCTCTCACCAAACCAGTTTGCTTACAGACAAAACATGTCAACAACTGCAGCGGCGCACAAGATGGTTGATTGCATTATGACGGGGTTGGACAGCAGGTACAAGATGGCCGGTATTATGTGTGACCTGTCAAAGGCCTTTGACGTAATCAGTCATACGCTCCTATTAAATAAATTAAAATATTATGGCGTTGGAGATAAGGTTCACGATTTATTTAGTTCTTTTATGTTAAATCGAAGGCAGAAGGTCAAACTATCCATAAATGGAACAACTCTTGAGTCTGACTATGGATACATCAACCAAGGCATCCCTCAAGGATCAGCCCTAGGCAACACCTTGTTCTTGGCTTATGTAAATGATCTCCCGTCTGCTATCACCATAGGCCTGCCCGTGCTGTTTGCAGATGACACTACGGTCATAGTTAGTGCGCAAACGCACGAGCAGCTTGGTGCGAAGATAAGTGACGCATGTAGGCAGTTGCAGCAGTGGTTTTGTGCAAATGGGTTACTTTTAAACGTCACTAAATCGAACATAATGATATTTTCAGGACGGAATATAACTGTGCCTCCCTGTATATCAAACTGTCCAATGCCAGTATGCAACGAGACTAGGTTCCTTGGCTTTATGTTAGACTCAAATCTTAACTGGAAGTGCCATGTCGATAAGCTGTGTGCTGGGTTGAGTAGTGCGGTATTTGCACTGAGAAAGTTGAAACCCCTAATTTCGAATGTCTCATTAAAATCGGTGTACTATGCTCATTTCCATTCATTAATGACTTATGGAGTACTCATCTGGGGAAACTCAACGGATGCCAATCGAGTCTTCATAATGCAAAAACAACGGGCATTACGAACGCTAGCTGGTGTGAAACCTCGTGACTCATGCAGAGAAATCTTCATAACGCACAAAATTATGAATGTTTGTTAGACGAAACTTAACCATGTTTAGGGTTGTCGAGGTATCAGGTAAGACTATTCGTTCCACAGGCCAACTAAGAACAGTCCCACGTCGCATGGCACTTGCAGGAAAAAACCCGCGCATCATAGGTCCTACGTACTATGAACGTGTACCCGCCGAAATACGAATAGAAACATCAGAAACCATATTCAAGCGTCGATTAAGAAACTTTCTATTGGAAAATCCACTGTATTCTATAAGTGAATTTTTTGACATAACCGCATAATTTTTATTTATTGTTTTTTGATATAATTCAATTATTGTGTTATTATGAACTGACGATCCTTTTAGGTGAACTTTGATAACTATGACATAAATTTAAATTAAGTGGACATAGTTATATTTCAATTGTTAGTTATTTATTAATTATTATTCTTCAAATTACTTTTATTGAATGTTATCGTATGTTGTTGACGATCACAATAGGGATTCTTTTAAATTGACATGGAATGTAATTTATAATGTAATCTTATATTGTGAGTAAATGAATCTGAATCTGAATCTGTTCTTTTCTCTCTCTCTCTCTCTCTATTTGGGTTAAAGTTGCTCGTGTGGCTGTTGGACCGATTGCCTTGGTCTTCGACGAAGATTTTACTTTAGGCACTAGAGCATAAAAAGCGACTTTATCCACGCCTACGCACAGCATAAAGACGAACTTTTAGAGCATGAGAAATTAAAAACTATAAGTTTATTTCATGGAGTTTTATTGTGTAATTTGGCTGTTGGTATCCTTGCCTTGGTCTTAGAATACTAACGAAACATAATAAAATAAAAATAAAGAGTTATTGTATGAAGTTAAAGTTCCTCGTGGGGCTGTTGGACCGATTGCCTTGGTCTTCGACGAAGTTTTTACTTTACGCACTAGAGCATAAAAAGCGACTTCATGTCGCCTACGCACAGCATAAAGACGAACTTTTAGACGATGAGAAATGAAATAGTACATTGTGCAACAAGTGCATAAAACGAGTCATTTCACCCGAGACGTTTATTTATATTCGCTCGAGCCACCGGCGCGCCCGCCCGCCGGTGGCGCCAGTGGCGCGGTGCCAGCAGTTTTGTAACTGAATTTGACAATTTTACTCATTATTTTTTATAACTTTCTAATCTCTGCGTATTTATTTGAGAACAATTTTTGTGCAATGCTACTTTCGGTTTCCAAAGCGCATAATGCTATCATGGATTACGCCGAATTAGTCGAGTTTCCATATATATAAACGAGCACGTACGAACAATATTTTAGAGTGATTAGATCAGTTCCCCAAACGCGTTAGTTCCGCGTAGCAGAATTTCCATTCGCGTTTGCCCCCACTCGAGTTTGTTTTCGTTCATTTATGTCACCATTGGCATAGTTCCCCAAACGCGTTAGTTCCGAGTACCACCATTTCCAGTCGCTTTTTTCCCCACTCGAGTTTGTTGTCGTTCATTTATGTCACCGTTGGCATACTTCCCCAAACGCGTTAGTTGATATGATAGACTGATTGTTTTCCAGTCGCGTTTTTTACTATAGGTATACTTTTTTTTTCAATCACACGCATTAATGCCATATATGCGCAAAACGACACATAGCCAAAACCGTTTTTGAACTGAGCATAACCAGAACCCTGATTCTACTCCAAGGCAGGTCGGTGTAGGTACGACGACGAGCGAAGCGAGGAGGAGTGTTAGGTGAACCGCGACCCTAAAGCGCGCAAGCCGAGCGAGCGAAGCGAGCGTGCCGCGGTAGCGGCCGGCGAAGCGCCAGAACCGACTTTATGGGAAAAAAAATCCGTAAAGTCGGTTCTGGCGCTAAGTACGGATAAGTACGCTAATAGGAAATTATGACACTGGCATTATTTATGAATGATAAAAAAGGAGAATGGGTAAAAGTTCGAGTGGGGAAAAAAGCGACTGGAAATGGTGGTACTCGGAACTAACGCGTTTGGGGAACTATGCCAATGGTGACATAAATGAACGAAAACAAACTCGAGTGGGGGCAAACGCGAATGGAAATTCTGCTACGCGGAACTAACGCGTTTGGGGAACTGATCTAGCTACTCATATTTTACAGTACATGTGGTGCTACTTTCCCGCATTAGTGCAGAAAAGAGCACTTTTCGTGCATATGTCGAAACTTTAAAGAGCCACATGTACAGTAAAACGTTGTACGATACATGTGCGAATAGGTAATTCGCAACTCGTGTCGATTTAAAACACTCCCTTCGGTCGTGTTTTAATTTAGGTATCTCCACTCGTTGCGAATTTCCTATTTTCGGCACTTGTATCGTAAATAACTATTGGTCGATGCTGAAGTATGTTTCGACGGCGCGTCCGACGCGTTCGCGATGTTGTGCCTTGAGCCGCGGTTACCGACTTTTGGCGGGTCTCGTTAGGCAAGTACGCACACCTAACGCGCCTGACTTCCTGGGACTTTCGACGGACGTTACAATAATGGACGTTTTCCACCAACAGACTGGCCCCCGCAAATACAAGCGGCGGCGGAAAATCAAATCAGAACTGTCCCCGCGCCGCTCGTGGGAGCGCGGGTCGCCGGCGCGCGAGCCGTCGCCGCCGACCCCGCCGCGCCGCCGCCGCGCGCCCGCGCCGCGCCCGCGCATGATACACACCGAGGACTGCCCGAGGCCCAAGCAGGTATACCATACTCTACATCTGTATATCACATCGGAACTGTCCCCGCGCCGCTCGTGGGAGCGCGGGTCGCCGGCGCGCGAGCCGTCGCCGCCGACCCCGCCGCGCCGCCGCCGCGCGCCCGCGCCGCGCCCGCGCCGCGCCCGCGCATGATACACACCGAGGACTGCCCGAGGCCCAAGCAGGTATACCATACTCTACATCTGTATATCACATCGGAACTGTCCCCGCGCCGCTCGTGGGAGCGCGGGTCGCCGGCGCGCGAGCCGTCGCCCCCGACCCCGCCGCGCCGCCGCCGCGCGCCCGCGCATGATACACACCGAGGACTGCCCGAGGCCCAAGCAGGTATACCATACTCTACATCTGTATATCACATCGGAACTGTCCCCGCGCCGCTCGTGGGAGCGCGGGTCGCCGGCGCGCGAGCCGTCGCCGCCGACCCCGCCGCGCCGCCGCCGCGCGCCCGCGCCGCGCCCGCGCCGCGCCCGCGCATGATACACACCGAGGACTGCCCGAGGCCCAAGCAGGTATACCATACTCTACATCTTTATATCACATCGGAACTGTCCCCGCGCCGCTCGTGGGAGCGCGGGTCGCCGGCGCGCGAGCCGTCGCCGCCGACCCCGCCGCGCCGCCGCCGCGCGCCCGCGCATGATACACACCGAGGACTGCCCGAGGCCCAAGCAGGTATACCATACTCTACATCTGTATATCACATCGGAACTGTCCCCGCGCCCCTTGTGGGAGCGCGGGTCGCCGGCGCGCGAGCCGTCGCCGCCGACCCCGCCGCGCCGCCGCCGCGCGCCCGCGCCGCGCCCGCGCATGATACACACCGAGGACTGCCCGAGGCCCAAGCAGGTATACCATACTCTACATCTGTATATCACATCGGAACTGTCCCCGCGCCGCTCGTGGGAGCGCGGGTCGCCGGCGCGCGAGCCGTCGCTGCCGACTCCGCCGCGCCGCCGCCGCGCGCCCGCGCCGCGCCCGCGCATGATACACACCGAGGACTGCCCGAGGCCCAAGCAGGTATACCATACTCTACATCTGTATATCATGCCACTATTCTCACAACAATCCTCTCCCGTACATTTAATTAAAAATCTTAAAATAGCGAACTTAAACGAAAGATTGATAGTTTCCGAGTATTGTAATTTTTATCTGTTGCTAATGAAAAACCTATTTTTTTTCAATGTCGTCAAATACTCTATTATAATCGTTCTGCGCAGTGTATATGTTAACTCATCATCCCGCCAGGTCCGCGGCCGCCGCCCGCCGCGGCGCCCGGCCGACGACCTGCGCGCCATCGCGCCGCGCGTGCCCGCGCCCTCCCCCCCCCGCTCGCCCTCGCCCGCCCCCGCCCCCGCCCCGGGCGGCCCCTTCAAGTGCGAGATGTGCGCGGAAGAGTTCCCCCGCCGCGACGCGCTGCTGCTGCACGTGCCGGTGCACATATGACGGGGCCGATGGACGCGGCAGCGCACGAGGCTGTCGCGCGAGACGAGAGCTTGAACGCCCCGTACTGAATGCCGAGAAGAGAAGGTGGATTGAAAGCGCTGGTGCGATTTTACTGGCTTACCGTACTCCTGTATCGCATTTATGTCCGACGTAAGGCCAGGCGTTCACTACGATTTTTATCGTGCGCTAATCGCGTCGAAAAAATGCAACGTAATTATGTGTTTATATGTCAGTGCGCGCACTGACTATCGCACGACAAAAAATCGTAGTGCGCGCCTGGCCTTAAACCTTAACAATTTAACTTCCGAACGTCGGGAAATATACTCATTCAATTCTGTCATAAAGATTCAGATCATTTACACTGTCACTTTGCCTGGTATATCAGACGTTGGCAATCAAAGAGTTAATCATGAACATGTGTGTCAAATTTATGTGTTCCAATTGAAGTACCTTTAAAATTCGTTGGTCCAGCTAATTTGTAGGAAAGAGACAAATCATTTTTATATGAATATTAAACCTTGTTACGTTTTATGGTCCTTTCTCTTATATGCTTTATATCCGACGTAATCGCTACGCTACGACGCTATCGCTGGATAGTCAATAAGAATAGCTCCAGTCGCATCGATTCAAAAACCTAGGCTTCAAAATTGAATACCAATCTAAATTAAGCCAATGCATGCCAAGAAGTGCAATTGGCTGTAAATGCTCACCAAATTACACTAGACTTGACACTGAATTCACTGAATATTCGAGCAGTTGATCAATCTTGCTCCAACCTACAAAGTAAACAGTGCAGACCTCAAGTGGTCGAAGACTGATATCGCTTCACAATAACTTACCGTCGTTATTTGGGCCCGTTGCATAACGACTTGGAATTCGTAATACGATCGGTTCTGATAAAATAGTTACAGATAAGGTTAGTTAGTCTGTTAGTCTTAATGCCATTGACATAAGATTAAATTTCACCTGCCCAGCTAGCACGATAGATTTTATCGTCACGCTTTACGGCGAAAATGTTCTGTAACGTCACGTAAAACATATCGTGCTAGGGCCTCTGGCTTCTAAAAAAGGTATTCTCGGTATACTTGTAAACAGATA
This sequence comes from Epinotia ramella, assembly GCA_947578815.1. NCBI lineage: Eukaryota > Metazoa > Arthropoda > Insecta > Lepidoptera > Tortricidae > Epinotia > Epinotia ramella. Next base: position 11,699,475 of record OX388213.1, on the reverse strand, counting down.
CTTCCGAAACAATTACTGTTGTTATGTGACGGAGCCATGTTTGTGATCCTAAAGTACTGCGCACGAGTTGATTGCCACCCAGACAAGGACAGCTACATATCACTGCATGCGTGAAAAGGGACAGCCTTAGACCTCGATGGCAGTTTAGTCGTGTGATTCTTCTAGTATAAAATACCTAGATGTTATGTATATAAATATAAACCCTCAAAATCTACGTTTTAGCCGCGATCGGTTACAGTAACTAAGGGTTGTTATATAGCAATAGTCGAAAATTAAATTTGTTACGAAAAATGCACGAAAATGTTCTGAGTATGTAGTTGAGAAATATAGTAATGTGAATGTATATTTTCTAATTCTGTCGCATTTCTAATCTTAATTCTCTCTGCCTAAATTACTGTCAGTCTTATGGAAACACGGATAAATACTTATAAGTCACTGTCAATTTATAATATAACAATAAGTTAATAATATTAACTACAGAAATAAAGTAAGGTGAATCTCCCTTATTTCCGATATGTATGTAATAGTGACAGAGACATGGCCATCAAGTCTTGTAAAATGTAAGGTAATTTATAAAAGCTGGACTTATTGTTGAATAGATAACATTGATATGGCAACCATTACACTGTCACATTCTACATTACATCAGGCTGAGAGAAACATACCTATTATGCTTCGTGCCAGTGACACGTTTCACTCGGCTACTAGTTAGAATTTTATAAGGCTTAAACAGACAACACAGTCCAGCTTGGCCAATAACGACTGGCCATTTGGACCTAAGTTGCCGTTTTAAACTCATAAAATATATCTCCGTGAATCGGGCATCAGAAAGTCTAATTACTACTCCTGGCACGTAGTATAGTATGGTGGTCACATCACTGTCTTTGTAATGTTAGTACCAACAGTATATTTTCGAATGTAAGTGCCTATCGCCTTAAGGAATCTTGTGTGGTTGGTCCCAATGCTTGGGACAAGCGCTGTCATTATGATATTAGATTGTATGGATGTTGTGAATCTGTTGTTGTGTTGTGCGTGATTCTAGCCTACTTTTCTACCTATTGTAATTGTAAGGCATGAATCAATACGATGATATAATATTAAGTTTCTGATTATTGCGGTAGTGGGTAGAATGTGGCAAGTTTCAGCCAAAATACGAGCATTTTCGGTGTTATTAGAACTCTCCTCTGTACAGTCAAAGGCATCAATATCTGCCGTAACAAAGCCGGCAAGAATATCTGACACGTCCTTATGGCATTAGACATAGAGTCGTGTCAGATGTTTATGCATGCTATGTTGTGGCAGATGTTATTGCTGGTGACTGTACCCTTGAAATAGAAAATGATTATTATAACATGTGTCAATTGATTGTAAATATTACGGATATATTAAATAGTATCCGAGCCGAATAAGATTAGGATTGAATTTGCAAACTTCACGCGCCATCTGTTAATTTCAGTGCAGTCAAGTGTACAAATATGGGTACATACAACTTACTCAGAAATATGTCCCATCACTCTTATGTCAGTTTTTTTTTTTATTGGAATATAGTTCAAGCCGGGCCCGGGACACATGACCCTTTTGCTCAGCATGGGAAAGGCGTGATTTGGCCAGAGGGCCAAAACAGAAAAGCTCTTATGTAAGCGGATTAAGGTTTCGATTTATACATATTTTTGTACTTGACTGTACTGATGTCACATATTGTTTCCATAATTTACGAAATATATTTTGCCCAGCTTAAGATATTTTTTGTGATAGAAATGCATTATTTTTACACATTTATTAGACGTTATGAAAACGGCGGTGTGTCAAGTTTGTGTTTAATATTCCACCCCATCCACATCCCAGGACGAAGCAAGTAAAAAAGTTGCCATTAAAAAAAAAAATGATACTAGCAACACTAAGTGTGAAGTTGGTAAGAAATGCGAGACAAGATGGCGTCTTGACGGTATTAATATTATTTGGCTCGCATAATACAGATAGCGAGGAGAGCTCGAGGCTATAGTTGAGGAGCTAATTGTTAAATTCTGGGACATTTACTTATCGTGACATTGAATGATTGTTTGTCTGTTTGTAACACTGTTGCCTATATTAGTAAGACTCCATATTATGTTGTATTGATTGTATTGTTGTATTTTATTAATGGACTGATTTATGGATTAAATGAAACTGTACATAAATGTGTAGTTAGAGTTTGCTATACTTTTCTTTCTGAAGTACAAATGGTGTATGTTTTGGGGTTCTTTAAGGGTTTATATTTGCTTTTTTGTGATATAGACGTATAGTTGGTGGTATATGTATGTGCCATAGGAGGTTGGCGCTAGACACCTTTAATGTAATATTTTATCATGATCATGAATCAATATATAACGGTGCAATACATTCCCCAAAATGTTTCGAAGTATCGTGGTTAGCAAACTAAATATGGTCATTTTAATTTCTTAGATACAAGTAGCACATAAATGTTTTTTAAGCTTATTTTCTTCCAAATTTTAAAAACTTTCAAATGTCATTTTAATTCCGTGTTTTTTCTGGATAGTAGCTATTTTTCTTACATTGATTTTATATGAATCAATTATTTGTGTCCACTTTTAACGATAAAAAGTGATTTATAATCTATTACGCATACATCACCGAATGTCATGATAACATAACCAAATGTAACTATTGACTTAACATTGTATACCTAAGCAATAAAATAAAACAGTCCACACTAAGATTTTCTATCATTCCTTTTTGGAATAACATCCAACCCTTCCCGCGTCAAAGACATCTAATCGTAAAGGTGGTGCATTGAGTTGTTGTTCCCACAGCGCCAAAATGGACTAGAGGTGCCGTACATTGTCAAACTAAATATTTTACTTGCTTTCACGTCGTGCATTATCAGCCCGGACCAAGTTTGCTCAGGGTGATAATGCGCGGCCCAATAATGTACAGCCTGATAATCCGCGTCCACTTTTTGTGGACGCGGATTATTGGGTCGTGCATTATCAGGGCGGACAAAAATGGCTTGTCATAAGTTGTAACTAATTAGGTTAGGGTTCACTTGTGTCCCTCAGACTCGCTGGAGATTATTAGTCCGCGATGACCGTCCCAATGTACATGGATTATCAGGCTGTACATTATTGGGCCGTGCATTGACAGCTCGTACAAAATTGGCTTCCAATTATTGCCCCGGACCAGAGGGGTTACCGCGAAACGAAAACGAACTTCGTTCGAGTATCTCCCTCTCTGTCGCACTTGCAAGTTCGAGCGATAAAGGCTCAGGTTTGCTCAGGGTGATAATGCACGGCCCAATAACGTATAGCCTGATAATCCATGTACAGTATGGACGCGGATTATTGGGCTGTATATTATTTTGGCCGTGCATTATTATGGCTCTACTTAACCGGCACCTTAACTACGAGTGAAATAGCAAAGTAATGTTTTTTCTTAAAATGTATGAAACTAATTCGTTACACTATTCAGTAGTAGCCGTAAATCTTTTCCTTTTGAGTATTCAGTATTGAACTTTTTTTTTACATTTCCCGCTTTTTTCCATTGTCACGTTTTACTACCCTACTTGGGAGCTTTTCGTCCGAAAATGCGTTAGAGATCGGTTTCTGAACGCATACGGTCTGTCATTTGACGTTTAGGTATTGTTTTAGGTTTAGCATTGGCTTATCTTAATTAAAGTATTCAACAATTGTCTAAGATAATCTCCATTAAAATGATGTATTCATTGAATAAATATGTATTTATGCCTATTTCAATTATTAATACTTTTTATTTTATAGATAACCAAACGCAAATGATGATTTGTCAAGAATATGTCACCGTTGTAGTAGTTGTTGCTTCAATAAAAAAAATAAAAATATTGTTCTTGAATCACATAATAATATTCAGTAGCACCTCTTTCTCGAACCATATAAAAAGTATTACTAAACAAAGGATCATTCGACCACTTAAAATCAGCGTAGTTCCTCGACTCTCTCATCGGAATTAGAGTACGTTCTTGTAATCTAATTTGACTTTCGTTTTGAAGCGAGTACAAGTCAGCAAGACGGCGGGCCGCAGCAGTATGAGACGAGCTAGAGACGGGTACCAGTACCAGCCGATCCCCAGGGTCGCCACTGAAGATGCCGTTGCGCACGAAAACGACCAAATGGCGGAAGAACTTGGCGGCAAGATCAGCACTCTCAAGCATATGTCTATCGAAATCGGCAACGAAGTCCGATACCAAGACAAGATCCTACGAGGACTAGATGACGACGTCGACAGAAGCTCTGGTTTTCTCGGAAAAACTATGGGCAGAGTTTTACGATTAGGCAAAGGCAACCACAATTACTACATTTTTTACCTATTTCTTTTTGCGATTCTTGTCTTCTTTGTACTGTATATTGTCCTGAAATTCAGGTGATCTCTTAAATTTGACTGTTTTTCCAACTGTATCTACTTATTCACATGGATTTATTTATTTATTAAGGCTACAAAAAACATGTAAATAAATGGTTTCCCAACATTGGTCTTTTCAAATACCATTATTCAATTTGTATTGCTTGTTTTCACATGATACCAAGAATTATATTATGATGAAATACCTACCATACAACATTAAAGCGTATACCATATGAAAACAATCTTCTATGACACATAATAATATTGTGTTTCAGATAGCTAGGTGCTAAATAAAATTGTATAATTCATACTAAAGCCAAAACTGTCATTTTTGTGGTATAGTTATCACCAAACACTAAACAAAATGTAACACAAAAGCAGAGCTAGTTTTAAAAAAGTTATAATTTTGATGGCCTCACCCATTTACAAATAATTGACTCGGTCCCTGGGACTCCTTAAGTAAAAGAAGTTATTAACATGCCAAGGCAGGCCTTACCAGACAGTGGTAGGTTTTGTTACTTTACCATTATGATTTATGGCTGGTTGGATCATAAAGACTGCATGTAAATGTTAAATTTGGCACTGGCAGCTGTATGTCCATAGAAAACTTAGACACAACTGGCTCCGTGTTTGCTATGAAAGCTTAGATGATGCAGCTGCAGATGATTGTTATGAACACAATGATTGATACAATCTGTGACTGATGGACAGACAGACACCAAATGAATGGATAAGTTTTCAATTTTAAACCACTGGCATAAAAAAAAAACAATTAGTTGAATTAATTTACTTATTCAAATTTCAAACAATATAATTCTCTTAAAGTATTACAGTATTCATCCCCAACAGAAGCCTTTGTGACTGATATCAGCAACCTGCATGACTGTTTTAAAGACATTTCACAGCTGCGGATAGAATCTACCAAAAATGCAACCACACCGCAAGCATTTTGTATTCTGTCTGGCCCACAATATAGGCTCAAATCATCTAGGATTATGGTAGAAGGCACATTTTGCCAATAAGGCAAAGATGCAATACTCTCAATTAAAGATTCCAAGCTTTTTGCATATAAAAAAATAAACATTTTCATGTAATGCCGGTTTACAGAACTTATATCTTGGGATAATTTGGGTAACTCATTCAATTCTTCCTTCATAATGTAGAGCACTCTTCCACATCTGGAAGATGTTATAGCTTCTTCGAAAAGCTTTTTACGGTTTATCATGCAGTCTTCAAAAAAGAACTGACAGACACTTTTATTATCCATTTTTAATAACCAGCTCCCATTACTCTACGGATAGCGCTAGTATACAGAAGATTTATCAAAGATATCTGAAAACAAAAATATATATATAAACATAAACCAACATCTGAAAATTTCGATTATAGCCAGATTGTTGTGAGGCAAATTAGTTATTCCATTTCTAAATACACAAAAAAAAATACTTAACACCTCGGAAAATATAGTAAAAGTCCCTGCCTGGGTATTGCTTCACTTTTGACCTACTTGTTTCATGTTTATTTCAAAATCAAGAACTAAACGAAACAAAACAAAAGTGACATATTAACTCACGTGTCGGTCGATGACATTGATATAGCAACGTTCCGATACAAGAATATAATTTTGGACAATCAAAAACTGCCGTGTAAGTTGTGATTAAGGATAAATTTTATTTGTCCATGGAGAGACATCAAATTAACAATAGGTTTGTAAAACGATTATGTAATCGATTCTTTATTAAAATCCATAAGTTATTTATTTCAGTTTCTTCGCCAATCGTGTCACTAACAGAGAAGCCAAAAACCGATAAACAAAAAACACGTGTCTGTAGTAAAGTAACTGAAAGTATTTTCTCTTCCTTCTTTGGGATGATAATGCTGATACAGATGGCTGACCAAAC